>OY728141.1:1108812036-1111212036 GCA_963277665.1 Viscum album
ATGGTATTCCATTCGTACACATGCGCGGTGATTTCATTTTCCGTAGGATGGATAGAAGGTGAAATGAGGTTGTTTAATATTTATAATAACATATCAGTATATTATTTATACTTATGTCATTACTTTATAATTATACAACTAAAGATGAAAAAGTTTAACAATAATAAAACTTGAAATAATCGGTATAAGAGATTACCTCTTCTTCGCCGCGCCTCCTCTTAGCCTCCTCTTAGGGCACTAAAGCTGGCCTTTGAAGAATAAAAATACCTCTAGTAGCTTTAAATGGAATTATATAAGTGAAATGGTCATGGTTTGGTCGATCGTGAAGGCTCAAAGTCTTGTGAGGAGGAGAGGGAGGAGGTGCCCTATTATAAGAGATGAGAGGGGGACTTTTGGAAACATCTAAAATATTAATTTATAATAAACTCAAAACCCACTTAAAAACATCCAAAAATAACTCAAATCCTAATATTAGATGATATAGGGTTGTAATATCATTATAAAATAATATTTATAGAAGTTGGTAATTTGTTTTAATCCTTATCAATTTGATTTATCATTATTAAATCTATTTAATTTTATTTGTGGTAATAAAAGTCCAAATTTTAAATTGTTATAAATAATTACTAATGTGTTGGGAATTTTCCATAATTGGATATGGTATAAAATTTTAGACAATATAAATTTTAATTTATAATTTTTAAATAATTGTGAGATTTTTAATCATTTTTATAATATGTTATATTTATAAAATAACAATAGTGTCAATTTTGACACTATTCATTTATTTGAATTTAAATAAAATCCACACATAAGATATATTCGAACAAAAATATTTAATATATTCCTAAAATGTCATATACATCTATCAAATTTGTGGAGAACATTAATTATTTCATATAATATTTATCTTAATATTTATAAAACCATTTTTTTGATATTTCTGTTAATAAAACAATTACTACATCATTTTTGTATAATCATTTAATATACTTATTATTTTCATATAAATAAAAAATAAAATACAATGATGATTAAAAATATAATATATTTCAAAATAATTCTTTAACATGAATTTATCATCTTAAAATCACAACATGTAAATTGTTATATTTATTAACTTATGAAGGCGACAACTTTGACATCATTTAATATAAAATAATAGAAGTGTCATAATCACTTTTATAAATCTTGTAATGATCAAAAATCAGACCATTGGATGTTTAATGTTTAAATTTATACTAACAATAAGTTTTTATCAGGGTTTTGGGCGTTTTAATGGGTATTATTATTTAAAAAAAACTATATTAATTATTTTTACTAAATAAATAATTTATGCATCATTAATATATATGATAATAAGGTAATTATATATTTCTTAAAAAAAATAAAATTACCATGACAAATAAAAACATTTTATATTTAAAATAAGTATTTATAACCAAATTTATATTCTATATAACCTTATATTAGAAATAATTTAATTATTAATGTTTGAGTGAGACATATTTCACTTTCATTTAAATTAAATAAATTAAAGGTCATAATCACATAATAGTGGTTTCTAATAGATACCATTTCGACCCAAGTATATTTTATGAAGAAATATAATTACCCAATTATATTAAGACAAGTTTTAGGATAATTTTATGATACTATTTTTGTCATTATTTACTCAATATACCTTTAAATGTGGTAAATAAAATTTACCGTAGTTATTATTCACAATGCTCAAAAATAAAAAACAGGCTATTAAAATAATTTGGACATATAGATTCCAAATATAGAATCCATTTTTCCAAATTCAAAATATATAATTTGCAGTAATTAATTTAAAATTAATCATGTTGTTAAGAAAACAAGTTTAAAAAGATAAAACATTGCAAAAGATTGAAATGATTTTACCAATGAATTCAATGTAAACTCAATGCTAATGAAATACATTATATTAAATGGTAAAAATATATTCTATTTATACATATAAAACATTCAATATTATAATTTACCCATATAAATTATTACGATGAAAAATGTTATTTTTATTTAAAATATAGCATGTTTTTACTATTCATTAAAATATGAAAGTTATAGAATAAAATGAATAATTTATCAAAAGTAAATTTTTATATCCTGATTCAAAAGAAAAATTATATTTTGTCAAATTAGACTTATAAACAAGTAAAAAACTAGATTTAATGTGGGTGTTCCATCAAAAGGTGGAAAAACTGCATTTTTTGGAAAATACTTATTTTAACCGAAAATTTAATTTTGTTCACATACAATGTTCTAATTTTTTTTAAGATGAATAATAATGTTATAAAATTCAAAATTTATTTGATACTATTCATAAAGTCTAGTTCATAATAACAATATAGCGTTATTTAGTAAAATCTGGTATTGCGCACTACACACGCTATCGAGGATGGTCGTGATTGCGTGTAATGAAAGCCAAGCCAGGTCTGCCTATAGTGAAATCTCCCTTTGGTGGTGAATATTACATAATAAATACTTATTTCATTTATACGTTAAACAAAATATATACTTAAGGTTTCGTATAATAATTTTTATAGAATAAACGTGAAATTGTGTGTAACACGAGCCAAGAATAGCGTTGCATATAATACAAGCTAATACATTGTTGTGTATAGTACAAGATAATCTTTGTGTAGTGTAGAATAGTATACATCAATGAAATTAAAAACATTACATCTGAAAAAATCTCGGGGTGTAACAATATCTGTAGGATATTTTTGAAGAAATAATGGTATAGTCACAACCTATGTTCCCAAACTACTCTATTCCTCTAACAACCCATTGAGACCTGACAATGTACTAATAATTTTATTCTGGAGATCCCCATTTGAATAACTTATTTTATATGTTAATACATATTTTTATTGATTTTGTATATTATCAAACTCCAATTTGTTGCTAGTTAATTGTAATAATACATGATATTATTGATCTAAATTCCCAAGTAACATTTCCTATAGAGTAAGTTACCATAGTTGGAGCTATAATTCCTAATTATTTACTCTATCCACCTTCCATTCTTCATCAACTAATATTTGAGGTGTGTGTTTTTGAATTTTAATTTAGATTTAATTTCGAATGTATTGAATTTTTTATATTGATCACATATATGAGTATCTAAAATCAAAATAACTACTATTAAAAATGTCTTGGGAACCAAAACCATAAATTTATTATGAGGTATCTAATGGGATAAAATGTGTATCTTTTATTTCTTCTTTCTTTTTTCCATATTATGAGTTTTTTTGTATTCTAATATATATAGGAGATATAATTAACTAAAAATATTTTATATTGATACAATAGATTTTATAATTTTTGATTTTCTCACCATACACACGTTGGAGTTTTCTTCCATATAAGTAAATATCAATTTGAGTTTCACTCATTTAAAATAAATATAAAATTTACTCAATTAGTTTATTAGTTATCTATGAATGTATATCAGAAAAATTTACATGAAAAATGTTATCACTATAGTTCATGGTTTTATTGATCCAAAATACACTTCCATATATATTCGAAATCTTTTTACTAAAGTTAGAGTATATTATATATGTGAATAATTAGAAAATATGGATATTGGATGACATTTTGACCCATTACAATACATGTATGAAGACAATTATAATTATGAATGATTTTTTTATAATTTCATTAATTTTAATATATTTGATTGTATTGGTAATTAGATGTTATGTTTGTTCATCACATATGCATGCATGATCTATTGTGGATTTTCATTACCATATTGAGTTCAGAAATCAATTACTAAATTATTAAAAAATCAAATTTTATTCTTTTTTATAAATTCTTTATTCTTAAATTTTAATATTATATATTTTTTAGTTGTCATATAATAATATAAGTCATTTGATGACTTTAATAATGTTTACTTATCAGTAATAAGTCTAAATTAAATAATATAAGATAACGTTTATGAAAATATATTTTAGATTCAATAATACTTGTTTTTAAAAACACACACAAACAAACATAGATATTTTAGTTCTGAATTTTATATTCTTCTTTCATAACCTAAGTGACATTTTTAGAAAATAAATATAGAATGTGGTTATTATGTTATATGATATATGTTTAAGATGATCAAAACTATGATGATTTCATATTTTTTTCAGTTGGTTCCATTGAAATTTTTTTAAATCATAACTCAATATTTGACTATTTTATTACATTCATTATTTTTATTGATTTTCAATGATTTTTCACCATGAATTGATATAAACATTACAGACCATTGTAATTCGATTGAATTCTATTTTTATGCATTATTAATTTATTGATAAGTTATATTTTATTATTTTTATTTTGATTTAAATTAAATATATATTTTCTACTAGTTTTTTCATGGTTATGTTGTTTTTGTCTATTTTTTATAGTGTAAATCATGTACTATGTTTTTGTAATATTATTTTTTTCAATTTTTTTAAATTTTTTAACATTAAATATTGGTTTTTTAATACTTTTTGATAGTAATAACATTTACTTATAATGTTAGTATTTATAAATAAATTCCTTAAAACAATAATATATATTATTTTCACCATAATATAAAAAATAAATGTTGAAACTGAAAATTATATCATTTTAAGATAGTTTTTATAAATATATGACATCCCATGAAAATATATTTTATAATTACAATATTTTTCAGTTTTAAATAGGATGATTAGAGTTAGAAAATATATTTTACCTTAACCTTCAAGAACATTTTAATACGAAAAAATATTCTGAAATATTTATTTAACTTCATTTTCAAAAAAAAACATTAAAACTATTATTCTTAACAGTAGATGTATCAACAATATTTTTTAATTTATATTAAAAAATAAACCAATATTAGATGTCCATCTTATAATAATGAATTTTAATGAATCATTTATTTATTATTGAATAAAAAAATATTAGATATAGTGAAAATTAATAATTAATGAAGTGAAAAAATTTTGTCTACTAATCTTCTAATATATATGGCCAGGAGGATGTAGTTTTCATAATTATAATGAATTAATGGATGATGAATAACAATTTTATATCAATTTATAACAATGTTGGTCATAAAAAATTATCATTTAATTGAATGAATAATGCTGGTAGATATGATTTTGAACCATCCAATGGAGGTCAATTCAAGGTTCCCACCATTCCTCGAGTGCAATAATGGGGCGATGAATAATATAATAATCCCCTTGTTCCACCATTTTATTTTATGATAGAAATATATAATGTAATGGATCAAATGGAATATCTTTGTGAGTTTGGGTATGAAGGTAAAAAATAATTTAGTTCAACAGATATTCCTAGATCGTCAACAATTGTTAAAGAGAGGAACCAAAACCCTCAGTCTCATATTAATGGGAATATTTTACTTCTTAATGATTTTGTTGTATGTAATTTTAATAATATTTATCCATAAATAAAGGATTATTGTGGTAGTTACCATCATTTTGATGAATATTTCAAACAAGATTCTTAGGTTGACTATATTTAAGTGTAATTATATGAGTCTATATACTCTGATTTTGATTCACTAATGTTAAAAAATTTAATTTTACTATTAGATAGGGGTAGTATTACTTATCAAATTCCACCAAATGGAAAATCTAGGTTCATGATGTGAAAGTATACTATAATTTGATACTATATAAGTAAGGACACTAAAAGGATTACTCATACATTTAAAAGAGAGTGGTTATCAGATCCTCTAGTATAGGATCTAGTCTATACATTTATGAGGAGAATGATTTGGGGAAAAAGCTTCTTAGGTTCTTGAGAAACCATGATACGTCTATAATGTAGCTATAATTTTTCAAAATCATTTTGTTAAAAAGTTAATTTAATATTAAATAATGAAATTCATTTTTTTACTATGATAAGTGATGAAATCATTGAATGAGTTAAAAATAATGAAAAACATACTTGAAATGATTTTAATAATGGGATAATTAGTACTAATGATTATCTTAATATCAAAAATATAATGAAGAAAAAATTGAATGACGATTTTAAGAGTAATCCTAAAATGGAAAAAATAAAACTCAGATAGGAATAATAATTTTTTCATAGTCCTGTCTTTTTTAAGAGATTTGGTTGGTGTTATTAACATAATAGTGATGGATCTAATTTTCACTGGATTGGAAATGCATGTTTACCAAGAAGATAATGCCTAAGGTATTTAAATATTTTATGGGTTATTTAGTGAGGTTTGATGATGTTTTCTATGATGTTACAGGATTCATCCTCTATATCAATGTGGAATATTGAGTACCATCTTTATCTTTATTTTTTCCCATAATTATAGGATTTTTTTTATTTTTAGGCTATTTTTTGTTTCATTTATTGAATTATTTTTTTTACATTGACTTTTTCATGTGCACTTTGAGATGCATGAATATTGTTTCTGATGGAATGCTTTCTTTCACATTTCAGATTTAATATGCATTATATTCATAAGGAGGATGCAGTGGAGGTTATTAATTGATGTTAAACCAAAGGATATTGTTTCTTATATCAATTCAAGTACTGATGTTTTATGAATCTTCTTTTGAATTTCATCTTTTGATATTCTTGGACCAATAATCCTTATTTATTTCTATATGTCCATTATTGATATTTTTTTGGATTAGAAGATTTTTTTTTCAATTCCATGGTTCATAGAATTATTAATCAATTCCACTTATTATCAGGTTATAATATCGAGGTACGTTTTATTACTGAAGACATTTTTCAATAAAATTATAAGTGAAATTGTCGAATTGATTGGATTAAAAAATAAAAAATAATTTTCCCATATTATAAAATTTATAAAAAAATAAAACAAAATTTATATAAAAAAAGTAGATAAATTACTGAAAAATAAGGGCATTACATGATAAAATTCATCATAACATATATTTAAATTCATAAGAAATTATTTTCTTGGAGAATAACTACAACTATTTATTATCATTATTTCTAATCTAAATTGAAAAATTCACAATATTAGAAACTAGAGTGATAATTATTAGTTAATAATATTATATATCATTATGTTATTTTTAACTATTGTAAATAGTTTTCCTAGAATATAAAAAACTTATCTCATTTTAATTCTATCGACTCATTAAAAAAATATAATAAAACTATATCTAAGTAATATTATTTCTCTCCCATTGAATTTGAATCCTATTTGATTATATAAATCAAAATCATCACAATTTTAAAATGTTTGTAATAAAATAGTTATGAATAAATTATATGGGTATTATAATATTTCAATAAATTTTATCCACATAGAGATGTGGGTAATTTTGTTTTCTAACCTAAACCTTTATTCTAGAAGCTTGAAATATTTTTCACAGTTTTAATAAAAAATAATCCACTTAATCACATTTTTGCACCATTGGGTTTTATTTTATCATTATTACTTTTATATGGAATATAATCTAATTATATGGAATTGACTACAAAATATAATTTCTATTGTATCATTATTGTCTTTAATGCCAGCATCGTGATCATTTGTATTGTTAAAACCCTAGAGCCTACATATTTCAATTTTATGCTGACATTACCTTATTTATATCATACCAATGTGTAATATTCCACTTTTTCTCTCATTTGATGATGATTTGACACCCGAAACCATTCATTGACAACATTATCTAGTAATCCAATGTGTTTTAATACTTTATATTTTCAATAATGAATCATTATCCTTATATTTCTAATTAATTACTAATTTTATTTATGTGTTACATGAATTACATTATTTTTTAAAAAATATAGTTATATAGGTGTGCCAAGTTTCAATAGAATAACCATTTGAATCACAATATATGAAAACATTCTAATCATCATGATTTTTTTCATTGAGTATTCATTTTTTTAATTTAATTACTTTGATTATTTGGATCAAATATCTCTGTTTGTATCAAAATTATATTTAATTTCATCATTATATTTATTTACTCACATTATTTTATCCAAAATATATATTTTATTTGTGTTTGTATTTACCATAATCCTAAAATATTTAATAAATCATTAGAAAATTCACAATAACCAGTTCATACCAACTATTATGTATTAGTTTATTTTGAATTAAATGTTTCATTTATTCACATTAATTTGAAGAAATAAATTTATTATTTTATATTTTTAATACCATTCAACATATACATATTCATAAAGGACATAAAATACTTTTTTGAAGAATATAATTTATTTTATATTCCTTCCATCATCATTTAAATAAATTTTATTCTCATTGAGTTTCAAAAGACGAGAATAAATTTTCCCAAAACATTAAAAGTTATAATAGATTTTTATTTTAATGAAATTTAAAAATTCATTAAATAAATTCCCCAACATTAATATACTATTATCAAAAAATTTACTCAACTCAACCTCAATGTTAAAAATGACATCATTGTTTTATTTGAATCATTCATATTTTGTTAGAATAGAATTTTACATTTTTATACATTATTGAATGGACAATACCACCATTTTAATATAGGTATTACATGAAACAACATTAATATTTTAATGATTTCATAAAATATAAAATATGGTCACTATGATATATTTTATTAGATAAATCATTTATTATTTTGAAACAATTGATGACTATGACTTCATAAATAAATAAATGTCTTCCAATAACTCATTAACATATCAAGATTATTACATACATCACGACTCATATGTTGAACATATATATTTTTTTCAATTTTAGTTATTATATTATCCTTTCACATTTAGAAAAATTAGTTTCCAATATTTATATAAAAAAACATTCCCACAATCTATAAACAATACACACATGAAATTTCTTATTTCTAAATATCATTTATTATATTCATTATTAACATTTATTCATTGATTTATAATCACAAAAAAATTTATCTCTAACCTCAATCATGTTCACATTATTTAATTTTTATTCATCCTAAATATATTAATTAATGGTAAAATTTTTGTTTCAGTAGAAGTCTATTACTATTTTTTAGAGTTATACATGTATGTTTTTCTATCAAGAACATACTCTTCATTGAATTTAGTATATTTATTACATTGATAATGACTGAAAAATTCCCAATAATCTCATATAGGATGACTTTATTATGTGTTTTACCAATATAAAATTCATTTTTAGTCATGAAATATTAAGAACATTGTGACATTATTTGATAAATACATCCACTATTTTCTTATTGAATCTATTATTTATTTATATATATATATAATTCATATTCTTTCAGTTTTAAATTTCAATTTCTTAAAATAATTAAATAAAATTCACATAATTTCATGAAGTACTTCATGAAAGCAATATTTTATTATTTCATTTTAATTAAAGGATATATAAATATCATAAAGGGGAATCCCATTTCAATAATTTTCATCAATGTTAATGAAATTTTCATCCAAAAAATAAGTTCATGATTTGATAGATTTAATCATTGTAATTAAATATCCCAGAGAAATGATGTATTTAAATGGATCAAAAAAATATAGTATTTCAGGTGGGTGGTGGAGGTGGAAAATATATATATTGTATACTTTTCCAATTTTAAAATTTAAGCATGAATTTCATTATCATAATTAATTATATTAATAGTATTGAGACATGAATGAATGACCTGAAAGGAATAAATTTAAAATTACAATAAACACAACGATTTACATGGTTTTTAACACATTAAATGACTATAATCCAGGTTAGAATGTGAAATACCACATTTATAATATAAACTCACATCATAATATATTTATAGTCAATCATGGTATAATGTTTCATGTCATTGGGTGTTAAAGGAACCTATAGAAATTGGGAATAAAATGAGTGGAACATAATATATATCTATCCTTGTTTTTTTATATTGATTATGTAGTTGTTTTAGTATCTCATAGGAGTTGTGATTGAAGTTATATTCAGGAATGGATTAATGATAATTTATAAAGGATAATTTTCATAATATCATAGATTAATTGATTTTGGGTAGTGTAAGCTCATTGGGTTGTGTTTGATGTGTTCCCTTGGTGTCGGTCCATAGGAAATGATGTTCATGGACCTCTTCTGGATGAGATTCACGATGTTAGGAGGATACTTTCAGCTTTCAGTCATTATATAGATCTTATATGTGGAATTATGTATAAACCATGATGGAAAATAATAGGGGTTCATGTTGAGGTTGGATTATGGGATTGTGACGTCGATGGTCCTCTGATTAGCAGAGGTTTCATGGTTTTTGATTCTCATGCATGGTGTTGTTGGGATATGTCTTTTTTGGGAGTGTTTGTTTGTTTGGGAATATTATATCTATATGAGTGGTGGATTTGGTTTTGTTTCACTTTGTTTTGGAACATCATTTTTTAAGTATATAAGGGTAGGCGTTCTTGAAAGAGGGATGGGTGTAGAGACACTGATAATTCAGTCATTTTTCATATTCAAGTTGGGTAGATGGGTGAATTTCCATTTTTTCACTATGTATTATTTTTTGTTTTGTGTAGAATCAGGTTTAAAAATATTCGGTTCTACCACATGCATTGTTGGATGGGATGGTTGAAATGGTGATATTATTTCTAAAACAAAACATACATCCCTCCCTTTGTATGTTCGTGTGGATGAGAGTGGTGCTCTACTTTATTCTGTTGATCCAGTATGAGAAAACATCATAGCCTTGGGTGAAGCATTTATATGAGGTACATCACTATTTCTTTGTCTAGAAAGGTGAAAATGGGACCTTTATATGTTTTTATTTTTATGTTTTCACTCATTGGACACTCGAGTGTTTTTTTGTCCTTAGGGTCATTATTTTCTTAAGGATTTTTCATCAGCACCTATAATGTGCACCTGCTCCACCCATTTTGAAAAGAGAATTATTATTTTATGATTAATTTTGAGGGCTCAGGTGTCATCCTAATAAATAATATCAGGTTAACAGTGGTTTAGACCAAACCTAATAATGTGCAAGAATTATATTCATTTTTGGATCTATTTTCTTCAATCTATGTTGATAAAATATTCTCTTTGGGGTATTCAATTGTCTATTGTGGGTTTGAATCACATGTTGAAGTTTGATATACTCACCCACTTTATCTATGAATTTATTGTACACCAAAACTATGATATTTATTTTTTTAACAAAAAATTTGATATTGGAATACTCCTAATCATATATTAATTCATCCACCATGATTGGGATTTTATGTGTGATGGATAGAGGGGGATGCTGATTGATGAACAAAAATAACTATTTTTTTCATAAAGGAAATTTATCTTGTGGATTATTCATAACTCATTCATAAACTATGAGGGAAATTTATTGAATAATTATTAGAGGAAATTATGGTTTTTTCTTATATGAAGGATAATAATTTTACTTATGGTTTTGGAATGTTATTTCATGTGTTTTCTATATTATTATATCACTAAATGGGTTTAACATGTTTATATTAATCATATATTGGATTATGAATAATTTAAGAAATTATTAATTGAGTTTTTAACTATATAAGAGACTGTGAAGCTAAAATATTGATGGAAAAATTTTGGATAAATTTGTGAACCCTTTTAGATTGTCGTTCCATAATATATTCATCATAAATTTATACCATTGAATTATTTATGCAATTAATAGAAGGAATTAATGTGTGAAAGACATGAATGGTGACTGATATGATCAAATAAATGTTTAAAAATATATATATAATAATATGTATTTTAAAGAATTTTTTATTTATTACCTTGAATTATTAAGTTTCTATAAGAATACATTAATATTGTAACTCATGAATATAATTGGGTGAAAATATCCATGATCTTGTCCAACCATGTGTCGTGACTCTAATAACCATAGGTAGTTCCATTTAAGGATTCATTATTATTTACAAATAATGGTGGTATAAATATGTGATATGTGATAATATTACTTGTGAAAAATTATTCAGGTTGGGTACAGTAAATTTGGTAACATATAAAATTGATATGGGATATTCATACAAGGCATGATATGCACTCATATAATCATAATAATGAATTATCAATATGGTTGAAGGAATTTAATCGAACCATACTTGTGGTTTTACATGGGGTTTCATGAATGGGCATAGATAGAAATGATCCTATAAGACTCGGTCACCGAATTAGATGTCCCTTATGAGATGAATTTTCATTGACTTGTACAAAATAAAGGTTTTACCATATAGTTAAGAAAGATATCTTATTGAGGGTACTGTATCATTTTATTTATTATGAGTTATCTATAGATATACTTCATAGAAATATATATGATGAGTTATAAGTTACGGTATGATGTTATTTTTGAGGTAATAATAGATATTTTCAACTTGTTGAAACGATATATAGGATATTAATTATGCTTATTAGAATACTCCTTGCATGGAATATGAGGGAGGATAATATGTAAAAGATAGGTTATCAATTCGTTATCAAAAAATATGTTGAGGGTGTGATGAAGTTTTATCAATGGAATAGTATAAAACCTTTATATGTTATGAAATATTTTGTTTAATAAATTTATTATATTTTTTAGTTATCATTATATGAGAAATCGATATTTAACGAACCTCTAAAAACTAATAATATTATTAACTAAACAGAACAAATAATTTGAAAATACTAACTTCCTTATAAAATTTTACATATATTTTGATAAAAAATAATAAAATTATCATCTTTAAATTTTATAAAATTTATTTTAAAAACAATCATTTTTAGAATATACACATCAAAATTAGCCAAGGGTGTTTTTGGGATATTGTTGAAAAGATGATTTTTTCGATGAATAATGAAAAATATAAGTTTTTAGTTGAAATATTTCTTTCATTTAATGAATGTAAAAGGATAATTTTAACTTAAAAGTTTTTCAATGTAAAGTTAATTCAATTGTATATCTGTTAATATAATTTAGGTTATTTGATTCAGTTTCATATTGAATTTTTATTTAAAAACTTGTTATACTTTTGAAACTTTTCTATTGGGAAATCTAATTTTTCATTATGTCCATATGATTATTTTTAAATTTAAATTTGAAAATTATATGTATTTAACTTTGATAAATGGATTCCATATTTGTAATCATCAAAATATTTGTTTTATTATAATATGAAAATAATGTTTTCCCATAATAAATATTATTATCATTAAAATTAATTAATGTGGTTAAGATAAAAACATGTTTACTCATGACCTAGAGTATCTCCCAACACCCATATGATAGATATATTTTGAACTTATCACTTTTAATATTCGACAACAGGCCACTATTGATCCTTTTGGGATGTTAGAAAGTGGAATATCAATGAGATAATGATTTATCAGGAAATGTGACTATCTAATAAATCTAAAGCCACATGGCATTGGCAAGGTGATCAAAACTATGAATTTTTACATGTATTACTTAATGAAAGATGATTCATAAGAGTTATTAACATAAAGCATGAGGAATTATCCTTCTCAAGTGATATGGGGTGATTTGTGGTATGGTCCTCTTAATGTTTATTTTCTTTGTGTTGGATCCTAACCATCAAATGTAAGAAGGTAACCCTAGAAATCAAGAAGTAATTTTCAATGATATCATGTGGGTGGTTTCCCATCATGACAATGACTCCATATAGATTATTCTATATGAGATTGAGGTTTGGGAAACCATTTTCATTTTGAACCAAGATAGCTAACAAGTCCCAGATGGTCTCTCGAGATCATTTAATGTTTCCTCATGGGAATACATCATGTGAAATATGGTGGAAGGTATCCAAGACTTAATTTAGTGAGGCCCTCTAACTACATTACCTATGAAATGAAAATAGTCATAATCCCCAAGGCCAAATACCCTTTATTATAAAACAAATTTAGGATTATCATCATATCAATCGTTACATATAATTTGTTTCCATCAATAATGAACATAAGGCTTTACCATCTTATTCCAAAAAGGAATTTTGAGGAGCCTCATGTCTCTATCAACTGAAAGACGATCCATGATTCCATTGGTATATATCCAAAAATGGTTGTAGACATTATGAGGATGGATTCAAGTACTAATATCATTATTAAACATAATGTGGATAAAGAATATGATCACATAAAATAAAACATTATCCTGAAGATTATGAGATTCATGGAGTTTGTAAACTGGGTAATTGAGATATTCTTTCACTGTTATAACTCATCCTACATCATTGTGATATTTATGGGTAGGAAATTTAGTATAATTAAATCAGTGAGGGGCCTTTGAGATGGATACCCAATATCCCCCATATATTCTTCTTGGCTATTGATGTTCTCAGTCATTTTATGGCTTAATATATGCAATGTGGGGTGAATAGACCTTACCACTACATAGATTATTGTAGTGGAGTGTCCCACCTTTTATTTATATATAACATTGTTTTATTTATTAATTCTTGAAAATATTCGGTCAGGGGAATAAACAATATTATGGAGTCTTATTGTAAATAGGGTGGTCAAAGATTTAATAATGAACAAATTAGTATCTTTCTCTCATCAATGTTCCTAGCAAGGTGATGGATCCTAATTGAGAATATCCTAGGCATCCATACCTAGAAAATCCCCATGGACTAACTAGGTGTTCCCTCATCCCTAGGAAGAGTCAGTATCAATAAATTTGATAGTATTCTTAACAAAATTACTAATCAGATTATGAATTGGAAAAACCGTGTCTTTTTATTTAGTGATAGAATCACCCTAATCAATTGTATGATATAATTTATTCCCATACACATCCTAAAGGGTCTGATAGTTCGTAAAAATATATTCCATGATATTGATAATCTATTATACTCATTCCATTGGGATTCTCAGGGGTAGCGGATATGTTAGTGGGCATTATAGTAGTGATTGGAGAAGATTGTTGAACAAGGGGGGTCAATGCTAGAAAAATAAAGGATGAAAAAAATTTCCGACATAGAAAACTGAAATGGAGGTTCATGAATTATTGTAAATTTAGTGAAAATTTATAACCGCAATTTATGGTAACGTTTTGTGAACAAGAAATTATCATCCCCCCTCGATATAAGAATATATTCAATTCAACATTCCTGATAATATTAACACCTCTCAGTGGATTTTGGGTCATAGGAAAATCAATTTTTGGGATTTCAATTGGTTGGGAAAAGTCTTGGTATTTAGAGGTTTTCATTTGTTTTAAATCACCTTAAACCAGTCCAGTGGGTACCCAACCCTTAACCAGGAGGTTTTTAAGGAAGAGTTAAGGACAGTTTTCAGTAGTATAAAAATGGATGATATAAAAGGCTGATTTGTTTTCAAAAGAAAAACTTTCGTTGTATTTTCAGGAATGTCATGTGACCATGCGATGCGTGTCTCTCTTACTAGATACAAGTGGGGTAGAACTATGTTGTGAAAGGATATTCTGAAAAAAGTCAATTTCATATTGTATTGAATTCGAAACTAACCCATCCCAACATGCACAACTATTAAATTTAATGATTTTCTCTTAGAACCCAAATACACCCACTACTCATATCCCCATATAGAATCTCGTCTCCACATTTTTCTACCATAGTGAATGGGATTAACTAAAGTGGGGAGTATTGGTTGTGTTTTCTACTTCATAGGTTACAACAGAATTCAATGAGGTCTTTATGGATGGGTGGTTCTCAAGTACCAGTTCCATTAATCCAGAAGTGAAGTTTTATTATATCCTCTTACTAGTGGGGTATTGTTGTATCTGGGATGCCAGGAACCTGTCCCACTATATGGGTCTTAGCTTTATAGGGAATGAATTAGTGGTGAAGACTAAATTACTTATCCTGGAGCATGTATATTGGCATAATAAAAGAGATAACAAGGCCTATCTAAATCCCTTCATGGATTCATAATACTCGATGAATCATCCTGGTCCTCTAATAACTATATAATGGGTTTAATGACCCCCCTAAACAGGGGATAAAACTAAATTTGGATGGCTCATTCTCTCAAGAAAACTTGTGGTGGGTGGGATATCAGGATCTTTGGTCTTCACATTCAACAACTTTTATAAGAGTGGATATTCCCTTGAAGATGAAGGATGGGCCATGCCACATATCCTTGAGTTGTTACCTACCAATAATATCCCTCTAGAATCGATGGAGTATAACTCAAAGTTACATTGGAACTATCTCGAAAACACTCATTGGAACCTTGAAGGTTCAATTATCTGATCCATAAATTTAGTTTCCACCCATCCAGGGGTATTGCATTACATCATACACCTAGTAACGTTAATCAAGTGAATTACTTCATGGTGTTATAGGCCTCTCTGGATCTCCCTCTGATATAATTTTCTAATAACGAATCATTTCCTCCTAGTGGTGAGGACTTTGTGGGAGGTAAACCCATTAGCTTCTATTTTTCATTTTTCCATGATGTCTTACTCCTTTGTGGCTCTCCACCATATTACTAAATTTCATAATTTATATGCAAAAAAATTAATATAAAACACCATATGTGGAATTAATATATTGTTTAAAAATAGAATATCTCTGAAAATTAATGTGGATATTTAGGGGAAATTAAAATTCTAATGATAGGTTGAAAGTGAGATTGTTATGAAAAAAATTTAGTGTTCAAAAATTAATCAAGAGAGTGAATTTTAATACTTTCCATGGTGTAAATAATCATTATCCATCCAAAAAATGAATAAGGATTATAACTATACAAAATATACACATTGTCGTAAGAATAAAAGGGTTTTATTGGTAAAATAATAAAATAAGTTTCCAAAAACTCATGAGGAAAATATCCTTTTCATTTTGATAATCACATTTTATAAAAATAATCATTTTGTAAAATCCATTATTTGAAAATCACTTTTAAAAACTAATAATTTATAAAAAATTGGAAAATATTGTCTAAAAATATACTTCTGAATTTTAAAAGGAATATTTATATAAATTAGGATCATGATGGTGGAGAATACGTACATTATATACAAGTTGAAGATAAAATTATTTTTTCAGTGTTAAAATGATAGAAAAAATCATTTTTTAGAAAATGATATGAATATTTCTTTCACAATTTCAATAAAATTAAAATGTGAATAGTATTAAAAACAACCTAATTATTCCTTATATTTTATTTTATAATTAATAATACAATGTAATATTTTCATTAAAAATCATTTGAAAAGGTTAAAAATATTTTTTGAATCATCTTTAGCAATCACTGATTTCGAAGAAACCATATTTCAGACCAAAGAGAGAATTTTTTTCAACATTTCTTATAAATGTTTTCCCTATTATCATAAGTACCAAATACTGGGAAAATGAACCTATTATTTGAAAATATAATGAATAATGTGGTTTTAATAAAATTAACATGGTTTATTGAGGTAATTGTCAAATAATGTTTTTCAACTGAAATTCAAAAATAAACAATCTTGACTAGAATGACAATGTGATATAACCCTTACAATGTTCATAATGTTGAAGTGAGAATTAATTAATGAATAAATTTTGTGTATCAATAGTAAATACACATAAAAAGGTTATATACAATAATATATTGTCAAAATTCATTACACAAATAATCATAGAATATCAATGACAATGATGTTGGAATATAACGTAATGAAATGAAATTTAGTTATAAAATTCATTACCACATGGTAACATTTAATTTCAATCCCCTTAGAAAAATTAATAAAAAATAAAACCTAAAATTCATTGAATAATGATTTATTACTGATATAAATTATCAATTGGGTTGTATATATACCATAAAAAATAAATAATTTACGTAACATTACAATATCCTTCAATGAAATTAAATTGAGATGAAATAACATACCTCAAACTTCATAATGGTTGAATTTGATTTAACCTCCTATATAGCAACATTAAAAAAGTTATTATCTTATAAAAAATTCATATTAATATTTATAATATCGTATATGATCCTTTTATATCATCTTATCAATTATTTTTTAGTAATATTTCATTTTTTTCAATGTTTCTGTTTTTAATTAACTTATTTTCTCATGCGTGTTTCATCATAAAAGTTGTGGTTCATAAACATATTATATAGATATATAATATACAGAATAATAATAAGGGTATAATTATCATATTTATAATTTAATTATACTTTCCAAACTAATCATTATATATTGTTAGGAAAAATGAAGTATGATATGTTCATGGACACGGTAGGTCATACATAGGAATGTATAATTTTTCCATTTTCCAAATATCATTACAGAAAATATGTAAGTAATATATTATATTTCCATAATGATAATAATATCATATTAACCATATTATTTCTTATATATATATATCCATGAGGGGGGGGTTATTAAAATATATTAATATCCATTTTTGAAGGCGGTAGTCCAGATGTACATGAACAAGGTTAATATCTTCCATTAAGTGAAAAATTATGAAATAAAATGATATATATTTTATTATGATAATGATAAATATGTAATTAATATGATGATTATTTCAATTATATCACATATATTCATTAAAATTATTATTATTATCAAATTTCATATAATACTATAGTGAATGATAAATCACATTACATCGCGAGACGGTAGTCCGCTGTACACATGAGCGACATTATTATATCCAATATTTCATAGAAAGTAAAATATATATATGTGATTTAATGAATATAGATATATAATTATTTTATAAAAATCATATATAAATATTATATCATTAATCATACAAAAACCATAATGGTGTAAATGAAAAAATGAATAGAATAAGTTCATGAGGTGGTAATCCCCCATATAAACAAATGACGATTTCATAACCCATTTGAGGGAAGTTGAGGTGGTTATAGGTCATAACCGAATTATTAAAAAATAATATTATATTTATGATACTAAAAATATTATATAATCTTGGTTTTATAATAATTTAGGGATATGGATAATGAAATATAATATTAACACTCATTGATGCACATTACCACTTGTCCAGGTATCCTCCGTAGGTTTGCTAAAAAATAATTCCCATGTTAGATTTATTTAGAAAATATGGATTATAAGATGTTGGTATTGAATTTGGTATTTTATTTAGGAATATAGTGGAAGAAGCAATGAGTTATTAAGGTGTAAAGAAGAGAGGACAGGGGGTGACATTTTTATAAGGGAGTTGATGGACACAGTTGTATTTATTTGTAATGATTCAACCATTTCCACACATTTTTTCATGTAACTACTCTCCAAAATGGAGAATTATAGATCCTAAAATAGATAAGGTGTGCAAAGGAAAATGAAATGGTTATTTTAAATGATAAATGGTCAATTTTAATCCTTGTTTTTATGGTTTATCCCATGGTAAATCCATTTTTACTTTAACTATGATATGTAATTTTTTTTGATTTCACAATTAGCTTTGGTAAAAAATTAACTTGAAAAAATTAAAAATTGAAAATTATTATTATTCCCAATATGGATTCAATTTTTTTAAGTTAAATTCTTAAAATTATAAATATTAACATAAAATTAATCCCACATACATGATAAAAAAATGGGTCTTTAAAGAGAAAATGTTCAAAAGCTTACAAATTTTTTATATAAAAATTAAAATTAAAAAAGATTCCAACGATTCAATTTAGATTAATTAAAATAAAATAAAACTATTTTAATTTAAAACCAATTCGTAATATAATTTTATATTATATATTATTTATAATAATAATTTTTCTTAATTAAAAATTAACGTTTATTATTTTTTATAAAAAAGAATCATTTCCCAAAAAACCAAAAAATTAAACCTAGTATAATTTTGATACGATGATATAAAAATATATTTATTATTTTTCATATAATTTTTCTAAAACTAGTAAAAAATTATTTTAATTTTTATAACAGAGCATGGTAAAACAAACTTTTAGAAAAATATAGTTTTTCACATAAAATTATTTTTTGTTTTATTTGATTTATATTTTATTTATAATCAGTTTGTTGTCATAATTTTAATAAATTATTTACTAATATTAATAACATAAATTCTGAATTATTTCTATAACTATTAAATAACAATAGTAGTATACTATTGTTTGGTAAAACTCTATCTTATGTGTAACGCAAGTTATCGAACATACACATTTTTTATTAAATAAAATGATATCAAAGAAATTATATTTATCCTAAGATAAATTTATTTTAAATTCTTCCAGTTTTATATTCTCTTTAAATAATTTTTTTTTTCATTTCTTACACACCATCTACTAAAATTTTTTCTTTTAAAATTATATGGTGTTACATTCCACTACATTAAATAAATTGTGTCCTCACAACTTAAACTCGATATTGGAATTGAATGGTTTGAAATTTTGAATTTATTAAAATGCATAGATCGGAGAAGGGATAAAAAAACATCCTATTAATAAGTGACAAAGTGATGTAGAAAGGTCATATATAATAACACATAAATAGGTTTCCAAGTAAAAGAACACTGGTGGAAAATTAAGATATGGACTTGGAATATAAGTATAAATAATTATAGTGACTGATTGAGATAATTTATCATAATCCAATTAATGATAATTTTAATGTTAAGGTACCAAAATCCATAAATATGTGATGATTTAAGGACCATTTGATTCATCATATATGAATGCAATGTGGTAAAAAGAAAATTCTAAATATTTTCTGGAGGTTTGAGGAATTATTTTATCATATAATAATACATGGGAATATATAATTTCATATTTTGGTTGGGGTTCCATAAATTTAAAATCCATACCATACTCTAAAAAATGAATATATTATTCTCAAATCACTAAAATTTACATTTAATGGATCATAATATCCATTAAATTGTGGAAAGTCTTTCCAGACATCTATAACAATTTCCAAAAAACCAATATAAACATAACATGTTATCTAATGTAATATACTAATCTGTAATCATAAAAATTAACACCATTGTTCATTATTAATATAAATTTTCCAAATTATTTATCTAAATACAATAACATAATAACTAGGAAATCACATAGACCGTTGGTACACAGTAAATTCATACAATCCATTGGTCAAGGATTCATTGACCATGAACATAATGTACACTCTAGTTTATCACACGTCATTTTTTTACCTTTTTTAAAACTAAATTAATATTACTCATATAACATTCACCAAAATAAATATTTTGGACATCGTTGAAATGAAATTAATCATTAAATAACCATTTTACTATTGTTTTCACAAAACCCTTAAATATCAACACTTCAACCATTTAATTTATTCATTGGTCCTTATTTGGTCAATGGTTTATCCGTTAGAAATGATTTTTGACTTGGATAATGCATAGGTTCCACACATTTAAGACAATTAACTATTAATGGATCCATAGTATGTGATTTTTTTCTTTCATCATACTCTTCCTTTTTTCAATGGAAATTATTTTATTTATGACTTTCCTTTCAACAAAAATAAAATAAAATTACCATTATATTGATACGCTTTCTTAGGATTATCCTTCCACACATCTAACATGATAGAAAATAATCCTAATTTCCACCATGGTCTCTATCACTCGATTTCATAGAGAACAAAATCCTTATCTTCTTTGGTGAGTATAGGAGTTGGTTGATGAATATGTAGTCAATCATATTTTACGAAACATTATTAGGTATAATATGGATTTATTTTACTCATATCATCACCCCATTTGGTTTCAAAGAGTCATTCCATTATACTTAATGTTTAACACTAACATGATTCTTATAGGTTCTGACCATTGACTAAAACCAAAATGTATATTGTGAGAAACAAAAATAATAGTAGGAAAACCATATTCACATTAATAGGATATACAAATCATGAAACATTGTTATCAATATAATACATATTATGTTTAACAATGGCCATTAATTTTAAAAATGTAGAATAATTATTTATAATGGTTTGTAAAAAAAGATAAATTAACCTAAACATATCCCCCATATGTGTCAAACCAAAAGTGATGTAAAGCCAATTTTCGGGAACAAGGTTATTATCGAGTTTGGGGCAATTATCACATTTAATTTTTATTACCCTTTTGTAAATTATTTCCAAAACCACACCCTCATATAATATCCATAATGGATTTATATCTAGAAAAATAACATAATATCTTCCTTACAAAATAGGGTTGTGTTCCATCAAATATATTTTCCTAAATATAGTTTCCAAGGTTTCTTCTAAAATTTTGGTGATAAAAAATGTAACATCCTTGACCCTAATATCCTATATATAGTAACTTATTTATTACACTGGAATATGATATAAAGAATCACAACTCAATGGATAGAATAGTGTAGTACTTTTTGTAAACTAGATACATACTTCATTCGAGCCTTACATTTGAATATAAAAATTATAATTTTTTTCGAATTACATTATTCCATCTTGAATATCCTTTCATATCGAATATATTTAACTTGTTGGATCCCTAGGAAATGAAAAAATATAAGGGTGACATGAAATTATCAGTAAGGGTTAAGGAAAAAAATATCATGGATAAATGATGAATCATCAATATGTTAATAACAATATAGAAATTCTTATATCTGAATATATAATAAATTTAAATAAGTTACTAGAATGATCAGTGGAATGTTAAATTATTGAAAAGAATCTTTTTATTATATAACATGAACATCATAATTGGATATAAAATAATCAATGTGTTGAAGTAAATAACTAAAAATACATTACATTTAAAAACTAAAAAGAAAATGAAATGCATCCAGAGATAATATAACTGTGAAAATATCATGGATATAAATAATAACTGAAACAGAGGAAATGATTAATTATTGGATTCCATTTCATATAAAAACGATTCATCTTCCATCAAGACCTTTCACATGATAGTTTAAACCATTGGTAGAAACCTGTTTAATGCTAGCTCACTGATTTTCCTCATGAGACCTACTAATGTATCAAGGGGAAATATAATACAAGTTCCCACCCATTAAAGTAGGTCTAAAACATTATTCATACTTTAAATAATAGAATAATTTCATTAACACTATTTAAAAACATAAAATATACATACTAATTAATGGATATGGATTTAATACTATTCTCCCATATAAATAAATGGTTCCAATTTTGAACACCATATATAGAAATGAGTTATGGATTAAAAATTTAAAATATATATGATAAATAATGTGGATATTAGTGGTAAATTTATCTTACAATGATAATAAGAAATTTTAAATATCAATGAAATGTTATAGACTACAAAATTTGATCATGAATGTGAATTTGATTAAATTCACTGGTCATATTATTCAAAAAACTACCAATAAAATGAATTAGTATAGAATCAACACGTAATAAACCCATTTGAGTAATAATAAATGGAATTATTATTTTTGTTGAATAGAAAAACTATAAATATAACATTAAAAATATTCTTGGGAAAATTACACTTTTCATTTTGAAAATTATTTTTAAACACATGAATCATTTTGAAAATTATTTTCTTGGAAAATAAACTTTGTCAACTTTAAATTTCAGGAAATTGAAAAAAATAATTATTTTAAAATAACCTTGTAAACATACCATGTAAGATTCAATGAAATAAATTACATGACTAAATTGAATCATTACATAACATTTTAGTTAAAAATAAAATTTCTTTTACACTATAATGGTTTATAAAAGTTCCTTGTTTGGAATACAATAAGAATATTTTGTTTATATTTTTAGTAAAATTCAAATTGGAAACTTTTTGAAAATGACAGAAATACTCATTTGAAAACATTTTGTAATATGAAAAAATGTATAAAAATGTCTTCAATAATTAATTTTAAAATGGATTAAAAAATTTGGAATTTTTTTTAAAAAAACATGGTTTAGGAAGAGAACATATTTCCATCCTAAGATATAAATATTGTTAGATTTTATAAAAATCATTTTCTTGATTATTCGTAGTACCGAAGAGTAACCAATTGTAATATTATATAAAAATTTATTGAATAAAAATATTTTGAGAAAATAAAATTTGTTTATTTAGATAATGATGAAATAATTTACTTGAATTTAAATTCAATAATAAACAATCTCGATTAGATTGAGATTGTAAAATAAACCCCTACAACGATAATAAAATTAATGTGAAAATTACTAAATGAATATATTATGTTATAAAATATAAATACACATAATAAAGTGTAAATATAAATATTATTTTATCAAAAGTAATTTCACACAAAATATTATAATATCAAGGAAAACAAAAGAGTAATATAACCCTATAAAAATAATAGTAATTATGAAATTAGATACCACTTGATAACATTTAATTAAAAACCCCTTAGATAAATTAATTCAAATTTAAACATAAAATATGAATAATAATTATTTATTCATGTTATTACATGTCAAATGTTAATTATATAAGTTTCTATAAATGAAATATGGTGCATTACAATAAGTATGAATGAATTAAATTGAGTCGAAATCTCTTACCTCATGATTCCTTCTGGTGGAACATGATTAAACATTTTGTATAGTGCATTTAATTTTTTTTTTAAATTATAAAAGAACTAAATTAATATTTATTATATTTTATATTATCATTCTATGACATCTCATCACATGCTCGTCTATAATATTTAATTATTTTCATTGTTTCATGTGTTAATTGTCGTGGTTTCTCATTCGTTTTTCATCATAAAAAATATAGTTATTGAAAATATTATATAGTTATATAATATAAAAAATAATAATAATGAAATAATTATCTATTTAAACATAAATTATACTTTTAAAACCAATACTGAAATATGGTTATGAAAAGTGAAGTATGTTACGATACTGGAGATGGTTGGTCATTCGTACGCGTGAGTAACGTTTCCATTTTCTAATGATCATTACATAATGAAATATATTATCAGTCTCTAATAAAAATAATATCATATATAACTTATTACTTCATTAAATATACTTATATATCATTGAGGCTTGGGTATTAAAAGAATGTCACAACATTTTGTCAATGTAATAGTCCACACATACACGAACCAAATTATCATATTTCTTTATGTGAAAAGGTATGAAATAATATTATATATATTTTCTGTTTAGAATGGTAAACATTTACTTAAAATAAAAAATACTACATTTATATCACATATAATCAATAACATTATCCTTATCACATTCCATGCAAAGCATTAGTATAAGACAAATCAAATCGCTTTGTGAGGCGGTAGTCCATCACACAAACGGTTGACGTTATCTTATCCCCTATGAAATTGAAAGTAAACAAATATTTAAATGATATTATGACTAAATGGGTATAATTATTTTAATAATATCATATAAATTATTTATTTCCATCATCATACCCAACTGGGGGCGTGATAATGAAAAAATGAATGATATTTGATTTTGAGGTGGTAGTCCACTATCTATAGGAATGAAAATATCATAACCCATTTGATGTAATTGGAGATGTTTGTAATTACTGAAATTAATATAAAAATATTATATTATATGTATTATATTGTGTTTATTATATGTTCATGGATAACTAATAATATCAAGATGTTTTGAAATAATTAAAAAAAAAGGATTGTTGAAGAACATTACATGTTCTTTGGGTTTCGTCCATTGGATTTCACAAAACTCCTTCATAAGTAAAGTTTATGACAAAAATATGGCATCATGTATTATGAACGGGAATTTTGGACATTATTTGGCAACACATTTTCTAAACCAATGTTATTTGAACGTGTGAATAAGATATAATATAGGGTGGCCTTTTATAGGTTTAGTGGGTGGAACACATGTAATATTTTGAAAATATTAATTCATACCCAGTTTCTTATTATGTTAAAAGACAATGAAATGGAAAATTATGAATATTATTAGATTTAATATGGAAATATATCCATCTAAGTGGTGTTTGATAAGTTTTATGGTCATTTTGACCCCTATCTTCTTAGTTTTCTACTTGAAAATCCATTTTTACCATAATAACAAAAATTATTATTTTTACAATTTTTACTATTCATTTAGGTAAAATATTAAGATTAACATATTAAAAATTATTAATTATGATGATTAAAAATATTTAATCAATTTTTTACATGTTCAATTCATATAGAGTTTTAATTTTAATTCCAAATCAATCCCATATACGCGATGAGAATGTAAGTTTTTAAAGAGAAAGTGTTTTGATGTTTTCAATGTTTTTGTATAAAAATTCCATATAAATATAATTACAATGAACTAAATTGGATTAATTTATATAAAATTGAACTAATATTATTTTTAATCCAATTAAAAATATAATATGACATTATAAAGTGTTTAAATAAAAAGGATGTTTTCAAATAAATTTCATTATTTTTCAATATTTATCACATAAATAAACTTTTCAGAAAAAACCCAAAAAATAACCATAATATAATTTTTTCTTGTAATTTCAAAATGAAATTTCATTTTTTAAGATATATATTTGAAAATTAGTGAATACTATTAAAAAATTTTGTGTGCAATGAGTGATTAAACCATCTTTTTGAAATATACAGTAAATGTAAGAACCCAAATCTTCATTTTAGGTCTAGATCATGATTTCAGGTGTTTTTAGAGGAATTGGGAGTCTAGATATTTAAGGAGCACATGCCATGTTCTTTTGAGTACACATTGTTTTCTTGGTTTCCACAAGTAGCGTTGTACTCGCCGTGTAATGACCAGTACAAGTTTCTGTGAGGTGACCTTGAAACTACCAAAAGCGGGGGAAAGTTAAGGAAAGTACATAGCCTGTACATTAAATGAACACGTCATATAATTTCTCTTTTTATATATTATATAAGACTGAGTTTGATTATAAATTCTAGAAACACCTTCTTCTAGACCTGTATTGTCCATGAGCGACCTGAATCACTGAATTTTCTCTGAGCCTCTGGTTCATCGCATGTTCTCTGAATCAATGCCCATCGATTGCGTTGGAATATGATCTGTGAGTTATTCTTTCTTTTAGAGCCTCTCCTATTTATTATTATTCTTTCATGAGATATTTATGGTTGATAATTTTTTATTGTTTTATATATCTATGACATTCTATGTCTAATCAAAGGCTAATATTCAACTATATCAACCGTAAAACATCGAGGTAGGTGGTTTGTGCCTTTTTGTATTCGTATTTGAATGATTTGTGCCAAACGTGCCGAATAACCTAGTATAGCATATTGCCTGATTTATAAATTTAATGTTTTTTGATTCCTACAATCTCATGTTTTCTTGAGAAATGGTTTTGGTTTTATTTATGTTTATTACCTTGTATGTGGATTTGTTTTCCCATGTCTGATTTATATTAGACGTTGGATCTAGAACTCCATGTTTGACTGTGTTTTTTCCATGCCTAGTGCTATTTGGATGTATATTATTTAATATAACATGTTTTTTATATGAATTTTAGAAGTATAGCCTTGTAGTAGTTGAGATTACATTGGCTACTAGATATCATTTGTACATGGTTATGTTACACCCGGCTATGAGAACCTGGTGTAGTTATAACATATAGGAAATTGACATTGAGGGATTCCCCAGAGCATCTATTGTAGTTTTCAGGTTACAAGACAACATGGGGGATGGACAATGAGTACTCCCTTAGAGTGTCTACAATATACGATGAAGATACCACATGAGTAAGGATGTTGAGTGCTTTCTCAAAGAGTATGTATTTATCATAAAAATCCCACATCGAGAATTAAAGATGAGGCCTTCCTCAGACAGTCTTTGTCAATGTACTACCAGAGGGGTTAGACTATCATAACCTTCATAGAGGGATTCTTGTAATTGGTTGTTTAATCAATTAATAAATATAAATGAATATCTATTACAATTTTAGGATTGTATTCTTTTCGAGTACATCATTTTTTATTTCTTATTTTTTTCATTTTTCCTGCTATATATTTTGAAGGATAGTTAGGTATAGTTTTTTGGGTGGTTTCCTACTAGGATTCGTCTCACACCCAATTTGGGTCATGCTTTTGGGACCAAAAATATTATGTTGTTTCAGGTATAGATAAGGGAACAACCCTTCTTCTATAGGAACTTGATTGTTTTGGAGCTGGAGAGCATGGGACCATGATGAGTCTTGTGATTCTACTAGGGTTTACTTGTTTCCTTTGTTCTTTGGGTTATTACTCTATTTCACCATTGTGATATGTTTGGATATTTTCCATGGTGTATGTGACATGAATCATTTATAAATACATTCTCTAGTTGTTTATTTACATTCATTCTTATGTTGTTTTATTATTGTATGGTATTACTACTTTCAATGTTGAATATTATTATTATTCATATATGTTACTATTACAATGAGGGAATAATTTCTCCACAATCACACCCAATGCCCTCTCCTCTTATCAGCAACCTCTGGCATTCATGGAAATTTCCCTAAGGCCTTGTGACCAACTGGGTAAGGGGAACCTTTGGGTGGCACCCATAACTGGGACATTACATAGTGGTTCTTTTCTTCTTTGTCTTACTTTTTGGATCTTGTAGATAGGGATATAAATAAATAGGTAGTGGTTAATAAGCTATATCATGGAGTAGCTGACCCCTATATAGGGAAAATACAATTTACATCAATTATTGCAATTTTTTGTTTTTCAATTGTTACAGTTGATTTCATTTCACGGTTAGATGATTCACAGGTTTTGTGATGTTATTGTTGATGTTATTGAGGTTATATTTCTCTTGAAACCCTATGAGATATGGTGATTCCATCTCATGCATCACAGAGGGACGTGATTGGGATCACAAGACATGCCTTCTTGTCAGGCCATTTAGGGTGCATTAATGATTGAATACTGTTGTGATTGATGTGGTGCTAGATATGCATGTTGTTGTGAAAGATGTCATGATAGAATACCTGCTATGTTGATGGGGTATTAGAATATTTAAACATTAAATTGAATTGGAGCCATACTTTGGTCTGTCAGGTGTTATGGGGTCTCTTGGATCAGAATTCGGTGGACCACATAATTTATTGCACGATTATACCTTGTGATATTCATGAATTTGACCCCATGATTTGATTAACTTTTAGTATGGCCCCCCACAGATCAGAATTTGGAAATTTAATGTTCATTTCAGTGATTTTATGGGTTTCTGGAGTAGTTTTTGAGGCTTTCTATCTAGAAAACCTTAGAATACATGGTGTAAAATGAGGAATACATGCCATGTATATTTCTGTTCAGGAAGTAACAACATCTCTTAAAGTACTTGTATTGTAATGTATGTAAATGTCGTGTAGTCCTCAACAGTGTGACTGGCTGTGTGGGTGGAGAAACGGGGTTTGGGAATTTTTGGTAACATATAACGTGTACATGGTGTATACGTCGTGTTAAAATATCCATGTATCAGCCCATCTAACCAATGCCATGGGTTGATGAAACACATGTTGAACATGATGGGTTCTGTTCTTACCCACCGTGTAGAGTCGATCGTGTCACTGACTATATGACTAACAACACAGATGGTTATGACATAAGTGGTATACGCCAAGTACAGGGCACACACTCCGTGTAGAGTAACCTAGGTAGGAGATATGTGTATTTCCATGTAGAGGAACTTGAGTATGGGAAAGTGATTCAAGTACACACCATGTATCATGGGGAACATGTTGTCTGTATCAGTGTTACTTGACTAGTTTTGGGATGATGTGCACACCCATTTATTGTATTAAGGGAACAAGCCATGTGTGGGTAAAAAACCCTATGTATCCATGTTTTAAATAACATGAATGTTCTCATTCTCTTGTTCTATTCATGCTATTTTAAGTTTCAGTCCATGAAAATATCAAACTAAGTTGTTTTATTGAACTTTCATTGTCATGCTACCAAGATATCCTCTATTTGTATGCCAGATACTGGGAAAAGATTAGACACTAGACATGGTAGATCAATGACTACTAGCAGATCCTCTTATCATGCATGGCTTGGAACCAACCGTCATTCCAGATACAAGTACTAATGAATAGTACATAGAAGGCTTCATGAGGTTTATGCAGACCTTCTTGGGTGCACCAAATTATGCCCCATCCGTTGCAGAGTTGAGGTGGTTTTTCAGAAGCAACATCCTCCCACTATCTTAGGGTATGGAGGACCCAAAGCTGTAGGGTCATGGTTAGAAGTTTTGATGTCTATCACCTAGCATCCCAAGGCACGTCCGGAGAGGAGGGTGAAACTCACTACATACCTGATTTAGGATTCCATTAAGGTATTGGGGGATGTGGTATCATTGTCAGGGTGACAGTGAGTTATGGCTTGTGATGAGTTACAACATACCATCTATGACTGCATTAACCCGGAGGCTTTGAGGGAGATAGGAGCTTGAGAGTTCATGAGTTTGGATAACGGTTCTCTCTTAGTCATGTGGTATTCTTATCGCTTCATAGAGCTGCATCACTTCACACCCATTCAATAGTGTAATGGATTATTTCAGGGGAGGAAGTTTGGGGATGGTCTCAAGAATGACATCTGATCTCAGGAGAACATCATCAATTTGACTTCCATAACTACTATAGTCCAACAGTCACAGATCAAAGAGCGCAGCTTGAGGGATTCTGGAGCTGTGAGCCTGGGCGAATCAATAGATGGAGTTGGTATTCCACTATAGGACATTAGGAAGCACCAAAAGGAGTCTAAAAATGGATATCTATGTAGGCAAGATAATCTTTCAGGTATCCATGAGGTATGCTATTAGTACAGAATGTTTATGAATATGAGGCCACATTGCCCGAGAGAACTAGTAGGGTGCCGATCATAGAGAAAGATGGGTCATATTCATCATTTATGGTAGTTTTTCTCTCCTGCAGATGGTGATATGTGTTCTGGTATGACTCTATGTTTAGGAGAAGGACAACCAGTTTCTTATCACTCTGGGAACTATTGTTCATATGGACATTTAGGACGAGGTAGAGTTAATGTCCAAAGTGGTCAGACACAGGGTTTTCAACAGCCGCATGTTGTATGAGCTAAAGGATAGTAGAATGCTTCACAGGTCCATAACACTAGTTAGGCTTTGAACTGTAGCAGACCTAACAGGAGCAGGATCCCATTCCCTCTACAGTTAGATGTATGATTCTGGTTGCCTCAGTTCTAGCTTCTGCTCTTTTTGACACATGGACATCCCATAGTTTCATTACTTTTTATGATGTGGAGAGACTTCGGCTCTATATCGTTACAAATGATGACATATAGATAGTGTACATATCATTGGGGATTAGAATGGCCAGTGAACGTCATTTCAAGGAGTTCCCTCTTGAGGTTGGTAGGTGTCACATATTTTTGGACATTTTTTTCACAAAGATGACGAGATATGACATCATTCATGGAATGGAAATCTTAGTTCCCTTATATGAAGATGTTGATTTCTACCGTCATAGGGTGAGTTTCACCTCACCAAAGGTTAGTTTTTTTCTAAATAATGGAGAATGGAATGTCTGGGTGAGTTGAGATGGACCCAATATTCCTGGGTTGAGAGGAATTACAACATATATTGCTAGATTGTATCTAGAAGTCCCAGAGACTTCACAAATGGACTTCTCTCTAGTGGTGGATTGTTTGGGGTATGAATTTATAGATGAACTTTTAGGTTTACCTCTAGAGAGATAGGTAGATTTTTGTTTTGAGCTATTTCATGGAGTGACACTGGTGTCCATTTCACCACATAGGATGGCTACACATGAGTTACAAGAGCTCAAGAAGTAGTTAGAAGAGTTATAGGAAAAAGGACCTTCATCTGACTGAGTACATCTCCCGAGTGTTCTCCTATCATGTTTTCTAATAAAGAGGACGATACCCTCATAATTTGTGTGGATTATCGGAATCTAAACAAGTTAACAGTCAAGAACCGATATCACTTGATGAGGGTTGATGATCTATTTGATCAGTTTTGAGGATCCCGAGTTTTCTCAATGATGGAAAAGAGATCAGTTTGTCATTAATTTTGCATTAGACCCTCATATATACATCTTACATCCTTTCAAAGCAAGTATGGTCTATAAAAATATGTGTTTATGTCGTTCGGTCTCACGAGGATGCCTGGAGTTTTCATGGCACTGATGAACCGAGTGTTTCAAACATACTTGGTCACTTTTGTTGTAGTCTTCGTGGAAGACATTGTGGGGTACACTCACACTCAACACAACCATTCCATCCATCCAATGATCATTATGAGTACAGTAAGATAGCATCAGTTATATGTTATACTCTAAAAATGCCTCTTCTGGATGGAATAGATTTACTTCTTGGGTCATGTTATCACAGAGACAAGATTATTGGATGACCTAGAGAATGTGAGAGAAATAATATCCTTGGAGAATCTGAAGAACTTATTTGATGTACAGAGTTTTCTAGGGTTGGTTGGTTACTACATATGTTTTATACCGGACTTTTAATGCTTAGGAACACAACTAACGGACCTAACTAAAAAGTTTGTGAAGTACTTCTGGAAATATTCTTATGATTATTCCCTCTAGGAGTTAATTGGAAGGGTTACATTATCATTGATAGTAATTTTTCCATAGACGATCATGATTTATAAATTTTATTGTGATGTAGAATCTATCGAGATCGGAGCAGTTCTTATAAATGGGGAAGGAATCGTTGCATACAAGTCTTAGGAATTAGGGACACATGAGATGAATTACCTGACACACAATGATGAGTGGGATGTAGAGGTTCATGACATGCGCTATTGGAGACATTGCCTTATGGGAGAAAATTTTATGGTGCAAAATGACCAAAAAAGTATGAATTATATCTTTAAACAACGTGACTTTAATTTGAGACAGTGATGGTGGGTTGAGTACCTTCATTCCTTTAACATTGACCTTACCTACACTCCTGAGAATGGAAATGTAGTGGCTGATGCATTAAGGAGGACTCAAATACAGGCAGTTCAAGAGGCCATCAGTGAGTGGAAATTAATGGCTATGCTTTATGAGATTCATTTGGAGGTGCAGGATAGATAGGGGAAGACGTTTCATTCTTCTATATCTATTACATATACTATACTTGATCGATTGATAATGAATATGAAATCATATTATGAAGGCCTATTTGTACTAGAGTTAGTGTCAGAAAAGGACCTTATTCCTAGATGGACCGCATGCAAGGATGAGATGCTGCATTTTCATGCCACGTGCGGGTGTCAACAGACATGCACGAGGATCTTTTTCGGGATTTTCATGAATTAGATTGGGTAGTTCGTTTCGGTGTCACTAAGATGTATTGAGATCAACATTTTATATATTTTTGGACTTGAATAAAATGAGATGTTTCTAGTTTTTGGATGAGGTGTTCCACCAGTCTGCAGGTGAAGGTGGAGAATTAGCGACCACCAGGGCTTTAGAAGGAGTTAACCATTCCAATATAGAAGTGGAATGATGTTGTGATGGATGTCATGATAGGTTTTCTGAGGTCACCTTGAGGTAATACTGTCATTTGGGTGGTCATTTATAGACTCACGAAGGTTTCAATATTTCTTAACAATCAAGGAGACCATTAGAGAAGGTGAGATTGAAAGGTAGTACATCTGAGAGATTGTACGTTTACATGGGGTTACACACTCCATCTTTTTAGACAGAGATTCGCTCTTTACTTCATGTTTCTGGAAAGGGCTATAGGGGTCTTTGGATACACATGTAGATCTGAGTATAGCTTACCATCCTCAGATAGTTGGCCAGTCCAAATATAAAATTCAGGTGCTATAAGACATGATTAGAGAAAGTATCCTTTATTTTGGGGGTTCATGGGAGAAGAACATTACTGTGGTGTATTTTTCATACAATAATTTTTTGTAGGAAAATATATAGATGGGACCATATCAGGAATTGTATGGTAGGCCATGTTGATCAACCCTATGTAGGCTTGAAGAAGGAGTGGTAGCTGTGCTTGTACCTCGTCTAGTCCAAGAGACCATAGAGAAAGTGTAGTTGATTCAGAAGAGAACGACTAATCCATAGTCACAACATAAGTCTTATGATGATCATTAGAGGCACCCTATGGAGTTTGAGGTCAGAGATCTAGTTTTCCTATGCGTCTCACTAAGGTTGTGACACAAGAGGATTAGGGGATATGGAATTCCTTTACAGCGATACTTCGGGACAATTGAGGTTTTAGAGAGAGAGTTAGTTTTGTTTTCAATCTATTGTAGTTACCTTATAGGTATCAAGAATTTCATGAAGTCTACCATGTTTCTCATGTACAACGTTACTTCCTAGACTAGTGTCAGGTTTTTCATATTGAGGAGGTTGAGTTAGAGGTGGACACATCATTTGAGGAGCTTCCTAAATAGATTGTTGATCGCATCGCAAAGGTTCTCTATGGCCGATGTGTTCCATTTATATGGGTGTTGTGGTAGCATGAACTAGTGTAGTACAATAATTGGGATAGGGGAACTGATGTGAAAACGCAGTGGTCTGAGCTATTCGTGGATTCTTCTGTGCCACCTTGTTAGGGAAATTTGGGGTTTAATTTCATTTAGGGTGGATGTTTGTAGGACCCCAAATATTTATTTCATGTATGGATCTTGATTTCGACTATTTCAGAGAATAAGGGGAGAATCTAGAAATTTAAAGAGTACACGCTTTGTACTTTAGAGTACACACCGTGTACCCGGTAGTCACAGGTAGCCGTGTAATAGTTGTGCAACGGCCACTACATGGCCCTGTGAGGTGACCTATATACCACCTAAAGAGGTGGATAGTTAATGAAAGTACATGTTGTGTACATTAAATGAATACACCATGTACTTTTCTTTTTATTGGTTAAATCAGACCAGTGTTGCATCTAATTTTCAGAAACACCTTCTTATACCCTCGTCTTGTCTAGTATTCATAGGAATCGTTGAATCCTCTTCGAGCCCCCAATCTGTCATCCATTATCCGAATCAAATATTGTCAATTTTATTGGAATTACCTCGGTGAGTTATTCCTTCTTCTATATCCTCTTCTCATTATTTCTCTTCTGTCATGTGATATTCATAGTTGATATTTTTTGATATTTTATATATATACAACGTTATAGGTTTAACTAGAGGCTGAGGTTCAACTATATCTATTGTACAAAATCAGGTAAGAGTTATGTGACTTTCTATAATTTTCTTTGGATTATATGTGTACAAAGTGTTGAATACCCTTATTTATGGTATTGCATGTTTTATAGATTTAACCCTTTTTGATTTCTACCGTGTTTTGATTTCACGAGAATGTGTGTTTTTTTAATTATGATTATTACCTTATTTGTGGATGTGTTTTCCCATGCTTGTTTGATATTGTCCGTTGGGTCTAGAATTGCATGTTAGGTTGTTTTGATTCCATACCTAGTGTTATTAGGAAGGATTTGATTTTATAGGACATGTTTGTGATATGCATTATAGCTGATTAGCCTTGTAGTAGTTGATACTACTTTGGTTGATGTATATCATTTGTGCACGATTGTGTTACACATGGATATGATAACCTGGTCTAGTTAAACTATAGGAGGAATTGATGTTGAGGGATTCCCCAAAGCATCTGTTGTACTTTTCATGTTTTGATACCTTAGGGGGAATGTATGGTGAGTGATCACTCAGAGTGTCTATATTATACCGTTATGAGACCATATGGGGGGAATGGGCGTCAAGGTATTCCTCAAACAGTCTTCACGTATTGTCAAAATACAATATGGGGAAGTAACGGTGAGTGCTTCCGCATATTTTCATTTTCTTTGTGAAACCATAAGGGTTAGACTGTGAGAATCATCCCAGAGGGTTTCTTTTGAATGTTTGGTGGAATAATTAATAAATGTAAATGCATGTAGTTTGCAACTATATGATTGTTTTCTTTTTTATTACATCCATTTTTATTAATTCTTATTTCATTTTTCCTACTATATATTTTCACTAATAGTAAGGCATAGATCATTGGGTGGTTTCTAATGTGATTCGTGTAACACCCCATTTGGTTCATGCTTTGGGGACCAAACATATTATATTTTTGTAGGTGTAGATAACGGAAGGCACCCTTCTTCTATAAGTACTTGATGGTTGTGGAGATGGAGAGAATTTGACCAAGATGAGGCTTGAGATGATGCTAGAGTTTACTTGTTTCCATTATAAGTTGGTTTAGTACTGTATTTACAGCATTGTGATATGTTTGGATATTTTTCTAGACATATTTGACTTGCATAATTTGTACATATGTTCTCCAGTTGTTTATTTACATCCATTCATCCATTTTTTTCTTATTGTATGGTATTACTTCATCCACTATTTTATATTATGGTTATTTTGTTGTGTTACTCAACCAATGAATTCCTAGTTTTCCTACTATGACACCCATGTCCCTCGCTACTAGTCAGACGCCTCTTTCATTTTAGGAAATGCACTTGAGGCCGTGTGACCAACCGTGTACAGGGCACCTTTTGGCGGCACCCAGAATCAGGACGTTACTTTAAATATTTATTTATTAAATTACATGATTAATAATATATTTATAATCAATAAATGAAAATAAATTTCATAATATAGTTTGTAGTGTTTATTCCCACCATTTTAATGCCTATGCGATAACTAGTAAATAATAAGAATAATAGTATATTATTGTTTTGCAAATCCAGGTCATACTTGTCACTCATGTTATCAAATAAAATCATTATTTCATGTATTAAAACATATTAGGGTATTTAAATTTATTCTAAAAGAAATATATTTTAAAGTCTTGGTGGTGTTATATTCACTTATACACATTGTTTCCATGTCATACTCACTGTCAAATACAATGTTTTTATGTTTCAATTTTAGGGTGCTTAAATCCCTACCAAAATTTCAACCTTACTTTCAGCCTACACCCTTGAGGATTGGGTGAGATCAGAAAGCCAATCTAGTAAGGATTTCAAGACAATACTATGGTATTTTTTTCAAGAAGTGGTAATGATTTTAACTATGAATTTTTTTAGACATTGTTTTTACAATTTAAAATATTTTCCATCTATGGTAAATAATAAAACTGTTATATATTATATTCATATAAAATATTATGTGAATACAATAACCTATATCTATCCCCACTACCCTCAAATGGTATATGAAATCATCATTCATCTGTACAATAGACTACCTTTCACGACTCATCCCCCGGGGCTCCTGTCATGACTAATCCAAGCCCACCTTCCATAGGCCAGGGTCTGGCGACTAGCACCGAAAGATGTATTCCCTAAAACCGGGAATAAATTCCCTTCATAACCTATAAGCACACAAAACCAAGCGCACATCAAGGTACAATCAATAAGATAAATTTATAAAAAAGAGTGGTAAATGTAACAAGGGGCCAGAATACAATCCCAATAGTAATGTACATGAAACTGAAAGTACAAGAAAATTGATAGGTAAAAAGAAGCTACATGATCATCCACCACGAATCCTACATGAAGGGTAGGTACAACTCACGAATGGTCGTCTCTGCGGTTCATCTCATATAACATCCACCTCCGAGCTACCTCCAGTCATAGTACTCTCATCCTCTATCAGCATTGTCCCTCATCTACACCCGACACAACAGGGTGAGATCTTATCCCATGTAGGAGTGAGTATAACTATACTCAGTAGGGAGATCGAGACCCTCAAGGTCTCAAAAAAGCCACCAAGGATTAACTACAAGTCATGAAATCAACTGAAAACCCTACTTAGATATATGCCCATACATATACCTATGTTATCAAGTAAACCCATCTCAATCATGAGGAAAAAAAATTGTCCAACTCTAAGGCCCCAAGCTCAACTGTTCCACAAAATAAGAAATACCTTCATGAAAAGTACCAAAAAGGTGCACCACAAAGAAGAATACATCCAAGGTATTACCATGAAGGAAAGTACTACACATGTATAGAATCATCTCACACCAGGTATGACTTAAGAACAGTAGTAGAGATTATTAGATGTAACTACTGACTCATCCTACTCTTTTAAGAGGAAGACCCACACATGATATCCAGGTGCGGACCCACACATGATCGCTCGGTGATGAACCACACAGGATTGCTAAGTGCTGACCCACACAGTATCGCAAGGTACTAACCTACACATGATGTATAGGTGATGACACACACAGGATCACCAGGTGGTGACCCACATAGGATCGCAAGGAGCAGATCCAAAGAGGATCGCTAGGTGATGACCCACACAGGATCTCTAGGTGATGTCCCACACATGATTGCAAGGTACTTACCTGCACAGGATCACTCGGTACATCGTCATACCCACAAAGGATCCTAGTACATCTCCATTAATTCGTCAGACCCACATAGGATCCTAGTACTTCTTCATGTCACAGCCATCTACTGGGTTCTCGCACTATGCTCGCAAGTCTCCCGGAGGGTCCAATACACAAGCTAATGGTTGATACTCCTACTATAACAAAGATCCGCGAAGAAGTATCTCAAATTACAACCACGTCATAGGGGTCTCAATGCAATAGACGGCGCATAATTCGAAAGCCCGGTCTGTGAGTTATTAGCCTTTTTGTCCCGAGGGACCGGTTGGATTCTTGATCGATTCAACCCGGGTGTTCCCCAACATTATCCAAAACCCCATTGGGGTATACCAAAGGGACCTCCCCACTCCAAGGTTTCCGATGATGATGATGGTTAATCATAAATAAGTCTATTTCTAATGTTATGGCTCAAATAAATTATAGGGTTAAATTTGGTCCTGGTCCGGTATGACTCGGTCGAACCGACCCGACCTGCTGGGTGGTCTGGCATGTCGTGAGGGCAACGAGGGGCCAAGGAGCAGGCCAGTCGCGGATGACTTGAGGATGTGGGGTGGCACAGTCGTGGGGGTTCTGTGAGGGTGGCTTGGGTGAGGGGGTGTCGTGAGGGTGTGGGGCATCTCAGCCGCAGACGGCTTGAGGCCGCGTGGCAGATTAACCGTGGAGGGTGCCGCGAGGGTGCAGGTTGGATTGGCCACGAGGTGGCTCGGTCGTGTGGAGGCTTGACCACGGAGGGTGCCACGAGGGTGGCTCAGCCGTGGGGTGTCATGAGGGAGAGGGGCGGCTCAGAGAGCTGTGGTCAGCGGAGCGCTGCGGGGCGCGGAGGCCACAGGCGGCAGCCCCGACTGCGGACGATGGAACCGCAGGCGGCAGATGCCATTGGGTGATGCCGATTCCTTCATCGACTTCATCTCATGTGTTTCAGTTGATAGTTATATGCCTCCATCATTAATAAAACAAGAATTATCCCAATAAATTCAGAATGGATGGGAAATGTTTGTTTGTCCCATACTCTCCCCATTAGAGTGGTAGCAAGCATCTATAATAAATGAATCGCAAGAATATCAAGATCCGATTAGGGAGATAATTCAAACACCCTCCCTAGAACCTTTTTCTATAATTATTCCCAACCCTCAAAAGAAAACATCCACGGATCAAGTTCACAGTGAGTTGAACCAAATTCATTTTTTTAGATGGGAAGAACATGGAAATATTATCATACTCATATTAAACACTTACCTCATTTTTTTTTGTTTTTGACGAGTTGGAAAGAACAGTCATCGATTGAAGATGTCCCACATTGGAGGATGTCTTGAGGATGAAGTCGAAGTCAAAGTCAAAGTTAGAATTCATTGATGGCATTCTTCATTAGATAGCTATCTCCCATGAATCCTTCCTCCCAATTCCACCAAATATTCCCAGTAGCCATCATAATAGATTATGTTGTCCATTTAGTTCGTTGGCATAAATTAAAATGGATTAATTAATTAACTGATTTGGCATAATAAATGTTGGAGGAGTTAATGTGTCTCCCCCATTTAATAGTACATTTAAGGGTTTCTCCCATTAAAGGGGAGTTAATAGGGATTTATACTTAGATGGTCCCCACCACCATAACCTCTCAACGGAGGTTTAGTTTAGGTGTTCCCCACCTGTGAAACATCCACATGGGCATTTAAAAATAAAATGTTACACCATTTTATTTTATTTTTATTCTTTCACGTATAAGTGAAAAACTAACATCCACACTCTCCCTATTGCGGTCAAGGTGAAGGTCCCTTTAAAAGAATACCATCACTACGAGTTCAACTGTGCCCTAGGATTTCAATTCCATGCACCTATTCAAATGAATCAAAAAACTGCTAGCACCTTTACTGAACGTACCCAAAAAATGTTTAGAAATTTATTATGGGAACACCGGGCCTCGAAATCACGCGCCATCAAATTTTGCAAACTCACAAAATTCACATTTAATTAAAAATAATTAAATGGAAATTTGGGGTCTTTACATTATCCGCACCTCAGAGCTTTACATCCCCATAAGCCACAACTCAATACTCAAGGATCAAGCGGAGGTACTGAGCACAAATATGAGCCTCCCACTCCCATGAGATCTTATAGAGGTTCTATTACTGCCAAAAAATGCATACTAGAGGTATCTACCATCCAAAAAGGACCCGCTCCTATCAATCCCCAATTTCCACTTGAACTTCCATAAAAGTCACCCATCGATGATGTGCAACTCTCCATGGTCGATGACGTGGGAAGGGTCATGCACGTATCTCCTCATCTAGGATATGAGGAAGTCTTCATGCACCCAGTGAAATTTAGGTGGAAGAGCTAAGAAGTAAGCCACCTCACCAACTCTGCTGAGGACCTGAAAAGTTCTGATGAACCTCATTGATATCTTTCCACCTCAGCCAAATATACACAAACCGAATCGAGGTGAGACCTGTCGAAAGACATGGTCACAATCCTTGAACTCAATAGGTCTCTGTATCCTATCGATATATGACATCTGCCTACTCAGTGCAGTGTTAATCCGCTCCTAGATAATCTGTACTTTCTCTATGGTAGCTCATACCATCTCTGGTTCAACGACTGCGGACTCCCCTGGGTAAGTCTAGCACAATGGGGACCTGCAAGGTCGCTCGTACAACACCTCAAAAGGTGAAATCCTAATGGATGAGTGATAAAAGTTGTTGAATGAAAACTCCATAAAGGCAAGTGATCCTCCCACCTACGACCGAAGTTAAGGACACAAGCACACAACATATCCTCAAGGGTCTAAATGGTCTGATTAGTCTGGCCATCCGTTTGAGGATGGAAGGCGGTGCTCAAACAAAGCTGTGTCCTGAAATCCTCCTGCAACACCATCTATAGATGGGATGTAAAACGTGATTTATAATTGGAGACAATCATCGAGGGTACTCCATGTAGTCGCACCATATTCTTCACATAGAGGCGTCCCAAGCTTTCTTCTGAACCCTTCTCTCTGATCAGTAGGAAGTGGTCCGATTTGGTGAGTCGGTTGAGGATTACCAAAATCGAGTCATGTCCCCTAGATGTACATGGATTTCATGTCACGAAGTCCATGGATATCCCATCCCATTTCCACTCTGGGACCTCCAATGGATAAAACAATCCTGCTGGTACCTGATTCTCTTCCTTTACTTGCTGACATGTGAGGCACTGAGAGACAAACTCTGCAACTACTTTCTTCATTCTTGAACACCAGTGTTGTCACCCGAGATCCTAGTATGTATTCGCCACTTATGGATGTACCGCTATAGGGGATGTTTGTAACTCTCTCAAAAATTCCTCCAATAGTGACAATGGTACCATGGTACATCCTCTGAAGAAGATGACGTGCTCCTCTCCATTAGAAAATCTATTAGGTTCCTATCCTATGGATATGTGAGCATGTCGTACCACGCAGTCAGTTTCCACATGCTATTCCTCCCAATCTCACTGATGAAGATGGAGAGTGACTATAAGAGACTAAAGAAAAGGCGCACCATCCCCATCCACAAAATATATCTACAAAGAGGCCAGATGCTATGTCGCCTATCATAGCAGCTGTATAACAGACCTCCTACTGAGTGCATCTGCTAAAACATTCCCCTTCCGAAGAGTATATAATATTTCTATGTAATTGTCCTAGTGGAATTCAAGACAAAGTCGTTGTCTCAAGTTTAGGTCCTTCTAAGAGAAGATATAAACGAGACACTTGTGATCTGAGTAGGTTATAAAATGCTCTTCCATCTTGTAATGTCACAAAATATTCAAGGAGAAGACCAGTGCTGCTAACTCTAGGTCCTGGGTATTTTAGTTCTACTCAAGTTACATTATATGTCGAGAACCATATGTGTTAACTACTCGCTCCAACTTCAGGACACATCCGAGTTTTTTCCTTGATGCGTCGTAGTAGAACACGTACCCTACACCTTCCTCTAGAAGCATAAAGACGGGGGCACTTTTCATCCTCTGACTCATCTCCTGAAAACTCTACAGGCAACTCTCCGACCACACAAAGGGTTTCCTCTTCTTCGTCAACGCTTATAGTGGTGCTGCAACTCGGGAGAAATCTGTACATATATCTGGTAGTATCCAACCAAACCCAGATAAATCCATAACTCCGTCACACTCATGGGTGGCTCCCAAGAAAGTACATCTCCAATATTCCCTAGATCCACTACAACTCCAGCCTCCGATATGACATGTCCCAGAATGTGAACCTTTCGGATCCAGAACTGGAACTTCGAGAGATTACCATAAAGATGGTGCTCTTTGAGTGTGTCCAGTAATACAGGAAAATGGTTTTCATGCTCCTCCTTAGTAGCCGAGTAAATCGGAATGTCATCAATGAAGACCACCACAAAGAGATAATGTTATGATTGAAATATCCTTCTCATGAGTCCCATGAACACTACTGGATCATTGGTTACGCAAAATGGCATAAACAAGCACTCTTAATGTCCATACTGACATCTGAAAGCCATATTTTGCACATCCTCATCTCGTACTCTAAAATGGTGATAGCTTGACCGGAGGTCTATCTTCGAGAACCATCGTTCTCTCTTCAGCTAAACAAAGTAGTCGTCAATCCTCCAAAGTGGGTAATAGTTCTTCATGGTCACTTGGTTCAGGCAATGATTGTCTAAACAAAGCCTCAAGCTCCCATCCACCTTCTTGGAAATAATAATCGAGACTGCCCAAGGGGATACACTAGGCCAAATGAACCCTTACCCCTGTAAGTCCTCCAAGATTAGCTGCTGATCACGAAGCTAAACGAGAGACATCTGATACCCTGGTGTAGATATTGGTGTCGTCCCGGTGTACAGGTCAATGTAAAAGTCCACCACTCTGTTAGAAGGGAGACCCTGAACATCATCCGGGAAGACATCCTTATACTGGTCACCACTACAGGATAACTCAAAAACTCCAAATGAACTTCTATAAGGGTAAGGATATCCAACTAATGAGTGATCGGCTGCACTGTCCTCCAAGTAAGATCATCATATGTTGCAAAGGCTCCCTTCTAACTGGTGAAGGTAAAGTGGGACCCATCCGTGCAGACACACCCCACATTGTGCCTAATAAAGCCTATCTAATCATGGACTATAGATAAATAGTACTTACCCAAGATGACATGGTAAGGCCTCGACACCACTACTATGAGATCCCAGCCGATTATCTGGCCTCATAGTGTATGCTCGAACTTCCTGCTCCAGTGCGTAATCATTGAATCTGCTCTCACAGGAGTCTGAAGCTGTAAGGATCGAGCCAACAGCTCCGTCGGAATCACTGAACTCCAAATTAGGGCATTGGAAATAAAATAATGAATGGAACCTTTTCATATAAGTAAAGAAACTAAGGTGGAGTAGACATAGAATATACCTAATATCATCTATAGAGCACCATGATCGTAGGCCTCAGCCACCTGAAGCAGTGCATACCCTTGTCCACCTACTCCCTACAGTCAGGGTGGACCACCTGGTGGTGGTGGAGGTAACATCTTGGATTGTCGGCCACCACCAGATGTATGGAAAGATCCTATGCCACATCCTCCTACTCCCTGCGAACCTCCTCAGTTGAACCATAGTCTCTACCTGGGTGTTACTTTGATCGTCTGCTGATCATACATACGACAGGTCGGACAATAACGAGCCATGTGACCCTACATACCTTATGTGTAACATTGTCTGCTCCTGGAATGACCGTCTCTACCTCATGTGGCTCGTACAACCAACCCTAAATCGTGCGGTCGTCCACCTATAAGTATGGTCCTTTTCGACCACTATGACATCTGTCTGCTGCCAGTGGTAGAAGTCTCCGCTACCTGATGATTGTTGTTGGGTCTCGCAGCTGGTGACTGATCAGCATGGAAACTCTCTACTAAGAGGGATCTCCCTGACACCCATGCATGCATCAGGATGCTGAGTGAGATCATCGAAGACTTGATCACCCATCTGAGACCCTGCTCAATGGTCTGAGCCATGATGAATGGTTCCTGCACCATATTTGTGGAGTAGTGTGAGAGGTCAATGAACCTCACAGAGTATTGATCCACAACCATGTTTCCACACTACAAATGATGTAGCTCCTAAATGTGCATTGCGTGAAGAGTCATTAGGAAAAACTCTGCTCGCAATAGGCTCTCGATGTCTTCCCAGAGAAGCATCACGTTATCATGAGAGAGGAGCATAAAACTCCACCATGTTCCTGCTGCTACTGATAGAAGGCTGGCGATAAGGATCACCAAGAAATCGGCTGGTGTCCCTAATAGTCGTAAGACTCTCACTACATCGTCCAACCAATCCTCAACTGCCTGTGGGTCCATATCTCACATCAAACTTGGGTGGCCTATGGAGCTGGAACTCGTGCAGCACTTTCAAGCGGCGTGCACCATCTGCAGTTGGGGCCTGTATCATCTGTGACCCATCGGGAAATGGTACCACTGGTGTCTTCTCTAGTGCCTCTATTGGAAAAGGTCCATCCACTGAGGCCTTATCGCATAGTGGGTTGTCAGTGTGTAAAATTCTTGGAACCCTAACTGGCTGTCTTTGTAGATGCATCTTGAAAATAAATCGGTGTGCTGCGGTCAATAAGATAAAACTAGTGAGCTGAATGGAAGAGTTCACAAAGAGGACTCTTCACAACACACACTCAATCAGTGTTTTCGTGCACTGAGTCGGAAATCAGAAGTCGGGGTCCTGGTGTATAGATATGTCAGCCACCACACCAACACTGGATTCCCTAAACTAATAACCACACTCATAAAACTTAACACTATTGCCGTTAAAAAGAAAGATCAGATTTTTATGTTGTATGGTAGAACTGACTCCTCTGATACCAATTTGTCAGGACCCATCCTTGGGGCCCGTGTCGTGACTACCTCAAGCCCACCATCCATAGGCCAGGGGCTAGTGACTAGCACCAAAAGGCGTGTTCCCTAAAACTGGCAAGGCATTGCCTTTTTAACCTGTAAACACAAACAACCAAGCACAAAACAAGATACGACCAAAAAAAGTTATGTCAAAAGAGTGCTGAAAGTAAAAAGCGGCCAGAATAGAAGCCCAAAAATAATGTACAATAAAGTAAAAGTAAAAGAAGGATGATAGGTGAAAAGATTCTCCAGGATCATCCACCAAGAATCCTACCTAAAGGGTAGGTATAGATCCCAAATTGTTGTTTCTACGGTTCCCCTCGTCAAATGTCCACCTCCATGATACCTCTAGTCCTAGAACTCTCATCCTCCATCAGCGTTGTCCATCGTCTACACTAGACACAAAGGGTGCAGGAATATCCCGTGTAAGGGTGAGTATAATGATACTTAGTAGGGATCCTGAGACCCTCAAGGCCTCACAAAATCCACCAAGTATTACCTACAAGGCATGAAATCAACAGACAAACCTACTTGTGTATATTCCCTTACACATACCTAAGTTATCAAGTAAACCCATCTCAATCTTGATGAAAAAACGGAGTCCAACTCCAAATCCTCAAACTTAAGAGTTCCATAATGGAATAAATACATCATAGGAAAGTACCACACATGTACGCCATAATGATGAATTACTACCATGGTATTACCATGAAGGAATGTACCACACATGTAAAGACTCGGCTCACAATAGGTATAACATAAGTACAATAGTATATATGATTAGATGTAACTAATGAATCATCATACTCTGTTAAGAGGCAGACCCAAACAAGATCGCTAGGTGCTGACCAACAGAGGATTGCAAAGTGCTGACCCATATAGGATCGCAAGGTGCTGACCCACACATGATTTCTAGGTGCTGACCCATACAGGATCACTAATGGTTGACCCACACATTACCGCAAGTTGATGACCCACACAGGATCACATGGTACATCGTCATACCCATATAGGATACTCGTACATCTTCAGTTCGTCGTCTGACCCACACCGGAACCTAGTACATCTTCAATTCAAAGCCATCTACAGGGTTCCCACACTACGCTCCCTTGTCTTCGGGTGGGTCCACTCCAAAATCCACTGTTTGATACTACAACTATCACAAAGTCCCACGAAGAAGTATTTCTATGTACCCTTCCATCATAGGGGTCTCAACGCAACAAACAATGCGTCATTCAGATGCCCGGTCTATGAGTTATTAGCATTTTTTTCCCGAGGTCCCATTTAGATTCGTGCCCAATCCAACCCGACCATTTCCCAACATTATACAAAACACCAGTGGGTTATAATAAAGGGACTATCTCGCTTCAATGTTTATAGGGACACTAAAGGTTCGTCAAACGGACATTCGGTGCCAATGTTATGTCCCATGTTAAGTATAGGGTCGTATCTGGTCCAGGTCTGGTCTGACTCGATCGGCCGACCTGGCCCGCTAGGCGGTCCAGCAGGCCGCGAGGGTCACGGGGGCAGCGGGGGGTCGTAGAGTGGTTCGTCTGCAGATGGCTGGAGGTCGCAGGGTGGCTTGACCACGAGGGTGATGTGAGGGCGGCTCGGCTGCGGGGGTGCAATGAGGGCCAAGAGCAGTTCGGATGCGGACAGAGTGAGGCCATGGGGTAGCTCGACCATGGACGGTGTGAGGCCGTGAAGCATCTCGGCCATGGAGAGTTCCACAAGGGTGCAGGGAGGCTTGGCCACATAGGGCACGAGGCCGCAGGCAACTTATCCACAGAGGGTATCATGAGGGCGGCTCGGCCTCGAGGGATCCGTGAGGGCACGAGGCGGCTCTGTCGTGGGGTGGCTCGGGAGGGGGGGAGGGGGGGCTACGGGCGGCGCGACTAGGTTGCGCGGTGGCACAATAGGCTTCGATAGGGTAGCTCCATGGGGCGTGGAGGCCGCAGGCAGCGGCGCTGGCTGTGAACTTCAGAGCCGTGGGTGGCGGAGGCCGCAGGGTGACGTTGTTGCCTTCGCCGCCTTCATCACGGTTGATAGTCGTACTCCTCCATCACAAAGAACACAATAATAATCTCAAGAAATTTAGAGAGGATGGGCCATGATTTTTTGGCCCGCACACTCTTCATTAGAGTGGTATCAAGAGGTTATATGACTTGAATAACAAGAATATAATTAATGGGTAAGGGAAATAATTCAAACACCCTCACTACAACATTCCATAATAATTTTTCCAAACCCGCAAAATAAAACATTCGTCGATCAACTTGATAGTGAGTTGATCCACGCACTTTTTTTAGATGGGAAACACATGGGAATATAATCATACTCAAATTAAAATCCTTCCTCGTTCATTATTTTGGTTGTCGATGAGGTTGAAATAATGGTCGTTGATTGAAGATGTCACACGTTAGTGGATATTCTGAGGAACAAGATGAAGTCAAAGTCGGTGTTCTTCATTGGCGTTCTTCATTGGAGAGAATTCACCCAAGGCTCATTTCCTCACAATTCCAAAAAAAGTCAATGTATCCATCATAATAGATTATTTTTTCTATTTAGTTCATTGTAATAAATTCAATAAGGATTAATTAATTAACTGAGTGTTCATAAAAAATTATGGAGGAGTTGAAGTGGATCCCCCACATTTAATATGGTGTTTGAGGGCTTCTCCCATTAAAGGGGAGTTCAAGGAGGTTTATACTCGGGTGGTCCCCACTACCATAACCTCTCAAGAAAGGTTTAGTTCAGGTGGTCCATACCTATGAAACATCCACATTGGAGTTTAAAAATAAAATGTTACACCATTTTCTTTTATTTTTATTCCTCCTAGAATAAGTGAAAAATTAAATTCCACACTCATCCTACGGAAGTCGAGGTGAAAGTCCCCTTAAAAACATATCGGCGCTGCGAGTTCAACAGTGTTCTAAGATTTTAACTCTGAGTATCGGTTCAAAAGTTACAAAAACCCACTAGCACGTTTACTAATCGTAACTGAAATAAAGTTAAGAAATGCATTCTGGGCACACTGGGCCTCGAAATCACACACCGTCAATTTTCGTGGACTCACAAAATTACCATTTAATTAACAAAAAATTACATGGAAATTCCGATTCTTTACACTACCACCTTGTAAATCAATGTTATTCATTTTCTATCGCCACCTCTCCAAAATGGATATAATAATGTATAATATTTTTATATTTTATAATTAATATTTACATATTTCTATTCAATTATTATACAATATATACCTTCAAACATTCAAATCCACTGAAAAATAGTAACGTCGCACGTGTGTATGGAAGGATACAACCTTAAGATTTAATGTGTTGCCTTTTTCAATTTTTTACTTGTATTGTAATTAGGATAGATTAAATGAATTAATATGACATTTGTAATATAATTATACTACTGGAGTTATTATATCACATATACATTCTTCCTTTCCATTCTTTATAGTATATGATAATGTCGTTCATGTACATGATAGAATACTACCTCACTAAATAATGTGATTTATTTTTCAAATAGTATTTATATGGAATGTAATAATGATAGTTTTAAATAACAATATTATATATATATATATTAATAATTTTAATAGTAATATATTATTTTCCTTTATTTTATTTCATCAACTGAGAAAATGGAAACAACTTTCACGCGTACATATGACATACCGTCCCCATGAAAAATGTATTTAATTTTATATCAATAAATTTTATGGATAATGATAAATAAATATATATTGAATATATATGATATTTAAATAATGTTCAATATTTTTTTGATGATGGAATCATGTAAAAATTTTTAACACCCAAAAATAAATAATTAAAACATACATGAAAAAGAAATGAATTATTCCCTAAAGAGGTTATTTTATCATTAAATTGTTAATAAATATGAAATAATTTGGGATAAGTAAATATTATATTGTATGATATATATAAAAAATTATATTTTATATATTATTAATAAATCATTATTGATTATATATAATGTTCTATCATGTATTAAGGAAGTCGATATTTAAGGTAAGGGATTTTCGTCTCACTTTATACTTCTATATAAAACCTTCTATATTCACCATCAATCTATCTTATGTAATGTATAAACAACATATTAATATATTTTATAATTAAAATACATGAAATTATTGGTATTTAAAAATCCATTTTAGTTTCACTATTTTATGTGGTTTAGAGTTTCAAAGATACAAATGCAGTAGGGGATTTTTGTTTCAATTTTAGTTATTTGGGGAATGTGTTATGTTATGACCCTATATACATTTATGATGTATTTATATAACCCATTTGACATGTAATAACATGAATTTATTTATACTCGTAATATATATTTTTAATTTAATTTTAAACTTTCATGGGGTTTATGATTCAATGTTACCAAATTTATTATAGTTTGATGATACAATCTAATCATTTTTAGGATTGTTTATGTCTGTGTTTATGACGATGGAATATTGATCTCTATATCAAATGGAACCCATTAATTTTATTATTTTATATTTATATAAGAATATAAATGTTTTCCATTAATTTTAATATATTTATTTACTCAAGATTTCAAATGAATATTTTTATGAAAAATTATAATCATTTATCACTTTGGTCGAAAACCAATTTTATTCCATATCCATGTTTCGATTTTTTTTATTTTTATAACATTAATGAATATATTTATTAAATTAAATTTTACCCATCTTTAAATATTTTGTTTTTTGAAATGATTATTCATGTCGTTTTCCAAACAAGACCCATATGGATTTTACAAAAAATGTGAAATGAAACACTATTTTAATGTGTAAGACAATTTAGGCATTTATGATCAATCCATATTACAATGAATCATTTATATGTTTCAATTTAGTTTTCTAGGAAAAAATTTCCAAAATGTTTTATGAATTTATATTTTTAATAATTGTTTTTTAAATAATTTTTATTTTCATCAAGAAAATTTTGAATTGATATTTAACGAATCCATTATATGTTTCAATGGTTATTTTTAATGAAGCTTATTTTCAATATATTTTATGTTTCAAAAAACATTTTTTTTCAAAGTGGAAAAGTTGTTATAACCAATAAATGTGTTAAAATATTTTCAAAATATTCCTTTATCAGTTTCTAATGTTATTTTCAAATAATATGACATTTAAAATGATTTATGTTATGAATATTGATTTTTAATGTGGATAGAAAATTTTACTCAATAAATGTACCTTGTGATATTTCAAAAACATTTTCCATCTATGATGACTTTATTTTATTTTTCTTATGCTTTATTGAAGATATGTTCTAAAGAATCCATTCTTATTTTTTATTTGATTGGATATTATTTATGATTACAATATGATTATTATATATGTTTCTCTTGCAAGAGTTATTTTATTATAAAATTATTATGAAACCCATTTATTTTTCAATGTTTTATTATACGATGAAATTAGAAAATTATTGTGAAATATATTTATTTACCACAATTTATGTTATGATGAAATTTTTATGAATCTGATTTATTATCATGGGTTATTATATGATTAATTTTTTTGATATACGGGAATATAGATTTATGGATTTTGTGATGGAAGAGACCTATATCTCCCTCTAATGAATTGGGTAATAGAGGATCACTCATGAGAAAATTGGTTATAAATGAAACTAATTACATGTTCATGATTTTATTCATGAAACTGATTTCATGTTCAAAATATTACATAGGAACCCTATTTTATACTCACATTGATATAAGTGTCCTAGATTTCATGTCAATATTTATATTCATGGACCTGATTTCATGTCAATAAGTTTATACCAATGCATAATTTTCATTCCTTAATTAAATGAATTAACTTGTTTAAATTCTTATATGTTTACATAATTATAATATTATATGTATGAGACAAATCAATGACTTATGAAAATGTTATGCTCTTACAGATAACATTAATTAATTATATTGTGACTCTTGTCATCTGAACTAGAAATATTTATTCAATGACACAATATTATGATCTTTGATACGTGTGGTATTGTTTTTATATGTTATGATCATGTCCTGAAACATTTATTCACATTTTATTTGTATATATTTACCATGTTAACCCCTAATGAGAAAATAAATTTCCACATTCATATATTTAGATTATTAGTTTATAATGATGTTTTTTTCAAAAGATACTGTTTTTGAAGTGTATAAAAGTGGAAGATATTTATAGGACAAATTAAAGATATTTCACTAAATATATATATTGTGTAACTAGTATCCAATGTAACTAAACCATTAAAATCTAGAGAACATTGTTCATGAAATTAAATGAATATTTATATATTAATATGTAATATATAGGTATGATATATTTGGGTCTCTAATGATGGTATTAGAGGAAAGTTTTTGTTCATCATTGGAAATTAGTATAAGAAAATAGTGAGATACCTAAGTATATGATTAAGTATATGACTGGGGATGTGTCTAGGGATATCACGTAATTTATTCCTAATGATATTTCTATAGATAAGTCTAAAGACGATTCAATGTATATGAAAATTTTATTGATTATTGTTAAAGGATAGAGAAACTATTTCCCCAAAAATTCCATCCATGTCAGGATACTAAAAGTGGTTATATCTTTCATAGAGGTACTTAGGGTAATAAGTCAAAAAAGCATGCATTGATTTGAATGTAATCAACACCTTTTCCATGAAAATAATCCATGATTCACACATCATTTGACACAGCCAGAGGATATTCATTGGAAATTCAAAAAATCATTATAATCAATCATTAAGGATTTATAAAGTAATAATGAATGAACTATGTTAATCACATGGTGTCATATATTTAAAATAATGTGTTGATATTTATACATCCTATAAGTGATTTTTCATGATTTTGTATTTCTCCTCAATGAATATATTTTCTTACACTATTTTTTAGAAATGGTTGGATCTCAAATATATTGTGTTAATGGTGAGGTAAATGAGCTTCGTAATTATTTCCCTCTTGAGAAACTAAATGTTAGGGTATATGGAATGAAAAATATCATTTCTATGCTCAGAAAATATTATCATTCTATAAATCATGATGAACACTAAAATTATCAAGGGTGGTGACAATGTTATATTGAGTTCCTCATGAGAAAACACACCCTAATTTTATTGGTTTAGCTAATCTATTAGTTTCTAAATAATGGAATCGTACCAATAAAAAGATATTTTTCTACTGAAGTGTTTGTGGAACGAGAATCTCATTTTGGTTGTCTACCTTTTAGAATGTGAGTCACGTAGGGACCTCAACCCCAATATCCTAGAGCTATTATCTACTTTAGTACAATTTTAGAAGATATACAGAATTACATCTTAAAGGACTAAATATATTTGTAGTCTTGGTGAATTATATTCATAGAAGATTTTTTAGTAACATTTGTATAAACAAATTACATATTTTTTTTAAGAAAAATATTACTCTATTTATAAAATCATTTCATATAAATCATAATAATAATATTGGAATACTAGGAATGGAATCAAAATATCAGTGGGGAAAAATTCTCAGTAAGGGTTAAGCAAAGTAGAATCTATGATGAATAAATGAACCGTATTAAATAAGAAAATATTAATATGGAAATGTTAATATATGAAAACTCATTCCAATTAAATAATTGACTATAATAATCAATGAAAAGGTAAATATCTAAAAATATATACCATTTAATAAATAAAATCTCTATCATAAATGGGAAATGAATAATCAATATGAAAAGGTAATTAACTAAAAACACATTCCCTTTAATCAATTATTTAAAAATAGAACAAATCAGGAGATAATAACATTATGAAAATATAATAGATAATAATAATAGTTGAGATGAAGGAAATAATTAATTATTGGAAATCAGGTCTTAGGAACATGGTACATAAACTATTAAAACCTTTAATTAGAGGGTTAAAACTATTTTCAAAATCATATTAGATGCTAGAATATTAAATTTTCTCATGAGTCCTACTAATAAATAGATTTTTTATATAATACAGATCACACAAGTCATGTATGGCCAAATAATTCCTCTTATAAAAAATAGTCAATTTTATTCATAAATAATGTTCCTTATCATAACATATCCATATTATTCAAAGAATGCATATTTTAAAAAATTTTCCCAGATTTAAAAATTCAATTCAACAATGAACACCATATGATGAAATGATATAACTATCAAATAGTAAACATATCCATGACTAAAAATGTTGATTTTTAAGAGAAATTTACTTTACAACGATAACATAAATGTGCATATTTAAAGTGATTTTTTCTACAAATTAAAAAAGAATAACTACTGTGAATTCCAATACATTCCTTGGTAAAAATAATAATCATCCATCCCTATAAACAATAAATGTTATATTAATACAACCCATACCCATTAGAGTAAGAATAATGTGATTTTGTTTTTGATGAATTAAAATATTGTAAAAATAGATTTAAAAATATATTTTATTATAATATTATTTTCATTTTGATTATTAATATTTAAGATATTCATTTTTTAAAAATTCCTTTTCTTGAAATTAACTTTTATGAACAATGAATTTTAAAACCAATAGGATTTATTTAGTAAAAGTCACCTTGTAAACAAACTAAGTCAGAATTAAATAATTGAGGTTCTTGATGGATTTTAATCCATACATTTCATATATGGTAAAAGGTAAATATCATTATCACTATAAAAATGATAGATAAGTACCATGTTAGGAAAATTTTAAGAGGATTCCTCTCACATATTCAATAAAAGACAAATGGGATATATTATTAAAAAATTTAAAAATTAATTTAAAAAATTAGGATAAGAAATTTTTTGAATTATATAATTTCTAAAATGATTAAAATATTTTTGAAAGCATTTTTAGGAAATCGGATTTTGCATGAAATCATATTTTAATCCAAGGAGAGATATGTAATTAGATTTTATTACAATCATTATCGAAAATATTTTATTTAATAAAGTGTAAAAAATGGTTATATAACTTGATAATATCATTAAAAATAGATTATAAAAAAATTATATTCATTTATTTAGACAATCATAAAATAATTAACGTCAATTAAAATTAATTTCCAAACAATCTCATTTATAATGACACTTTGAAATAAACCCTTATAATGATCATTAAATAAAAGTGAGAATTAATCAATGAATCAATTATGTCTATCAAATATAATTAATAATAAAAAAAGTTTCATTACAATAATATTTATCAAAATTAATTACAAACATAATCATTGAATATCAGAGACATATGATGAGTAATATATCTCACTAAAAAGAAATTCAGTTCTGAAATTCATTAACACATGGAAAATTTTAATTAAAACCAAACAAGATTAAACAATTCAAAATCAAACTTATAATACCATTATGAAATAGTTATTAATTATATGACATGTCAATGTGGAATTATATACTCCATATTAAAAATTAGGTTCACTAAAATAAGTTTCCATGAAATGAAATTGAGACAAAATCTCTTACATCCCAATTCCCTTTTTTGACCATGATTTAAACACTTGTATAGCTATTTTAAAAATGTTTTTACCTTATTAAAAACCATGTTAATATTTATAATATTATATATGATCATTTGAGATCATCATATAACCCATTTGTTAACAATATTTTTTAATTTTAATTGTTTCGAGAGTAAATTTCCTTACTTTCTCATGTGTCTTTCATTATGAAAGATCTAGTCCATTCAAATATTATATAGTTCTATTATATTTTAAAAAATAACCATAAAATAATTACCATGTATGAAAATTAATTATACATTTAAATCCAATCATTAAAATTGTTTATGAAAATGAGGTATGTTATGATCATGGAGATGGCAGGTCAAAAATACGCATGAGAAACATTTCCATTATAAAATGATCATTTTAGAAAAAATAAAATAATATATTATATTTCAAAAATAATTATAATATCATATATACGATATTATTTAATTAAAATTAGTTATATATCTTTGTGGTGTATTGATGAAAATAGATTCACATCGTTTGATGAAGGTGGTAGTCCGATCACACATGAATGACATTATCATATTTCATTGAGTGAGAAGGTAAGAAATAAAATTATATACATTATCATTTGAAAATGATAAATATGAAATTGATATCATAATTGTGTAATTAATATTACATAATTCAATTAAATTTATCCTTATCACATTTCATTTACGTCGTTGGTGAAAGATGAATCACATTGCTTCATGAGGGAGTAGTTCGTCGTACAAACTGGAAACAGTATAGTTTCCCCTATGGAATGAAATGTATATATTTATATATATATATGATATAATTACAAATAAGGAGCAATTAAGTTATAAATATGATATGTATAAATCATAATCATCATTATATCGAATTTTTATATGTGTAAATGGAAAAATGGATGACATCGATTTGTGAGGTGGTAATCCTCCATACATACACCCAATGAATTTGTACAACATTTAATGGAAGTGGAGGTGTATGTACATAATGAATGTATGATAGAAATATACCAGTATATTTAATATACTAATATAATTATATAATCATGTTTCAGTAAAAATTTACGATGGAGAATGGAGAAATAAAATGAAAACACTTGTTAAAAACATAATCTATTCTTTAGGTATCATCATTAGGTTTGCATAAAGACCCATCCTAGGTTGGATTTATCAGAAAAATAAAAATTATAAAGAGAGGGGTGGGATAATGTAAATATGTATTTTGAATATAATGGCTTAAAAAGAGTGGTTTTTTGGGGTGATTAATATTGGAGAGTGGGTAGTTTTTTGTAAGTGATGTGAGTGGGGCACTTGTAATTGATTGAAATGAGTCAATCATACCAATGAAATTATTATATAATAAATCCACCAAAAGGATCCACTAATAGAAATATAAGAGACATGGTATAAATATTCATTGTAAATGGGTGTTTCATAAGTATTTAGGTCATTCATATCCCTTAATTTCTTAGTTTAACCCCTCGGTAAATTTATATTTACCTTATCCACCATAGTTAAATTTTAATATTTTCAATATTAATTTTGTTAAAAAATCAAGTTGAATTTATTATATATTAATATTTATTTTTATTCAATATATGGAATGCGTTTTTTCAATTTAATTCATGGAATTTGGATATTTTAAAATAATATGAATCCAATAGGCATGATGAGAAAGCTGGTTTTTGAAGTGAATATGTTCAAAACTGTACATAGTTATTACATGAAAATATAATATTGAAATGAACCCAATTAAATAAATTGGAATTATTTATATACCATTTGACTACTTTTACATTATAAATAATTAAAAATACAATTTAACTTAATAAATAATATAAAAAAATCTTAATTTTGAATAAACATAAACATTTTTCACAATTCAACAAAAAATGAATCATTTTAGAAAAATACAAAAAATTCACCACAAGAAAATTTAGGTACTATGATTTAAAAAATGAATTTTATCATTCCAAATAATGTTTCTCCAATTTTTACATATTAGTTTTAAATTATCTGTGCAAAGCATGAATAAACCATCTTTAAAAAAATGTAGATTTCAAAAAATATATTTTTTATAAAAAAAGATTATTATTTTATTAGTATTTAATAGATAACCAATTATCATGTTTAATATATATATATATATATATTTCATTATTTAGTCAATACTATTCATACACACGTATGTTGTGTCTAGGTTAAACTGATCGTGTTTACATAATATATTTGTAAATTATCATGTTTCATTTAAAAATGGTGTTGCATGTAAAAGAAGATAAACTTAGTATTTCATGTAATTAAAATATATTGAAGAGATTGAATTTATTTAAAACTAATTATATCATAATTTAATGTGGTGCTATATTTTATTCTAATATTTTTGTTGCGTGTTGCATATTCTATCAAATAAAATGTTTTTATTTTAAAATATCATTGTATTACCCTCTATAAACATTAAAAAAATTGAATCCTTATAATTTAAACATGATCTATGTAATCAATGATCTGATAGTTTGGAAAACAATTTTTTTTAAAAAACACACATAGTCATAAATTATTAAAAAAAATCATCTTAATTAGAGATGTATGGAACAAAAAAGTCATATGGAATGACATATACTAGGTTTATATATAGGATAATCTTTTGGGAAAGTAAATATCTGGACATGGAATAAAACGAATAAATAATTATACAGGGTGATTGAGGCCCCTGATTACAATGTAGTGAGTTAGAAATGAAAATTTAAGGTCCTTAAAACCATAAATATATGATAATTTAAAAGACAATCCAATTCACCAAATATGAATTTAGTAGGATAAATTATTTGTTTTTTATTCATTTCCTAAAGTTGAGGAATTATTTTATGATATAACAATATTATGAAATATACTCACTTCATATGTTTGAGTTTCATAATAACAATTTCTCCCTTTTGTTGTTAAATTATATATTTCCAACTCTTATTTAATTCCATGAAATGAATATTCAAAAATGATTTGTTATGCCCAAATCACAAAAAAAATTTTAATGGATGTTATTATCCATAAAATATTGAAAATTCTTTCCATCTATCTCTAAATATTTCTTAAAACCAATATGGTTAACACCAATTATGTAATTTAATAACTAAATTTCTAAAAATACAAATTATAACCATTGGTTCTTGATTAATATTAATTATTCAAATCATCAAACTAAATTCAATGGAATATTATCCAGAACATCATGTATTCTAGTTGTAGGACATAAATCAATATCACCATTCATTTAGGGGTTCATGTCCCGTGGACGTGCATAATAGGATAGGTTGTCACCCGACATGTAGGTTTACCATTTTAAAAGATATATTATTATACATCCCATAATTTTCCCCAAAAAATATGATTGATATCCGTGAAGTAATCTTAATCATGAAATAATATTTTTTCTAAGGTTTTAAATACAACCCCAATAGATAAATACATCATAAACTTTATTTCCATATAAATCCTTCCATGGTGTCAGGATTATAAATAAGAAGATGAAATTGACTTGAATAATACCCACATTTCCCACATTTATGAAAATTTATTATACATAAATCGAATGGATGTGATTTTTTTCTCTTATACTCTCCATTTTTGTATATAAATTATATTTATTACTCAAATCCTTTCCTCGCATATATCACTTTTATATTCTATTTAGAAACTTTCCTATGTATATCCTTCTAAAACTTCTTACATGATAAAAATCGATCCTTCATTCCTCTAAGGTCTCTATCACATTAGTTTTTGGTGAAATTTACCATTGTCATCTTCGATTAGTATGATAGTTGGTTATGGTATTTTTTAATCATATTTCTGAAAAATTAATTATGCATAATCATGATATCAATCACTCCTATCATTGTGAATTTTTTTTTCTCATAGTCACTACCTTGTCATACTTGTTCAACGATAACTTGATTCTTTCAGGTTCCATCCATAACGTAAAACAAAAAGTATACATTGAGAAATAATAATTGTAGTGGGAAAACCATATAATCATCATTAGGATGTGTAAATCATGAAACATTATTATCAACATTAGACTCATTAGGTTTAACTTAGATAATTTATATTCATCATTTATTCAGATCATTCTTAATTTTTCGTATAGAAAATGTGAATTATCCTAACCATATCCCCTCAGGAGTGTGAAAACATAGTGCATATTAATACTTGTTTTCACGCACTAGGTTATGTTAGGGTCAATCCCAATGTTCCATTTTCAGAGTAATTACCCCTATGTACCTCTTCTCTAGAACCATATCCACTTGTTTTCTACTTACATGGATTTGATTCCATGATAAACAATATAATATATTACTTTCCCATATATTAGGATGTTCTTATATACTTATTATGAATGTTTATAATAGGGTTATGTACCATAATCTATATATTAAAAAAATGTATTATCCAATATTCCAACTAAACATCATCTGATATCAATGGTAGTTAACTTAACCAAGTAACCAAGAGCTAATATCAACTTTATTTCATTGGCATAAGATATATGGAATCACATCCCGAAAGACCAAATATTTTAGTAATCATGGTAAACTAGATACATAATTGTGTCTCACATTAGATTTTAATATAATAAAAGAAATGATTTTTTGGGAATAAATTTATTCCATAAAGAACATCCTTCTATATCAATCATAATAATCCTCATTGATTCTTGGGGAAAAAAATAACGGTGAGCATAAATACCCTACAATGGTTATGTATAATGGAAGATCTTATAAATAAATAAATAAATAATCAATAAGGGATGAAGAATAGTAAAAGGTGAATATATTAACTCACATTACATTTAAATAATTGATTATAATAATCAAGGAAAATGTGAATAATTTAAAACACAATCCATTTAATTAAAAAACTAATTAAAATATTTGGATAACAAATAATAAATATGGAAAGTTATACACATTAAACAAGAAATAAATTTAATAGTGAAACCTAAAATGGAATGAATATTGAGATAATATCTGTATGAAAATATCAGGGAGAATAATAATAACTGAAATGAATCCAATGACAAATTATTGCATGTCATGCACTAGTAACATGATAAATCTACAATCCAGACATTTTAAAAGATTTTTTAAACTACATGTAAAAGATATTTAATTCTAGATAAATTTTTTCTATCATAACCCCAAATAATTCATTGATAATGAATATAATATGATAGCCCACAAATCACTTCAATTAAATATCATTCCACAAATAATAAATAATAAATTTAATTCATGAACAATGATCCTTATCATCAAACATCTGTAATGATTATGGAATATAGATTTTTTAATATATCCCTAGATAAAAAATGACATTTAATGTAGAACACCATATGTAGAAATGATATATGGTTTAAAAATAAATATATCCATGATAATTAATTTAGATATTTAGTGTAAATTTAAATTCTAATGATCAGAAGAAATATAAAATTTCAATGGAATGATATTGACAATAAAAATTATTCATGAAAGTGAATATCAATATATTCCTTATTATTAATTATCATGAACCATCCATAGAATGAAAAAATATGGTATCAATACCATATATTCCCTTTGTATTAATAATATTGTGTCGTCGTTATCGTTGAAAAGAATAAAATTGTAAATGAACATGAAAATCATTCTTGAGGAAAATTTAATTTTCATTTTGGATGCCACTTATTGAAAAATAAAATAGTTATAAAATATATTTATTTGGAATTTACATTTAAAAAATATGAATTTTTTTAATATTATGGAATTAATATCCACTAAAATGCACTTGTAAACATGAAATGGATGCTTGAATGAAATTATGGTCATGATGGTTGGGAATCCATACATGATGTATACGTCAGAAATAAAATTCAATGTTTATTGTAAATTGTTTAAAAAAATTTGTTGTTCAGAACATTTTAATAATATTCCTTTCACATTTTTGGTAAATTTCAAATGGAAATTATTTTAAAAAATACATAAATATTACTTTAAATAAATTAATAAGTTAAAATTTTTAAAAATTTATTTAGTAAATCATTTCTAAAAGATATAAATTATTATTAAAAATTTTATAATAAATAAATGGTTTTGGAAGAAAAAATATTTTTAACCGAATTTTTAAATGAGGTATTATTTTCTTAAAATCATTTTATAAAGAAATTTAACTAAAAACAGTGAAAATGACACTATTACATGAAATTAAAATGAATAATAATATGAGGATAAAATGACATGTTATTATTTTGAAAATAATCAAATAACCTCTTTCAATTTTAATTCAATAAAAAATAATCATGATTAGAATGAGATTATGAAATAATACTTTATAGTTATCAAAACATTGAAGTGAGAATTAATCAATGAATAAGTAATTTATATTAACTTTAAGACTGTAAAAAAATTATAAATATAAAAATGAACATTCATAATTAATTACACACATAATCATAGGTATCATATACAATGAAGGAGTAATAATACCTAATAGAAATAGACCGAGTCATGAAATTATTTACCAATTGGTAAATATTAACTAAAATTTCCACATATGAAATAACTCAAAATTAAACCATAAAATACTAATAATAATAAAATTTTCGTGATATTACGTGTCACATGGATAATATATACACCATATAAAATAAATTAGGTGAATTACAATATTCCTCAATGCAAGGAAATTGATATTCAATCCCTTACCTCATGTTTCATTTTAGTTGAAAGAGATTTAACCACCCGTGTACTGGTTTTGCACATGTTATTAAATTATAAAATAACCATATTAATATTTATAATATCATATGTGATCCTTTTATGACATCTAAAAAAGATTTTGTTAATAATATTTTATTATTTTCATTATTTTGAGTGTCAATTGCCTTGTTTTCTAATGCATTTTTCATCATAAAAGATCATGTTCATGTACATAATATATAGTTTTATAAGATCTAAAATAATAATAAAGATATTATTACCATATTTATACATCAATTATACTTAAAAAATTCATTATATATTGTTATAAAAAATGATGTATGTTATGATCATAGAGATGATTGGACATACATAGGAATGGGTAAAGTTTCCATTTTCTAATTATTATTATGGAACGAATGTAATTTATATATGATATTTATAGAATAGAAATGATGTAATATAGTCTATATTTGTTCAATTAAATATATTTATATATCCATTTTTTATGGTTATGAATAGAGAGTTACATACTTTAATGAGGGTCGTTGTATACACGTACCTGAACAATGTTATCATCTATCATTGAGAGAAAACATTGAAATAAAATGATATATGTTATGTTTTATAAATGAAAAAATTATTTGAATAAAATAACTATGTCATTTATATCTCATATCACCACTAAATTTGACGTTTTAATATTTCATGTAAAGAGGTAGTGAAAGAGGAATTACATCGCTTCATGAGGCAATAGTCCATCGTAGACAAGTGCAACCTTATCGTATCCCGTATGTAATGAAAATTTCAATGATATATATATATTTATGATATATTGACTCTATAGGTATAATTATTTGATGAATATCATATATATATTTTTTAAATCCATTATCATACCCAATCGAGAATGATTGTAATGAAAAAATGAACAACACTGGTCCATGAGGCAGTTTCCCAATGTACACATGAATGATGATTTTTAAATTCATTTTAATGAATTGTATGTATTTTTAGGTCATTAAAATATTATAAAAAATCCATGTATATATATCATAGAATGTTTGTTACAACATCTTGTTATCTTTATAATTTAACGAGGTGGATAAATAAATAAAATAAAAACGATTATTGAAGAACATTACATCTTCTTCGACTATCCTCCTTCGGTTTGGTCCAAAAATCCATTCGTCGATAGATTTATGAAATAATAAGGTTTCTAAATTGAGGGGATGGAATTTGGAAAGTTAATTTTCAGGTATTGGAAAAAAATAGTTTATAATGTGTTAAAAAGTAAGGATAGATGATAGAATTTTATAAGTGATATGAGTGATACACTTTTAATTTTTTTTTAAATATTCCATCATACCCAAGATCTTTTCATAAAAATAATTCATAATTAGAAATTATAGAACCTATAAAATATATGTTCTCAATATGTATATTAATTATGTGTTTGAAAAATTTTATGTCCTTTATAACCATTATCTTCTTATTTTATTCCTTCGGTAAATTCATTTTCACATTAGTTGTGGTAATTACTTTTACTATTTTCTCTATTCATTTTAGTCCAAAATTATGTTGAACATACTATAAATTAAAAATTATTCAAATTCTATATATGGAATCTATTTTAAAAAAATTAATTCACATAACTGTCAAAATTTATTTTAAAACCAACCCTACATATATAATGGGAAAACATTGTTTTAAAGAGAAACTATTAAAAGTTTACAGTGTTTTTATATTAAATTCAATATAAAGATGATCCCATTTACATAAATTGTATATATGGATATAATATTTTACTAATTTTACTTTTAAACCAATTTATAACATAATTCAATTTTATAAATAATTTAATCATAAAGTATTTTTTTCGATTACAATTCAACATTTTTCCCTATTAATAAAAAATGAATCTTTTAATAAAAATAAATAAATAACCTTAAGATGATTTTGGTAATCTGATTATGTTTTTTTTGAAAATAAATATTCAAAAAGTATTAAAAAATAAGTTTAAATTATGTGCACAATGCATGAATACACCTATTTTAGAAAAAATAATTTTTTAAATGATTTTTTCATTTAAATGATTATTATTTTATTACTAAAAAATAGATAAAAAAGTAATGTGTATATGAATTATATATTTTTCATAATTTAGTCAGATATATTTATAACTATTTATTTGTTGTATACGTTATAATTATCATGTTTAAATAATATTTTAATAAATTATCGTGTTTCGTTTATGCCTGGTGTTGTGTGTAACACTATCTAGACATGACATGCTTTTAATGAAATATATTAAATATAATTAATTTATTTTTAAATAAATATATCATAAATTCTTAGGGTGTCATATTTTCTTCTATCTTTGGTGTTTCACGTCACAAAATTTATCAAATACAATGTATTTATTTAAAAATTCTTAGGTGTTACATTCTCCCTACCTTAAATAAATAATCTCCTCTGCCTTTAGACATTGAATCAACAATAAAATGTTTAATATTTATAAAAACCATTATTGAAAAAATGAAATCTTGAAAATGATAAAAAAAAAATATCATCTTAATACGAGAGATTAAGAAGTACAAATGTAATATTGAATAACACGTAACAAGGTTTTTATATAGGGTAATATAGGTTTAAAGTGAAGATATGGAGATGGGATAATGAAACAAAAAATTGTATATAGTGACTGAGGTCATTGATTATAATATAATGAATCAGTAACAAAAAAGCATAATTCCTCAAAACCATAAATCTTTGATGATTTTAAAGACCATTTGATTCATCTTATATGAATGTATTAAGAAAAAAAAATTTATTTTATGATTCCTTTCATAATGATATAGAATTCATTTACTACCTATGAATATAAGAAAATATACTTACTTAATACGTTTCTATTTCATAAGCATAATTTCACAATTCATTCATTAATTAATTTTCCATTATTCCCTTACTCCATGAAATGAATATCCAATAACACTTTTTTTTCTTAATTCCCTAAAATATACTTCAAAATAATCATAAGATATATAAAAGAGTGAATAGTCATTCATTATGTCATTAAATATTTCCAAAAAACAATATGGTTACAATAAGTTATCCAAGGTAATACATTAATCGCTAACCCTCTAAAGTAATTCCACTGGTTCATCATTAATATTTTTTATTCAATTCATTTAAATAAATAAAATTAAATATTAAAAAGTTTATCATATAGTATATGAGATGGTGATAGAACCTTATCATCTATTAATCATTGGTTCATGTCGTGTGACCTTTCTGGATAAGATGAGTTGTTCCCAATCACATGGGTGATCATTTTTGAAAACTATATTAATATAATACCTATAAATTTCCCCCTAAATAATACCAATAATATCCTTGAAATAAAATTAATCATTAAATAACCTTTTAATATGGTTTTCAATAGAACAACAATACATGCAAATTTCACCCATTTTAATTCCACATAGGTCCTTCCTTAATGTAGGATTTTTCCTTTAGAAGAGGTAATTGGATGAGGTAATTCCCAAATTCCCCACATTTAAGAAAATAATCTATAAATGGATCCCTTGGATGGAATTTATTTCCTTATATAGTAACTTTTATATTTCCTTATAAATTATTTCCATTATACCATTTTTTCTATATATAAAGAATTTTCCCATTTCATTGAGAGGATTAACTAGGTGTATCTATCCACACTTATTAAATGATATAATCTGGGCTTAATTACTCCATAGTCTCTACCAATTATTTTTGTATGAAACTCCATCCTTCAATTCACCAATGAGTATGGGAGTTGGTTAAGGAATTTATGGACAATCATATTTTTAGGAAAACTAATTAGTCATAATCATGATACAAGTCACTTCTTTCATAATCTCATTTGGTTGATCATAGTCACTAAATTTCCAATCATGTTCAATGTTGACTATATTCCCCTAGGTTATAGGTATTGAATAAAACGAAAAATTATATTGTAAGCAACAATAATCATAGCAGGAAAACCATATATTCATTTATAGGATGTCTATATCAAGACACATTATTATAAATAAAATACACCTTTCCTCAAACCTAGGTCATTCCTTATCATCATATATTAAAATCTTCCATTATTGTTTATAATGAAAATGTTAATTATTTTAAGAATATCTACCACAAGTGTCAAACCAGGCTTGTAATATGGTCTATTTTAATGCACTAGTTGTTGACCAAGTTGATTCCAATGAACCCTTTTCATAGTTATTAATCCTAGTTACCACTATTCCAAAACTATGTCCACTTATAGTGTCCAAAAGATATTAATTTCTAAGAAAATATATATAATCCTTCCATAACAAAACTATTATATTTTCTTATATAGTTGTCCTAAAAAATTATAAAATGTTTATGTTCCCTAATATATATTTTCCTAAATATAGTATCTATGGTTTGTACTAAAAATACTCAGATAGAAATTTTAGTGGCACTTAACGTAGTCTCCCATAGTATGTGTCTACTTTATTAAATTGGAATATTATGCACATAATTGCATTATGAAATAGATAATAGTTTAGTAGTCTTGGTAAAATAGATATATTAATAATTATTTTATTATATTTGAATATAACAAATAATTTTTTTTGATAATGAAATTATTATTATTATAATATCTTTTCATATAATTCTTTAAAAACATATTGGATTAATGGGGATGGAAAGAAATAATGAGTAAAAATGCTCAGTTAGGGTAAAATATTGTAGAAGATATCATGAATAAATGAATCATCCTCAACAAGGAATGAACAATACGGAATGAAGAATATCAAAACATGTATTCAATTTGAATAATTCACTCTAATAATTAATAGAGATAAATATAACTGAATATAAGTTACTTTTAATCAATAAAACCACCATCATATCTTGATATGGCCTAATCAATATAGAATGGTAAATAACAGAAGACACATTTCATTTAACCAATAATCTAAGAATGAAATGCATCCAGAGATAATATTATTGTGAAAATAACATATATAATAATAGTAATTGAAATTAAGGCAATGCTTAATTATTGGATGCCATGCCTCGTGAACATAATACCTATACTGTCAAGGCCTTCATAAGTTAGTTTAACTTAAATGTAAAATCCATTTAATGGAATCTTTTTGGTTTGACTCATGAGACCGTCTAATGTATTAAGGGTCTATATAATACCAGGCCCCACCAATTTTTGTAGGTTGAAAGAATAGAGCATATTTTTATAATAAATTTAATTTAATAACAATTATATTTATCATGAAATATATGTATTGAGTAATGAATTTGGATTTATTTGTATTTCCAAAGTTAAAAATGAATTTTAATGTAGAACACCATATGCAGAAATGATATACGGTTTAAATAACAATCATATCCAAAAAATTATGTGGTTATTTAGTTGATACATATTGTCTTACGATCATAGAAAAGTAAAAATTTAATGGTAATGTTATTCACTACAACAATTATTCAATAATGTTATTTTATATACATTCCATGGTTAAGACAGTAGTAAACCATCAATAACTAGAATAAAGATGGTATGAAAAAATTTTATCAATTGGAATAATAATAAATGATTTTTAGATGAATATAAATCAAACTAAAATAACATTAATCTTTTTTTGAAGAAAATATTTTGTTCATTTAGAAAATTATTTTTAAAAAATTACCCTTTTATAAATAATTCTCTTTGAAAACATAATAATAATAATAATAATTTCTAGAATAATTGGGAATTTTTTTTTGTTAAAATAAATTTTAAACGTTTAAATGGAAGATGCAAATAAATAATAGTCATGATGGTAGGAAATCCATATATTTAGTACAATTTTAGAAGAAATTTTATTTTTCACTATAAAATTCTTTTGAAAGTTCCATGTTTGAAAAAAATTATATGATTCCTTTAACATTTTTGGTAAAATCCAATCAAGATTTGTTTTTAAAATGAAAAAAAGATTACAATGTATTTTTATTAATATATAAAAATGGGTAAAAATATATTTAATAAATCATTTCTGTTAGTTTAAGAACAGTTTGGTAAACATTTTTAGAATACACGGTTTTAGAAGAAATCATATTTCATATTGAAGAGTTAAATGAAATTATAATTTCATAAAAACAATTTTTCTATTTCCTTAAGTACCAAAGAGTGAGGAATTTAAATATTACATGAAAATACCATTTATAACAATTGGATAAGAAGAAAATTGTTTTTATTTATACTGTGATCAAATAATTTTTTTCACAATAACTTGAATAATAATCAACCTCGATTAAAATAAAATAGTTTAATAAAACCTTATAATGATCATAATAATAATGTGATAATTAATAAATGAATCCATTGTTAATATCAATATTAAATCCACATAAAAGAGGTTTTAATATAATAATATATATTCATTATTTATTACACACATAACCTTATAATAAGAAATACAATAAGTGGTAATATTATCCAATGAAAAGAAATTGAGTTATGAAATTATTTAACACATGATAAATTTTAATAGAAATAAACATAGTTGAAATAATTAAAATTAATCTATAAAATACCATATATAATTATGTTTTCATGAAATTACAAGTCAAAGGGGGGATTATATACTCGATATAAAAAAATACAGGTGCTATACAATATTCCTCAATGAAATGAAATAGAGGCAAAATCCATTGCCTTATGCTTCAGTTTGATTGAACATGATTTAACATACAATATAGTGTTTTTAAACATGTTATTAACATATACCATAACAATATTAATATTTATAATATGATATATGGTACTCTTATATCATCCTTTCACTCTTTAGTTAATAATCTTTCTTTATTTTCATTTTTTCAGTTGTTAATTTCCTTTTATTCTCATGAACCTGTCATCTTGAAATATCTGGTTAATGTTTATATTATATAGTTATATGGTCTCAATAATAATAATAATCATATAATTATAATATTTATACAATAATCTAATTTTAAAACTAATCATGAAATAGGTTTATGAAAAATGATGTATAATATGATAATGAAGATGGTGGGAATTACATAAGCATGATTAATGCTCCAAATTCCTATGATCATTATAGATATATGGTCAGTAATATAGTGAATTTATAGAATGATAATAATATCATTTTTATACAATATTATTTCTAAACATAATTATACATCCATGTGGTTGGGTAATAAAAACATAGTCACATCATTTTGTTAAGGTGGTAGTCCACAGGTACACGAAGTAAATTATCATCATTTATTAAGTGAAAGGGGAAGAAATACAATTTTATATATTATTATTTAAATATGATTAATATTTAATTAATATAATAATTAATTCAATTATATCACATATAATAATTAACCTTATCCTTATCACATTCCATTTAATGTGTCCCTGAAAGTGAAATCACATCGCTTTACAAGGTGGTAGTCCACTTTATACATCAGTGACATTATGGTGTCCCCTAAAGAATGGAAAATAAATATATTAATACAATAAAATTAATCTAGTGGTATAATTATTTAATAAATATCGTATATATTTATTATATACATTATCATACCCAATCATGAAAGGTTGTAATTTTAAAACGAATAACCTTGGTTCATGAGGTGGTAGTCCATAGTACACATGATTGATGATTTCCTAACCCATTTAATAGAATTGGAGGTGGTTTTGGGTCATGAAATAATTATAATAATATCATATGTTAGGTAATATATTTATGTTTTCCAATAATTTTGGTCTAATAAGAATTTAAGGATGTGGAGAAAGAAATAAAATAAAAATGGTCATTAAAGAATGATTCCTCTTCTTCAGGTATCCCCCTTAGATTTACCCCAAAATCCTTCCTATGTTAAATTTCTACCGAAAATATGGATTTTAGGTTTTTGTTTGGTAATATGGAAGTTATTTTTTTAATGAAAAATCAATATTTCTTTAATGGTTTCACGAAAAGAGGATATTTTGGAACCATTAATAAGTAATGTGAGTGGAACAATTGTAATTTTCTTTAAGGATTCAATCATAACCACGTTTTTATCATTCCAAAATCATCAAAATAGGGAATTAACAAACTTATAAGATATAAGGTAAAACCAATTATAGGAAATGGTTTTTTTAAATGTTTTTAGGTAAATTTTTACACTTATATTCTTAGTTTATCACCTCATTAAATAAATTTTTACATTAACCGCGATAATTAATTTTCAATATTATCAACATTAATTTTGTTTAAAATATATGTTCAAACTGTTAAAAATTTTAAATTATAATTCTTAATAATATTTAATTCATTTATACAAATTATATTCACATAATATTCAAAAAATAACTTAAAATTAATACTGTATATATGACGAGAAGGTAGGTTTTTAATGATAAAATGATCAAAAGATTACATGGTTTTAATATAAAAATTTAATACAAATAGATCCCAATGAACTAAATTTTACTAACAGTTATAAAATTTAAATAATATTACTTTAAAACCAAATTGAAATATAATTTCAAAATATTAATGATTTAAACAAAAATTCATTTACAACTAAAATTGATTATTTTTCACTATTTATCAAATAAATGAAAATTATAGAAAAATAAAAAAAATTCACCATATAGAAATTTTTTATTATTATATGAATAATTATGATTAAATTTTAAAATTACTTTTATAATATTATTAACTATTATCTTTGAATTATGAGTGAAAAGATCAAATATACCATCTTTTAGAAACATTCTATTTTTCAAAAAATATGTGGTTTCTTTTAAATTTTTTTTATTTTATTATTATTATATATAACCATTTATTGAGTTTAAACTATATATAATTTTAATAATTTAGTCATTAATATTCATATATACAAGTTTAATATCTATGTTATAATGGTCATGTTTAAATAATACTATAATAAATGAAGATGGTTTGTTTAAACCCGGTGTTGCTGGAAACACGTGATAAACTCAATGTTGAATATAATGAATGAAAATGAAGAGATTGAATTTATTTAAAAATAAATATATCATAATTTATTTGTGTGTTTTATTTTATTTTAAACCTGGTTTTGTGTTACAATACGCTATCAAATATTATGTTTCTATTTTAAATTTTATATGTGTAATATTGAAAATAAAGGCATGAATATTATTAAGATTAAACAGTACTTATAATAAAATGAATCAATGAAGTGGGATGAGATTATGATATTTTTTTCACTATGTAATTTAATTATAATCCGCATTAAAAAGGGAGAAGAAATTTTGAGAACTTAATATGTAAGTTGTTGAATCTATTGGTTCCTATGAAGAATATTTTACAAGACATGTAAGGAACCATTTTGGTATTATAATTAATATTGAATGTAATGTATACCAATTATTATGTGGATTAAAATAATAATCCAAAATTACTTATCCCTAAGGTAATTTGGAAGGTACAAATAAATAATTTTATTTGAACTAAATGTAGATATGAAATATTGAAACCCACTTTGTTATGTTGTTAATAAAATGAATATGGGTTTACATGGAATTTCAAATGAGATATCACATGAGAGAAGAAATGGTTTCAAAATATTATCTACCAGAGCAAAGGTACAAACATACCAGGTGAGTTACTAAATTGAATTATAATGGGTTTTATGTGTCATATTATTGGCCCTTAATAAAATGAATATAGAAGTGGTAAGAAGAGGCTAGTCAATTAAATAAATACAGAGATATCATTTAATATAATAAACCACCCATGCTGTAATGTTTCAAATGTAAACGGTTTAGTTTTTATGAAACTAAATTCCCTAATCTAAGGAATATTGAGTATGATAAAATGCAACATCCTCTCAATACAAAGGATAAATGGAAATATTATGAAATCACCACAACTAAAATGAATCATGATAATTGGGGCACTCTATTATGTGGAATTTTATATTGGATTTTGTATCAATGAGAGCTCTAAAAATCATTTGGTTATTACTTTTTAGAAATTTGATGTTATTATATCTCACTAAATACATTCAAGAATAAGGAAATAATAGTTTCCCTTATAAATCAACTTATTATTTCAAATTAGTGCAAGGATGATCCTTGATTTCCAAAGGAAATGTTTTTACCAAAGATAAGAGATTACTTATGGAATTAAAGGTAAATTGTATTTTTTGATGCACATTTGGAGTTATTATGGATTTTGGAATTGATTAATGTATATAAATTCATGGATGAGACTACATGGGTGATTAAAATTAATGATAAGTTTACCATAGAATCATATGATAACAAATCATTCAAATAAATATAATTCAACTTTATTCCGACATATTTTAGAGTATCCATAATGATAAATATTTATTAAATTGATTAAGTCAATGTTTTGATGTCATTGGATAGATTTTTATACACAACATGTTTTTGGGAGATATTTCGAGGCTGAAAAAACGACTTCTGGATCATTTGAGTATTCTAGAACTATAGGAACAAAAAATTCCACATGAATATTCATTTGATATTGAATGAGTAAAGTGTATGTTTATAGAATAACAACCAAAAAAGTAAATTATAAATATTATATACATGAATTTCATGCCCTGATATCTTGGTCTCGTTTAAACTATTGATAATATCAGCACAATAGTTTGTCGATTTGTGCTTCCACTAAAACTTCTCTCATGATCACGATGTGTTCCACGTAACTATATTGGGGATATACACACCTAATTTATCACATGTATTAAATTAATAGTGAGTTCCGATTGGAAATTAATTTTCATATTATGAACAACTTGTATAGATTATGGATAATACATTGAAATTAATACTTATCAAGACCACTCATTTTCCCAATGCATTATGGAGAAACAAAAATATTGAGAATGCTACATGGGAACTTGAGGATTTAATAAGGAATAAGAATCCTCAATATTTTATACCAATGTTATGAAATTATGAGGGAAACAATTATGTTATTAAGGGTATAATGTAAGAACCTAATATTATATGATTTCTTTAATGAATTTTATATTTCGATAGATTGGGTTACACGTAATATTGAGTTTAAACAAACCACTAGAAAATATTTATAATATCATTTCAATTTTTTTTTCAAACCTGTTAAAATTAGTAGAATGAATAGGAATAAAAATATTTAAATATTATTTATATGTTTTTTTTATAATAAAAATATTTTGATAAAAATGTTCATATTTTTTAATAAAGTGATTCAATGTTTTGAAAACACTAATTTCTAAAAATAATATTTTATTACATTTGTTGAAAAATAAGTAAATTAATTTAAGAAGATTTTATAGAAAATATTTCAACAAATAAACATTAATTTTAAAATATATATGATAGAATTTAATTATGGTGAAATTTTGGGATTTTTCTAAAAAGAATAATTTTGCAATGAATAGTGAAAAATTATTATTTTTGGTTGAAAACTACATTTTCATTTAAAGGACTTATGAATTTAATTAATTTAAAATTTATTAAAAAGTAAAATTAGGTAAATAATATATATATTAATACAATATAGGTTATTTGGAAAAAAAGTATATTGAATTTCAATATAAGAACTTTTTAAATATGCAATGTCATTCCCTATGGAAAGAAATTTTCATTGCATTCATGGGATTAATTTAAAATTAATATATTATAATTATATGAAAATAATTATCAAAAATGGATTGCATATTTCTATGTCACATTACAAATATTATCTAAACTTTTAATATATTTTTTTCCCTAAAGAATAGTATAAACTGTGAATATTTATTACCGTGGTGAAGGTTAAATTGAGTTTACCTAAGGGTTATTCTAAAAGGATAAGTGGTAAATGACCTATAAACATGATAGAACCCCTTATTATGATCATATTTATACTTTATTACCATTAAAGTTCTATAATGGATCATTTTATATCCATTAGTTGATTTTATAATTTTTTGTAATCATTTTCCATTCAAAGTGTAACACTCACCTCTGTTATATAATTCCACCCACTCAACCATATTCTTCAAACTTCCAAAATAATTTGGTTCAGACAATACCTACGAAAACTAATTCCTTAAATGAATCCACACATATTATATTCATTGGTTAAAATATTAATACAATCTATGAATAATTTAGTATAAACATAATGTTGTTGTCCAATGAAGAGGTAATGTTTTTAAGTATGTGTGTTTGTTTTACTTCATCCTATAATTCATTATAATAATTTCCAAAAATGATAAAATAATAAAAATATTATATAATATATACTGATACATTATTATTTTTATATAAAAACATATATCTTTCTCCACTTCAATCAAATGAGATGCAAAATAATAATTCGTATGTACGACAGACTATTTCCCTACAAACTTATGTTATTTGTTTTTCATAACCACCTATCATGTTTATATAATGTTATGGATTTAATATTATATATGATATTTGTGATATTATTATACCTCAATAATCATAAAACCACATATTCCTTATTACCAAGCAACCTTTTGGAAAAAAATAACATCGATCGTGTATACTGTAGACTACGACCTCGCGAACAGATGTAATGTAGTTTTAATTTTTGTTTTACATGAATTGAAATGAGGATAGATTAAATGAATGAATATGAAAATTTTATACAATTATTATTATGGAATTATTTAATCACATATACTTTATTAATATCTTTTCCACTGTGTATATGACAACACTATTCCTATGTATGGTGGACTACCGCCTCATCATGTATTTGGTTTGTTTTTCACGTATGATTTACATGGAAAGTTATAAGGATATATTTAAATAATAAAATTTAATATAAATGATGTAAAAATTATTTTTTAATTGTAATATATTATTTACATTTCTTTTATTTAATCTGTCGAGGAAATGGAAGTAGCTTTCATACGTACGTACTTAATACCATCTCCATGGATAGAGTATTTATATTTCCATCTCTATCATTTGTAGATAACTATAAATACATATATAATTAATATATATGATATTTATTTAATGGTTAAAACTATTTATATTTGGTAAACATGATCTAAGTAACATGACAAAAAAATTACAAAACAGAACATACATGAAAAAAAATGCTGTTATTGCTGGAAGGTGAGTTTTTACATGTAATTGTTAATAAACATGAAATAATATGGCATAGAAATATAATATATGGTATTATATATATAATTTTGTTTATGTAAAATATTTATAATATATTTATATTTATGAAATTGTAGGATAAAATTTCTACGAAGGATGTTGAGAATTAAGGTAATGGATTTTAGTCCCACATTTGTATTTTCTAAGACACATGCCATATTCACCACCTATTTATTTTAAATGGTGTATATACTGTACAATAATTTATTTTATGATTAATCACTTGAATATTATATTTATTTACAAATTTATTTTAGGTTCTCTCTTTCACGGGGATTATGATTTCAAAGATACCAATGTGATAAGGGATTTTTGCCTCTATTTGACTTTATTGGGAAATACATTTTGTTTTACACCTATCTCCTTTCATGAGATGTATATAAGATCCATTTGGTATGTAATATTATTTTTTATTTATTTTCATGATATTTTTAGTTTCATTAAATTTTATTCTTTCATTGGGATTATGATTCAATATAACCGAGGTGGTAATGGTTTTGCGATACAATCTCAACATTTATCTGGATTAATTATGATTAAGATTATAATCATAAAATCTTATGATTCATATATCTAGAATCCTAGGAATTTTATTCTTGTATGTTTTTTTAATTAGAATATATTTTATCCCTTAACTTTTGTATTTTTATGTACTAAAGAGTTCAAAGTATTTTTTTAATAAAAATAATCTTTATTTCATTCTTCAGTTGAAAACCAATTTTCATCAAAAACCATTTTTTTGAAAACTCTTTTCAAAAATGTTTTTAACATTATGAAAATTATTTAATAAATACATTTTTCATATGTTGTTTTTGTAATCAATCTTCATGTTATTTTCTAAAAAAATCCTTATTCGCGTTTACAAATAATATAAAAGGAATATTTGTTTTAATTTGTACCACATTTTCTGCTTTCATGAACACAAAATTTACTAAATAATCCTTCAAAAGATTTAAAATTATAAAAATAGAATTATTTCGAAAACAATTTATGATTTTTTAGTTATAAAAATTTATTTTCAATGAAAGGTTATTTTTCTTTATGAATGTTTTAATTTTTTTTAAATTATTCACTTATAAGGTTCAAAGGTTATTTTACTAGAAGATGATTGATAAAATGTTTTATATTCAATATATATACAGTGGAAAGTGCATTTTCCTCAATAATTATTTTAAGTTATTTTTAAAATATTCCTTTATAAGTTTCCAATATTATTCTCAAATAAAGTAATTTTAAAAATATTTTATGTTATGAAATGTTATATTTAAAGTGGAATGAAATGTTTCTTCTAGAAATGTTCTATGTTATCTTTGAAAAATATTTTCAACATAAGATGAAATGCTTTACTGTTACTTAGGTTTTACTGGGGATATGATCCATGGGTATTATTCATATTCTTTCTATGAATTTTTAAAATTTATAATTAAAATATTCTTATTGATAACATTTCTTTTTCATTATTTTAAGTATGATAAATTTATTTTGAAACCCACATCATTTTCTATGGGTTATTATATAATGAAATTCTATAATTATTAAGAAAGGTGTTTCTTTTCCACATGTTATTCTATGGTGAATTGTTTATGAAACCTATTTATTTTTATGTGTCATGTTATGAGGATTATTTTATGATATTTTGTATAATATAAGTATAGATTATGTTATTGTTTTGAAATCACTATCCAATGAATTGGTAAATATTGGAAAATCAAGAGTAAGTATGTTATGTTTGAACTAGATTAAATTTTCCAAATGTTATTAATGAACAAAACTACATGTACAAAAAATTCATATGTGAACCTGAAAAAAATATTCAAAATGTTATGCATTAACCTGATTGAAAAATCATATTTTAATTTTGAAAGACAATTTTTGGATAACTGAGAAATGAACCCGAAAAAGGATTTTAGATATAATTTCCATGGGGATCCATCATTACATATACTAGCTAGAAAAACCCAAAAAAAGGAACAAAAATAACATATAATATAGAAGATTATCAGTATAAGAGCCTTCAAAATAAGATGAACATTGGGGAGGGATTCATCGATAGGAGTCCGGAATGAGGGACCAAAAGACTGCTAATCTACCCTGGACAATGCAACAAAATAGATGAACTGGTAAAGTTACACCTTCAAAGACACTAACAACATCCAAAAACATCATGTAGTCCATCGATCATGACCAAATTGTAGTCATGCATGAAGAAGCGTGACACAATGGAAGATGAAACAAAGAACATACAAAATAGTCCATGTGCATGAACCGTGATAATAGCCAGAACCATAAACTTATCCAGGTCAAACAATCATCATCTTTATATGCACCTGCAAGTGATCTACACCTTAGTTTCTCACAAATGAAAGGAATCAATCTTGTGAAATAGAGGATACCAAAATGACACAAAAAAGGGTGGAGTTGTGTTCCCTAGTGAGGGCTCAAAATAACTTCAGAGAAAGAGATAGGGGTGCCCATTATGGAATCATCAAAATAGAGAGATAGGCCACAGGGATAATTCCTTCTAGTGACATCGGGAAAGACGTCGATGCTTTTAGACTCACATTGACAGGAGCCAGATGATATTTCATTCATCTGGACCTGTGGACAATATAGACATTGAATCGTCGGAATCTTGGAGGGAGACTCACACAGTGGGGTTAGAGAGGTTGATTCGGCGTTGGACCTGGGTGGGAAGCCCATGATGGTGGGATCTAAGATTCCGTCTGAAATTGGGGGGGGGGGGGCTCCTCACAGCTGTTGAATCTAGTAGAGAGGCACAACAGAAGATCTACTAGGGAAACATGAAGCGGAATGGAGTCTCATAGAGGTGGATCCGGAAGCTCGATGGCTATTCTGTGGATTGAAGTCACTGGGTAAAATAAGAGTAGGGATTAGAGGCGACACTGGGGTGGTAGGTGATGTTATGGAGGGAGGCAAAAACCCTATGCTACGGATCCCAAGTGCTACATTGTGATCCTCACAAGATCCAATGGTTTTTTATGCATGGACATAGATTTTGTCATGACCCGTCCCACTGGGGCCCACGTCGTCACTCCCCAAGCCCACCTCCAATAGGCCATGGGGTGATGACTAGCACCGAGTAGGGATTTCACTAACATGGGAGGAATTGCCTAAGTACATGTACACACACACACATCTCCAAGCCCACAAATGCTAAAATGTAAAACACTATGAAAAAAAATTCATGAATACAACTAAACCCCAACCAACAGAGTATGACGAAAGTTAGAGTACTGTTATAGTAAACTAGGCCAAAATACAAGCCCACCAAAAAGCAAACAAACCAGAGTCTGAAACTACAAAGTCCATCCTGTAAGCATAATGGTAATGGGACTGCCACTCGTAGCCATAGGAACACCTCGGCCTGTTGGGAACTCAGAAAGCTCGGTCCTGTCCTGGTCTGCCCTGGACTCTGTCAAAAGGCTGCTCATCTGCACAAGGAACTAGACGTGCCGGCAAAGCCCGTGCAGGGGTGAGTATAACAATACTCAGTAGAGGACCCCGAAAACAACAAAGCAATACAAAGTAAAGGTACATTCATCTATTCACAGTATATGTTTACAGAACATATAAAACAAACCAGATATAATAAAAACCCAGACCCGTGGTCTAGAGACAAGTCACACAACCGCATACCCCCGTAAGGGATTCTGTTCAAAGATTCCGTGATGTGCTCGTTTGGGGAGAACACACTCCACGAGTCATATAGCTCTGATGGAGCCCTTACGAGAAGTGTTGTTTGTCGGGAACTGTCATGAGAGATAGCTACACTCATTATGAGAGACACACTCTTGAGTGGAAAAGTTACGGTAGATAGAATCACTCATTACGGGAGACACACTACTGACTGGAAAGATCTCGATACACAGATGAGGATCACTGCTAGGGACATGGAGGATACTGCGAATCATTCGGAATTCACCTACTAGGTAGAGGATCAACGCCCAATAGAGTCGGTCACGTCGATTTCTGACTCTACCTAGGGTCTCGAATGGATAGAGGATCTCGATCCGAGCCTCTCGGATGGATGCCTGACTCTATCACAGAATGTTTTGTCGAAGGGATCAAATTCCTGCATGATGGAAAGATTCATGACCCTCAGGAAAACAAGAATATGGGGCACTAACCCAAACGAAAGATGTTCAAGGCACGGTGAACAAAAGGAACAAGTCGTATTCCAAAAAGTACACGACATGTTGAAATGATACACGCCGTGTTGTCCGACCTCGGGTACTGCCCGTGTGCAACGGCCCGTGTCATGAGGTTGGTCGTGTAGAAAAACATAGTACATGGCGTGTAGAATGGAGTACACGCCGTGTCTGGGTAACTGGGGTTGGCTCTGTGTACTCTGGCAATGTGCCCATACATGGTCACCAACCAGTGTACTCTGACCAGTGTAATCTGCACACGGGGTGACCCGCGCTGTTGGACTCGCCTGGCCGTGTGATGGAGTACACAGTCGTGTACTCCATCTCATGTTCGTGTATCCCCAGGATACACGTCGAGCTCTGCGGAGCCGCCTCTGCCAATCTGTACACGTCGTGCCTCCTGAAGCCGTGTAGACCATCTTGTGTCTGTGTACTACCCAAAGTACATGCCAAGCATCAGGGAAGGTCCAAAACGCTGTGTGACCAGGGTCACACACTGTTTGATTCTTCTCTGACCCCAAAACCCTAGCTTCCACCTCTAGTACTACACACTGTGTTCTTCGGATGTACATGCCTTGTATTCTGGAAATTTCCAGAAATGGCGCTCTTCACCGACGCGCCTCCCATGCTACTCTGATCAACAATCCGACCATCCAATCGCCACAAAACATCCAGGTTCCGGTCACCCCGACACCACAAAGCCGCAGCTGACATTTTCGGGCCTCCGATCAGCTCTGAAAATGTGTTCCGATCTTCCTACACGAAGAACGCTCGAAAAACGCTATTTCTGATCAGGTCTGATTCATCATCCTCCATCGTCGCCGCACCACCACAAGGTCATTGTGATGCCGAACCTTTGATTTGGCATCATTGCATCACAGAACAGATGCGCAACGATCTGTTGTTCGTCACTCCGCGAAGAAAGCGAAGAACGCGTAGGGAAAAAGGAGGATGCAATCGAAATAAACGAAATGTGGAACGAACCTCCACCGTTGTTCATCACGACATTGATCTGATCCCGTTAATAGTCTTAAACGGAGCAAGAATCAACAAAAACATAATGCATGGATCAATTCACCGTAATCTTCCCGAAGAAAAATCCCTCCCAAAAAAACGTACGAGTCCGCGGATCAACTTGTTTGTGGTTTATCTGCATTTTTTGTTTAAACTAAAATATGCAGAAAAGTAATATAATTACCACCCATAACTTTCGAAAGGATCGATCGTTGAAGAAGGATTTTTTCTACCGTTGTCACCAAGATCTTTCAACGTCGGCGCAATGAGCCTTGGTTTTAATTTATTGTCATTCGTCACCGATAATTTCCTCCAATGCCTCACAGATTTGGCAGAGGTTCCTCTCAGCCGTTGCAAACAATAAAAAATTGATTTACCCATTAAAAAGTGAAACATGTTTTCATTTAATTACACAGCAGCATTAATGACGTTGACTCGCCATTTTGAAATTATTATGACGCGCCATTAATTTAGGAAATAGTTGCGCCGTTTCCGCGCTTCAGCCGATGTTTCCTTAAATGGAAATAAAATAAAATTGTAAATTTATTTTATTTTTATTTTAGATAAAACATTCTACAATTAACTTTTTCCCTCGACCAGCGCCGGTCGAGGTTGGCCTCATACTTAGGTAAAGTCATCGTCCCAGACGCGACGGTGCGCACAGATTTTTAATCTGGGCATCCGTTTTGGAAACTTCCACAACAGCGCACAAGTGCCGACTCACTTAACTAAAAAAAGTTCAAACCACCATTACAGGCTCACTGGACCTCAGAACGATGTTTTGTCTTCATGCTCGGTCTCAAAATAATTCCATATAATATTTAAAAATAATAAATGAAAAAATCTGAGACATTACATTCTCCCCACATTGGGGCTTTACATCCCTGAAAATATAAATTAGAGGACACTCAAACTGACGAGGGTACTGGGCATGGATCGGAGCCTCCCTCTACCATGTGCTCTCCTAACGATTCCCATGCTGCCACCAGACGTGCACTAAGGGAATCAATCACCCATGATGGATCCTCTCCCGCCGATCCTCGATTTCCACAGGGTACTCAGAAAATGTCACTCCATCCTCAATGTCCAGCTCTCCCCAATCGATGTTGTGAGATGGGTCATGCACGTACCTCCTTAGCTATGACATGTGGAAGTCATCATGTACTCGATGCAACTATGGCGGTAGGGCTAGGTGGTAGGCCACATCGCCAACTCTACACAGAATTTAGAATGGTATGATGAACCTCGGAGATAGCTTTCCGCCTCGGCCAAATCTCCGCAACCCTCATCGAGGTGAGACCCGAAGAAAGACATGGTCTCCCTCCTCGAACTCTAGAGGTCTCCATCGTTTTTCATCATAAGACTTCTGCCGGATCTGTGCCATCTTCATCTGCTCATGGATGATATGCACCTTTTCTATAGTAGCTCGCACTAACTCTGGACCCATGAGTGCTGACTCTCCGGGGTCGGTCCAGAAAAGCGGTGACTGGCATGGTCTCCCATACGAGGCCTCGAACAGTGCCATACCAATGGTGGAGTGGTAGCTATTGTTGTACGCGAACTCCACCAGTAGTAGGTGGTACTTCCAAATGCGTCCAAAGTCCAAGATATAGGCTCGCAACATATGCTCCAAAACTTGAATGGTCCTCTTTGTCTGACCATCCGTATGGGGATGAAACGCCGTGCTCAAGCGTAGCTGATTCTCAAATGCCTCCTGCAATCCCTTCCACAACCGGGATGTGAATCAGGCATCTTGAACTGAGACTATAGTCGAGTGGACTCCATGAAGCTAAACTATCTCCTGCACGTAGAGGCGACCCAAGCTCTCTACGGAACTATGCTCCCCGATATCTAGGAAGTGGGTCGACTTGGTGAGTCGGTCAACGATCACCCAGATGGAATCATGCCCTTTGGACGTCCGTGGTAAGTCCATGAAAAAGTCCATCGATATTCTATCCCACTTCAACTCCGGGACTTCTTGGGGTGAGCTAATCCTGTTGGAACCAGGTGCTCACCCTTCACCTACTGGCATTTGAGGCATCAAGAAACAAACTCTACTACTACCTTCTTCATTCCTGACCACCAGAACTGTCGTCAGAGATCTTGTTACATCTTTTCAACTCCAGGATGTACCACTAAAGGGGATGTATGAAACTCCCTCAGGGCTTCCTCCTGGAACACCACTGGGACAACAGTGCATCCTCTTAAAAGAAGTATGTTCTCCCCACCTTGAGAATATCCATCAGGAGCATGTCCTATGGATAATTGAGCATGTAAAGCCGCATAGTAGTCATCCCCAAGTTGTGCCTCCCTAACTCGATGTAAGAGTGGAGGGGTGACAACCATCGATTGTAGGTAAGCTATATCCTCTCCATCCATGAAGTATAACTGTAACGCGGCTAACTGCTGTGTCACCTCACTCAATAGCTATGAGCTCGACCATCTGCTAAGAGCTTCCACCACCTTGTTCCCCTTCTCAAGAGTATAGATGATCTAGAAATCATAGTCCTGGAGGATCTCTAGCCAATGTCTATGCCTCAGATTCCGATCCTTCTATGAGAAGACGTACTTGAGGCTCTTGTTGTCAGAGTAGACAATGAATCGCTCGCCCATAAGGTAGTGTCGCCACATCGTCAATGAGAAGACTACAGCTTCCAGCACGAGATCATGGGGCACATAGTTCTTCCCATGTGGCCTAAGCTGACACGAACCATAAGTAATCAATGCATGCCACCGCATCAGGACACAGCCGAGCCCGGTCCCTGATGCTTTGTTGAAAACTACGTACTCGACACCTTCCTCAGGAAATCTCAAGACCGGGGCCCTCGTCAAACTTTGTCTCAACTTCTCGAAAGCCTGCTGGCACATTTCTGTCCATAGGAAGGGTTTCCCCTTCCTAGCCAAGGATGTCATCGGTGCTGATATCCAAGAGAAGTCAGTAATGAATCTTTGTTAATAACCTATCAAACCAACGAGTCTCTGCACCTCTGTCATGCTCCGAGGTGTCTCTCATGCTAACACAATCTCCACCTTGGCTGGGTCTACCACTACTCCATCTGCTGAGATGACATGTCCTGGAATGTGGACCTCTCGAATCCAGAACTGACACTTTGAGAGCTTCCCATAAAGCTGGTGCTCCCTAAGTATGTCCAGAACCATCCGCAGGTGTCTCACGTGCTCCTCCTCTGACGCCGAGTACATAAATATGTCATTAATGAAGACCACTATGAACTGGTCCAACTACGGCTGGAAGATCTAGTTCATCAACCCCATTAACACTGCGGTTGAGTTCATCACGCCAAAGGGCATCACCATGTAATCCTAGTGACCGTAGAGACATTTGAAAGCCGTCTTCGTTATATCATCATCCCGCACTCATAGTTGGTGATAGCATGATCGAAGAGCAACCGTAGAGAACCACTATGACCCAATTAGCTGATCGAAGAGGTCATCAATTCTCGGCAGTGGAAATTTTTTCTTCACCGTCACCTAGTTCATGAGCTGGTTATCCACGCACAACCTCAGACTCCCGTCTGCCTTCTTAGAAAACAAGGCTGGAGCCACCCAGTGGGAGACGCTGGGTCTAACGAAACCCTTTCTCTGCAAATCCTCCAACTACACCATCAGCTCGCGAAGGTCTGCGGGAGCCATCCGATAAGTCGATGTGGATATCAGTGTCATCCCAGGGAGTATGTCGATGCAGAAGTCAATTTCCCAGCGGGGAGGTAACCCTGGAACATCTTCTGGAAAGATATCCCCATACTCCGCCACCACTGCTAGAAACTGAGAGGTCACAATATCAACTGCTCCGAGGGTAAGGCTAGACAACTCATGAGTGATCGGCTGCACTCTCCTATGAATGATCCCATTTTGTGCTGCCTGGGTTTCCTTTTCTTCGAAAAAGGAAATCCTCATTCCATCACGTTGGACACACCACACCCTTCGCATAAAACAGTCAATCTAGTAATGGACCGAGGATAACCAATCCATACCGAGAAAGACGTCGTAAGGCCTTGACGCTACCACCAAGAGGTTCCAACCAAAACTCTCACCTCCAAGGGTAAGATCACACTTTCTTCAAAGGTGTGTGATCATTGATCCTCCTCCCGTAGGTGTCTCCATGCGTAAGTATCGAGTCAACAGTTCTACCTGAATCTCAAGGTTTTCTAAAAAACATGTGGCTATAAGGGAATCACTGGCACCTGTGTCTATGATTACGACAACTATGGCAGAAATGACACAGATCGTACCTAGAATCATCCTTAGAGCCCCTAGGTTGTATGCCTCGACCGCATGCAGTTGTCCCCGTCCCTATCCCCCAGCTCCCTGAGCCTGGTACAGACCTCTAGGGGGTGGTGGTAGAAGTATGTCGAAGCATCTGCCACCACCTGCAGCTCTCCCTGCTCCTCTACCACGTCTGCCGCCTGACAGATCTGCCTGCTCCATTCTCTAACTCTGTCTCTATGGTACATCCACCACTTCCTTGTCAGCAGCTCGATGGGTCGGGCAATCTCTAGTGAGATGCCCCCTACCGATGCATGCGTATCATTGCTTCTCCCTAGGCTGACTGGATCTAGTATGAGAGCCCTGGAGTGTTGATCCTCTGTCCGAGATCCTCTTATGACGTCTCCCACATCCATATCCCTGGTCCTGATGTCGTCTCCCTGCTGCCGGTGTCTCTGCACCTGTCTGGCTGCTGCTGACTGTCGGCGGCTGTCTCTACTCAGCCAAGAATCTCTCGATCACCAAGGCCCGCTCGAGCACTCTAGAATAAGTCAAAATTCATAGAGGCATGACACTAGCTCGGATGTCTCACCGTATACCTCGATCGATGGTCTGAGCCCTGAAGTACTGATCCCTGACCATATCCATCGAGTACCCGGAGTGGTTGGTGAACCTTGATGAATAGTCAACCACCGTCATACATCCCTGCTGGAGTTGAAGAAGCTCCTGGATGCGCACAGCTCTCAGTGTAACTAGAGAGAAATCCTCGCTAAAGAGTCTCTCAAAATCCATCCATGAAAGAGTCTCCTCGTTGTGAGTCTGCGTGGTCTTACTCCACCATCGTCCCGCCGAACCCTGAAGAAGGCTCACTCCTAGGATCACCATCTGGTCTGCTTGTGTCCTCACTAGATGGAAAACTCTGGTCACCGCCTCAAACCACTACTCAGCCACCTGAGGGTCGGGCTCGCCTAGGAACTTGAGGGATCTCTGTCTCTAGAACTCATGGAGCGCACTAAGCCTGGGATCCTCGTCGGTCGGTACTGCAGGTACCACTGGCTGCCCCACTGGTGGTGGTATAACAGGTGCACCAGCTGGTGGTAGCGCCTAGGGAGCTGGTCCCTGTATTGAAGCCTCGTCACCGAGGGGGTCATCCTTGTGATTGTGTTGCTGATTCCTAGCGGGTATTCATCGCGGAGGAATCCTATAAAGAAACATGAAGTGTCATTGTCAATGAGTATATCTGGATAGCTGACACCAAGGACATGGAAAACACAACCCATTCCTATATGATGCTTGTACCTTTTATTTCCCCGCAACTGGTGTTTTCGTGAACCAGGTCGAAAAGTAGTTTATCAGAGTCCTGGTGTGTGGACATGTCGGGCGTCATACCAACACCGGGGTCTCTAGCCTGAATGCCAAACCCGAAACACTTAGCACTGTTTCCTCAAACCAAACTCACAGACTCTTGGTCTTAAGGTATAACCGACCACCTTTGATACCACTCTGTCATGACCCGTCCCAGTGGGGCCCACGCCATTACTCCCCAAGCCCGCCTCCAATAGGGAAGGGGCCGGTGACTAGCACCAAGTAGGCATATCACTAACATGGGAGGCATTGCCTATGTAACCCTACACACGCACACATCTCCAAGCACATAAATGCTGAAATGTAAAACACAAAGGAAAAAAAATGCATGCATACAACTAAAGCCTAACCAACAGAGTACGATGAAAGGTAGAGTACTATAAAAGAAAACTGGGCCAAAATACAAGCCCACAAAAAAGGAAACAAACAAGAGTCTGAAATAGCAACGTCCAACCTGAAAGCACAAAGGTACTGGGACTACCGCTCATAGACGTAGGAACGCCTCAGCCTGCAGGGAACTCAGAAAGCTCGGTCCTGTCCTGGTCTGCCCTGGACTCTATCAAAAGGCTGCTTGTCTACACGGGACAACAGACGTGCGGAAATGCCCGTGCAGGGGTGAGTATAACAATACTCAGTAGAGGACCCCAAAAACCACAAAGAAATACAAAGTAAAGGTACAGTAAGCTATGCACAGTATATGTTTACAGAACATATAAAACAAACTAGATATACTCAAAACCCAGACACATGGTCTAGAGGAAAGTCACACAACCGCATACTATTGTAAGGGATTCTGTTTGAAGATTCCATGATGCGGTCCCTCCGGGAGAACACACTCCACGAGTCTTATAGCTCTGATGACGCCCGTCCGAGAAGTGCTGTTCATCAGAAACCGTCACGAGAGATATCTACACTCATTACGGGAGGCATGATCCTGAGTGGAAAGATCTCGATACACAGATGAGGATCACTTCCAGGGCCATGGCGGATACCGCGACTCATCCAGAATTCACCTGCAAGGTAGAGGATCAACTCCTGGTAGAGTTGGTCACGTCGATTCCTAACTCTACCTAGGGTTTGGAATTGATAGAGGATCTCGATCTGAGCCTCTCGGATGGATGCCTTACTCTATCACAGAAATTCCTTTTAAAGATATCAAATTCCTAAGTGAGGGAAAGATGCCTGACCCTCAGGGAAACAAGAAGAAGGGGCACTAACCCAAAAGAAATAAGTTCAAGGCACGATGATCAAAAGGACCAAGCCATTTTCCAAAAATTACACGGCATGTAGAAATGATACACGCCATGTTGTCCGACCCTGGGTACTGCCCGTGTACAACGACACGTGTCGTGAGGCTGGTCGTGTAGAAAAACATAGTACATGACTTGTAGTATGGAGTACATGCCGTTTCTGGGTTACTAAGGTTGGATCCGTGTACTTTGGCCATGTGCCCGTACATGGTCACCAACCCGTGTACTCTGACCCATGTAATATGTACATGAGGTGACCCACGCAGCTGGCCTCACCTAGCTGTGTGATGGAGTACATAGTCGTGTACTCCTTCCCTTGTCCGTGTATCCCCGGGATACATGCCGAGCTCCACATAGCCGCCTCTACCAAGCTCTACACGCCCTGCCGCCTAAAGGCGTGTAGATGATCCCATGTCCGTGTCCTACCCAATGTACACGCCGAGCTTCAGTGAAGGTCCAACACACCTTGTGATGAGGGTCACACACCGTTTCAATCTTCTCTGACACTGAAACTCTAGTATCTAATGTCAGTACTACACTGCGTGTTATTCAGAAGTACACGTTGTGTATTCTAGAAAATTTCCAGAAATGGCACTTTCACCGGCGCGCCTCCCGTGCTGCTGCGATCAACAATCCAACCATCGGATCGCCGAAATACTTCTAGGTTCTGGTCTCCACGACACCACGAAGCCACTTCCGATGTTTTTGGGCCTCCGATCAGCTCCGAAACCATGATCCGATCTTCCTGCATGATGAACGCTCGAAGAACACTGTTTCTGATCCGATCTGATTCGTCGTCCGCCATTGTTGATGCACCTCCAAAAGGTTGTTGCGATGTCGATCCTTTGATTTGGGATCGTTGCGTCACATAACGGATTTGCAATGATCTGTTGTTCGTCACCCCACGAAGAACGCGATGAACGCACGTGGAAAAAGGAGGAAGAAATCCAAATAAACAAAATGAGGAACGAACCTCCGACGTCATTCGTCACGACATTGATCTGCTCCCGTTAATAGGATTAAATGGAGAAAGAATCAACAACAACATAAAGTATGGATCATTTCTCCATAATCTTCAAGAAGAAAAATCCCTCCCACAGAAACGTACGAGTCCTCAGATAAACTTGTTCTTGGTTGATCAGTGTTCTTCGTTTAAACTTAAATACGGGGAAAAGAAATCAAAATAATAACTCCTACCTTTCGAAAGGATCGATCGTTGACGAAGGAACCGTGATGACGTTGTTGTCGAGATCCTTCAATGTCTGTGAAACTATCCTTGGTTTCAATCCATTTTCGTTCATCACCGAGAATTTCCCCAATGCCTCACGGATTTGGTAGAGGTTTCTCTCAGTCGTTGCCAATGATCAAAAATTTCTTTACCCATTAAAAAGGGAAACATGCTGTCATTTAATTATGTTGCAGCATTAATGATGTTGACTTGACAGTTTGAAATTATTATGACGTGCCATTAATTTAGGAAACAGTTGCGCCGTTGCCGTGCTGCAGCGGATGTTTCCTTAAATGGATATAAAATAAACTTGTTAATATATTTTATTTTTATTTTAGTTAAAACATCCGAAAATTAACTTTTTCCCTTGACCCGCTCCGGTCAAGGTTGACCTCATTCTTAGCTAAAGTCGTCATCCCAGATGCGACAGTGAGCTCAGATTTTTAATCCAGGCATCCGTTTTGGAAACTGCCACATCCGCGCACAAGTGTCGACTCACTTAACTAAAAAAAGTTCAAACCACCATTCCGGGCTCGCTGGACCTCGGAACGATGTACCATCTTCACGCCCGCTCTGGAAATACTTCCATATAATATTTAAAAAAACTTGAAAAATCCGAGACATTACCAATTTCATATCCATATCGTTATGTGTGGACCTATTTGCATCCCAAGAAATTATCAAGATGACTTACATTCATTTAAATAATGAAATGAGGGATCCTATTTCTATTTTTACACATTCACAATAATCTAAGCATATGCGTATGAAAAAATCTATGCCTTATTAAAATACCATTTTTTCATGGATCATGATAATTAATTCCATTTTGATTCATGTATTATGAACATCCAATCATGATGACATGACTTGAGATTTTGATAATTGATTTTTAGGTTAGGTTTGTCATATGTGAATCTCTTGTTATCATACCCTTATGCTCATTTTATGTTTACATATTTACCATGATTAAAATTACCAAGCATCTAAAATCACTAATTCTTATGTTTTCTATCCCATGTTATTGAAGAAATTTTTATGTAGGGTACATTTTCAATGAGTAAAAAAAGTGGATGATATTTCTGGGAGATATTAATGATATTTCACAAAATAAGAATATTGTGTAGCTAATATCCAAAGTAACCAAACTGTTATAGTCATTAGGATTGTATTTGTGAATTTTAATGAATATTTTCTTATTTGGATGTGATATCTATGTGTTAGATGTTTGGGTCTCTAAAAATATGACAATGGGTAGTGTAATTCCATTTGATAATACTATAATTATCAAAAAATTTCTAAATTTTTAGGTTATAAACATATAATCTTTAGGGATAAATGAACATATCTATATAGTTATCTGAAAATCACTAGAGAGTATTTTATGTATATTCTGTTTTTTATTATGAGAGACAGTCCTTGGGTTCGATGATTTTAACAAAAACCAATTACACAATATTTCCCCATAAGATATTGTTGGCCATTATCAATAATCATAATGGTTTTGCCTATCAAAAATCATGTCATATATTATAACATATAACGTTACTCCATATCTAAAATCATCTTTTAATAAAAAGTCACATATATTACCTCATGATAGACCATAAATCAACCCCATGATTATATTATATATCAGATCATTTCAGTCATGTACATAATTATGTTTGTTGAAGTCTAAAAAAAATATTATAACTAATTATATATTTGTAAATATGGGTATTAAAAAATTATTACATTGAAATACAATAAGATAGAATAAACATATGAAATTATCTATGTATGAATCACTGACACTAATAGAAGAATGAAGACACTGATACACAAAAAACTCACTGACTGATGTCTCACCAACAGAAAAATGACTCACTGACATATGTCTCAGTGATAGATGAGTACTCGATTGATGTATCATGAACTGATGTATCAACAATAAAAAAAATGAATGAACGACTAATGTCTCACCGAAATGGTGAACATATTCATGGGACATGATCATGCACTCTTTCGACCCTCATGATTTGAAAATCATTTTGAAAAGGTGTGTAGAAAAGGGGGTGTGGTGTGCATGTGTGCGAGACAAACATAAGAACATCTGTGACACCCATGCACCCACTGTGAACTGAAGCACAATAGAAGAACACATGGGACGTTCAAAATTAATCTTTACAACGAATTAAAAAACTACTTTAGCATATAATTGAAGGAGAAGAATATACATGTAGAACAATACTTATACCTGGAAGCCAAAATATGACAATATGTTCTCGTGTCATTTTTCAGAAGAGGATTCAAACATCATCATAGCTACATTTGAAGAGGTCAAATCTAAATATCAAGACACATAAAGCCTTATAATTCTTTTATTATTTTTATTTACTATATTTTATGTATTTTTACATATTTTTGAGCAGTGTGTGTATCAGTCTGTAAAGAACACATTGTATCATGTATCAAACTAAATGATATAATATAACATTTGGCTCATTACTTCTTACACCATTTTACTCCCACTGATAAGTGTGGATGAGGTCATTTTGTGACCTAGTAGTTTGTACCCATGTAGAACAGTGGCAGTTGCCTTTTGACATATATAGACTAGGAGATTTTGTGAACCCTAATCCAGGGTGTGAATCAAAATATTTACTAACATAAAATTCTTTGTAGAAGATGATAACTAGGTGGATAGGATTAGGTATCTTCCTACGACTGGACCTCTTGTTTCATTTCAACTATTCTTTTATATTTAGTTTTACTCTATTTTATCACATGTTTCATAAATAAAATGAACTCTGATAGTTATTATTAGAATGTTTTTATAATAATATTGACTTATTATATTAGTTTAAAAAGTTGTATTAATTTTCAAATTAATGTAACTGAGAACTAATCACTCATTTGATAAGTTAATCTAACATTAAAGATATTGTAATCTCATTACTGTGTTACTAGTCAATTTAATTTTATATTTGGGGGAATTTCAAATAACAACATTTTAATAGATGTTTTTATAGTAATTCAATTAACCCCCTCTTGAGTGTCATACTCTGACCAACATTTAGTATCATATGATTGTTCAAAATCCCTTGTTTCAAAATATGAATCATTTATTCAACTGTGATTTCAGTTTTTTTTTAAACATCTCAAAAATTATGTTCATTGTATATTTTGAGTTATTTAAATATCTACATATTATTCTTTAGTATGGATAATTAATTAGAAGGTGCTTCTACAAATAGACCTCCATTCATTAGTGGAACCAAGTATGGTCAATGGAATATTAAAATGAAAATACACTTAGAATGTATGGGTTTTGAAATTTGGTCTTCAATTGTACACTAATATAAGAATAATTCTACTACTAGAACTACATGGGATTACAAAACTAAGACTACTTCTTACAATATTTAAATTACATGAATTCTTTGTTATGTTCTTTAAGAGATGAATAGTTTAACAGAATTTATGAATGTAAAAATTCCCATGAAATTTTGTATTCTCTGTCTGTTTTACATGAAGGAACAAATAATGTCAAAGAAATGATAATTAACCCATATTCTATTAAATATGATAAAATTAAAATTAATCCTACTGAGCTTATTTGTGACATGTATCATGGTTTTAATAAAATCTTGAAAATTATGATCTATTTAGGAAGATATGTTACTACTAAGAAGAAAATTTTGAGAATACTCAGATGTTTATTAGATTGATGGAGAGAAACATCTATCCCTTTTAGAGAATCATGTGACATTAGCAGACAACCTTTCAAAGAAGTCATTGGAAAACTGATGATGTATGAAGAATAGCTCATAGATAACAAAGACGATGAAGATTAACCTAATATAAAATATGTATCCTTCAAGACTATTAACTATAAGTATGAGGAAAAAAATGTTTTATCCTCATTTAAAACCTCCTGTAATGATGAAAAACCATCTAATAGTGATGAAGAGATGAATCAGCTAGCCAAAGGACTCATGAAATTATATAAAGATGATGTTATTTAGGAAACCTAATTACAATCAAAGATATTATAACAAGGGAAACTAGAAAAAGGAATAAAAAAGAGATGAAAAATTATTGGTGATTGTATGATATAAATATAAGAGTAGAGGACATGTCAATGATGACATTCCAAAATAAAAATAGAAAATGAAGTATGAAAATAAATACAAGAAGTATAAGAATTCTATGAATGGAACCTGGAGTGCCTTTGAGGATAACTATAGTGAATCAACATCTGATCATGATAAGAGGGAGGAAATGTATTAAATGTTTTTTAGGAAATAACCATATGAGGTATCATTAGATTCTCTTATAGGCAATTCATACCATTCTGGAGGTGAATGTCATTATGAAAATATGACAAGTGATTAGCTATTTGAATACCGCAACATGATGGAGGAGACATGAAACTAATTTAAAGATATATATAAAACATTAAAAAACATCATACTTTAACTCTAAATATTATTATGAACATACTATTGAAATTGAATATAATTCTATACTATTCAAAAAAATAATGAATTAAAAATGTTGAATTAGAAATTGACGAATGACCTAGAAAATTCAACCAATGGGGTAACATAGTTACAAAAATTATTGGTAAATAGATATCTCTTTGGTACAATTTGGGTATTCAATATCATCCTTGATATTGAAACCAATCTAAAAAAATTTTGTAACTAAATCTAGAAATCAGTTTTTCTGCATAAATACCAAATTTCTACTGATAGTTTTAGTTCATGATAATCTGTTACTACCTATATTTTTTCTAGAAAAAATAGAGTCTATATTTCAAAAATGATACATAATGATTTTAGGAAACCCATAATGAATATTTGGTTACATAGAGAACTAATTACTAATGTTCCTGAATCTAAACAAATCTGTGTACCGAAATCTATTTTTGTTTGATTGTTTTGTAGGAATGATTCTTATAGATCCCCTAAAAGAGTTAGTGGTACTTAGATTGTGGATGTTCAAGACATATGTTAGTATATTATTAATGATTCAAGAACATAATCAAGAATTATGGGGGATATATCACTTTTGGTTACAATGATAAATAAAAATAATTGTCTTATCCTAGTTTAGAAACTATGTCTCAATTTGATTGTATAATGGAATTTTTTGATGGATTGAAATATTATTTTTTAGTATTTCAAAATTATGTGAAGATGGATTGCATGTTAAATTTGAAAATTATTCTTCCAATTTTATCAACTCTAAAAATGAATTACTATTTTCTACTTTTAGAAATGAAAATTTATATTTTGATAACATAGATTCTTTAGTTTCTCCAAATTTTTCTTGTTCATGTTCCTTTCATAAGTAGGTTTGTCTTGGTAATAGACGACTAACAAACTATAATTAACACTCTCTTAGAATGTTTACTAGAAAAGGACTAGTCAAGTGTCTACCCAAACATGATTTTTCAAAGGAAAAAGTCTTAAATCATTGTCAAAAGTGAAACAACACAATATATCATTCAAATCATCGAAAGATGTTTCAGCTTATATACCATTACTGTTGGTTCACATTGACTTGTTGGGACCCTCTCATGTTTCTATATTAAATTGGAATCATTTTGTCTGCGTACTTGTATATGACTATTCTATGCATACATTGACTGACTTCATAGCTCACAAAAGTGAATCATGTACATACGTCACTGAGCATGCAAATCCAATGGAGACTTTACATGGACTTAGACTAAAATATTTGAGAAGTGATCATTGCTATGAGTTTCAAAATCAAGACTTTGTATCATTTTTCTCACACAATGGCTATAGTCTTAACATCTATACCCCGATGGCACCTCAACCAAATGGGTTTGTGGAATGAAGAATCGTAACATTACAAGAGATAGCCTGATCAATTATTAATTAATATGATCTTCATTTTTAATTGTTGAATGTGGCTGTGAAAACAACTTGGTGTATATTGAATAGTGTTTTAATTAGACCTATCATCAAGAAGACTTATTATGAGTTTTGGAATAATAGAACACTCAAAGTTAGTTATATCATAGTTTTTGGTTAAATTGTATATTTCCTTAATAAAAAGGAATATATTGAAAATTTCATCCAAAAGTGATGAAGGGATCTTCCTAGGTTACTAAACCACTAGAAAATCTGTTGTAATTTTAAATAATAGAACCATGTTTAAGGAAAAATCTGTGCATATCAAATTTTTTGAAACAGATCCACATTAACGGAAGTCCACCTTATACAATCTTGAATATGGTGTGTCAAATCTGTATATAAATGAAAAATCATATAATACTACTTTCAACCAATATGTTATGTCAAATAGTTCTGGAAATTCTAAATACTTTGAAAATGGTTAACTCAAACGTGTTGGTGAACCTGAAATTACTAACCCTTCCATTTATAGACCAACAAAAACCCTCAAGAACTATCATTTTGATACTGTTGTTGGAGACTTCGATAAAAAGACCCAAACTAGAGATTCTCTTAGAAAACAGGTTGAACATCAAACATTTTTTTCAAAACATGTACCTAAAAACATCAACGATGTAATTAAAGATGAATTTTGGATGATTTCTATGCAAGAAGAACATAATAAATTTGTAAGAAATAATGTATGAAAACATTTGTATAGACCCAAAGACACAGGGACCACTGGTACTAAGTGGGTTTTTAGGAACAAAGTAGATGAATCTGGTAATATTTTTAGAAATAAATCTAGTTTAGTTTCACCGGGATATAGTCAAGAAGAATGAATTGAATATGATGAATCTTTTTCACATGTTTTTAGACTTGAGGCCATCAAAATAATGCTTGCTTATGCAGCCAATATAAATTTCAAGCATCATAAAATTAATGTTAAAAGTGAATTCCTAAATGGGGATATAGATAAGGATGTTTTTTTGAAAACCCTCATGGTTTTACAAACTGTAATGCTGAAAATTATGTTTCAAAGAAAAAACAATTATATGGGTTAAAAAACCTCCAAGAGCAAGGTTTGATAAACTAAGTAACTTTCTCATTACAAAAGGTATTGCAAAAGTAATTTCTCAGCCTAATAATATTATAAAATGACGTTTTAAAGATGTTTTAGTATTTAGTATTTACATAGGTGGTATTTTTTTGGATCTTCAAAAAATAAATATGTATTGATTTTTCTGAAGTTATGAAAAATGAATATGTAATGAGTTTTATGGTTGAACATAAATTATTTCTTGGATTTATGTTTTTTCGGAATAAGGAAGGTATCAATTTAAATCAATGTAAATTGAGAAAATAAATTTTAAAAAGTATTGCCTTCGGTAGCATTAAAAGTAGTGACACTCCAATGAGCACCTCTTGTATGTTCGACCTTGATGATGATGTAATTTTTTTGATCAGACCATTTATAGAGAAATTATTACATTTTTTCACTAAATTAGTGCTAGTAGGCCAGATATAATCTTTAGTGTGTGTATGTGTTCCCATTTTCCAGCTAATCCCAATGAATCTCAATTAAATCATGTTAAAAAAATTTAAAATACCTCAAACATTCTATCAATTTAAGTCTATTTTAACCTAAATGTTAATCATTTGATATAGTGAGTTGTTCTTATGCCGTATTTAGTGGATTCTAGATAGATAGAACGAGAACCTCTAGAATATGTCAATTTTTAGTAAATTCATTGATGTCATGGTGTAGTAAGAAACAAAATTCAATTTCACTATGTACTGATAGAGCTGAATACATAAGTGTTGGTAGTTGTTGTGCTAACATTTTTTAAATGAAACACACTCTGCTTGACTATAGATATCAATTTATTCATATACCAATAAATTTTTGAAATACAGGTGCTATAACATCTCTTAGACCCCAAATTATCATTCTACATAAAAAAATATTGATGTAAGAAATCTCTTTTTGAGAAATCATTACCAAAAGGGTGATATCTCTTTTGAATTTATTGTCCCTACATACCATCTTGTTGAAATATTCATTAATCCATTGAAAAATAAATGAATGAATTACATAATACATAGTCTAGGAATGATTAATAAATAATTTTTTTTATAGTCATTCTCTTTGGTTAAAACATTGAGACTATGTCATACTGACTCTCTCATGCTGACTCTATCATGCCCACACTGTCATGCTGACTCTGTCAGGCTGACACTATCACGCCCACACTACCAGGTCGACTCTGTCATTCCAAAAATGACTTTCCCACTCTGTTATGCTGACGCTGTCATGCTGACTCTGTCATGCTGACACAGTCATGCCAACTCTATCATGACAAAACTATTATGTCGACTATCTCCAGCAGACACTGTCATGCCAAATCTGTCATGCTGACACTATCATGCCCACTAGGTCATGCAGACTCTTTCAGGACAAATCTATCCTATCAAAACTGTCATGCCAAAACTTCAGTCCTGCTGACACATTTGACTTGCTAGCACTGATGAGTCACTTTTTTAATGGTTTATATTCTTAACCAAATCAACACTGTTTTGATTATTCATGAACCCAGTTTTCAATTGAACCATTTTCACCTGATTTATGCCTTAAATGATATAAACTCAAATTGTTCCATGCTACTACATATCTTCAAACCATCGTTGTTCACTCTAACCTAGACCTTTCATCTTATAACATTCAACCAAGTTCTAGAAATGGTAATGGTGATGTTCCATATTTAATAATACTCTGATACATCAATGCCTGGTAAGAAGAAGAAGGGAGAGTCTATAAAACCATCTATTCTTATAAATAGAGCACTGATCAATCTCATAGTAACTCTGAAAAAATATCTGTTTTATATTTGGCTGTTGGAGGGAAATTCACTACTACTAAAGGATTTACAGGATCAGGGTTGGATTCAGTGGATTGTTGAGAATATAAGAGAATATTATCCAATTCTGGGGCATGATTTCTACCTGAATACTAGCTTTATTGTGGAATGTGGTGATAACTAATGGATAAAATCCTTGGTAAAAGAAAATATGATTTCTTTGTCTTCAAAGCAGTTAGATGAATGTCTCAAATTTCACAATGAATGAATTTTTTAGGACTATCAAGGTAATGCTCCTCCAAAATGTGATATTTTCTGCCTTTGACTAGCATTGAAATAACTTACTAAAAATGTAGTGCCTTAACGAATGGTTACTACAGAACTTCTTGGAGAGTGCATAATCTTGTTTCCGTTCATACAAAACCAAAGTTTTCATAGGAAATGGGACTTTTCTTCTTTGAAGTACTAGGATGTTCAGCTAGTTTATCTGTTGATGAATGGATTTATGGTTAATATTTGAAGGATTTTAATGGTTCAAATAAGTGAGATAATCAAGCCCTACAGTAAGAAAATTCATTATGTTACCATATAATGATATCAAAAATGCTGATAGAAAAGGGATGTGTGGATGATAGTAATGAAACTGTATCAGAATGAAGTGTATTTTGTTTAATACAGTTATCTGCGGAGGAATGAAGATTAATTGGAATCTATGTAAGAGAATATGGGTCGTTATGAGTAAATATACTATGAAAAATTCAATTATGTTGATCACCCTACACGACCAAGAGATATGATGGATCTTGGTTTGGGTATTGATGAAGAATAAACTTACTTTGATGAGTAAGGAGGTGAGAAAGATGGAGATGACAGGGAAAGTTCTCTTATTGTTGAAAGGAGTGTTCCTGATGTTTATGTATGTCTTCTGATGATTTAATATGGACAACCTAGTACACCATTATAGTTACCATCAAAATAATCAATTTTGATATATTATAAAGATGAATAGGAGACATATTTGAGTGGAATTGTTGAGTATGAGTCAAATGAGTCAAAAGAAGAAGAATAAGAAGAAGGGGATTAAAGAGAAAAAGGAAGGAAATGGTTCTTAAAATGAGTTAGAAGAAGGAGAAAAGAATGATGATGGAGTAGATCATGAAATTGATGATAGAAGTAATTCTGGACTTGATCATGGAAATAATGGTGGTAATGATGGTTGTGAAGATGGCCAGTATGAAAGAGTCGTGGTTGACACTCCTATGGAACATAAATAGACTAAAGAGTTGGTAGATGCTCAATATGTTATGTATGCATTGAAGATACATAAAACTAAGGTAGATAAAGATACTAAGAAGGACGACACTAAGGAGGAGACTCCAGAAAGAGAATATCAAGCTGGTGAAGTGCATAAAATTGGAAGAGTATGTTTTGATACTCTCACTCCACTGGATGATGATGTAACGTGTTAATTGGAATGGATTCCAAGGATTGTGGCACTATTATTAGATTATGAAGATTCTTATGATGAGTTTTTGTTCTTATTATAAGAGAACCAGTGGCTGAGAACCTTACTATTGACGAAGTCACTAAGGATGATTTGAAAAAATTGAAGGTCAAAATATGTTCATCAGTAATACATTATATACAATATCATATGAGATATGAGATTGATGAAGGAAGGAGATAAAAAATCTAAGTAAATGATAAATTAAAAGCTATCCATTTTGCAGTTGAAGCTGTAAGGAAAACTGGGACATCTAATTCTACTCTTTCAATAACATGTGCATCTCATGATGATGCTATTTAGTCTCAGATATAGTGATATAGGGAATTCTGCAAAAATTCATTACATCTACGGATACCAATGCAGAAATCAACACCAATAATGCGAATGTGAAGAACAAGTTAACTACTAGAATTAATTATTTAACCACTCAGTGCTAGAATATAATGGAAAATTTCATGAGACGACTTGAATATCTTGTTTCCTATATTAATGTTCTTGATTTTTACAAACTGAGAAAAGAAGTAATGGAAATTATATAATCTTATTCAACCTCAACTACTTCTGCACACTCCAATTATTTGGAAGCTATCAAAGCTAGTGTTATGGAATATATGAAATCAATCAAATGTGGCCCAGATCCAGAGCCCCTGCAAAACATGATAGTTATATTGAAAATGTGTAAGAAATTGTGAGGATTTATACCAAAGGAGCCTCCAAGGCACCAGAATATCATACCAAGAAATTAAATAAAATATTTTAGAAGATGTATACCTAGAATAAGAAAATGAGTTACTTCAAATACGTATTGTAAAATATCTTATTACCTCCTATGGTTTATTACTTTAAAGACCTAGTTCAGAAATAGAAGGATTTTAGTCATCTCTTTTATAAATTTATGGATAACAAGGATGAATTCGAAAAAAATGAAATATTTAATATAAATAATTATAGAATTTGTCATGCTACTAAAACCATACATCCATGTTCATAGTGTTTCCATAGATGTTCTGGCTGCTTCTTTTATTCACTCTGATTCACGAATGAATTCATATACAATATCAGTTGCTGAATATTTGACAAAAATCCAACCTAATATCATAGAACAAACTAAACCTCAAGTTTTATATATAGAATAGATCAAGACTAGAATGAAATATTCGAGTATGGATTACTTTATCTCCATTGAAGATTCATTCAGATGCTCCTATTTCTCAGCCACCATGAACTGAACCTACCTACGATCCATCTGATAAAGGGAAGGAACCCCTTGATCCTACGATGTATCATGGAGATATTATTTTTTAACAGGGTTTAGATTTTATACTTTTCGTATTTTAGTGAAATTATATTATTAATGTCAATTCCCTATTTCAACATTTCTATTTTTGTTTTAATCTTCAACTTTTTTCAAATCCCAAAAGGGAAGAACATTATTAAGAGTTGTTTTTTTGTAACCCTGTTACATTTTTTTTCCAATAATTATTTTTGAGCCTATTCATCATTATGGGAGATACTAATCAGATTGTTTACATTAATCATTATTTAATGGATCTTAATAATGCCAGGATTTGTGATCATCAAAATGGGGGAGATTGTTGGCCCATAGGAGATTCTTAGTAACAATCTATAGTCATAATGATTTTAATTGACAAAAATCATGTCATATAGTATAACATATATCATTCTTCGTTAACTAAAATAATTTCCTAATCACAATTCAAAAATCATAACTCATGAACGACCATAAATAATCTCAAATCTAATATAGTATATTAGATCATTTCAATCATATACCTAATTATGTATGTATAATATTAAATAAGCTTATAATTGATTATCAATGTGTAATTATGGGTTTTAACACATTCTGACATTACTGTGATGGAAGACAGACAAAACATCTAAAATTATCTTTGTACGAGTCACTGACACCGGCATAATAACTGAGACACTGAAAGACAACCGACTCATCAATAGATGTCTCACAGATAGACAAATGACTTTTCGACTAATGTCTCACTGACTAATGTCACCTTGACTGATGTCTCGTGGACTAAAATGTCACCGACAGAAAAATGATTAACTGACTAATGTCTCACCAACAAGATGACCCATTGACTAATGTCTCACCAATTGGGTAACTCACCAATAGACTAACTCACTAATTGAGGAGTCACCGATTGCCTATTTTATTTTCATTTATTAAAATTATTTCTAATAGTCATATTTGAGTAATTTAATTTTTCTGAAATATTTAATAATATTTTGTATGACATTACGTAGATAGTATGAGGTACAATGAACCAATGCACAGGAAAATACCATGCTCCCTATCGGCCCTCAATAATAAAAACACATTTTGAACAGGGTTGTAATAAAGGAGGTGTGGCATTCCTATGTGAGAGACATATAGAAGAACATATGTGACTCTCATACACCCACTGTGAAATCAAAAACAAAAGATGAACACATAGGGAAATCATAATAATTATGTAAATTGAATTGAAAACTGCTTAAGCAGATAAATGAAATATAAGAACATACCAGTAGAACTATACATGTACATTGAAGATAGAATAAAACACTCTGTTTTTGTGTCGACATTTAAAAGAGGACTCAATCCTCATCATAGCTATATCTGAAGAATCCAGATTAGCATCTCAAGACACACAGTACATTCTAATTCCATTCTCATTTTTTTGCTATGTTGTGTGCATTTTTACATAAATTTGAGCAATATGTTTGTTAGTTTTCAAAGAACATATTTTCTTAGGTATCAAACAAAATTATACAAGATATCCTTCCACTCAAACCTTCTTACACATTTTTACTCCCTTGGATACGTTTGTAAGAGATACTTTTGTGACCAATTATTTATTACCCATGAAGATCAGTGCTATAGGTCTTTTGACCTGGTCCATCATGGTATTGTTGTGAACCCAAATCTAGGGTGTGGATCATACTATTTATTAACCAAACCTGCAAGGTGGAAGGTGATCAACCAGTAGAGGGGTTTAGCTCTCATTTGACAATGAACCTCTTGTTTCAAATCTATGGGGCTTTTACATTTAGTGCTAGATTGTTTTATGACTTATTTCATAAAACTAAATTTCACTATGATATTTTGTTTTAGAAAATGTTTATAATAGTATAGGAATATTAGGTTAGTTTCGAAAGTTATATTTACTATAAAATTTTCATAACTATGAACTAATCACTCTTTTGAGAAGTTAAGTGAATAGTCATGCTCTTATAAATTCACTACTGGCTAATTGGTCAGAATAATTTTAAATTTGGGGGATTTTCAAATAATAACTTTTATCATAAATTATTATAGGAACTCATCCAAACCCATCATGAGTTTCCTAATCAGAATAAAACACTAGAACCCCTCCTAGGTTAGTACTAAAACCATGTAAAATTTCATTATCTTTTCACCTACAATCCTAATGTGGAAAACTACTGTCAGGTTTATACAAAACAATACTGGGATCATTATCCTCTAGAAACACAACTGTAAATAATAAAGGACATCCCATCCATTAACTTCAATAAAATCATTCGATGATGCGTAATTACCAATTCAATAATGGATGAATGAATTAATATCATAATATAATCGAAATGATAATTAAATTCCATTAATGAAAAATATATCCAATACCCCATAAAAAATGTAACTCATGTATTGTTTAACTCCACGAATTCCCATTAAAATAGTCAAACAATGATACACTACTTCCCAAATCCACCACCAAGTCACTTTATGGTTACAATATATATATATATATTTAATGTTATGTATATAATCCAAAAAATACATGATCAATAATATAATTAAATAATTAGGTAATAGAATGAATGTATAATAAGTAAATTAAAAAAATTATAAATATAATTTTGATATCACCTAACGTTATTACCAACTTGATATTCAAATATGTCATCCTAAAACACTATCACTATCCCTACAAACAAAAAAATCATAGAAAACATTCTAATCTCACAATTGATCATAATCTCCTAAAAACATGATTAATAAACATAATTAGACATAAAAATTCTAAAAATATAATATTGAGGGCCCTTATAATGTAATCGAACTACACCAATAACAAATAGATTTAATTTGTAATAACCAATATCAAAACCACATTGAGAGAACATCCTATAACCTCATATAATATTAATAAATTAAATAAATATCATTCCATTAACCTTATGATCATGTCATCCTTATATCCAAATCCATTAGTGTGTAGAGTACATGGCATATTGGTCAAAATCATAGTATTCACTCCGTCATTTTTGTGGTGTCTTGCACATGAAAACCACATTAATGTGGAAATTATATGGAGATGATAATATCAATTAAATTAATTAAAAATGTATATAATCATCTATGTACATACCCCATATCATATTCTACCAATCATCTTAGTGTTACTTTCACATGGATCACACAATTTAATCTAATAACATAGAATTTAAAATAATATATATATATATATATATATATATATATATATATATATAGTATAATCTTTAATTGGTAATATTACCAACCTCAAATGTTGTACTCCTATATCAATGAATATAATAAGGGTTTTAATCCAATAATTTAACAACACTCTAAGGAGTTCTATTTGTAGAATCTAATCTGGTATTACAACATCTTTTAATTAATATACATCCAAAAAATAAAATATTTGGTTTATCAGAATGATTATATAAATAAAAGAATATTAATTACCCTATAGTCAGTCTACCATCAAATATTGAAATTCCATCAATGAAGATTACATCAATTTAAAATTTCCAAGGAACATTTATAGAAAGAAATACACCGTAAAACCACCTAATGATATAGAATATAAAAGAAGAATTCATGAAATACATCACACCAATAAAATCATTATAACTATCTTTAATTCATCATTGTTTCTAAAAATTGGTTATATTCACATTAACCTTTTATCCTTTGGCATAAAATTATATATATATATAATATTCATTATTAAATATTCATCTCATTAAACATGCATTTTTCATTGTGGAGAGAGTTTCAAAATGTGATGCATGACACATAATTCTCCTATGATAAATCTACAATTAACAAAAACATTACATGTATTTCCATATTTTAAGTCATTCCATCATTTTCAGACATTGAACCATAAAATATTATTTAATGTATTCATTAAATCGAAAAACTAATATAATATATCAATTAAAAAAAATATAGATATTCATTTTATTATAAGATATATCCTAAAATACCTAGTTTATGTAACATTCCCTAACACCAAAAAATAAATATAATCATTTTTATTTTAGTAGGTGACCAAAATAGATGCATTTATATTTATTTCATTTAAAATATCATTTTATTTTTAACACATTGATCATTATAAAAAATCATAATCTGGTGTTTTATTGTTTTGGGTCTCTAAATTGAAAAATACATAGCCTAATAATGTTATACTTTTCAAAATATTATTGGCATTGAAATTATATTTTTACCAGTTCCAGTCAAAATAAATCCACACACATAATCATTGAAACATAAAAAATACTAATCAGACAGAAATGAATTCCATTGAAATGATCAAAATCATGATTTCCTTAAACAATGAGAGATTAGGAAAATTAATTTTTTTTAAATTATACCCCAGATCAAGTAATTATATTTTTACCATTGATTAGACAAACTAATACTATTTAATTAATATAAATTCATAAATTTATATTGAATTTATAGTTTCTTACTTATATTAGGTTTTTTGGTTTTGCGGCTTCACTATATAGCTCTGGTATGGTTGGGTATGGGTTTTTAAACCCATAATCTTTTTCAACCTAAGATATGACTTCATAGCATTACAAACATTAGTAGGAGTCATATAATAAATTTAGACCCCAAATTCGGACCCTTTATATTATAGTCATCATCATCACATGAGTCTGTCTAGTTTATTATTTTAGATTCACCCCTTGCATCCCATGTAATTCATTTGATATAAATCAAATTTATATGATGAAAATATTAATCCCTTTTCCAAAAACCTAATAAAAGTAGATAGATTTGTATACAAGTATAAAATGACGAAATTAATCCAGAATAATTTACTAGACATTATAGAGTAACTCTTAGTAGTTTTTCCCCACAACCATTTACTGGCCACATTCAAACCATGCTTTGTTCCTCTTAGAATAAAATTGGGAACTTTCAAATCAATAACAGAATAATTCCAATCACGGAGATCATACATTATCACCTCTATATATTATATGAATAGTTAGGAGTACCAGCACCAACAATTCATATTAAACCACATAAAATACTCTTGGTTTATAAAGAAGTGAACCATGACATGAGAATGCAATGCAGGTGGTTGGGTGAATCATTAAATTTCATTTAATATTCACTAAAATGAACTAAACCCAATTTATCATATTAAATAAAAATTTATTAATTTCATTAGATAAAGAACTGGATATGGAATTAATAATAAGTTAAATATTAATATTTAGTGGCATAGTGAAATTGATAGAGAAAATAAAAGAACCCAAACATGGTGGGGCCACTATAGATCCATTTATTTAGAGAGATTCTTAAGGAATATTTCGTTAATTAAAAAACTAAATTTAATGTAGAATTATAATAAAATATTTAATGATTACAACAGTCCTCCAAATATGGGCCTATGTAATGAAAAAAACGCCAAAATATGATATATTGTTATTAAATAAAATAGAACAACCCAAGAATATTTTTCCCAAATGTCATCAAAAGTGTTTTATTGGTTTAATGATTATATATTTATTCTATAAAAAATATCATGTGTGTTTATTATTAAATGAGTGACTAATTAAATAAAATATATAAATTCAAATCATTAATAATTTTTGCTAAACATTATCCCTATTTTAAAAAACCACATCGTGAGATCAACTATCCATCAAAAAACTTTATAGAAATTTTATACATTAACATCTCCATTTATCACTCTATTTTTTTAAGAATTCTATCTGAAATTATAAAACAATATAAAATATTTTTCTACTCCCTTATAATTAATACATCTTTAAAACATTTCATTCTTAATGAATATAACATTATAATTATAGAAAAGAAATCTAAAAATTTAAAATTTTCAATACACCACACAAACCTCTAAAAAAGATAATCATTAAAAAATTATGAATATCAATATTCCATATATTAATGTTTATATAAAAATAATATATGATATTATTTAAAACGAATTATAGTTTTAATCGACACTAACTCATTATTAATTAATTTAAGGTAGAAGAGGAAAATATACCCAATTTAAGAAACTATACCCTGACATAGATTTCTTCTTCCGAGGTGATTGTCCTTATACCATTGATCAACCCCCATGATCAAGAAAAATGAATCACATAACTCTTAAAAAAACTATGGGTTATGGTTCCACATAATATTTTTATGCTACACTCTAATGAGGTCCATGCTTTTTATGTTATTCATTAACTCTAATAAAAACCTATCTTCCTTTACAAACCATTAATTTTAATGAGGTGTAAAAAATATTTATGTGCCCCATGACTATAAATGTACATTAATGTGGTCTCATTATCTCATCTATAATAAACATCATATCTCCAAACCCAAAAAATATATAAACAGAAGATAATCTATCCTACTATTTGTGTAAACTAACTAAGAAGTCATATTCCATGAGATTCTAACATTGGTTATGTATCTTAATTTTTTAGCATACAATATAACTTTATAGCCACATCATGTCAAATGAAATGAAATAATTATCATATATATGAAAACATTATCAATGTTTGATATGATAAAATTTAGTATCTTTTGATATAATTATGTTTTTTAAAAGAAATGTTTTATAATATATCAGTTAACATGATATATTTTACAAAATAAAGGAATTTTAGATATGGTATTTCATTATATCCTATTCACCTCATCATAATAAATTATTCATTAAATGAATTATCACAGATTAATATAATCTAATATTTCTATATTGTTGAATAAGATATCATTTATCATTTTATTAATAAATATTCTAACCCTTAGTGTGAAATCCCACACTGGGTGGCCCACACCGGTGCCTTGGGACGATTACCCACATGACCTATGGTGCGCCTCCCCATATACCTGAGGCTATAAACTATAATTGAGGGTCAAATATCGGTTGTGGGGATACTATACCATCATTATCAATGTACTAAATAGTCAAAAATAATTAAGAATAATCAATTTACTAACAAATAACCAAACCATACTAGTATCACATGATGACCAAAACAAAAAATACAATTTCCAAAACTAAACATTAGATATGTCATACCAAATTTGTTTCATGTTATCATATGTGAAACCAAAAATAAATAAATAAAGACACAACTCCCAAGAATGTACTAAATCAGGTTAAGTTCGCTCATATATGCTCCATCCCAACTCATCCATCTAACATTGGGCATTTTCTGTTTTCCTGTTCTATAAAAATGATGTCTTTTTAGGTATCGATCATACATGCCAAGTAGTATGTGAATAAAACATAATAGTCCACCAACAACAATGTCTAAAATAACATCAACTAAAATAATAGTGTAGTTAATTGTATGAAGAACAAATCATAATGACTAAGAAAAAATTTATCACATTTTATTATTTTTTAATTACCAATATAATCTCGAGGTTCCCAAGGATACAAAAACCATCAATAGCTGCTTCTCCACATGCTATATTCTAATCCATATGACATATCACAATACCATGGTTATTAGTTATCATATCAATTTAATTTATATTATGGAAAATTGGAAACATAGTCTAATGTCAACATTTTAGGAATAGAATATCATGGCCAGGACCCTGTGGGATTTGGAAGAAGAAGTCTATATCCCATACTCATTATCACATGTATCACACAAGTGGGATTTTCAAGACACATTATGTGTCCCAAAAAAATATATCATTCTATCACTGTGGGATTTTGAAGCATGAATCCATGTCCCACACACGTTTAATAATTTATCACTATAGGATTTTGAAGAAGCGATCCATTTATCACACCTGATTTATTAACTAGCCACATATATATCACATATATAAAGATTAATAAATATTAATCCATTTACCAACATTTCACATCAATAGATCATTATAGTTTATCAAAATAACATATTTTTTCAATTTAATCACATGAAAAAAATACAACATCTTAGTATTAAACCATATTTTAATTAATTAACCATATAACTAATTAAAACACTAATTGTCTTGTCTATCATCTCATAATTGATATTTTAAATTAATTCACAATCACAATAACTGAAAAATAATTCCATCCAAATCTCTCATAAATTCTACAATCATGCATTCCATTAATGAATTGACAAATTAATTAATCCAATTTCCACCAACTAAATCATCACATAATTCCATTAATTAATTCACCAAATAATTAATCTAATTTCAAATAGTTGGATAATCAAATCATTCTGTTAATAAATTTGCCATTTTATAAATCTAATTTACATGATTCAATTAGTTAATCAATCAATTAATTTATTCAATTCATGATTCTGTTTTCAAATGTGCTAATTGAAATAAAAAATTGCATACATGGAATTGGAATCAAGACAATGGGAATTGAATATAGACATCCTACACAACGAATGATGATAAATTATCGCCAATAGAAATCCTAGATTTAAGAAATTTGATGAAGAACAGGATAAATAATGAGATCTAGATCGAAATCATAGAGTAATGGTGAAACAGATATTATCTACCAAAACCTTGAACTAGACACACTTTTAAATATGGAACCCCCAAACGGACGAGAGAATGATATGAGGGATGGAGGAAACTATTTGTAATGAGAATATCTTATTGGGAGATGGTTTGATCTTCAATGTAGTCCTCAAATCATCTATAATAGATGTAAGAATCATTGGAATATGTTTGGAGCCTCGAAAAACTAGAGAAAACTGTTAGGTTCCAATTGGGTTGACTTAGGGTGAAGTCTGGGGGGTTCATGTTTTAAAAAACCAATTTTTGGAATAAAAAAACCGAGTGCATATTTTTCTAGGTACGAGCATACAATTTTCCATAGTGTGTTTCTAAACCATGAAACTATTCTGGGGGGCACAATTAATCCTTAATGGAAATATCGTTGGATAAATGGTGTGCCATCTATACGAATCCCCTGTTTTTATGTTCTCATGGTTATCTAGGATGGGTGCATGTTTTGGGATAACCAAGCACCAATGGTGCACTTCCATCTCTTCTTTCCAAAATTCCCCATTTTTTCATCAAGAAACACCCAAAATAAAGACCAAAAAAGCAATAATAGTTAGGGAAGACTGTACTTGTAAATGGTCTTGTGAAATCCATAGAAAACATCAAGATCATAAAACTTCCCCACCTTATAAAATCTCAGTCTTGAGATTTACTCTCAAGAATCTATAAGATTATAGGACAAAAATATCAATATAATGAGTCCATATATCTACTTGTATCTCATGTGTTTCCTCTTAAACAAGCACAGGTTTACACAATATATGGACTCTCTTGACACTCTTTACCGAAAAAACATTATCATTATGATCAAACACACAAATTAGATTCTTCTCAAAGGATGCATTAGTATAAAGCTCAAAATCATATAGGTCAATCAAATGAGATGTTTAGGGGTGATACTGAGAATTTTTTGAATCATGAAAAACATCATGCATATCAATGTGAAACTATGAGAGAGCCATTCCATAAGACTCTGTATCAATTCACTCAAAAAACTCAAATTGTTTGAAAAACCTGGGAACCTACATTACATGCCTCAATATCCTATGTTTACCTAATCTAGGTGACACACAAAAGAACACATGATCACTTTCTATAAACACTATTGGTAGTTAATGTTTATCATCATATAACTTCTGTATACTCTCAGTCATAGACATATGGTTCCAAATCACCTGAACATTCTCAGACGTATTTTGCACAAGACTTCGTCCCAACAACTCTAATTCACCTTCCTCCATCCAACATAGAGGTGATATAAAATGCCTACCATAAAGTGAATCATATGGTTCCATCTGAATAGTTTCTTGATAAATGTAGTTATTGTTTATCTACAGCAATACTAGGAACTTCTCCCAAGACCCTCTATTTAAATAAAACATACTAGAAGAATATCATTATATACCCATAAAGTACACTCTGTCTGTCCATATCTCTATGGGTGGAGTGTCATATTCAGTAAAACATGAGTATAAATAACTTCTACAATTTATACAAGAAGCGTGAAGTTAAATGAGAGTCACATTTTAAAAAATTAATAGGTGGAACCCCGTGTAGATTTTTTATTTCATAAATATAAAAATCTCCCAATTGTTCCACCAACAATGTCTCTCATATAGGAAAGAAATGCATTAATTTCACCAGTCCGTCCACCACCACCCAAATTTCATTATTCTTCTGAGGCATCCATGGGATAAGCACCACAATGTCCATGGTAAATTCATCTCAGTTACAATCTAGAATGGGAAACTAGTATAGAATACCTCCAGGTTATTGATGCTCATTATTCACATTTTGATAGGTGTAACATCATTACACGAACCCAAAAATTTCTTTTTTAATGTTTCACCACTAAAACTATTCTCGTAGGTCAAATTATAGTATGGTCTCACCTAGGTATATATCCCACTTTATGGAATGAATTTCACACATCATCTCCTCCCGCATTATCATAGACACAGTAACCCAATTTACGACATAGATTATCTCATTCTCATATATGGTCCTATAGAATTGTGACTTCTAACCTTCAATGATTTTCCTCAAGGACAAACATTTTACCTCCTCCAACATTATATCTATAAATGGACTCAATAGTGTATAATCCACTGAAACTGATATAATATTCATGTTCTCCTAAGCTCCTGAGCTACAATATACATCTAATACAACAAATTCGTCATTTTCCACGAAACACTAGACTATCAAATTTCGTGATTCTATTTATTCCTACCTAAAACATCAGGATGACTATTTTACTTCCATGGATTATATGATAAATAAGTGTATAATGATGTATATATTCAATCCAACCTTAATTATGATAACTCAACTCTTGTTGGGAAAACATATACATTATCCATTTTTGATTTGGTAAATACAATAAGCTTTTTCACCAACAAATAATTCCACCAACACTTGAAGGAATAAAAAATTGTATCTTACCAGATGTTATTCCTAGGGTTGTTATTTTTAGGTGGAATCAAACCCTCTAACCAATACGCCTAAACATTTTCTCTATTCATTATCACTTCTCTATGACTGATCCCCAATGAATTAATGAATTCCATATAATCCTCACTTGTATTAGGTATAATAATGATTGGTAGAATAGTAATTTTTTTCTTCAGCTTCTTAAAAGCATCCTGAAATGATCCAAAACAATAAAAACATATCCCTATCTTGGTCAAGAACCAAATAGATGATTTAAAATGGGTAATGTCCTAGAAAATGCTCAGATAATATCCTTCTTGACATGGGATACAATGGATATTGAAAAAATTATTGTGTTGCACCAAAGAAACCACTGCTTGAACAGTCCTTGGGTCTAATCATAGATCTTCCTCTAAGATGATGTTACCTAATAAGTATACCTGATCAACCCATAATTAATATTGAGATAGATTGGCATATAGACGATTCACTCTCTGTGTACTATAGATGATGTCAATATTTTGGGCATGATCATCATGAGTCTTATAGTACCCCAGGATTTCATCCATAAAAACATCCAAAAACAGATAAAGGTACTTCTGGAATATTACGTTCATGAAGGCCATTAAAATTTTGGTTTCATTCAATATCCTGAATAACATCATGATAAACTCAATCATTCCATACCTTCTTCTAAAATAAGTCACCAGCATATCATAAGGTTGTACACCCAACTAATGATACTATGATCTCATGTCGATATTGGATAAAATGAAAGCTCCCCTCATCTGGTCAAATAGGAAATTGATGCATGTAAGAGGATTTTAGATATTCATTATCATCAGGTTTAACATATGGTAATTGACACAAAATCACAATCTCCTATCATCCTTGGCTACAAAAAACTGAGGAAACCAAAGGCGATATACTCGATCAGATAAACACCATAAACATCAACTATTACTAAAACTTTTTAGATACATGATACTCTGTTGGATCCATTCCATATGGTGGAATAGAAGTTGGATCAGCCCCAAAAATTAGCTCAATTTTAAATTTCACATCTCTCTCAGGTGTATTCCATGAGATTTTTTCTGAAAAGACATCCTAATACCCTTCCACAACATGTGGAAATACATAATAATTTTCACTTCGATCAATCTCAAAAAGATTAGAAACCTCATTGAGGACCTCCCTCAGTTTCTATTGAACTAGCCCTGTATAACAAGCCTTGATATTCCATTCTCCTTGATGAACATAATTCTAACCATCAGAAGATGTAAATGTGACTCTCCTATGGTAGAAATCAATGTGGGCTCATTAAACCACAAAAATTACATACCCATAATTAAGTCATGGATGACATATCAAGAATGTAAAAATCCCAAATAAAAAATATCCCCTAAACAAATGAGTACAACCCTTGCACATAAATATTTCTCTCAAACATACACCCAATGCTGTATTGATTACTAACACACCACTCATTAACTCAACCACTAGGATCAATACATTATAAAATCATGTGTATATAATCGAACCAGAGGCACAAGTATAAAATAATGAACTAGAATGTGTAGAAGACATAAGAATTTTACCTCAAACTATCGATGTTCTGGCCTCACTATCCACAAATATATCCAGGAAGGAATGAAAATACTCTGACCTTATTTGAAATAATGAATTCTAATTCTCCCGAGCTACACAACTCTCCTGATACATGTGATATTTCTCAAAAGCACGTCATCTTATCCCTCAACTAAAACAGATAGTATAACACCATATTCCCAACAGATATATCATAGAAGACACCCTTTAGAAACTAAAATTATTCATATATAGTTCATCATTACTCATCTATCATGGGTTCTAACAAAACAACTGTATAAGACTCACAATACTATAATATTGTCACACTACCAGTGGTTGGCGTCATTGTCTATGAACGTGACCTCACCTAACACATTTGTGGTATATCGCTTGGGTAAGGACCTCTATAACTAATCCATCCCCTTGGACATTCTTCATTCCAATACACTATTTGAAATTTTCATATAGACACTTCCTTCTCTCAAAATCATAGCTACTAAACACCATGTTAAAACCACATGTCATCTACTGGAATCCTCCTTCTGGTTCCCCTTATAAATGAGATTCTAATTCTCTAATTCTAAAAAACTTATTCATCATGAAGATAATCAACTAGGATGTTATTTCATATTTAATAATTTCCTAAATCATTTTTTTGTGGTTCCTTCATATCCTACTATTAATAGAACAAATTATTTCAAATATATAATGTTACTTGAATATTCCATAATGAATATACTCTAATGAGTCAACCTCGTAAACTCAGCTTCTCTCTCCTTATTGAGCATCTCAAGGTAAAATTGCACCTTGTAACTTCTCTTCTATGTCTATCCTCTCCACATTATTTAGCTCTCCCACATACGTATGGATGTCCTACAAACTATTATCCTGACAACATAACATATAATCTTCGATCTAGAATTTTTTTATGATGGTGCCCAAATTTTGTTATTTGTCATCTGGATAGTCACAATTTAGAACTCATATCCTTTAGCTCCCCAATCTTTAGGGAATGTTATAGGGTGCTATAACTGGAACTCCAATGTATTGTCTGTCATTCTTTTTAGAACTCTCCATGGGTATATTTCCATAAAATTCCGGAAATGAGAAATGTTGTCACGAAACTACTCTCAAACATCCTCACCTTGTACTATTGATACATAAGGTACCACTTCAGGAGGATCAAATCAATCCATTTCATCTTATCTTCTTCTTAATAATCATATCGCTAGAGGAATATCTCTATAATCACAATCATATATCAGAGTAAATATGTATAACTTTTACACATTTACATAAGAGATATTAAAACTATTTCATAGCACGTCATTCCCCCAAACCCCTCCACATGGTCAAAACTGAGGCGCATTCACAACCTGCAACCATCAAACATCTATTTCATTGTTAACAAAGGGTAAACTCATTCATATTTCTGGTTTATCATTATAAACCCAAATAATTAACATTTTTCTTCATTTTACCACTTTCTATTATATTAAGCACCTTTTTCATTTCAATTACACAATAAAAGGAACAAATTTAAAATTTAAAAACCTAGGAAAAACCAATATTCCCAAGGATGCCTAAAATGATTCATATCATAAAATATTCATGAGTTCCAAGAATTATGCATTCATGCTAAACTCTCGTGACTTTCTGACCCCTGAGTGAATTCTCAAAAAAAAATCACATCACACAATAACTGAATCAATCAAGGTGAAATAGCATTCATCTATTATAACACACATCAATATTAATAATATCACTCCTGGGTATTTTTCTTTTACCCCTATATATGGGTTTCCTACTCCCATGCATGAGCTCTTAACTGTTGTTGTACACATCCTATTATCCTAATTCATTTCCAAAATATTATGAAAAAAACGAAAACTTATCTGATACCACATTGTAATGTATCTAACCATGTTCCACACAAAGGTTCCCCAAGATGGTCAGTCAAATAACCTCAGGTACAACTCCACATATTCAAAAGGGTGCAAACTAGTATTGAGGGTCTGATATCAATCATGGTGATACATTACCCACTTCATAAATGTTTAAAAATATAATATATAAATATGAATAACGAAATGATATAAGAAAAAAATACCAAACTGGTATAACTGGATGACCAAAATAAGAAATAAAATTTCTAAAACTGTATATTAGATATTTCATTCAAAATAAATGTGTCGTGTTAATATGAAAAAACCCAAAATAAATAATGACACTAATAACTTCCATGTGGGTCTCGAATCTTATTAGTTTCCCTTATCTAAGTTCCATCCCAACTCACCCATCTATCACTGGTCCATTGACCGTATCATATCCAACCAACATGAATTTTATTCGTAAAATAATTTGAGAGCCCAAGTATGGTTTTTGTACAACACATTAGGTAACCACTGACTACATCTAAAATAAAATAAAATCAAATAAAAATGTATACAGTTTTATAAAGACTGAATTAATATTAATAATTTAATAATTATCACATTTTATTATTATTTAATTAACCACATTATCCCCTGGGTCCTAGAGGACACCCAATCCATCAATACCTTCTTCATCCCATTCCATATTCTCATCCACATCACATATCAAAATACCCTGGTTATCATTTAACATATCAATTTAATTTATGTTTGGGAAAATTGGAACCATAGTCTAATGCCAATTTTTTTGGCCTTGACCATAATGGTATGGACCCCATGGGATTTTTAAGTTGTAGTCCATATCCCACACTCATTATCATATGTATCAGAAAAGATGGATTTTGAAACAACAGTCTATTTCCTACTCTTATAAATTAGTTTGTCACGATGGTATTTTGGAAAGTCAATGCATGACCCACATATGTTTTTCAATTTATCACTAATATATTATGAATTAATATTCAATGTCCCACACATGATTTATCAATCAGTCACACATATATAAAATATATCACATCAATCATGATTTATCATGATTTATCCATTGACCAACAATTCAAATCACGGTACTATCAAAATTTATCTGAAAGGAAATTTTCTTCAATTTAATTCCATGGAATAATATAAATTCGCTGTATTAATCCATTTTTACATTATTTTACCACATAAATCATTCACCCGTAATGGTCTTTTCAATCATCTCATAATTTCCATTATCAATTAATATATATGAAAACCTAAAATTACTAATTAATAAATCCTAATTTCAAATCAATTCCAAAATCCCATGTTCCATTAATAAATTTACTGATTAAATAATCAAATTTCCACCAATTTCATTATCACACAATTCCAATAATTAATTCACCTATTAATTAATCAAATTTACACCAATTTATAATTCACAATGTTCCTTTAACTAATGTAAAAATTAATCAATCCAATTTCCTTGTTTCCATAAATTAATTAATGAAGTAATTTCTTAAAATAAAGATTCAATTGATAAATGTTTCAATGGATATATAATAATTAATAAACGCAATTGGAATCAAGAATTTAGGAATTAAATATAGACCACATAACTCATGTTTTCCGATGAACATTGACGGACATGAATCCACAATAGAAGAAGTTTGATCAAGAATATGATGTAGAATAATCTCTAGATCTGAATCCAAGAATCAAAATAAAATAGATTATATATATATATATAAACCCATATCCAAACCCACTTAAAACTTTTGAAAACTTCCCCCTCAAATGATGCGATAAATGTGGGAGTTTGGATGGAAAAAATTATGTTTGAGAATCTATTATCAAGATACTTTTGTATCTTCAATCTTGTATTTGAATTGTTAATAACGTAGTTTGGATGGTCTAAAAATCCATCAGAGTTCCTTAAAAATGATAGAAATAATTTATGGTAAAATTTAGTTGAGTTATGTTGATGTATGAATGGTTTTGGATTTGAATTGTTTCTATGAATACTAAAAACATCATGTTTGATTTATTCAGAAAGGGATCATGGTTAGCCAGATCATGTCCTAAACCATGATCATCTTCTGGGGGAGTGATTGTGCATAGTTAATCCTAAATGTTTACCTAGTTTAATATATTATGGACAAGGTATTCGAATCCCAATAGTTTTGGTTCACATATTTTTTTTGTAGGATGCACAGATTTGAAAAAGTATGTGCCAACTGTGCACTGCCACTACTCCTTCCAACATTGTCCAATTTTTAACCAAACACACCCAAAATAAAACTCGAACTTAGTACTTAAAAAAGGAAAAAGGGTATACATAAATGACCTCAAGATATCACCAATAAAATTCCATTATCTAACAATTATAACATGAAATACATCCTTACAACCATATGATATACAATTGATCTTGGATAACCAAAATCATTATCATTCAATTAGAATTGTAACTTTTCTTACACCTTCTAGGACATTACATTTCATATGATTCTAGTTTGGTTTTTATCATTATTTACAGTAATCATACATCCATATTAATGTAATTCCAACCTAAAAAATATTTGAGGTTCCCTATTATTTTAGTCTCCCAAAAATTGACCATTAATATACAATTATATTCTTAGACGAGCTAGCTTCCAATATTAAATACACTGTAATTTATCATTCATGTTTTTAATAGATGAATATTCTTAAGAAAACATGATATATCACCACTAACATAATACCCACCTTTATATATATAAATTTTGAAAAGAAAAATAGTTTAATTAATCAAAATGATGTCACTTGAGGAGAGACTATCAAATTTTATATTAAACCATTATTATCACAATATAAATATAGTCCCAAATATCGTATGGGAATAAAAAATTTAGGGAACTAATACTGCCAAAATCATGTGTAAATGTGGATATAAATTACACGATGACAAAGAAAATTCTACTTTAGAAAAATAAAATATCATTATTATGTATATGACTATATAATAAAATACCCCTCATGTTGAAGAGATAGAATCACTTTATAATATGGGAGACAATAGTGAATTTTTAGATATCATATGGACGTCATTACCTAGATATATACTACATATATTCCCAAGAAAAAACATTGATAAAAAAATAACACTGCTAAAACCATTGAAATTTTAATTTTAATTCAAACAAATTAATTAATTTATGGTTATAAAAATGATAGAAAAATCATACCATTATAAATCAGTACAACTGGTACATGTATTTTATAAATATAAATAATTTATGCAATAAAGAAAATAAAATTAAATAATTATAAATGTTATCAATCTCCAATTATGTCATATCCATTATAAATATAGACATATGAATGTGGTAGAAATCAGGCATCGCTAAATATCCATCAATAATTATTGAAAATAGATTTGGTCATTGAAAACTATCATAATGAAGACTCATCACCAAATGTGAAAAATAATAATGATAAAATTCACATTGGAATCTATACCTAATAATAATGAATCATAAAAAAAATGTATACATTGTAACACCTATGATCTATCCTCATAGACTAAAGTTTCCATTCATATATATCACTGCCCACCTTTTTCTCTGCATTCTTGATTCCTATATCTTTTATGATCATGAGGATAAATTCTATCTAATGTGACAATAAAATATTAATATTGAATAACATATCTACCATAGATATGGTGATTGAGAATATAATGATACTACAAATTATTATTTTATATTTTTTAATTCTATGAGGGAAATGACTGAGTCTGTTGGTTTTTTCATGCGGTCTAATATGGTGGATGGGGAGACCCCACAACTATCATACTATATTCTACATCCAAATTCCAAAAATAGAGTTAATGTCACATAATATACTAGTTTACTACCCTAACACAAAAAATATATATAATTTATTGAACCATAGTATATGTCTAGGTAATGTCATTATAGAGTTCAGAGGTAGTTCCCCAAACAGCCAAATGAAATCATATTGTGATCTGTATGAATCATGAGAGATGATGTGTCAATGTAAATCCTCACATTGGCCACCACATGGTATTATTATATCATAAAATGGAACTACCCTATAAATGAATGTGTAAGTTATATATAACCCCTATTTTATGTAAACATAGGTCCTTAGGATAATGATAATAACATGAAACTAAATATCTAATTAGATTACTCTCATAAGGTATTGTTCTATATTCATTAAATCTAACATAAAATTTTGAAAATATAAAATAAATTTCTTGAATCAGACCCAAAATTTATTGACACAATAAAAAAACTCATAAATTATCAATAAATTTTATTGATACTCATTATTAATGATAGGTGAGAGAGAATCTCCAATTAAATTTTTCCTCAAGATGTCTTTTTTAATCAATCCCCAATCTTAGTCACCAAAATAGTTCTACCAATAGTATAATATTTTACCCCTACATTATAATTTTATAACTATTGGGTCATAGAAATAAATTATTATAAGAAGTAGATATTTTTTTGACGTCCTCAATCCAGTACTAAGTCCCCAAATTAAATATTGGTAACGCACATCAAAATAAACATTATCACGTGAAATATAATATAACAATAAACCATGAATGTCCTATAGCTGAAACCTATATGATAAATTTTTATTCCATAAATAGTGTTGCAGGCTTCGCAATAATAATTATGGATCAATTTATTCATATCATATCTTTGATTAAAATATAACATTTATCATCCAAATATCAGGGTAATATTAATAGATAAAAAATATAAATACTCCATCAGTCCTCCTAACATGATAAACTATCCAATAGAATACATGCATCACTATATTGAACTAGATGTAATTATATATCAAATATTCTCATAAATAGATGATTACTGACATATAAAACCTATATCCCTTATGAATATTAAATAAATAATAATGGGACACACGTAGAAAAATATCAACCACCCAGATCCAAGAAGCTTATTTCTATATCCCGAATATTTTACTAAGTTAATATTTACTTTCTACATAAAAATTGATAAAAATATTGAATTATAATAATCAAAAATCTATCATATCTCTTAATAATTTCTGTAATACCATTATATAAAAACAATATTATACAAGAAACATTAATTATTCAATTATAAAATTAAATAAAACAACAAAAACAAACCACTTATTGGACATGAGATAATGAAAATTTCCCATGATTTATACAAGAAATGTGGAAGGTATTAACAATAATTAACATAGTGTATGATAAGAAAATAAATACATATAGTCAATATTGATAATAAATAACGATGATTCATAGATACCCACTCAATAATTAACCAATATATGAAAATAATCTTATAATCAAAATGCAATCTCAAAATTCAATAATAGAAGTGTAACATCTCAGGTAATTATAGAATAAAATTTTCCAATATTTATTAATAGTTATGAATTAGTTAAAAATATTACCGTAAAAATACAATATGTCTAATAAGATACCCAACGGACAACAATGGGTTTCCCTAAAATCTTATGCCACACAAATGACAGAGTTATACTAAAAAATAAATTATTATTAATATTATTATTTTATGTTTTATATGTTCCATTAAAATTTCAATGGATTGAATGGACTATACTAAATAATTTTGGAAAATATGGTTTACACGTATAAAGATTTATTGGTTACCAAATTAATTAATAAATTATTTATAATACAATTGAATATAATGAACATGTGTTTCTAAAAAATATTTAAATGAAAATACCTATATTTAAAAAACAATAAAATAACTCATAATGTATTTTTATAATTATATATATAGTTAATAAATTCAATTTAATTTTTATAATACATATTATATTTTTTCTAGACAAGATATACAAACTAATTATTTTTTTGTGGAAGAAATATGTTTTTTAAAAAGTACTTTTTCACCTCTTGATGGGGAACCATTTTTAAAAATAGTTTTTGACAATTTCGTATGTTATATTTGAAAAATACATTTCTTATTTGGAATAGGGACATCAAAATTAACTTTAGAAGAAATTTTTGTATTTTTCTGATAAAATTAATATTTAAATGAATATTAAACAAAATGGATTTTAATTAAAAACTCCAATTTCATATAAATTATTTTTATTGATAGATTATCAGTTTAATTGGTATAAAAGTATAATTTAAAATTTTACCATTTATAAAATTTTGTTAATTATAATATATTTCTCAAGGAAATTGAATTTAAAAACTATGTGAACTTTTGAATGTTTTATATAATTTTTTTTTCTTATTCCATCAACGATATGGATTTTTATTTATTTCCCCCCAATTTTTTATTTTAAATTTGAAAAAATAGTTTCCATTTTTGGAATAATATATTCCAAATTATGTAAAATGGTCCATTTAATTTTTGGATATTATGAATATTATCATTATTAAATATTTTTATTTACAATGGTTAAAGGAAAATAGAGTGATTAAGGGTAAAAATAATATTATAATAATTATAACCATCCCTATAATTTTCTTAATATTATTGGAAGAGTTTTTGATGATCAATGATATACATGGGCCAATATTGATGCATTTGGAAGTCACTTGGGTGTGATTATGACATTCTTATCATTTAGTTTAAAGTAAAAGTGATTATTTCATGAACATGTCTCTTAATATCAAAATTTTTTAATTTGGGGTTATATAATTGTTATAATCGACAAAAAATAGTCATAATAATAATGAAAATATTACAAAGATCATAATATTATATTTATTATTTTTATCCATTAAATAATTAAATATAATTATAACACAATGAGGATATTATGATTTCTTAATTAATGAAAAAAATAAAATAAGTTATATTATAAGTATTTAAATAAATATTTTTTGACATAATTTATTTAATAAACAACTTTTATAGGATAATATTACATTATATAAATATATGAAATTGTTTTTCGATGATATATCTCTTTTTTGATTTCATTTGAACTCAAAGAAATGCATAATGTAAAAATTGACATTATTGATATTAAGAAAACTGATTTATTAAATTATTTAAAGAACTATTTTTTAGAAAAAAATAATTAAAAAATAATAATGATAATTTATAAAAAATCATAATGTTTTCAATTTTAGGAAATTTATCCCACATAGGTAATATTTATAGTAACTAAATATTTATAATTTTGTTACCATAAGTGAAATTTAAAGTGAATAATTATGCGTAAACTAAAAAGATAAGGTTTAAATTAAAAACACTGGATGTATAAAAAATATTTTATTAAAGGATTTCAGAATATCCTGATATTATCATAACATATCTCACGAGGGAGTAAATCTTATTTTAAAAAATAATATATATTATTTAACTATTTTATGTGTTTCCAAGGGTGACCCTCACATATCCTTTAAAAATTTACTAACTATTCTCAAATAATCACACATCAAGAACCAAATGATTCATCTCAGATCTACCCCAATCGATCCCTATAATCCCTCCTCAAATTATTGAGGCCATATTATAGGCAGAACACCCTTATTATAGGTTTTAAGGTGTGCTTCATTTATGATCAATCGAAGAAGAGTTATCATTTTTTAAGTGTTTCAATATTATTTATTCTTCCACACCATCCAAATATTATTCTCCGAAGGTGAAATTATAAATATAGTATACTCAATATAAATATATGATATTATGTTATTATCATCACCTAAATCCCTCTCCACATCCATTAAATGGGAAAAGAATTAATTGTTCGTGCATATGTGTGAAGTATCACCTCCACGGACCGATCTAAATCATCTTCCATATCCATCTATCATGATTGGTTATAAGAAAGGAATTAATGATAATATGTGATATCAATGAAATAATAATCATTAGTATATAATTATATATCAATTACATTCTGACAATATGTGTACAAAAAATGATAATCTTGTTTCTGCGTACGTATGAACTGTCACCTCCACGAAGCAATCTGACTAGTAATTATTGAATATATCACTTGTCTGATATATATAAGTATATTTATTTTTTTATTACATAAGGATAATATAATAATTACATAATTTACAAAATTATCAATGACAAATGGAAATATTCCTCATGCGTATGTATGGTCTACTATCTTCATGATTATAATGTAGTTTATTTTTCATACCATAAATGAAGGGGTTGATATAAAAAGTATAATTGTTGTAAATTTTTTATTAATATGTCCTGAATATTATTCTAGATATTATATAATTATCACCACATGGATTATTGACATAAATTCACGTTTAGTTTTGAATCTTGTAATGAATATATATTGAATTTCCAATATAAAAATAACTAAATCAGTAATTTTTATAACATGGTAATAAGTGATAAAGAATAATAAACATTACAAAGGTTATCAAGATAGTATAAATTAACCTATGTTTATTATTCAAGAATATAAAAATTGTACGTGATGAGTCAGACTCAAGGTAAGGTATTACGTCTCAATCTTCTTTCATTGAGGCATTTCATGATAATATGCCTATTTATTATTTTATAAGGTGTATATACATACTCTATGACATTTAATATCCGTATTATATATATATATATATATATATTTTAATGTTTTGGTAAATATATTAATTCATGGATATTATGATTTAAATGTTCAAAGTGGTATAAGACACCTTGATTTTGTAATAGTATTTTTATGAAATCTTTTTTATTCATTATTTTATTTAACATATTAATGTTTATGTATATAAAATGATTATACAATGCATTTTTTGTCTATCTTGAATTTCATTTATTGTTTATAGAAGGAATATTTTAATATGAAGTGTTTTACATTCATTACAAAATGAAAAATTGAATTTTTTTAATGTATGTGAAGACAACGACTTCTCTTCTACGATAATAATTAGTTGATATTTGGCTTCCTATGTGAGATTTAATTTTATTAAAAGGAAAATAAATCCCTTATATAATATTGTAAATTTTTGGTATTGAAAATTTTTTTGAACATGGATTGACTATTTCAACATCATTATATTATTTTCTCTTATTGTGAATGAAATTTTATGAGAAAAATGTAGATAATTGATATCATTTATGAGTTAATATTATATAATTTTACTGTAACATTTGAATGATAGTTACGTGATAAACTAAATATGGGTGGTTACATGATAATAAAATGCAGTCTGTTCTGTGATAAACCAAGTAATGGTGGTTATGTTATAACCTCCAATGCATTGGGTATGGAAGTGAGTCGTAAGGCTATTCCATTTAGTGATATGTGTTCGAGTCGACCATATTATGGTTCCATTCATAGATGATTATGTCCGAAGATACTATTATATGTTATATGAGAATTTAATGGGTTTTATAGGTAATCATTTGATTAAAAAATAAAAATTAATGAGCATACATTTAGTAAATAGTATTTACTAATTCATACAGGTGGAAATTATTACATTATGATAATGTACCCAATGTTTACCTGTATTCACAAGAATTATCATGTTACTTCCTTTTGTATACCTTACTAAGCTCATTATTCTCATAGAAATGTTTTGAAATGTGATACATATGATTTAAGGAAAAATAGATTCAAAGATGGGATCCTGAAAATGTTATGACGTTTAAACATGAATTGATACCATTTTTCATTTTAACATTTTTTGTTTTTCAAAAAAAAGGATAAAATGTATAAGTTAATATATTGTAATATATATGTTGTTATGTATCTATTATGACTTAATTATGAAAATCACTAAACATCAAATGATCCTCAATGTGAAATAAATTCATATTATTGACTGAATTCATTATTATGTAATGTTTATCGCTAGAGATGTGTAGTTGGTATCAGAGGATGGTTTAGACAACATTAGATGTTACACTGATATTTAAGCATACATTAAAAGTTTTGTATATATCCACAGTGGTTATTAAAAAAAATACACATAGTTATTTTATATAAATTGAATGAGTTTGAGATCACAAGAATATGTATATATTAGTTATTATCTTCTTCATATGATAGTATATGGTGATATTATAGATATACTCACACTACCATTTTTGGTTTTTGTAAATGGATTGATTTAATTAGGAAGAAATGTAATAATGGATGTGAAGAAAAATTTGATGGTTCTCTGAATATGAAAACAAAGGCTCCAATTAGAACACTTGTGGTCAATCTAAAACAACTATATGGAGTGATGATTTTCTATTGGATCCTTGGTGATTTCTCTAATGCATCATATATGATAGAAAAAATCTTTATGGACGTTAAAATATTAATTATAAAGGTTAGTATATTCAAAATCATATCTATTGAGGATATGGAAATAAACACTTGAGAAATTGTTTTAATTGGACATGAAAATTATATAAATGTGGTAATTTAGGTCATCAAGAAATAAACTACAATAGAAAAAGGAAGCATTCAGTTTACTCTAGAAAAGGGATATAAGTTATTTATCATTTATCAATTGAATATTTTAAATATGGGGTGTAAGGCCACGTTAAAAATAGATTTCCTATTAAGAATGTTATTAAAATGGGATCAGTAGGACCTTAAAAATAAAAATTTATTAATACCTAATGTCAATCCAATTGAAGATGAGGGAACAGAAAATGACATATGAAAGGTATGGAATATTTCTTGTCTCATGTTTTTACATTATTAAATCATTGGAAATTAATCATGTTTTATATGGAAATATGTATTATGTAATAAGATGGAAAATCAGGGATAAGGTATAATGAAAAATTATGAATAACTATGATGTATACATATAAGGGATTGAAGAGTTATGGTAGATCTTAGGATGATGAAATGCTTAAAAGTATTCATTCTCTTTTGATGATTAGATTACTTTAGAATAATTTTTCATGTATGTGTAAAACCAAAGTTTGTTTTCTGAAAATGTTATTTAATAAATAATTATCATTTTTTTGTGTCGACATAATTGTAAAGACATTTTATGATTTATATTGATCCTTAATTTTGAGGTAATTATGTGTTATTATATTTGGGTTTTAAAAAGAATGGAATTATATAAAATATGGGGTTAAAACATGTTATAGTTATTTTAGAGGATTTTCTTTTTGGAATGATAAATGAATTATGTAGTTGTAGAAAAATGATAACTCTTAGTATGGGTGACAACCCGTTGCATCTGGATTGACCAAGGGAATTGAACCCACAAATGAAGGGAGACAAGGGTGCATCACCTACCACTGGACTACATGAAGTCCCCGGTTGGTATGAATTTTTCTTTTTTATTAAATGATTTGAGAGAATAATAACATGAGTATTTTTGGAACTTATGATTCAACAAAGTTATATAATTGGTTTCAGAAAAAGATTTAGGGATTAAGTGATAAATTTTATTTTGAAATACATTCACTATTTTTGGAACATTACATGAAAACGTTAAATAGAATACTATAGGATTTTAGTTCATGATTAATGGTTGAATTTTATTTTTCAAGAATATATGATTTTATTGTGTACTTATGGAGATTTCATTTATCTATGGAAATGAGTAATCAATCTTCTAGAATATGTGATTATTTTAATTACTTTTTGGTGTAAGACATTATGTATGTAACACCCGAGACTTTTATGTTATATAAATCATCAAAGGAATCTTTTTCTACACAACACTTTCTTGGCTTGCTTTACACGCAATCGCGACCTTCCTCGATAGCTTGCGTCGTACGCAATACCGAGTTTCACTAAACAACAATATGCTATTAAAACTAGCCGTTATGAATAGTAATAACCACTTTTTGAAATTTTATAAATTTTATTTTTCAAAATGGACTTCATTTTTGGACTCAGAATATCGAAATTAGCCTAGGGTGAAATTTTGGTATTTTTCTGAAAACTTTCAATTTTTGATGAATAGTGAAACCACTAAGTGGTAGGTTAAAAACTGAATTTTGCATAAAACTTAATTTTACCGCTTCTGTGAATGTAATTTCAAAAATCCGAGAGACACGGTTAATATCAAGGACTAAAATGTGGTTCAATGAGATGAAAATAATTTTTTGGTGAATAGTAACTTTTTACTATTTTTACCGCGGTTAATAGTAAATAGGGTAACTAAGGGTAAATATGATATTAATATTACCCTAACACAAGTCCTAATTTTATTGGACAAGTGTAATTCGACCAAAAACAAACTTAGGAATAAAATATGACCATTTAGGCCCACTTGGATTAGATTAGGACATTTATTATTAATTTATTTAAAGAAGGGTTAAAATAGTTAAAATCAAAGTTTAATAAGTAAATCATTTTTAATATAGGGTTATACATAAGATAAATTCGATTATAAATATTCATTAGAAAGCTAAAAAGATTTCCTACATGATGGTATTTTATTTGTAATTTTTAGACATCAAATAATTTAATTTATTTATGACACAAAGATGATGCAGTAATTATCTTATTAATGAAATATTGACAAAATTGATAATATAAATACCAAAATAAATGTAATTTGAGACTTTTTATGAATTCCACTAATTTTATAGGTTACTATGATATATTAGTATTGATTTAATCAACTTGTTTCGAACATATAATTCTGTTATGACTTTGACAAAAATCATATATCAAATAGTGTCAAAATTGACACAAAATAGTTTTTAAATCAAATATTATATTATTAATTGTTATTTTATTCCTAAAAATCTAAGGTTCGGCCAAATGACTTAGATAAGGATATATATTTTAATAATAAACAATTTGGGGTTCGTTTGGCATGTTATAGTAAGTGTATTAACCATATAGTGAAAGAAAACAAAAAGTCATGGTAAAAGTTAAATTATTTAACTTAGAGTTAAATCTAATTGATAAGGTTAAAATAATACCCTAAACTTGTCTAAATTCTATTGGTTGATAGGATTTCGACCCATCCCCACTTTGGCTTCGAAATAAGACCCTTTGGAACCATTATAAACCGATTTTGACTTTAATATAAAATAATATTTTGAGATATTCCTAAGGTGCCCCTCTCCTCCCTTATAAAAGGGCACCTCCTCCCCCTCCTCCTCACACCAATTTGAGCACTCAAGCTCGGCCAACCCCTGCCATTTTCCCTTCTACACTTCCCTAGAATAATCCTAGAGGTCCTGGTCTTCTCCAAAGACCAATCTTAGTTCCTTAAGTGGAGGATTCAAAAAGGCGTTCCAAAGAAGAGGTAATATCCATTACCGATCATTTCAATTTCTTTCTTCTTCAAATTCTTCTTCTTTAGTTGTTTCATGATAAAGTAATAACATCAGTATTACTTACACACTGATATGTTATTATAAATATGAAACAACCCTAATTCACCTTCTATCCATCCTACGGAAAAATGAAATCACCGCGCGTGCGTACGTACGGAATACCGTCTCCACGCCGTGGTGTAATCTATTTTCCACCATCACCTTACAAGGATGGTTATAATGGTGTAATCAGTAACTATATATGATTATTATTAAGTAATACTGATACTGAAATAATATATATATATACTCCAATACAATTCCACGATCATAGGAACGATATCATCACTCGTGCGTACGTACGGAATACCGTCTCCACGATGTGATGCGACTCGTTCTACATGATCTTCATTTCATAATGATTATATAAATGAATTGAATGAATGAATATGGTATATAATACACTAATACCATTCTGGAAATGAATTATCTATAACCTAAAGATAAGAATAAGAATTTATTCGACAAAACACGCATAAGAACAAAAAGTTATAAAGACCCGAGTAACAAGTAACAATGAAATATTACTAACAAGAAGCTAATAATATGACCATATATGATCTCATATCAATATGTATGATTCTGGAATAAGTCAATAACATTATTTGATCCATTATACAGGAGCTTCGGACACGAACAAAGCAAATCGGACCTAAGGTAAGGGAAATATCACAATCTCATTTTTATCCGAGATTGTTTATTCGGGTGTATTTTATCATCCACATACATGTTCCCTCAATATGTAATATTGTTTCCATCCACTTGAAATAGTTTAAATCCAATTTTACCCTTAGGTGAGTTTTTAGTAAAGAATATGAAAGGAATCTTTTGTCGTTTTTCCGTACGAGGTACTTTTGACTTTTCCGACAAAAGTACGAAGAATGTTTTTTTTAACTTATACGGCATGAATGGATTTTTAAAACATTACATCAAAGAAGCTTCCTTTACAAGTTTTCAAGTTTATTTTTAATCAACTTCTTTTATTTTAAAGTTGTATGACATGTTATGAAAGGAAAAATATTTTTGAAGAAGAAAGGATATTTTCCTCAAGAATTCAATTCAAGTGTTTTATCAAAATTATTTTCCATCTAAGATAATAAAGGGTTCTGTTTCTATCCATATTTTTACATTGGTTTGACTATGTTGTGATGGAATTATGTTTATGAATTCCTTTATCATATATGAATTGATTTATGATGTCATGATGTTTCAAGAATCCCATTTTTGTTACATGTGTTATGCGATGATGCATGTTTTATGATTATGTGGCACACATAAGAAAGGATTCATTATAAGATGGGTGGGACCTATATCTCCCTCCAATGCATTGGGTAATGATTTTATATCTCATGAGATAGACATGGCTGGAACGGAAGGTTATTTCGGTTCAGTGATACAGGACTGAAACGAGGAGTGAACTCGGTTCAGAAAGGGACTTTGTCCACTAAGATAGTCTTGGCAATGAGTCATGACTAACAAGAAATGATTTTCCATGATTATGTGTGCATGCCACAAAGTTTCAAGTTTTATGTTATGATTTTGGGGATCTCATTTTCACTTCTATGATTTATTCCATGTTAAGATATTATGATCTCTTTTGCAGGTTTTGATTTTCAAATAGATATGATATGATTTTTATTTCCTTTATTTGCCCTTGCTGAGCATTTGAGCTCACCCTTTTATGTTTTCTTTTCCCCAGGTCAGGAAGATGGATATTAAGTAGAATATACTAAAAGGGACCCTAGATATGATGAAATAAATGGGAGACACTGTAGAAGATTTATGAACCAGTTGTTTATGTTTCCCAGTTTCTAAAGACACTATACCTATACGGTCCTTTGTGGTTTTGTCATATGTTGTAATAAGTGTGATTCAATTTTGAAGTGTTAACAATGTATGTAAAGTGTGGGTCGTTATAGTTGGTATCAAAGGAAAGGTATAGTCAACCTTTGGAAACTAGGATGTGAAATCCTTAGTAAGAACCCTAAGGATAAGTCTAAGCATAGAACACAATTTTAGAAATTGCCTTGAATAACCTAGGATAAGACCTTAAGCATGAAAATTTTATTCTTGAATTATGTGGTTTCCTATTATAATTAGTGTTGCTCACACTATTCTTCTTGGTTTTAGTCAATGGCTGGAACCCGAAGGAACCGTGTTAATGCGGAATGCGATGGGCAATGCAATGATTGTCCCCCTGAGCAACCAAACGATATGGGAGCTGGAATGAAAAATCTTGTAGCCATGCTCACACAACTTTCTCAAGCTATGAATCATGCAGGATTTCCAAACGAACAAAGAAGGGAGCAAAATTCTGTTGAATCCTTCATGAGGCAGCGTCCACCATCTTTCAGCGGGTCTACTGATCCATTAGTTGCTGAACAATGGATTAGTACTACTAAAAAGATATTTTCAGTTCTTCAATGTTCTGAGCATGATAAAGTCATCCTAGCAGTGTATCGTTTGGAAGGAGATGCGGATCAATGGTGGAATCTTGTTAAGAATACGAGGCAAAGGGATGAAATTGAGTCTATGGAATGGGACGAGTTCAAGAACTTATTTTTCAATAAGTACTTCCCTCGTATTCTCCGAACAAAGATGGAGAAAGAGTTCCTTGAACTGAAGCAAAGGGATGATGAATCTGTTAGTACCTATGAAGCAAATTTTACAAGACTTGCAAGGTACGCTTCTGGTATTATTATCCAACCTGAGAGTAAGATCGATCGATTCTTTAGTGGCTTAAAACCAAGTCTTCGAAGGGCGTTAGCCATAAGGGACTTCAATAGCTACGAAGAAATCGTTCGACGTGCTCTCAAAGTCGAGATGGAGATTGGAGTAACCCATCAGTCACATGGGTTTGATAAGAAGAGGAAGATGGAATTCAAAGAAAAATCTAAAGAGCACACGGAAAAGAAGATGAACTTTCCCTTATGCTCAAAGTGTGGAAAGAAACATGGAGGGAGTTGTCTTAAAGGGACAAGTAAATGTTTTAAATGTGGAAAGGAAGGTCATCGGGCATTTGAATGCCGTGATAATGGGAAGAAGATGTCTAATGATGCAAACAAAGGAAGGGATACACAGAATGAACCTGCTACACTTCAATGTTTCAAGTGCAAGGAGATGGGGCATTATGCCAATCAATGCCCAAATCCAAGGGTTGATTATGATGGTCGACGTCAACAAACTCTTAAGGCTAAAGACAAAGGAAAGTCACATGCAATTTCTATCAGCGATGTGGAGTACGATAACGATGTGGTGAAAGGTACACTTACCATCCACTCTAAAGTAGAAAATGTTTTATTTGATTCTGGATCCACCCACTCTTTTATTTCTGAAGACTTTTCTAAGGGTATCACCGTACTACCTCAACAATTAGATGTTGAGTTAGCTGTGACAACACCTAATGGCACATCAATCGCATCAAAAGTTTATAATTCTTCTCCGATCGATGTTTGTGGGAAAGTGCTTCCTGCAAATCTTGTGATCCTTCCTTTAGTGGAATTTGATGTGATTCTTGGCATGGATTGGCTTTCTCTACATGGAGCTCATATCAATTGCCAAAGAAGGGAAGTCACATTTCATATTCCAGATCAACCTACGATCGTCTATCAATGCAAGGATGAACATAACCTTCCAGTGGAAATTTCTTCCATCTTATCGGTATTGATTCCACTAAATGAAGGTTATTTATCTCAAATGGTTGGTGAGAAACTCACGATTAAGAATATGCCCATTGTACGGGAGTTTGATGATGTCTTTCCGGAGGAATTGCCGGGTCTTCCACCAAATCGTGAAGTTGAGTTTTCAATAGAACTCGTACCGGGTGCTTTGCCTATTTCAAAGACACCTTATAGAATGGCCCCAATTGAGTTGCAGGAATTGAAGAAGCAACTCCAAGAGAATCTTGATAAGGGATTCATACGCCCTAGTGCGTCACCATGGGGAGCACCTGTTCTATTTGTTAAGAAGAAAGATGGATCAATGAGACTCTGCATTGATTATCGAGAACTTAACAAGATCACTATCAAGAACAAATATCCTCTCCCACGCATTGATGACTTATTTGACCAACTACGCGGAGCTCAATACTTTTCCAAGATTGATCTTCGTTCAGGGTATCATCAATTAAGGGTCAAAAGGGAGGATATACCAAAGACGGCTTTCCGTACAAGGTATGGACACTATGAATTTATAGTGATGCCATTTGGTCTTACTAATGCCCCTGCTATCTTCATGGATCTAATGAATAGAGTCTTTAGAGACTATCTTGATCAATTTGTGGTAGTCTTTATAGACGATATTCTTGTCTATTCAAAGAGCAAGGAAGAGCATGAAGATCACTTGAGAATTATATTGAAGACCCTGAGAAAAGAGAAGCTTTATGCCAAATTTACCAAGTGTGAATTTTGGCTTCAAAAAGTTGCATTTTTGGGTCATATAATCTCAAAAGAGGGGATATCTGTGGATTCAGCAAAAACAGAGGTTATCGAAATATGGTCAAGACCAACAACAGTAACTGAGATCCGAAGTTTTCTTGGTTTGGCTGGATATTATCGACGTTTTGTAAAAGATTTTTCACGATTATCTAATCCACTCACCAAGTTGACTCGGAAAGGAGTTAAGTTTGTCTGGACAGAGGAATGTGAAGAGAATTTCAAGGAGTTGAAAAGAAGGTTATCCAGTGCACCTGTGCTCACACTGCCTTGTAGTGGAGAAAGGTTTGTGATCTACAGTGATGCATCCAAGAAGGGATTGGGGTGTGTTCTTATGCAAAATGATATGGTGATAGCTTATGCCTCACGACAGTTGAAAATCCATGAACAAAATTACCCAACACATGATTTGGAGTTGGCTGCGGTAATCTTTGCATTAAAGATTTGGAGGCATTACCTTTATGGTGAAAGGTGTGATATTTATACTGATCATAAAAGTTTAAAGTATATTTTCACACAAAAGGAGCTGAATATGCGCCAAAGAAGATGGTTGGAGCTGATTAAGGATTATGACTGCTCAATCCATTACCACCCTGGGAAAGCAAACAAGGTGGCAGATGCATTAAGTCGACAACACCATGCTAGTTTATCCATGATGAGGATCACAAAAGATCCAATATTTATGGATTTACAAAGGATGGATCTTGGAATTATAATGGAAGGGGAAAAATCTTATCTTTCTCAAATGAATGTTCAACCATCTATACATGTGAAGATTAAAGAGGCACAGAAAGAAGATGTCGAGTTACAAAAGAAGGTGAGAAATGTTCCTGAATTCAACCTTGATTGTGATGGGATAATAAAGTTCAGGAATCGGGTTTGTGTTCCTCCCATCCCCGAATTAAAGAAAGAGCTGCTGGATGAGGCTCATAGTTCTTCATTCTCTATTCATCCTGGAAGCACGAAGATGTATAGGGACCTGAAAGAGTACTTCTGGTGGGATGGCATGAAAAGAGATGTTGCTGAATATGTCTCTCGATGCTTGGTTTGTCAACAAGTTAAAGCTGAGAGACAGAAGTCTAAGGGGATGTTACAACCATTACCCATACCCGAATGGAAATGGGAAAACATCACTATGGACTTTGTCACAGGACTTCCTAAAACATCCAAAGGCAATAATGCTATCTGGGTCATAGTTGATCGTCTTACAAAGTCTGCACACTTCATTGCTATTAGAGAGGATTTCTCTCTAGATCAGCTTGCCAGGATATATGTAAAGGAAGTGGTAAGATTGCATGGAGTACCACTTTCTATTATATCTGATCGAGATCCGAGATTTACCTCGAAGTTCTGGCGAAGTCTTCAGCATGCTCTGGATACAGAGTTGAGTTTTAGCACTGCTTATCATCCCCAGACAGACGGTCAGTCTGAGAGAACAATTCAAACCCTAGAAGATATGTTGAGAGCTTGCTCTATGGATTTCAAAGGAGGTTGGGATCAACACCTACCTTTGGTGGAATTTTCTTATAATAATAGCTTTCACTCCAGTATTCAGATGGCTCCTTATGAAGCTCTCTATGGAAAGAAATGCAGGACTCCAACTTGCTGGGATGAAGTTGGGGAAAGAAAAGCTATTAGGACCTGATCTCGTTGATGAAATGGCAGAAAAGGTCAGATCTATTCAACAACACATAAGAGCAGCTGAGAGTCGACAGAAAAGTTATGCCGACAACCGAAGAAAAGACCTAGAGTTTGAAGTGGGTGATAAAGTGTTCTTACGAATATCTCCCTGGAAGAGGGTTATGAGATTTGGAAAGAAGGGGAAGTTGAGCCCTAGATATATCGGTCCTTTTGAAATACTGGATCGTGTTGGGAAGGTAGCTTACCGATTGGCGCTTCCACCGAATCTCTCTCAAGTTCACGATGTGTTCCATGTATCTCTCCTGAGAAAGTACATACCAGATCCTCCACATGTACTCAGCTCAGAAGTTGTACCGCTGGAGCAAGATCTTTCTTATGAAGAACAGCCGATAGAGATTCTGGATCGTAGCGAAAAAGTCCTACGAAACAAGACCACTCGCTTGGTGAAAGTTTTATGGAGAAACCACCAACTTGAAGAAGCTACATGGGAGCTTGAGGATATGATGAGGGAGAAGTATCCTCATTTGTTTGTTGCAAAGTGACGAATTTCGAGGGCGAAATTCTTTTTAAGGGGGGTAGAATGTAACACCCGAGACTTTTATGTTATATAAATCATCAAAGGAATCTTTTTCTACACAACACTTTCTTGGCTTGCTTTACACGCAATCGCAACCTTCCTCGATAGCTTGCGTCGTACGCAATACCGAGTTTCACTAAACAACAATATGCTATTAAAACTAGCCGTTATGAATAGTAATAACCACTTTTTGAAATTTTATAAATTTTATTTTTCAAAATGGACTTCATTATTGGACTCAGAATATCGAAATTAGCCTAGGGTGAAATTTTGGTATTTTTCTGAAAACTTTCAATTTTTGATGAATAGTGAAACCACTAAGTGGTAGGTTAAAAACTGAATTTTGCATAAAACTTAATTTTACCGCTTCTGTGAATGGAATTTCAAAAATCCGAGAGACACAGTTAATATCAAGGACTAAAATGTGGTTCAATGAGATGAAAATAATTTTTTGGTGAATAGTAACTTTTTACTATTTTTACCGCGGTTAATAGTAAATAGGGTAACTAAGGGTAAATATGATATTAATATTACCCTAACACATGTCCTAATTTTATTGTACAAGTGTAATTCGACCAAAAACAAACTTAGGAATAAAATATGACCATTTAGGCCCACTTGGATTAGATTAGGACATTTATTATTAATTTATTTAAAGAAGGGTTAAAATAGTTAAAATCAAAGTTTAATAAGTAAATCATTTTTAATATAGGGTTATACATAAGATAAATTCGATTGTAAATATTCATTAGAAAGCTAAAAAGATTTCCTACATGATGGTATTTTATTTGTAATTTTTAGACATCAAATAATTTAATTTATTTATGACACAAAGATGATGCAGTAATTATCTTATTAATGAAATATTGACAAAATTGATAATATAAATACCAAAATAAATGTAATTTGAGACTTTTTATGAATTCCACTAATTTTATAGGTTACTATGATATATTAGTATTGATTTAATAAACTTGGTTCGAACATATAATTCTGTTATGACTTTGACAAAAATCATATATCAAATAGTTTCAAAATTGACACAAAATAGTTTTTAAATCAAATATTATATTATTAATTGTTATTTTATTCCTAAAAATCTAAGGTTCGTCCAAATGACTTAGATACGGATATATATTTTAATAATAAACAATTTGGGGTTCGTTTGGCATGTTATAGTAAGTGTATTAACCATATAGTGAAAGAAAACAAAAAGTCATGGTAAAAGTTAAATTATTTAACTTAGAGTTAAATCTAATTGATAAGGTTAAAATAATACCCTAAACTTGTCTAAATTCTATTGGTTGATAGGATTTCGACCCATCCCCACTTTGGCTTCGAAATAAGACCCTTTGGAACCATTATAAACCGATTTTGACTTTAATATAAAATAATATTTTGAGATATTCCTAAGGTGCCCCTCTCCTCCCTTATAAAAGGGCACCTCCTCCCCCTCCTCCTCACACCAATTTGAGCACTCAAGCTCGGCCAACCCCTGCCATTTTCCCTTCTACACTTCCCTAGAATAATCCTAGAGTTCCTGGTCTTCTCCAAAGACCAATCTTAGTTCCTTAAGTGGAGGATTCAAAAAGGCGTTCCAAAGAAGAGGTAATATCCATTACCGATCTTTTCAATTTCTTTCTTCTTCAAATTCTTCTTCTTTAGTTGTTTCATGATAAAGTAATAACATCAGTATTACTTACATACTGATATGTTATTATAAATATGAAACAACCCTAATTCACCTTCTATCCATCCTACGGAAAAATGAAATCACCGCGCGTGCGTACGTACGGAATACCGTCTCCACGCCGTGGTGTAATCTATTTTCCACCATCACCTTACAAGGATGGGTATAATGGTGTAATCAGTAACTATATATGATTATTATTAAGTAATACTGATACTGAAATAATATATATATATACTCCAATACAATTCCACGATCATAGGAACGATATCATCACTCGTGCGTACGTACGGAAGACCGTCTCCACGATGTGATGCGACTCGTTCTACATGATCTTCATTTCATAATGATTATATAAATGAATTGAATGAATGAATATGGTATATAATACACTAATACCATTCTGGAAATGAATTATCTATAACCTAAAGATAAGAATAAGAATTTATTCGACAAAACACGCATAAGAACAAAAAGTTATAAAGACCCGAGTAACAAGTAACAATGAAATATTACTAACAAGAAGCTAATAATATGACCATATATGATCTCATATCAATATGTATGATTCTGGAATAAGTCAATAACATTATTTAAACCATTATACAGGAGCTTCGGACACGAACAAAGCAAATCGGACCTAAGGTAAGGGAAATATCACAATCTCATTTTTATCCGAGATTGTTTATTCGGGTGTATTTTATCATCCACATCCATGTTCCCTCAATATGTAATATTGTTTCCATCCACTTGAAATAGTTTAAATCCAATTTTACCCTTAGGTGAGATTTTAGTAAAGAATATGAAAGGAATCTTTTGTCGTTTTTCCGTACGAGGTACTTTTGACTTTTCCGACAAAAGTACGAAGAATGTTTTTTTTAACTTATACGGCATGAATGGATTTTTAAAACATTACATCAAAGAAGCTTCCTTTACAAGTTTTCAAGTTTATTTTTAATCAACATCTTTTATTTTAAAGTTGTATGACATGTTATGAAAGGAAAAATATTTTTGAAGAAAAAGGATATTTTCCTCAAGAATTCAATTCAAGTGTTTTATCAAAATTATTTTCCATCTAAGATAATAAAGGGTTCTGTTTCTATCCATATTTTTACATTGGTTTGACTATGTTGTGATGGAATTATGTTTATGAATTCCTTTATCATATATGAATTGATTTATGATGTCATGATGTTTCAAGAATCCCATTTTTGTTACATGTGTTATGCGATGATGCATGTTTTATGATTATGTGGCACACATAAGAAAGGATTCATTATAAGATGGGTGGGACCTATATCTCCCTCCAATGCATTGGGTAATGATTTTATATCTCATGAGATAGACATGGCTGGAACGGAAGGTTATTTCGGTTCAGTGATACAGGACTGAAACGAGGAGTGAACTCGGTTCAGAAAGGGACTTTGTCCACTAAGATAGTCTTGGCAATGAGTCATGACTAACAAGAAATGATTTTCCATGATTATGTGTGCATGCCACAAAGTTTCAAGTTTTATGTTATGATTTTGGGGATCTCATTTTCACTTCTATGATTTATTCCATGTTAAGATATTATGATCTCTTTTGCAGGTTTTGATTTTCAAAAAGATATGATATGATTTTTATTTCCTTTATTTGCCCTTGCTGAGCATTTGAGCTCACCCTTTTATGTTTTCTTTTCCCCAGGTCAGGAAGATGGATATTAAGTAGAATATGCTAAAAGGGACCCTAGATATGATGAAATAAATGGGAGACACTGTAGAAGATTTATGAACCAGTTGTTTATGTTTCCCAGTTTCTAAAGACACTATACCTATACGGTCCTTTGTGGTTTTGTCATATGTTGTAATAAGTGTGATTCAATTTTGAAGTGTTAACAATGTATGTAAAGTGTGGGTCGTTATAATGTATGGCCAATGTTATTTGGAGATAATAGACTATGTGATCAAATAAGCCAAAATTTTGGGTTTCAATATTATTTTGAATTAGTTTGAGGGATTTTTATGGGTATGTATTTTTTTAATGGTTTATTTATAACATTAGGTTTGAAATTTGAATTATGGATATTAAAATTAATTTCTCCTCATCCAATGGTGTTTTATTTTTAGAAAATTGTTTTATCTTATATTAACTAGATTGGTTTTGGATAATGTTTCAACAATAGTGGAATAGATATTTAATTTTTTAGGATTATGTGATTATATAGAAGTTTATTTCAATTTTTCACAAATGAAATCGAAAATTCATCTATAATACTTATCATTTTGAGAACATGATGACTTTATGGTGGAATTTATTACAGATTGAAAATCTACTTGTCAAGTAAGTGTATTTCGTTATGTTATTATTCTTAGTAAAATAACATTATAACTCTATGAAAAGGATCTTAAAAAAATTATCCAATTACTTTTCCAACTATTAAATCCTATTCCTCATAATACATCCCAAGTTTGTGGTTTTCATAATGGTAACTTTATCATGATCATGTTTTATATCACTCCCCATCAGAACATGATGGCATAGTTTTCAACCATATCCATTTTCTATTACATGGAATCCAAGTATGTGTTATATATGGTTAAAATTGTACATATATTATTTAATTTGAAGAGGAATATTTATTGACTCTTTTCCGATGTGGGATTTCAATGATGTAATTTTGAGAATTAAATCATTAGTTACAGATCCCAAATTTGAAATTGTGAGGACACAATTTCTAAATGGTTGGAAGGATGTTACATACAGTGTAATTATAGAATAATAATTTTCAATATTTATTAATATTTATGTTTTAGATATCAATAATAATTTAAAAATGACAGTATGTCTAACAGGATACGCAACATGTAATAATGGGTTTCTTGGAAATCTTACATTGCAAAGAAGATATATATATATACAAAAATATATATTATCAATATTAATATATTAATTTATAGTTATCTCATAAGAATTATTATTATGGGAATAAATGATAATAAATAATTTATGGATATAGGGTTTACACATATAATGATTCATTGGATATAAAATTAATAATAAAATTAAATAAAACCAATTGAGTATAAAGGATTTGTTTTTCTAAAAAAATTATTTGAATACAAATAAATGAGTTTATTAATTAATAATTTCACACTTGAGGTATTTTATTAAACAAATATATGTGTTATATATTAAATATTATGTTTAAAATTTGTCTTATTTGTTTTCAATACATGATATAAAAACAAATTCATTTTTTGGGCAATGAATTATTTTTCAAAAAAATGTAGTTTTCTAGATTTTCTAAGAAGAACCCTTTTCAAAAAAAAAAATTTCTCACATTTATATATTATACATGATAACTTAAACATATTATTTATAATAGGGGCATTAAAATTTTATTTAGTTTAAATTTTTTGTATTTTTCTAATAAAATCAATATTTTAATTAACAGTGAAAAACAATACAATTTAATTGATAAAATTATTTTCATCAAATTTAGTTTTATAGTTATATTATATTTTTATTTCATTTAAAATATAATTAAATAATATTTTTATCATTTAATAAAATTGTGTCCGTTGGAATCAATTTGAATATTAAATTTGATAAAAAAACTATGTGATCTTTTGAACGATTATTTAAAAAACATGTTTTATTCTTACGTCAATGGGATGAATTTATTAATTAAATTCCTCCAATTATTTATTTTGAATTAGAAAAAGATTATTCCTTATTTGTAGCCACAATTTCCATATAAAGTAAATAATTTTATTTTATTTTTAGAAATTATGAATAGTAACTTAAATAAATAATTTTACTTAACATGGTCAGAGTTAAATATGGTAATTAAGGGTAAATATAATAATAAATTAATTAAAATACTATTATAAAATTTACCCAAATATTATTGGATGAGTTATGGATGACCAAGGAAATACTTGGGCTAATATTGTGGACTTTAGAAGGCGGGTGTGATTATTACATTTATAACATATAATTTAAGGTAATGGAAAATATGTCATAAACATATCTTTTATTACCAAAAAAAATTTATTATGGGGTAATCTAATTGATATCACCGACTATAAATAGTAATTAAAAATACAAAAAAACTACATCATGGTATTTTATTTATGATTTTTAGATATAAAATAACTAAATTTATTATGACACATTGATAATGTAGTGATTACTTTAACAATTAAAAAATAAAATAATTAATATTATAAATATCATTATAAATATTATTTGACACAATTTATGTCATACACTAATTTTATAGGTGAATATGACATGATTTTTGTCTATTAAATGGGTTTTTTGAAGTTATCTCTCAGTTTTGATTTTCATTATATTTAATGAAATAAATAGTGTAAAATATATGTAGTTATAATTTTATAAAAATAATACATTATTAAAATAATTATAAATCATAAAAATATATTAAATTTAATAGATAGCTATGAAAAGGTTGAAATGTTAAGTAAGTGTTAACTTTTGTGAAATTAAAACTATATATGAAAAATCTATAGACTCTTAATATTTTAAATGTTGTTACCGAAATTAAAATTAATATAGATTAATAATGGGTAAACTGAAAAAATAATGATTAAAATAATTTCATTATATTTTTTAAAATTAATGGATGATATAATTTGGAGCTATCTTCATCTTATATTCTACATATCTATAGTTGGGGTCTCTCGGATAAAAAATAATGTATAAAACTAAAAAATATTAAGAGTTTCCAAAGGTGACCCTCCCTTATCATATAAAAAGGTACCCGCTCCTCTCTAATACTCCCACTTCGAGAACATTTTTTGTCATCCAAGATCTATCAAAAACCCTTCCTAGATTCTCTAAACATTTTATTGAGGCCGTATTTTTGGGATATCATCGTTCTTATATGTGTATTTTTAAATGGTGATTAACCAAAGAAGATGTAGCATTTATTAACTGTCTCTATTTTATTTATTCTTCCACTTCCTTCAAAGATTATTATTATAATAGAAAATAATAAAAATATTATCCTCGGAATGTTGATTTTTTATGATGGTAATATCATTACTTTAATTTGTATCAACTTCAATAAAATGAGAATAAAATTAATCGTTAGTGCGTACGCGTGACCTATCACCTCCATGACCAAATCTATTTTTTTCCAATGATATCTCTCATGATTAGTTATAATAATGAAATTAATATTCATAAGTGATATTAATAAAATATTATTCATTATAATATAATAATATATAAATTACATTCTTACTTTCAATTCATATAAAAATGATAGCGTCGTTCATGTGTACGTGTGAACTATCACATCCAAAAAGAGATGTGACTCATTTTTATTAATTATATCACTTGTATGATATATATAATGATATTTAATTTTTAAATTATGGTATGATAAAATAATAATTTCTTTATCTTCATATTTATCAATGAAAAATGGAAATGTTAATCATACATATGTAAAACCTAACATCTTCAATATTATATCGTTATTTATTTGTCATACCTTATTTGACTGATTTACATAAAAATTAATTTTGACGTATAGAAGTGGTAATTATTTCAAAAAGGATAATATGGTGATGATGAAATAATGACCACATGGACTATTGACATCAATCAATGTTCATTTTCGACTGAATTACCAAATATCAATTGAACATCTGATATTAACTCAAATAATTAAGTAATTTTTATAACATGGTAATAAGTGATAAAAGAAATTAGTTGAATTTAATAGGATAAAAAGAATGTATAAATTAACCTAGGTTTATTATTAATGAATATAATATTTTTATGTGATGAGTCGGACTCAAGGTAATGGACTTCATCTTAATCTATTTTTAGTGAGTCATTTCCTAATAATACGAACCTGTATTATTTTTTATGGTGTATATACAACCTCTATGAAATTTCATATCCATATTTAATCTATAATATAGTTATTTAATTTTTTTAGTTGAATTATTTCTGGGAGATTATGATTTAAATGTTCAATATGGAATGAGATGCATTAAACGTTTTTAGATATTATTATCAATTTTTTTCATCATGAAATTAATTATCAAAATAATGTATATGGATATAAAATGATTATACATGAAATTTTATGTTGATCATGAATTTAATTCAATGATTTAAAAAGAAATATTTTTATATGAATCATTTTACTTTCTTTGTAAAATGAGAGAATGAATGTTTTCTTAATGTATGCAGTGACAGCGTCTTCTCCACCTCTGTAAAAATTGTTTGATATTTTCCCCCAACAAGCCTTAATATTTTTCTAAAATGTAAAAAAATACCTTATCATATTTTTTAGTGTATTAGTATTGGAATTATTATTTAAGGTTTTTTTGACAATTTCATTATCATCAAATTATTACATGCTATTGAAAATGAAATTTTATAATTGAAATGTTGATAATTTCATTATTTTATGGGTTTTTATTATATAATAGTACATGGAAATTTGACGTGTGTTTACATGATAAACCAAATAAATTTTGTTATGTGATAAGAAAAAGATGGGTGGTTTCATCATAAACCAAGGAAATGTGGTTACATTATATCTTCCAATGCATTGGCTATAGAATTTTTCCATATAAATATTCCATTTAGTGACTTCTGTATAAGTTGGCCGTATGGTTAATCTATTTATGTATGATTATTTCCCAAGTTACCTTTATATTCTATATGTGAATTCTTTGGGGTTTATGGTAATTTTTATTAAAAAATGGTAATCAATAAGATTATATTCATTAATGATTTTTTACTACTTCTTAAAGGTGAAATGTACTACTTGATGATAAAGTACACATGGTTTACATGTTTTTACAAGGATTATTGTTTTCCTCTTTTTTGGATCCATTACTGGTCACTTTAAGCTCATCCAAATTTATTGAAATTACTTTATCATTATTTAAAGAATAATAAAATCATGGATGGGATCCGGGAAATGTTATGAAGTATAAACATGAAATGAAAACATGTTTCGTTTGAAACATTATATATTTTATAAATAAATTGATAGATAGTATAATTGAATGAATTATAATATTAATGTTCTTATTTATGAGTTATGGCATAATTATTTAAATATCTAAACATGATGAGATCCAAAATGAAAATAAATTCAAATTATTGACCTAACTGATGATTATATAATGTTTAAGGTTGAGGCCTTGTAAAATTAACATGAACAATATATGCTGACATATTTAAATCAAGTAATTCCTCACTTAATAAACTCAAATGTAATTCCTTGAATTATATGTTTTGACATCTCAAATCTATATCCCAATAAATCTTATAAATGATTAAATAAAAGTAATAATGATTATATAACAATATTTAGTATGCCATCCCAAAAGGATTATGTTACATTGGTATGTATGTTCATAAATAATAATGAAATAAATTAAATCATAAACTCATCATTTCAACTCACCTGATATTGTTTGATACCCATGGGATAGTCATGTCATCCTTTATGTTTATGCAAAACCATATCGACTAAAAAATTTCATAACCTATTCCAAGCTCACTAAATATCAAACTCCCTATGAACAATGGAATATTATATATCAATTAACATCATGTTCATACAAAAATAAAAATTAATCCCCATACAAAATACACTCACTAACCTAGTATCTAATATTTTATAACATCTATCATCTTATCTCTAAAATGTGTTTATATTCGATTAAAACATATCATATATATTAATAAAATATAAAATATTCCATCATCCTTAATACAAGACACAACATAAAAGTTGTAAACACCATTCCATACAAATCATTATTATATAATCCTAATATCTAAATCAATAGGGGTTGATGGATATTGCCCTTTTTTCCGTCTCACTACCCACACCCACTGAGTGTTTCTACACATATTATAAATCCTTAATTATGTGGTGTATTCATATTGATTGTTACTCATGTTGAATGAAATAATAATGAATATCACCAACCAATAATGTATCCTGAATCATAATAAATATTTCAGCATAGTGATTCACCTATTAGCATCACATATGGCACACACACATCCAAGAATTTATAATAAGTAGAGTATCTATGGTATAAGTAAAAAAAATGGTATTCTAAGAAGAGTAATGAAATTTAACTTCAACTAATTTGTTATTTCATCATTTTCACACATCAAACTATATGATATTATTAACACTCCTTATTAATTATCATAATTATCATGTACCTTCACACCATAAAGGATAACAAGGAAAGAATTTACATTGTATGTAGAACAATTAAAACCAAAACCATTTTAATATTTATAGAAAAAAATAATCCTCATTATAATTCCATTTCTTAAGGGACCGATTAGAATATAATTTCTTATTTTTTTCATTGAAATCATCACAAGAACATTTGACAAAACATTGGATTATAAAATATAAATTTCATATTTTATTGAACATTCAATCATTTGATCAATAAATATTGCGAATCAAAAATTTCAACTAAAGGATATAGTCTATGATGTTTCCTCAAGAAAAATTATTTTAAATTTTCAATAGATTCGGACACCTCATAGGTTTAAATTCACAAAATAGCCCTTAAATAAACGTTAATTTTCCATGATCTATAAGGAAAATAAGAAATTTAGAATATTTTTTTTAAAATTTGGTTATTAATTAAGAATCTATTTATTTATAAATATTTTTAAAAATTTCATTAATTTAATAAGATTTATTTAGTAATTTATAGAAAGTTACCATGAAGAAAATTAAGAGTTGGGACATAGAGGTAACATTTAATGAAAATATACTCATTATGGGGTGTTACTATAAGGCCCCGACCTTAAACCATACTTAATCTTGAGTTATTACAAGATTCCACATTGAGGATATTTTCGGGTTTAGAGTTTTAGAGAATTAGATCATAAAACTTGCATTACATTCCACATATAAACAAAGTGGTTACATAAAGATAGTAATCTTCTTTCCCATCAATGGAAAAATATTTAAAATAAAAATGGATTCTTTCTTGACACTTCTTTGACACTACCATCATATCATGTACCTTTCCCTTGACCGGTGAAAAACATTTAAAAAAACATGGGATGAGCATAAAAAGCTCAGTAAGGGATATAAAAATACTGAAAGGAAACATGGGTACATATACACATAAGAATGAAATCATACATTACCCATAAAACATAAGCACTTTAACATACCTCATAAAATCATGAATAAATCATAGAAATCATAAGACATAAAGGTAACTTGATACATTCATAACATTCTTACGTAGGGAGTGACCCTCTTGGTTAAGTTTGGAATACCCATCAAAGTATATTCCCTAAATCTCTTTGGAGAAACCTTAACGTTACAGTCCTTCGCGTTCCGCAATGCATTGGAGAGCTATATCGGGCTCACCCGCCCTTAGTTTATCAAGGAACCACCCGTCTTCATAATAATGCCCAAGAACCTCAACATAATCATATCACACAAAACATGCATAAAGGAAACATAACATTTCCACCTTTGAATCATAAGATATCAATACAACACATTGATATAAAAACATTATGAAAACCATTTTCAATACCAAAATAAAAGAAAATTATAACATGGTATTTATTTTTCTTTTAAAAATAAGTTATGGCTTGTGGAGGAAGCCGAAACTCAAATAACGGTCATGGCGGCGAAGAATTCGTTGTCGCCGCATACATAAGACAACAACATTCCCTTTTCTCGTTTAGTAAAATGATTCATATAAAAAAGATTCATTTTGGATAAACATAAAAGTCAAAGGGGTTTATACACCGTATAAAAGAAGGTTGTGTATAAAACAAAATATGACTCAATGAAAGGAAATTGAGACGAAGTCCCATACCTCGGGTCCGACATGACTCGATCGTTCATTAATGTCCTGAATAATAAACTTGAATTAATTTCTACTTCTTTAAGAAACTTTTTCAAGTTCATTATTCCTTTTATATCACGTATTTCCATGTCATGAACACTATGTAATTATTTAAGTTAATAATGGTCGTTTTAACGATCGTTGGTACTTGAGTAAAAAATAAGCCCTTTATAATTACAAGTTGTTCATGTATCCATTAATCCAGAATGGTATTCATGATGTAGATATAATATATGTCATATATATCCAGTACAAGCATGTATTTATAATATTACATAATCATTTAGAGGTAAGAAATGAAATGCACCGTTCAAGGAGACGGTAAGCCGTACGTACGCATGAACGCTGCTTCCATTTCTATTTCGTATTTTATGAAATGGAATAATAAAGATATATAGGTATATTATAATTCCAGTGTAATATCATATATAATATCATAACTACATCCTTTATATGTCCCACATAAGGTATTAACGAATCAAATCACTTTGAGGGGGCGGTAGTCCGCACTTCCTTAAATGAAGATATCACGTTTACCCATAATGGAAACAATCAAGGTATGCCCAAAATGAAAAATACAGAAGCTTAAGGAAAACATAAACATATTATATATCATATATAAATATAGTGACATCTTAATGGCCACCTTTTAAGGTGTTAAAAGAATGTTGAACAATCATTGTTTCGGGAGGCATAAATTCACCATCCACGGAAATAGAATGTTCGTCAACCATTAGATGTAGGTGTGTGTAAGTTTAGCTCGAATCCATATTATAACAACATCCTAGTAGATTGAGGATACTGGAGTTGTTACAAAAGAAAATAATAAAAAGATTTTAGGGGGTTGGAGAAGCACAATAAGACAAAAGGACTCAAAAGAAGACATTACCTTAAAATCAGGTAACTCCCTTTGGTTTGAGCTCAAAGGCTTCTTTGTGAAGACTTCTGCCCAAAGTGAGGATTCAAGGAGTAAGATAGGGAAGTGGAGAGACAAAATGTGCAGTGTTTGGCCGAGCCAAAGGCTTTGGGATTGTGGGTAAGGAGGTAGAGGTGGGGGCCTTTTATAAGAGGAGAGGAGGGACACTCTTGGAATGTAAAGATAAGTTACTTTATTTTAAAATGATTTTCGGATTCAAAAGGTCCCACATTGATATAATTCGAGGATAAGGTGATAAAGGTTCGAAATACACCCATCCAATTTGTTTTGGCCATGTGTAGGTTTTAGATTTTACATTATCATTCTATTTTATTTAAATCGTTAAATAATGAGGTCATCGCTGTATCATGCTGATGTCATAAATAATTTAATTTATTTAATGTCTAAAAATTATAAACAAAATATTATGATGTAGGAAAGCATTTTATCTTTCTAATGAATATTTATTGTCAAAAATCTGACTTGTATAACCCCATGTAAAAATTGTTTAATTAAAATAACTCATGATTGTGTCATTTTTACTTTAACATTAAATAAAAAGTTATTTATGTCATTTCCCAACCAAAGTGGCTCCATGGGGTCCACAAGTTGAACCATGGCTTGTCATGGTCGGCCATGACACATCAAATAAGGGTAGGATATGTGTCTAGGTCATTTCATTTTATTAAAACATTATTCTTACATTAAACTACACTAATTACCTCTAATCGCGATTAAAAACTTAATAAGTTACTATTCACAAAAAAATTATAATAATCTCATTGAACCACATTTTACATCTTAATGACAACGATGTATGTCAGAATGTTGAAATTCAAAACACAAAGATGGCAAAATTTCATTTAAACGAAAAATCAGTTTTTATAATTACCGTTTAGTGGTTTCACTATTCATCAAAAATTGATGTTTTTCCGAAAATTACCAAAAATTTACCCTAAGCTATATTTGATACTCCGAATTAAAAAATGAAGTCTATTTTAAAAAATTCAAAACATATAAGTCACATTAATTAATTTAATAATTAATTCCCGCTGTTATGACAAATAGCGTGTTTTTATGAAACAATAAGTATCAAAAGATTGACACTATTTTATGTCCAATTTCAAAGTGAAATTGATTTCAATGACCACCAATGGATTAAATGGTAAAATTATATTCAGGTTACACTTTAAGACCAATAAAAATATAATCTAACCATATAATTAGATTAAATTAAAAAGCAGTTTTGATGAAAAATGCAGTATTTTTCACTATTCATTAAAAAAATGAACCTTGTCTGAAAAATACCAAAAAATTATCCAATGTAACATTCAATGTCCCAATCATAATGAATATGTTTATATAGATTATAAAATTGTCAAAATATTGATTTAAAAAGGTTTTCCATCAAAAGGCAGTAAAACAGTTTTTTAAGAATATTAGTGTATTCCATGCTTAAAATTGGATTTATTTTCATTTTAAGCCTCTAAAACAATATCTAATTCATTAATAGATAAAGATAAAAATTACTATTATTCATTACTTACTTGGGCTGTTACATCCTTCCCCCCTTTAGAAAATTGCATCCCTGCAATTTATTTACTTATCAAATAAATGGGGGTACTTATCCCTCATTGCATTTTCAGATTCCCATGTTGCCTCTTCCATCATGTGGTTTTTACACAAAACCTTTACCTGCTTAATCACCTTATTTCGTAACACTTGCTCCCTGTGGTCAAGAATCTGGACCGGTTGTTCCTCGTAAGATAGGTTCTCTTCCAGCTGAACTACCTCTGGATTCAAAACATGAGATGGATCTGGAATATACTTTCTCAATATCAAAACAGGAAAAACATTGTGTACTTGAGATAAACTCGGAGGTAAAGCCACTCGGTATGAAACTGATCCAACTCTCTCCGGAATTTCATATGGTCCAATGAACCTTGGACTCAACTTTCCTTTCTTACCAAATCTCATCACACTTTTCCAAGGAGAAACCTTGAGAAAAACATGATCACCTACCTCAAAAGATAGATCCTTCCTCCTGTTGTCCGCAAAACTCTTCTGCCTGCTCTGAGCTGTTCTCATGTGCTTCTGAATCAGCTGAACTTTTTCTACCATCTCTTCTACCAATTCTGGTCCCATCAACTTCCATTCACCCACTTCATCCTAGAAAGCTGGAGTTCGACACCGCTTCCCATATAATGCATGAAATGGTTCCATCTGTATACTGGAATGAAATATGTTATTATATGAAAATTCAACCAAAGAAAGATGTTGGTCCCAACTTCCCTGATAATCCATCGAACAAGCTCGTAGCATATCCTCCAAGGTCTAAATTGTTCTTTCTAACTGACCATCTGATTGAGGATGAAAAGCTGTACTAAAATTTAATTCATCACCCAGCAACTTCTGAAGGCCTTTCCAAAAGTTAGAAGTGAACCTGGGATCACGGTCAGATACAATAAAGAGAGTAACTACATGTAACCTGACTATCTCTTTAAGATACAAATGAGAAAGTTGATCTTGGGAAAAATTATCTCGTATAGCAAGGAAATGAGAAGATTTTGTCAAGCGATCAACAATAACCCAGATTGCATTATTACCTCAAGATGTCTTCGGTAATCCCACAACAAAGTCCATGGATATATTCTCCCATTTCCACTATGGCACTTGTAAAGGCTGAAGCATCCATTTCGGTAACTGCCTCTCTTCTTTAACCTGCTGACAAGTCAAACACTTCACAGTAAAATCAGCAATATCTCTTTTCATTCCATCCCACCAGTAATACTCCCGCAGATCTCTGTCAATCTTTGTACTGCCAGGATGAACTTAAAACGGAGAACTATGAGCTTCACATAACAACTCTCTCTTCAACTATGAATTACCAGGCACACACAATCTCTTCCCAAATCTCAAAACACAATCATTATCAATGTTGAATTCAGGAAACTTACCTTTCTGAACCAGCTCTACTTTTTTCTGCAACTCACTGTCTTGCTTCTGTGCTTTCTTGATTCTATCTGATAGAGATGATCTCACTGATACCTGAAACAAAACCGAAGAACATCATGTGCCAAAAACTTCTATGCCAAAGTTCATCAAATCATTAACCAAAGGATCACGTTACAAACGCAACATTACTAATGAAGCATTACTTTTTCAACTCATAGCATCAGCCACTTTATTTTATTTTTCTCGGATGGTAATGAATTGTACAATCATAATCCTTGATTAATTCCAGCCATCTCCTCTGTCTCATGTTTAACTTTTTCTGATTGAATATATACTTTAAACTTTTGTGATCAGTATATATTTCACACTTTACTCCATACAAATGATGTCTCCAAATTTTTAAAGAGAAAACAATAGTAGCTAATTCAAAATCATGTGTAGGGTAATTTACCTCATGAGTTTTCAACTGTCGTGAAGCATAAGCAATTACCTGATCATTCTGCATTAGGATGCAACAAAGTCCTTTCAATGAAACATCACATTAGATAACAAACTCACCATTCCTAGAAGGTAGTGCCAAAACTGGAGCATTCACCAATCTTTTTTTCAATTCCTGAAAACAATCCTCACATTCTTTTTTCTAGATAAACTAAACACCTTTCCGAGTTAGCTTAGTAATTGGACTAGATAACCGGGAAAATTTTCTAACAAACCTTCGGTAATAGCCTGCCAAACCAAGGAAGCTACGAATCTCAGTTACATTTGTGGGTCTTGGCCAGTCTTCCACAACTTTTGTTTTTGAAGGATCAAGAGTTATCCCATCTTTAGAAACAGTGTGACCAAGGAAAGAAATTTGTTGCAACCAAAACTCACACTTGATGAATTTCCCATAAAATTTCTTTTCTATTAAGGTTTGAAAGATAACCCTTAAATGTCTTTCATGCTCTTCTTTACTTTTAGAAAACACCAAAATGTCATCAATAAAAACCACCACAAAATTATCCAAGAACTCATGGAAAGTTCTATAAATTAAGTCCATGAATACAACAGATGCATTGGTTAGCCCAAAAGGCATTACTACAAATTCATAGTGGCCATATCCTGTACGTAACGCGGTCTTTGGAATATCTGCCTCCTTTACCTTCAGCTGATGGTACACCGATCTCAAGTCAATCTTTGAAAAATATTGAGCTCCCTGGAGCTGATCAAACAAATCTTCAATATGAGGAACAGGATATTTGTTCTTAACAGTGATATTATTCAAGGCTCTATAATCAATGTCAAGTTCATTGAACCATCTTTCTTTTTAACAAATAAAACTGGAGCACCCCATGGTGATGTTCTAGGTCGAATGAAACTTTTCCCTAATAAATCTTGCAATTGCTCCTTCAACTCTAAAAGTTCAATTTGATCCATTCGATAAGGGGGTTTTGAAATTGGCTTAGCATCAGGAACTAAGTCAACAGTAAACTCAACTTCCCGATCTAGTATTATTCCAGGAAACTCATCAGGAAAAACATCAGGATACTCATTTACCACTGGCACATCATTAATCTGAACAGTTCATTTATTCTCAACGATGTGTGCAAGGTAACATTCATTTCCATCTTTTAAAAGTTACTTGGCATCTTGATAAGTTATCAACAGTAATGGTTCATTCTTGTACACAAACTGAAAGTCTTTCGGAAAAGAAACTTCTTTAGCTCTACAGTCAATCTTAGCATGGTAAATAGAGAGCCAATCCATACCCAGGATAACATCAAACTCTACTAGAGGTAGAACAATAAGGTTTTCAAGTAGGTTCTTTTTACATATAAGGATAGGAATATTCTTATAAATTCTTTTTTCCTCAACATTCTCCCCAGGTGTTTTTACCAAAAGTTCAGGAGTCATTTTTTGAGATGGTATTCCCATTTTATTAGAAAAGTTTTCAGAGATGAAATAATGTGTAGACCCCGGATCAAACAACACTCTGGCATAATCTGAGAAAACAAACAAAGTACCTGATACAACTTCATTTGATGGCCCGACATCTGCTGAAGTAGTTGCAAAGGATTTCACCACCCCTTTCTGCTTGTAGTCTAACTGCTTCCCATCACTCAAGCTCTTTGTCGGACACTCGTTTGCATAGTGACCCATCTCATTGCACTTAAAACATTTCACTAACTGTAAATATAATCTGGTCTTACCTTCACCTTGATCATTTTCAGTGCAATCACGAGCCTTATGTCCCATCTTACCACATCGGTAGCACTTTCTAGAATTTAGAAGACATTCCCCAGCATGCCTTTTGCAACATTTATCACAAACTGGAAACTTAGTTTTCTTACCATCAAGCTTTTTTGAAGAATTCTTACCTTTCTCCTGCCACCTCGGTCTCTTCTTCTGTTGGTTGTTATAGAACACTTGATCATCGACAAACTCCATTTCCACCTTCTCAGCACATCGAACAAGGTTTTCATAACTTTTAAACTCACGAGAAGCTAATGCCCTTTGATATTTTGGCTTTAATCCCGAGTAAAAACGATTGATTTTACTATCAAGGTCTCGGATAAAATTTGGAGCATAGCTTGCCAATCGAGTGAACCTTTCTTCATAGGTAGCCACTGAGTCTTCCGCTTTCCTCAATTCCAAGAATTGATTTTCCATCCTAAGTCGAACAACCTTAGGAAAATACTTCTCAAGAAACATACCTTTGAATTCATCCCAGTCAAGAGCATCAATCTCATCTGCGTCCCTGATATTTTTAACCATAGACCACCACTGATCTACCTCACCCTCCAAATGGTAAATAGAAAGACTAACCTTTTGATTGTATGAACACCCCATGACATCAAAAATCTTCTCCAGTGCTTTAATCCACCCTTCAGCTTGCACATGGTCAGATGATCCTCTGAATGATAGGGGATGCTGCCTCATGAAATGTTCCACCACTAACATTTTCCTCTGCGGTTGATCTGGCTGATCTCGTGTATGGATACCACCGCCCTTTATTTCTTGAGTCAACTGCGCCATTGCTGCAACAAACTGTTTAGTTCCTATTCCGAATATCTCAGGATATTGATTCGGAAGTTTATTTCCTTCTGTATGCCTTCCTAGCACTGCTTCCCTATTTCCTCTACGGAAAACCATTCTGAACAAACATGTCTTAGATGAAGCAACATGGTAATCTTAAAATACTATATCACTTCAATTTGACCATAAAATTGTTTTTGGGTAATCATTTAGTAGAATTCTAACTCTTAAGTTATCTAAACTGACCTCTGATACCAACTATAAGGCCCCAGCCTTAAACCATACTTAATCTTGAGTTATCACAATATTCCACATTGAGGATCTTTTCGGGTTTAGAGTTTTAGAGAATTAGATCATAAAACATGCATTAAATTCCACATATAAACAAAGTGGTTACAGAAAGACAGTATTCTTATTTCCCATCAATGGAAACATATTTAAAATAAATCATGGATTCTTTCTTGACACTTCATTGACACTACCATCATATCATGTACCTTTCCCTTGACCTGTGAAAAACATTTCAAAAAAACTTGGGATGAGCCTAAAAAGCTCAGTAAGGGATATAAAAATATGGAAAGGAAACATGGGTACATATATACATAAGAATAAAATCATAATTTACCCATAAAACATAAGCACTTTAACATACCTCATCAAATCATGAATAAATCATAAAAATCATAAGACATAAAGGTAACTTGAGGCATTCATAACATTCTTACGTAGGAAGTAACCCTCTTGGTTACGTTTGGAATACCCATCATAGTATATTCCCTAAATCTCTTCGGAGAAACCTTAACGTTACACTCCTTCACGTTACCCAATGCATTGGAGAGCTATATCGGGCTCACCCGCCCTTAGTTTATCACGGAACCACCCGTCTTCATAATAATGCCCAAGAACCTCAACATAATCGTATCACATAAAACATGCATAAAGGAAACATAACATTTCCACCATTCAATCACAAGATATCAATACAACACATTGATATAAAAACATTATGAAAACCATTTTCAATACCAAAATAAAAGAAATTTAAAACATGGAATTTATTTTTCTTTTAAAAAAAGGTATGGCTTGTGGACGAAGCCGAAACTCAAATAACGGTCATGGCGGCAGAGAAGTCGTTGGCGCCGCATACGTACGACAAAAACATTCCCTTTTGTCGTTTAGTAAAACACTTCGTATAAAAAAGATTCCTTTTGGATAAATGAAAAAGTCAATGGGTTTTATACACCATATAAAAGAAGGTTGTGTATAAAACAAAATATGCCTCAATGAAAGGAGATTGAGACGAAGTCCCATACCTTGGGTCCGACTTGACTCGATCATTTTTAATGTCCTGAATAATAAAATTGACTTAATTTCTACTTATTTAAGAACCTTTTTCAAGTTCATTATTCCTTTTATATCACTTATTGCCATGTCATGAACACTATGTAATTATTTAAGTTAATAACGGTCGTTTTAACGATCATTGGTACTTGAGTCAAAAATAAGCCCTTTATAATTACAAGTTGTTCATGTATAAATTTTATCCAGAATGGTATTCATGATGTAGATATCATATATGTCATATATATCCAGTGCATGCCTGTATTTATAATATTACATAATCATTTAGAGGTAATAAATGAAATGCACCATTCATGGAGACAGTAAGCCGTACGTACGCATGAACGCTGCTTCCATTTATATTTCGTATTTTATGAAATGTAATCATAATGATATAAAGGTATATTATAATTCAAGTGTAATATCATATATAATATCATATCTCCATCCTTTATACATCCCACATATGGTATTAACGAATCAAATCACTTTGAGGGGGCGGTAGTCCGCACTTCCTTAAATGAAGATATCGCATTTACCAATAATAGAAACCATCAAGGTATGCCCAAAATGAAAAATACAGAAGCTTAAGGAAAGCATAATCATATTATATACCATATATAAATATATTGACATCTTAATGGCCACCTTTGAAGGTGTTAAAAGAATGTTGAACAATCATCGTTTCGGGAGGCATAAATTCACCATCCACGGAAACAGTATGTTCGTTAACCATTAGATGTAGGTGTCTGTAAGTGTTGTTCGAATAAATATTATTACAACATCCTAGTATATTGAGGATACTGTATTTGTTACAAAAGAAAATAATAAAAAGAGTTTAGGGGGTTGGAGACGCAAAATAAAACAAAAGGACTCAAAAGAAGACATTACCTTAAAATCGGGTAACTCCCTTTGGATTGAGCTCAAAGGCTTCCTTGGGAAGACTTCTTCCCAATGTGAGGCTTCAAGGAGTAAGAGAGGGAAGTTTAGAGACAAAATGGGAAGTGGTTGGCCGAGCCAAAGGCTTTGGGAGTGTGGGTAAGGAGGTAGAGGTGGGGGCCTTTTATAAGAGGAGAGGAGGGGCACTCTTGGAATGTAAAGATAAGTTACCTTATTTTAAAATGAGTTTCGGATTCAAAAGGTCCCACATTGATATAATTCGAGGATAAGGTGATAAGGATTCTAAATACACACATACAATTGGTTTTTTCCATGTTTCGATTTTAGATTTTACATTATCTTTCCATTTTATTAAAATCGTTAAATAATGAGGTCATCAATGCATCATCCTGATGTCATAAATAATTTAATTTATTAAATGTCTTAAAATTATAAAAAAACTACTATTATGATGGAAATCTTTTTATCTTTCTAATTAATATTTATAGTCAAAAATCTGACTTGTATAACCCCATGTAAAAATTATTTTAGTAAAATAACTCATGATTGTGTCATTTTTACTTTAACATTAAATAAAAAGTTATTTATGTCATTTCCCAACCAAAGTGGCTCCATGGGGTATCCAAGTTGACCCATGGATTTTCATGGTCGGCCATGACACATCCAATAAGGGTAGGACATGTGTCTAGTTCATTTTATTTTATTAAAACAATATTCTTACCTTAAACTACACTAGTTACCTCTAATCGCGATTAAAAACTTAATAAGGTACTATTCACCAAAAAATTATTATAACCTCATTGAACCACATTTTACTTCTTAATGACAACCATATATGTCAGATTTTTTAAATTCAAAACACAAAGATGGAAAAATTTCATTTAAACGAAAATTCAGTTTTTATAAGTACCGCTTAGTGGTTTCACTATTCATCAAAAATTGAAATATTTCAGAAAATTACCAAAAATTTACCCTAAGCTATATTTGATACTCCGAATTAAAAAATGAAGTATATTTTACAAAATTAAAAACATGTAAGTCCCATTAATTAATTTAATAATTAATTCTCGCTGTCATGACAAACAGCGTGTTTTTTGAAACAATAAGTATCAAAAGATTGACACTAGTTTAAGTCTAATTTCAAAGTGAAAATGATTCCAACGACCACCATTGGATTAAATGTTAAAATTATATTCATATTACACTTTAAGACAAATTAAAAATATAATCTAACCATATAATTAAATTAAATGAAAAAGCAGTTTTGATGTAAAATGCAGTATTTTTCACTATTTATAAAAAAAATGAACGTTGTCTGAAAAATACCAAAAAATTATCCAATGTAAAATTCAATGTCCCAATAATAATTAATATGTTTATATAGATTATAAAATTGTCAAAATATTGATTTAAAAAGGGTTTGCCATCAAAAGGCTGTAAAACAATTTTTTAAGAATATTAGTGTATTCCATGCTTAAGATTGGATTTATTTTCATTTTAAGACTCTAAAACACTATCTAATTCATTAATAGACAATGATAAAAATATCTAATATTCATTACTTACATGGGATGTTACAGGTACAACCTAAAAAATGTAATTATTTAACTCATGATTAAAATTATGGTTTGACAAATCAATATTAACCCATTTTTTCTAGCTTCAACTACTCATGTTGGTCCCTATGTGAGGAATATTATTATTATAACCACTTTCCCCAAATTTTTTAACCACCTCCATTTGTTAGTACCCCACCTTTAACCTCATATACACCATTCTAAATATATTATATAGATATGATTAATTATAAACAACCATTTATAACCCTACCAACACACAAATAACAACCCTACATCGCATTGAACTGAATGCTAAGAAGCCATATGTGACATGAATATCTTCAATAAATATCACACATCTTATTCCCTATAAAATTTATCACTACCACTAAAATAATCAACATGAATCAATATCCATACCATGTTTGAGTTAAGTGGGTACATCCATATTCACCATCGACCACTTAGACTTGTGATGGTCCTCACTTTCCACCAATATGCATTGGATGGAAGATAATGGGTGTCATATTTCATCACCCCATTCTATTTGTTATCAGTTTCATATGATTATTGATTGGTGTTTGAAAAAATTAATGTGATTTTGGGGTGTTTTTTCATTTTAATCATAACTATCAAGGTAAATTAAATCTAATAAACAGTAATCAATTTAGTTTACTAATAAATTAAAATCAATTATAGGTAAATAAAAATTTATGGAATACATTTTCGAAGTGTAAAATTTATATATTAATGGGAATATGGAAATTTATAGAGATGTTATATGAACCTATCCTAAATAAGGAAAACATTTTTTCATTCTACAAATAAGATTCTCGAGGACCTACTTATTGGTTTGGTTTCTAATTCGGGAATAATGGCATAATTAATTATTTTAAATGAAACTGTTGTCTGTTATGTATTATATATTTACAAGAGATTAATAAATCATAAAATTAAACATAATTTCCAATTATATATTATATTAGAATGTTCTTAATATAATATATGGTTTGAATGATATACTGATTTTTTTCTCTTCAAACTAAAAATAATCACACACACATCTACTTTACAAATAGAATAATTAATTATAACACTATAAAAAATGGACTCAAAATAAACATCCACCCAATATAAAGAATCCAATTGTTAGATAGAAAAAAATATAATAATAATTTTTAGGATTGTTTATGATGATAAAGTTATAATTTTCCCATTATTTTAAAAAGTAATAAAATAACATAGGAAATTTTCAAACTATATAAAATAAAATTTCCCTACCTACACAGATTTCAAAAACCATTTTTGAGGAAGATGTGTCTTATCAATAATATATATTGATATAATATTATCAACATAAATTTCGTAACTATTTTGAATTTTCTGCAGGTTGGGAATTATTTAAAATTATATTTGGACCAATATTTTCAATATTAGGTCCTTTTGGTAAATAATCAATTATTGTTCCTAAAACCGGGGGACATTTATAGATGAATATTAATTTTCATGCCACCCATAACACTAAATTTTTTTCATAGGTATGGACATCACTAACCTAGTTTGATGATTATTAAGGATCTATTTTCAATTTTTTTCCTTGAGTATATTGAGCATACTATCATAGGGATCACTGTAAGGTATAGATGGCTTTTCCTCTTATCAAGGTTAATTCCATTGATTTTTTTAAAGGTTATACATGAGTATTCTAGGAGTAAAATTAGGGTATTCTATTCAAATGTTTATACCCTCTAGATAATGATCAAGACATTTGTAAAGAGATAAATTTCGATATTTTTATTAATCATCCTATAGACTTTATAAGTATGATTACCCAATAACCTAGATCTGAATATGAGAATTCTAACTCAAATTTATGAGAATATTTTTAATACATCATGGATTAATATATTTTGAAGACGAATTATAATATAATTGTGAAATACAATCCTATTTATATTTTCAGAATTAGAATACAAAATAAAAGAATAGTCTAAAGAATTAAATCTTAATCTCTAGTGATTCTTCATATGTGCACAATTAAATGACTTGTGTTATTCATGTGTAATTTATCAATTCAATTCATATTTTACATGCTCCAACATTTATTATGTATAAAATTATAAGAAAATTTATGGTATCTTACAAATGTTTATACTCAAAGACTATATATAAACCTCAATGGGACTGCAGAAGTCATGTTTGAAATGCTTATATTGGAATTTTCCCTTGAATTATGGTTGATTAGGAAAATAATAATAGAGAGGTGGAGGCTATAATGAGGTCATACGTAGGATTTAGTGTAATATAATCAATTATATATTCCATAAAAACGACTAGACTATTGTGTGAACCTTTATCATGAGTTATGATTAGAAGGATATGAAAAAATTCTTTTATTATCACATGGTATTTGTTATATTAATTAGGGTTGTCCATTAACTCTGATTCTATATTACTTTTGTATGATAATATAATTTTTTGTATTTATTTAATATCTAAAATTTCATTGTTAGAATATTTGTGTTGCAATCTCCCCATGCTATAATATGAAGCTATAGTTGATAATTATAACCTGTTGGAATATTGGGAGTCACACATGATGCCATGTTGTGTCTTGTATTATGATAATGGTTAAGTTATATGATATAGATATTAAAAAATTGATATCAGATTATTTTTTTATTTAACATTTGTTTTATGTTTTGTATGATTAATATATAATATGTTGATCATTTTTATGGAAGCTACACCTGTGTTTTTTTATAACCATTATGAGAAATAGTCCTTCAAGCCAATAATTTTATAATGTAGTTATTGTGTTTAAAGGGTGAGGCAAAACCCTCAGTTCATTATTTAATGAAAAGTCCACTTTATCTTTGGGTAGTGGGAGACCCATTACATAGACCAAAGGCCCGATGCCAAGTAGCCTCAATACAAGTATTGAAAGCCCATTTTTCCCCAAAGGACTCCTCGGTCAACAGTACTACTACAGTATCTATGTAGCTACAGTACCAGCTACAGTTGCCTAGAAATTCACCCCTACCCAAATTTGATCATGTGTCTTTTGGATTCCAAGAAGCAACCTATACCCCTACATAGTTATAGTATTTTGTTAATATAGTTAGGATATGTTTGTTAATGTATAATTTTTAATATTTGATATAAATTTTATTAATTTCTACCCAGGGAATTATGTGGGTGTTTATATATGATGTAAATTTTATATATGGATTTAAATTAAATTTTAATATTTTTTTGTTATTAGAACCTATTTTCAAAAGCATGTTATGGTTACTTAAAAACATTAATAATAAAATATTCGATATTATTTAATAATTAAAAATTTATTTCCAATTATTTAATGAAACTCACTACATTGAAATTAAAAATACACATCAAATGAAATAAAAATTATTATGAAATATATATTGTTATGATGGTAACCTAAGAGTGGGTGTTATGGGAATGAAAATACCAAATTGTGAATGAAGACCATTGGATGGGTGCATTGGTAGGAGGTCACTAATGATATATGAGAACCTAATTAATTATATCTATTTATACTGTATCTATTCTATGTCCTGGTCAACTGAGGTGGTGAGTAAGACATTTAACACCCAATAAGGGAAAATTTAGATCCACTAATAATTCACAAACTTTTTTCAGAGATGATATATTCTTTTTATTAAATAAAAGATATTAGTAATTTCGATGTTTTAAGAAGATCTGGTATGAGTTTATATTTTGGAATGAAGAAAAAATTATCTTTTCATAGAATGGTTTGTAAATTGATAAAAATTCTAGCCCATATGATTTGACTTCAAAAAATAGAACCTATTATATAACGAAAATTGTTTTCTTATGGATTTTCATAGATAACTATTATCATTAGGGAGGATTCAGAATTCATTAATTTTTTTAATTTTTATTATAATTACTAGTAATATCACTAATTAGAAAATATATTTCCTTTCCTTTGGAGGAAGGATCAGCAACATTAATAGTGTTTTTTACATTATTCCAATTCATGTGGTTTCAGTAATCTTGGTCCTCAAAAAAATCATCATGAATATAGGGATCACAATTAATGTAATGAACCAATGTTATTTTGTATAATTTTTTAAATAAATATGTGTTGTATTATATTATATAAATTTATTCACATACAAAATATAGGGAAATAAAATAAAAACATTACCTCATTATGAAATATAGAATTGATAAAGATAAATGAAACCACATAAAACTACATACATTACAACTGAAAAAAATATAAAATATAAATGCTAAAATGGGAAAATATGGATCATCCAAAACTATTAGAATCGTCTCCCCCGATACCAATACTATTGAAATGAAAAAAAATATTATTAAACCAATCAATATCTCAAAAAATGGAAATACATAACCATTATAGTAATTGAGATTAATAATTAATTCATGAATCTTGTTTTATTTATATTAATAATTATTATTGTTGGAATAATAACTAGAGCATTGAAATAATAACCTTAGTGTCAGGAATAGTAAATATACCGTAAATAATTTTATCCTAAATATTGGATTAGTAATTTTACCTCAAAATAGAAAATACTAATATAATTATTATTTATGATGATTAATTTAATTAAATATAATTATTATAAAACAAAAAAATATCATGATTAAAATACTTAAATAAAATATAATCACATTTTAAATAAAATGTATTTTAATGTATTTCTTAGAAAACATAATTTTTATATTAAAAATTAATATCACACATTTTTAAAAATTATTCTGATAAAATGAATATTTTTTTTTGAAATCCGAATGTGTAAGATACCAAAGGCTGGTTTTTTTGATAATTTTTTGAAATACATCAATTTTTAGTTTAATAGTAAAAACATAGTTTTACACACAACCAAAGTAGCTTAAATTAAACCATTCATGATATAATAATGTCATAATACTTTATAGATATTTAGGATTAGACATGAAGTATTATATTTCATTAAAGAGTCAATAAAATACAATAAAAATAATTTCAAAACCTAAAACTCACTTTTGAATAGCAAAAGTCACATGTGATTACATAAAATAAAAATTTATTTTTTCAACATTCTTTTTTAATAAACTAACTAATTCGATTTAAAAAGGGTATTTGAAGACATAAAACCGTTATACAATATTTATATATGATTTATATAATGACCATGTTTTGACATACATGAACATTTCATTAATTTGGCGAAATACTTTAAACATTATACAAACTGATGCCCGAAGACCGTAATTGGCCTTCTGCCATTAGATATATGGAAACATAAAAACTAACTCATTAACAAACTAAATTTTTACAAATTATGTTCATTATGACTATAACCCCCCATATACCCATCATACATAATACATATCATCATATACTGAGGAAGGAAACATAAAAAAGGGGTTATCTCAGATCCTTAGTAAAGGTAGACAAGGGAGAAATGTAGGCATTAACATGAGCATAGGGGTATGATACTGTGATTATAACTTTATAATATCATACCCTACATATCAAATATCATAGAAATTAATAATTTCATAGATATTTGATGTTCACAAGTAATGAATCACATATAAATAAAAAACGTAATCTATGAAATCATAACATTGAAATAAGACATGGAATTTTGGAATTCATAAACATGTGCTATCATTCCCTATATGCCCTTATGTATTGTTATAACATATCAAGGAATATCATGGTAACATCACATATAGGATGGGACACCCCACTATCCTCCACAACATTCATTCCCTTGTTAGGGACACAGTTTTCCACTCTTGAAATAGTGGATTGGGTTCCTCCATTTTCCAACATCATGATGACTACACCTACTAGATGTGACACACCCCCATCCCATTAACAGTTCATTCATTGTATGGGATATGGTTTCACCATATACAAACTTCATGGTGAATACCCCTACTGGGTAGGACACACAACCATCCACAGTCACAGTTCCTTCCTTGAAAGATATCTTGTTTACCTAACATCCAATAATGGATCAAGACTGTTGACCTAATTTCCATCAAAACATCATGAGATATAAATATTTACCCAATTAAATGGAGGGAGATATAGGTCCAAAACATATCTTAATAAAATAATTCATACATATACCACAATATTATAAAACATTCATCTTATCATGTCCCATAAAAAAATATGTGATATATAAATATCCTATCATAATCCCATTAAATAAAATAGAATTCATAACTATATAATTATATAATAACCTCTAGAATATGAAAGATTTCATAATAATTTCATCAAATCCGAACCCATGAAATGAATCATGTGTCACAATTCTAAAAGCCTTAAAATATTAAAGAGTTCCATAAAATCATGTCATTTAAACATATATAATTTAGAGAATAAATATGAATGGAACATTTGAATCAATTCCTAGTAGGGCATGAGTAATATGAAATGATGTTATATTAGATGGATTTTTTTTAATATCATTTAAAAAAATTCTTTAGGATAATATTCTATATTTTTTGAAAAGGTATCTTTAAAACATGAAACTTTTTTAAAACCATTTTATTTAAAATAATTATGAAAAAATACAAAATTAACTACGAAAATATTTTGGAAAACCTTTTTTTGAAAAAAAAAATAAACAGATGATGAATTTTTTTAAAAACCCCATTATTTTTAAATAAATTTTAATATTATACTGAATCCTTGATAATATTTAAAGTATTAGTATAAACATAAATTTTTTTTGATAACATGTTTCATTTAAAAAAAATTATTAGACACTTTTAATGAATTCATTGATTACCACATAAAAAAATAAATATATTTTTAGTGAGAACCAAATGAAATAAAATTAATATCCTTAAAATTAAGAAAAAAAATTACAAAAAAATAAACATGTAATATTATAATCAAATTTCAATGGAAATGATGGTAATGATGATGGGTATGTCTCTACATTCCAAACATTCCATTTTAACATAGAAGTTCATAAATGTATATTGATAAAAAAATTGACAAAGGGATTCCTTATGAATTTTTTTTAAAATGTAAAAAATGGATAAAATTTTACTTTATAAAAATTACATAATATTTAAATAAATTATTTTTAGAAATCATGGTTTTGAAAGAACACAGACTTCTGACCAAAATAAATGATATATACACATTTCAATAAAAACATTTACTTAATTATTTTAAGTATGACATAGCATAAAAATGGAAAAAATACATTTTTATAACATTAATATCTAATGGGTAAATAAATAAATTAGAGTTCATGAGTGATTAATTATTTTATTTAATCAAGGGGATCATTATCATAAAAAATCAAAATAAATGATCAGATTATTTCAATAAAATCTTATCACTTGGTAATTTTTAATAGCAATAATAATTTAAGAAAATTAAATTTAATGATCCATAAAATATGAGAAAGGTTATTATTTTCATGATATAAAATTGAAAATGAACCTTAAAAAAAATAAAGTAGTTCAACAATAAAACATGTTCCTCAAATAAAGAAAATTGAGACAAAACTATCTAAAATTTTTTGTAACTTTTAAATCATAAAACTCCTAGAAGAAATATCAAATAAGGATATGTAAATGGAAATAAATTTAGTAATAATATTCAGATAATATATTCATATTTAGTGAAGGTACCACACAATTAAAATTAAGTTGATTAAGATATGTACCTCACAGAAATAAAAAGTGAGAAGAAATCCCCTAACATTGTTTCTTGACTCTCATTGTACTCATTCTAACCTAATTTATAATAAATATAAATTTATTAAACATAACATAAAGAACCATGTTATTATATATAATACATTAAATCTTTTTATTTTTTACTTTATATAACTTGGTTGTTAAAAGTTCATGTTACGGTTACAATTCATGTAATATTCGCTCTGTTTATCGCTTGTGTCTTAATTTTTTATAACATTCATACTTATAATTATATCTTGATTTATAGAATTTAAACCCTGATATAAATATCGTGTGTATTAATTATATATTTATTATAATAATCTATATAATATAGAAGTATTAAATTGAATATATTGTTCATAGAGACGTTAGTTCATACATATGCATGAACGCTACTTCCTTTTTATTGATGTATTAAATGAAATAATGTAAATGAACTATATTTATATGTATATATGTATATAATATCATTAAATTATAATTATTATGTCACATATATCCTATATATTCATTATAAATATCCTCAATACCTTCCATGTTGTGTGTGAATGAATCACATTGCATTGAGGGTAGGTAATTCACACATTCTCAAAGGCAAATATCATATTTATTTAAAATGAAAATAATAAGGTAATGATCTAAAATAAAATTGAATATGTTTAGATAAATTATAAATATCATATATATATTATTTATAAATATATTTTTAATCATAATTTCTACTATGAGATGCGTTAAAGTAAAAAGGAACAATTCCCGTTTCATGAGGTTGTAGTTCACCGTACAAGTAAATAGTTTGTTTGTTTCCCATTATATTGATATATGTGTAAGTGTAGTTCAAAGCCTTATTATAAAAAATCATAGTATATTTATGATTCTAGGGGTTTTTACAATAATTGAGTAATACGATTTTAGGGACTGGTGTGTGGAAAAAAAAGAAAGGAGTTTCATACGGGTGCTACCTCTTAATCAGGTAACTCATTTTTATTTTTACTAAAGGGATACATTGGATGTATTTATTACCAAATGTATGCATCAAGAAATAAATGAATTTTATTGATAATTTTGTTATGAATATATGTTCTAACCCCATGTGGTTTTATAGGTTTGACAAAGTGGGATAGGTGGTGGCCTTTTATAAATAAGTGAAAGGACACGCTTTTAATTTTTGAAAACAAGTTAGGTGTACCCATGTTTTCACCTAACAAAAGTCATTCCAAACAAAGAAAAATAAGGAATGAATGTATAATGTTAAAAATAGATCCCAAAAAGGTTTTCTAATGTTTCTAGGAAATTTGGACCCTTATGTTTAAGGTTTATTTCATTATTAAGCTTAATTTAACATTAATCATTCTAATTAATTTTAATTACAAACAATAATGTTTTTGGTCAATAATTATGATGATCCAATAAGAAATTAAAATGTATTCTTATTACAAATATTAAATCCATTTTTTCAAGTTACAATCACAGAAGTGGGAGAAGTTAATTTAAAATTAATCCCATATACGGGATACCAATGTAGGTTGTTAAAGTAAAAATGTTAAAAATATTTCTATACTTTTATATTCAATTTAAATTTGAAATTTATACCAATTAACAAAATTATATTTATTTATAAAAATATGATTTAATAAATATTTTAATACAATTTAAAATATAATATAACATTATTAATATGTTATATGTAAAACAACATTAAATTTAAATTCAGTATTCATCAAAAATAGAAACATCACCAAAATGTTCCAAAAATTTACCACAAATTAAGTTTTATGTTTTTATTTAAATTATGATGTTTATATTGACATATTCTATTTATTTATGTTCCCCAAATTTTATTTAATATAGGTTCAACCTTAAAAGGAGGTAAAACTCTATTTATAAAAATACATGTTTTAATATGTAATTATATGTATGTTCTCAGCTTATGCATATAAAATCAATTTGATGAATATTGATGTTTTTTGAATATATAGAATATATATGAAATTAATATAATTGAATAGTAGTAATTAATTTAACTATTTATATTAATTTCGTTATTCACATAAAAATAGATTTAATAAAATCATTCCCATTATATTAATTTGGTTTCTATATTATTTTCTAATTTATATGAAACAAATTAATTAAACTATATATATATATATATTCATGAGTTATATAATCTTATTATAATAAATTTAATTGTATTTTTATATCTTATTAAATTACAATATTTTTTTAAGTAATTAATTTTCTGTAACACTTGTTTTTGTTTGCAATGAAATCCATTTAAGAATGTAAGGATTGCATGTTACTCATGTTATCCTATATGTTTCGTGTATAGAAAGATAAAATTTATTTAGTGTGTAGTGCATCATTAACATATTGTCTCATATAATACAATCTAGAAAAAGCAATGTAATATAAAAAAACTATATTTTAATGTTTTTTTAAGTATAAAATATCAATAAAATTAATGTAACTCAAAAATAAAAAATCACAGAATCTAGGGGTGTAACATTATACCCTATTAAAATGAATTTCACACTCATAATTCATTTGGGTTATCAAATGTTTAGTACATGATTGTTTCTTTCATGGAATCCCACATTATAAATATAAATTCAAAATAATCCTTTGAAAGGGAATGTTGGTATCAAAATGGAAACCCAAAGTAACATATAACTTTGCTTCCACAGATGAGAAAACTAGTGGCAACTGAAAACATGGAGATCGAGGAAAATTGTAATTATTCTAAATTAGTGATTGAGGTCATCAATTATAAACAAGTGTATGATCAATGATATATATAAGGTCACAAATTCATAAGTTTTTAATGATTTAAATGGCAATCATATCAACCAAAATTATGGTATCAGGATAACAAATTTTTTATCACTATCCATTCTATGAGTAATTATTTTATAGACCAATAATGTACAGAAATATACTAACTTGACATGATTATATATTCAAAATATTATTTTTTGGTTGCACTTTTATATTGTTCTTATTCCTCGATTACTTCAAAAAAATTTATTTTGAATAATTAACATTGATTACTAAAGCACTAAAATACACTTTTAGGATATCATATATCCCATAAAAGAATGAAAAGTGCAACTATTTTCCCCAATTAATCCATAAAAATAAATACGATTAATACATTAATCTATAGACATAAAAAGAAACAAGAATTTTCATCAAATATATTTATTCATAAAAAATAATTATACATTTACCAGGACTACATGTAGGCTAGTGGTAGGCATGAAACTCTTATCATCCATTTTTCCTAGGTTCAAGAAATAGGGTTGTGCAGAATATAATAGGATTTCACCCAACATACATGATGTACTTTTATAAAAACACATTAATATAATTTTTGAAATACTATGGTCATCTTTAAAATATGGATTGTTACTAAATAGCCATTTTTCCAAGGTTTTTAAAATAATGTTAATAAATAAATACTTTCTATGAAGTTCAACATAGAATTTTCAGGAATGGTTTACCTTATAAACTATTTAAACGATGAAAATTTAAAGCATTATAAATATGGATAATAAATGAGATTATCATTAATCAAACATATATCACATTTTATATCATAGTTGTTATATAAAAACACATGAATTATTCATTATATTTTCTCTAAAAACATTTTAATGAATATAGTTAACATAAATCTGTATTGAAAACATATATTTTTTATTATTCCAAATTATATTGGATATATTCCATAAATCCAATTTTTTTATACTAAATCCATTATAGTATAAAAAACATGAAAACAAATCCCTAATAGATTCCACGGTGATCAATATCATCTAATTTTATTATACATATCCAAAATATATTAATCTAAACAAAATAATCTCAACAAAAGGATCATATTAATGGTTACCTTCCCCTAATAAAATTATCACCATTCCATGAAAAAAATATTCTGCTTCACCTGTAATTTTCATCATGACTTTTCAAATTATAAAAGACCATATTCTGAAAATACTTATATTTTTAATGATTTTTATACTCTAGTCTTAAAATTTCATAAAATAAACACTCCAATAATTCAAATTTATTATTAAACCATTACCTAGGCTTTATAAACATATTATTTAATACCTATTTATAAGAATATGAAATACACATCATGTCTTAATATTTATCAAACTCAATATAATCATGGTTATCAATAATAATTATAAAAACACATACCTTTCATATGTCATTCAAAGTCTCTTAATCACATTAAAAAAACCATTAATTATACAAACCTGATGATTCTTTTAATGAACCTTTGACATAAGACATTGATTTTCAAAAAACCTTATTGAAATATTAAATTTATAGTAACTTTTAGCGGAAAAAATTTTAATCCATTGCGTTAATTGAACTCATCATTTTCCATTTACAGTTACGTTATTTGGGTCCTTCTGTTCAATATTCAAAACACCTTTTTATTCTTCAAAGTCATTCACTAAAGTTATTCTATCAATGTAATCATCAAATAGATAAAAAATCATAATTCATCTTTGGTCTTCATTAACTGAACTCACAATGACCTCCTTTCTTCTCTTCTTTTGTTAGTCTAAGAGTTGGTTAATGTACACATTTTTTGTCGTGTTCCAGGAAAAATGATTAGGCATGATCAAATCATCCTCCACATTAGTGGTTTTTCCATTTGACATCTCATCTAAAGATTTCCCATCACATTCATTGTTATTCTTGTTCCTTATAATTCCCCCTATTGGATGAAAACAAAAATCATTGAATAAAAAATGATTATCATATTGAGGAAACACATAATCCTGAAAATTCACTTATAGGATGCCTTTGTTATGAAACCATCTTTAATCTAGGACACGGTTTTTTTATCCAAGGTTATTCATAGTCATATTATATTAAAATACATCATAATGGTTCTTTAAGAGTTTGATAATTTCCCAATCATTTCATTGGGGATTGTCAAATTAGTTGTGCAGCAAGGCTATTTTTGGTGTACCAAATCACCCTTAGTCAGTCCCAGGACATCTGATCAGATTTGTTACACCTACGTATATTTTTCATAGATATGAATCCAATTTAATATCCAAAAAAATATTGGTTCCTTATAAACAACTTAGACTACCTTTAACAAAAATTCTAGAACATTATCCTAAATATTAAGTAATCCTTATAATTATCAATAGATACATCCATTGATATATCATTTGAAATACCCATAGGGATCACACAAACACATTCTCATCCTACTTTACAAATTCTATTGTATCCTTTTCATTAATATATACTATAACAACCAAGTATTAATATACAATAATATTACATAAAATTTTTAGAGTAAATTGAACATTAAATTAATAGTTTCCCAATGAAAGTAATTAGTCTAGTTTCTTTGGAAACACAGAAAACCAAACTCTGTTACATTAGTTGGATACAATATATCTGACAAAATAATCATGAATAGAACCCATTTTTGACACATAATACACAATACATATCTTCCATACCTAGGGAAGGATGGTTAAAAGGGGGAGAGATTAGATGCATAGTAAGGGTAAACAAGGAAGGCTTGTATGAAAAAACCTGATCATAGGGGTATGAGAACAAGGTTATAAGATTATGAGATCAGACCCTACATATTAATGATCACAGACATGAATAATGGAATTGATATTGGAAGTTTATAAGGCATGGATAATTTTGAAATAATAAATAGAATCCAGGAAATAAAAACATTCAAATGAGACATAGAATTGGGGCACACATTAACATGTGATATCATTCCCTATATATAAAGACACATTGCCAGAAAATATCACGTAACATCATGGGAACAACACCAACTAGGCCGGACACAAAAAAAAAATATCTCATCTAAGTATTTTACATGGAAGAGAACATGTTTACTTATCTTCCCATTTTGGATTAGGTTTTCACATGTTCCATCTTCATAGTGACAACACCAACTAGGTGGGACGCACCACAATCCCCATTCATAGTTCTTTCCTTATAAGTGGTCGAGTTTTCCAATATTTCTATAGTGGACCGAGTTTACCCATCTTCTAACATCTTGGTGACTACACCTATGGGGAAGGACAACCACCATCCATAGTCACAATTCATAAATTGTAATGGATTAGGTTTCCCAATCTTCCCATAATGGATATAGCCCATGTATTGGATTCCCATCATTACCATGTGATATATAAATTTTTATCCAATTAATTGGAGGGAGATATAGGTCCCACCTATCTCACAATAAAATCATTCATATCAGTGCCACAAGATAATAAATCATTCATCATATCAGGAACCACAAAAATTGATGGGTTATATAAACATTCGATCACAATCCCATGAAATGAAATGAGATTTATAATCATGTAATTATATATTAACCATTGGAATGTTTTAGGTTTCATAATAATTTCATCAAATCCTAACCCAAGAAAAGAATCTAGTTTCACAAGTATAAAAAATTTCGAAGAGGAATGAGTTTTATAAATATCAGGACTTCAAAACAAAAACCATTTATCGAAAGAATATGAATGGAACCATTGAATAATATCCTATAGGGGCATGATTAAAATAAATATATATTAATTTAGATGGAAAATAATTTTGAAATATCATTAAGTAATTTTTTTGGGAAATATATCCTTTATTCATTGAAAAGGGATATTTAAAACATAAATTCTTTGAAAACCTTTTATCATGTATATAAAATTGAAAACTTATAATTTAATATTTTAAAACATTATTTAAATAATTATATTTGAAAATATATAAATAGATATTTAAAAAGTTTTTAAAACCAATTTTTCTAAAAAAATTAAATATTATTGAAAAATATTAGAAAATAATATCACTAAAAATAATTTAAAAATTATAATTAAAATTTTAAAACATTTAAGATAGTTTTTTAGACATAATTTTTTTTAAAACCTTTTTCTTTTAAAAAATAACATTTAATAAATTTTATAAAAGCATTGAGAACCATAAAAAAATATTTAAAATCCTTATCCATGAAACCCACATTAAGGATAATTAATTTCATGAATATTAAGAAAAAATTATTTTTTACCTAAATATGTATTAATGTAAAATTATAATGGAATCTTAAAGGAAATGACGACAAAGACAAAGAGTATGTCCATAAATGCCAAACATTGCCTTTTTACATTAAATTATTTGAAAATATTATTGATTGGAAACTTCACGAAAATTCCTAAGAAAATAATTTTTCAAAGTAAAAATTGTGTACAAATTTACATTAACATCATAGTATTAATGTAAAATAGTTTTGAAATCATTTTTAGAAAGCAATATTTTGAATGATCAAATATTTACGACTGAAAAGAAAGATATGTCCACATTTACTTAATTTATTTTCTTAATTAAATTATGTATCAATGAGTTTAAAATGGAAACATTACATAGATAAAGCCTTCATATCCAAAGGTTACTGTAATTTATGACACTTCATGAGAGATAGATCATATTATTTCCTCAATGGAATCATAATCATAAATAATCTTGATAAACAATGAGATTTTTTAATTAAACATCCTATCACTTGGTAGCATTGAATGATAATCAGCATGAAAGAATATTTATTTTCATGAAGCATAAAATATAACTAAATTGAGGAGATTCATGATATAATATGTCAATCAAACCTCGAAAAAAATAATTTAGGTGTACAACAAAGCATGTTTCTCAAAGAAGGAGAATTGATACAAAATAATCTATCCAATTTGGTATCTTTTAAAACATATAAACCATGATGTAAAGATCATCTAATGGACATGTAAATAAAAATAAATTTAATAATAAGAGTCATATAATACATCCAAGGGAATTATACACACAAAAAATATAAAATGACCGGTTATTAAGGCATGTATTTCATAGAAATTAGAAGTGAGATATATTCCCCTTAAATTGTGTCTTGACTCTCATCGTACCTGTTCAATCATCAAGTATAATATATGTATTTTTATTATATATATTTTATAGGAATATTTTCTTAAATTTAATACCATATATATTTTTTATGACTTTATATTACCGTCTAGTTAGCAATTTCTTTTTATGGTTATGCTTTGGGTAATATTTACTTGGTTTTTTAGTTGTGCCTTAATTTGTTATTTATTTTGTTCTTATAATTATATCACTATTTATAGAATGAAATAAATGATATAAAAATCTTGTATATTAATTATATATTTAATATATTTATTTAAATAATATAGTATTATAAAATGGAATACATCGTTCATTGAGACAATAGGTTATATCTACGCATGAACACTACTCCTATTATATTGAACTATTGAAGGATAATAAGTAAATTAAATTTATGTTTATGTATATATATATATAATATAATATAATTAAAGTATAGTTATTATTTCATAAATATCATATATTATCAGAAAAACATATCTTTAATACATTCCATTTACCATGTGACCGAATCACATCATATTTATGGGACGGTAGTCCACACTTCCTCAAACAAATTATCGAATTTACACATAATGGAAAGTATAAGGGTTTCTTCTAAAAAAATTAGATGAATAAATATATACTACATATGATATATATCATATATTAATATATTTCCCACCATAATGACCACCATGAAAGGATGTACAGTAAAAAAATTAACAATAATCATTTCGTGAGGGGGTAGTTCAACGTATATATAACTAGCATGTTCGCTACCCATTAGTTGGATGTGTGTGAAAATTTTGGTCTAAAAATTACCATAAAAATATTGTAGTATATTAATGATACTTGTTTTGTAATAAAATCTTTTATTAAGTTGAGTTTATGGAGTGTTTAAAGGAAATAAAAGAAAGAATCTTGAGAAGGGGTTACCACTTAATCAGGTAACTCCTTTTGGTTTCCACCAAAGGGATACATTGGAAGTATTTTTTCACAAATAGATGATTAAATGTATAATATATTGTTTTTGAAAAGTTTATTGGGTAGATCATGGATGAAGCCTTGTGGTATGTGAAATTTGAGGAAGTTGAGAGGTGGATTCCTTTTATAGGGAATGGAAATAAAAGTTGAATTTTTTTAAAACATGCTCTATATACCCATGTTTTTACATAAAAAATGAACTATAAACCAACCCAAATAAATAGTCAATGTTTTATAGCCTAAATATGGACATAAAATGGGTTATGGACATGTGGGTAGGTCATTTGGGACCTTAAGAGTAAGGTTAATTCTAATATTAATCTCAATTTAAGTTTAATTGTTCTAAATAATTTTAATTACATCCACTATAGATTTTGTTAAAAATTTTATTTGAACTTATTATATATTATAAATTACTTTTATTCAAAATATGGATACCATATTACCATATTTCAATAAAAAAAGTGGTATAAATTAATTTGAAAATAATCTTGTCGATAGGATGACAATTCATGAATTTAATGTAAAATTGTTCAATGGTTTTCAATGATTTTATATCCAATAAAAATGTGAAAATGATTACAATGAAAAACATCGGAAAATTTGATAAAAATAATGTTTTATTAAACTTTTAAACCAACTTAAAATATAATTTACCCTTATAAATGAAATATATAAAAAATAAATTTTGACCAAAAGTTATTATTTTTCACTATTCATAATAAAGTAAAACATTATAAAAAAGTATAAAAAATATACCATATACTAATTTATATGTTTCTATTTCAAAGATGATTTTTATTTTGACATATGATATTTTTTTAATGTTTAAATATTTTGATTTAAAATAGGTTCTCCATTATTAGTTGGGAAAACTTCTTTTATAAAAATATTTGTTTTAATGTGTAATTTTATGTTAGTTATCATCTTTAGCATATATCATAAATATAATGATAACAATTTTTGTTGGAATATATGACATATAAATTTAATTAATATTATTCAGTACAATTATTTAATTTAACATATTATGTTAAATCATCTTTTTCACATAAAAATAGTCTTTTTATAAAATCATTCCCTTTATATTTATTTGGTTTCAGTATTCTTTTCTAACTAATAGGTCCGAAATGAATTAAAGTATATATAAATTTATCATTTATTGAATCATATAATTTTTAATTTAACATATATTTTATATCTTATTAAATTATAATATTTTAATAATGAATTATTGTTCTGTAACACTCGGTTATGTGTGTTACCCAAGACAATAGAGAAATCCATTATTGTGTGTAACATAAGCTAACCATAATGTTATGTGCAGAGAAATATATAATATCTATTCTTTGTAGTTCATGATTAAATTACAATAACATATAATACAATCCATACATAGTGATTTAATATAAAATAATCATTTTTTAGGGTTGTCTGAAATGAACAATATTAGAAAATAAATGTAATTTGAAAAAAATTCATTAAAACAATATTTGGGTGTTACATTATACCCCCATAAAATGCATTTTATCCTCAAAATTAATTTTCATTATAATATATTAAATTTTATAACGTTACTTACATAGAATCCAATCTCATAAAAAGTAATCATAAAATATCCGTAAAAATGGAATGATGGAAACATAATGGTTATCCAAATTATAATATAACTGGGGTTCCACAAAGGAGAACAAAACTGTCATGAGAAAACATGTAGTTGGAGGAAAAGAATAAATATTCATAGATAGTGATTGGGATCATCAATTACATATAAATTAATGATCAATGAAAATTTTGGGCTCTCAAATTCATAAAATTGTCATAATTTAAAATGCCATTAGTTTTAGAAAAAATAATTTATTAGAGAAACTCATTTTTTATAGTTATCAAATCATTAAGTAATTATTTTATTGTCCATGAAGGTAATAAAATATTCTTATTTGATAGGTTTATATGAATAAAATTTGATTCTACAATTGTGATTTTATCTACTTCATATTCATACAATACATCAAGAAATGGATGTCATAAAATTATCATTTATTCCTAAAGCACTAAAATACACTTCCAGCTAATTCTAAGGCCCATAAAATAAAGAAAAGTGTAACTATTTTTATTTAACAATCCTTAAAAAATAAATATGGCAAATACATTACTCATGGAAAATAAAAATTAACACTACTTTCAATCATAAATATTTATTCATAAAAAATAATTATTCATTAACCCAGACATCTTATAGGCCAGTAGTAGGTATGAAACCCTTATTAACCTTTGTTCCTGGGTTAAATAACTACGGCCTTTCCAAATTTGATTGGTTGTCATCCAACATACATAATCATTTTTTATAAAACCATACTAATAATATTTCTAAAATATGATGGACATAATTGAAATAATGTTAACCACCAAATTACATTTTATCCTCAGTTTTCAATACAATCTCAATATATAAATACTTCCTTTTAAAATTAACATTAAATGTTCATGAATGGTTAAACTTATAAAATGTATAAAAACTAAAAATCTAAATTATTAGAAAGAATGTCATGAAAGAATGTTAAGATTTTTCCCCTATATGTCACAAAGTATCTCTTTGTTGTAACATTCCAAACATGTGAATATCCTCATCATATATTCTATTGAAGCATGGTATTGACGGGAAGTAACCTAAATACTAATTGAAAAGATTCATGTTTCCTTGTTTCAATTTATATTGGATATATTCCATAAATCCAAAAAAATGTTCTATTCTCCATCCATGATAGTATAAATAACTTTTCGTAAAATCCTTAATCGATTCTAAGGTGATAAATATCATCTAATTTTAATATCCATACCCGACACATATTTATCCAAATGTCATTATATCAACATATGTAACATATTAAAGTTAACCTTCCCCTAATATAATTATTATATTTCAATGAAAAATATTTATACCTCACTAACACCATTCAACATATCCTTTCATATACTAAATGTACTTATTCTAAAAATTCTTATATATTTCATGATTTTTCTTATATATTCATTAAATTTCTTAGCATACACACTTAAATAATCGAAATTTATGCTTAAACTTGTACATAGGCACTAGAAAATTATTCCTTAATACCTCTTTCAGTGAATATGAATTATGATTTATTTAATAAAATTTATCAAGCTCAATTTAATCATTCTTATCTACAATACTATTCATGCAACAGATACCTTTGTTATGTCATCTGAGGTATCTTCATTATCATTATAAAGAATATTACTTATCACAAATTTCTATTTTTTTATGATCCTTATATAAAGGAAATTGATTTTTCATAATACCTTAATGAAATTCTCAATTGATAATACCTTAGGGAGACCAACATTCTCTCCAATTCCATTAACTGCACTCTTCATTTTCCCAATGAAGATACATTATTTGTGTCCTTTACCATAGTCAAAACATCTTATTGTTCCTATATGGAATTAAAACATGTGAGTCATTCCAAGATAATTCCTTGAATGAATCCAATTATTCTTATCCTCGATTTTCTACATTAGCCGAACACTCAACAAAATTCTCCATTCACTTCCCAGGTGATTCAGAGAGTTGGTATGTGTAAACATTGTTCGTCATGTTCCTTGATAACTAGAATCCATGATCAAAACATCCTTCACACTTGTGGTTATTCCATAATACTTTTCATCATAATATTTTTCATCACATTCAATGGTAATCATGTTCCTTATGATTCCCTCCATTGTCTAAAATAAAAAATCATTGAATAAGAAAAGACTATCATAGTGAGGAACAACATAGTCATGAAAATTATCTTATTGGATATCTATGTTTTGAAAATATCCCTAATATATGAATCCTTATGATTATTCTAGGTTATTCATAGTAATATTCTATTCAAATCCATCATAATGTTTTGTGAAGAGTTTTTTAATTTTAAAAGCATATCCCCTGGGAGTTTCAAACTATGTGTGAAACAATGCCCATTTTCCTGTATTATATGACCATGATTCATGAACCTGAAATATTTTTAGAGTTTTTAACCTTATGTATATCTGTTCCAGATCCACATCCACTTTTATTGTCCATGATGGGTTATATTTCTTGGAACCCACTCTCTCTATCATTTAAAAAAATCAGTGAACATTCTTCAAAAAATTAGCTCATCCCAAGATTTATACATAGATATATCCTTTGAAATAAACTTATAAATATCCCATTGTATCTCGCTAAATATTTCTCATCTTAGTTTACAGAGTTTAAATAACCCTTTTTAATGATACCAACTATAATGGCCCAATATTGACATACATTAACATTACATAACATTTGAAGAATACTTTATACATTATATAAATAGAGGAACAAATACATTAATTAGACCGATGACTTTGGAAACATGGAATATAAGGCCACGACCATAAACCTTACTTAATATTGAATTAAATGAATAAATCACATTGAGGATCATTTCACGGTTTTGAGTTTTAGAGAATTAGGACATAACTATAACATCTCAAAAGATTACAACGTATAAATTTCTACTATGTTTCCATAAAATAAACACTCTTAAAAGGAAACATGTCTAGTTCCACGTTTTAGATAGCATGACTTTCCCTTGATCCCATCCTTGACCCTATTCCACATTAAGTCCTCTGAAAAACATTTCAAAAACTACGAGTGAGCATAAAAAGCGCAGTAAGGGATACACAATGAATGAAAACTGTTAGTTTTTCAAAAAAACAAGTAAACCATGTATACTTTATCAAAGTAATACATTTCACCTTTATGAAGTAGTAAAACCTCTTCAATGAATAAAATATCATTACTTACCCTTTTGTAACCCATAGATTACCATAAAACCCATATAAATATCATATAACATATAAAGGTAACATGGGACATAAACATACTTAAATGGAATAACCATTCGGTCGACTTCCACACATATCACTTAATGGAATAGCCATATGGCCGACTTCCATAACCAATGCATTGGAGGTTATAACGTAACCACCCATCCTGGTATTCACGGCACCACCTTTCATATGGTTTATCACTTAACCACCTGTCAAATTTCCAAGTACCATTATAAAATCATAATACATAAAACTAATATAATGGAAAGAAAACATTTCCACATTTTGATCACAATATATCACATAAATATATTGACAAAGAAAATCCATTATAGAAACCATTTTCAATACCAAAATACATAAAAGAGTATATGGTATTTATTTTATTTTAAAAACATTACGGCTTGTTGAGAAATCCAAAGACCAAATAATACTCGTGGTGGCGGAAAAGGTCTTTGTCACCGCGTACGTTAAAAGAAACATTCCTTTTTGTCATTTAGTAAAACACTTCATATAAAAATATTCCTTTTGAATAAATTTAAAAGTCAAAGGGGTTTATACACCATATAAAATAAAGTTATGAATAATACGAAATATGCCTCAATGAAAGGAGATTGAGACGAAGTCCCTTACCTCGGGTCTGACTTGACTCGATCATTATTTAACATCCTGAATAATAAACTTGAGTTAATTTCTACTTTCATCAGAACCTTTTTCATGTTAATTATTCCATTTATATCACTTATTTCGATGTTATAATCATTATGTAATCATTTATGTTAATAATGTTTGTTTTGTCAATATTTGGTTCTTAAGTCGAAAGTGGACTTCTTACAATTAAATGTGGTTCGTGTGGTCAAAGGGTCATTATATCCGGAATGATATTCATGATATAGATATCATATATATATCATATATATCCAGAATATACATTTATTTATAATATTACATAATCATTTAGAGGAACGAAATGAAATGCACCGTTCATGGAGACGGTAAGACGTACGTACGCATGAAGGCTACTTTCATTTCTAGTTCATATTAATGGAATTAAAACTAAATGAGAGATATGTATATTTTAATTCCAGAATTATATTAATCATTTAGATGTAACATAAATCATGTATTTCCATTATATATATGTGCTTATAATAGTACATTACATTTGGGGATATGAAATGAAATGCACCGTTCATGGAGGCGGTAAGCCGTACGTACGCATGAACGCTACTTTCATTTTATCTCATACTTTAATGGAAATAAATAATAATTATATAATGGTATATTATAATTCTAGTATAAAATCAATTATAATAACTTTAACTCCATCCTTTATACGTCCCACATATGGCATTAATGAATCAAATCACTTTGATGGGGCGGTAGTCCGCACTTCCTAAAATGAAGATATCGCGTATAACCATAATGGAAACCATAAATGTATGCCATAAATGAAAAATAAAGGTTAAGGAAAACATAAAAATATTATATATCATATATAAGTATAGTTACATCTTAATGGCGACCTATGTAGGTGTTAAATGAATATTGAACAATCATTATTCCGTGAGGCGGAAATTCACCATCCATAGAAACAATATGTTCTTTAACCATTAGATGTAGGTGTGTGTATGTGTAGCTCGAATACTTATTATAACAAAGTCCTATTATATTGAAGATACTATAGCTGTTACAAAAGAAAAGAATAAAAATAGTTTAGGGGGTTTGAGAAGCAAAATAAAACGAAAGAACACAAGTGAAGACGTTACCTTAGAATCGAGTAACTCTCTTAGATTTGAGCTCAAAGGCTTCTTTGGGAAAACATCTGCCCAATGTGAGGCTTCTAGGAGTAAGAGAGGGATGTGGAGAGACAGAAAGAGCATAGCTTGGCCTATCCAAAGCCTTGAGAGGTGTGGGTAAGGAGGTAGAGGTGGAAGCCTTTTATAAGAGGAGAGGAGGGGCACTCTTCGAAAGGTAAAAATGTTACTTTATTTTCAAATGAGTTTCAGATTTTAATGGTCCCACAATGATGTATTTCTAGGATAAGGTGAGAGGGGTTCGAAATACACAAATAAAATAGTTTTTTTACAAGTGTAGGTTTTAGATTTTACATTATCTTTTCATTTTATTTACATCATTGAATAATGGTGTAATCACTGCATCATCATGGTGCCATAAATAATTTTATTTATATAAGGTCAAAAAATTATAAAAAAAATTATCACGATGTAGTAAATCTTTTTAGATTTCTAATGAATATTTATAGTCAAAAATATAACTTGTATAACCCCAGGTAAAAATTATTTTAGAAAAACAACACATGTTTGTGACATTATGTATTTTACTATAAATAAAATGATATTAATGTCATTTTCCTACCAAAGTGGCTCCATGGCGTCCCCAAGTTGACCCATGGATTGTATTGGTCGGCCATGACACATCCAATAAGGGTAAGATATGTGTATAGGTCATTTGATATTTTGAAAACATTATTTTTACCTTCAACTCCACCAATTACCTCTAATCGTGATTAAAAACTTAAAAGTTACTATTCACCGAAAAATTATTTTAACCCCATTGAACCACATTTTACTTTTTAATGACAACCATGTATGTCGGATTTTTGAAATTCCAAACCCAAAGGTCGTAAAATTTCATTTAAACGAAAAATCAATTTTTTAAGTACCACTTAGTGGTTTCACTATTCATCAAAATTGAAGTTTTTTAGAAAAATACCATAAATTCACCCTAAGCTATATTTGATATTCCGAATTCAAAAATGATTTATATTTTACAAAATTCAAAACATATAAGTTGAATTAATTAATTTAATAATTAATTTCCGATGTCAGATAAAATAGTGTGTTTTTATTAAACAAGAAGTATCAAAAGAGTGACATTAGTTTAAGTCCGATTTCAAAGTCAAATTAATTCCAACGACCACTATTGGATTAAATGGTAAAAATATATTCTAATTTAACTTTAAACCCAATTAAAAAGATAATCTAATCACAAAAATAAATTATATTAAAAAGGTGGTTTTGAATTAAAATACATCATTTTCACTATTCATTAAAAACATACTTTATCAAAAAAATTCCAAAAATTTACAAAAAGTAAATTTTGATGTCCCGATTCTAAAAAAGTGTTTTATTTGGTCTAATAGAATTTATAAGAGTGACCAAAACTATATTTAATGACGGTTCGCCATCAAAAGGCGATAAGTGAACCTTTAGTGAAAATTAGGGTATAAATGCCTAAAATCGAATTATTTTCGTATTTTAAGCCTTTATCTTTAATTGGATAAATGTGAAAACATTTAAAAAAAATATAATCATATTTCAGTTATTTCTATCCATTCCCACCAATATAACGGCTATGTGTTAACTACCATTTAAAATAATATTATTTTATTACTAGTGTGCAACGTAAGATTTCAAAGAAACTCTTTGTTGCGTATCAGGTACTCTATAGAACATAGCAACCACTTTAAAGTAAAATTAATATTTAATTTGAAAATATTAATACATATGAAAATGTATTATTCTTTATTTACCTGGGATGTTACATCCTTCCCCCTTTTGGGAATTGCGTCCTCGCAATTTTATTCACTTATCAAAATAAGTGGGGGTATTTATCCGTCATAGCATTTTCAGATTCCCACGTTGCCTCATCAACCATATGGTTTTTTCAAAAAAAAAATTACCTGGTGAATTACCTTATCTCGCAACACTTTCTCTCTTTGGTCAAGAATCTGGACTGGTTGTTCTTCATAAGAGAGATTCGCTTCCAACTGAACTACCTCTGGGCTCAAAACATGAGATGGATCTGGAATATACTTTCTCAACATCAAAACATGAAAAACATTGTGTACCTGGGATAAACTCGGAGTTAAATCCACTCAATATGAAACTGATCCAACTCTCTCTAGAATTTCATATGGTCCAATGAACCTTGGGCTCAATTTTCCATTCTTACAAAATCGCATCACTCCTTTCCATGGCGAAACATTGAGAAAAACATGATCACCTACCTCGAAAGATAGATCCTTCCTCTGGTTATCCTCATAACTCTTCTGCCTGCTCTGAGCTATTCTCATGTGTTTCTGAATCAACTGAACTTTTTCTGCCATCAATTCTACCAATTCTGGTCCCATCAGCTTCATTTCACCTACTTCATCCCAAAAAGCTAGAGTTCGACACCACTTCCCATATAATGCCTCAAACGGTGGCATTTGTATACAATAATGAAAACTGTTATTATATGAAAACTCAACCAAAGAAAGATCTTGGTCCCAACTTCCCTGATAATCCATAGAACAAGCTCGTAGCATATCCTCTAAGGTCTGAATTGTTCCTTCTGACTGCCCATCTGATTATGGATGAAAAGCTGTACTAAAATATTATTCAGTACCCAACGAATTCTGAAGGCCTTTCCAAAAGTTAGAAGTAAATCTAGGATCACATTCAGATAAAATGGAGAGAGGAACTCCATGTAACCTGAATATCTCATTAAGATACAAACGGGAAAGTTGATCTCGGGAAAAAGTATCTTGTATAGCAAGGAAATGAGCAGATTTAGTCAAGCGATCAATAATAACCTAGATTGCATTATTACCTTGAGGTGTCTTTGGAAATCCCCCAACGAAGTCCATGGATATATTATCCAATTTCCACTCTGGTACTGGAAATGGCTGCAGCATCCCTTTCGGTAACTGCAGCTCTAGTTAACCTGCTGACAAGTCAAACACTTCACAGTAAAATCAGCAGTATCTCTTTTCCTTCCATCCCACCAGTAATACTCCCGCAGATCTCTCTATATCTTAGTACTGCCAGGATGAACTGAAAATGGGGAACTATGAGCTTCACATAATAACTCTCTCTTCAACTGTGAATCACAAGGCACACAAAATCTCTTCCCAAACCTTGAAACACAATCATTATCAATGTTGAATTCAGGCAACTTACCATTCTGAACCAGCTCTACCTTTTTCTGCAACTCACTGTCTTGCTTCTATGCTTGCTTTATTCTGTCTGATAGAGAAGATTTCACTGATACCTAAAACAAAACAGAATGACATCCTACAAAAACAACATCCATTCCAATCTCATCAAATCCTTTACCAAAGGTTTACGTTCCAAACACAACATTGTTAATGAAGCATTACTTTTTCGACTCAAAGCATCAGCCACTTTATTTTCTTTTCCTGGATAGTAATGAATTGTACCATCATAATCCTTGATTAATTCCAGACATCTCCTCTGTCTCATGTTCAATTCTTTCTGAGTGAATATATACTTTAAACTTTTGTGATCATTATATATTTCACACTTTACTCCATACAAATGATGCGTCCAAATTTTTAGATCAAAAAAAACAACAGCTAATTCCAAATCATGTGTAGGGTAATTTACCTCATGTTTTTTCAACTGACGTGAAGAATATACAATTAGCTGATCATTTTTCATAAGGACACAACCAATTCATTTCAATGAAGCAATACTGTAGATAAAAAACCCACCATTCCTGGAAGGAAGTGCCAAAACTGGAGCATTCACCAATCTTTTTTTCAACTCCTGAAAAAAATCATCACATTCTTTTGTCCAGATAATCTTAACACCCTTCCGAGTTAGCTTAGGCATTGGACTAGGTAACTGTGAAAAATTTTCAACAAACCTTCAGTAGTAATCTGCCAAACCAAGAAAACTATTGATCTCGGTTACATTTGTCGGTTTTGGCCATTCTTCAACAACTTTTGTTTTAGTAGGATCAACAGGTATACCATCTTTTGAAACAATGTGACCTAGGAAAAAAATTTGATGTAACCAAAACTCACACTTGCTAAATTTTCCATACAGTTTATTTTCTTTTATGGTTTTCAAGATAACCATTAAATGACTTTGATGCTCCTCTTTACTTTTAGAAAACACCAAAATATCATCAATAAAAACAACCAACATTTTTCACCTGATTCAACTGAGCCATCACTGCAACAAACTGTTTAGTTTTGATTCTGACCATCTCAGGATACTAATTTGAAAGGTCATTTCCCTCTGTATGCCTTCCTAGAAAATCTGTTTTGTTTCCTCTATGAAAAACCATTCTTAACACAGAAATATCTTAGGAGAAGCAACATGGTAATCATCAAATTCTATATCATTTCAATCATACCATAAATTAATTTATAATTTAATAATTTTCTAACTCTTAAAGTTGTCTAAACCGACCTCTGATACCAACTATATGGACCCGGCCTTAAAACTTACATAATATTGAATTAAATGAATAATTCACATTGAGGATCTCATCATGGTTTAGAGTTTTAGAGAATTAGGTCATAACTATTACATCTCCAAAGCTTATAATGTATATACTTTTACTAAGTTTCCATAAAATAAAAACTCTTAAAAGGAAACATGTCTAGTTCTATGTTTTAGATAGCATGAATTTCCCTTGATCCCATCCCTGACCCTATTCCACATTAAGTCCTGTGAAAAACATTTCAAATACATGGGGTGTGCATAAAAATCTCAGTAAGGGATACACAATGAATGAAAACTGTTAGTTTTTCAAAACAACAAGTAAACCATTTATACTTTATCAAAGTAATAATTTTCACCTTTATGAAGTAGTAAAAACTCATCAATGAATAAAAGATCATTACTTACCCTTTTGTATCCCAAATATTACTATAAAACCCATATAAAGATCACATAATATATAAAGGTAACTTGGGACATAAACATACTTAAATGGAAAAACCATACGGTCGACTTCGACACATATCACTTAATGGAATAGTCATACGGCCGACCTCCATACCAAATGCGTTGGAGGTTATAACGTAACCACCCATCCTGGTATTCACGGCACCACCCGTCATATATTTTATCACGTAACCACCCATCAAATGTCCAAGTACCAATATAAAATCATAATACATAAAACAAATATAATGGAAAGAAAAAATTTCCACACTTTGATCACAATATATCACTTAAATATATTGAAATAACAAATCCATTATAAAAACCATTTTCAATACCAAAATACATAAAAGATTATATGGTATTTAATTCATTTTAAAAACATTACGGCTGTTTGAGTAAGCCAAAGACAAAATAATACTCGCGGTGGCGGAAAAGGTCGTTGTCAACACGTACAATAAAAGAATCATTCCTTTTTGTTGTTTAGTAAAACACATCATATAAAAATATTACTTTTGAATAAAATTAATAGTCAAAGGGGTTTATACACCATATAAAATAAATTTGTGTATAATATGAAATATGCCTCAATGAATGGATATTGAGACGAAGTCCCTTACCTCGGGTCCAACTTGACTCGATCGTTCTTTAAAGTCCTGAATAATAAACATGAGTTAATTTATACTTGCTTAAGAACCTTTTTCAAGTTCATTATTCCTTTTATATCACTTATTTCCATGTTATAAACATTATGTAATCACTTATGTTAATAATGTTTGTTTTGTCGATATTTGGTTTTTAAGTCGAAAGTGGACTTCTTACAATTACATGTTGTTCATGTGGTCAAATGTTCATTATATCCAGAATGATATTCATGATATGGATATCATTTATATCATTTATATCCAGAATATACATGTATTTATTATATTACATAATCATTTAGAGGTAAGAAATGAAATGCACTGTTCATGGAGATGGTAAGCCGTACGTACTCATGAACGCTACTTTCATTTCTATGTCATATTAATGGAATTAAAACTAAATGAGAGATATTTGTATTTTAATTCCAGAATTATATTAATCATTTAGATGTAACATACATCATATATATCCATTATATATATGTGCATATAATAGTACATTACATTTGGGGATAAGAAATGAAATGCACCGTTCATGGAGACGGTAAGCCGTACGTACGCATGAACGCTACTTTCATTTCTATCTCATAATTTAATGTAAATAAATAATAATGATATAAAGGTATATTATAATTCCAGTATAACATCATATATAATAACTTTAACTCCATCCATTATAAATCCCATATATAGCATTAACGAATCAAATCACTTTGAGGGGGCGGTAGTCCGCGCTTCCTAAAATGAAGATATCGCGTATACCCATAATGGAAACCATAAAGGTATGCCATAAATGAAAAATACAGAAGATTAAGGAAAACATAAACATATTATATATCATATATAAATATAGTGACATCTTAATGTCCACCTTTTAAGGTGTTAAAATAATATTGAACAATCCTCGTTTCGTGAGGCAGAAATTCACCATCCACAGAAAGAGTAAGTTCTTTAACCATTAGATGTAGGTGTGTGTAAGTGTAGATCATGTGCTTCTTATAACAACATCCTAGTATATTTACGATACTGTAGTTGTTACAAAAGAAAATAATAAAAAGAGTTTAGGGGGTTGGAGAAATAAAATAAAACGAAAGAACACAAGTGAAGATGTTACCTTAGAATCAGGTAACTCACTTTGATATCAGCTCAAAGGCTTCTATGGGAAGACTTCTGCTCAATGTGAGGCCTCTATGAGTAAGAGAGGGATGTGTAGAGATAAATAGAGAAGATCTTGGCCGAAAAAAAGGCTTGAGAGGTGTGGGTAAGGAGGTAGAGGTGGGGGCCTTTTATAAGAGGAGATGAGGGGCACTCTTGGAAAGGTATAAAATGTTACTTTATTTTCAAATGGGTTTCGGATTTTAATGGTCCCACAATGATGTGTTTAGAGGATATGGTGATAAGGGTTCGAAATAAACCAATCCAATAGGTTTTTTTACATTTTTATGTTTTATATTTTACATTATCTTTTCATTTTATTTAAATCATTAAATAATGAGGTAATCGCCGCATCATCACGAGGCCATAAATAATTTAATTTATTTAATGTAAGAAAATAATAAAAAATATATCATGATGTGGGAAATAATTTTATCTTTCTTATTAATATTTATACTAAAAAATATGACTTTTATAACCCCATGTAAAAATTGTTTTAGTAAAACAACACATGTTTGTGACATTTTAATTTTAACTTTAAATAAAAAGGTATTAATGTCATTTCCCTACCAAAGTGGCTCCATGGGGTCCCCAAGTTGACCCATGGAGTGTCTTGGTCGTCCATGACACATCCAATAAGGGTAGGACATGTTTCTAGGTCATTTATTATTTTTATAACATTATTTTTGACTTAAACTACACTAAATACCTCTAATCGCGATTAAAAACTTAAATGTTACTATTCACCAAAAATTATTTTAATCTCATTGAACCACATTTTACTTTTTAATGATAACCATTTATGTATGATTTTTGAAATTCAAAACACAAAGGGGGTAAAATTTCATTTAAACGAAAAATCAGTTTTTTAAGTACCACTTAGTGGTTTCACTATTCATCAAAAATTGTTGTTTTTCAGAAAAATACCATAAATTCACCCTATGATATATTTGATATTCCGAATTTAAAAATGATTTATATTTTAAAAAATTCAAAACATATAAGTTTCATTAATTAATTTAATAATTAATTTCCAATGTCAGAGCAAATTGCGTGTTTTTATGAAACAATAAGTATCAAAAGATTGACACTAGTTAAGTCCGATTTCAAAGTGAAATTAATTCCAACGACCACTATTGGATTAAATGGTAAATATATATTCTAATTTAACTATAAAACCAATTCAAAAGATAATCTAATCATATAAATAAATTAGATTAAAATGAGTCTTTGAATTAAAATAAAACATTTTTCACTATTCATTAAAAATGTACTTTATCGGAAAAATATCAAAAATTTACACAAAGTAAATATTGATGTCCCGATTCTAAAAAAGAGTTTTATTTGGTCCAATAGAATGTATAAGAGTGACCAAAACTATATTTAATGACATTTCTCCATCAATAAGTGATAAGTGAACCTTTTGTGAAAATTAGGGTATAAATGCCTAAAATTGAATTCTTTTCGTATTTTAAGCCTTTATCATTAATTGGATAAATGTAGAAACATTTAAAAAACATATATAATAATATTTTAGTTATTTCTATCCATTACAGCCAAAAAAATGGCTATGTGTTAACTACCATTAAAAATAATATTATTTTATTAGTAGTGTGCAACGTAAGATTTCAAAGAAACTCTTTGTTGTGTATCGGGTACGCTATTGAACATAGAAAACCCTTTAAAGTAAAATTAATATTTAATTAACACATAGTAATAAATATGAAAATTTATTATTCGTTATATACCTGGGATGTTACATGGAAACATAATCACTAGAACCTTAGTGATCTACATTATGTCCCACATTGGTTTTCTAAACTAGAAACTTTCTTTAAAACATCCTACTTAATACATATCTTCATAACATGTGGATGAAAAAAATGGTTTGATGTCAGATGCTCAGTAAGGGTAAACAAGGCACACATATAACCATATACATGTCCATAGTGATATGAGAACATGATCAAAACATTAGACGATCATACCCTACTTATCAAAGAGCATAACCATTAATAATGGAATAAATATTGGAATTTCATTAGTCATGAAGCACATGAAATTAAAAGAACATAAGACATGAAATCATAACCATTGAATAAGACATAGAATTTTGGCATGAATAAACATTTGATGTCATTCCATATAAGTCAAGAAACATTGTTAGAACATATCAATGAACTTCATGGAAATTTCACCTACATTAAAAGAAACACACCCACCCCTAGTCATAGTCCTTTTTTAAGGGACTGGGTTTTCCAATATTCCAATAGTGGATCGAGTTTCCACATCTTCAATCATCTTGGTGACTAAATCTACTAGTCTTGACACACATCCATACTTAGTATATGTTCTTTCTTTATAAGGGATCTTGTTTACCCATCTTCCCATAGTGGATTTGGTTTCCCCGTCTTCAAACATCATGGTGACTACACCTTCTAGTTAAGACACACCACCATTACTAGTCTCAGTTCTTTACTTGTTTTGGATCGGGTTTCCTGATCTTCCCAAAATGGATCAAGATTGTTGACATAATTCCCATCACCATTTAATGAGATATAAATATTTAACCAACGCATTATAGGGAGATAAAGGTCTCACCCATCTCATAAAAAATCATTCATACATGTGAAATAAGATAATAAAACATTAATCATATCTTGAAACCTAAAGAAATATGGGTAATATAAAAATCTTATCATAATCCTTTGAAATGGAATGGGTGTCATAAACTTGTAATTATATATTTACTTGTGGAAAAAGGTATGTTTCCTAATAATTTAAATAAAATTTATCGCATGAAAAGTCTCGAGTTCCCCAAGCATAAAACCTGTAGAATGGGAATGGGTTTTATAAAAATAAGTCCATAAAGATATAAACCATTCAGATATTGAATATGAATGGTAGCATTAAATAATTTCATAGTGTGGCATGAATAACATCAATATTTATCATCTTATATCGAAAATTATTTTGAAATATATTTTAAAAATAAATCTTTTAGAAAATATCCTTTAATATTCGAAATGGAAATTTAAAACTTAAATCCTTTTGAAAAACATTTTCATGAATATATACATGAAATATTATAACTAATGGTCTGAACACATTTTGTAAACCATTTTATTTGAATAGATTTAAAGATATATTAAAACTGTTTTGAAAACCAATTTCTTTGATAACTTATAAAAGAGTCTTAAAAACATTCTAAAAACCATTATTTGAAAATACTTTTGTAAAATTACAATTAATGATTGTAAATAATAAAGATATTTTTTTTTTAATATAAAACAATATTGAAAAAAATTATCTTTTATAAAGTTTATCTAAAAACATTTAATGGAAGAATTGAGATCGAGAAAAGATATTTTGAAAACAAAATTCATTGAAACCCACGTTATAGACAATGAATGTCCCCAATATTATGAATTATTTTCATTAAAAAACATGTAACATATAATATCATATTCAAGTAAATTATAGTCATGTGTACGAGTTTGTCTATAGATGCTGAAAAAACCATTTTCTGATATATGTTATGAAATCTGTCTTGATCAGAAAAGTTCAATATTATCCCTTCTGAAACCATTTTATAAAAGCTAAAAAACTGGTATAAATGTACTATAACATCATTTTATAAAGGTAAATCTATTTTGGAAACATTTTTATAAATCATAGTTTTAAAATAACACTTATTACCCATTAGAAGAAAAGATATAGCCACATTTTTGAAAAAAAACATTCTAAACTATTATAAGTACCTGACCATAAATATATCATATTCTAGTGTTTTTGGACTATAATTCTCCTTAGATGTTATTTTAAGTTTAGATACTTTTATAATTATGAAAAAATATAACATGTTAAACTTATATATTACATGTGGACACTTATACTAAGTATTGTTTTTCACCTCAAGGAAACCCTTTTAAAATATTAAATAATTTATTTTCAATGCATAACTTCAATATGATCATCAGGGAATATCCATTATCTATACCAATATTTAGGATTTTTAACAACATTTAAAAACATCAAATATGTTAAAATCTTAATACGGGACATACATGGAATGAATCCATTAGTCTAGTTAAAACATGGAAACCCATCCAATGTTCCATGGAAGAATGAAAAAAAATTCACACGAATAACACTCATACATTTTTCTCAAATAGAAAAATTGAAATTGATAAAATGAAATTAAAACACAATTAGGTGACATAGATCATCATTTAAATAAAACCCTTTCAATACTATTCCAATTGGAATAACCATATATTAGACTTTCAAATTGGAGATTTATAATGTGGGTCAGCAATCGTATATGCTATATCTAGCTCACATGTGGGATTTAATGGAGTATAACCCTTCAGATAAGATATAATGGGATCACCCTTAATCTAAAATGGGGATCCACTATTTATATTAGTTATGTCAGTCATTCCCGTTAGCTATAATGGGCATCAACCCATCATATAAGTTAAATCAGTCTCACTCATTTCTTATAAAACTTAATTAGCATATCAAGAATCAATAAACCCTTTTAAGAAACACTTTTAATCCTTTATGAATGGAATTTCTGTATAAAATCACTAAATTCATTTAGGAACCCATTGTAAAAATCATGATACCCTAAAAAGTAATGTCGGATTTATATTCCATTTAGAAACTTTTAGGATTATAGAGGAAGCCAAGTATCAAATAATGGTTACGACCATTGAAAAGTCATTGTCTTTGTATGACCTTAAAAAACATTGTATTAGTTAATTTGTAATGAAAGTAAAATTCACATTAAAAAATACAATTTTGAAAATTTAGAATAAAATTAACGATATTTAATATATTTATTATATAATTTATTTATATCCATATAAAAAAAATGTAAATTAATATCATGAATAAAATATTGGATAATTAAATCCTTAAATGTTCAATATGTCCCTTACAAATTTAAATATTTAAATCATCATCGACATGAATTAAAAAATTTAACAATAAAATAAATAAAATTATTATATAAAAATGTTGACATGAAATTTCCTATTGAATGTATGTACACATTATAAAATAATAAAGGTTCATTCTATCAATAATTTCTCCAATGAATGGATATTGAGTTGAAATCCATTACCTTCAGTCCAACTCATCACATAAATTCATTATATTACTAAATAATATAATTACGTTAATATATAATTTTAATTCCCTATTATATACCAATTATACATTTAAATCAATTAATAAAATCTGGATATGAAAATGAACAACGTTACAATCATGGAGACGACAAGTTGTACGTATGCATGAGTAATATTTCAATTTTTCATTTATCATTATGTAAATAAGGTAATTATTATTTTATATTTCTAGAATGATCAAAATAATGTAAAAATAATTATAATAAATTAAATATACTTATATTTACTTATAATCGATGTGGTGAATAAAAACAATTCACATCTCTTCATGGAGGTGGTACTTCAAACATATGCACAAATGATGTTATCATTTTCATGTGAAGGGAAGGTAAGAAAATAAATGAAATATTATTATTTTAAAAAGATAAATATGTCTTCAATATGATTTATTAATATTTATTCCATCATTATAACCATACATGAAAGTTGAAATGATAAAACAAACTATATTAGTTCTAGAGACGATAGTCTGCTGTACAAAAGATCAAAATTTTCATTTCCCATTTGATAAAATTTGAGATAGATATATGTAATTATATTACCATAAAAACATCTCTATATATTTTGGATACAATATTTATTATTTTATATTATGTGATGTAGATTCAGATTAAGTGGAAGAAGAAATAAAACAAAAACATTTCAAAAACTGAAACCACTTCTTTGGTTGATCACCCTTGAAGAATACCATAACACCTGTAAGAAGGGACTTTTATCAAAAATATGGTCATAAGAACATCAGGAGATATTTTAGTAAATTTCATGGGAAGATCTTGGATGAACCAAAAATCATAGAAAGTGTGATTATTAGGGAAAAGTGGATACATGTTTATATGAGAGGGGAGGGGCACCATTGGAAACATTTAAAATATAAAATTAATATAAATTAAATTTCTTATTCAAAATTCCCCAAAATATATTTTTATAATGGAATATTATTTTTGGCTTAATATCCATCATAAAATTAAAATTATACAAGTTGGTAAAAAATTTTAACCCTTATTTTTTTTGGATTAACCATTATTCTACCCTCTTTATTATTATCTTGATATCATGTTATTTACAATTTGTATGTTCATTTATTTACGATAACATGTCAAATGATAAAGAAAGTGTCATATATGAAATATTTTACTTATCATAACCATTTTTATGAATCTTATATTTTTTTTAATTTAATAACATTTAATTTTTTTATATTTTTTAATATGATTAGTGTAATTTTTTACATTATTCATTAGTTTACATTAAAAAATATCCTAAAAATATGATATGTTTGATCTGACGCCTTTAAACAATAAAAAAGTCAAAATTATTATGAAAATTCATGGATGGTAATAATTTTTTCAGATAATATTTATTTTCTAATTTATAATTTAATATATTTGATTCATTCATTAATTATTAAATTATTGTGTCATTATTGTGTCATAATTAAATATAACTACATAATTTTAAAAAATTATAAATAAATTTCCAGGATATAGGTAAGCCTTTAATCTTTTCAATTAATATTTATAGTAAAAAAATTCCCCTATAAAACTCTATCTTAAAATACATAAATTTTAAAAAACAAAACATTAACCAAAATTACTATTCCTTGAATATAATATTAAAATTGAATTAAATTCATCCATGTCGCCCCAAGTGTTCTAAAAATAGATCTAGGAATTCATATGGCCGAGATAAACACATGCAATTAAATTAGAAAAACTATTAGTGAAGTTTTATATTATTATTAAATTACTTTTACCTTTAATTCACCGATTTTCCATTAACCCTGGTAATTAAAATAATTACTAATGTTACTATTCATAATGTCCATAAAGTTAAAAAGGACCTATTTACATAATTTGGAACTTATTATTCAAAATATGGATTCAATTTTTTGAAATTAAAAACATAGATTTTACAGTAATTAATTTAAATTTAATCCCCATTTTTGAAATGGGAAAATGACTTTTATATAATTAAAAATACCATCAAATGATTGACGTGTATTTATATAGAATTTAAATGTATAGTTACATCCAATGAATAACATTGAACTAAATCATAAAAAATAATCAAATTTTACATTAAAACCGATTAAAAAGATAATCTATCAATATTAATAACTTAGAAAAAAATGCATTTTGGTAGTAAAAAATAGTATTTGCATTATTCATTAAAATATGAATTTTATCTGAGAAATACTAAAATTTCTACCAAAGTAAATTATGATGTCCTTCATCCAAAAAATAATTTTCATTTATAATTTATAACTTATAAAAGTGCCAAAAACATGATTCTAAATGTGCTTTCAATCAAAAGGGGATAAAACTGTATTCAAAAATATACTTCTTTTATTTGAAAAATTTACGTTGTTCTTATACCTGGCCTAGAAAACATATGTGATAAATTTCAAACATTACATGAATCATATATATGTCATTAATAAAATCCATAAAGAGTTATATTATTATTTAAAATATCACTTATTTTCATTTAAATACATTTTTGAAAAAATACCTTTTAATTAAAAAGTGGTTATTTTCAATTACAATTTTCTTTCACAAAATAATTAATTATATACATGTGAAAAAAATAATTTCATAAATCAATTAATATTTTTCATTCCCACCATTTTAATAGCTACTTTATAGGGTAAGATTATAATATTTTTTTGTTTGGTTAAGTATGATGTTCAGTATTATGTACGCTATCAAACATATTGTTGCCTTTTAAAAATTAGGGATGTTACATTCTCCCACATTTTGGAAATTTCATTCTCAAAATGTGAATTTTTTTCGGCAACTAAGTTTTGACTCTTCAAAATACCTTCATTTTATTCATACATTAGAAAAATTATTAATTAAACTTCCACTTTAAAAGAATGAAAGGATCGTATGAAGATCACATGAGAAAAAAATGGAATCAATGTTGGAAAACATTGATATAGAAGAAATATAAACATCATTTTCTAATGGGGAGTGATAGAAAACATGATCAGGAAAATGTTAATAATCATAAAGACACAAATATTTAATGGGATAAAAATTCATTTATTTCGTTTTATGAAATGTAAACAGAAATCATTTTTTATTAAATATACTTTTAACAAATTTGTGGAATTATTTTATGATTGTAATAAAAATACAATTAATTATACTAACATGACATGCATACATTCATCTGTTAATCAAATTCTATAATAAAAAATATTTTTCTCCTATTGATGATTAATTATGATGATTTGTTCACACCTGAAGAACTATAAATAACTTCTAAAAACATAGATCAACAACAATAAGATAACCTTATATCTATTCAAACACTAAACATTATCCAAAACCAAAATGGTCAGTAGAAGATCTGATAATTTCCCCCAATAATAATAATCCATTGTAAATATAATGACTACATATAATCGCCAAAATTCAACAGTAATATCCCATGTTCAACAAAGACAATTGAAAAAATAGCATTCCCCTAAATTCCCCAAAAAAATCGAAACTATGATTGAAGCCCCAAATTCCGATGAATTTGATTACCTAATCTTTTTAGATAAATTTTATCATTTATCTATAAATATCATTAACCACACATAATGTATTATATAAAAATGTAATTAACCAAATCACATATTCTCCAAGATAGATTAATGATTTCCATAAATAACCCAAATCTCCATAGGCCTATAATAAAAACACAGATTATTCCAAAATAAAACTCACCCATTAATTTTAAAATTAAATCACATTGTAATCTATTTTTCTTTTGAATATAGGGTTCCTAAAATAGTGAACGTCTTCTAAAATATAATTTATCACTTAATACCCAAATTATATTCATATTCTAAGGATATTCATTTGATAAAACTTAAGTTACCAAAATAGACTTCTTTTTATTCTACAAATTTTTTAATTAACAACAATAATTCATACTAACCAGGGACTTCTCATAGGATATTTTTATGTGATAAATCTTTTTCACACATCTATAAAGGGTTCGATTCCTACAACCTTTTCCAATACGACGATTTTTCACATTATTAGTGTGTTATCATTTTTCAAAAAATATATAATTTTATATAATTTATAAAAAATGAGATAAAATCCGAAAAAATAACCATAAAAATTGTAACCTCATTTATTATCTCATGCCTTTCATTTTTAAGCCAAAAAATTAATAACCCATATTTTCCACAAAAAAATGTCACAAAAAATATCATTAATCACCTTAAAATAGCAGATCATAAAACCTCAAAAGGGATATCTAATACATTGAACTTATGATCAACCTGAAAAGTATAAACTCATACAATATCCTTATCACTTAAGAAGACATCCTAATCTCTAATGTTTTCTAAAATGTCCTACGATACATACTATAAGTATACAACCATATACATATCTTATACTAATGATTTTGAATTTGATATCACATTCATGTATCATTTGTGTTTATAGTTTTAGAGAATTGGGAGAAACTATTATATAATAAACTCATACATTACAAGTGGAAACTTATGCTTATTATCTTTTTTTCACAAAAGGAATCCTTTTTAAAATAAAACATGATTTATTTTCAAGACACCTATTTAATAATTTCATCATGGAATCATATTTTTTTTGTTTCCATTATTTAGACATATGAGAATCATTTTAAAACATGGGGTTTGAAAATTTCTCGGTAATTGACATAAAAATAATAAAACCCTTAGTTTAGTTAATATATGGTAACCCATTTAACATTCATTGAAAAAATGAAAAATTACATTTTCCCATGAATAACACACATATTTTTTTTCTCAATAAAAAACATTAAAACCTATATAAAAAATTAAATCTCATTTATGTGACATATAGAATCGTACAAATAAAACTTATTCAATCCTCTTAAAATTGGAATAACCATATGTTCCACTTCCAAATGCAATATTATAATGGGAATCAACCTTCGTGTAAGATATATCTAACTCACCCATAAGCTATAATAGTGATAAAACCTTCATATAATCTATAATTGGCTCACCCATGAGCTAAAATGGGGATCAACCATTCATATAAGCTATTTAGGGCTCACCCATTTCATTAATTCTCATGATCAATTTCAACAATCATAAAACCCTTTTAATTGCTTCTTATAATCCCATATGAAACCCATTTCAATGTAATAATACCATTTTAATTTAATAACCCATTTTAAAGAACATGATACCCAAAAATGAATAAGGGTTTTATTTTAATTTAAAAACATTATGTCTTATAGAGGAATTAAGTATCAAATAACTGTTATAGTGATAGAGAAGTTTTTTTCGCCGTATATATTAAAATAAAAAACAAACCTTTTGTTGTTTTGTAAAAAAATACAAATGATTTTTAGAAAAATATTTAATTTTGAAAACATTGAATGAAATTAAATATATACATAAGTTTTCTTGTATAATCCTTTTATATCTATATAAATAAATATGTAATCTAATATCATGAATAATTGATTTGATAATTAAACAATAAAACGTTCAAGGTGTCCCATACCACATTAAAATTTTAAATATTAATCTCCTTGGATTAATTAATTTACAAAAACAATAAATAACATTAGTATCTATAAAATATTGAAAAAAATGTCATGGTGACTATATATACACCTTATAAAATAATAAATGTGCATATTATCAACAAATATCCCAATGAAAGGATGTTAAGACTAAATTCCTTACCATGAGTTTGAATCAACACTGATAATAAATATATTCCATAATAATAAATTTATGTTATTTTATAATTTCATTATAAACTTTTTCATGTTGATTATTCCTTTTATATCACTTATTACTATATTATAAATAATAATATAATTATTTATGTACATAACAAATGTTTTGTCAATATTCATACTTGAGTCAAAAAGGAGCTTGAGTAGATGTAAATATTCCATGTGGTAATAAGAAAATCATATCTAGAATAACATTAATTAAATAATAATAAATTTTATACATCAATTGTACTTTTAAATACAATCATTAAATATGGATATAATGAAATAAACAGCTCTACAACATGGAGACAGTAAGTCATACGTACACATGTGTAAAAATTCCAATTTTCATTAATAATTATAGATATAATGTAATTATTATTATAACATTAAATAATTATAATAACATTATTAATATAATAATAATAATTTAAATATTCTTATATATAAAAAACAAGTAATGTGGTGAATAAAAATGATTCACATTGCTTCATTGAGGTGATAGATCACATGTATGCATGAATGATGTTATCATTACTATGTTCTTGGAAGGAAAGACGATAAATAAAATATTATTCTTTTAGAATGATAAATATGTCATTAAATTCACATATAAAAATTTATTCCATGATTATAAACATTTTTGATATATTTTAATGAAAAACGATCTATATAAGTTCGAGAGGAGGTAGTCCACCGTACACATGAATGAATTGTTCATTTCCCATTTGATGAAATTACAATAATAACATCTTAGTACATTAATTATACTTGAGTTATTATTTTTTCATATAATAATAATGTTTATAGGATGAAGAAGAATAAATAAAATTGAATCAATTATAAAAACGACACCTCTACTTCAATTGATCAGCTTTAAAGAACACATTAACACTAATAAAAATGGTGTTATTCCTAAAACAAGCCTTCACGAATGTGGGGAGTGATTCTAGGAAAAAGTTATGGTAGATATTGGATGACCAAAGTGGATTTAAAAGTGTGATTATTGGTGAAGAGTGGGTAATGTTTTATATTAGATAGGAGGGGATCCCTTAGAAACTCTTAAAATAATATATTAATATAAATTCAATTTTGGTTCCAAATGGTTCTTAAATAATTTGATTGAAATATAATATGATTTGTGGTCGAATAACCATCATCTAAATAATATTATAAAAGTTTTGAATATTTTTTTTCTTTGTCATTTTATTTTAACCCTTACTTTACCATTTTTAATCTTATCATGATAACATTTTATTTGCATATTGTAGGTTAATGTAATTAACATAACAAGTGAAATGATAAAAAATAGATCCATTTATTACATATATAAACTTTTATAACCATTTGGATTAAATATTAGATTTTTATGAATTTAATATCATTTATTAAAATATTTTATATTTTATTATTATAATATTGTCAATTTGAAAAGTATTTATTAGTTGACTTCTAACAATATAATAACAAAAATATCAGTATGAAAAAATTCTGTTAAATCATCTAAAAACTGACATAAGTATCAAGAAAATTAATTTATGACATAAATTATGTTAGATATTATTTATTTTAATATTTATAATATCATTTATTTTATTCATTTGTTAATTAAGAAATTACTACATCATCATTGTGTCGTAATTAAAATTATATATATAATATAAAAATAATAATGAAATTAACATGATGTAGGTGATGTTTTTATATTTCCTATAAATATTTATTTTCGAAGATATCCCTCTGAATAAATCCAAATGAAAATACATTTATTTTTCAAAACATAAGTTAGAAAATTATTATTTATTGAATATAATATTATAAATTAATTAATTTCATCGAAGTGTCTCAAATTGGTCTAAATATTGAACAAACGATTATAATGGTTAGGATTCACTCATCCAATTTATTTAAAAAAGTGTTAGTGTAGCTTTATAGTATTATAATATTATTTTTACCTTTAAATACCCAATTTACACTTAACCGTGGAAATTAAAATAATTATTAACGTTACTATTCATAATATCCAAAATAAAAAGAATATTTACATAATTTGGACCTTCTAATTTCAAATATATAATAAATTTTTTATCATTAAACACCAATAATTGTAATTATTTAATTTAAAATCAATCCCCATTGTCAATATGAGAAACTGTATTTTTTAAAAGTAAAAACCATCAAAATAATGAAATGTATTTATATATAATTTCAAGGTGAAATTCCTCCAAGATACCAAAATTGGATTAAATGATAAAAAATTAATAAAAGTACACATTAAAACCAATTATAAATATAATGCAACAATTTAAATAACTTACACAAAAAAGTAGTGTGGAATTATAATTCAATATGTTTCTCTATTCATTAAAATATGCATTATATCATAAAAATACCAACATTTTAGCGAAAGAAAATTTTTATGTCCCTATTCAAAATAAAAAGATTATTTTTTCAAATATAAATTATAAATCTGTCAAAAAACTAAACATAAAATATGTTTTCCAACAAAAGGTTGTATAACTATATTTCTTATTAAATAATTCGTTTATCAGAAAAATTTAATTCGTTCTTATATCATCTCTATAATACATATAATAGGAATTAAAAACATTAAATTGAACATATATATTTCATTAGTGATATATATTAATATGGATTTTACTATTTTTCAAACTTACTTATTTACATTTAAATAGTTTTTAAGAAAAAATTTCCTTTTAATTAAATAGGGTCTAATTATCATTTATAATTAATTTTTCACAAAAGAACTAATTTAATACATGTGTAAAAATATTTTCAAAAATAAATTATTACTCTGCATTCCCTCTATTTTATCAACAAGGTTATGATGTAACATAATAATATTTTCTTGTTCACTTAAGTTAGATGTGGTGTATTATATATACTATCAACCTTATTGTATTCTTTTAACCACTTAGGATTTTAAAATAATCTTAAGTAAAAAATTGTAGAGAATTTCTACCACTACATGGATGAATCAATCATTTCAAAAGGTTAAGGAAGGTCATGATAGGTCATTAATGTTAGATAATATGATTTCATCAATTGAGTCATAATCGTAATCAATCTCGATAAACGATGACATTATATCAATGTAAATCTTATCACATGGTAACTTTGAGTCATAATCCTATGGTATGAAAAAAAATCATGCAGATCAAAATATACTAAAATTAAGTATATTCATGATATATCATTTCAAATAAACCTCAAAAAATTAATGTAGGTGTACCCAAAAACATGTTTCTCAAAGATTGAAAATTTAGACAAAAGTAACTTACCAATTTTCTAACTTTTGAAACAAAAAACCCATGAAATAAATATCATTGAATGGATAGTTACATACACCTAAATTTTTAATAAGAGTCATATAATACATCCATGGAAATTATAACGACCACAAAAAAGGAAATGAGTTGTGATTCAGGCATATATCTCACAGAAATAAAAAGTTAGTTTATTTCCCCATACCTCGTATCTTAACTCTCGTCATAATAATTAAAACCCAAATTATATGAAATGTTTGTTTATTATATATATTTTAAGGAAAAATATTCTTATATTAAATATAATATATGGTTTTTTGTGACTATATTTTTCTTGATAGTTAACAATTTCATGTTATTTTTATGCTTTAGGTAATATTCACATTTTTTTCTCTTCTGTATTAATTTATTATATCTTTGGTCCTTATAATTATTTCATGGATTAAAAATTTTAAACTATGATATATATATAAATTATATAAATTATATTTTTATTATATTAATTTATATAATATATATGTGACAAATTGGAGACAACGTTGAGGGAGACGGTAGGTCATGGGTATGCACGAGTGTTAATTCCGTTTTATTGACGTCTTGAAAGGTAGAAAGAAAAATACATTTATGTATATATATATATATATATAATTTAACTATGGTAGAATTATTGGTTTAGAAAAATAATATATTTTCACTAAAAATTTCATTAATACATTCCTTGTAGTGTGTGAAATAATCCCATCACTTTGAAGGGGATGTAGTCTATATTTCCTCAAAAGAAATTATCATATTTACACAAGAGAGAAAGAATAAGGGTATGTTCTAAATAAAATATACAGAAGAAAAAAGACATTATTAAAATCATATTTATCTTATATATATAAATATAGTCCCCATCATATGGTCCACCATGAGAGGAGGTACTGGAAAAATGAATTTTCTACATTTAGTGAGATGATAGTTCACTGAACACATAAATAATGAATTCGTTACTAATTAGATGTAAGTGTGAGTACATGTATGTAAATATAATAGAAAGAAAATCATATTATAATTATGATTGTTTTTTAATAAAATCATGTAATAAAATGTGTTTACAGAGTTGATAATGGAAACTAAATAAAGATTCTGGAGAGGGTGTTACGACGTAACCGGGAAACTCATTTTGGTTTATACCAGAGGGATAAAGTAGAAGTATTTATTTAAAAATAGAGGATTAGATGAATAATGTAGTGTTATTTGGTTTTTTATTGTGTAGATCATGTAAGAACATATGTGGATTTAGATTTTTGAGTAAATGAAAGAGGTGGTGTCCATTAATAGGTAATTCAAATGACACACTTGGCATTTTTGAAAACAAGTTAGGTTTTCGAATGTTTTTAACTAAAAACAACCCTAAATATAAAAAAAATAAACAATTGAATTTTTATTTATTAAATATGGCCATAAAGTGTGTATTGGACAAATAGTTATGTCATTTGGTCCCTTATGATTGAGGTTTAATCTCCACATATGCTTAATTTCTCTTTAATCGATGTAATTAATTTTAATTTCTTCAACTAATATATTCCGTCAAAAATAAAATTGACCTTACTATAAATTATAAATTATAACGATTAAAAATATTTAATCCATTTTACCAATTATAATAACATAAGTGGTTGAAATTAAATTTAAATTAATCATACAGATGGGAGGATAATGCGGGTTTAAAAAAATGTATAAAAGATTGCTATATTTTTATATTCAATTTCAATGTGTAATTTATTCCAATGTCCAAAATTGGATTAATCAATAGAAATATAATTTAATTAATCATTGAATCCGATTTAAAATATAACTAATCATTATAAATATATAACATAAAAAATTAATTTTGAATTAAAATTCATAATTGTCCATAATTCTTGAAAAATTAAAACATCACAAAAAAGTACAAAAAATCTACCCTAACATAAGTTTTTTGATTTTAATTAAAATATAAAGTTAATTCTTAAGTACTATATTAATTGAGGTAAAAAAATATGATATTTAAAATAGGTTTTCCATTAAATGGTTGTAAAACTAATTATATAAAAATATATGACTTTTTGTGCACTATTATGTTTGTTTTAATATTATGCATATAAAATCAAGTAAATGATTATAATTTTTATTACATTATATAAAAATGTTATTAATATCCTTAAATTTTAGTAATTAATTTAACTAACTAAGATAAATAATCTTGTTCATGTTTAAAAAATCTTTAATAAATTCACTTTCTCTATAAAAATTTGGTTTATATATTCTTTTCAAACTAATAGGTAACCAATTTATTCAACTATATTTATTCATAATTTAGTTTATCATATATGATTAAATTTAATGTTTGTTTTATATCATAATAAACTTAAATATTTAAATAATGTGTTATTTTTTGATAACACCCTATCTTGTGTGTTACACAAGCCATCAGGGAATGTCAGTCTTGCATGTAAAGTAAGCTAACCTCAGTGTTATGTGTGGATAAATATAAAATTTATTTTCATAGATTGCATTATTAAATTTTGATTTTATACTTCACAATCTAGATATAGTACATTAACATAAAACAAATTATTTTTAGTGTGGCGTGAAACGAAAAATATCAAAAATGACTAAATTAATTCGAAAAAACAATTCATGAAAACTCAATGTGTTATTAATTCTATATTAAAAAATTAACTATTAAATTTTTTAATTATATATACTATCTACTCAATATTTTATTCTAAAAATACCCCTCTCCTAAAGTATAAATAACCACTATCGCTTCCCTTGAAAAATCACCCCACATACCTTATCTAAAGCCCATGATCTAACAAAATCCTCCTTCTCAAGACCCATATAATACATAAGTACATTTTTGGGAAATATATCTATAACCACCAATGGGTTTATAGTTTCATACAAGATAAGCTACAGAGAAGAGAGAGTATGTATCTATTAACTCCCCATTCATTTCTTCTTCACTTTCTTCCTTTTACCATATACTTTCAAAAAAAAATAATGTATAAAATTGATTATGTTTCCATATAACAATAAATTAATTATTTCAACATAATATAATTATAATATTTATGAAAAATATAATGTTCACAATTCCCTTTCATTCTCTTTTGACAACGTCCCATTACATGTTGTTTATCAACCTATAGAGATATTTCAAAAACAATTCGTATAAACAACATCACAGATGGATATTTATAATTATATAAACTATATAAATAATTAATTATAGTTACTATAATTATAAGTATTTATTTATTCTATTTTTAAATACCATTGAATGAAAATGGAGAAGTCGATGTCAAATGATAAATTATTGAGGACCTTATAATATCAAAATGTTTTAATCTCATCAATATAAATTAATAAATATAATCCATTTATTATAAATGAAAAAATATTTTTATAAATTAGTATAATTCACTTCTAGATAAATGATTTAATAAATATATCATTATCATTCAGGATGCAAAAAAGAAACAAAATATAGAGGAAATTAAGGTAAGGGGATTCTCGAACCCGACTCCCTTTCATGGGGTAATCCTTCTTTCATAAAAAAATTTAAGTGTTTATATTTCATTAACATTACTTAAATATAATGTAATTTTTATATCATTTTAATTTTTATGGTAGACATGTTTACAACTAGATTTTTTGAAAAATAAAAGGATTTTTCATAAAAAAATTTATTTTTAATACATATCATTACTCATCTTGAAACGTTTCTTCATCATCCAATAATGACAATTGTGATACAAAATATGTTTTTCCATTTTCTGTTGGTAGCCCCAATTTTATTCGTCAAATCCAAATTAATGAAATATTTATGATACCCATTCCATTCAATAGATGATTTAATTTCTATGATTGTAATATGTTAAATGTGTAATGAAATATTATGTAAATATAATGATGTGATGGGTATGCCTGGATGCATATATCCATTCAATGAATTGGGTAATGTGATTTAACTCATGATATGATTCATATTATTCATGAACTTGATGCTAGATTTTATGACAATAATGTTGTTATGATTGTGTAATATGTTATTCACAAACATGATGCTATATTTATTAACAAATATACATGGTATTTTACCACAATAACATGATGTTTCGTTTTTCGGAATTGAAATATTAAATGTCATTATATATATGTTTCTCTCATGTTATTTAGGATGATCCTATGCTTATGATTTTATGAACATTATTATTATCACCCATGTTATATTGATTCATGTAAAATATTCATCCTCTAATAGGGATTAAAGCTTATCACATTCACTGATATTAATGCTAAGGTGATTAATTTTACTATGGAGAACATGAGGTACACTATGAAGATACAAAATAAGGAATTAAATGATATTTAATTTTTATTTCATAAAATATATATATAAGCCTAATTTTTCCAATACATTAAATATGTTGATCCTAGATTTTTATATCTGTTATGTTATTTACCTTAAAAATATTTTAATAGACATGTAATGAAATTTTAGGTCATAATAGACAGAATCATATAACAATTTTTTTAATTTGGGAATTAGGATTAGAAAACATTAGTAAAACCCCTTAAGATAAGACTATATATATGAAACCATCCAATAAATTTTTTTTACATAATGTTTAAATGTATGAATCTCATAATATAACATGTTAAAGATAATTTTTCGAAATATTAATTTATTTATTTATGAAATTTTTAGTTAATATTTAATCAAATAATTTATAGTCCAGAAAATGGACTGAACCAGGAGAAACCAAACCAAAAAAAAATGTGAGTGACAATGCAATTGCTGGCCAAATGAAATCCCCAATTCAATGGGGATGGGGTGGAATTCAAAAAATTTATAGAAATTCTTACCCAGTTCCCAAACGATATGAATAATAACATAAACCATGTGAAACATCCTCCTTTACCTGAGAAGGTTCATGTGGACATTCAATTCATTATGCATTAATGACCACATACATTTAGAAGAACATTCCATCCACTTATCATGGAATAGTGGGTTAACTCAATGGTAAAGATCATTTTTTTCCATACATTGTTATGAGAGGAAGATTATGGATTCAAATGTAACACCCCGACCCCAGTTACCCAGAGTCGGTTGATTATTACATAACATTGGCATGATCACAAGAATGATCAAATATCGAAAGACCAATTAGTTTAGTAGCCTTGGAAACACTAGATATATTCATAAAGTTTTACATTACATCATAATATAAAAACTACAATAATATAGTCTCCATAGTCCACACTCTTATACCCATATACTATCCATGAAGGTCATTCATATATTACTTCTGTATATCCTGGGAAAAATAAAACATAGAAAAGGGGTGAGCTCAAATGCCCAGTAAGGATAACAATATAGCAGAAACTTTCATAAATAATAATAAACATTCAAGGCAATGTATAACTAAAACAAAAGCCTTTTAAAAATGAACTTCAACATAGTATGACAAAAATAAAATTAAATAATTCCATTTACTTATTCACATTTATATTCTAATAATTGAATAATCACATGCAATATCAATAACCACTTTCATAATGATGGAATGCATAATTCCAGACTATCATAACCACATAGTCAAGGCCTCGTGCCAAGACTACAAATAAGATTTTTCCAAGGGCTTGTGCCAAGACACTAGTTTATCTAATGAGACCTACCGAAGCATCGAGGAGATATAGCGGGCTCCAGACGTCACATATTAAATCCAATACATTCCCATAGGAAAAGGTTTAAACATAACATTAACATTCGTATTAAAACTAGCATACGAAATGTCATTAATTTATCCACAAACCATGAATGGTATTAAAATAGCACATCCATAGTCAAACATAACTCATTCGATACAATATGGTATATTTTATTGTATCATAACAACCTCAATCAAGAATGATGATGTATATTGACATAGATGAAAATAATCATCAAAACAATTAGAGTGAAATATCCTACTTTTTCTTGAAATCATTTAAAAGTCACACAATTTGTCAAGAATCCATTTAAAATAGATTTTAGAATCAAAGTGTCCCATACCACTATGAAACTTTTATTAGGAGTTTTAATTTTAAAACTTTAATGTCCATATAAATAAATCCTTAAAACCATTTTTAAAAACATTGACATTAATGAGCAATATTTAGAAGAATAAGTCTATAAAACATTTAAAATGGTATTTTAGTTAGAGATTCTAACCAAAAGAGAGACACTTGAATACAAATAATTGAGGTAATCAAAACATTGTAATATCATGAGAATAAAGGGATTCATGATATACAATGTCAAATTTCATTATATACACCACATAAAAGTTATTTGGTGTATAACTACAAAGAAGTCTCAATGGAATGTAAATTTAGATGAAATCTCTCATAAAGGTTGTGTCCTTATGTTAAGGATAAATCAAAGACATAGTTATGTGTGACAAATATAAATACACAAAAAATGATTGGATATTCAGTGTAAAACAATCAATGGACATTCACACATAATCTTGTAAAAACAACACCAATGAAATTGATGTTTAACTCAACAAATGGAGAATGAGTTAAAATTACTCTTATCAAATTCATATCGATGACTTGAGAAATTATCAATGGAGTGATTATGTGTATCAAAATTATATCCACATAAAGGGGAGTGGAAATTATGACATAATCAAATGAATAGTGATTCTACACATAATCTTGGAGTAAAATAATCAATGAAGTATGCGTAAAGCCGAATGAGTGGAAATTGAAATTTTAAATTCCCTTATTCATTTGGTAAATTATGAAACATCCACCCATGAAATGAGGATAATAAAATTATGATGTAAATACCCATAAATTAAAGTATATTACACAATGAATACAATCATTGGCAGTACACACACCACATCCAATAAATAAGTGGTGAACAATGGAATTCTCACGGAATTAAAAGTGAGATAAGAAACCTGTTACTTGGTACATTTTCTTTGGTCGACGGTAGGTTAACCTACTGTATAATGATGAAATAATTGTTATTAAATTATAAAATAATCATTTACATTACTATGATATCATATATGATCTTTTATCATTGATTTGTTAATAATATCTTAATATTATCGTTGTTCGGGTGTTAACTTACTCGTTTTCTTTTATATGTTTTGTTATGTAAGCAGTGTTTGTCATGGATAGGTTGTATATAATTCATATACATAAGTATATAAAGTCCATAAACATTATTTTTAAAAAATAAAATGATAATTATACTTGAATGGATTCGATGGAGAATGAATCTCATCGCGTTCGTGGAGACGGTAGTCCGTACATACGCACGAGTGAAAATATCATTCTTTTGATGTTAAAATAATATATAATTGGATTTTAAACCATATAGAAAGAATAATTATCATTTTATATTTATTATTTACATTAATAACACATCATTATTATACCCATCCAAATAATAATATATTGAATGACAATTACACCACGACGTGGAGACGGTAAGTCGTACGTACGCACGTATAGTGACATATTATTCAATGGATGGATAGAATACTGATTATGGTTGTAAAATATTTATTATAACATCACAGTATATATTATATAATTGAATTATTATTTTATAATGGTAATAACAAATAAGGAAGAAGTGGAAGAAGAAAGGAACCTGAAAAAGGGTGGTGATAACATTACCTCTTCTTTGGGTTCTTCCTTTTGATTTGATCAAAAGGGATCCATAGGTTGGATTTCTGACTAAATGAATGCCTATAAGATTATGTGAGGGAAGGTGAGAGAGTATTTGTGCAGGGTTTGGCAGAACCAAAAGGCTTTGAAGGTGTGAATTAATGAGAAGGGGGAGTGATCTTTTATAAGAGGGGTGATGGGTACCTTTGGAAAAGGTAGAAATATTATTTTATAATAAATTTATATTCGGTTTCTAATGGCTCCAAATTGGATTATTTAAATGTTAAGATGGATATGGGTCGAAAAACACTCAACCAATAGAATTTAGATAGGTTTGGGTAACTATATTAACCTTATCATTACATATTAACTCTTGGTTAATTAGTTTCACTTTTACAATGTCTCTTTGTATTTTTATATTATATGGTTAATAAACTTACTATATACATCCAATAGAACCCCAAGTGGTCCATTAGTGATACACCTATCATGATATAAGTCTCTTGGCCGGACCTTAGATTTTTATGAATTTAATATCAATTAATAATATAATATTTGTTTTAAAATCTCTTTTATGACAATTTTGACACTATTCAATAATTGCTTTTTGTAAAAATCATAAAAGAATGATTAATTCGAAAAAAGTTAATTAAATCATTCCTAGCATGTCATATTAACCTATAAAATTAGTGTAATTCATAAAAAGTCTCAAATTATATTTATTTTGGTATCTACAATATCAATCATTTTAAATTTTCACTATTATGGTAATTTCTGCATCACCATTGTGTCATATCTAAAATAATTTTTTTAATGTCTCAATATTATAAATAAATTACCATTATGTAGGAAACCGTTTTAGCGCTCTAATTAATATTTATATTTGAAAATCCAACATATATAACCCTATGTAACAATTGTTTTCTAAAATATATATTCTTGTGTCATTTTTGTATTCATTTTAACTTAATTAAAATAAAGTGTCCCTATCACTTACATGTGGCACCATGGGGTCCGAAAATCGACCCAAAGATTCCCATGGTCGGAAATGTATCAACCAATAAGGTTAGGACACATTTCAAGGTAATTTTTTATTATTATAATATTATTTTTTAACCCTTATTTACCGGATTTACCCTTAAACCATGGTAAATAAAATATTTACCGAAATAATTATTCAAAATATCTAAAAATAAAAGTTACCTATTTACACAATTTTACCATCATGATTCCAAATATGGAATCCATTTTTCCATATTCAAAACACAGAAGAGGCAGAAATTAATTTTAAATTAATTCCCGTTGTTAAAACAAAAAGCGTGTTTTTAAGAGATAATAAATATCAAAAGATTGGCACTTGTTTATGTATGGTTTAATTGTGAAATTATGTCCAATGACAAACATTGAATGAAATGGTAAAAATATATTATAAATATACTTTAAAACCACTCAAATTCATAATTTATCAATATTAATTATTTCGATTAGAAAATTTGTTTTTAATTAAAATTTAGTAATTTTGACTATTCATCAAAATATGAAATTTATCCGAAAAGTACCAAAACATCACCATAGGCTAATTTCGATATTATGAATCCAAAAATGATGTCCATTTTTAGATATAGAATTTATAAAATTTCCAAAAGTAGGTATTAATATTCATAACGACTAGTTTGATTGTTTGTGGTGTGTTAGAATCTCGACGTTATGTACAATGCACGCCATTGCATTATTCAAAGGGAAACGTACTATGGAAGCTTGGGGTGTTACATTCTCTCCTTCAAAAAATTGGGTCCTCAAATTTTTTTTAAAATTGGGCTTGATAATATAATGGAAAGTCCCACATTGGAAAAAGAGTCAATAAAACTATCACTTTAAAAGAAAGGAAGAGAGGTATAAAGGTCACCCAAGATAACCCATACTAGGATTCCATGTAGAAAAACCTAGATATGGATGATAAACTAAGTGTTATGTTATGATGGAGAGGGATAGAAAACATGATCAGGAGAAGGTTAACAATAAGAAAATCACAAACTTGTGTTGGGACAAATGATCCTTAGTCTCCCAATAGGAAAAGTAAACAAACAACATTTTTTTTATTTTAAGTTACATTACATAAGGACGAGGAATTCATTTATGATATTGAATAAGAACATAAAGATATATACTTAATTTTTAATTAGATTTTTATTATTTAATAACTTTTTACCACTAACTCATTTTTTTTGAACAATGAGTATTCATGAAGACTTGGTCACAATGGAAGAGCTAGAATAAACTTCTATAGAAATACATGATCCATGTAGGATAAACTATATATTTTCCTTGTCTTTAGAGATTAATCAAAACCAAAATGGTTAGTATAATATCTGATGACCCCCAAATAGATATTCCATTAGAGAAAAAAACACTAATTTTAATTTCTATAATTAAACCATCAATACCCCAAAGATAAATAAATACCATTAAATAATCAATTGTCCTTAAAATCCTTCAATATAATCCAATCTAATATTGAAACTCAAAACTTATAAGAATGTAATCTTCCACGTTAAATTGTATCTCCAAATGAAATTAATTACTCTTAAAGTCACATATTTAGAAGTAATTAACCTAATCATTTCCATAATCAATCCAAATCACTCTAAATACACAATAAAAACATTGATAAAAATCCACCATTACTCCTCAAATGAAATCCCATACTATTCTATTTTCCATTCAACAAACAGTAGTGCAGAAAACGTTATTTACGTCACCATTTTTACGTCGGTTATATATAACCGACATGATAATCTGTGAAATGTGGTTTTTAACATCGGTTATTTCATAACCGACGTAACAAATGCGGTGAGTAGATTTTTAACGTCAGGTATTTTATAAACAACGTAAAAAACCAAAGCGATGGGGGTTTTTTATGTCGGTTATAAAATAACCGATGTAAAAAACACGTAGATATCTCGTTTTTTACGTCGGTTATCAAATAACCGACGTAAACCCCCCCCCCCCCCCACGCTTTGGTTTTTTATGTCGGTTATTTTATAACCGACGTAAAAAATGAGATATCTATGAGTTTTTTTACGTCCGTTATAAAATAACCAACGTAAAAAACCAAAGCACTGGGGGGTTTATTACGTCGGTTATTTGATAACCGACGTAAAAAACGAGATATCTACGCGTTTTTTATGTCGGTTATAAAATAACTGACGTAAAAAACCCCCAGCGCTTTGGTTTTTTATGTTGGTTTTAAAATAACCGACATTAAATATTTTAAAAATAATTTATAACGTCGGTTATATAATAACCGACATTATAAAACATTTAAAAAATTAAAGCCCCGTGGACTGTCATTTACAATTTTTCAATTGACAGTCCTCCTGCTCGTCTCTCTCGTGCGGTAAACCCTAATTGGCTCGTCGATCGACCTATGTTAAACTCATTTTGGATTCATTTTTTATCTTGTTTACTCCTCTCAAATCTATCATCTCAACTCGCAACACTAAAGTAATCCATCCACGAAATTATTTCGTTCGATTTTTTTCACGGATAGTCTATAATTATGTTTTGCGATTTTTTTTCAACTAGGTTAGATTCTTCCATTTCAAACCCTATTACATCTTTTTGAATATTGTTGGCTTTTTATCTCCTAACCATCCATTATGAATACCATGTTTTCAATTCCTTTGATTGAAGGGTGTTCAACAAGATATCATAGATAAAATGATTGAGAAAATTATTGACTAAACTATATACTCATTATTTATATGGTTTCAATACCATATAATCATTGAATGGTATCTACCAAAAAATTTATTTAGTATGATTTGGAACCCATTTATATTACACGGGATTATCATGTTTATTTATTGAATTATAAATTTTTTATTTATATGATTCCATTTAAAATGGATATTAAACCCATTTTTTCCATGTATTCATTGTGATATAATGATTATTGATTTTATATCACACACATATGTATGTATTTTGATGGGTGGGGTCATATATCATCATCCACTTCATTGATTTTGTTTTATATCTCATAAGATAGTAAGGTGTGGATATAATGAGTTTGTTCAAAATGGCATGGGAATAATATTTTTTCACACATGTTAATGTGTGGACATAATGTGGGGATATAATGAGTTTATTTGATGTAGGTTTTTCTTTTTCATGGATTAATTCATAAAGTGGTCTCGGTTCATTTGATTTTGTGTTTCATTTGACACCATACCCCCTTAATGACTATGATCTGTCATTTCCATGTTTTTCTCTAATTGTTCTCTCACACACCTTTTGGATTTAATGGTTCATTACAAAAATATTTATTCAAATATTTAAGCTGGATTATAAGAATTTTTTAGGATTATATTGCTATTTTATGCCACTTTATTTACTATTCTATCCAATACTAAGACCCTCTCTAGAAAGAAAAAATTAATAAAAAATATGATTGGACACTTCATCATATTTCATGAAACGTTTTTAAAAAAAAATGTTATATCAAAGATGTGGAAACGGGTGGTGTCTGGGGGGGGTTCCAAGGGGGTGGGTGGGTGTGAGTGGTTGTCCACGTGGGTGGGGGCCTGTCCATAGGGTTCTGGGGTTTTCCTGGTGGGGTGGGGGGTTGTCCAGAGGGTTGGGGGGTGTCCAGGGGTGTTCAAGGGGTAGGGGTGGGGGGTGGTGTCCAGGAGGGGTGGGGGTGCTTTCTAGAGGGTGGGGGGCTTTCCGGAGGGTTGGGGGGTGTCCAGGGGTGGTCCAAGGGGGTTGGTGGGTATGGGGGGCTATCCAAGGGGGTGGGGGCCTGTCCAGAGGGTTATGAGGGTTGTCCGGGGGGTGGGGGTGATTATCAGGTTTACTCCATTTTCTCCAATTTTCTGTCAACTATGTAGCCGTCATGGTTTTCTTTGATTCAATGAAATTTAAAACTATTATATCTAACTATATTTTGTTTTAAAAATAATATTTAAGCATATTTTTTTAAATACCCATAGATTTGTTTTATATTTTAAATTGTTTTACATTCAAATTATGATTTTTTCATATAAACATATATTTGTCTTATCCTAAAAATATATATTTTTTTGTTGATATTTGTTATAGGTAATAATGAGTCGAAGTTTGATTATGGCACATCGAATGAGCAATGAATTTGAAGAACGTGTTGATGCCTTTTTGGAATTTTGAAATCAAAATGTTCCAAGTAGTGACATTTTTTTCTGTCCATGCCTGAAATGTTTGAATATGAAGAAATTGAAAAGTATAGAGATAAAAGTTCGTCTAATTTTTCATGGTTTTAATCCGAGTTACATCCCCTGGATTTGGAATGGTAAAATTGGACGGAATGTCACTGATGATGATGATTCGCAAGATGGAAACTCCGATGGAATTGAAGAAATGATTCGCGATATTGTAGCAGAACAAATTGAGATAGAACCGACAGTTGCGCGTCTATATGGTGATACTGAAAAACCATTATATCCTGGTTGTACAGATTTTACGGTTTTATCGGCGGTGTTAAGATTGATTAACCTGAAGGCGAAACATGGATGGAGTGACAGAAGTTTTACAGAGCTCCTAAAATTGATGAAATACATTCTTCCAGAAGATAACGATCTTCTAGATTCACATTAAAAAGCCAAGAAAATATTATGCCCGATGGGATTGGGATAAAGAAAGTACATGCCTATCCGAATGACTACATTATATATAGGAAGGAATATGATTTTCTGTTAGAGTTTCCTAAATGTGGGACATCATGGTATAAGGTGAAAGAAAAATCACAGGCTGGTGTAGAGATTACAAAGCTCCCTTCAAAGGTATTTTGGTATCTTCCTATAATTAATCGTTTCAAACGTTTATTTGCTAATTCACATGATTCAGAAAGGTTAAGATGGCATACTGAAGAGCGGGTATGTGATGGAAAAATACGCCATCCATCATATTGTCCACAGTGAATGAAAATTGATGCGCAATATTCTATATTTGGAAATGAAATTAGAAATCTCATACTAGGGTTGTGCACAGATGGAATGAATCCATACCGAACACTTAGTAGCACACATAGTTCATGGCCTGTTTTATTGGTAATTTACAACCTCTCTCCTGAAGTTTGTATGAAGTGCAAATATGTCATGTTCTGTACAATGATCTCTGGTCCAAAGCAACCTGGTAATGGTATTTATGTTTACTTGTCACCGTTGATTGATGATTTGAAACTGTTATGGGATGATGGTATTAGGGTGGATGATTCTTATAAAATGGAATATTTTCAACTGCATGCAGTGCTTCTATTCACTATAAATGACTTCCCAGTATATGGAAATTTATCTGGATACAGTGTTAAAGGGCATAAAGCATGTCCAATTTGCGAACAACAGACGTCATATCGTCAATTGCATCATGGGAGGAAAACATTGTAATTGGGTCATCGAAAGTTTTTGCCTATGGAACACCCTTATAGAAGACTAAAAAAGGAATTCAATGGATCATAAAAATTTGATACTAATCCAAAACCTATATCCTTTGATCTGTATTTTGAGAGGGTAAAAAACCTTGACGTGACATTGGGAAAGACACAGAAATCTGGTAATGATAGACATATTTGGAAGAAAAGGTCGATTTTTTTGAGTTACCATATTGGAGGTATCATGAAGTTAAACATAATATTGATGTCATGCACGTGGAGAATAATATCTATGATTCTTTGATTGGATCATTGTTATATATTAAAGGAATGACTAAATATGGGTTGAATGCAAGATTAGACTTACTATCAATGGGAATACGTTTGGAGTTAGCTCCCACTCCAAAAGAAAGACGAACATTTCTTCCCCCGTCTTGTCATACATTATCAAAGAGGGAGAAAATCAGCTTCTGTCAGTGTCTTCATGATACCAAAGTGCCTCAAGGTTATTCTTCTAATGTAAAATTTTTTGTCTCATTGAAGGACTTGAAGTTGATATGTATGAAATCACATGATTGTCATGTCATGATGCAAAAAGTACCCGTTTTTAACTGTAAATTGTTTAACGGTAACAACAGTGTCAGACACGATGAATTTGGAATGACATTTATTAACTTGAATAGAATGGAAGACACAACTGATTCTTTTATAATGGCAACACATGCAAAATAAATTTTCTATGTAGTAGATCAATCAGATATGTAGTGGGCTGTTGTTTTACAAGGGAAAAACAATATGTCGGTGAGGATGAACTTGATGAATATGCTGATTTATATGAGATATCTACTTCCATGGAAAGATTAATAGAACATAATTATGATCATGTTGAAGACATAGTTGGGGCCATAAGGAACGATCACGAAGAAGTAATTTGGGAAAAGAATCCATTTGTACATTCCGAAAATTAGAGGTAACATATGTTTATATCTTGTTTACATTTATTTTTTCCATAAATGTTAGATATTGTAAGTTTTTTATTTATTAAAACATGTTTTAATACAAAATAAGTATATGTTTTTGTTTGTTTGAAGTTTGTTTAGTTTACTTTATCATGTTTATAACCATTACATGAATTATATATCTATTTTTTTGTTCACTTACAATTACTTTACCATGTTTACCATGTTTACCAGGTTTACCATTTTTACCATCTTGACCATCTTGCCCATAATTACCATCTTTACCATCTTTACCATTGTTAAACATGCTTACCACATTACCAATGTTTACTATTATGAAACTTAGTACACTATTCTATTTTTTGATTACAGTAGTATTAAAATATTTGAATTTGTATATTTTTGAACTGACGTTTGTTTTTTTGATTTGAAGGATAATGACAGATCATTCAGATGATCAGCCACATGATTCTGGAGAGGAGCATATTGATGGCCATACCTCTGGGGATGAACTTTCACATGCTCCTATTACAACAAAGAGTTCAAAGGTTGGTAAAGGTGGGTGCACACGTTTACCAAAATTATCACTTCCCCGTACGTAGGATCAGAGGATAGTCGTTGAGTTTGATGATAATGATATTATTAGAGGTCCGAACGGAAAATATTTTAAGAGTTTTGTAGCAACTCAGGATAAGAGAAAAGTAAGCATTCTGTATGATGATTGGAGAAGTGTGGATTAAGAGATTATCTCTCAGTTACGGGAGATGATTTTGGTTAGATCTTTTGTCATTGTTTGATTATTCTTTTAATGTTTCTAGTATATATAATATGTTTAACCTCTTCTTTATCAGATGAAATTTGATATTCCTGACACTGGAGGAGTCAGGAAGAAATGCTTATCACTGGCTGCCAGGAGATGGAGGGATTTCAAATCAACCCTCTCATCTGATTTCATTTTTGGTCATAGGAGTCATGAAAATCCATGTCGTATATATCCTTTTATAGATGAAGACACATGGAGACAGTTTTTTGAAAGTAGAAGAAAAGAGTCATTTCTGCTTAGGGAAATGTAAACTTTTATAAAATTTATTATATGAATGATTTTATTAATGTTTTTTAATGATTTCTTATTCTTATATTACAACAAACAAGGAAAGATCCTCAGGATATCCAATCTAAAAATGTATACCCTCGTTGTTTTTCTCGGGGAGGGTATGCATTATTGGAAGAACAAATGATGGAGGAAAAATTTCAACAACTAAGAGATGAGTCTTCAAGATATGGGGAGGTGGCCCCTCCATCCCCTCTATCTTGACATGAAAAATGGAAGAGAGCTCGGAAGGGAAAAAAGAAAATATCTTTCGGATGAATCGAGAATCGTAGCAGAGAGGATTGTAAGATATCTATTTTATTTATTAAAGATAACTATTTTCTATATATAATTTCAATCATTACAGAAATGTTCAATTAATTAATACATGACTCTCTTGAGGATCAGAGTTCAGAGGGGACATTTATAGCTATTGGGAGGGAAGATATTTTATTTGTAGTATTGGGAAGGCCCAAACATCCTGGTCGTGTAAGAGGATATCCGGCAGGTGTATCGGTAAGAAAAGTGTTTCCACGTTCTTAAACTTCTAACATTGAGAGGGTTTATAAAAAAATAGAATCCATGGAGGCTGAAGTTCATAATATTAATGCGACGATGGAGGACAAGATTAGAGAGTCGGTGCAGTCTATGTTTGCAGAAATGCAAAGACAATTTCAGACTGCAGCTCCAACTCCTCCAACTCCCCCTACAGACCCCATTATTTATCCTCCACCTCCGCCAGTAGCTCCCACTCCCCCACCTCAGCCTGCGGACCCCATTTTCTATCATACGCCTCCGCCGCAGCTGCCTATTTATTGCGAGTTGTATGTTGATGATTCTGAACATCATATAGTAGCATATGGGTTGGTATATTGTATAGGAGATACAGTTCATCATCAAAAATTAGAGGTAGAGAATCAGAGTTTCATTGTACATGATATTATAGATAGATCAGCTAGGGTACCAATACCTACATATGAGGTGGAGACAGTTGGACACAGTATCAACCATTTTATAATTTGGCAATCCAGACTTATTCGACTCATTACTATAGAGGTATGAATGTTATATATTTTATTTTATTTTTTTATTAAAGTTGTTTTATCATTTGAAAACTAATATATTTTTCAATTTTTTTTACAGGAATACTTCAAAGGTAAAGAAATACTGTATAGACAACAACAAATACAAATGGCTATGACATCAGATACAGATTCTAGTAGTCTTGACAGATTGTCATGATATTCAAATTTGTTGGCGGGTCATTATGAGTTTCCAATAGAATATCATGTTTGTGGATGTGAAATAAATTCGGGGATTATGAAAACTAATATCATGGAGCTTGTTACTGGAGATAAGTTGGGCATCAACGTGGTGCAAATTTTTACTATGTAAGTCTTAACACCTTTTCACTGCGTTATATTTATTAAAAATGTATACTTATGTATGTTTTGTATTAGGTATCTTTATAAAATTTGTGAGAGGAATGGGCTGACAGAAGTATATGGATTCATGGACCCTCAATTGATTTCCCCTGAAGCATGTGCATTGAATGAGGAACAAAGAATGGTTTATATTGCTGAAAGATTTGAAAAGAATATAATCACACAGTGTTGGATTATGCCTTTTGTGAGAGGTATGAAACACATTTATCTCAAAGAGTTAATTATCTTTTATCATATAAAACCACTAACGTCAAATTTCCTTTTATCAGTGATCATTGGATGATAGGTGTTTTTTGCCCAAGGGAGAAAGCCCTTTATTGGATATGCTATGTCCATGGTGATGTGCGGGATAGTTTTAAGAATATATTGGAAAATTAAGTTTCAATTTATCAATTGTTTTATATATTATAATGAATTTTAAATTTACCTCATTCGTATTATTTTCTAACAGTGCATGGGCCTACTTTCGAAAAAACACAAAGAAAAGAGGTGCAAAGATCAAATATGTAAATGCGAAGGTAAATATACATTTATAATTTGTACTTTTTGATTTATTACATAAAAATAATATATTGAATTTACACTCATTCAAACAGAATTTTCATGAACAAAAAGGCCTCATAGAATGTGGATATTATATGTTAAGGTTTATGTATGAAATAATAACAACTGGGACAGTTGTGAATTTTGACCTGGTACGATTTCCTCTTAAACATTTCCATAATATTTCAATTTGATTTATTAATTATACACGTTAACTACTTTCTTTTTCATTTGTAGATTTTTGATGACCCTAAACCCTATACTGCTGAAGACGCCAAACACTTACAAGTGGAGTGGTCAAATTATTTTACAAGTTTGATTAACTTTTAGTTGTTTGTAATGTAAAATGTAATTTTGAATATTTTCATTATAATTGTGTATTTGGAAGTTGTTTAGGTTGGATTTAGTTTTTTTTTGAAGTTGACCGTGTAAGTTTTGAATGTTATATAAGTGAATGTTTAATTTTTCTCTTCTTCTTGTTTTGGTTTACTGATGATGGTTTTTCTAGTATGGATTTGGGTCTGTGGGGGAGGGGTTCCAAGGGTGTGGGGGTGTGTTCAGTGGGGTTGGGGGTGTCCAGCAGTCAGGGAAGGCTGTCCGGTGGGGTGGGGGGATAGTCCAGGGGGTGGGAAGGCTGTCCAGGGGTGTGGGAAGGTGGTCCAGGGGTGTGGGAGTGATGTCCAGGGGTGGGGGTATACATGAGGGTGGGGGTTAGCCAGGGGTGTGGTGGGGGCTGTCAAGTGGGGTGAGGGGGTGAGGGGGTGCTGTTCAGGTGGGTGGGGGTTGTCGAGGGGTGTTTGGGGCTGTTCGGGGGTCGGGGGGAGTTCAAGAGTGTGGCGGGGGATCCAATGGGGTGGGGGAGGGCTGTCCAAGGGGTATACATGAGGGTGGGAGCTCCAATGGGGTGGGGGAGGGCTGTCCAGGGTTATACATGAGGGTTAGGGCTGCAACGGGGTGGGGGAGGGCTGTCCATGGGGTATACATGAGGGTGTGGGCTGTCTAGGGGGTATGTTTTATATGTTATCAATTTACATGCTTAATTTTGATCTACTTCTGTTTTTGTGGTACAATTTCTTGATTTTTTTTCTTGTTGATTCTGGTGGAGAGCAGATGACTGCATTCAATTTAAAAAAAATTGGGTTTATCACGTCGGTTATTTCATAACCGACGTGGTAAAAGGCATGGGAAATGGTTTATCATGTCGGTTATTTAATAACTGATGTGATAAAAGGCCTGAAAAATTGTTTATCACGTCGGTTATTTAATAAATGACGTTGTAAAATGCATGGGAAATGGTTTAGCACATCGGTTATTTAATAACCAACGTGGTAAAAGGCCTGCAAAATGGTTTATCACGTTGGTTATTTAATAACCGATGTGATAAACCCCCTCCCCCCTGAGTTATCACGTCTGTTATTAAATAACTGACGTGATAAACCCCCCTCCTCCTGGTTTATCACGGCGGTTATATAATAACCGACGTGATAAACCCGCCTCACCCCGGTTTATCACGGCACTTATAGAATAACTGACGTGATAAACCCCCCTCCCCCGGTTTATCACGTCGGTTGTTAAAAAACCGACGTGATAAACTCTCCGCCCCCCGGTCTATTACGTCGGATGTTTAATAACCGACGTGATAACCGCACCCCCGGTTTATCATGGCGGTTCTATAATAACCAACGTGATAAACCCCTCGTCCCCCGGTTTATCACGTCTGTTCTTTCATAACTGACGGGATAGACCATTTCCCCGTCCTTTTATCACATTGGTTTTCGAAGAACCGATGTGATAGACCATTTTCCAGGCCTTTTTTCACGTCGGTTTTTGAAGAACCGACGTGATAGACCATTTTCCAGGCCTTTTATCATGTCGGTTCTTAAAGAACCGACGTGATAAACCCTTCCCATTTTATTTATCACGTCGGTTCTAAAATAACCGACGTCATACACATCGTGATTTTATGATTTTGACATCGTTTTTTAAATACCCGACATAAAAAACGTTATTTATAACTTCGCTCGTATTAACTTCGGCTAGAAACCGACATAATAAATAAAAAATAACCGATGTAAAAAACGTTTTCTGCACTAGTGAAAGTGAACAACATCCAAAATAACATCTATCACTTAATTACCAAATCATTTTCCTATACTATGGGTATTAATTTGATAAGACAGAAGATCCCAAATCAAATTATTAAGGATAAATTAAATCATTTAACTAAAAATAATAGTCACACTAACCAGGGACTTCACGTAGTCCAGTGGTAGGCGATAATTTCAATCGCACTTTCGTTGTGGGTTTGATTCCCACAGCTTTGTCTGACGTGACGAGTTGTCACACGGTCTGTATGTTGTCCTTTTTCAAATACTATATTTTATAACATTACCAAAATGAGATAAATTCCTCAAGATAACCATAACATAATTTAACCACAATTCTTACCTCATACCTTGCATTTTCATCCCAAATTATAATAACATATAATTTCCTCAACCCCAATGATCATATAATACCAAATGGTTATTTATAACTATATCCAAAACAGAAAATATAATTCTTTCTCAAATATCATTTTCACATGATAAATTGCAGGTTTACACATATAGGAGAAAATTATTCCAAAGTAATCCCATAAATAAAGAGCACTAACACTTTTAGCCATTTCACCATCCATTTATTTCCACATAGGTTCTTCATCATATGTTCCTCGGGTTCCCACATCGCCTCTTCCATCTTATTATTTCTCTATAGAACGTTTACCAGGTGAGTCATCCAGTTTATCAACACTTGATCTTTGGAATGAAGAATTCTAATAAGCTCTCCACAATAAGATAGATCGATATCCAGTTCAAATTCTTCATAGGTGAGTACATGCATTTGGTCAGGAATATATTTTTTCACTAGAGATATGTGGATCACAACATGAATTCTGGAGAGACTATGCAGATTTGCCTTTTGGTAGAATGTGTTCATGTGTCACAATGTTACCTTAGGAATTTTTCAAAATCAAATACTTCCTTTACCCAAAATCTCCTCATCTATTTTGGATTATATCGATGGAAGCATCGATGCATCATAAAAAATAGGTATTTCTTATATATAATTTTCAGACATCGTATTTAACATGTTTTTTTAGAAACATTATCACTGATTCATCATCAAATATATCAAAATAAGGTTTTGGTAAATCAGTTTCTGTATATCCCAAAAGAAATAAATATATAATTTGATACATATAGGCAGCTCAAAGGTCTCCCTCATCTGCAGCATCTAGAAAATCATTTAGTACATCGTAATTTTGAGATAATGTGAATAATTTGAAAAGACCCTAATGGAACTTCCCACGCTTAGCATGGTAAGAACGTTGAGAGCGCAAAATTATCCCATAGTCGGTACATAATAGGTGAAATAATTGTGCAATGCTAGAGGTATTGGATGTCTCATAAAGTTGTTTTCATGTAACATGGACATTTGAAAAAGTTTCAACATCGTCTGCTCATGACTTCTGGATAATAATTGTAAGTAGTTCTTCAGGAAGAGAGAGAAGAGTTGTTCGTGATCTTGCTCCCTCCATGTTTCAACTAACAAAATGAAAATACAATTAGGGTTTTTGAATACTTATCTAATAAGAATGTAAAAAAATATACATAATAGGATAATCTTGTAAGTGAAAAATATATCCTAACATGGGGTACCCTATGTTAAAATCTTGGTTATCCACTATCTATTTGCTGAAATATATTCTTAGGGGCCTTTTTTGTATTCCCTTAATAATGGTTCGTACTAATCATGTGAATTTACCAAATCATATCTCCCAGGAGTGTCATAACCAAGAGTGCAACAAGGCCTATTGTTTTGCACCAGTTCCCATTCGATTCTAGCTCAAAGCGGTGTTTTCAGGTTTTACCCGTAGGTAAATCTGTGCCAGGGCCGCCTCTACCTGCTCGTATCCAGACATGGATGTATTTCTCGGAAAACTCACAAAATATCTTCAATACCAAAATTCTAGTATGTTCTTCTATACTAATCGTCAAATTCTCTCTTAGGGCTATGTGATCTAATCAGAGTTTATCTAAATCTAGATTCCAAGGTTTGTACTAAACTTCCTCTTATATCAACTGTAATGCCCCAACCCCAGTTACCCAGAGTCGGTGCATTATTACATAACATTGGCATGATCACAAGAAATATCAAATCTCGAAATACCGATTAGTTTAGTAGCCTTAGAAACACTAGATATATTCATAATGATTTACATTACATCATAAAATGAAAACGACAACAATATAGTCTCCATAGTCCACACTCTTATCACCTCATACTATCCCTGCAGGTCATTCATAAATTACTTCTTTATATCCTGGGAAAAATAAAACATAGAAAAGGGCTGCGCTCAAATGCCCAGTAAGGATAACGATATAGCATAAACTTTCATAAATAAGAATAAACATTCAAGGAAATGTATAACTAAAACAAAAGCCTTTTAAACTTGAACTTCAACATAGTATGGAAAAAATAAAATGAAATAATGCCATTTACTTATTCACATGGATATTCTACTAATCGAATAATCACATGCAATATCAATAACCACTTTCATAATGATGGAATGCATAATTGCATACTATCATAACCACATAGTCAAGGCCTCGTGCCAAGACTACAAATAATATTTTTCCAAGGCATTGTTCCAAGACACTAGTTTGTCTCATGAGACCTACCGATGCATCGAGGAGCTATAGAGGGCTCCACCCGTCACATATTAAGTCCAATTCATTCCCATATGACATGGTTCAAACATAACATAAACATTCGTATTAAAACTAGTATACAAAATGTCAATAGTTTATCCACAAAACCATGAATGGTATTAAAATAGCACATCCACATTCAAACATAACTCATTCGATGCAATATGGAAGATTTTATTGTATCATAATAACCTCAATCGAGAATGATGAAGGATATTATCATATATGAAAATAATCATCAAAACAATTAGAGTAAAATATCCTCCTTTTTCTTTAAATCATTTAAAAGTCACTCTATTTTTCAAGAATCCATTTAAAATAGATTTTAGAATCAAAGTGTCCCATACCACTATGAAAAATTTAAAAGGAGTTTTATTTTTAAAACTTTAATTTCCATATAAATAAATCCTTAAACCCATTTTAAAAAACATGGACATTAATGACCAAGATTTAGAAAAATAATTCTTTAAAACATTTAAAAATGGTGTTTTAGTTAGAGTTTCTAACCAAAAGAGAGACACTTGAATACAAATAATTGAGGTAATAAAAACTTTGTAATATCATGAGAATAAAAGGATTCATGATATATTATGTCAAAGTACATTATATACACCACATAAAAGTGATTTGGTGTATAACAATAGAGAAGTCTCAATGGAATGTAAATTGAGATGAAATCTCTCATAAAGGTTGTATCCTTAGGTTAAGGATAAATCAAAGAGATAGTTATGGGTGAAAGATATAAATACACTAAATATGAGTTGATATTCAGTATAAAACAGTCAAAGGACATTCACACATAATCTTGTAAAAACAACACCAATGACTTGGATGTTTAACTCAACAAATGGAGAATGAGTTAAAATTGCTCTTATCAAATTCATATCGATGACATGAGAAATTATAAATGGAGTGATTATTTGTATCAAAATTATATCCATAGAAAGGGGAGTGGAAATTATGACATAATCAAAAGAATAGTGATTCCACACATAATCTTGGAGTAATATAATCAATGATGTATGCGTAAAGCCGTAAGAGTGGAAATTGAAATTTCAAATTCCCTTATTCATTTGGTAACTTATGAAACATGCACCCATGAAAGAAGGATCATACAATGATGATGTAAATACCCATAAATTAAATTATATTACACAATGAATACAATCATGGGTAGTACACACACCACATGCAATAAATAAGTGGTGAACAATGGAATTCTCACGGAATTAAAAGTGAGATAAGAAACCCCTTACTTTGTACTTTTTCCTTGGTCGAAGGTAGCTTAACCACATGTATAATTGTTAAATAATTTTTATTGAATTATACAAGAATCATTTACATTAATATGATATCATATATGATCTTTTAACATTGATTTGTTAATAATATCGTAGTATTATCGTTGTTTCAGGTGTCAACTTACTCGTTTTATTTTATATGTTTTGTTACGTAATCCATGCTGCTCATGGATAGGTTTTATATTATTCATATACAGAATTATTTCAAGTCCTTAAAAATTATTTTTAAATAATAAAATTATAATTATACTTGAATGGATACGATGGAGAATGAATCTCATTGCGTTCGTGGAGACGGTAATCCGTACGTACGCACTAGTGACAATATCATTATTTTGATGTTAAAATAACATATAATTGGATGGTATACCATATAGAAAGAATAACTATCATGTAATATTTATTATTTACATTAATTACACATCACTATTATACCCATCCAAATAATAATTTATTGAATGACTATTACACCACGACGTGGAGATGGTAAGCCGTACGTACGCACGTATAGTGAAATGTTATTCAAAGGAATGATATAATACTGATTATGGTTGTACCATATTTATAATAAAATCACAGTATATATAAGATACTAGAATTATTATTTTAGAATGGAAATAACAAAGAAGGAATAAGTGGAAGAAGAAAGTAACTTCAAAAAGGGTGGTGAAAACATTACCTCTTCTTCGGGTTCTTCCTTTTGATTTGATCAAAAGGGATCCTTAGGTTGTCTTTCTGACTAAATTAAGGCATATAGAATGAATTTAGGGAATTTTAGAGTGTATTTGTGATGGTTTTGTCCAATCCAAAAGTCTTTGAAGGTGCGAATTAATGATAATGGGGAGTTCCCTTTTATAAGAGTGGTGAGGGGCACCTTTGGAAAAGCTAGAAATATTATTTTATAATAAATTCATATTCGGTTTATAATGGAACAAAAGTGGATTTTTTAAAGGATAAGTTGGGGTTGGTCTAAAACCACTGACCCAATAGTATTTAGACAGGGTTGGGTAACTATATTAACCCTATCATTAAGTATTAACTCTTAGTTAATTAGTTTCACTTTTACAATGTCTCTTTGTATTTTTATATTATATGGTTAATAAACATACTATATACATCCAAGAGACACCCAAGTGGTCCATTAATGATACAAATATCATGATATAAGTCTCTTGGCCGATCCTTATATTTTTAGGAATTTAATAACAATTAATAATATAATATTTGTTTTAAAAACTCTTTTATGTCAATTTTGACACTATTCAATAATTGATTTTTGTAAAAATCATTACAGAATTATTATTTCTAAAAAGTTAATTAAATCATTTATAACATGTCATATTAAAATATAAAATTAGTTTAATTAATAAAAAGTCTCAAATTATATTTATTTGGGTATCTATAATATCAATCATTTTAAATTTTTCAGTATTATGGTAATTACTGCATCACCATTGTGTCATAACTAAATTAAATTATTTAATGTCTAAAAATTATAAATAAAATACCATTATGTAGTAAATCTTTTTATCTTTCTAATTAATATTTATATTATAAAATCCAACATATATAACCCTATTTAACAATTTTTTCTAAAAGATATATTCTTGTGTAATTTTTGTATTCATTTTAACTTAATTAAAATAAAGTGTCCCTATCACTTACATGTGGCTCCATGGGGTCCCAAAATCGCCCCAAAGATTCCCATGGTCGGACATGTATTAAAAAATAATGTTAGGACACGTTTTCGGGTAATTTTTATTATTATAATATTATTTTTTAACCCTTATTTACCGGATTTACCCTTTAACCATGGTAAATAAAATATTTACCGAAGTAATTATTCAAAATGTCTAAAAATAAAAGTTACCTATTTACACAATTTGAACATCCTGATTCCAAATATGGAATCAATTTTTCCAAATTCAAAACATAGAAGTGGAAGAAATTACTTTATAATTAATTCCAATTGTTAAAACAAAAAGCGTGTTTTTAAGAGATAATAACTATCAAAATATTGGCACTTGTTTATGTATGGATTATTTGTGAAATTATGCCCAATGACAAACATTGAATTTAATTGTAAAAATATATTCTAAATATACTTTAAAACCAATAAAATTAATAATTTATCAATATTAATTATTTCGATTCAAAAAATTGTTTTTAATTAAAATTTAGTAATTTTCATTATTCATCAAAATATGAAAGTTATCTGAAAAGTACCAAAATTTCACCCTAGGCTAATTTTGATATTCTAAATCCAAAAATGAAGTCCATTTTGAGATATAGAATTAATAAAATTTCAAAAATTAGGTATTACTATTCATAACGGATAGTTTGATTGGTTGTGGTGTGTCAGAATCTCGAAGTTACGTACAATGCACGCCATTGCATTATTCAAAGGGAAACTTACCATGTATGCTTGGGGTGTTACATCAAGAAGTCCATCATTTTTATTTAGTGTCTTATCAATTGTGGGAATTAATTACGAAAATATATCAAATTTTGAAATATATTTGATAGAGTGGAATGACTTTAAGAAAATATTTATGACCATATAATTCACTCAAACTCTATGAACTAAGATGGAATTAGAATTTTTAATGATGAATAAAAAGGAAAGTAATTTATTCATGACATATGAGAAAAAATCACAAGTATTTCTAAACATTCCTTGGGTTTTATTATTAATAATTATGGTAAAATAAAACATATTCATTAGTGGTATGAAAACACTCCACAAAAAGGAAATAGCTACCTTAGACATTGGGTGTTTTAAAGAAGTGGTTTGATTTGATATAAAAGTATATATCTATTTATGATAATAGTTCCCTAGTTATTAAGACAAGAGGATAATAATGGAGTTTCAATATAGTGGGTCAAATGAAAAAGTTGGAATGTAGATACCCACATATTAAAAAACTGGGAAGAAACATCCTGTGAATTATTTCAAAGGTATGAGAAAATGTTTCAAGTGTTGGAGAGAAGGACACCAAGATCATGACATTTAATGAGACGTGAATAATTTTAACAACATTATGAAGGGATATATAGAACCTCTTAATTCACCAAACATGATTCAATACTTTAAATGTAGGTTTTAAGTGCACAATTTAAGATAGTGTAGTAAATAATAGGTCCTTGAGGGGAATCAAAATCATCAACCTCTAAATCCAATGGAGAAAAATAAAATATTATTAAATATATAATGGTAATTTTGAGCATGAAAATTATTTCATACAAGGTATACTTCCTATTCAATCAATAATGGAAAATTCTTTATATGATTCTGGATCTAATAATTCCTTTAAATCCATTATTTTTAATAATACAGTTGTGTCAATGACCAGATATCAATATTTAGAGATACCTAAAAAATAACTAGTGGTGACACCATTGTAAACCATGTGTTAGGATCTTCTCCTGTTATTATATATGGGGAGATTCATTTATAATATCATATAATCCTTCCCTTAGTGGAATTCATTTCTACACTGGTTATATATTGGATCTCATTATATCGATTAGAAATAAACTATTAGAAAATGGAAATCCCTTTAATTATCCTAAACCATCCAATAATCCACTAATGTGTAAGGAATTTCATGAATCTCCATTGTAAAATCCCTAATTATTTTCGTTTAGGATACCCTATGAATAAGCATACCATTCCAAAATAGTTTCATTCAATAAAAACATCATATAAGAGGAAACATCCCTTATGAGAGAACATATTGATATATTTCATTATTTTTTACTTGTACCTCCCCCATATCATGATGTTGAGTTATTAATAGAGGTCATTCCTATATCCACTCATATCTCAAATTTCCCAAATGGATTGTTCTGATAAAAATGGATGTTCTAATGAATAAGTTATAAGAGCATTAGGAAAATGGGTTCAAAAGCCCAAAGTAATTACCTAGGGGTTCCTTGGTTCACATTTTCTACAATATTTATAGACCAATAAAGTTTTTTTACAATTATCAGGTGCTCAACAATATCAATATTAAGAAAATCTATCCTCTTCTAGGGATTGGTGAATTGTTTGTTCAATTATGAGGTGCTCAATACTTTTCAAAGATTGATTTTAATTTAGAATATCATAAACTAATGGTGAATGAGTAATATATTATTAATAAATCATTCCATACATGTTACGGGAAAAATGATCTCATTGTGATTCCTTTGGATGTACTAATACCAATTCAATCATCACTGATTTGATGAAAGGAGTCTTTAGAGACAACCATGAAAAATATCATAGTATTTATTGATGATATTATCATTTAATAAATGATCATGGAAGAACATGAATTTATCATACATATTCTTATGTTGATATTATGGAAGGGTAAATTGTAGGCTATGATAAACATGTGTGAATTTTGGATAATATATGTCACATTCTTGGGGAACGTGATCTAATGTGTGGGAATTTCTATGGACCATTAAAAAAATAAGGAAATTGAGGAATGACTCTAACAAACTAGTTTCCAACAACCATGATTTTATACCTAATACCATATATGATCTTAGTATGGCTTCATAATACCCGTTTATTAATACTTCCATGTAAATGTTATATTTCAGTTAATAAATGCTTTTCCTTTTTTATATGCATTGACATGTTATTACTGATCCACATACATATATGTTTATTTAAATATATTCATAATGTAAATAAACATATCAATATCACATATATTAATTATCTATTTATTTATAATAATATATAAATGATATAAATAAACAATTGAATACACTATTCATGGAGGTGTTAGGTCGTATGTACGCATGAAAACTGTTTCCATATTCATATCATATTGAAAGAAGGAAAGTAAAATATATATATATATATGTATTATAAATAAAGTAGAATTATTATTTCATATATATCATATATTTTCACTAAACCCATCATTAATATATTCGATTTAATGTGTGAATTAATCACATCTCATAGAGAAGGTGGAAGTCCACACATTCACCAACAAAGTTATTGTATTCCCACAAAATGGAATGTATGACGGTATGTTTAAAAAAATAATTACAGAACCATAAATAAATAAAAAATATCACATATATATATATAATATAAAAATAGTATTTTGATCATCATTCACATCCATGAGAGGTGGTAAATGAATAATTGACACCGTCATTTCGTGAGGATGTAGTCTACCGTAGACACAAATGATTTGTGAGTTATCCATTTGATGGAAGTGCATGTAGGTATGGTAAAACATTATACTAAATAGATATAAGTATTTTTATTATACTAACATTATTATATAATCATGCAATAAGAATAAAAAAATGGGTGGAGACAGAATTAAAATAGAAATTCACGTTGAAGAAAGATACATCTTTTTTATTTAACTTCTTTTGGGTTTCACCAAAGGGATTCCTTTGATGGATTTATGAAAATAGTGAGGACTCTAGGGGGGATAAGAGGGATGTTGGTATATTATTTTTTCATGTTTTATATGATCCAAAGGGATACATAGTTATAAAGAAATGGTAAGGGTGAATAACATTTAATAGTGGATGGGGGAGTGGAATTCATTTAATTATAAAAAGGAAAACACTAAATGGATGTATACCTTTCCCTACGTGCTTCTGAAATGAAAAACAATAGATTGTGAATATTATATTTTTATTAATTATAAATTATTTAATGAAATATCATTTATTTTATTTAATTATTAACTGAATATCAATGCGTTGGTATTTCATTAACATTTAATTTAACTAGTACCCGCTCATGCATTCTCACGGTGTTATAAAATGATTCATATATTTAATAATAAAAAAACATTATTCAATTTTATTAATGAAAAATAAATATGAATATATTTTCCCCATGGTCACAACTTTGTGGTACATAAAATTAGAAAACTGGATAAACTATAGAGACAACATCAATATAGTAGAAAATATTGATGAAAATTATAATGGAATAACAATTTATTTTGAGCATGAAGAATTTAAACCCAATAAGATATTTCTTTGTTTTGAAGTTAATAATGAACATTACTATTGAATATATTTAAATCACAATTTTATGGTACATAATATTGGATTACATGTGATTCAAATATGGAAACATCATTAATATAGTTGAAAACATTAATGATAAATTTAAAGGAATGGAATTCATCCGAGGATGGTGATTTCAATAACATTATTATACTAAATATAAAATAAATTTGAAAAAACATTGGAATGTAAAATGAAATAAAAAATGATAGGCAACTAATGTAGAATAATATTTTTCAATACAAGTTACACAATTAAGTTGACATCATAAATATAGTAGGAAACATTTACATTAAATTATAAAGAATAAAATTTTAATTTCACCATGAAATATTAAAACACATTAATGAAAACATCATTCAAATTGTTAATTAAAATTCATATCATTATGATAATTAATGTTGAGTTGAGTCCATACAATCCTCAAATGGAATACAAAAAAAATTAACCTATAAAATAAATGATTCCAACACAAAACATAATATATTACAGTAAACACACAATAAATCACTCAAAGAACATATTGAGAACAAAAATAAGGGAAATACTAACCCAAAAAAATCATTTAAACTCACATTTAATGAAATAAAAAATAAAAAATATATCAAATAAAAATAAAATATCTACTACTCCAAATTATGCCAAATGATCCCCTTTTCCATGATGTTGTATTTCCCCAAGTTATAGTGTGAGTCCACCGAATCACCATGTAGGATAGAGATGTTTCATCCCAACACTGGAATTGTTCACTGATTTACTATCATTGACATAAACTGTATTATAATTATGTGCGACACATAGATATAAAATACATGATGAACAAACTAAAAAAAACTTCGAGTAATTATGGTTGCTATTGTACCTGGGTTTTTATTTCTGAATTTAACTTTAGGGAAATTAGGGATGAAATTTATTTGTTTTCTAATTTCACGTTAATATGAAAGATTCATTCCCTAGTATCTATTAAGAATTAGATCCTGTCCATCGTAGGGTAAAATGCCTAAGTGGTTAACATATGAACCCATGACGAAGTAATGTTACTTCAAATCATATAATCATATGAAAGTCATGTTTATATTAAAAGGATAAAATAAAATCAATAAAAAATAAAAAAAATAATATAAACGGAAATAGTAATACCAATCCATATTTACTATACATGTTATGGAATCAAATAAAAAAGCGAAGCAACATAAAAGAAATTGTAGCAGAATATGTTGGAGTGAACTATTTATTACAATTTTCCATGTGGTGAATTGAGAAGGATTTGCATACAGAAATCATAATTTGAGTTATTATGATGTAAAAATAAGAAATAAGGTATAAGATCATTAGCTATAATTGCAATTTCAGATGGAACGTGAAATCGATTCACTCAGCATGTTGCACAACTGTCATGAAAATGAGAAATTCCAGCCTGCACAGACAAAGAAAATAGTGAGTCCAGAATTAAATGGTTTTGTGGAATTAGTTTATTATACCCCATCAATAACATACATATGATAATTATCACATGTATATTTAGGATACCGATTCTCAAATTTTCTTTCAAAAATGGTGTGACAGTTCACACGCTTGTTCAGTCAGAAAATATGTATAATCAGAAATACATTAATCAATATCAGTATCTTAAATGAGGATCACGTCAATAGGAATGATTAGAATATAAAAATGGTTTTGATATAGATTATATTATAAACTATAAACATATTACAAAGATTTAATTTTTTCTCTATGATGAGGATCCCTAAATTCTATTTTTACTCATTTAGGTTTCACAAGAACATCATGTCACGATACATCAACTTTTTCTTTTCTCTGGAAATCAATTATGGTATATTTTTTTGTTTTAGAATTCTTCATAAAATAAAAAATTCATGAAATTAGGAGAGAATGAATCATTTTATATGTTATTACAATAATAGTTGTATACCAATTTATATTTTTATTCAACTAAAAAGTGTACATATTTTTCGATATGGTGGTAGAAAGTATTCTTTACAGGAGCTGAAAAAGCTTCAAATATTTCATGACTTGATTAAAAGAATAACACAACTCCCCTGAAACTGTAGATAATAGATAATTTTCAGTAAATAAATAATGATATGCTGGATTTGGATGAATGAATAAATGAAAATTTAAAAAAAATTATAATTTTTAATTAGAGTAGATTTGGTAAAATTGATTGACAAATTATCAAATTAAAACAATAATTCTCTAAAAATAATAGAGATCATAGTGATGTTCACTAAAAAATTCATGAAAACCAATGAATACAACTAATAGCAAATGACAAACCATTAAAATTAATGATAACATTGAATGAAACCATTATAATGGTACAAAAAGCTGTAGTTTAATTAAAAACTATTTGGACTAAGTAAATCTGAATATCTGAAATTTGTTTTAAGGGGGAAGTATTTTATGGATTATTGTATACATCAATTTTAAAATAAGAAGTTTTAATGAAAACAATATAGTGGAGAGTATGAAATTACATGAGTGGATGAAATATGCACTGTTGATTTAATGAGCCCAACATCAGTGAAATAATATGAAGTTTTTCTGAAACTCTATAATAATATATATATTAATTTATTACTAACAATGAATTAAATTTGCATAGAATACGGTAAAAGACATAACGTTATGTAATCATATAATTTAATACAATTGGATAAATATAAGGAAATAATGCTATATAAAACAAAGGAATAATATGGTTTAATGGATGAAGAAATAGAGAAAGAAGCATTACAAAATGTGGAAAAGGTTCCACTGAAGAGAGAAAGTGTGGAAATCTGTGGTGGGGTCGATATAGAGCCCCATCATTTTCTCCTAGTTACCCTCTCCAGGTAAACATTTTTCTGAACCAGCCAAGGCTTCTCACTAGAGTCTCCTAAAAATATGAAATCAATGTTGTGATTTTTACCATCCGGTGACATATTCCGTAGTGAATACAGAATCAATGAGACACTCAGACAAATAAATCAATGGAACATATCCAATAGTTGTCTTGAATCATTGTAAATTTTACCAAAAAGTGACATAAACCCATTAAAAGACAAGAATGAAAAATACTCTAAGGTGATGCTAATATATTCATGAGATGGTAATGGCTCTGGATGGTGAAATAAATCAAAAAACGATGTTGTATTCACCCAATAGTGAAATGTGTACAATAAAAGTAGAAGGATCATAGTAATGAATTCAAATAGTTAAGCATGGTTATATCCCACATGCCCAAAAATAAATAGCATGATTGAGTCCAGCATAGATAAAGATGAATAGCACATAAAAATAATTAGACTGATGGGTTGAATAAGTTTACATATAATTAAGTATGAAATTCCAATGTTGAAAATTCATCTGAACTAAGAGATTGCCATAGAAATACATGTTATTCTATGCAAACAAAACACCTAAATTAAAAATAATTGATGTATCTGAAATCTAAAACAGGAAAACATATCAATAAAATTCTAGCGGAGAATAAATGAATTGAAAAACCCAGAATAAATCTACAGAAAAAAGCAAGAACAAATCTAAGTGAGGTTTCTACTAGAAAATTCTCCAACAGATAATGAGATTTCCATCCCACATTCACAGACATGAATAATATGATTGAATCCAATATATAGAGAAAACATTTGATATTTATAAATTGTCCCAAATGACCATAATTGGATGGAGATCACGCAATGTGATCCAACATAGTTAGATAAAAATGTTATATATGATATCATTATTGAAAACTGAAAGTATATATTAAATTATTGAAGATGAAAAATAAGTTCGATGAAAGATATCATAAAAATTATCAGATGAAGAAAACAATGCAACCGAATATGAAAGATTATTTTTTGAAAACTGTTCATGAAATAAAAACAGTTATTGGAGTACGATAAAATTTAGTAATTTTAATAGAGGAATTTACAAGAGGTTGAAGTTGTAATTTCACCTCTATTGAACTCATAATAAAAAAGAAGTTGTCTCCCTCTTAGGAAATGTCTGGAAGTGAAGTATTTAAATAAAAAAGAAGGATGAAAGAAGAAAATAATATTAAAGGAATCTTACTTCTATAAGAGTTTATGAATGAGTAATAAAATGACTAAATAACATGTTATCCAGAAGAAAAATAAAATAGGATATGATGTAAATAAATATCAAATGTCATGGTCACCATAGGACATCTTGTGATTTCTAACACCACCTTCCTCCTATCATATAATGAACTCCATTTTTTCTGAAGAAAGATCATCACTCCAACATTCTGGAAAAAATTATTCTTTTTGAATGTAGAATACTGAAATAAAAAATTAAATTTTCATGATTCATTAAAAAGGAAGGGGGTTTGACATACCACATGTAAACATTATCAAATTCTATAGGAAAGTTTAATCTAATGAAAGAATGGTATTAAGTGATGAAATTTGAAGATTTTTTCTTAGAAAATGAAACAAATAAGTTTATAAATGTATTTGGATGATCCTAAAATGGAATGTCCAACTAAAAATTTAAAATTCATATTCTCATCCCAAGTTTCAATAGGCTGATTCAACTGAAACAAATCTACTAAAAATAATTAACATATATATGGTTTACAAATATTTTCATAAAAAGATACATATGTATGGTCTATAAGAATATCTAAGAAAACTATAGTGCATCTATATGAATTAAAATGTAAAAATTGTGTATTAAATTTAATCATGTAGGCATACCAAAACTGCACAATGCTCTGATGCAGTGGTGGAAATCTATTAAAACCCTGAAAGAAAATAAAATGAAGTATCATTGGTTTAGAATAATATGGACATGACGTGATTAGAGAATCAAAATTGGATATGTATCGTATTAATGTTTGTTAAGATCATGTGTAATGGGAAGCATAAATTCATGGAATGAAGGGAAAATGTTTACAGAAATTGAGAATAAAACACCTTTTATGGAGCTCTGTATATTTAGGGTATAAAGATGAAATTAAGTCTTACAGATTTGTTTTCTGACTAAAAAGAGTGTATCCCAAATTTATTATTCATGAAAGTAGATGTTTTTAAATACAATTTGGATATAATTTATGAATAGTATTAATTGGAAGACATAAAACCGAAGATTATATTTAGAGAAGAAATGAAGGAAAACTCATTGTATGATGGATGCGTCCGGAATAGGTTCAATATGCGCAAATCATAAATCTCCACCCATTGTCATGATATTTTGAGGAAGATGGAGATAGATCTTCGAAAGAAATACTAGGTGTCAGTGATATTGAATAGATTTTTGAAGAGGTTGATGGGCAACCTCCATAGTAGTCGAATGTGAAGAAACAATCGCATTGTTTCGAGAGGTAGAGAACAGAGGATACAACAGTAACTGCTTCAAATGAAAAAATCAAATAAATATAATTTTCATATATATGTTTTACAAAAATTGGCATAAAAAGTTAAATATGGATGGTCTATAAGAACATCTATGAAAACTATTGTGAATCTACCTAAATTAAACAGATTCATGAAAGTATAATTTTTTAAATACAATTTGGATATTATGTATGAATAATGTTAATTGGAAAACACAAAACTGAAGATTATTTTTAGGGAAGATATGAAGAAAAACTCATTGTCTGTTGGATACATCCGGAACTGGTTCAATCTGCCCAAAGCATAATCTCCACCCATTGTCGGGATATTTGGAGGAAGAGGGAGATGGATCTTTGAAGGAAATAGTAGGTGTCAGTGATGTTGAATATCTTTTCGATGAGGTTTTTGGGTGACCTCCAAAGTAGTCAAATGTGAAGAAGCAATCACATTGTTTCGAGAGGTAGAACACAAAGGAGAGAACAATCACTATTCAATAGAAAAAAACGACTTAATATAATTAACATATATATGTTTTACAAAATTGGCATAAAAAGTTACATATGCATGGTCTATAATAACATATCAGAATACTATAATGAATGTACATGAATTAATCTGTAAACATTGTGTATTAAATTTAATCATATAGGCATTCCAAAACTGCACGATGCTCTGATGTAGTGGTGGAAATATATTAAAACCCTGGAAAAAATAAAAATGATGTAACACTTGTAGAGTAGAATAAGGATAGGACGTGATTAATGAATCATAATTGGAGATGTATCTTATTAATGTTTGAAAAGATCATGTATAATTGGAAATACTAATTCCTGTAATGAAGGAAAAATGTTTACAGAAATTGAGAATAACACACCTTTTCTGGAGCTCTATATCTTTAGTGTCTAAAGAAGAAAGTAAGTCGTACATATTTGGATTCCAACACCAATATGAAATCTTTGGAGATATATTCTGAAAGATTAAATTATTGACAACATACGCTATTTAATCTAAAGGATAATAAATTATGATGTCACAGAAATTGAATGGATTGGTGATTGAGACGACAATAGTCCACAAGTTTGTAATAGCTCCAGGAGGCTAAATAATGTGAAACTTTATTACTAATTCAATATATAATGAAAAGAAAACATTAAAAGGATAAGAGTCCCAATATTGAATTAATATCTAACATGATATCCATCACAATTTCCCAAACATGAAAATCATGATTAAATATTAAAAAGAATAAACAAATAAGAAGACTGGATAAGCTTACATTCAATGCAGTCCAGGAATACCAGGTAACAAATTCAACTGAACCATTAGTTATCCATTCGAAATCATGTTCTTCCATGTGATCTCATCTCCTTATGAACAAAAAAATCCAAAAAATCATGTATGGATTTACACATAAAACCATAACGATGAGTCTTTAGTAAATAGTTATGTGTGTCAATGTTTCAGAAGATTGTACCCTTCCATCAAGATATTCTACTGCTTGAGGGAGAACACTTATTATTTCTAACACCTACATGGAATTTATGAATATATATTAAGAAAGATTAAATTATTGAAATCATACACCATTTAAACTAAAGGATAATAAATTAATATGTCACATAAATGGTATAGATTGTTGATTGAGATGACAATAGACCCCAAGAATGTGATGGCTCCTGGATGCTAAATAATGTGAAACATGATTATTTATTCACGATATAATGTAATGAAAAGATTAAGAGGATAAGAGTCCCATGATTGAATTCACAAATAAGCAGGTATCCATCAAAATTTCCCAAACAGGAAAAGCATGATTAAATACAGAAAAGCATAAACAAATAAGAAGACTGGATGAGCTTTCATACAATGCAGTCAAGGAATACCAGGTATCAAATTAAACTGAACCATCATTTATCCTTTCAAAAACATGTTCTTCCATGTGATCCCATATGCTGATGAAAAAACAAATCAAAAAATCATGTATGGATTTACACATAAAATAATAATTAAGAGAGGTATAGCCCAAGAAAATCTCTTAGGAGAAGCTTGACAATAGATCAGGGCGGTCTGTCATGAAAATGAAATCTATCAACCAACCAGTTGAGAATGATAATTGCAAAGGATGATGATAAAATAATATGATGTTCTTTAAAAGATTTATTATCATAAGAAACCAGTGTTTTGAATCACTGAAGATACCTTTTATGATGAAAAAGGTGGTGTTAACCAAGGCTGAATCAAGAAATTTTAGTGCTTCAACATTTTTCATGGGTTTCTGTCTCAAATAATTAAATCCCGAGCACCAGAGATGTGATCTTGAGACTATTATTTCACTCTTAACATAAATGTCTAGAAACCTACCATTAATATTAAATTAGTTGAAAATGATGAGGGTAGTTGAGGAGGTAGAGGGAACTAAAAAAATTGTTACCGAGGTGAGTCGTTAGCTGATGCAGAGATGCTCACCCTCCGAATGAAAGACACTAACACAGAATATTTTGAAAGGACCCTGAGTCGATTCCAACAGTATTTTCTTGATGAATATTGAGATCCACTGCAATACATGGTCATCGCTATAGAAGATGAGGAGGTGGAGGATTTGTACGTGTAGCAGACAGAGGAGGAGCTGGAGGAGATGGAGGCAATGAGGGTTGTTGTGGAGATAGAGGGGGTGACGACAAAGGCATGAAACCTAGGTCTAGATTAAAGAACCGAGAGCAGTGGTAGATGACGGAGAGGACTTGGTCTATGATTAAGAAAAAAATATGAGGCGAGGGGTGGAATTTATTGTCAGTAGTAAATCTGGGACATAGGAGTTGCGACTGAAGAGGAGATTCGAGGATGGGAGGATATGATGGATGTGGGTGAGGGTGAGTTGAAGATTTTGAAATAGTGGAAATTGAAGAGGTAAATCGCAATGGGGGTAGTGGCTGAGGTGAAGGATTGAGGGGAGCATGTTACAGAACAGTGGGGTGGGATAATGTGGGAGCGACACGTGTCCAGAAAAAATCTTGCTTTATTATATATATATATATATTATCATCTAAAAAAAGTTAAATATATGTTATTTTGATAAAACCAACACATTTTTATTCCAAAATAATTCTTATAACAGAACTTGTGTCAATTCCTCTATAATATAAACCATGGTAAGCGTTAAAGGTGAAGAATGTTCCATTTTTTAAATTGTCTTTATTAAAAATATTATATAGGTCCCTCTAATAGAGTATTATACCAAAAATAATTAAAATTATTAAATATGGTGGTGAGGGTCAAACTACTTCTAGACAATGGTTTTTTGATGGGTGTTGGGTCATTTATGCACTTTATATTCCAAGTTTAATCATAAGTAAGCTATTTCTTACCTTAGTGACTTTAGTAAAAAAATAATATGACCATATTATACCAAAAATATTATATTTATTCCAAATCATTATTAAAAAATTTTAATAGTCAATTCACATATGTGGAGAAAATTAGATTAAAAAGATTTCACAGATGACACAAGAGAATGAGCATTTAAATAAAAAAGTTCAAAATACATAAAAGTTTCCATAACAAATTTCAATGTGAATTACAATCCATTGACATTTAATGGATTAATTAATGTATAATTAAACTTATTATAGTTTAACCAAGAATTTAAATATAATATAACTGTATAAAGATATTAGAAGAAGTGGTTTTTTTATTTAAAATTTTGTAATTTCACTATTCATCCAAAAATGCAGTTTTTTCAAAAAAATCCATAGATTTATCCATGATATAAATATGGAATTAGTAATTAAAAATTGAATTTAATTTGATAAAATTCAATTTTTAACTGTTTCAATGGTTTATTATAATAATGGTCACAGATGGACATAAAAAACTTTAGAAAATAGTATTTTGAAACATATAAATAATTTTCATGAAAAATAAGTTTTCTTAAGAATAGGGTTAATTTATATAATACCATTATAAAAAATATTTAAACATGAGTCATTAATATTCATATTACTATGTTCAATTACTATATTATAACTATCTCGTTTAAATAATTAGAATAATTAAATGTTGTTTCATAGAAACTCAGTTTTGTGTGCAACAAAATACAATACACTGTTGCATATAGTGAAATATTATCTTATGGAATAGTATATTGAAATTTTATCTTGGTGAATCATACAATGTAAGGAATCCTATAAATTTTAGTTATTCCATAAAAATATAGTTTATAAAACCACTGGGTGTTCCAAAATAAGGGTCCAATATATATATATATATATTATGTTATTATATAGTCTTAATATTTCCTAAAATTAGTTTTTTAAAAAAAGGTAAACTAGATAGTTATCCTTTTATATTTCACATTAAAAACTTTATTTCACCTTAACTGTGATAATTAATTTTTAATATTTATGTTTTAATTTTGGTAAAAATTTATGTTATTATTAATAGATATCCTAAATTGTGATGATTAAAAAAATGGAATCCATTTTATAAAATTAAATTCACCGATTTAGAAACATTTAATTAAAAATTAATCAAAAGATGTGATGAAAAAGAGGGTTTTGAAGAAATGTATTTTTCTTGAAAAAATGATTTTATATTAACTCTATGTTGTAAATTAATGATTGTATGAAAATAAATTATTATTTATAATTGTATAATAAATAAATTTAGTTTTAATAATTCCTCATTAGTTGTTTTTTAATTTATTAAAAAGGAGAAACATTGTGCAGTTTAAATTAGTTTAATGTCAAACCATATTTTTCAACCAAAAATATATAGTATAATCCAATATAAAGATAAATAAAAAGAAAATAAATTTATCAAAAATAAAAATTGAATAATAATTTCGTTTTAAATTTTAGTCAAAGAATATTTGGACCTTTAAATTTAAATAATTTCTTTTCAAAATTAATATTTTTACAAAAAATATTTTTGCACTAATCACTGAAAAATCAATATTATCTAAAAATAAAAAGAATTACCCCAATGAATATTTTTATATTCTTATTTAAAAAATTATTTTCATTTTATCATGCTTATTTTATAATATAACTGAATATTAATTTTAATATTTTTTCACATAATGAAATTTGAATCATATTTGTAAAAAACATATTTTTGATGACTTATATTATTTTATTGAAAACTTATTTACTACTTAATATAGATTTTCTAATAATATATATTTATTATGAATTATAGATATATATATATATAATTAATTATTGAATTCTATTCATAATCTCTAATTTAAAATCAATGCTATAATGATTTTATATTTCACAGATCATTTACGCTCAGTGTTGTGTGTCATATACGCCATCGAACACCAAAATCTCAGGGTTTTGTGTACTAAAAATTAATTAATAGGTAAAGTTTATTTAAAAACAAATATATCATTTTGTCTCAATATGTTATATTTTCTTCTAGGCTTAGAGTTTCATTTCGTAAACTCTATAAATCATAATTTTGATCTTTTAAAATATCTAGAGTTATAATCTAGGGTTCTACAAGATTCTTATTGATCCCTCAATCATGGGAATCACTAATTATTTAAGATGTTACAAAAATTATATTTTTTTTACTATTTGAGAATGTTTTTCTGTTAATACATTAGTAAGACAATAATTTTGTTATAAGGACCGGTACTAGAGATTAATGCTACTGACATCCTATCATGATGTTGGCTAAGAGTTGAAAATGATTATATTGATGAATCATCACCAAAGAATTATCAGTATTAGTATACCACACCATATATCCATAAACCAGAAAATAAATTCAACTATTAGAGTAATATAAATGTATATCATACACTAACATATTCATTCTTATTTCCACCATAAATTAGAAAATCATATTTAAACTATTTTCATGTAATGACCATCCCAATTACTATCTTATAATAAAGAACGAACTATCAATAAATAGGGTATATTTTAGAGTTCCATATAATATTAATAATGTGAATCATCAATTGATTATCATCTATTTTCATATCATTCATTTAGAGACATTAATTATAAATTTCAATAGGGGATAATATTTGGGGACCTACATAGTTTAATATTCTAAATATGAACATGAACCTTGATAGACATAAAAATATTATATATGCGATACATGTATGGTGAATATTTCGTGAATAATTACTGTGAAAAAAACATGATTTGGATAAAAAACAGTACCAGTAATTATAACCAAGTAAAAATAATAAAATCATTACTTCTCTAATTGTTAGTATATATTATAAATCAGAACTCTCTCAATAGTCAGTTCCACATGATTAACAACCTACTTATATACAATAATAATAAATTATTATGGTGTAGTTTAAAATATGGTACATGATGTAACTAAAAACACAATGCTAATACTTCATGATGTTTTGATCTAAAATCTTCTATTCTTCCGTAAATATTCAATTTAATTAATAAAATATACATCATAATACTATGAATATTATCTTTGAAGTAAAATTATATTGAATATTATCATTAAATATACCATTCAAATATAATATGATAGATATATGGTATACTTTTCAAGAAATAAAAAATTAAATACAAATATTTTTTTATTTTGAAGACAGTAAAATATTTAAGTATCACCATTAATATATTTTTTTAAAAATATTTTCTATAGGTAGAATAATCTCAAAAAATTATTCTACCTTCATAGAAAATTATTATTTCGTTAAAATACTTTTTAAAAATAGCATATCCAATGAATAACTCTTTTATATAAATATTATATGACACTATAACGTTTTGGAACACTATAACCTTATGAAATTTAACAACATTCCTATTATCCTAGATCAATATTCGACACATAAAATGATTTAATTAGTGTTAAATTAATGGTTCAATCGTTTAAGAAAATAACTATCAAATTTATAATTTTATGATTAATCATATAAATTTCCATCTCATAATATAAAATTTATACTCATAAATATGATTTTATAGTATCTACGAGATGAAAACAATTTATTTTTATAGATTCCAGTCAAGATCCATGGAAAATATTCTAATAAAATTATCTATCCATTTTTTGTATACTTCACTTATAATACATGTTTTTAAGTCATCACCATTATCATTCATCTTATATTAGAATACTTATTTTCAATGGAATTATATATGTTTAGCCTCACATGAAATATTTTTCAATATTTTATCCAGTTCTTGATTATTAGATACAGTCAAATACTCATGGATAAATTTTTTCTTAATTATTATTGATAGAAATTATTAATATAATGAGGCATGATTTATTGATCCTAAATTAATTTTTATGGCAAGAAAATTTTTAATATATTCAAATGTATATTTCACTTTAAGTATCTCATTATGATTTTTAAAATGTTGTTTAGTTTTTTATTCTATTATAAATCTCACAGGAAAATTATAAATTATCTTCATCTGAGTTACTCACTTCATGTATATCTTATTTTTTGGCTAGTAAACATCATATTTAATAATTTTTTTCTTTATTAATTTCATTTTATAATATATTTTTCTATATTGGGATTTAAACTTCGTATATATAGTACTAAAATCAATCATTTCCTCAAAAACACCATGTTTACTATGAAATAAATTTCACCCTCTTCCACTGGGGGATAACCTAAAGAAATATGAGCATTATACCTCTTTTAAAACAAGTTTATATTCAAAAAAGTAATGCTAATAATATAGGTTTTATAAACACATAAATTTTTTGATATTTGGTTTTGTCAAAAACAACATTTAATATAACAAAACATCGATATTATGACATAGAATATATTATTTGTATTATAAATAGTATGGATAATAGCTCATATCTAGATTTAACGTGTGGTGTCTTATTCAAACACCAATTTTCTTAACATTTCAATAGAAAATTTATCATATATATGTAAAACAATATGTTGATTTGGAGTTCATGGGAACTGAATTAATATTTAATTTCATTTTTTTTAGATTTAATTTAATCATTACAAAAGTAGACATTTATTAAATACTAGTACTAATTTTTTAATAAACATTCTTATTCATTTATAAAAAATATTATTTTTTGTCTCTTGAACATATCAGAACCATTGATTTATTCTTGATGTATTTAATTATTAAAAAAATATTGTATTCGTCAATAAGTGATATATTAAATTTAAAACTGTAATATAATTAAAATTCATTATTCCATATAATTTTCACTACATTTCCTAGAAGGGTTATCTTTGTTTTAGTAAATAAATAATTATTAGTAAAAGTGACATTCCTTCTAATTTAATAATTATTAAAAATCCCTTATCAATGTCTCTAAAAAATTATATTACCAAAATAAAGTCAACAAAAGTTAATATTTTGATATTTCAATATCCTCAATTCCATAACAAATAATACCAAATATTGTAATGGAATAAAAAAATATTTGATTACAACTCAACATATACAATAAATGCATTGTTATTGAATTATATATATATATATTTAAAATTAACATTTTTATTTATATTCCATGGATAAAAATATAGCTACATTGTTTTAATTGTTTCGTCCATTGTACACATGCATTTGGAAAATTATATTTATGAATACGCTCTTTACATATCAGATAAACTTTGGATTAATCATATATAATGTAAACATGATTTATCTAGATTGATTTTCTTCCCCTGAACATGTTTTTTAATTATAAATTTCTTATTTAATCATCCCATTAATAAAAAAACATTCTGGTTGAACTCCTAAAAAAATCACAACAAAAAAATATAAAAAATATTACAATATCACGTATGATATTTTATTCTATATTAATATTATCATGTAAACATATTTAATATTTTTTGATACCATAGTTTACTTCTATTATTTTATTTTCTATTTAAATATTATATTTTAATTTTAATATAAATGTGATAATACACTAATTTATTCCTTAATTTTTATATTTTTATGCTATATTTTCCAACAACAATATATAGATTAATAAAAATAACATATTCCATTGCCTGATTTTAATACCAATGTCCTAAATATCATTTATTCTTTTTAAATTATATATTTATTTATCCTACCAAGTATTTTGGTTTTTGAATGTTTTATAATTGTTTCTTTCTTTAATAATTTTTTTTATTAATTTTCCATTTATATTCCAGATTCAAATGTTAATTTCATTAAATAAATTTATTATCATGAAAATTATTTTAAATCATTTACAACATGTTTTCATGTTCAACACAATTTATCACAATGTCACATCTAGTAATATTCTATTAAATAATATATAAATTTAATTAATTTTTAATTTATAAGATTTATTTTTCTCTTCATTATATGTATAATCAATTTTTATATCAATTTTTGATTCATGTGATATGGTAATTTGAATTTATAAGAATTTAATTTCACCTGCCAGCATATACTCTATTTTAGATTCATTATCATAATCATATTAATCATACCAGTAATAATCTATCTTATAAATAAAATGGATAGAAAACAAGTTTTCGTTGTTAGTTATAATAATGATGATCATATTCTTTAATTTCATTGTCTAAAATTCCATTTTGCTTCAACATAAAATTACTTCTCTTTTTTTTATATTTATTTTAGTATTTATCTTCAAAATAATATTAGTACTGTTATATTATATTTTTTTCATCACTAAAATAATTAATTTTTCATCCTCTTTATTTTCATTCATATTTATCTTTGGATAGTATGCAATAAAGTTACCAATATAATGATATGGGATTCATTTAAATGGTGAATTTCTATTGTGACTGAATTTATCATTTTAAATTTTTCTATAAATCAATGGAGATGACTTCTCAAACTATTCAATATGAATGAAATTATTTACTAATTCTTATTTTTGTAGTTTGAACTTTTTACAATTGCATAAAACTAATTTCATTTTAATTAATTAACACTAATAATTAGATATGAGATGGTGTAATACATGGACACATGCATAACCGACATATAAAATTGGTAATGGGGTATTAGGGATGGATTAGGATATATAGTGTGGTAGAATATTCAATCGATACATGGTGATATCTAATGATAAATATAGGAACAGAAGTAATAAAAAATTACGAGAAGAATGAATAAAAATAGAAGATAAAGAATAAAATCATCACATGATGTATCAAAATGATATACACCAGTTCATAAAAACAATATTAAATGTATACCCATATACAATGGATCATAAAATTTCATAAAGAACAGGAAAATTGAATTCCGGATATCTAACAAAAAAATAAATTTGTATATCCTGGAATCAACTCAAATCTTTGGCCATACCAACATGATAAAAACTCTTTATAAATACCTTTAACTTGGTTGAATTCTTAAAAAATAAAATGTACACATGCACTAGGTTTACGATGAAGTAAATGACTAATACACTTAATAGGACCACTAGGATGTTTATATCAATAATTAATGTTATATATGAAGGTTCAATCACGAATATAAAAATATATATAACAATAAAATAACTATTATTGGTCATTATGTACACACTTTCCCGTCAACACCCTTACCATACCTACATTTGTTCCGTACATAAAATAAATTTCAAGTAATTACATGAACCCATCATGAGTGTTTATTGCATGATTGAACGATGGTATCTCAATAGATAAACAATTTAATGAGCAAAACTATATCCCCCGAGACATGGCCTAGGAGCCATGTCCCAAATCAATTATTTATCGCCAATAGATATGAATAAGGATTATCATTATCCAATATATTGTTTAAGATGATCCATTGCATTAGGGTATGATTCCAGGGATCATTCCCATATTTGTCTTTTATAACCACAAGGAGATTTATGGAATTAATAATAATAGCTAACCTCTCATGTATATTGAACAATCCCCAATGGGAATGGTTTAATTTTTGAGTCACACATACACTTATCCTCAAAAAGTGATTAGAAGAAAGAATATAAAAACCAACCTCACAGATAACCAGAACTATCCAATCCAGAATGGTTGCATTATTGAGTTCGATATCCACTAATCATTATTAATTCAATGCAAGAAGGAATCAAATAATAAAAACTCTCATGTAATCCAAACCATATCCATGGGGTTAATCATATTATATACATAATATATGATCCATCTCATGTGAAATTAAATACAAATAAACCAAGAAATCATAAAAACTAACACTATCTCTAAAACCCATATTAACATAACCATGATAGGTATTTCTCCATGAATTCCCCTTTACTACACCTTTATGGTTAATCATAAATATGACATCAATACACCTGAACACCAACCTAGTAGATAATTTATTCCTTTAAAAAGATCAATAAAATCACTTGGGGAATATTTTACTCATTAGAACAATCCATCCCTTAAACAAAAAACAAGTATATTTTTTCTTTATTTCAAATCCAACGAATCCTTACTTCCATCTATGGATTTAACCAAATCTATACAGTCTAATTCTTTCAATTTGATTCCAAAATCAAAACATTATAGGGATAACTCATGCACATGTATGTATATTGGATAAAAAATATTCATATAAAATGTTTTACATTTTCATGACTTCATTAATTAATTTTAATTAATATTAAATTAATGACTCTCTAATTCATTTTAATCAATAGAAACAAACAAATTATCTATAAACCATAAAAATTTTATTTTGAGAAGTTAATTAAGGAATGTACGATATCATATGTATAAAATAATTCTTATGAATCTTATAGGATCCAAAGGGTTTTAATAGTCTCCTACCATTTGAATTTATAATTTTTTTCTTTCTGTCTCTTGGTTCCATCAAGAGGTTAAATAATTTGTTCTTATGGGCATGTGCATACTTTTGTGGGGTAACTTTATTTCTCATGCATTAGATTGTGAGATGGTGAGATATTCAATCAATAGACATCAAGAGTTTAATAATAACCCTAAAATACATAATCTAATTTGAGATGAGGGATGTTAGATCATTGGACATCATCACTTGTTCTTAGTGTATCTAATACATAAGAATAATTCCTTGGGATAAGAAGTGGTTATTAAATATATAAGGTTTTAATCAGTGAAGGACACTCGTACCTAAAAAAAGTTCATCAAATGAAATATTTAAAATGTTATTGCCAACACGGATGTTATTTCGCAAAGAAATGGGTCTCTCAAACAATGTATTATTGTATACGTTTTTATTTCAAATGTTGTGAAGCCTTGAGAGTTCAATGATTTATTGTGGAGAATATCTACAGTGTGGGTTTGTATAATTGGAAATCATATGAATAGGTAATGACTTAATTCATATCATCTCCCTATGTCATTACATTAAGTGGAAATCATGGTATTGTTTCATAGTTCATCTAAAATGATGTACACTCCTCGTTAATTAATGTGATCCATACATTATCCCCATTGAATCATGAAACTCAATTTCAATGGATCAGTTTTAAATTATCAAAAAAATTGGTTTTAATTGTATTATATAATTTAATGGGAAGTTGCTTCATCCATTGGTTTTATAATTAGATATTATAAAGAAAATTATAGGGAAATATTCTCACAATATGCTCAAATGTTAGGGAAAATTGATTTATTATCTAACCTTATTCAACAATTTTTTATCCAAAATTGATGATATAATTAATTTGAGAGTTGATTATGAAAAAATAACTACTTTTTATCTTGTATATTCATCATTCAAGAATTCAATTGATAGGTTTTAATCAAATATATCCAGTATGTTTTCTATTTTTCAAATTTGGGGATATGAAGGATCTGATTTTATAATAAGAATATAGATTCAAAAAATGACAGGCACGGTGGTTCTTGTAAATGAGGATGGATTTAGAAAATAATAGACTATGTATGATAATAAGACTAAGGGGCGTTTATTAGTAAATTAAATATAATGCTTAGATACAAATTATATATGTTCCAATCATCATAATTACAATGCCTTCTATAAATTCTAAGAAAAAGGATAATTCTAACCTGAGTGAGGTGGATTTTTTTAAATGATAAATTGTACTATTTTAATAAATTTAATGTATTAAAATGTGATGATTATATGAATGTATATTATGGCCAATTGAGGTATATATATGAACATGAATGTCATGGTGATGAGGAAGATGAATTAAATTAGTCTTATTTTAATGAGGAGTGATAATATTATCTTTTTTGTAAGACTTGGATTAAGAATAATATGAAAGGTGAATGAGTATCTCACCCTTTGCAACTGAATAAATATAATCCATTTAATGATTACTAAAATATGAAAAATGGAAAAGGGAACAAGATCCTATAATTATAGTGAATTGATACTTATAAAAGTATCTATGGTGTAGGTGTAATAGAAGAAGAAGGGTGTTTTTTTACTTTTGGTTGACGATCATTATATATTTAGATAATGGTCTCATGAATATGATACTACTTATTTGAATAAAATATTAAATTTTCTTAATCATCTATGACACATATCATTAAACATGGGGTCATATAGTCTCCAAAATTAATGTATTCCCACGCTTGGATTTCAATAAAAATATATCGGAATGTTAATTGTCATGGTTTATAGCTGTGTTTTTGATAATATTGTTCGATTTATTTATGTTGGATAGAAATTTTCACTTTTATTCATCAATCCACTTCATATATTTGATTGTTTTCTGAATTAATGACTATTTATTAGTTATTGGGTTACACAATTTTATGGAATAAATATTATAATCAATTGGGGTGCGTCAAAAAACTATAGTAATATCACCTTCCTATTGGTTTGGTTATCATCTTGATGAATTATTAATGGCCGAATTGAATTTTTTGGACATGATGGTTAATGGACTATTTTTTATAGATGAGATTTCTGTAGAATTGATGTGTCTAATTTGTATGTTATCTATTCAATATGATATTCAGTATGATTACATATCTTTAACCTATTACGTATATCAATTGTGATGTTGGAAGGAAAACACGGAGAAAAGAGATCTGGGAAGAAGGTTGATGGGAAATGTGGAATGGATGAATGTTCGGCTTACTTGTAGATGTGTCTGGTGGCTTTATTTTTAGAATTTTAATTCTTTATTATTTTTGTTTATTGCTACATTTCATGGTGGAAACATTCAATATTATTATTTTCTACATTTTTAAGGAATTTTTTTATATCATTGCTTATTTTTTACTTTTGTACTAGAACTTTTATATTTATTTATTTTCAATTAAAAAATTCAAGTTCATAGTTTTGTTTCTCCAAATTCCTAGATAATTTTTTTCATGTAATTGATTTCATAGTCATATGATTGATCCATTTTTAATTCATGTCGTAGATATCTTGGGCGTTAAGTTAATTTATTATTTATATGGTCAATTTTAGAGTCATGTGGGCAATTTATCCCTTACATGTATGGTCAATTTCATAGTCATGTTGTCAATAAATATGGTCACTCCATGTATAGATCCTCATGGTCAATCCCTAGTTAATTTTAAAATGTCATTTATTTCATATAATTTCCAAATAGATGTAAAATTACATTTTTACTATAAAATAAGATCCTAAATAGGGAAAAATTATTTAATATACAAGTTATAGATGATAAAATATATATTTTAATAACATTGTTTAAGTGTAATTAAACAAGTAATTTTAGGATTAGGTAAAATCTAATTTAATTAGTGAACAATTAAAAGGAATATGGACTTGGTTTTCAGAAATATAAACGTTATTTATATCTTTATATATATAATGTTAAATATTTCTTCTTGGTGTAATTAGTTTCTTTCTATCCAGATTGTGTGATTTAGAAACTTCTCTCTTGTCGTCTTATAACACTTAATCTTTTACTTGAGGAACTTCCTATGAGTTTCCCACACAATATGCACTGATTCTGTTCCAATGTTTTTAGTTTATAGAAATCATGAAATCAACACACTAGATAGGGGATTGAATTCTTCCATTTTTTTTTGGAATTTTGGATTTAATCATGATTAATTTTCTCTGGTTGAATCTATGTGAGTAATTATAAAAAATACAATACTCTACAAATTACATAAAGAAATACTTTTTAATAATATTGAATATTGTAAATAAGATGAATAACTTTTTTATAATATATAGAAAATATTATTATATTTATAATTCAGAATCACATTTAATATGACATTCTTTGTATCTTAGAACTCAAAATGTTTAGTGTAGACATTTTATTTGCAATTTGTATTTGATTATATATAAAAATTGTCAAAAAAGTGGAAAAAAGAAAATTTCATGTTGTATAAATTATATTGGTATTATAAAAACCATATTCATAATTATTTTTAATTTATTTAATTATATGAATTATTTTTTAGTTAAAGATATTATATAATTAATGTTATCATGTAAACACTCATGAAAATTGTTTATATTTCTCAATTTGGGGATTCAGATGAATTTTAGTGTTTTGTTGTTATATGATATTGATGATATTCATTATCGCAACTTGATATTTTTTATATTATGTCTTATATGTTAATAATTTTTTTGTTTTATGATTTTTTATTGGGTGAAAAATCATACAACTAAAAATTAAATATTAGTCCCATAATATTAATTAACTAGTAGAAGAGGCATGATTAATAAATTTCAGTTAATCATAGAAATTTACATATTATGGAAATATTTCATGAAACATTTGTATGTTGACCTTGAAGATATTATTTATAATTTCATTTATGTTTCTTAAGGTATAGATCCTATAAATCATACACAAATTTTTTATATTGGAATTAAAATGGTAGTTTTATAAATATGAACTACATAGTGAAGAACAAAAATTACTCTATAGTGATATATTTAAATTCCTCAGTGCATTTTGCGTAGTTGAAGTGAAATTTTATATTGGAAGTATTTTATACTTGTGTGCATGAATTATGATATTAGATCCATATTTTAATTGATTGTGAAAATGTAATGATTGGGAATGATGATGGGCAATGTTCTAAGAGCATGGGTTGTTGTGTTCATTGATTCAACAAATAAAATGGAATATGTTACACTGCGTAATGGTGTGTGTATAAAAAATGGGATTTAAGGAAATATTTTTAGTAGTGATTGATCACCATTTTACTATTGTGCAAATATTTTTTAAAATGGTTAGATGACCATATAATATTTGGTTGTTTTAAAATTTACTAAATCATTTTTACTCGATGAAAATAATGTGCATCTTGTTTTGTCATAGTGTTGGCTGATGTCCAAGAGTAATAGGCTAAATGGGGAATGCGAAACAACTTAATAGAATATTTTTTTTTTCAATGTAGTAATATATGATAATGATATAATAAAAAGTATAAGTTAGGAAATTATGTGATTGATGGAAATCAATTAAATTATTCAAGTGTTAATATTGAAAAATGATATTGAAAATTATTTTATAATATATTATTAATTACTCAATATGTAAAATTGAATCCAGTATGTATTTTTAGATCTAGACCATAGTGGTGTATATAAGTTATCAAATGTGATTGTTGCAGTGAATGAGTTTATGTCTAGGTTAATTTTTTTAGTGTGTTTTTGTCTGCTATATTCTATATTTTATAATTTTTTACACTTCACCACCATTTTTATAAGAAAATTCATACTAATATATTTTTAGGGTTTTCCCTTTAATATATAGGATGTTGATATAAAAAATTACTAACTTCTTCCTCTCTCTAATTCTCCAAATGGTTGTAGTTATGTTTAGGTATATCATTAGAAATAATGCCTTATGATATAGGGTTCATTCTTACATAGGCTATTATGGATCTTTGTTTTAACATACAATAATTTGATGGTTATAATAACTTGATGTATTGTGAATAAATATATCTAGTCATGATGTAATTAGATTACCATGTTTGCATATGTATGGTATATTATGGATTGTGGTATAATGAATTGTCTGAAGATATAGTGACTTTTGGGAATACCCATGATTATTATTGGAGATGATAAAATGAGTATGTGTAAAGATATGTCGATATTGAATGGTTATGATATGATTTCATGAAGTCAAATATAAATTATGGAAGCGATGAGCATATGGTGTGTATAATTAGTTAGTGAGAGACACTAACTCGTGTGGATGTGGAAGTGGTAAACCTTCATTGTATATATACACACACACACACAGATATATATATATATATATATTATAATAGAACCATCTTTTTGTTACATGGTGAATGAGACGGTGCGAGGATGTGAAAAATAATGTCTCTGGTTAGGGGATTAATTAGATTCATTTTTTATTCACTGAACTTTAGAATACTTATTTTAATTTTATATAGGTGGTTTCCTAGAGGATATTACTTAGTATATATGTTATGCTTAATGTATGTGTGTATAAACTATTTTAAGATAATATGGGTTAGTCTATGATTACTTTGGGAGTTACTAGCTTATGGTAGCTGTTCAGTAGATTTTGGGGCATCGTGGTCATTGTCAAGGACTAACTTTTGGTCTCTACAATTTCCTTAATAGTTTCAGTTTATGTTTGAAATTACTTATACTTATATTACTTCATTATTTATTCATGGAGTTTCTATGGTTTCCCTTCTCATATGTTATTCTATAAATATATATAAAGTGTAATGTCTTTAATGTGTGTGTATTTAATAAACATATTGTCATTAACTCTCTTATTTCATAATATTTGTGGGATTTAGGGGTAATCATATCTCTATATTCATAAAAAACCTTGGAGGGGTTCAAGTGGATGTCTATTAGGGGGATATAATGATAGAGTGGTATAAATTCTGATTGATCATTGATTAAACGAAAAATGGAGGTCAATAATGGTGATAATTCATTTGTTAGTGTGAATATAGAATCATCTGTATAGTTTACTAGGCCTAAACAACAGTATTTCATTTTTATATTCATACTTTCACAAAAATATATTTAATGGATTCAGAGGTATGGTGTCTTTCGATTATTATTCATACAAATAAAATTTATTAAACAGAAAAACATTATATTTTTACTCCATATAGTACTCATAAATCCAAAAATATCATCAAAAACATATAGGATATCCTATGAAAATACACAAGGAAAATGGTGATTTATAAATCCTAGTAATGGAATAATCATGTGATTAATGAAAAGCATGGGAGTCTATAGAAATTACATGATATCATAATGGGGTTGATTATATGCATAGACGACTGAAATAATGAAATTATTTCATAAGATCATAATAATGTTTCAACAAAAGAAACCGTGATATAACAATCATACGTTAAGGGAAACTCCCCATAACATCATCATAATGATTAAATATTACCATGGTGGATTAAGTAAAATCATCACTCCCATAAACACAATGGATAGTGACTCTTGGCCTATTGACTTCAAACCTTAATCCCTTATATAACATATAATGATATATCAATATTTACCTAATACAATGGGTAGATACATAATTTTTTCCCATCTATCACATAATTAAAATCATAAATTTTTTTTCCACTAGACGAAAATAACCATACATAACTCATAATCATTATAAGACCTACAAGAATGATGTCAGTTCCTAAATATAATTTAAATAACAAATCTATGATTGAAAAAAAGTTTTTCCCAAACAAAAATGAATTAAATAATTTGAAACATAATAATTGAAAAAGGGACACAAGTCCTTATAATGGATATCTATTATAGAAAATTCGTGAGAAGGATGTAGGAGACGACATGAAAACAATAATCCAAGTAGTCGGTGATTTTTTGAATAATTAATTAATATTATTAAAGAAGTAAATACATTATTTATTTAACTAGAACAAGATTTAAACCATGAGTGTTATCCCAAAAATAATGAGGGTTTCTAAAATCAATTTATTGTTTGATAATATTTTATAGGGGTTATTCTTGACATGAGACAAGAAATATAAATATTTCCTTAAATTAGGTTTACATAAAAGATATATTAGAAAAGGAATCTAAAACATATATAGCCCCAACGAAATGATGGAGGATTAATTAGGTATATATATATATGGTATATATTTATTATAATAGAATAGGTGAATAATAATAATATTTATTAAAAGAGTTAAAAAAGAGGTCATATGAAAAAAATTCACAAAGGAGTTATGTAAGATTCCTTCTGATCATGTTGGAAATCTAATTAAAATTATTTTATTGAAATAAAGCAATGGAAACACAATGAAGAAACATCCTTCTAGAAGAATAACAATGTAATTATGAATTTCGCATGATACAACACATAATTAGATTTATAATTAAATGTTGAACACTGGTGGGATGATACATTATGGTCAAGGTGGAGGAAACATTCATTTAAATGGATGAGAATTATTCATAACCATGTTTCAATTTCAAAAAGGTTTGGAATTCATCAATAAAGAGGAATCAAATAAAAATGAGATATCCCAATATAGAAATAGGGTATACCATATATAATTAATGATAAAATTTATGTAAATAATTATAACTCAAAAAAAAATATTGAGTTATGAAATTCCATTATGACATAAGTAGTTTTTAAATAAAAATACATTAGAATTAAAATTATATGGTTCTATATATCCTGTACAGAAAATCATGTGTTACTACCAAATAATTTCATAGAAAATATATATACCATATAAATGAGAAATTTTTTCATAATAGTAAAACATGTATGTATTAGGAGAAATTGAGACGAAAACCCTTATGGACAAAGAAACATTCTAATGAAACCCCTTAAAATAAATATACATGAAGATGAATTTAAAATTCTCGGAATAAGTATTATAAATTAAATTATTTATCCAATTTTAAGCATGTACATCATATATTATAAACTAGTACCCACACCCTTCATTTTCACATCATAATAATTTTATTAAAAATTCAGACACACGCTAATAATTTGCTGATATGATAACCATTATAAAAATGGAATACAGCAAGAGAACAAATTTTTGAAGTTAAACATTGTTTAAATTTAAATAAAATATTATATAATTTTAATTTAATTGTAACACCCCGACCCCAGAATCTAGGTAAAGGTGAATTATTTTAATACATTGGCATGATTACAAGGAATCAAGTCCCAAATGATGAATCAATTTAGTATTCTAGGAAACAAGAAACATACATAAGTTCAAAATTATAACATGAAAATAAAAAAAAGATAATTTATTCCATTAGAAAAATCCATGCTTCCATGATTATTCCGGAAAGTCACTAAAAAATAAATTCTTCATATATTGGAAAAATGAAACATAAGAAAGGGGTGATCTCAAACCCTCAGTAAGAGTAAGCAATACAACAAAATATAACATAAACATTTGGCATGGTGAATAATAGAAAACACATGCCTTCACAAATTGTAAACATGAACACTTTATGGTAAGAATATGAGTTGAGTAAATAATGCCATAATAAAACATAGTAATGAGTATTCTAATAGTTGAATAACCACGTGAAATATCAATACCTAATCTCATAATGAAGGAATTCATAATGTTGTACATCATAACCACATAGTCAAGGCCTCGTGCCAAGACTAAAAATAAGATTTTTTCATGGCCTTGTGCCAGGACACTAGTTTGTCAAATGAGACCTACCATTGCATCGAGAAGTAATAAATGGATCCACCCATCTCATACTAAGTCCAATGCATTCCTCATATGATTGGGTGAAACCCAATCTAGTCATTAATATTAAAACAAGCATACGAAATGTCAATACTTTAACCACAAACCTTGAATGGAATAAAAATATCACACCCACAGTCAAACATAACTCATTCAATACAGTATGGATCATTGTATTATGATAAGTCAACCTCAATAGAGAATAAAATACACTGAAGGATATTGAAATAGATGAAAATAGATATTAAAACTATATTAGATAAATATCCCCTTTTTCTTGGAACAATTAAAAGTCTCAATATTTTTCAAGAAGCTGTTTAAAATAGATTTCCGAATCATAGTGTCAGATACCACATTGAAACATTTAAAAGGAATTTAAATTTTAAAAACTTAATTTACATATAAAGATAACCTCAAACCCATTTTGGAAACATGGAAATTGATGAGAAAGATTTAGAAGAATAAAATTTTAAAACGTTTAAAATGATATCATAGATAGAGTTCCTAACCAAATGAGAGACACTTGAATACAAATAATTGAAGTAATCAGAACACTATAATATAAAGAGAATACATGGATTCATGATATACTATGTCAAAGTATAGTATATACACCAAATAAAAGTGAATTGGTTTATAATAACAAATAAGTCTCAATGGAATGTAAGTTGAGATGAATTCCATTATAAAGACTGTATCCTTCGGTTAAGGATAAATCAATAGTAATGTGTGAAAAATATATATACAATAAATATGATTAGATATTCAATGTAAATAAATCATGGGACATTCACACATATTCTTGTTAAAACAACACTAATGAGTTAGATGTTTAATTTAATGAATGTAAATTGAGTTTAGATTACACTTATCAAGTTTATATCGATGACATGAGAATTTAAAAATGGAGTGATTATTTGTATCAAAAGTACATATAAAAAAAGGGGAGTGAAAATTACTATATATTTCAATAATTGTTTATGTCACACATAATCTTGGAGTAATGTAATCAATGAATTTTGCATATAACCGAATTAGTGGAAATTGAAATTTGAACGTTGTAATCAATCGTGTTGTAAGACCAAAAGTTAATAACCACAAAATTAATCATAGAATACCATGAATATAAAAAAATCATGATAACATATATCAAATGTTAGTTCAAAATACACCACATCTGATAAATAAGTGTATAATAATGGAAATCTCACGAAATTAAGAGTGAAATAAGAAACCCCATACCTGATGTCCGACTTGTCTTGTATGTTCCTTGTTCTTCTTGAATAATAATATTAAGTTAATTTCTACTCTATTAAGAAAAATATTCATGTTTATTTTTCCTTTTATATCACTTAATACATTAGAATAACAATTATTTAATTATTTGAGTTCATATTGGATATTTTATCGATGTTCAGAACTTTAGTCAAAATGAACTGTTTATAATTAGAATTTTTCCATGTGGTCAAAAGTAAATTATCTCCAGAATGATATAAATGTTTTATATATCACACATATATTACATATGAAGTATATATATGTATTTATAACAGTATATGACATTTGGATATAAGAAATGAAATGCACCATTCATGGAGATGGTAAGTCGTACTTTTATATGAAGAATACTTTCATTTATATTTTATATTTAAATGGAATTAAAAAATAATGAAACATAGATATATTTTAATTATAGTATAAAATCATAAATAATATCAGTAACTCCATCCTTTATACATCCCACATAAGGTATTAATGAGTCATATCACTTTGAGTGGTCGGTAGTCCACACTTCCTCAATTGAAATTATCGTGTTTTACCCATAATGGAAACAATAAAGGATTAATATAAATTGAAAATACAGAAGCATATATAAACCATAAACATAATATATATCATATATAAATAAATTTACATCTTAATTTCCACCATGTGAGGTGGTAGGATATAATTAAATAATCACCGTATTGTGAGGTGTTAGTTTTCTATACACAGAAACATTATGTTCATTACCCATTAGATAGAGGTGTGTGTAAGTGTATCTAGAATACATCTCATAAAAATATCCTAGTATATTTCGGATATAGGTGTTGATATAAATGAAAGTAATGAGAATATTTTAGGGGTTGGAGAAGTAAAATAAAAGAAAATAATTAAAGAGAAAATGTTACCTTAAATTAAGGTAACTACCTTTTGTTTGAACTAAAATGACCTCTTGAAGTGTATTATGCCTAAGGTAAGGCTTATATTAAGAAGAGGGGGACCTTGTGAGCATATTTTTTCAAGGGATGGATGAGCCAATGGGATTGAGAGGTCTGAGTAATGGGTTATAATTGAGGGAAGTTTATAAGGGGGAGGTGGGGCTCCATAAGAAAATGTGAAATTATTATTTTATTATATAATTATATTCAGTTTCTAAATGTCCAAAACTAATTAAAGTCAATGATAATATGAATAATGGCCGAAATAAAATAATCTAATAAAATTTGGTCAGGATTTGGATTTTATTTTAATATTTATAATCTTATTTATTTAAATCATTTATTAATGAGGTAAATACTACATCATTTTTCTGTCATAAATAATTTTATTTATTTGATATATTAAAATTATACAAAATTAACAGGATATATGAAATATTTTTAGCTTTAAATTTTATATTTATACACTAAATGATAACTTTTTTAACCCCATGTAAAAATTAATTAAGTAAAAGATATTTGTCTTTGTCATTTTGGTCTTACTTTAAATTTATTAATCTAAAATATCAGTAGCACTCCAAAGTGACTCTATGGGGTCCCAAAAAAGACCCAAAGTTGAAAATGGTCGTAAATGACTCAACCAATAATATTATGACCAGTGTTAAGGTAATTTTTTATTATTATAATATTCTTTTTAACTGGAATTACCCTATTTACCTTTAACCGCTGTTAATAAAAGTCCAAAGTTATTATTCACCAAAATTTATTTTAATCATATTGAACCAAATTTTTCATACTAATAACAAACATGTATGTTGGATTTTAGAAATCCAATTCACAGAAGTAGTAAAATTTCATTTAAATGAAATGATTAGTTTTTTAACTACTACTTAGTGGGTTCGTTATTCATCAAAAATTAAAGCTTTTTAGAAAACTATCAAAAAATAAGCCTAAGATATATCTGATATTATGAATTAAAAATGAAGTCTATTTTACCAAATTCAATAAAAATAAGTTCAATTAATTAATGTAAAATTAATTCTCATTATCAAAACAAATAGCGTGTTTTTAAGAAACAATAACAATAAAAAGATTTATACTTATTTATGTCCAATTTCAAAGTAAAATTAATTCCAATGAACTACATTGGATTAAATGGTAAAAACATAATTTAATTACAATTTAAAACAAATTAAAAAGATAATATTTCTATATAAATAAATTATATTAAAAGGAAATTTTGAATTAAAATATAGTATTTTTCACTTTTCATAAAAAATTAATTTTATCAGAAAATACCGAAAATTTACCTAACGTAAATTTTGATGTCATTATTCTAAATAAGATTTTTTATTTTGTAAAATGGAACATCTAAAAGTGAAAAAAACTATATTTAATGAGGGTTCTTTATTAAAATGTGGTAAATCAACCTTTTAAAGTATATTATGTTTAAAATTGGATTCATTCAAATTTTAAGCCTTTATCTTTTGTTGGATAAATGTAAAAACATTTAACAAACATATATAATCATTTTGTAGTTAGTTATATTCATTCCCTACATTACAATGGCTTGGTGTTTACTACCATTTAAAATAATAATATTATATATTTAGTGTGCAACATAAGATTTCAAAGAAACCCAATGTAACGTATCGGGTACCCCGTCGAATATAGTGTCCCATTTAACATAGAATTTAATTCAAAATATTGATAAATTTGAAAAGTGTCATGTTATTTACTTTCCTGTGATATTATATCCTTCCACCATTTTCAGAATTCTGTCCTTGAAATTTTAAAACTAGGTTTGGAAACATCATTGAACATCCCACATCGGAAAAAAAGTTTATAAAACAATTACATTAAAAGTTAAAAATAAATGTACAATGGTCACCCGAGATAACCCATACAAGGATTACATATTGGAAAACATGGATATTGGAGGTAAAATATGTGTCATGTTCTGAAAGAGAGGGATAGAAAACATGATTAGGCGAATTTCAACAACCAGAAAACCACAAAATTTTGATGAGTTGAACAGTCATTATTTTCCCAGTAGGAATAGTAAACGGACAATGATTTTCTGTTTTATGTTCCATTTCATAATGTTGAGGAATTTATTTATCACATTGACTAAGAACATAAATAGATATTCGTACTTTTTAAGTAGAGTTTAATTCTTAAAAAAATTTCTACCACGAACTCAATTTTTTTTCAAATAAGGTGTATTCAAGATGACTTGGTCACACCGGAAGAGCTATATTTAACTTCAAGAGAATCACATGATCCACCAAGGATAAAAAATATATTTACCTTGTCTTTAGAGATTGACCAAAACCAAAATGGTTAGTACAAGATCAGATTATCCACAAAAAGGATAATCCATTAGAGAACGAAATAATAATCCTAATTTCTAAAATTAAACCAACAATATCCCAAATTTATATAAATACCATTCAATAAACAATTGTGCTTACAATTTTTAAATATAATCCAAACAAAGATTGTAACCCAAAACATAGAATAGTTTTGTTATGTAGTCTTCCACGTTAAATTTTATCTCCAAATTACATCAACTACTGTTAAGGTCACATACTTAAAATTAATTAACCTAAACACATATTATCTAGGCTAGGTTAATCATTTCCAAAAATAACCCAAATCACTATAAATAAAAAATAAAAACATAGAATAAAATCCACCATTACTCCTCAAATGAAATCCCATTTTATTCTATTTTTTTATGCATATAGGGTTCCCAACAGAGAGAATGTCTTCCAAAATAACATTTATCACTTAATCATCCATTCGATTAACTATACTAAGGATATCCATTTGATTAAAAATATGGTCCCAAATCATTTTACTAAAACGAATTTGTCACACTATCTAGGGACTTCGCATAATCTACTGGTAGGCAATAAATCCCAATCTCACTCTAGTTATGGGTTACATTCCCACATCTTTTTATGACGCGGTGGGGTGTCACATGGTCTGTGTGTTGTCCTTTTCCAAATACTATATTTTATTTAATTACCAAAATATGATAAATTTTTCAAAATAACCATAACATTATTTAACCACAAATGTTATCTCATACCTCACATTTTCATCCAAAAATATAATAACATGTAATTTCCTCAAACTAAATTATCATTAAAAACAAAATAGTTATTTATAACTATATTCATAAGAGAAAAGATAATTCCTACTCAAATATCATTTTCACATGACAAACTGTAGGGTCAAAAATACAATAGAAAAGTCTTCCAAAGTATTCCCATCAACAAATAGAACTAATACGTTTAAACATGTTTCCATCCATTTATTTCCACATAAACTCTTCCTTGACCAAGAGGATATCCTATATAGGTCATTCAATCAAGTAATGGATAGGTCGACTACATTTATATAAAATGAATCTAAATGGATTCTTGGGACACTTTTTATTTTTTTCCATAGAACTTTTCATTTTTCCTCAGTTTTTCTTTACCTTATGTAATTCTTTCCCACACATAAATCATTAAATTTTTCCACTGAGACACTTTCCTAGGTGTCTCCTTTCAAACATCCTGCATTATGGAAATTGAGGTTTTCTTATCCATGGTCTCCACTACTCGAGATCTTATCATTCATCGCCCTTCTCTTCTTTGTTGAGTATGGGAGTTTGTTAATATATATATGTTTTTATCATATTTTTTGAAAACTGATTCAGCATGATGATGATATCTTTTACATATATCAACATTCCATTTTGTTTCCCATTTCCACCACTGTTACAACCTTGTAAATCATGCTCACAGTTACAATGACTTCCTTGGAATCCAGCCATTGATTAATACCAGAAAGCATTGTGTGAGTAACAAAAGTAATAAAATCAGTTAGTGAATACCGTCCCACCATATTTACAATTTAAAACACCTTAGTATTTTCCAAGGTAATTTATTCTCATCTTATATTAAAATCTGTCAAATTGTTTTGTTAAAAAAATGAAAATTATCCTAGGAATATCCCTTGGGGGTGTTGTAACCAAGAGTACATCAAGGCCTGTTGTCGTGTACTAGGATACCCCGGGTCATTCCTGAAACTCCTTGTTGAAGTTTTCACTCCTATGTACATCTATTCCAGAGCCACCTCTACCTGCTTATATCTAGATAGGGATGTACTGTTTGGAAACTACACAAAATCTCTACATTACCAAAATTATAGGAAATTATTCTATACTAATCCTCATAGTCTATGTTGGGTAATGTGCTCTAATCAGAGTTTATCTTAATCTAATTCCAAAGTTTTTACTGAACTGCCTCTGATACCAACTATAACGCCCTGACCACAAAATCCTAGAGCTAGTGCATTATTTTAATACATTTTCATGTTTACAATGATTCATGTCTCGAAGGACCGATCAATTTATTTGTCATGGAAACAAGATACATAAATAATTTCCACAATACAACATCAAAAGAAATAAATACTAATTTATTCCATTAGAAACATCCAAGCTTCCAAGATTATTCATTAAAGTCACTAATAACTACCTTATTCATATCCTGGGAAAATAAATCATAAGAAAGGGGTGAGCTCAAATGCTCAATAAGAGTATGAAATACAATGTAATATAATATAAACATTAGGCATGGTGAATAATTGAAAACACATGCCTTTAAAAATAGTATCCATGATCACATTATGGTAGGAATATGAGTTGAGTAAATAATGCCATAATAAATCATAGTCATGGGTATTCTAATTGTCTAATAACCATGTAAAATATCAATAACTAATCTCATAATGATAGAATGAATAATTTCAGACATCATCACCACATAGTCAATTCCTCCTTCCAATACTACAAAAACAATTTTTTCATGGCCTCGTGCCAAGACACTAGATTGTTTAATGAGACCTACTGATGCATTGAGGAGCTATAGCGGGCTCCCCCAGTCAATTTCTATGTCCAATGCATTCCTCATATGAAAGGGTGAAACCTAATATAAACGATCATATTAAAACAAGCATATAAAATGTAAATACATTAACAAAAAACCCAGAGTTTCATAAAATTAACACACCCATAGTCAAACATAACTCATTCAATAAAATGTGGATTATTTTATTATGAAAAATCAACCTCAATAAAGAATAAAATACACTGAAGGATATTGACATAGATGAAAATATTCATTAAAACTATTTGAGATAAATATCACCTTTTTCTTGAAATCAATTTAAAGACTCAATGATTATCAGGAATCTGTTTAAAATAGATTTTTGAATCAAACTATCCCACACCACTTTGAGACTTTTAAAAGGAATTTAAATTTTAAAACATTAATGTCCATATAAATAAAACCTTAAACCATTTTTAAAACTTGGAAATTAATGAGAATGATATAGAACAATAAATTTTTAAAACATTTATAATAAAATTTTAGTTAGACTTCTTAACCAAATGGGAGATCCTTGAATACCAAAAATTAAAGGAATAAAAAATTTATAATATCATGAGAATAAAGGGATTAATGAAGTTTTATGTCAAAGTATGGTATATAGACCAAATATAAGTGAATTGGTACATAACATCAAATATGTATCAATGGAATGTATGTTGAGATGAATTCCATTAAAAAGACTGTATCCTTACGATAATGATAAATCAATGACATAATTCTGAGATAAAAATATAAATACACTCAATATGATTACATATTCTATGTAAATCAATCAGGGTACATTCACAAATATTATTGTAAAAACAACACCAATGATTTGGATGTTTATCCTAATGAATTTAAACTGAGTTAAAATTACTCGTACCATGTTTATATCGATGACTGGAGAATTCATAAATGGAGTGATTAAGTTTATAAAAAGTGAATCCTCACAAAGGGGAGTTTAAATTACTACATATGTAAATAATTAGGGATTTCACAAATGATCTTGTAGTAATGTAATCAATGAAGTTTTCATAGACCTAAATGAATGGAAATTGAAATTTGAAATTCCCTTACCACATTGTAATCAATTGAGTCGTAAGAAAAAAAGTTAATAACCACCAATGTACTCATAGAATACCAAGAATATAAATATAATCATGATAATTTATAACAAATATAAGTAAAAAATACACCACATGCGATTAATAATAGGTGAACAACTGAAATCTCACGAAATTAAGAGTGAGATAAAAAACCCCATACATCAAGTCTGACTTGTCTTGTATGTTCCTTGTTCATCCTGAATAATAAAACTAATTTAATTTCTAATTGATTATAATATTTTTTCACTTTTATTACTTTTTTTTCACATATTACCTTACTATAATAATTTGTTTATTATTTGAGTTAATATTGGATATTTTATCGATGTTCGGAACATGAGTCAATATGAACTTGTTAAAATTACAATTTTTCCATGTAGTAAAAAGTAAATTATCTTCAGAATCATATATATGATTTAAATATCATATATATTATATATATAGTATATTTGTATTTATAACAGTACATAACATTTGGAGAGAAGAAATGAATTGCACCGTTCATGAAGACGGTAAGGCGTACATATACATGAACGCTGCATTCAGTTATATTTGTTATTTTAATGGAATTAAAACATAATAATACAAATGTATATTATAATTACAATATAATATCATATATAATATCATTAAATCCATCCATTATACATCCAACATCTGTCATTAATGAGTCATATTACTTTGAGGGGGCGGTAGTACACACTTCCTCAAATTAAATTATCGTGTTTTACCCATTATGGAAAAAATATATGAATTGATATAAATGGTAAATATAGAAGCATAAATAAACCATAAACATAATATATATCATATATAAATATATTTACATCTTAATGGCCACAATTAGAGGAGGTAGGATAAAATCAAACAATCACTGTTTCGTGAGGCGTTAGTTTTCCATCCATAAAAACAATATGTTATTTAGAAATTAGATGGATGTGTGTGTAAGTTTATTTAGAATTATTCTCATAAAAACATACTAATATATTTAGGATATTGTGGTTGTTATAAAATAATGTAATGAAAAGTGTTTAGGGGTTGGAGATGAAAAATAAAATAAAATAATTTAAGAGAAACTTTTACCTTTAATTCAGGTAACTCCCTCTGTTTTGAACCAAAAGGACTTCCTGAAGTGACGTCTACCTAAGGTATGTCTTGTAAGAGGAAGATAAGGATCTTTATAGTTTATTTGGGAAGAGTTTGGACGGGAAAAGGGAATTGAGAAGTGTGAGGAATGTGTTAGAAGTGAGGGATTTTAATAAGGGGGGGAAGGGCTCTTTAGGAATGTGTGGAAATATTATTTTATTATATAATTAAATTCAGTTTCTAAAAGACCAAAAAAAATTAAAGTCAAATATAATAAGAATAAGGTCGAAATAAAATCATCCAATAATAATATGATAGGTTTTGGATGTTATTTTAATATTTATAATTTTATTTATTTAAATCATATATTAATGAGGTACTTACCAGATCATTTTTGTGTCATAAATAATTTCATTTATATGATGTATAAAAAATATAATAAAAATTCCATAATATAGGAAATCGTTTTATATTTCCAATTAATATTTATAGTCTAAAATATAACTTATAGAAAAACATGTAAAAATTAATTGATTAAAAGATATTTGTTTTTGTCATTTTGGTCTTTACTTTAAATAAATTAATCTAAAGTGTCGTTATCACTCCATTGTAGATCCATGGGGTCCAAAAATCGACCCAAATATACCCATGGTCCTAAATGACTCATCCAGAAAGGTTAGTAAAAGTTTTAAGGGAATTTTTTATTATTATAATATTCTTTTTACTTTGATTTACCTTATATACCTTTAACTACGGTAAATAAACGTCCAAAGTTACTATTCACCAAAATTTATTTTCATTTTTTTGAACCACATTTTATATACTAATAAAAAAATGTATGTTGGATTTTCAAAATCCATTTCATAGAAGTAGTGAAATTTTATTTATATGAAAAAGTATGTTATTTAACTACTACTTAGTGGTTTAACTATTCATTAATAATTGATGTTTTTAGAAAACAACCAAAAATCCAGCCTAAGCTATATTTTTTTATTAAAAATTCAAAAATGATTTATATTTCAAAAAATTCAAAACATAAAATTGGAATTAAATAATTTAAAATTAATTCCCATTATCAAAAAAATAGCCTATTTTATGAAACAATAACTATCAAAAGATTGATACGTGTTTATGTCCAATTTCAATGTGAAATTATTTCCAATGAAAAAAATTGGATTAAATGGTAAAACATAATATAATTACACATTGAAAACAATTAAATGATAATGTTACCAAATAAATAAATTAGATTAAAATGAACTTTTGAATTAAAATATTTCATTTTTTAGATTTCATAAAAATTGAATTTTATTATAAAAATACCAAAAATTTAACAAATGTAAATTTTAATTTAATGATTCTAAAAAAGAATTTTATTTTGTCAAATTTAACATATAAAAAATGACTGATATTATATTTAAATATGGTATGCCAATAAGAGGTGGTAAATCAAACTTTTAATGTAAATTACGTTTAAAATTTGATTCATTCACATTATAAGAAACTTAATTTTATTTGGTAAATGTAAAAATATTTAAAAAACATATATAATCATTTTGTAAATTGTACTTTTAATTCTCTCCATTATAATGACTAGGTGTTAACAAATATTTAAAATAATAATATTATATTATTACTGTGCAAAGTTTGATTTCAATGAAACCCATTGTTGAGTATCAGGTACGCCATCGAACATAGAGTCCCCTTTAAATTAGGATTTAGTTCAAAAATATTATTAAATTTGAAAATTGTAATGTTCTTTATTTACCTGGTATGTTACAGTTATAAGTTTTTTTTAAAAAAAGTACTTAATTTAAACTTAAAATTATAATTTACAGAAAATTATTTAATATATGTTTAATTATCATTAGAACATCATAAAATAAACTATCTAAACTATGATTGATGTATATGAAAATTGATTAAACGGTTCCATATATCAACTCTATATCATGCATAATTAGAATAAAATAAACTTTTTTGAAACATCATTAAAGAAAAACACATATTCTTATGGAATGACCTGGGTTATATCTATTTTTAATAAAATCATCCTTTTTAATTTCATTTCTGATTTCATCGAGAGAATTGTAAAATATTCTAATATAACCAAGAAGTTGATCGGAGAATTCCCAAATAAAAATCATAAATATATTTAAAAAAATATAAAAGGTGCTTTTCATAGAACTTGGTTTATGATCCAAAAACATGTAAACCATCATTTAAAATGATTATAGCATTATATGTTACATGTTGACAGATTTGGTGAAAATGAATACTCAATTGAGTGTCCTAATCACATCAAATATATCATCTAGGATGAATATTTAGAAAATATGATTCGTAACATACATATATAAGTATGATAGTACAAGATCCAATAGAAAAATTATGATCCAAATTTATCATTTAAGTACCTGGTTTATAACGAACATCAATTACTTGGCCGACCACATTTTTTCCCAACATATGTATTTCATTTTAAATAAAAATGTTCAATAATATCAATTTTCAATTTATATGAGTCATTGTTTAATAATGTAAATGTGTAATTTGGGATATATTCCGAACTACAATAATCAATATTGACAATGGTAACCCTTTGAATATATGTTACCATTAAAACATGTTACAAGATGTTAATATCGAACGTTCATAGTTATATGAAGAACTTTGCTATGGTGAAAATACAAAGACATATTAATCTATATTCAGGAACATTCTCATTTGGCCTTCATCCGACTCCAACAGGATCCTCTAACATGACTGCTACTGAGTAGGAATTGGAGGTGAATCATGGATGACACCTACGATAGGGAATCCCAAATGCGCTCATTGGAGCTTCTGCTTGTGCATAATCAAGAGCTCTATCTCTGAATTCATACCTCCATCTATTAAAATATTTAGATTCAATGACTATATATTCTCCTTGTATTAAATTATATGATGCTTTCTATATCTCAATCATCCTCTTAACATTTCCCTAGAAGAATAATTGAAAGGTGATCCCTTCCTCATCATTGAATCTATCGAAAAAAATTTACACCACCATTCAAAGGTTCTCATTAATCATCCATTAAAAAATCGCACTTATTCTCGTAATCAAAAATAAATTTCCTACATGAAGAAATATGATATTAATTTTTTCTTATCATATAAAATAATGATGAAAATCTTTTAAAATATCATCTACGCTTCAACAATTCAGGTATATTTTAATCAATATTACACCAAAATCGGGTATGAAGTGTGTTTTTATGGCAAGGCATTAGATGACATTGATCATTTATAGCCCATCAAGTAACCCACCATTCTCCACTACACAAAAAAAAATCGATTAAAATATAACATTATGAATGAATATAAACTGTAATTTAATGTCAACAAGAATAAAAAAGTTAATGCATGGAGAAAACCATAAGCATATATGGGTAAAGTGAAACACTGAAAAGTATCAGGGATTGTATCATTAAAATGAATAGATGACTCGTTTGGGAAAATTAAATGATTGATTAGAGTACATAATATGAGTGATTAGTGGATATAAAGAATTAGAAAATATTGAATGCTTATGGGAAATATATATAAAAAGGGAAAAGTAGCATTCAATTGGATTTAATGTTATAACCTTTTGTCAGATTCGTATACTGTTGGTAAACCATAGAAACTACAATACTCGCCTTGAGGGAATGTCATAAAATTCACAAGAATTAATTTTATGAAAAAGTGACTTATTAATGGTTTTCTTTAGATTTTCAAATATATAAATTTGGATTTAGTGAAAGGTAGTGATATATGTATACAAAGACTCCATTTGCAAGTATATTTCTCCTATGAATATAAAAATTAGATAATGGTATTTAAAGGTGGATTTGAAGCATGAGGATAGGAAAATATCATAAAGAATGTTCCATGAGGGGAAACAAACATGTACATGGATCTTGACATGAGTGATGGTTATACCAATGATTTCCACTATTATAAAACTAACATGGATGTGGCACATACACCAATTTTGTTTTACCTGAACTCAAAAAGATAGTTCAAAAGGAGTTGATGATCACTAAGAAAAGGGTAGAAGATATATACATACATTTTTCTCCCTACCATGTCAAAATTGTCAACAAATTTATTTTTGAGATATAATGTATAAGAAATTATAAGAATCTATGATCAATAATACAGTCATACAATATGTAAAATAGGAAAATAATTTACTTCTTTAATATCATGGTTATGTTCATCAAGGGAACTTCTATTATAGCTAGAAACTCATGATACCCCACCGATACACTTTTATATATTCCATTAATCTATGGGATCTTAATTGATAGAACAATTACTTATCATTGATGATGAACTATCACACTATTTTATATTTAGTAAAAATTACCAAATAGATAATAGTCAAACTATAATAGAAATGGATAAAAAGAGTGCCTTAGTTGAAAAAATTGATTGAATACAAAGTCTTAATAAATTTATTTATATAATTTTATATTTAGTGCAACTATTAATTATTATTGTAAATATTAACTTAGATTAAAGGGTACGAAAAAATTCACTAAATGAATTTAGATGCACTGTTTTGATTAATATTTGTTAGACATATACCCCATTGGCCTCATATTCATTCACAAAACAATGCCATGCAATATAGATGTTCACATAACTCCCCAGACCAACGGGAAAAATATAGTGGCTACATAATGTTATCAATATTCATTATATCTTCACATTAATGGAAGGTTTAATGGAAAAGTGTGTTCTAAATTCAATATCATCATACATTGATTCTTTATATTCATGTGGAATCATTTATTTTTTTAAATAACATGAACATGTATAAAAATATATGAATAAATATAAACCCATGTAATGTCCCCAATTTTGAACTAGAAAAAATTAATTGTTTTTGGAACTTTTTCATTTACTAAGCATTATGATTCTAAAACTGAACAGCAGAATATTGTTGTGAGTGTTGGAACCCATCAATATGATATATTTGGGCTTGGGTAAAGACCAGCTAATTTTCCAATGTATCGTGAAGAGTTTTGGGAGTTTTATAATTGGAAAATTATTATTTGAAGGACTTGTAGAGGGAACAGAGTTTGTAAGAAACCATATAGCCCACAGTAGGAAACTGTTCGGTATTATGTAGGTGGATATAGGATTTATCCTATTCTACTCATGGTTTTCTAAATAGTACTCCTAGAATGAAAGGGTAGTCCCACAAAGGAAGTACCTCGACACCTCTCACCACACGGTTTATGCACTGTTAAGATATCAATGTGTGGAAAACTATACAGATTCTTCCAGGTTCCCAATGTAGGGAAAACGGTTGGCACACATTTTTCTAAAATGTGCAGCCTAAACTATGAGAGACACCATATTTTTAATAAATTTAATTAATTAATTAAAAATATAATGGGAAAAATTAATACCATGACATATCCTATCTTCCATCTCACGTTAATGTGTGGTACCCCCTCCTCTCCAGGTGCATGAAGAAATCCCTCTTCTTATCCTCCTTGTTTCACCAATTCAACCATGATATACTCTAATTATTCATCCTAATATTCACCTTATGGTTTTTAAACACTCTTCCTTCCCTTTTCTGTCTGATTTTTAGTCTCGTTGTCCCCTGGTGTGGTACGTACAAACCAATGGATCTGGGTAACCTGATAATTTCGATTTCCTTCAAATTTTTTATGGTGTCAAGTGTCTTTTAAGAAAGATTAGTGATGATTCCAAAAACCGCTACCGAAGTCATAGTGGTTCAGATCATTTTGGCTCACTACCATCAATTTGGGGTATGTATTAAATCCACAGTTTGGTTTTCCCTGTTTAATTTAGGTACTTTATGTGGTTTTAAGTTTCATTGATTTAATTTTACTTCATTATAAGACACTGAGACGACTTGCACTCATATATAATGGTATATATATATATATATATATATATATATATATATATATCCCATGAACATATTACCCCATGGTGAGGGGAAATCATGTATGGTGGTTAAGGGGTATATACATACATACATATATATATATAATTGTATGTATGTTCATGTGTGGAGTAGGCCGTGTGGTCAATGATAAAGCTTTCATGTGACAACGTGTTTTGGATTAGCTTTAGTATACTTCCTGAGGTAGGATCCATTTCCTTCCCTTCAATATATATAAAGCATTAATAAATTAATTGCATGTTCTTATCACCCTTATTTAATGCTTTTATCTATTGAGTAGTTTGCTAAATAATTTTTCCTTGATGAATGGAATGTGATGCTAGATGGAAAAAATAAATAGTTTTATAAAAAAATGTCATGATTTTAAAATAAAACCCCTCAAATAAATGTTCACTATATCCAAGATAAAAAGAATATGTTAAACATTAATTATTTCATGGTTCATGACATTAATGTATCCTTGTGCCTTTACATTGGTTAGAATTGGAATGTTTAGATCTTTGGCATGTTTTATAAACTGAATGGCCAATAATATAAATGGAAGTTATAGTGTACGAATTTACCGTATTCTAATGACACCCTTCCTTTTCATTTGATCCTTATACATGGTATTACATGAGTAAATGAATTAAATTAATTAATTTGAGGATCCTATTCATGTTAACTTTTTTATAAAGGGAATTTTACTTGTAGTTAATTCCCCCCCCATTGTTTGCATCTGCTATGTTCCCTCCTGAGAAATATCACATGAACTTCTTGTTTTTCTAATTGAACATGTTCAAATAGATTGAATGGTCATGACATATTGGATTGTTAAAAAATTCCTTTTCTAGTGTTTAAATGAAAAACATAAAGGATTTTTATTTATGTATTAAATTGTGAATATGGACATGGATTATGGAATGCATATGATGTAATGACTTATGACTTATATTATATTTATAAATAATTGTTTAATTGAAAGAAATATAAGGTAGAGTTATATAAATCCCTTTATTTATTATTTTAAAAATGCTTCATGTGAAATGTATAGATTTTATGGAAAGGAACTCAGTTTTTGAGATGCATAAGAAGTATTCCCATATAAATTATATTAAAAATAACATGATGGATATAATGGGAGGCATTCAAATGAAATTCTTGGTAGGTACCACCTCAGGGATTGCATTATAATAGTTTTTATATATTTTTTTCTAAATGAACAATATAATTATGTATGGGGGGGAGGTAAATTCCCCATGCTAGTTATAGATATGATATGACTTTATAGAAGCTGAGAATGATGGTAATGGAGGTATGAAATAGAGACCCTATTTTTTTACACACAACATTACATTATTTTATGAATATTTTAACATCGAATTACATGACAAGGATGGTAAAGTTTAATATCTTCAAGAATATGTACAAAAAACTAGAAACATGGGACTAAATAAAACATTTATCTATTTATAATCTATAATGAGATCGTAACTACCTTTAATACAATTCATATACATATGATAACCTGGGGATAACATTAAAAAAGGGATGAGATTAAAATCCCAGTAAATGAATAAAAATTAAAATAAGTCGCAACACAAGGGTTTGAAGTCAAAACAGAATTATCTAAACTGACATGTATCATGATTTTAGATAAGGAATTATAACATGGGATCATAAATAATGAATTCATATTAATGTGGAAGAAAAATAAAACATGACATTTCCACAATTCAAGGCCAATTTCCCATGGAGTATAATGGGTCAAAGAACTTTTCATAGAGATGTGCACAAGTCATTGCTATCTACTAAGATTGTTGCACCTGGAACACGTGCCATGGTTAAACACTAAGTTCATAGCACGTAACATATCAAGACACTGAACATTAACCTACTAATTATAGTGATATCTAGTAAAACCATCATAACATGTTCATGAATATGTTTTCCATATAAAAATCATATAGAAAAAATCAAACATAAACATAAGTTTTAACCATTGATGAATTGGGTATCATAAATATGTCAAAAGTAATATAAAAAGGGAATGACATAGTGTTGAAAATAAAAGGATGGATTTAAATCATACAGGGAAATTAATATGGTAAAATAGGGATATATCAGGATATGTGATGTTAAAAAAATGTTTAATGAACAGTAGAAATAAACCATTTCAGTACTTTTTAAGGGAAAATGTTTAGGATTTTTTAAAATGGAAAATGAATAATTATTTGTATAAGACCAAAATTAACCCAAGGTAGTTTTTCATGATAAAATGATCTATTTAAAAAATGGATCATTCAAAGAAATTATGGGGCATACATGAAAATGGGTATGAATTAGGATTGTTCCCTCAAATCGGGCCGATTATCCGGAATAATTGAGTAGGGATTATTTTAAATGCATGTATCCTATTGAAAATAGGGTTCATGAATAATGATACATCAGTTTTGAAAATATTATAATAATTTATAATATTTTCATAATTTTTAAAGATAATTTGATTTGGGTAAAATGGGAGAGTTTGTAAACTGAAGGCATAATGGAGGTTTGGGTAGAATCCCACACCATTTTTCGGAAATGATTTTTCCCCTGCTCTTAGCATCCATAATATTCATAATTAATTAATAAGTTAATTAATATCCTTTTATAAATTTATTTTACTAACAAAAATATTATTATGCTCTTTTATGTTCCTTTTGACAGGTAATGAAATTCAATTTCATTGCTCGCAACCGTGAATCTCCTAGGTTTTCATGATTAGTTTACTTGTATATGTGTATAGAAAATAATTTATAATGAGGATATTAATCCATAAATGAACTAATATGTTATTAAGGAACCCATAAAATATTAAAATAATTTTTTCCCTAGATGTGAGTGTGATTTATTAGGGAAATAATTACTAATAATTATTTAGATTAATTTGGCATCATTTTCATCATAATCTTGTTTTGTTATGTTATTAAATATCATTCATATATACTAGATCCAGAATATTAAATTGGTTGTAATACAACTATTAATATAAATTTAAACCATGAAAATGGTTCCATGTGTATACATGGAGGTTTAATGGAAAATTATATCACATCATCCAGAGTTTGCTGTATATCTGCATCGCTTGGATGTTATTTCCATATTAAAAGATAGTTGAGAGGAGAAGATATTTGATGAATAATTATTGCATAAAAATTGTGAAATTATAGTATATATAGGATACTGGCGTTTTTAAGAAGCATTGAAAAGTGTAATTTTGGATAAGAGAATTAAATAAACAAACATGATAAATAAATTAAAAGAAAAGAGAAGATGGTTTTTACCTATTCACTCTTTCTTCTTGAAAACCTACTTAAGGGATTAATTTTGGTATTTTGTTATGAATGAAAAATCATAGACGTGGGTGATAGGTTAGGAAAGATCATTGGGAACAATTTAGAAAATTATCAATTCTTGAGCAGTTTGAGGATAAGAGGTGGTGATGGGTTATATTTATATTGGGGGAGGGGTGTGTTTTCTCATTATTTAAATCATTAGTTTATTATTTTTCTCAAGATACGAAATAATGTTTTTTTATTTTGGCCATATATTGAAATAAGATCATGTGATTTCGAACATAGTTTTCTTACATCATTCATTACTCAATGAGTATTTTATTTAAATTATAATGTATATATAGAGTAAATTACCATATTTTACTCTTCATCAAATATTCACGTATTTCAGAAAAATTCCAAAAATTCACCATAATATCAATTAAACCTGTAGAATTAAAAATTTTACTCTATTTTATGAAAATAATCTGATAAATATTAGATATATAATGTTTAATTAAAATTGTCATTAACTTGGATAATAAAATTCATAAAATCAAAACTACTTTTCTAACACTTTTACATATTACTTAAGGTCACAATTTTTATTAAATCATAAGAAATCAAAATATTTAATAAAGGACACATATTATGAAAATAAATTATATTTTAAATTATTAAATTAATCAAAAATGTAATTCAATATTTATGAGCTATAAAGTCATAAACATTTAATTTATAATTTTTAAAATATTTATTTACTTATACTATGATAAAATTATATCATATTTTCACTTATAATATGGACAAATTATATTTATAATATCATTGGTGAGGTAACTATTCAATTGGGTGGTTTACTACAGATTAGGGCCTCATTACTATTCTAATGGTCATATTAATATTTTATCGGTATAGGTTCTTTTAATTATAGAAACACTTTTAATTTAATTAATTCATTAATTAAAAAGATGGTATTGTGTTCTCTATATTTTTATAGGAATGTAATTTCTATAGATAAAACAATGGGTCGTTACATTCTTCCCGCCTTATGAGAAATTTCCATTGAAATTTCACATTACATTCTATGTTGAAAATATGTGTGTGTACTTCTCTTTCATCACTTTCTCTAGCTCCCATATTTCCTCTTCATAATTATGGTTCTTACAAAATACCTTTACTAGGTGAATAATATTATTGCATAGTAATTTATCTATACTATCCAAGATTATCACTGGCTTATCCTTATAAGAAAAATCATTCTCCATCTCTACCACATATGAAGTCAATACATCTGAAGGATTCAATATGTACTTCCTTAAGACATATATATGGAGTATATCATTTAAATGAGACATGGTTAGTGGAACTGTTAGTTGACAGACCACATCTTTGACTTGATCATGGTTCTCGAAGTCGATGATATAACTAGGATATATCATCCAATTCTTTTTCAATCTCATGATCCTCATCCAAAATGATATGGTGGGTAATATCATCTCTCTAATCATAAACTTGAGATCCCATCGATGATAGCCAGCACAATTCTTCTATTGAAATTATGTTGACATGATGTGTTATTGAGTGGTTTTCACCTTCAACACTATTTCTTTGACCATTTCTGGACTTACCATCTTGTGTTCATGAACCTCATCCCAACATTCTCTTTTTCTACATCATTTCCAATAAGGTCATAATATAGAGCAATTTTTATTCTTGTGTAGAAATATATTATTGTAGGAGAATTCAACCAGTGGAATATGTATGTCCCATACTCATTTGAAGTCCCCATTAAATTCTATCAACATTTCTTATAGTGTTTGAATAGTATGATCAGATCTTCCATCAGTTAGAGGATGATAAGCCATATTGAAAATCAGTTTAGTTCTTAGATCATGTTGGATGATTTTCAATAACATTGAGGTGAATCTAGGATCTCGGTCAGATAAAATAGAATGTGGTAGTCTATAATTCCTTACCACTCATTTTATGTATATGAGTGTATATTGATCTACTGAGAAGTAATTTCAAAATGTGATAAAGTGAGCTATCATTGTATGAAATTTCACAATAACTTATATAACATATTTTCCTCTACACATAATTTTTTGTATAGTGAAAAATTTCATGGTAATGTTTTCCCCTTTCAATGTTTGTATGGGTAATGATAGAATCATCACATTATAATATCTTCAATTCATACATAACATGCTAACATACTAACCACATTCATGTATATTCAACAATCTCCTTTTTCATATATTGCAACCAAAATTTATCTCGATTATCTCAATACATATTTGTGATCCCTGGGTGAATAGAGATGGTTGAGCTATGTTCATAATTCAAAATATATTTCTTATCTCTAGATTGGATGGTCACATAGTCGTGAAAAAAATATTGTGAGTTTTGCACACCGGCCTTAATCTCATAGGATTTCCTATTTCAGATAATGTCTTTCCTTGTATAAATTATCACATCATTTCATTGAGCATCCATTCTTTTATTCATATAGGATAGTTGATAAGTCAATTGAAGAAGGATTGATGATATTACTCCCTTAAGGATTCCAATTTTTATCCTCTGTAATTATAAAGAGATTTGATCCTTCTAAATTATAATCACTAATAACGATTAAGGAACCTTTCTACATAGAGAATTTTCCACCTTATTTTCCTTACGAGGATTGTTGTGGATTGACCAGTAGTAATACCTTATGAGCTCTAGTCATCTTTAATGGTTTATATTAAGCACCTTATATGTGAATAGATATATTTTTGACTATTTTGATCAGTATATATCTCACACATATCCCTATAGTGGTAATGATTTCAGATTTTCAACTCAAAGATCACAACCATCAACTCTAGACCATGAATTGGATAGTATTTCTCATGAATTTCCAACATCCATGAGGAGTAGGCTATCATTATATCTTTTTTCATTAGTAAACATCATATTCCTTTCTATTAAAAATCAATGTACACCACCAAGAGTTCTCCACTAATTAACAGTGTGGGTAATGGCATAATGAAAATCCTATTATTTAGCACCTTATTTATTTCCTCACATATTTGTGTCCAGAAAAATATCACTCCCTTGTTTCAGCCAGGTTATTTGTTTTTCAATTGATGAGACGTTGTTCAAAAATCATTAATAATACCTAGCTAGAACAAGAATGCCACAGATCTCTACTACAAGTGTTTTTCCAGGACACTCTTTTATTGCCTTTTTCATTGAAGGGTCTATAGATATTCCTTTTAAGAAGATAACTTTCCCTAAAAATGAATCTTCCTCCTTCTAGAACTCACATGAACTATTCATCTCAAATAGTTTCCAACTTCACAATGTGTTCAACATAGTTTTCAAATTATCCTCATACTCCTTCTCTCTCTTCGAGTATATAAGAATATTATTGATAAAGACTGCTAAAAAAATTCTATGTAATCTCAAAAGGATCCATTCATTAAATAATAAAAATTTCATGAGAATTAGTCATTCTAGAGGGAATCATTATAAAATAATTGTATCCATAAACTGTTTGAAAGTAAGAATTCGTAATATCTTCTTGATTCACCTTTAATTGGTGATATCCTGATAGATGGACCACCTTTGAGATATAAATAGCCTGATATAGCTGATTGAACATTTCATTTATCCATGAAAGGGAATACTTCTTCATTATTGTGTTTTTTATTAAGATCATGATAATAAATGCAAGGGCGCATTGATACATCATTGTTCCTGTTGAAAAGGACTGGCACACCCCATGGTGAAGCACTCGGGTGTATACAAAATTTATCTAAATTCTACTATAACTACTTCTTTAGCTCTTCTAGCTCAATAGTGGTCATTCAATAAGAAGTCTTTGATATATTCAAATATCCATGAAAATGATCAATTTATAATTCAACCTCTTGGTCAGTAAGAATACAATTAAATTGTCTCGGTAACACATCTATTTGATCCCTCATGATGGGAATGTTTTTGAGAATGATAATATCCTTTGCCTCAAACATTTTATTGATCTATAAATTATCATAATGTTGTAATATCCACACATGAGATGATAATTCTAAAGGATATTCATCTTCCTCCTTACCCATGAAAAGAATTTTAGGATGCTTCAAGATGTGAAGAGTGATATCCCTTTCCCGATAGTTGATGTTTTTTTATATAGATATCCAATACATTCCCTAAATAACATCAAAATCATCCAAACAGTGTATACCAACATTTTCATAGAGGTTAGTTCCAAAAAAATAACTTGGGAGGAGTTGTGTACTATGGATGCAATAATTTCCCCATTGTATGTTCTAAGAGATAAATCAATTTATATATTTTGAGGCGGTGTTTGAATAATTCCACTAAATATCCATGGTATGAAAGAATACATTAAAATAAAATAAAAACCCAGGTTTGTTAATATTGAATGAATAAACTTAATACCTTCCAACAAATCAGTGTTTGACTCCACATCAGCTGTAGTGGTAGCATAAGCCTTTCCTTGTTTTCTTAGAGGTAGTTGTCGATTTCCCCTGAAAACCCTAATATTAGGGAATTGATTTGAAAATTCTGTATGTTCCTTATAGTTGTAAAACAAAACTACAATCTGAGGTTTTATCTAAACCATCCTTTCTTCTTCCACATTTGTAGAATTATTTATGTCCATTTAGTATTTCTTAGCCAGATGACCAATTATTCCCATTTGAATCATTTCTTGGATCCCTTTAGATAGTTCACAAGATTCATCTACATACAATTTTGACAAAAGGGGTATTTTATCTTCATTTCATTATAGGATTTATTAGCAGGGTCACCCATATAGGACTCCATTTTCTGATTTTCATCCTCGGGCCCATGAAACTACTGAGATCCTCTAATCTCTATTTGAACAATCTAGGCCCAACGAAAAATTTTCACATAAATATCAATGATTGGAATAGATAAAATTATTCAATAACTCACCGTTAATCATCCAAAGAAGAGATCCACCTTTATTTCAATATTCATGACAATGCACAAGGCATATCTTATAAGACTTGAGACGTTTGTTTCCTACACCATAACAGACTAATATTTTTTTCATTAGTTCAAGGAATTCATTTCCCATATTTAGATGGAGGGTTCAATAAAATTATTTATTGAAAAACAAATTCTTGAATTATTTTCCTTCCATAGAATCAATTTATTGCATTGACATTCTATTCTTGATAAGTGTCCATAACTAATCAGCTTCCCCATCAAAATGATAATGTTCAAGAAAAAAATTCCTCTTAGTTTGGGAAATGGGGGACATATTATATATTTTCAATGGAGTTAATCCATTTTTCTATTTGGAGGTTATCATAATATCCACTAAACCTGGGAGGCCTTTTTTGCATAAAGGATTTGACAAGAACATCCTCTCTCATAGGAGAAGGAGGTAATACCACATAATTAAAGTTATTATTCATTACATGATTCGATTGAGAAGTTACTATCATAATTTTTTGAGAACCTATTCGAATTATATATGGCATTTCATTAGGGAAATAATCACATTTACTATAACATCGATTGATGTAACATGTTACTCAATTCCACTCCTTAATCTAAGGAAAATAATGTGTGATTATGGGGCTTGAATACTCAACTAATAATCATCTAAAAAGAATGTTTGAACATAATAAGATGAACATATAAAATAAAATGATATCATAACATGTGATTCCTAGGATTCAATTTAGGTTACCCCAAATATATACATATGGGATTTTTTTCACCTAATAATTTTTCATAATGAGCTTATAAATTTACCAAAGTATATCCCCTGATAGATTCAAACCAGGTGCACAATAATGTAGGTTGTCGAATATGAGGTTACCCCATGTTAGGTCCATAAATCCATGTCAGAATTGTTACTACTGGGTAAATATATTCTAGAAGCAAATCAACTTGTACTATCTATACATGAATGAATTTTAGTGATAAACCAGTTACTCCATATTTACCAAAATTAAGGGATGATTTTTTAGTCTTAGTATTATCCCTATGAATCTTACTAATGTACTTTATTCCTATTCTCAAAAAATAACTCTAATTTTCTTTTTATACCAACTATAGGGACCCCATCCTTATAAAAATATTATTCCTTTATTTCAAGCCAAATTAAATAGAAAATTAAAAACTGAGGATAGTAAAGTATCATGTAATAGAGGACTAGGTACATAATACTAAAAAATGGTACTAAATAAAACATTTCTTTATTTATCATCCATTATGAGATAATAACTTCCGTTTAAGATATTATTTATTCATAGGATAACATGGGAAGAAGATGAGAAAATAGATCATACGAAAATCCCAGCATGGAATTAAAAATTAAAATAACGCATAACACATGGGTTAGAAGGAAAAACATTATTATATGAAAAGTCATGGAACATGATTAAACATTACGAATCATAACATGAGATCTAAAATACTGATTTCAATGTATTATGTAAGGACCATAAAACATGAATTTATTATGATGCATGTCTAATTGATCATAGAAGAGAACATGCTTATGTATATTTGACATATAGGATCTTGAGTCCTGGGGAACTACCCAAATTGTTGCACATAGAGAACACGTCAATGATAACCACCAAGATCGTGGCACCTAACATATCAGTAGCCTAAAAAATACGCAATTATATTGAATAATATTTTGTAACAACAATCATAACATGTTCATGAAAATATTTTCAATGTAAAGAATCATAAATAAGAAATCAAACATAAATACAAGGTCTAACCATGGATTGAATTGGGAATCATAATTTCGTCACTGCACATAACAAAAGGGAATATCATAGGGGTTTACATGAATGGATGGATTTAAATAACAAATAGATTTTTTTAATGAATGTATTCATATATTATTTTATTTTATATTAAAATGAATTTAAAAGAGTTCTTAAGATAATTTATAAATAAAACATTTTAGTACAATTTAAAGGAAGACGCCCAAAATTCATTAAAACTGAAAAGGATTAATAGTTTCTTTAAAACAAGAATAAAACCAAGATATTTTTTAATGATTAAATGATTGATTTTTGAAAAATAATTCTAGATTATTATATATTATGAATCACACATTAATGTGGGAAATAATTTTGTAAATTTCATTAAATTGAGCTTTCATAGTGAGATTTATTTAGTCGGGAACCATTTAAAAACTTATATGTCACCCAAAATAAAGATGAATGGATCATGACAAATTAATTTTCGAAATATACATATCATATATAATATTTAAATAAAAATAAAATAAAATTTCATTTGGTTTAAAAGAAAGAACGAATAACTAGAAAGAATATTTAGGGATCAGATAAAATATCATACCTTATATATGAAATGATTCTGCAATTGATCTAAATGTACTGAATATTAAAATTTAACTAATTTATTAATTTATTAAGAAACTCTTATAAAATTATTTTATTTTTTATAATATTATTATCATTATTTATGTACCATTTATGGGTTATTAAATTCAATTTCATCGCTCAGAGGCATGAGTTTCCTTTGTTTTTATTACTGGTTTACTTGAATATGTGCAAAAAAAACATTTAAAATGAGGGTTGTGGTCCAGAAATGATCTTATACGTAATTAATGAACATATATAAAATTAAAATTCTAATTTTTTGTTCATAATTGAGGATTATTTATGTAGATACCCGAAGATTAACGTACATGGAAAATACATTACTTTTGTGGAATACTTAATACATAACAAAAACAGACACACAAGGATTGTAATAGTTTAGTGTCGTTGGAAACTCAGAATAAAATCTTCTAATCGTGGTGAATGATCTTCTACATCTCCCAATAAATATCTTCCCTTTTTTTCTTACCTAAAACCTTTATTTATATCATGGGGAAAAGAAAACATAAAAGGGGTGAGCTCAAATGCCCAGTAAGGGTAAACATAGAGAACATAAAACAATCCATAAACATTTGAATGCAAAAACTTGAACATAAAATCATAACATCAAAATCTTCAGAAAAGAAATGAATCTTGGAAGTACGTAAGGCATATATCATAAGGTAATATCAATCATGATAAAATAGAATGGGAATAAAACATGTAATTGTTGTAACCATTAAGCACATGATATGATTCCCATAGTAGCAAAGGCATTGATGCCAAGACCATCTTAGTGGACAAAGTCCCTTTTTGAATCGAGTTCACTCCTAATTCCAGTCCTGTATTACTGAACTGGTTTAACTTGTCATTCTAGCCATGTCTATATCATGAGATATAAATCTTTACCTAATACATTGGAGGGGGATATTGGTCCCACCCATCTCACAATTAAATCATTCTTACTTGTGCCACAAAATAAACATACATCATTCATAATAACTCAATGAATAAAATGGGTTTCATAAACATCATCCCATCATCACATAATCCATATAAAAGAAATAGATATATCTTCATAAGAAAATTGAAACCATGTAAATCCTAGAGAAATTATACTTGAAACATACACATATGAAATAATGTCATCTATGATGTAAAATGATTTTGATAAAACACTTGAAATGAATTCTTGAGGAATATATCCTTTCTTCTTAAAAATATATATCTTGCCACAAAACATCATACAATTTTAAAAGAAAAGTATTTTTTTGAATATATTCATGAAATTTTTTGGAGGATGCTTCAGGAAAATAAGGCTTTATAAAACCGTAAAAATCCTTTCATGCCGTATATGTTAAAAAAACATTCTTCTCGTACTTTTGTCAGAAAAGTCAAAAAGTACCTTGTAGGGTAAATAAAAGAAAGATTCCTTCCATAACATGGGGTAAAGGTCAAACAGGTAAAAAGGAATTTAATCATACATGAATACACTTTTATAAAACATGGACATGGATGATAGCAATAACCCCAGTAAACATTTATGAATAAGAAAACTCGGATAAAATGAGATTTGCACATTTATCCCTTACCTTAGGTCCGATATGCTTTGTACGTATCCGAACCTCTTGTATAATGGTTTAAATAATGTCATTTACTTATTAAAGAATCATATTCATTGCTATGATATCATATATGTTTCACTTATGACTTTATATTACTCGTTCTTTTGTAAATTCCATGTTAAAGAAGCATTTTGGTTAAAATCATTTCATTTATCGTATGTGCTTCGACTTGTCGTTCTTGATATTAATACTTATATCCTGATTTAAATAATTACAGAATGTAAAACATGATTTATATATAATATATATTCATCATATACATATATATATTATAGATCGATAAAAGGAATGAAATACACCATTCATGGAGATGGTAGGCCGTACGTACGCATGAAAGTTGTTTTCGTTTCCTTATTGAATTGAATGAAACTAAATAGATGACATACATATATACATATATAAATAAATCTAGTATCATTAATTTATTTCATTATTATTCATTATATAAACTTTATGATCATTCGTGTATGGTTATCATGGAGAATGAATCTCATCACGTCGTGGAGACGGTAGTCCGTACGTACGCATGAGCGATAATATCATTCCCATAATTATTGAACAGAATCGGAGTTGATGGTATAAAATTTCAGAATACATGTGATGTTATAATAACCATATATAGTTATTCTTTCCACCATTATACCCATCCATTTAAGGTGTTGGGGGAAAAACAGATTTCACCACGGTGTGGAGACGATATTTCGTATGTACGCACGCGTGGTGATTTCGTTTTCCATAGGATGGATAGATGGTGAAATAGGGTTGTTTAATACTTATAATAACATATCATTATATGAGTTATACTGATGTTATTACTTCATAATGAAACAACAAAAGAATAATAATTGGAATAAGAAATAAATTTGGAAGAATCGGTAATGGACATTACCTCCTCTTTGAAACACCTATTTGAGACCTCATATTATGGCACTAAAATTGGTCTTTGAAAAATACCAAAACCTCTAGGATGTTTCTATGGAAGTGTAGAAGATAATTTGGCAGGGGTTGGGCGAGCTTGAAGGCTCAAAGTGGTGTGAGGAGGAGAGGGAGGAGGTGCCCTTTTATAAGGGAGGAGAGGGGCACCTTTGGAAAAACTAAAAATATAATTTTATTATAAAGTCATATTCGGTTTTTAATAGCTCCAAATTGAGTTATTTCGAAGATAATGTGGTGATGGGTCTAAATAATCTCATCCAATAGAATTTAGACAAGTTTAGGTTTCTATTTAACCTTATCTTTTAGATTTAACTTTAAGTTAAATTATTTAACTTTTACCTTGTCTTCTTGTTTTCTTAAACTATAAGGTTAATAAACATACTATAACAAGGAAAACGATCCCCATGTTGTTTATTATTAATATATATAACCTTATATAAGTCATTTTTTCAATCCTTAGTTTTTTAGGTATAAAATTACAATTAATAATATAATATTTGTTTGAAAAACTATTTTATGTCAATTTTGACACTATTTGGTAATTGGTTTTTTTGAAAATCATAACAGAAAGATAAGTTCGAAAATTTTTAACTAAATCAATACTAACATGTAATATTATCCTCTAAAATTAGTGTTATTCATTAAAAGTCTCAAATTACATTTATTTGGGTATTTATAACATCAATTGTGTCAATACTTCATTAATAAGATAATTACTGCATCATCTTTGTGTCACAAATAAAATAAATTATTTAATGTCTAAAAATTATAAATAAATACAATTATGTAGGAAATAGTTTTATATTTCTAATGAATATTTATATTCGAATATATCTTATGTATAACCCTATATTAAAAACAATTTACATTTTAAACTTTGATTTTAACTATTTTAACCCGTCTTTAAATAAATTAATATTAAATGTCCTAATCTAATATAAGTGGGCCTAAATGGTAATTTTTTATTCCTAAGGTTGTTTTTGGTCGAATTACACTTAACCAATAGAATTAGGATATGTGTTAGGGTAATAATAATAACATTTTTACCCTTAATTATCATATTTACTTTTAACCGTGGTAAATAAAAGTAAAAAGTTACTATTCACCACAAAATAAATTCATCTCATTGAACCACATTTTAGTCCTTGATATTAAACCTATCTCTTGAATTTTTGAAATTCCACTCACAGAAGAGGTAAAATTTTGTTTTCTGAAAAATTCAGTTTTTTAACTACCACTTAGTGGTTTCACTATTCATCAAAAAATGAAAGTTTCCAGAAAAATAACAAAACTTAGGCCTAAGATATATTTGATATTCTGAATTAAAAAATGATTTCTATTTTACCAAATTCAAAACATATCAGTTGCATTAATTAATTTAAAAAATTAATTCTCGTCGTCAAAACAAATACCGTTTTTAAGAGATAAGAACTATCAAAAGATTGACACTTGTTTATGTCTGGTTTAAATATTAAATTATATACAATGACCAACATTGTATTAAATGGTAAAAATATATTCTAAATATACTTTAAAACCACTCAAATTAATAATTAATCACTATTAATTATTTCGATTAAAAAAGTTGTGTTTAATTAAAATTTAGTAATTTTCACTATTCATTAGAATATGAAAGTTATCCGAAAAGTACCAAAATTTCACCCAAAGCTGATTTCGATATTCTGATTCCAAAAATGAAGTCCATTTTGAATGATAAAATTTATAAAATTTCAAAAAGTGGGTATTACTATTCATAACGGCTAGTTCATAATAATATTATAATAATATCTCGTTTAGTGAAACTCGGTATTGCATACTACACACGCTATTGAGGAAGGTCTTTATTGCATGTAATGCAAGCCATGTCAGGGATGTGTGTTGTGAAAGATCATTTTGGTGTAGCATACAACACAAGACATTAATGAAATTAAAAAGAATATTTTTCATAAAATCTCGGGGTGTTACATTCTACCACCCTTAAAATGAATTTCACCCTCGAAATTCGTCGGGGTTATAAATGGTTTACTACTCGAAAGTTTCATTAATAGAAACCCACATCGTAAAAAGGAATACAAATACATAGATTTAAAAATTAAAGTATGAAACGTAATGGTTACCCCAATTAACTCATGACTGGGTTTTCAGGCAGGAGAACATAGGTGAAAATGTGGATATGGAAGAAAAATTTAACCATCAAGCTCTGATTGAGAGTGGTAGAAAACATCGCTATGAAAAATCCAACAATCACAAAGCCATAAATTTGTGATGATCTAGGGTACCATCTGATTCATCAGATATAAGGGAACTAGGATAACATTTTTGGTTTTCAAGATCATTTCCCTAAAGTTGAAGAATATGAATTAGAATAAATACTTACTTTATTTTGGTACAATATCACTGTTGTTCGTGCCTTGAACAATTTCCAATTCAACTCGTAAAGAAATTAAGTTGAATTTTTTATTTGTGAAGTGTTAGCATATCATGTGATAGAATGCCGGTTCATTCCATCTATCTCAAACAAAAGGTTCGAAAAAGTTATTAAATATACATAAGTCGACCTATAATGAGATTAATCATATATGGTTCCTAAAAGGGACTTATACTTCATATATCGTACTGCATAATATAATATAACAAGTTTCTACTAAACAGAGACTTCCTGTAGGCCAGTGGTAGCCGATAAAGGCCAGTCGAACTTCGGTTTTGGGTTCGATTCCCACATCCTTGTCTGACGCGATGGGCTATCTCTCGTCCTGCAGGTTGGCCTTTTTCTAAAACTACATTACTATAACATGCCATCAATAATATCGAAAAAATTTCTATCCTTAAACAATACTATCTTATGTATAACATAATCCATTCCAATCTTTATCTAAAATACTTTGGTCCAAGCTCATAGTATAAAAAAAATGATTACTTGAAATGTCATCAACCAACCATCATTTATCCCCCATTATATTGTTGGTCACATTCCAATCATGTGAATACCTTAATCATGTATTCTATTGAAAAATGAATACCCATTAAACCTTAGTAAAAACATGAATTCTGTCAAAATTTAACTCATTCCACTTACCAAAATCCAAAAATTCTATATACTCAAACCATGATATAACCTTATCCTTATATCAGTCTTGAGCTCATGAATACTATCAAATTTTTAATTTTTTTCCTTAATCCTACATTATGAGCATATCATATACTTTCCAAAAATACTGGTACCATTCCCCACACACTTTCAAAACTTAAGGAAAGACAACATTGTAACAATCCATAGAATTCTCTTTATTCCATAGTACCATGATATTACATATACAACATTACACTTGATAAACATATAAGCATTCGACTACCTTAAACCATTGACTGAGCTTCTACAATTATTTCTTCTCTCATATCATTTGTTGTCTCTTCATCATCATCAACCTAAATATTACCCATACGACCATATTGATTCTCTTCATGAGACTTTCCCTTAGGTAATTGGTTTGCATAATGCCTGTACATTCCACATTTAAAACATTTAACCATTGTCGATGTCGTAGCAATACCATTATCCTCATCCATGGTGTTAACAGAACCTTTTCCTTTGCACTTACTGTCTTTATGTCCTTCTTTTCCCCACCTAAAGCATCATACAGTTCCATTGAAACATTCTACTTGATGCCTCTTCCCACATAATTTAAATAGGGGAAATTGAACTTTCTTTCCTCTATGATCATCATGAAACTCCATCTTTCTCTTATTAGCCGAGTCAGGAAACTTACCAAATTTGAGTTTATTGATCATAATATGAGATTGATGATTCATCATAATAATGATGTTTGGACTTCCAAATCCCATTTAATTTGGTTGCTCATGAAGAATATAATTCCATTGTCCATCATATCCTCCCTTATCGTGAATCATCTTCTTTCCAACCATTTTCTAAAACCCAAAAAGAATAGTGTGAGAGGAAAAAATCATAATAAAGTGGGAGTAACTTTAATATCTAACATCTTAGGTTTAATATAATATCGTTAACATAATTCTAGGACTATAACCTATACTTATACTTAACCTTAGGGACATCCCTAGACATACCTTAGAAATATCTCTATGGATCTCACTAAATTTCTCGCATCCTAGTTTCCAAAGGTTGACTAAACCATTCCTCTGATACCAACTGTAGAGACCTGAAGCTTGACGTACATGGACAATACATTACTTTTTCAGAATTCTTAATACATAACAAAATCAGACACACAAGGATCATAATAGTTTAGTGTCTTTGGAAACTCGGAATAAAATCTTCTAATCGTGGTGAATGATCTTCAACATCTCCCAATAAATATCTTCCCTTTTTTTCTTACCTAAAACCTTTATTTATATCATGGGGAAAAGAAAACATAAAAGGGGTGAGCTCAAATGCCCAGTAAGGGTAATCATAGAGAACATATAACATTCTATAAATATTTGAATGCAAAAACTCGAACATAAAATCTAAACATCAAAATCTTGAGCAAAGACATGAATCATGGCTGTACGTTAGGAATATATCATAAGGGAACATCAATCAAGATAAAATAGAATGGGAATAAAACATGTAATTTTTGAAACCATTAAAAACATGATATTATTCCCAAGCCAAGGCATTGCTGCCAAGACCATCTTAGTGGACAAAGTCCCTTTCTGAATTGAGTTCACTCCTCGTTCCATTCCTGTATTACTGAACCAATTTAACATTTCATTCCAGCCATGTCTATCTCATGAGATATAAATCTTTATCCAATGCATTGGAGGGAGATATAGGTCCCACCCATATCATAATGAAATCATTCTTACTTGTTCCACAAAATAAACATACATCATTCATAATAACTCAATGAATAAAATGGGTTTCATAAACATCATCCCATCATCACATAATCAATATAAAAGAAATGTATATTTCATCATAAGAAAATTTAAACCATGTAAATCATAGAGACATTATACTTTAAACATATACATATGAAATAATGTCATCTTAGATGTAAAATGATTTTGATAAAACACTTGATATTAATTCATGAGGAAAATATCCTTTCTTCTTGAAAACCAATTTCTTTTCACAAAATGTCATTCAATATTAAAAGAAAATTATTTTGTTGAAAATATTCATGAAATATTTTGGAGGATTATTCATAAAAATAAGTCTTTATAAAACCGCAAAAATCCTTTCATGCCGTATACGTTAAAAAATCATTCTTCTCGTTCTTTTCTCGGAAAAGTCAAAAAGTTCCTTGTAGGCTAAATAAAAGAAATATTCCTTCCATACCATGGGGTAAAAGTCAGTTGGGTAAAAAGTAATTTAATCATACATGAATACACTTTCATAAAACATGGTCATGATTGATAGCAATAACCCCAGTAAACACTTACGAATAAGCAATCTTGGATAAAAATGAGATTTGCACAATTATCCCTAACTATAGGTCCGATATGCTTTGTACGTATCCGAACCTCCTGTATAATGGTTTAAATAATGTAATTTACATATTACAGAATCATATTCATTGTTATTATATCATATATTTTTCACTTATGACTTTATATTACTCGTTCTTTTGTAAATTCCATGTTAAAGTAGTGTTTTGGGTAAATTCATTTCATTTATCGTATGTGATTCGACTTGTCATTCGTGATATTAATACTTATATCCTGATTTACATAATTCAATAATGTAAAAAATTATTTATATATAATATATATTCATCATATACATATATATATTATAGATCAATAAAAGGAATGAAATACACCATTCATGGAGACGGTAGGCCGTACATACGCATGAACACTGTTTTCATTTCCTAATTGAATTGAATTAAAATAAATAGATGACATAGATATATATATAAGTAAATCCAGTATCATTCATATATTTAATTATTATTAATTATATAAACTTTATGATCATTCATGTATGGTTAACATGGAGAATGAATCTCATCGCGTCGTGGAGACGGTAGTCCGTACGTACGCACGAGCGATGATATCGTTCCCATAATTATTGAATAGAATATGAGTGGATGGTATAATATATCAGAATCATTATTATTTTAAAATAACCATATATAGTTATTCTTTACATCATTATACCCATCCATGTATGTTTTTGGTGGAAAAACAGATTTCACCATAGTGTGGAGATGGTATTCTGTACGTACGCACGCGTGGTGATTTCGTTTTCCATAGGATGGATAGATGGTGAAATAGGGTTGTTTAATACATATAATAACATATCAGTATATTAGTCATACTGATGTGATTACTTAATTAATAAACAACTAAATAAGAAGAAGGGGACGAAGAAATAAAGTTGAAAGAATCGGTAACGAACATTACCTCTTCTTTGAAGCGCCTCTTTGAGACCTCCTCTTAGGGCACTAAAATTGGTCTTTGAAGAAGAACAGAACCTCTAGGATGTTTCTATGGAAGTGGAGAAGAGAATTTTGCAGGGTTTGGCCGAGATTTAAGGCTCAAAGTTGTGTGAGGAAGAGAGGGAGGATGTGCCCTTTTATAATGGAGGAGAGGGGAACCTTTAAAAAAGCTAAAAAAATAATTTCATTATAAAGTCATATTCGGTTTTTAATAGCTCCAAATTGAGTTATTTGGAAGATAAGGTGGGGATGGGTCGAAATAATCTAACCAAATAGAATTTATACAAGTTTATGTTTCTTTTTTAACCTTATAATTTATATTTAACTTTATGTTAAATAATTTAACTTTTACCGTGTCTTCTTGTGTTCTTACACTATAAGGTTAATAAGCATACTATAACAAGACAAACGAACCCCAAGTTGTTTATGATTAATATATATAACCTTATATAAGTAATTTGGCCAAACATTAGATTTTTTAGGAATAAAATATCAATTAATAATATAATATTTGTTTTAAAAACTATTTTATGTCAATTTTGACACTATTTGGTAATTGATTTTTGTGAAAATCATAATAGAATGATTAGTTCGAAATAAATTATCTAAATCAATAATAACATGTAATATTAACTTATAAAATTAGTGGAATTCATAAAAAGTCTCAAATTACATTTATTTGGGTATTTATAACATCAATTATGTCAATATTTCATTAATAAGATAATTATTGCATCATCTTTGTGTCATAAATAAATTAAATTATTTAATGTATAAAAATTATAAATAAATAACCATTATTTAGGAAATAGTTTTATAATTATAATTAATATTTATATTCGAATTTATCTTATGTATAACCTTATATTAAAAATGATTTACTTATTAAACTTTAATTTTAACTATTTTAACCATTCTTTAAATAAATTAATATTAAATATCCTGATCTAATAAAAGTGGGCGTAAATGGTCATATTTTATTCCTAAGGTTGTTTTTGGTCGAATTACACATATAAAATAGAATTAGGACATTTTTAGGGTAATAATAGTATCATTTTTACCCTTAATTATCCTATTTACTTTTAATGGGGGTAAATAAAAGTAAAAAGTTACTATTCACCAATTAATATGTTCATCTCATTGAACCACATTTTAGTCCTTGATATTAACAGTGTCTCTCGTATTTTCGAAATTCCACTCACAGAAGTGGTAAAATTAAATTTTATGAAAAATTCAGTTTTTTAACTACCACTTAGTGGTTTCACTATTCATCAAAAAAATGAAAGTTTCCAGAAAAATAAAAAAAATTATTCCTAAGCTATATTTGATATTATGAATTCAAAAATGAGGGCTATTTTACATAATTTAAAACATATCAGTTGCATTAATTAAATTAAAAAATTAATTCTCGACGTCAAAATAAATAGCGTGTTTTTAAGAATTAATAACTATCAAAAGATTGACACTTGTTTATGTCTGGTTTAAATATGAAATTACATCCAATGACCAACATTGTATTAAATGGTAAAAATATATTCTAAATATACTTTAAATCCACTCATATTAATAATTTATCACTATTAATTATTTTTATTAAAAAAGTTGTTTTTAATTAAAATTTAGTAATTTTCACTATTCATCAGAATATGAAAGTTATCTGAAAAGTACCAAAATTTCACCCTAATCTAATTTCGATATTCCAAATCCAAAAACGAAGTCCATTTTGAAAGATAAAATTTATAAAATTTCAAAAAGCGTGTATTACTATTCATAACGGCTAGTTAATAATAATATTATAATAATATCTCGTTTAGTGAAACTCGGTATTGCGTACTACACACGCTATCGAGGAAGGTCTTCATTGCGTGTAATGCAAGCCAAGTCAGGGATGCGTGTTGTGAAAGATCCTTTTGGTGTAGCGTAAAACACAAGAAATTAATGAAATTAAAAAGAATATTTTTCATAAAATCTTGGGGTGTTACAATTTTTTATAAATATCATTACTGATAATCGTTTAGATTTATTTAGCTTTTTTGATCATCAACACTAGTTTTTCAATATTATGAAATATCACGCCTATAAACTAGTTACAGAATATTAAATAGGTTATTGTACATATATTATAATATTTTTCATCTAAAAATATGGTTTTATGGCCATCCTTTATGGATTATTTGAATTATGAAACATGACATCTATAGATGTGGTAGATCAGCACCGCGTAGACGATGTTTTCATTCATAGAATAAAAAAGAGAGGATAAGAAATTTGTTTTATAATTATTCCATTAACATGATAAAATTTTAGTACATATTAGATATATATCTTTTTTGACGCTGGGATAGGGGGTGTCAGGATATGAGGAGAAAAAAATGGAACATGGAAAATAATTTCAAAGAAAACGGAAGAGGGGTTTGGCTTTTGATTTCTTCTTCATCAGAACCATGTTATGGGATTGGTTTTGGTATTTTGTGAATAGATAAATCTCTATAAAGTGGGATAGAGGGTTGGAATGTGTTTTCAGAAAAATTTATGCAAGTATTAATGCTTAAGAGGTTTGAAAAGAAGATGCGATGATGGGTGGAATTTAAAGTAGAGGAGGGGGATGTTTTCTCATTATTTAATTCATTAATTTATTATATTTCTCAAGACAATACATTTTTTTGTTTAATGGGAATAAATATATGAATATTAACACATGTCTTAGAACTTATTTTTCTTACATAATCTAGGACTCAATAAATTTTGTATATAGTATATAATGTATATATACAGTAAATTACTGTTTTTATCTATTCAAACAAATTCAAGTATTTTCGAAAAAACCCCAAAAATCACCATAATAAAATTTTGATGTGTATAATTTAAAAACGAAATCAATTTTTTGAAAATATTTTTATAAATATGAGAAATAAATTTTATAATTAAAATCAATACTAAATTAGAAAATGCATATTTTAAAATTAAAAATACCTTTCTAACACTTTGAAAAACCACTTACCATTTCAAAGAAGTATCATAAAATCATAAGACATTAAAATATTAATTTATGGATAAATTTTATGAAAATAATTAATTTTGAATATTAAATTAATAAAAAATATAAATTAAATACTTATGACCCATAAAATCACCATCATATAATTAATAATTTTTAAAATATATCTTTACTTATAATTTGATATATTTATATTATATTGTCACTTATAAGACGCATTTGTTTTTTATACTATAATTGGTGAGGTTACTATTCAATTGGTTACTTTACTATTTATAAGGGCCATATTACTATTCCAATAGTATAGTAATTTTTTTATTTTTATATGATCCTTTACTTATGAAAATGATTATTATTTCATTCATTCATAATTTATATTGTTTATAGTTTGTTCTATGTGATTTTATAATAAGAGATTATCTATTGATAAAATATTGGGTTGTTACTTCCCATGATAATGGAGACTCAATGAACCTTTACATTGATATTGATGTTTAAGGTATGGGTGTTTTGATGACTAAGGTGACTAAACAATCCATTACATCATTATTGAAAATGATGGAAAGGGAGGTCTAATGTTAATGGAAACTCAATGCTCCTTTACATTGGTATTGAAAAATGATGGTAAGCGAGGTCCAACAAGCATGGATACTCAATTATCCTTAACATTAATGCTGAAAATGTTTAAAATGGAGGTATGATAATGATGGAGACTCAACAATCATTTACATCAGTGTTGAAAATGATTCTATGTGAGGTCTTATGAGCATGGAGAATCTACGCTCCTTTACATCCGGATGTTGGGCATATGACCGTGTGAGTAGATCATATCAGATCATATACTAATTTTGGATGCCTACATGTTACATCGAGGTCCACCAAATATATATATATATATATATATATATATTATAAATATGTATGTGGTGGCATGATCAGACTCTTATTATAGAAATGAGAAAATGTTGTTATAATTGTCTGGTGTACCTTAGCAACCAGGACAGTTGGTGGTTTATTAGTACAGTTTATTAATGCGGTTATCTATACCTGCACACCATTTAATCTATACTACACTATTTAATTAGACTAGAAACAATGGATTTCATCCTACTGATATTTATATCTCACACCCTTCTTGGGTTACTATTGTCCAGAGGCACCCGAGAACACACAATTGTTTGTAGGACTTATGACCTTAGATGATTTTTTATTTATGTGTTGTTGAAACTGTGATTCAATAGACAATGACTGAGATGGAACTCAGGAATCTTGTAGAGACCACATTTGGGATTTTATTTCTTTTCTATTATTAATTATTCTGTTTTTACTATTTTAAAATCATGATTCATGTTTACATTTTAGATTTTGTATCCTCACCTATCATACATTATTTTATAAACTAGTGTTGGAATGTTTTATTCAATTGAATATTATTATTATTTTTCTACATTGTTATTGGTTATTTTTTTATGCTGCTTCCGCTTCTATCTGCTTTTTATTATCAGATAAAATCCTTGTGAATCTCTAATAAGAGGGTATATAATCCCCACTGACAACCCTATACACCCTCACTTCTTTTCAATAGCCATTGGTGAATGAGGAGGTGTGGCAAAGGCCATGTGATTGATTAGTCCAACTACCTGTTTAATGGTAATTTAGGATGGGATGTTAGAAATTTCCATCTGACGGTAAATATTTTCCTTTGACATAATGAATTGGGTTGGTAGAAAAAGACTAGGAAAGTGCCAACACAAGGTTAATAGTTTTTTCATGGGACTAATCACCCCATGTACTAGAAATTCCCGTTTGGAATGGTCTAGGAATTATTGTTCATGCTTTTTTCTGTTACAATTGAAATGATTTCACCTTTACTGATTGTTGTAATTTATTCTGCTTATTGACTTATGTGTTTTTTGTTTTTACTCATGAGCTTAGTCTAAAAGGATGCAGAATTTTATGCATCATTATAGGAGTATAAGGATAAAAATTTCATTCATTGGACATTCAATGTAGCTACATTTTTATATTATATACTGATTTGATTTTTGTCATTGAATTTTATACATTACTTCTTTTTAAATTTCATTCTTTTTATATTCCCTAATAGAAATTTGAATAATATAATTATTTATTTTTATGCCATTTTTCCTATCTTCTTAAAAAAACATTCCTATTTATTATAATATGCTTCTGTGTTATAGAATTATTATGTGTTTATTACTCATAAAGACATGATGGTACTCATTTGTATAATTTTTTAGATGGGATAAATTTTTTAGTTACGATTACTACGTAAACCAGCTTTCTGTTGTAAAGTGTATGTGCACCTAATGGCTATGAAAACGAAACTTTCCTTTTTCATAAAATTTGAAAACTATTTTAGATTTTAATTTTTAAATTAAATTGATATTGATTAATGAGATCCAATTTTCAATCCATGAAGTGCATGAGTGCTTCATGAATTGTGAAATGGTATCCCATATTAAATTTAATGTTATGTTTTATTGTGAAATGGATAAATGTAATGGGATAATTAATTTTTGGACTTAAAAAAATTGGATACCTTTAAATAAGTTCAACTAGACCCACGTAGGTTAGTTGAGACAAGTAAATTATTGGATGACCCGTTTGCGGTGTTTAGATACATTTATATTTTACCAACTACTGTTGGGTTGCATCCTAGAGAACCCATGATGGCTCGGTGGGACCCTTGTTGGCCAACTAATTTGTTAATGAAGAATTTTCTAATAATTTTGTAACAAAGATAGTATTTCGGTGAATTTTTCAGGTTTTAATATGATGTTTTTTGAAACATTCCTATTTCTCCTTGGGGTGTTGGTTGAAATCATGTACCTTATGTTTCTAACATATAAATTGGTACCTGATGTCTCAGATTAAATCTTTTAGAGGTTAAATATTAAACTGTTTTAAATATAATGGTATTAGAAATAGAACATTTAGTGTTTTCCTATTTCTTATAAACTCATGTAGGTGTAGTTTGAGTTTCTCATTTTATTTTCCTTACAATATAAGTGCAATCAATTTTTTGTAGGAATTATTTACATTTCAAATAACATAGATGATCAAATTTTGGGCATGATGAACTTCTGATTGAAATGGCCTCATTAGGGTTGATGTTTGTTCCCCATTAGAGGATAGCCTATAGTAGGTAATGAATATATATTTTAAATTACTAGCTAAATCCTATTGGATAAATTAATGTTGGTGTTGTTTGGGTGTCATTTTCACTACTTGGACACTTTGTTTCTAAATGATACCCTAGTTCGGATGGGTGGTCATGATATCCTTGTATTTTGTTTTGGGCTTGAGCATTGGAAAATTTATGGTTTCAATTGGTTATAAATTCACCAGGCTTGGTTTTCCTCTTCATTTGTAATATGACCTATGCTTCTTCCTTTTAAATATAAGAATTGTTATGGCGTCATCTAGGATAATGGTTGTATGAAGAAATACTACTGAAAAATAAATCCTCTCTGTTGTTGAGTACAGTCGCTGGTCTTCTCTATGTAGAGTGACATGATGGATAAATTATAAAACTAACCCTAATTATTAGGATTAATTTCCTTGAGACTCGGGTGTTTTCACAATCAATATATCTACTTTTGGATTTCTATAAATGTTTTGACATTGTGATCATGGCTCGTAGAAGCGTCACATGTTTATTAATGTATTTTTAGCCATGACTTGTTGTGAGAAACTATTTTATCTTTTTTATTTATTAATAGGGCACTATAATAGTTGTGGGAATCATTTATTTTTTAGATAACGTGTCATTTCGATTATAAGGATCATGGCATAAGAGGACTGTTGGGAAGTGGTCATTTTTTCTTAAATACCTTTTTGGTTGGAGAGTTTAAATAATTTTGATGCCTTATCGGATGCATGATGATAAAATGGATGGCTCTATATGAGGACCTTTAGAAAAAACATTGGTCGTTGATGAATTCAGTGGTAAATCATGAGCGATCATGAAAGCCTCAGAAGGTAAAGGATTGTGATCGGTTGTAATGACGCATCAGTAAGTGAATATTCTCTTCTTCTATGAACATGACCAGTTTTGGTTGTACTATTTTTCTCCATAGTAGTTGGGTTTGATTGATAAGAAATCATACAATTCTCATAGTGTATACTTCTATTTTATGAGAATTCCCCCAATCTTGACATCATCCTTGATGTGCTAAGTGAGTGTCAGTCTGACATCACACGGATGTTTTAAAAATTTGAGGGGATTGATTGGGGGAACACGTTTAGTGTAGCTTGATTGTGTGTAGTCATTCTCTTGGAATGGTGGTTCTATGTGATCCTTGGGTTCCCATGATGAAATTCCATAAACATAATCTTCGACACTGGTCATCTAAGGCAATTGTTTTAGAATGGAAAGTCAGTTGGTTTAGATCGGCTAGTTCTTATTATAGTTTATTATTTACAGTCACTGGAGGACTGTCTTTGGAATGCTATCAGGTGCAGATGAGTGTGTTCTATATCAGTCAATGTTTTTTTATAAAAAGTCAAGAATTATCCTTCTAAATTATTTTAATGGTTGGGGGTGTCAAATAGTATGGTAAGTTCAAAATCACACTATGAGATTCGTTAAAACACTTGAGGAATTCATTGAAAGGAAATTCTAAGGATGTATATTTCATAAAATGAAATGTACCTCTTTATTTTTAAAGTCTAATGTGGGAAGAAACATTGAAAACATTCATTAAAAGATTGTGATGATATCATGTCTCTAGATAAAACATCTTGAGTAGGCTCTATTTGGGTGTTTGAATGTAAAATCAAGAGTTGGATCATGTTATAACTACTTAAGTAATGAATTATTAAATTAATTCTTCATGGTGAATTGGGTGTTTGGAAACACAACATAACAATTTGAAAAAACATTCATGATCATTGTTGGTTGGGTTATGTTTACGTAGTTCCTGTAGGCTTTTTGGGTATGAGAAGTTCTTTGGTGGGATAGTTGTATCAAATCATGTTTTGAACTGGACATAAATGAAATGAGTTTTTATCTTTTTCATTAAATGAGTTAGGAAATTAGAAAAATCTTCCTCAGATCATATATTAGAGAGTTTTAATCCCTCAATGTGATATTTTTTGACATGGTGGAAGGACCTAAAATATTATCAGGTGTCTTAAGGAGTTCTGTAAGCGCTTGATCGAGAAAGTCTCAATTTAATGGACCTACATAGGGTGCATGGTTCATCTAAAAATATGCTTCCAACTTCTAGAAACTGTGTGGTCCTATATAGATGGGAAAAGGTTGTCACATTAGATACACACATTTTATCAACCAATATGCCTATTCTAAATGGTTAATTCCAGTCATAAAATACCTTGACAGTATTCATGGTAGGCTTTGTTCACGATTAGGATATCCATTGATTAAAAATGCCGAGGGGTTCTCTAGGTGCCCAGTGGAGGGGACACAATAGGAAAATAGTTACGTAAACTATGTGTCCTAAACCGTCCATGACACCCTATTTTAAAAAAATTGAAAATTATTCATTTAAAAATGGGATAAAATTAAATCCATAAGATATCATCTCCTCTCTCTCATTCATGTGAGTGGAACACCCCCTTCACTCGAGGTGCATGATGAACCTCCTCATTGAATCCCCATTTTTTAATCAATTCAACCTATATTTATACTAATTCTTCATCCAAATCATTGAGGGAGGGAGTTTGGAACCTCTTACATCACTTTTCTGGATGATTTTTTGGTCTCCCCATCACACTGTGAGGAGCAGTCAAACATACAGTTTAGTCTAACCAATGGATTTTGGTTTTCTTTTTATTTCAGGTTGGGTAAAAGGGTCACTTATGACCAATTCACATGGATTAATTCCTGCAACATCCACCAAAGTAAAATCAATTCAGATTATTTTGGATCGTCATTGTTGATTTATGGTATGTTATAAACCTGTTGTTTGGCTTCTCTTGTTTAATTTAGGTACTTTATGTTCTTGTCAGGTTCTTATATTTAATTACAGATCATTTAAATAATATAGGAAGACATGAACTCAGATATATCTGAATGTATATATATATATTTATTCCATGTATGTATTCTCGCATGGTGCGGAGATTACATGAATTAGGTTAAGAGATATATATATATACATATTAATTTTTGGGCATGAAATTGTAAAGAAGTATTATTGGTCACCGATAAAGTTTCCAAGTGCCAAAGTGTTTTGTCTTGTCTTTAGTCAGCTTACTATGGTAGGATTCCATTGATTTTCCTTTAAATTCTAAAATGTATTAATTAATTAATTGCAAAGTCTTTTCATCCTTATTTATTTCTTTGTTGTGTTAGGTAGTATTCTAAATTGGATTTACTAGATAAAGGGGATTTGATGCTTAATAGAACTAATCAACTTTTTATAAACAATTTCATGATTTTATAATAAATCCCCTACAAAGGTGGTGAAATTTATTCAAGATAAAAATTATATGTTTGACATTTATGAATTCTTGGTTTATGGAACTGATTTTTTATTTATGGATTTTCCTTTGTTAGTAATAAAATGTTTAGATCTTTGACCTATTTTATAAATTGAATTTCCTTCCATATAAATTGATGTTATTTTGTAGTAATTTTTGCTTATCCCAATGAAACCCTTCCACGTCATTTTAGACTTAGACATTATTTTTCCCTAAGAAATTAATTCAATAATATAAATTGAGGATCTCATTCTTCTTATATTACTTTATAAAGGGAATTGGACTTATAAGTAATTTCTACAGCCATGTCAGTATACCATTTATTTACACATGATACTTATTACTTGAAATTTCAGTTTTTATAATTGATTGTTTTCAAATGGTATGACTGGTCCTAACATATAAAATGGTTACACAATGCCTTTTCTAGTATTCCTTTAAAAGCATATGGCGATTATAAATTCTCTATTAAATTATGAATATGTAATTGGATAAGGGAATGAATAATAATTAATTCTTTATGAATTATATTATATGTGAAAATTATGGATTAATTGAATGACGCATTAGGGAGGGTGAGCCCATTCACCTTGTTCATAATTTGATAAACGATTCATGTGAAATGCAATGAAATTATAGAATAGAACTAGGTTTTTGAAATTTATAAGTTTTATTTCCTTATTCATTATTTTAAAAACATGATAATGATCATAATGAGATTGATTCAAATACAGATCATGAGTGGTACAGCCTCATAGAATGCACTATAAATTTTTTATATTGTTTTTTCTAAATGAACTATAAAAATTTGAATGGGTGGAAGGTAAATTCCCCATACTAGTTATATATATGATATTCCTTTACAAAAGTAGATAACAATGGTAAGGGAGGTATGATGAGTATAACGACTCAACACTCAATTACAACGATATTGAATATGATTGTATGGGAGGTTTGATGAGTATGAAGACTCAATTCACCTTTACCTCGGTATTCAAGATTATTGTAAGGGAGGTTCGATGAGAATGCAAGCACAATGCTCCATTACATTAGAATTGATCAATATTGGTAAGGGGGGTTTGATGAGCATGGAAACTCAGTAATATTTTACATCGATGCGGAGAATGATTGTAAGGGAGGTATGATGAGCATGGAGGCACAATGGTTGGTTACATCGGTGTTGAAAATAATGGAAAGGGAGGTATGATGAGAATGGAGACTCAATTTTCATTTATATAGGGATGTTTGGATTACTACCCCGCGAGTAGAGATTATCAGCTCATAGACATGTGTTGGATTCCTATGTGTTACATCCCAGTCCAACCATACATATATACATACATATGTATTTATTTATATTTGACATGATTAGAAACATATTTAGGCAACGATACAAATTATTTATAGCCGTCATGAGACCCTTAAGATCCTGGACGGGTGGTGATGTGATGTTCTAGAACTGGATTCCACTTAGTAGGTTCCCCAAGACCAGTAGGACACATGGCCTCAAGAGCATCTCCCGAAAATCCAAAGGATTTTGACTAGAAGTGAGGGCCTATGGTGTGTTTGTGGGGACACTATGCCCTCATTAACAAAGTGTGGAATAGTGGCTGAAATTAAATATAGTTAAATAGAGAAGGGAATAAATGTAAACAAAATTCACAATGGAAAATTGAGAGAACAATAACAAAGAAATGAACCAAATGGAATAGCGTTAAAAATAAATCAACTAATGATGATATTCTATGCCACTTGGAAACATGAAAACATGGATACAAGACAAAAGACATAACATGTTCCACAAAAATAATAAGGAAATCAAAAGATTATCCCATACATCTCAAGATCTAGCACAATCATATACTATCAAGATCCTTTATAAATAGAAATCAATCAAGTGTTTGAAGCTATATTCCTCCCTTTTTATACTCCTAAAACCATGTAATATGCCTCGAGTAAAAAACGATGCCCTATGATAGTGTGAGATAAATCTCTGTGGCCTACCACCAATAGTGTCTATAACATCAGTTATATGTAGTTGATATGTAGCAGTGTGAAATCATGCATATATATTTTAAAACAGTACAATGTAACTACATACCAATGTACATGATTTATCCCATGGCTGGTGTGTGAACATGTAAACAATTAATTATTTTATTATTACTAGTTTATAAATAAGTCACTAGTTAACAATTGAAAAGATTCTAAGATGTAACCAGGAAAACTATAATGATGCCAAATTGTGATGTCCCAAGGTAATAACCAAGGTGATATAGAACTCAAGGGTCACCAACTAAGTAAATATTTTAGCCTAACATGGGAATGATTTCAATCAAAATAGAATAGTCTAAGCAGTTACTAGGCCCTATATTCAATAACCATGGAACCTACATGTAAATGCTGAATCCATGGAGTGAATTTATGGAATTCAATGATGATATTTGTGGTATCCTATGGTGTCTTATTAGGCATCCAGATACAAAACAGAGATTAATATCTTGGTTGGTATCAATCAATTCAATATGTATCCTTGAATCAGAGTAGGGTTCCTGAGATTTAATGGAATTCTTGGATTAGAATCCAATTAGTTCTTAAGTAATTCTTTTCTTATATGAGTATGAAGTTATGTAATATATCATTTGATTTAGCCCTTTCCTTTCATTAGTGTGATATGGACATATAGCATGAAACATTTATTAATTCCATTTAACACATATTCAATATGTATGTTTCATTCCACTACCATCCCTGAATGTGGTAAGGCATTCTACGAATATGAAACCTGAGTTTTATTGACATATAATGTCATTCCATATACATAATATAATTTCTAAATCACATTTCACCATTTATTTTCAATTTTATGAACATACCTTAGGCAGGTCAAGTCCTGGGGGTGATACAAGCTACGCTCAAATATGAAAATCACAATTTATATCAAGTCAATTAATATTTAAAAGATTACCCATTGATTGATCAAACCATTGAACACCCAAATAGTGGAACAACGTGTCAAAACACTAAACCATCACTGTGATCTAAAATTAGATATGGAATGGATTGAGTTGTGGGGGTAACAACTAACAACTAATCACATATTTTGAAATAACATAACCATATAGTTCTTATGATTATTAACATGAAATATAAATTCTATAATCTGCACATGATGAAATCAGTGGGCCATAACATATAATTAAAAAATCAATGAACATTAAGGATGAGTAATAGACCATCCAACATAGGGTTGTATGACTATCCTCCCCCTGTATTATCACTTGAATTGGCTCAGATCAGAGTAGATCTATGAAAAGGAGAAAACCACTAATACTCGATTACTCGGTTGATAGAAAACGATGAGGGGAAAGTCATAAAAAAACTCAAGTACATACCGTTCTGCATTCAATGTGGAGAAGATAAGCTCGATTGGATCCCAAGTGAAAGAGATATCTTGAATAATAACTTATCTCTTTAATGGGATCCAAAAAAATAATTAAATAGGTTAATCTTGTAGAAATATAGAATATGGAGGAGGAGGGGATATAATTTTATCATTTAGGAAAAAACATCAAATTTGCAGGAAAAATGAAATGTGAACAGTTTGTCTACATGTTTTGACAAAATGTGAGAAATTTTCTAGGTATAAGAGGAATATTCTACGGTTAGGTAGCCTGATCATATACAAACCTTGTGAAATGGTTCTGTTAAAAAAATTACATCTAAATGTTTAGCCAAACCATACGCTAGCCATGTGACTTTTCTTGTTTTCCCATGATGATGGGTATCGGTCTTTGAACATTCCCCATGTAATTCACCGACCCCAATTACCCATAATTAGTGCATTATTACATAACATTAGCATGACACAATGAATCATGCCCTGAATGACCGAACAATTTAGTAGCCTTGTAAGTCCTAGATATATACATAGTTTTACATTACAATATAAAATAAAAAAACTTTTTGTCCCCTTTTAACACTCTTATATCAGTTAGACTATTCCGATAAGTTAATTTTAATATACTTCATTGCATCATAGGAATTGAAAAACAAAAGAATGGGGTGATATCAGATGCTCAGTAAGGATCAAAATATAACGCTAATTGTCATAAATAAGAATAAAAATTTAAGTCAATATAAAAGACTAGAACAAAATCCTTTTAAACATAAAATTATTCATATTATGGAAATGATAAATCAAATAATGACATTTACATATTCACATTGATATTCTACCAGATGAATATTCACATGTAAAATCAATTGCTAATTTCATAATGATGGAATGTATAATGCCAGACTTCATAACCACAGTGTCAAGGCCTTGTTTTAATGCTACAAATAAGATTTTCTCAAGGTCATGTTCCAAGACACTAGTTTTTTATTATGAGACCTATCAATGCATCTAGGAGCTATAGTGGGCTCCACCCCTCAATTACTAAGTCCAATAAATTCCATCAATGAAATGGGGAAACATAATCTATACATTCATATTAAAAATATCATATGAAATGTCAATAATTTAACCATAAACCATTAATGGTATAAAAATAGTCCATCCACAGTCAAACATAGCACATTAAAAACAATATAAAATATTTAATTTTAATAAATTAACCTAAATTGAGAATAATGAAGGATAATTATATAGATGAAAATAATCATAAAAACAATTTGAGAGAAATATCCCCCTTTTTCTCAAAAACATTTACAAGTATCACTATTTATCAAGATGATTTTTAATATATAGTTTTGAATCATTGTGTCCCAAACCAAATTGAATATTTTAAAAGGAATTTTTTCTAAAATTGATGTATATATAAATAAATCCTTAAAACCATTTTTAAAACATGGACATTATTGAGAATGATTTAGTAGAATAAATTTTAAAACATTTGAAATGATATTTTAGTTAGAGATCCAAACCAAATGAGAGACACTTGAATTCAAATAATTGATCTAATAAAAACATAATAATATCATGAGAATTAAATTATTCATGATATATTATGTCAAATTATAGTATATTCACCAAATAAATCTGAATTGGTTCATAAAAACAAAGAAGTGTCAAAGGAATGTAACTTGAGATGAAATCCCTTATGAAGACCATATCATTAGGTTAAGGATAAATCAAGGACATAATAATGTGTGAAAAATATAAATACAGAAAATATTATTTGATATTCAGTGTAAAACAATCAGAGGACATTCACACATATTCATGTCACAAAAACACCAATGACTTGGATGTTTAAATCAATGAATGAAATTTGAGGTAAGATTACTCATATCATGTTCATATCGATGACATGAGAATTTATAAATGGAGTGATTATTTGTATCAAATGAATAACCAAACAATGGGGAGTGGAAATTAATACGTAAATAAATAAATAGAGATTTCACACATTATCTTTGTGTAAAATAATGAATGATGTTTGAGTAAAACCCAATGAGTGGAAATGAAAATTAGAAATTCACATACCAATTTGTTGACTTATGAAACATACACCCCATGAAAGAAGGAACATGCAATGAAGATGTAAATTCATATAAATTAATGTGTATTACAAAAGTAATACAATCATTTGTAGTATATACACCACACAAAATGAAATTGTGGCAATATGGCATGAATCTCATAGAAATATAGAGTGAGATGAAAACCCCTAACCATGTTGTAATCAATCGAGTCATATGAACCAGTGTTATTAAACACAAAATTAATCACATAATACAATGAATATAAAAATAATTATTATAATTTATATCAAATGGAAGTACACAATACACCACATGCAATAAATAAGTGGCGAACAATGGAAATCTCAAGAAATTAAAAATGAGATAAGAAATACCATACCTTGTACATTTACATAGTATTGGGTTGGTTAAACTCCTGTATAATGGTGAAATCATTTTTATTAAATTATTAAAGAAACAAATACATAAATATGATATCATATATGACCTTCTATTATTTCTTTGTTAATAATATTTCAGTAGAATCATTGTATCGAGTGTTAACGGATTTGGTGTCCTTTATATGCATGGTTATGTTAGCCATGATTGTTATGTATATGATGTATTTTTGTCATATAAAGAATGATATTATGTTCATTAACATTAATTTTAAGCATAAAAAGAAAATTATTCTTTAATTCATACGATGGGGAGTGAATCTCATCGCGTTCATGGAGATGGTAATCTGTACGTACGCACGAGTGGAAATATCATTATATTAATGGTGAAATCATATGTAATTGGATGTTATATCATATAGGAATAATAGTTATCATGTTATATTTATTATTTACGATATTTATACTAATTATTATTCTCATCCAAATAATGAAGTGTTTGAATAACAAACTACACCACGACGTGGAGATGGTAAGCCGTACATACACACGTATGGTGACATTTCCATTTGTAGAATGGATATAATAACGAATATGGTTGTACCATATTTATAATAACATCACAGTATGTAGAAAGTTATAGAGTTATTAATTTGGTATAAAAAAAATAAAGAGGATGTGGAAGTAGAAAAAAAATTGAAAGAGGGTGGTGAAATTATTACCTCTTCCTTGGGTGTTTCCTTTTGAGTTGATCAAAAGGGGTCCTTAGGCTGGATTTCTAATCAATGTATGGACACTATGATGATTTTAGGGATGTTGGAAAGTTATTTGAGAAGGTTTTGGTAGATCCAAATGGCTTTGGAGATTTGAAATTAAGAGATGGTGTAATACCTTTTTATAAGGTAGGTGATGGTCAAATTAGGAAAACCTTGAAATATTATTTTATAATAAAATAATTTTCGGTTTATAATGGTTAAAAATGATTTATTTCGAAGATAAGGTGGGGATGTTTGGAAAACCACTCAACTAATAGGTTTTAGACAAGTTTGGGTTTCCATTTTAACATTATCTGGTAGATTTATCTCTTAGATAAATAGTTTTACTTTTACCGTGTCTTCATGTATTCTTACACTATATGGTTAATAACCTAACTCTAAACTTCCATAAGAACCTCAAGTGGTTACATAATGAAATATATAATTTCATTTAATCCCTTTGATCAATTATTTTATTTTAAGGAATATTATATCATCAAATAATATAGTATTTGTATTAAAAACTCATTTTTTCAATTTTGACATTGTTTAGTACATGAGTTTTTGTGAAAATCATAACAGCATTATTATTTTTAAAAAAATTATATAATCAACCCTAAAATGTCATATTAAACTATAAAATAATTATAATTCATCAAAAGTATCAAATTACAATTATTTGTATATTTATTATATCAATTTTTAGTCATTCATTGATTATGTAATTACTGCATCATCATTGTGTCATTAATAAATTTAATTATATATTGACAAGAAATAATAAATAAAAACCCATTATTTAGGAAATAGTTTTATCTTTCTAATGATTATTTATAGTCTAATTTATCTTATTTATAACCATATATTAAAAAAATTTAGTTATTAAACATTGAATTAAACTCATTTAACCCTACTTTAAATAAAATTATAATAAATTTCCTAATCTAAACCAAGTGGACCGAAGAGGATCATATTTTATTCCTAAGGTCGTTTTTGGTCAAATTACATTTATCCAATAAAATTAGGACATCTGTTAGGGTAATTATAATATCCCTTTTAGTCTTAATTACCCAATTTACTTTAAACCGTGGTAAATAAAAGTCAAAAGATACTATTCATCAAAAATTATTTTCATCTTATTGAACAAAATTTTACATAACGATTTTGAAGTGCATTGTGTTGCATTTGTTGTCAATGAGGCATGAAGTTGTCTTGGAATGAATGGATGTCAAGGAGTCAAGATGTGAATGTCAAAGGATGTGATGGTGTTGGTGGTAAAGGAGAATGGCCATGGAACTTAGAGGAATGTCACTTAGGAGATTCACTAAGTGGCATTTGAGATGATGGTTTGAAACATTCTCTAAGAACATCTGACGATTGTTGAACTGATCTTAAAGTTCCAAGAACTTGTATCAACTGGATACAAAGTCACAACAATGTTTGAAGACCATGCATTGTATTGACAATGCATGAGGAGTTGAAGAAGATCCATCCACAAGTACTAAGTGGATGAAGTGAGCTGAAGAAGTCCATGCACTAACACTTAGTGCATGTGAATTAGAAGAAGATCCAACTTGATCTCTGATTAGATCAATGAAGCACTTTGAATAATTTAAGTGATTCAGGAGTTCGGTTGAAGATGAAGATCCTTGAGAATTCTCTCCTAAGTAGAAAATGATATTTAGTTGAAGAAGTCCCTCCTAAGTATTGAACACATATGGAAGAGGAGATGAAGAACCTTCGGGAATTCCATTCCTAAGTTATAAATAAGTGTTGAAGAATTGGAGGAATTCTTAAGAAGAAGAAGAATGGAGATGGGAAGAAGAATGGCTTGGAGTGGCACTTGGCATGTTTTACATAGAGGAGGACTTTGTTTTTACAAAGTCTAATTTGAAGACTTTTCCAAAAAATTGGGCCACCAAGGAGGCCAGCCGAGGGTCATCACCCAAGGCACATGTGGGACTCAAGGTCACCACGCCCATGGGGAACCCTCAAGGCCAGGGCAGCATCCTTGAGGCAGGGGCGCACCCCAAGGACACCGCATGGGCGCCTGGGGCACGCCCGGAGGAGCGTAGGGGGCCGTGTATAAGCCCTCGAGGGCACGCAGTGGTGAAGCCCGCGCGCCCGGAGAGTGCATAGTGGGCGCTAGAACCGCGCCCGCGAGGAGAAGAGGGTGGGCGCAAGAGCGCGCCCGCTAAAGAACTCGGTGCGGGGCGGCACCGAGAGGGGAGGAGATTCAACTGGCGGGTTGAGGGAGCGCCAGGCTTATAAGCCGCGGAGAAACCGGGCGAGGATTCGATGTGGGACGCGCAAAAAAATCCCGGGAGCAAATCTCCGCCGTCCGTCTCATCGCGCGCTTGATCTGCGCCGCACATCTGATCCGCGGCGTCGCGATCTGATCCAGGCCGTTCGAGATTATTCAAACGCCCGATCCAACGGCCCAGCGACCGTCTTCTTCCCCGAGCTCGCACGAAGCCTCTCCGCGAGCAGCCGCTGAACCAGAGCCCTCCGAGCATCAGTTTTTGAGCTCCCGGCCACCTCTGAGTAAACCGAAGCCACCCTCATGCTCGTCTGGCCATAATGAATCGATTCATGCTTAAAAATACACATGCATGCAATGTTTGAGGAAAATCGATGAAGGCCGAGGCAAACGAAGTTGCCGAGGCATGCAACGTTGCCGAGGCTTTGAAGGGTTCGTGATTTGCATGGTCTAGAAGAAAAGAGGCCGTGCATGCGTTCCAAGTCGCATGCACGTGAAGAAGATAAAAAAATAATAAAAGAACCCGCGTGCACCGAAGAGAAAACGCAAAAAGATTGGAAAGATTTTGAAGATCCGAAATCTTCGGTGATTCAAGATTTCCCACGCGGATGAACCAAGGCTCTCCTCGCCTATAAAAAGAGAGGCCGAGCCCTCGAGGATGTTTGCTGATGAACTTGAAGAGAAGTCCCGCGTGTGCCTCTGCCTCGCGAAGTTGAAGCCCCGCGCAAGGTATTTGCGCGGCTGAGTTCCTTTTGCGCACTCCTTGCGCGAAAGAAGAAAGGAGGAGGAGGAGATCCCCTGCGCGCCTCTCTTGCGCGACAGGAAGGAGCCGAGCCGCATATTTGCATGCTCGAGACTCTTGTTCCCTCTCTGCCCGCACCCTTGCGCGGCAGGAGGAAGATCTCGCGGGTGTTGCACTTGCGCGCCCCGCGGGTAGGAGGTCTTGCGCGCCCTTGCACCAAGACACCTTGCGCGCCTCCTTGTAGAAAGGGTTCAAGTGAGAACACCCTACAGCTCGTGTTGAGAAGACCACACCATTCGGGCAGTGTGTGCATAAGCAAGAGGAGGTAGAGACAGTGCCTCGTGTGTGAATATTGAGAAGCCGAGACACTTGTGCTTGTGTGCCAAGTGAAGGAAGAATACCTACGGGTTGGTTGCATGCAAAAGAAAACAGTGAAAGGCCGAAGCCTCGTGTGTGTGCCAAGTGGAGAGGAGAAGCCGAGGCATAGCCTTGTGTGTGCAAAGTGAAGACCCGAGGCAGTGTGTGTGCAAGAGGTGAAGTGAAGACCACACCTTAGTGTGTGTGTGCAAAATTGAAGAACCACCTATGGGTTAAGTGTGTGCAACAACAATAAGTACATACCAAGTTTAAGTGTGTGCATTTGAAGAGGCCGAGGGTTGTGACCTTGTGTGTGGACACTTCGAAGAACAAATTAAAAGAACACTAAAGTGAGTGTGTGCAACAAGAAGAGGAGAATCGGCCAAGCTCAAGTGTGTGCAAAACGAAGAACAAATTGTGTGTGCTAAACAAGTGAAGGCCGAACCTAGTGTGTGTGCACTAAGTGAAGTGAACACACTTAGAAGAAGGAAGAAAGAGGAGACCCTCACACTAAAGTATAACACACATTCTAGTGTGTAAGCAAATTGCATAAAGTGTGTGAAGTCTGAGAAGTAGGTGTGTGCTCAAAAGTGATTACACCCTTTGTGGGTCTACTGCACCAAGAAGAAGAAAAGGAGAGTGCATGCATGCATGCATGCACGTGCACACGTGAACAGTGCTAAATCAGTGGTGTGCAACTGAGACTGAGCCAGACTAAAGTGAAAGATATTGTTTGTCTGAGTTTGCAGTATTTGAGAAGCCCTGATCAACCACAAGTGATCAGAAGAGAAGAGCAAGGCCAGCAGTCTTTATCCCAGACTGCTGAGGATACTTGAAGAAGACCTTAAAGTGAAGAAGAGCTACTCGTGCGACTCGAGGAGCCAAGAGAAGACCCTGTGGGACTCAGGGAGAAGAAGTCTTCAGTGGGATTCTGGAGCAGGCCAGTGGGACTCTGGTAACACTGTGGGACGCAGTATAAAGTCCCTCCTGTGGGACTCCGGAGAGATACGGTGGGAAGCTGTATCGACCATTGTAACACTAACATATTATAATGGGAGAATCCATGCTTGGAGAGCATGGCAAGGATGTAGGCCTTTGGTGTCGAACCATGTAAATCCTTGTGTCCTGTGCCTTTTCTTTACTGCATCATTCGTGGAAAGGTGAAAGATACAAGAAGAGTGGATCGAGGCCTTAACAAGCCATAGAGGTTTAATTGATAAGAATCAATTAGTAAAAAGTTTTAAGAGATCACTGATTCACCCCCTCCCCCTCTCAGTGATTCACACTGATCTGGGCACTTCAATTGGTATCAGAGGGAGGTTCCCTCTAAAAGATCCAAGGGAGTCTATATGGAGTGCAGATTTGAGGAAATGAAAGAACAGCCTCAAATGGAGATATCTGCCAAGACTCTGAAAAACCGAATGAAGAAACAGGAAAAGAAGATGAGGAAGAAGGTTGCTGCAATCAGAGAAACTCCTTCTATGGAAAGAAATGTGAAAGTCACATCACATGACAATTCCTTTTATCATTCTTCTGATGAAGCCTGCTCTAGCTGTGATGAAGATGGAAGAAACAATGATCTTCTAAATGCAATCAAATATCTTCAGAAGAGAGTCCCCAAGGAAATTGCAATGTGTATAGCTACAGGCCTCCTTGATCTTCAAGAAGAAAAATTACAGCTAGAAGATGAAGCCAATTCTCTAGAAGTCCAATTGGCAAAAAGGGTGGGCATAACCAACACTCTCAGAAAGCTGGTAAATGCTAAAGATGAAACAATATCTCTTTGCAATGAAAGATATGAAGACACCGCTGAAGAATTGCAAAGAAGCCTTTCTGAGAAAGAATTCTTTATGATAATAGTCAAAGAAGTTTTCCATGCACTGGAAAAGAGGCACAAAGTGTCAATGGTTGTCAGAGATGCTCAACTAGAAGACAAAGTCAAAAGGGTGAAGGAGCTGGACAACTCATTGCTTGAAATGAAGCAAGTGCATGAAGACCAGATGAAACAGCTGGAAGAGAAATGGGAAGGAAGGCTAAGAACAGTTAAGGATGAGAAGAACTCCCTTAACATGAAATGCCTAGAACTAGAGGTGATATTGAAAAATCTGCAATCACCCAAAGCTAAAGCCTCCCAGTCAGCTGAAAGAAGAAATGTTGCTACTCAAGTATGCATTGAGCAGGATGATTCTAAAAGAAAGACATCCTCTAGTGAAAGTGAAACAACTTCTAAAAAGAAGGTACCATCCATACCATCTTGTACTCATGCTTCTAAAAGTGTTTCTACTAAAAGTGCAGGATGGAAGAATAATTCCAAACAAATATGGATGAAGACAGTAAAGAAGCAGAGCTCTCCTGAAACAGCACAACAGGTCAAGAAAAGTACCCTACAATCAGAAGGACTCAAGAGGCCAAGATTTGTGGGTCAATGTTGGTGTTGTAACAAGTATGGGCATTGTACAAAGGATTGTTGGTACAATCCACTGAATGCCAAAGCACAGAGGAAGCCCATGCCAAGGGGGAGCAAGCCAGAAGAAAGGAAGCAACATCCACAGGTCCAGAGACATCTGTTTACTGCAAATAGATTTGGATTACTTGACAACATCTGGGATGATTGCAAACGTGGTCAAATAGATACATGTCAATCTCCAACTGTATCCAGAGCTCAAAAGAAGAAAAGATCACAGAACCTGGCTCAGAGAGATTCCTTGGGAAGAAAGCAGAAGAAAGTAGAAAATGCTCCCAAGAAGTGCTTGAGAAATAAAGAGAAGTCCTTGGAGTGTGAGTCCAAGAAGGGTGATGCATCCAGTAGGACCACCAAGAAATGCTTCTACTGTGGAAAGAAAGGGCATATCATGGATCTTTGTAAAGAAGCCATGAAATTCAATAGAGGCAGACTGAACTCAAACAGACAATCAATCCAGAAGAAGCAGAAGGGATTGATTGAAAACAAGTTGCCTAAGAAAGGTAGCTTGACAGCATCTAAGGAACCATGTGAAACTTCCAGAACTGGGGCCACTCTTCCAAATGATATACTTGTCATATGGCCACATCAGTTGCAACTTGCCAGAGAACTACAAAGAGTCGAAGATGAAGCTCTGGCAATTGCTAAAGCAAAAGGGAAGAAGAAGGTTTCACATGAAGATGTTATGAGAACCACACCAGCACAAACATCAATAAAGATCAAATGTGCAAGTGTGAAGACTGGTGAAAATGGGACATCTCGGTTGAGAGAATCTTCTCAACCTTGTTGTTCACATTGATGAACCAAGGAGGTTCCATCTTATTCCCTTATACATTGGTATATACATGTGCTAACATTGCAGGGAATTGAAGATGATGATCATTCTCAGCTGGAGGATGGTTTGGAAAGAATGGAGTGCACCCCTTGAGGGGGAGCCAATCTGAAGAAGATGGGATTCTTAGATTAATACCATCTTGAGAAAAGTGAAGGTATTCCAATCATGCTTTCATCCCTTGTTTCTTAATTGAGTTTATCTTGTCAATTAAGGGGGAGTATGGATTGAAGACAAATGGATGAAAGGGGGAGCTTTATCATTGCACTGAACTTTCTAATGAGTTTTGTGAAGTATGTGCAGGATTTAGCAATTAAGTGTTATATTTTCAAACCCCTAAGCATGATCTCACATGTACAGTGAATTTTGGACAGCTTTGAATTCCTTGGTCATATCACTCTTGTTTTCTACACCGGGTTAGCCCAAGTAGACTTAGAGCTGATTTACTAAAGGTTCTTTGCTAAAGAGAACATGTGACATCATCCCTCTCTTAGTGTTTTTCAAGAAAATACTTTTTAAAGGGAGGAAGTGATATTTTGAAGAGAACCACACCACACCTTTGCATTTGATTGCCAATAAGGGGGAGAAAATATTGGCACACATATTGATCAATTCATATGTGCTGATGGAGTGTATTGACAACAAATACAAAGGGGGAGATTGAAGTGCATTGTGTTGCATTTGTTGTCAATGAGGCATGAAGTTGTCTTGGAATGAATGGATGTCAAGGAGTCAAGATGTGAATGTCAAAGGATGTGATGGTGATGGTGGTAAAGGAGAATGGCCATGGAACTTAGAGGAATGTCACTTAGGAGATTCACTAAGTGGCATTTGAGATGATGGTTTGAAACATTCTCTAAGAAAATCTGACGATTGTTGAACTGATCTTAAAGTTCCAAGAACTTGTATCAACTGGATACAAAGTCACAACAATGTTTGAAGACCATGCATTGTATTGACAATGCATGAGGAGTTGAAGAAGATCCATCCACAAGTACTAAGTGGATGAAGTGAGCTGAAGAAGTCCATGCACTAACACTTAGTGCATGTGAATTAGAAGAAGATCCAACTTGATCTCTGATTAGATCAATGAAGCACTTTGAATAATTTAAGTGATTCAGGAGTTCGGTTGAAGATGAAGATCCTTGAGAATTCTCTCCTAAGTAGAAAATGATATTTAGTTGAAGAAGTCCCTCCTAAGTATTGAACACATATGGAAGAGGAGATGAAGAACCTTCGGGAATTCCATTCCTAAGTTATAAATAAGTGTTGAAGAATTGGAGGAATTCTTAAGAAGAAGAAGAATAGAGATGGGAAGAAGAATGGCTTGGAGTGGCACTTGGCATGTTTTACATAGAGGAGGACTTTGTTTTTACAAAGTCTAATTTGAAGACTTTGCCAAAAAATTGGGCCACCAAGGAGGCCAGCCGAGGGTCATCACCCAAGGCACATGTGGGACTCAAGGTCACCACGCCCATGGGGAACCCTCAAGGCCAGGGCAGCATCCTTGAGGCAGGGGCGCACCCCAAGGACACCGCATGGGCGCCTGGGGCACGCCCGGAGGAGCGCAGGGGGCCGTGTATAAGCCCTCGAGGGCACGCAGTGGTGAAGCCCGCACGCCCGGAGAGTGCATAGTGGGCGCTAGAACCGCGCCCGCGAGGAGCAGAGGGTGGGCGCAAGAGCGCGCCCGCTAAAGAACTCGGTGCGGGGCGGCACCGAGAGGGGAGGAGATTCAACTGGCGGGTTGAGGGAGCGCCAGGCTTATAAGCCGCGGAGAAACCGGGCGAGGATTCGATGTGGGACGCGCAAAAAAATCCCGGGAGCAAATCTCCGCTGTCCGTCTCATCGCGCGCTTGATCTGCGCCGCACATCTGATCCGCGGCGTCGCGATCTGATCCAGGCCGTTCGAGATTATTCAAACGCCCGATCCAACGGCCCATCAACCGTCTTCTTCCCCGAGCTCGCACGAAGCCTCCCCGCGAGCAGCCGCTGAACCAGATCCCTCCGAGCATCAGTTTTTGAGCTCCCGGCCACCTCTGAGTAAACCGAAGCCACCCTCGTGCTCGTCTGGCCATAATGAATCGATTCATGCTTAAAAATACACATGCATGCAATGTTTGAGGAAAATCGATGAAGGCCGAGGCAAACGAAGTTGCCGAGGCATGCAACGTTGCCGAGGCTTTGAAGGGTTCGTGATTTGCATGGTCTGGAAGAAAAGAGGCCGTGCATGCGTTCCAAGTCGCATGCACGTGAAGAAGATAAAAAAATAATAAAAGAACCCGCGTGCACCGAAGAGAAAACGCAAAAAGATTGGAAAGATTTTGAAGATCCGAAATCTTCGGTGATTCAAGATTTCCCACGCGGATGAACCAAGGCTCTCCTCGCCTATAAAAAGAGAGGCCGAGCCCTCGAGGATGTTTGCTGATGAACTTGAAGAGAAGTCCCGCGTGTGCCTCTGCCTCGCGAAGTTGAAGCCCCGCGCAAGGTATTTGCGCGGCTGAGTTCCTTTTGCGCACTCCTTGCGCGAAAGAAGAAAGGAGGAGGAGGAGATCCCCTGCGCGCCTCTCTTGCGCGACAGGAAGGAGCCGAGCCGCATATTTGCGTGCTCGAGACTCTTGTTCCCTCTCTGCCCGCACCCTTGCGCGGCAGGAGGAAGATCCCGCGGGTGTTGCACTTGCGCGCCCCGCGGGTAGGAGGTCTTGCGCGCCCTTGCACCAAGACACCTTGCGCGCCTCCTTGTAGAAAGGGTTCAAGTGAGAACACCCTACGGCTCGTGTTGAGAAGACCACACCATTCGGGCAGTGTGTGCATAAGAAAGAGGAGGTAGAGACAGTGCCTCGTGTGTGAATATTGAGAAGCCGAGACACTTGTGCTTGTGTGCCAAGTGAAGGAAGAATACCTACGGGTTGGTTGCATGCAAAAGAAAACAGAGAAAGGCCGAAGCCTCGTGTGTGTGCCAAGTGGAGAGGAGAAGCCGAGGCATAGCCTTGTGTGTGCAAAGTGAAGACCCGAGGCAGTGTGTGTGCAAGAGGTGAAGTGAAGACCACACCTTAGTGTGTGTGTGCAAAATTGAAGAACCACCTATGGGTTAAGTGTGTGCAACAACAATAAGTACATACCAAGTTTAAGTGTGTGTATTTGAAGAGGCCGAGGGTTGTGACCTTGTGTGTGGACACTTCGAAGAACAAATTAAAAGAACACTAAAGTGAGTGTGTGCAACAAGAAGAGGAGAATCGGCCAAGCTCAAGTGTGTGCAAAACGAAGAACAAAGTGTGTGTGCTAAACATGTGAAGGCCGAACCTAGTGTGTGTGCACTAAGTGAAGTGAACACACTTAGAAGAAGGAAGAAAGAGGAGACCCTCACACTAAAGTATAACACACATTCTAGTGTGTAAGCAAATTGCATAAAGTGTGTGAAGTCTGAGAAGTAGGTGTGTGCTCAAAAGTGATTACACCCTTTGTGGGTCTACTGCACCAAAAAGAAGAAAAGGAGAGTGCATGCATGCATGCATGCACGTGCACACGTGAACAGTGCTAAATCAGTGGTGTGCAACTGAGACTGAGCCAGACTAAAGTGAAAGATATTGTTTGTCTGAGTTTGCAGTATTTGAGAAGCCCTGATCAACCACAAGTGATCAGAAGAGAAGAGCAAGGCCAGCAGTCTTTATCCCAGACTGCTGAGGATACTTGAAGAAGACCTTAAAGTGAAGAAGAGCTACTCGTGCGACTCGAGGAGCCAAGAGAAGACCCTGTGGGACTCAGGGAGAAGAAGTCTTCAGTGGGATTCTGGAGCAGGCCAGTGGGACTCTGGTAACACTGTGGGACGCAGTATAAAGACCCTCCTGTGGGACTCAGGAGAGATACGGTGGGAAGCTGTATCGACCATTGTAACACTAACAGATTATAATGGGAGAATCCATGCTTGGAGAGCATGGCAAGGATGTAGGCCTTTGGTGCCGAACCTTGTAAATCCTTGTGTCCTGTGCCTTTTCTTTACTGCATCATTCGTGGAAAGGTGAAAGATACAAGAAGAGTGGATCGAGGCCTTAACAAGCCATAGAGGTTTAATTGATAAGAATCAATTAGTAAAAAGTTTTAAGGGATCACTGATTCACCCCCTCCCCCTCTCAGTGATTCACACTGATCTGGGCACTTCAGATTTCAACAGTGTCTCTTAGATTTTTGAAATTCAATTCATAGAAGCAGTAATATTATGTTTTATGAAAATTTGCAAAAACTCCTAGAAGGTGGGTAAAAGACGGAAAAAATTCCAATATAATTGTTTACATCTAATTTTATTATAAAATGACTACAATGAATAATATTGAACATATATTGGTAATATATAAATTTTTTAAAATAATATAAATTTAAATAAATTAACTAATTATTTAATTAAAATTTCGGTTTTAAACTATAACGTAGTGTTTTCACTATTCTTCAAAAATTGAATATTTTCTGAAAAATTACTGATATTCACCATCAGATAATTTTGATAATATGAATTTAAAAATGTATTCTATCTTACCAAATTCAAAACATATAAGTTTCATTAATGAATTTAAAATTAAATCCCGTTGTCGAAACCAAAAGGGGGAATTTTAAAAAGTAAAAACTTTTAAATGATTGACATGTGTATATGTCAGATTTAAATGTGAAATTACTTACAATGACCTACATTTTATTAAGTGATAAAAATATAATCTAATTATACTTCCAAACTATTCAAATTTATAATTTATCCCAATAAATTATTTTGATTAAAAAAGTTGTTTTCAATTAAAATTTTGTATTTTTCAGTATGCATCAAAATATTAAAGTTATCAGAAAAGTTAAAAAAATTCATTCGAAATACATTTTTATTTTCCTATTCTAACTAAGAATTTAATTTCTATCAATTGGATAAAAAAATTGTCAAATATTGTATTTAAAAAGGTATTTCTATTATATGGTGGTAAAATTGCATTTTCTTTTTTAAATTCATCCTTTATCTGACAAAATTGAATTTCATATTATATTATGTCTACGAAATACATAATATGGATTATAAAATTATATAGAGTATATAAAATTCACAATTTAGTTATTACTATACATAACCCATTTTGAACGGCTAGTTAGGTAAGTTGTCGTGCACTCGATCTTGGTGTTGTGTGTAGCACAAGCTATTAAATTACTTTAAAGAAAATAACTTACTATGAAATATTTAGGTGTTACATTTTCCCCCCTTTTGTAAATTTCTACTATGAAAATTTAAAATTGGGCTTGGGAATATCATTGAATGTACCATATCGGAAAAAGAGTCAATAAAACGATAACTTTAAATGAAAGAATGATAAGTATAATGGTCACCTAAGATAACCCATACTAGGATTCCATGTAGGAAAACATGGATATGGAAGATAAACTAATTATCGTGTTCTGATGAAGAGTGATAGAAAACATAATCCAGATAAATTTAATAACAAGAATACCAGAAACTTATGATGTGATAAACATTCCTTAGTTTCCTAGTAGTAAAAGTAATGGGACAATGTTATTTGTTTTACCCTCTATGTTATGTCATGAACTGTTGAATTATATATATTTATAGCTCCAAACTATCATGAAAGACAAATATATTATTCCCAATCCCCTTTTAATAACACAATAAAATGGAATACATCAAATTAAAAACTAATCAATAAAAATCTAAATAATATAATCCTTAAAATTAGAGGGTTATTAAGAAAACTTTGTTTAATAAATTCTCATCCTTGTGAAATGCCTATAAGTGTCATCGCCGAATAGATCCTTCCACTATTCCAACATTCCGAGTTGTCACTCATCATCCTCTTCATGAATATACACATGTTTATAAAATAATAGATTAATATGTATATTCATCCCTTTTATCACCTACTCACTCTAGTCCATTAGATGCACTCGGTACCCCTAAAATGACTCATTACCATCCATCTCTACATCATCCACATTTTTCACCTATTCAAGGACAATATCTTATATATAGATCTATGTGAAGAAAAATAATTCATGAATAACTCTATTTAATAGAGAAAAAACAATGGAAAACACGCTATCCCAATTCAAACCATTATATAGAATGAACCATCAAACCAAAACATGATATTTCCCTATGACCTCCAACGTTGATCCCTAATAAAGGGATACCCATATAAATTCCCAACAAGACATAGAGGAATAAATTTTTTTACCACCTCTTGTTAGCATATAAGAACATACATTTCTATAAATTAATAAAACTAATAGTATATCAACTACACATGGCTGCTGTCAGAGGTACTAAATTCTTCTTGGCCACCACTGACTCCCCATACTCAAACAAGCAGAAAGGAAAGAGGCATTTATTACCTTAAATATGCTCTAAGAGAGGAATATTAATTAAATCATATTACATATTTATATATGGATACTCTTCCAAGTATATGTGGTAATACCATCCATTTATAAAATCAAAATACATTCTATAAGATTATCATTGAATATCAATATTGTTCAGTTAGATATCCTTTTAATTTTTGGTTGATATGTCAAACACAATATAAGTGTAGAATACTTGGATCCCTATAATAACTTCAAAAATATTGATGTAAAATTCACATCATGATATAATGTAATTATAATAGATTCCATGTGATGTATCATTATCTCCTAAACCCCATACTTGAAAAAATCATCAACTAAATTAGTCTCTCAGATAAGAAAAAAGTGTTCAACCTTTATCAATACACCAAAAAACACCAATACTGCTCCACCGACACTCAAGGCATTAGGAAGTCCAATATTGATGTGCATGGTGACCTCATCCCATATTCTCACTAGAACAAAAATGTGTTTAAATAATCATATAAGAAGGTGGTATTACACGATTATCCCTTGATAGGAATGACCACCAGTGAAAAGAAAAATAATATATTTTTTCATACATGGTTTAATGAATCATCCGAAGTCTACCTAACCCAATATTAGATCCAACTATGTATGAGGCCATAAGTGCACCACTCTGTATTCCAGATGATACCGATTAGGGGTGATAACCTAATAAGTAATATTTTATTGACTATTACCTTAGAGAATAGTGAAATAAAAGTGATAAAATACGCAAGAAACATACACTTCTATATACATCATATTATTCAAAAATAAAATAGTAAAATAGAAATGTGAACAAGTAAATTGAATGTGTCATATATACTCAAATTAATATAAAATATATAGAAACATGTCACCCACTAGGCAGAAAACATATCTGTATTTGGGAAATGAAATAAATAAAAAAGGATTTAAAAGTAATCTAACTCGAACTGCCCACCTGATATCTTGGATTTCAGAACTAGTCCAACATGAGCACCGTACTAGGAATGAGAAATCAGTATTAATCCTGAAACACTAGGCCTCCAACCAATTCATTATATCCTTTTTTCATGTTCAATGTATGTATAAGTTTGGCATGTACACAAAGGTAACCATACTGGGGGTGATAAATATATCTCAGTAGGCCACCCTCAATAGTGTTCCTAGCACATGTTGTCATAAAATTTACATGAATCATAGTATACTCCCAACCTAGCCATGTAAAAAAATAAAATAAGAACAAATAGTTTCTAGAAATAAACAATAATGGTTGAATATAATAAAAAAATAAACCATATTTTCTTTCCTAACAATAAATGGATATCTACCCACAATCATTCCTATTTCAGATGAATTATAGAATGTTTCTCACCATGACACAACATTTGGAAGTTACCTTTAACAAAAATGATTTCTAGGAATCTAAATAAAAGATAAATAAGAAATCTCATTCCTAGAACCACATCCTATGCATTTAAAATAATATAATAATGTAATAGGTCTCTAGGAATCTAAATTGAAAATCCAAAATGGTGGTGTAAATACCTATGTTTAAACAACTATAGAATCTATAAAGACCTGGTAGTAATTTAGAAGAATTCTAGAAGAAATATGAAAAATGATCGTCATCATATAATGGGCTAGCAAGATTATCCTAGGAGAACTCACATCCCATAAAAATATAACACACTTTGTAAGTTCCTCACAATCTCATGAGATCAAATCCCCTTTCTATATGAACATCATATCGTAATGGGTTGAAACCTCATCAAAATAATCAATTACCAACCTCAGACCCCTAAAACTAGACCAAAAACAGTGAAGAACATCTTATTGATATAATATCCAACAATATATTCAATATTACCCCAAATGTATCATATCACTTCCATTCATAAAAAAGAAACACCTCCAAAAATATCATCTTAATATGAATCTCCTATTTCAGGGTCAGCTAACACAAAGACCCATAATCATACCCCCAAATCATTGAAGCATGCCATCTTTTTTAACAAAAAATCACAAGGCACCCATCATGATCCCTAGAAGATGAACACATGTACGACACCCTATAAGGGGATCCTCTATGATGACCAAACATTGGGAAACTTCCATATAATAATCCTTGTTCACCCTCCTAGAACACAACTTAATGACTATACCACACATGAGGAAAACCTCTGCTAGCATCAGGTCCAATAGACATTTCTCAAACTCTTTTAAATTGTACCCAATTGTTCAGAACATCCCACTACTCTATCCCAGCCAAAAGAAACAAAATAAAGAAACATCAATCGAGCTATATAAACCCGAAACCTCTCAAACAATGAAAAACTAGTCCAAACATCAGGTTAATATAGTATGATATCATCCAAGAATCTAGTCAATCACAATTACTTATAACATGATAATAAAATAAAACATATCAGAAGAAAATATCATTCTAATGATTCCATTAATCTCAAAACCCTCACTCAAGCCTCAAACCAGACTCAACCCTTGGGAAAAATCATGAAAAATAACCTCAACGTAACCCACCTAATAAATGAAAAAAAATCTAAAACACATTCCAAATTGCCTATCCATACAGGAAGGACTCTACAATCATGATATATATAGAAATATTCGTTGAGTGAACCACTCAGGATTCCAATTATAGATACTTGGTGAAAACCACTAAAACACCTCTAAGGAGGGAGTACGAGATGTGTAAATTGGGTTCTATACATGTATCCAAAAATTGAATCCATGAATATGTATACAAATCCACCCGACACACACATTCCCCAAGTAAATAATGGGATATCTCCCTAAAATATGTTACCCACATGGGCTTCCCATCCATAAACATGAATATATTCCTCAAGTGGGGTTACACCATATACCCTATATGGATTATATCCATTTACTAGTCCTTTTCCATTGTCTATATATCTTACATATATATTTTCCTCCACCTAGTGCATTTGGTCGTGCCCCCCAACTACACCCCCAGTGGCATTCCATGTTGTGTCCCAAACACATAGAAAAACACCCACATCGTATGACCCTAATATTATACCCTATAGAAAACCATATAACACCTATCTTGTAACAACGCTTTGCAAAATAGAAAACCCGTGTGGATCCCCAAAACCACCAATTCTCCCCAATATGTTCCATAAACCCGTTTAAGGGTCCCAAAAACCTAGAAATTTGAATAAAACATTAAAAACATAATGTTGGTTTTTGGATTTAAATAAATCATTGTCCGACCTTTGGGAGTAAATGTCCAATGATTAATACACATATTTTCACCAAAAATCCACTGACTCTCAATCCACCTCTTTATATAGGCCTTAACGAAGCCACCTCCATAACCATCCCTTACCTATCACTTTAGGTTTCATTTCATAATGATTGGTATCACCAGGTATAATATGTGATAATAAAAAGGGAGGACATAAAAATAAAAGAGAACAATGGAAAATATGAAATGGGACAAGAAATGAAAACGAAAAGGGGTCTTGAACACAACACCAGAGCTTGAGACAATTTTATATATTTTCTAAAAAAACTATTGTTTCAAAAATAACCAAGGAAATGAAATATAAAAAATATTCTCTATAAATAAAATAACATTTAATGGAAATTTAAAGATAAAAAATATTTTATTAATAAAATATTAAAAATTACAAATTTCATGTTTTTTAAAAAATAAAAATGATTAAAAGTTCAACCAAATTCCATTACAAAGGTAAACACCTTCATCCATGTCCATGAGGGTGTGAGAAAAATATTTTTATGATCCTTTGGTTTGAGAAATTATCATTTTACCCTCACAAATAACCATATAGGGAAAACTCAAATATCACATAATTTATTCAAACCATCATGAATTTTTTTTGTGATATATCCCTACTATTAACACTTATATCCTCCAAGATTACTTTGTTTCCATCCAACTATCATGATTCACCTCAAACATTAATGCTTATAATGCTAATTTGACCATTCCCCGATAAGTCTCACAACATCCTAAACTCTCTCAACATGAGGTTTATTCATTGATGACATATTAGAGGCTACCTGTTATAAAATTATCCTTATAATCATCCCTAAATTAAATAAGAAACTCTATGATTTGAAATTTGTTTAGTACTAAATGAAATATTCACGCATGGAGAAAACACTCACATAAGAGAACCAATACATAATACAAATTATTTTTTTAATTACAATATAGCTATTAATTAAATTTACCATAGAAAATGATCCACAAAATATTATTACTATAAACTATATTGATCAGGGGTGTACTTCCCACCCTAAGGATTCCGTCACACAATAATTCATTCTTCAAAAATCCACAAAACCACCACTATTCTAGGAAAGGACGAGTGATTATTAAAAAACATATACGATATCATGTAAAAAAGATAAATGACATAATTATTCGAAGGTAACAAACCACACCCACTAACCACGCTCCTCATGCAGGTCTGTTCCAAAAACGAAAATAAATCTCAACACTCTCGTTAAAGAACACGGAATCCCCCTCATTCCAAGTTCAACTACACATACACCCTCCACTCTGATGTCAATCTAGATAAAATAGAGATTAATCACACTCCAACATTTCCAAAAAAAGAACATCTATAAACAAAAATGTTTTGGAGTCTGACTAAACCATCTCTATCAATTGAGAAATTCAATAGAAAACCAACACTCTAACCAACCAATAAGGGTATTTATTCATCCCCTAATGAAGATACTATATTTATACAACAATAAATCTCATATCTAGATGATAAAAATTACCTATATTGAAAAAAAACAGTTCAGCTATTTATAATTCCACCTGTAATATATGTGAATAATTCTATATTGGTTGTTATGGACACTTTAAACAACTAAACCACCATTTTCAATAGAAATACTCACATACATGAAAATGTCATTAGGATCCTATTTAAATATCATGATGGGTGTACATAGGCCTATTTAGATTATTAAATTAGCCAATACTCATAAATATTAAATATAAAAAATAGAAATTCTCAATAGGATATCGTGAGGTAAAAAAACACAACCATAACATCAAAAACCCTGAATAATAATTATATAACCCATGATAACTAGAACATACTACTAGAAACAATTTTTTCATGATGCACCAATCTGATATCTATCAAAACATTGGATACATTCCTATACCTATTTTCTATTAACCCCATAACTGTAGTTCAATGTAAAAAAAATTTTGATATCATTTTATTATGAACCAGCAGGGGTTGAACCGAACCACCAGTCGATACAGATCATGATAAGTCTTCAAGAGAAGATCCATGTAGGTTTGAGGGTACAGACTATTGGAAAGGACCTATTAAAATATGTGGAGTGACTATTCCCATATACCAGTGTGCATAAATTGTGGAACAATAACCATGAATCCTACACATCTAGAAATATTGGGGTACAAATAAAAAATGGCTAAAAAAATATTTCTATAATAAATTGAAATCAGTATATATACTTAATGAAATATACATAAAACATAAAATAGTTACAAAAATATATTAACACATATTAAAATTAAATTAAATGAAAATAAATAAATCAAGATTGACTACTAATCTTAGCTAAACCATATACACAGTCTCCAACACAATTGAATTTCTCTACCACAAACTGTAGACTCTATATGAGGAATCTTGGTCAATCCTAAAACATTATGCCCATAATTGATCAAACTAATATATGGCTCAAAATGAAATAAGTCATATGGATATATGAATATTAAGATAACAACATAGAGGGTGTTAAATAAATCTCAATTTCTTTCCCCAAATGATGGTCCAAAAATCTATTTTCATAACAAGTTCAGGAAAAACATGAGATGTCCATCCCAGTTGAGTATGAAATTTCATGAATGTAAATAAAAGGAAAAAATTAATAAAAATTTTAAATATAAATAAAACAGTGAACATCAATTTATATCCTGGTGCCTGAGGTAAATCTACCCCTTCCCAGGTCTGGTCTAGAGGAATTATAGAATTCTTTTTACCCAACAACAATATTAGATGCATATTTTAGTTCAAAAAACGATTCATACATCCAATGCAATGATACACCTGAAATAAAACTTCTATGAACTCATCCTGGGAATCTAACATAGCTTCACTAAACTATTATTCCCAAGGATTTCAATATAATCATACAAACTTATTCCATTGATCTATTGTAAAACACAAATAGAGAACCTGTCAATTCATGATAGTCTTATAGATCCAATAAAGATAAAATATTATGATCCACTCTTAGGGTTTATGTTCCCAACATCAATTCCTAGGGATAATATTCATCAAATTAAAATATTAAACTCTATCCGAGCTTCTCAGAACATCATTAGATACAATCACTTTGATAGTGAAATTTCAATGTGGGAGGATGGAGTTTCCCCATCTCGTTTGTCCATTAGATCTCAAGGCCCATCTAACACCATCCATACATTTGAGGAGACAATGAAATAAATATTACAGATCACACCTGATAAAATAATATCCCAATGTTCAAATCTCACATACAGTCCTAAATGAGATCAAAATAAAATATCCAATTTTTGAAATATTCCAAAAAACTAGGGTTTTCTAAACCCTAAATCCACCGTCTTACATCCAAATAATTGTTGTTGACCATCATGATGATCAATGAAGCTAGAGACGCCCTCCAGATCTCCCAATGAATTATTATCATGAGAATACCCTATAAGGGGTTCCTTTGAAAAACAAACGTTGGAACAACCGCATCAATTAATAAATGGAAGACCTCTCAACATAGATCCTAAGGATCGCCCCACCCAAAAGGTAAACTTTAAAAAGCATCATTCTTATTTGGGGTTTTCTCAGACAAATCCCTTAAAACTAAATAAAACCCTAGTCAATAAAACCAATCTATTACTATAATCCTTCAATGCTAACCCATCATGATTTCTATAATTATACCATACCTAAAAAGAGAAGTCTATAATATTAGCATCTCAAATAAAGAACAACTAGTCCAGCCATCCATGGACTACCCTATGACTTCATCCAAGAATCCTCTAAATTCATCATTTAGAGATGTTTTGATGAACCATTTATAATTCACATTTAATATACATTATATGGTAGACAACCAGTGAAAAAACAACACTCTAACCTCACACTAGAGTCATCACTCAGGTGTATTACATTATAGAAACCTTGAAGGAATCCTTTGAGAGAACACAACACCATAAAAAATACCATCCATACATAGGATTTCTGCTGAAAGGAATATATTATAATGATCTATGAATAAAACAATTAATAAATTTACTACTCACTTTTGTAATTATATATCAAGGGTGAAGACCAATAAATCACCCCCTAGTAGAGAGCATATATCATATACCTCCAGTACATGGCGTGCTACCTTGAGGATCCACCATATACATAATTTCCCACCCACCATTCATGTATTTTTTTAATTTATATGGAGAATACAATCTCCAAATATAATCTCTCCCCCATGGTATGGAAATATGTATACCCATCCATGTAAAAAACATGGGTCCATTCCATATATTTTACATGTAATTTAAATATGTATTTCACTTGGTCACTGGATATTATCAAATATGCCAATGATCCACCAAATGTTGGTGTTTGGATGTGTCCTTTGGAACACCACATGATATCATACATATTGTGTCCCAAACACACACACCATTTCACCATCATATTATACCATACACCCAAAAATAAGATAAAAAAACATGATAATCATGAACACACATAGTATGATTAGGTTTTAATGAAATTAAAACCCATGTGACGCCTCAAAACTCTCGATTCTCCCTAAAAATTATAAAACAACAATAATGGTGAAGTTTAAAACTAGAAAAAATATATTAAATGATGAAAAAACTATACTATAAGAAACTATGGCCTAAAATGAAACAATTTCCTACCTCTATTCATAAAACAACGATGCAATATATTTAAATCCACACTACACAACCATTGAACACAATCCACCTCACAATATGTGAACATTTGGTACCACATATTTCGTCTTCTCTTCCTCTTGTATCTCTAATGAAGGTGAAAATTGGAATGACCCCAAACAATAATATGAGATATGTATATGGTAGGAAGAGAAAAAAAATCGGAAAAGAAGACAAGAAAATATATCATGGAAAAGGAAAAGGGGCTTATATCTGACTCAGGTCCACAAGAAACGTTTATTCCTCACCTAAGAAAACCCACCATTTAAAACACTAATAGAGAGTTATCATATCAATAAAAACACCAAAAAAATATATCACTATATGAATGAACAAAAATAATAATATAAAATTAAATAGTATTAAATTTTAAATTAAAATTTGGATTCATTGGAATTCCAAAATACTCATAATTTATACTAAACACCCTTATTTTGTAAATAAATAATTTTTAGAACAATTATATGATATCCTATGAGAAGTTAATTTTTCCCCTCCAAATCACATGAAAAAAATGAATTAATTTTCCCAAGATATTTACAAATGACCATGAAGCAGTTTATGAAACCATTCCATAAAAAATGTCACCAAATGACATGACAATAATTGGTCAAAACTGAATAAGTATGCAATTTTCAAGAATATGAATCCATAATCAGAACCTATCTCATAAAAATATGGATCATCATGGTTCTGTGGTTCCAAAGAACATCATCCTCCCTCAGATACAATTATGTTATGTCGTTATTTATAATAAGTCTGTCTCATATCTGATGAAAAATTAAATTATTATCATTGATTTAATTCAAGTAATCATTCATTAAATAGTTAATTAAAAACAGATTGGATGTAATATATTTATATATCAATAAAATATCATGAATATAGTTATTTATATGCATCATTAGCTTTAACATATCATTATACAACAAAATTCAATGGTATTTAATCCTCAGTCTGTGGGAATCATCAATGAAATTTCATTTCATTGTGGAAATTCTATTTCAAAATAAAAGTTCGTGAGGAACATTAAAGAGCCCCAAGATAAACATAAATAAGATAATATATTAAATTAACGATTTAAATAATACAACAAAAAAAGAGACACAACCCAAGAACTGAAATGTTTAGTGTCTGGAAGATTAGAAACATAAAATTCTTGACATACAACACTTGGAAAAAGTAATACCTTGTCAAAAAACTCTATAATATTTATTTAGACAAATAATATGATGTATTCATGTTCAGAAAAAAGTTAAATGAAAACAAAAAAATGGTTTGTGATGAGATAAATTTGAGAGTGAAAACCATGTCATAATGTTCCAGATCAAAAACATGATGGATAACATGAGGTTGGAATAAATTTCATATTATAATATCATGATACCATATATTATAATCATAAAATATGGTATAAATGAATAAGATCATAAAATGATCAATAGAGAAGAATAAATGTAATATAATTGCTAAAAATACATATCAATAATCATAAAAATTGAGAACCTCACAAAAAAGTTTGAAATATATTTAAAATAAGGTGTAACATGGAATCACAATGTACCTTGAAAAAAAATATCTAAAATATAAAAAAACAAGAAATAAACATGGTAATATGAAAGAACAATGGTCATAGGAACTAATTTGTGTGAAAACCCACTAATCCCTCACTTATATCAATAAATATGTTATGTATATGCCTAAATATGTCAGTAAAATCTCTATACCCATACATAGGTGAAGAAAATCCTGAATTCGATGAATTTTTATCTCATGAGATACAAAAATAAACCAATGCAATGTAGGGAAATATAGGACTCCTCCGATCATCATCCAGTCATATATGCACTTTTTAAATAAATTAATTATCATAACATAATGAACCCATGTAAATAGAATGAGTTTCATACAATTTTAAAAAAAAAATTACATTTCACAAGAAAGAAAATTTATATGTAAAAAACAATTTACTTTATATAATTGAATCATATTATAATAAAATACATAAGGTTATCATAACATCTCTTCATTAGAAAAAAATACATGGAGGAATAATATATGTGAATATAAAAATGTTTCTACAAAAAAATTTAAAAAAAATGTTTTAATATATGAATTTAAATTGACATTAACAAAAATAATGGAAAATGGCATTTTTGAAAACCTGATTATAAAGAATTATAAATGAATAATTATTGAAAAATACTAAAAAATAGTATACTAAATATTGAGGAAAAAAATAATAAAACGAAATTCCATTATTAACCAAGATATGCTATTTTAAAGGAAAACCACATTGGATAAATGATGAAAAAAATTAAACGCATAAATTATATTAAGGAATTCAACAATAATATAAAATATAATATTATTTTATTTTATCAATGGAAAAAAATTCTATGAAAAATAGTTAAATGAAAGACAATATTAATTAGTAATAATTAGAGTTATATTTATAAAATTTATACTTAAAATTTCAAAAAAAAAATTAACAAATAAGTGGTTATTGATTATGAGAAGTAATTTTCACATATAGAAAGAGGAAATTACATAAAAAAATTGAAAATAAAAGTAACAGAGAAATATTCAAAATTCTATTCAAGTAAGAAGTATTATGAAAAAACGAATCCGAAATTTAGTCGATGAAACCCTTACATTAATGCCTACATTAGTTTACATCATATGATCATCTATATAACATACATAACAATATTAGTCACCTATTTCATAACCTTATATATATAAATAATATTTTACTAATTTCATTAATAAATATTATCTTCTTCTATATTAGTTTGTTACTATATATTATCTATCTTAGCCATGATTAATATTTATAATTTTGAAATAGTTTGATATTGGAGGTGTTATTAATTATTTATCTCCAAAATTACTAAATTCCGAGAATTGACATCCACGAGAAATCAAAACCATCCCAAATGGAAATAAGAAGTTGTCTAAACAACCACCCATCATGATACATCTCAAAATAGAGCAAGCTACATGAAGAAAAAATGAAATCCATCTCATATACACGAATGGTCTATAACCACCAAGATAACATCACTACATGAAAATTGTTAAGCATAAAAGAAACTCTGGGTACTGAGCACGTATCTATGAATCACCTTCTCAGGTACTCTCCTCCATGCCATCATGTCACCACATAACATAAACTAAGGGGATAGTATGCCCACACAACACCTTCTATTTTCGGTATTATATATCCCCAAGCCACACCTCAATGGTCGCATCTTCATTAATATCGATATCTTCCAAATTGATGATGTGATATTCACTATAAATATAATGACAGAACTATGACATGTGAAAAACATTGTGTATCTATCTCATCTGTGGGAGAAGATCTACTCAATACGTTATAGCTCCAAGTCGATCCAACACCATGAATGTCCAAAAAAACATCAGAGACAACGTACTATGATGACCAAAAATTTGATTCCCATAACTAGGAGTCACCAATAGAAACACGTGATCCCCAACATCAAACTCCAATGGTATTCTCCTTTGATCGACATATGATTGGAAACAATAAAGGGTTGTCTTCATCTTATCCTGAATCACCTTAACCATCTCTGTCATATTCTACACTAGTTCCAGTTTAAGAATTTCTGATTATTTGACCCTAGTCCATCACAATAGATATTGGAATAGTTGGACATTCGAGGCTTAAAATGGTTCTGTACTGATGGTTGAGTGAAAAATATTATTATAAGGGAAATCCAGTGAGGGTTTGTTCGTCATCCATGAATCTCTAAAATATTGGACATAAGAGATTAACAAGTATTCAGCTATTTGGATGTTCTGCTCTGTTTGACGGTCAGTAAATGGATGAAAAGCAGTTATAAAGAAAATGTTAGAAGAAAAAGTAGGGTGGAGTCCTCTCCAAACCATATATGTAAAATGAGGATCTCGGTCAGAAATTATCATCCCCAGGACTCTGTGGAGTCTCACCACCTCTTCTAGATATTTCGTCGACAAAACATTAACTAAGCTCGAATCCTTTATCTCTATAATGTTGGCGGATTTTTTTAAATGATCCACTACAAGCCTAATAGTGTCATTTCCTCCCTGAAGTCAAGGTAAAATAGAAAAGAAGTCCAATAAGATTTCATTAAACTTTCACTAAGGAATATATAATGGATAAAGAAAACCATCGGCGACATGATGCTCATCCTTCACCTTCAGGAATACCAAACATTGAGACACAATATTTTCTACTGAATGCTTCATCACAGGCCACCAAAACATACTCCTCATGCCTCGATACATCTCTGAAATTCCAGGATAGAACACTATACTATAATGATGGAACTCTCTGAGAACTATCTCACACATCACCAATGAAAAAAATCTATCCATGAAACAACACTAAGTTTTGTTCATTCGCAGACCAACCATTAGAGGGCCTCTCTATAAACAACTCAGTCACTCAAGACCACCACCTCTAGATCTCCTATCTGGAAATCTTTCACCTGCTGCACTATAGAAGACACCACCGTCATCTCAAAAAGCAAAAAATCTTCCCCCAAAATCTCTTATATGGAGATGTAATGCAGAAAGTTCTTCTATAACTCTCTAAGAATCATCATATTCACTCACAGCATCACTACAAGACTTCCTACAAAGCACATTAGCTACAAAATTACCCTTTCTAGGGGTATACTATATATTGATGTCAGATTATTATAATAACTCCATCCACCGATGTTGTTTCTAGTTCATGTCATGTTGGGAAAAAACATATGTCAGACTCTTATGATTGGTGAATACCACAAAGTACTCGCCAGTGAGGTAATGTCTCCAAAACATCATAACAAACACCACATGTGCCAATTCAAGGTCTTAGAGGGCATATTTATGTTCATGGGGATGAAACTACCTATATCTATAAGAAATAGCTGATCTCTGCTGCATTAGAACATAGTCTAACCCCTGATGTGAAGCATCACTAGAAAACATAAAACTGAACTCCCTACTCTGGATGATAAAGAACTGAAGCACTTACAAAAATAACTTTTAGACACTAGAAAGCTTCCGGACACCGATCAGCCAAAACGAGTGCCTTATCTTCCTTGTTCAATGCTGTCAGAGAAGATACAACCTTATATAAATCATCTACGATCCTCCTGTAAGAGCCTATGATACCCAGGAAACTTCGCAACTCTTACACTGTATTGGGGGTATCCATGAAACAACTCCTTATATATTCAATGTATTTTAAACTACTCCATGTTGGGACATTAATATCCACAAGTAACAATCTTCTCGATAAAAAAATAACACTTCAACAACTACCCAAAAAGTTAAGGTTGATGAAAAAGACCAAAAACATTGTGAAGATGATCTACATGATCCTCCTCATATGTAAAGTTCCCAAGGAATCCATCGATGAAAACCACCACAAACTTGTACATGAACTCATAGAATATAGATTTAGTCAATACCATGAACACAACTATAGAATTCGTCACACCAAATGGAATTACATCAATCATGTAACACCCATGACGACAAAGGAAAGCAGTCTTCGAGATTTCCTCATCAATCACATGGATCTGATGATATCCTGACCACATGTTGATCTTTGATAAACCACATTCACCCTATAGTTTATTGATAATAATTTCAATCTACTGAAGAGGATATAGAATCATCAATGTCACTTTATTTAATCATTGATAATCGATACAAAACTGCAAGCTTTTGTTCATCCTCATCATGAAATAAACTGTTTCACCCCATTGTGAAACATTTGGACGAAAATAATTGTACTAAAAAAGAAAATCAAGCTGTATACTTAGATCTCGTAACTTTGTAGAGGCCATCCTCTATGGAGACATAGAGATATGAGATGCTCCTTGCTATAGCTCGATCCCAAAATTGATATGTCGTTGAGGGGGTAATGCAACAACCTCTTCTATAAGGACATCAATGTACTATTATATGACCATGTTAAAGCCCAAATACCAAACCTATAATGAGCACATAATTAGATCAACTATCAAGGATGATAAGGATAACACACACCTTTGAACCCTCTGATGGACTTTCTTGCCAACAAAGATAGCGGGCTCTCCATCAACATCAAAGAACACAACTGGCCTCCGAAATCAATCCAGTATCGCCTAAAACAATTCAACCAACCCATGATGATTATGGAATCATATGGCTGTATCCATAATCATAGGAAATCTCCTCAAGAGCGTTGCTTCCTAACAATAGTTCATAGTCTCTATATACTGCAAACAAGTTAGCTAAACCTCCAATGAGCATAGTCAATGCCAAGGTGATTGGAATCCTCTCTACCTCATGTCCCATATCAAGGATAATGGCAGGTGATATGAAGGAGTTTATCTCTCCTATGTTAAACAAGGAATATACCTATGTAGAAAACAAGAAAATGCTACCCTGAACGATGCCCGACTCCCCTAGAACTAGAAACACAAATTCTTGATGTTTACTACGACTTCCTCCATGGGATCTCTGACCCTAATGAAGACCACCACCATGGTATCACTATGCTATATAAGGAAGGGGAGAATAATTGTGATTACCTATAACAACCGCATCAGCTCTCTACTAATCCCAAGCTGGTACAACCTACTGGTGTTGCCTCTGCTGGAACTATCTCAACACAGGGACCTGGAGCGGAACACTTGGTACAGGATGACTACCCTCAAAAGTTAGGAACTATAACTTCTGATGACCTCATCCTCCCCAAGAAAAACAAATGCATGATCCATCGGCATAGTACAGAGACCTTCCACTCCTTGAGAAGCATAATGTATAGGGCTATGACCTACCCCTTGCTGAACGAAAATTTTTCTGCCCAGAAAATCGGGAACCCTAGACCACAACTCTTCATCATGATGAATCATGAAGACTATCATAACAAGATGATATCATTCTATAAATTGTCCTCTTGATTTCCTCTACCCTAGAAAAGTCCTCTGGATATATACTAATTAAAAATGGTGTGACCTGGTGCTAGATCACTAGATTCAATGTCTCCTCAAAATGCCTCATCATTGCATTCACATCTAGAAATAGGTCAAAAAAATATCGTAAAAGGGTCATAAAACAAATTCCAAACACTTGCACACTAGAGACTCCATATCAAAGTGTAAGAATATCATAGTGACTAGACTACTTCATAGTAGAACAAATAAACTCAACAATAATCTTGTCTCGCAACTCCTCCCGATAGATTTTCACCTCCTCGCGCTCCTCGAGAAACAAAAACCACAGCTGCCACTCTTCTCCATGAAAAATTGTAACGCCCTAACCCCAGTTACCCAGAATCATTGAATTATTACATAACATCGGCTTGATACAAGGAATCATTTCCCGAATGAATGATCCTTTTATTAGACTTTGAAGTACTAGATACATACACAAGTTTAACAATACATCATGAAATTAAAAAAAAAATATTATGTCCCCTTGAAACACTCTAATATCCCTTATCCTACTACTTCAGTTTAATCATAATATACAACTTTGCATCCGGGGAAAAATAAATTGTAATAAAGGGGTGAGCTCATACGCTCAGTAAGGATAACAATATAGCTAAAATTTAAATAAATAAGAATAAAAGATTAAGTAAATTTATATGACTAGAAAAAAATACCTTTAAACATAAACATCAGTATAATATGGAAAATATAAATCTAATAATGCCATATACTTATTTGAGGAATATTCTAATAGTATAATAATCACATTTAATAGAAATATCCCATTTCATAATGATTAAATGTATAATTCTAGACATCATAACCACATAGTCAAGGACCAATGCTAAGACTACAGATAATATTTTGTCAAAGACTTGTGTTAAGACACTAGTTTGTCTCACGAGACCTACAAATGCATCGAGGAGCTATAGCGAGCTACACCTCTCACTTACTAAGTCCACTGCATTCCTCATATGAATAGTTGCAAACATAAACTAAACATTCATATTAAAATTATCATACCAAATGTCAATATTTTAACCACAACCCATGAATGGTATAAAAAATATCACATCCAAAGGCAAACATAACTCATTTAACACAATATGGAAGATGGTATTATAATAAATTAACCTCAATCAAGAATAAAATAAACTGAAGGATTTTGAAATAGATGAAAATAATCAGTAAAATCTTTTTGAGAGAAATTTCATTATAGAAATATCATTAAAAGGTTAGACTATTTATCAAAGAAGACTTTGAAATGATATTTTTCAATCAATGTGTCCCATAACACATAGAAACATTTGACGTAATTAATATTTCCAAAAAATATTGTCCATATAAATAAATACATAAAAATATTTTTAAAACATGGACATTAATGAGAATGATTTATAAGAATAAATCTTCAAAAAAATTGAAACAATATTTTAGTTAAACAGTTCCTAACCAAATGAGTGACATTTTAATACAAATAAGAGGGGAATAACATTAAAAAAAGCATATAATATCATGAGAATAAGGAAATTCATGATATAACATGTCAAAGGGTATTTTATACACCATACAAATTTGAATTGGTGTATAATAAAAAATAAGTCTCATTGGAATGTAAATTGAGACAAAATCCTTTATAAAAATTATATCCTTAGATGAAAGATAAATAAATTACATAATAATGTGTTTAAAACATAAATAAAATAAATATGATTGAATATTTAGTGTAAATAAATCAGAGAACATTTGAAAATATTTTCGTAAAAACAACACCAATGACATGGATGTTTAACTCATTGAATGGAAATTGGGTTAAAATTACTCTTTTCAACTTCGTATCGATGACATGAGAATTTTTTAATAAAGTGATTATGTGTATCAAAATTATATCCACCCAAAGGGGAGTGGAAATTAAAACATAAATGAATGAATTTCGATTCCACCCAAAATCATAGAATGACTTAATTATGAATTGGAAGATTAACCGAAGGAATGAAAATTGGGTTAAAAAGTTCCCTTAACAATTTGGTAACATAAAAAACATAAACCACATGAAGTAATGATCATAATATGAAGATACATATAAAAATAAATTAATTTATATTATACAAAGAATAAAATCATTGGTAGTATATACATCACACAAATAGAAAATTTTGGCAAACTAGTAAGAATCTCACAAGAATAAAAATTGAGATGAAAATCCCATACCACATTGTAATCAATCGAGTCATATGACCTAGAGTTAATAACCACCAAATGAATACCAGAATAACATGAATATAAAGGGAATCATAAAAATATATATCAAATGGAAGTACACAATACACAACATGCATGAAATAAGTGGTGAACAATGAAAATATCATGAAATTAATAGTGAGATAAGAAACCCATTAACATGTAAATTTCCTTAGTATACGGTAGTTTAAAAACCTATATAATAGTGAATTCATTGTTATTAGATTATAAAAAAATAAATAATTAAATATGATATCATATATTAAGTTCTTAATATTGCATTGTTTATGATATTTCAGTAGTAACATTGTTTTGGTTGTTAACTGATTTTTTTATGTGTTTTGTTACGGAAGTTATGTATGTTATGTATAGGATGTATTTGATTCATATCCAGAATGATATAAGTTCTTAATAATTATATTTAATCATAAAATTATTATTATTCTTGAATTATTACATTGGGGAATTAATCTCATCGCGTTCGTGGAGACAACAATCAGTATGTATACACGAGTGACAATATCATTATATTGATGGTGAAATCAAATGTAATTGGATGATATATCATATATAAAGAATAATTATCATGTTTATATTTATTATTTAAAACTTTTATACTCATTATTATAACATACCAAATAATGAAGTGTTTTAATAACAAACTACACCACGCCGTGGAGATAGTATGTTGTATGTACACCTGTCTGAAGACTTTGACATTTATAGGATGGATAGAATAAATAATATGGTTGTACAATATTTATAATAACATCACAGTATGTAGAATTTACTGCAGTTATTATTATTGTATTGAAAGAACAATGAAATAGGAAGTGGATGATGGAATGAACTTGAATTTAGGGTGGTGATATTATTACCTCTTCTTCGAGTGTTTCCTTTTCAGTTGGTCAAAAGGGCACCTTAAAATGGATTTCTGATCAATGTAAGGCCTCTAAGTAGAAGTGAGGATAGTTGGGAGAATAATTTTTAGGGGTTGGCCGAGAAAAATGACTTTTGAATATTGATTTTTAGAGAAGGGGATGTACCCTTTTATTTGATAGGTGAGGGTCGCTTTAGCAAAACATTAAAATATTATGTTATAATAAACTCATTTTCAGGTTCTAATGCCTCCAAAATGATTTATTTTTAATATAAGGTATGGATGGGTTTAAAACCTCTAAACCAATACGTTTTAGATAGGTTTAGGTCACCATATTAATATTATCTTTTTGATTTAACTCGTATTTAAATAGTTAAACTTCAACCATGTTTTCTTGTATTAATATATTAAATGGTTAATAATATAACTACAAAATTCCAAGAAAACCCAAAGTGGTTAATTAATGATATATATATTATTATATAGGTCATTTGGCATAACTGTAGATTTTTGGGACTATTATTTCATTTAATAATATAGTATTTTATTTAAAAAACACATTTATGTCAATTTCGACACTATTTAGTATTTTGTTGTTGTTAAAGTTATAACAGTCTGATTACTTCGAAAAGAATTCATTGAATCATCCCTAACATGTTATATTGACATTCCAAATTAGTGAAATTCATCAAAACTACAAAATTACATTTATTTGTATATTTATAATTTCTATTATTTTTTTCATTCATTAATAAGGTAATTATTTCATCATCATTGTGTCATATATAAATTAAATTTTATAATGTCTAAAAATTATAAATAAAAAACATTTATGTAATTATTATCTTTTCATTTCTAATGAATATTTATTGTTTAATTTTTATTATTTTTATCCCTATATAAAAAATGTAACACCTCAAGATTTCATAGTACGTTATTTTTTTCAATGTAATTCAATTACTTGCACTACACGCAATACTTAGTTTTACCACACCACGACATCCCAAAATAGCAGTTCAAAAGCGGCTATGAATAGTATTAATAGAATTTTGAACTTTATATAATCCTTATAATTTTAGAATCCATATTATGATTTTCTTAGACATAATTTAAGAACAAATACATTTTGCTCAGATAAAAGAAGTATTTTTCAGAAAATGCGATTTTACCGCCTTTTAATGGCGAACCCTTTTTAAATCCAATATTTGAAACTTTTATATATTCAATTTTACAAAATAAAATTCTTATTTAAAACCATTACATAATAATTTAGTCTCAATAACTATTTGGTGTTTTTCTGATTACTTTCATATTTGGGTGAATAGTGAAAAATAATATTCTTTAACTAAAAAAAACATTTTTAAACAAAAATATTTATATTGTTGAATTATATATTATAATGGTTTGTAAGTGTAATTAGATTATATATTTAATATTTAATCCAATTATGATCATTATAAGTAATATCACTTTGAAATTGGATATAAAGAAGTGCCAATCTTTTGATAGTTATTATTTCTTAAAAATACGCTTCTTGGTTTTGACAATGAGAATTAATTTCAAATTAATTAATTCACCTTCTATGTTTTGAAATTCGAAAGATTGAATTCATTTTTGAATTCGGAGTATCAAATTTATCTTTGGGTGAATTTTTGGTATTTTTTTAAAACATTCAATTTTTTTTGAATAGTAAATAATTATGAGTTATTGTTTAAAACCGACTTTTTTTTAAATAATTATTTATTTAATTTTATTTTATTTTAGATAAAAATAGATACTTAATACCTATATAAATTATATTTAATTAATTGAAGTCAATTTATAATAATTTTAAATATATAAAAACTTTATCGAAGTTTTTACCATCTTTTACCCACCACCTAGTAGATTTTGCAAATTTACATAAAATGTAAATTTACTATTTCTCTGAGTTGAATTTCGAAAATCTAAGAAACATGGTTAATATCAAGGAGTAAAATTTCATTCAATAAGATAAATTTTTTTTGGTTAATAATATCTTTTTACTTTTATTTACCACAGTTTAGAGTAAATAGGTTAATTAAGGGTAAAAATGATATTATTATTATTACGCTAAAAAAGTTCTAATTCTATTGGATTGGTGTAATTCAACCAAAAACAACCTTAAGAATAAAATATGACCCTTTAGGTCCACTTGGATTAGATTATGGAATTTAATATTATTTTATTTTAGAAAGAGTTAAAAGAGTTAAAATAAAAGTTTAATAACTGATCTATTTTTAATATAATGTTATATATAAGGTAAATTCGACTATAAATATTCATTATAAAGATAAAAAATATTTCATACACAATGGTATTTTATTTATTATTTTTAGAGATTATGTAATTAAATTTATTAATGACACAATGATGATTCACTAATTACCTTATTAATGAAAGAATAAAATAAATTGTATTAAAAATATTAAAATAAATAATATTTCTAAGTTTTTATGACATACATGAATTTTTTAGGTGAACATGACTTGTTAGGATGGGTTAAATGTATTTTTTAAGTAATTATGATGTTGTTATTTTATCAAGAAACAAATACCAAAAAATATCAAAATTGACATAAAATAGTTTTTAAAACAAATATTATATTATTAATTGATATAATAGTCCTAAAAATGAAGGTTTGGCCAAAACACATATATAATAAAATATTTGACATTAATTAAACAATTTGGTTATGATTTACATTTTATAGTATATTTATTAACCATATTATATAAAAATACAAAGAGACATGGTAAATGTCAAACTATTTAACTAAGAGTTAAATCTAAATGTTAATGTTAATACGGTAACCTAAACCTGTCTAAAACTTATTGGTTAAATTGTTTTAGACCTATACCCACCATAGATTTTAAATAATTCATTTTGGAGCTATTAGTAACTGATGATGAATTTATTATAAAATAATATTTTCAGTTTAACTATGGTGCCCCTCACCCCTCTTATAAATGGGCCCATCCCCATCACTCAAATTCACACCAATCAAGAATCTAGGCTCATCCAAACTCTACCAAATTAATCTCTCTACATCCCTATCCTCCTCTTATATGCCTTTCCTTAGGCAGAAGGCACTTCACAATGTCCTTTTGGTTCAAATCAAAGGAAGTTACCCAAATTAAAGGTAACAATTTCTCTTAACTCATTTTCATTTATTTTACATTTCCAAACCCTAAAATCTTTTTATTACTTTTTATTATAACAAAAAATGTACCCTCAATACACAAGGATGTTTTTATAAGAATAATTTTAACTACACTTACACAGACCTCCAACTTATGAGTGAAGAACATGATGTTTCTGTGGATGAAAAAATAATGCCTCACAAAATGATTATTGTTCAATTACCTCCTACCGCCTCTCATGGTGGCCATTATTATAGAACTATATTAATATATGATATATATTATGGCTATGTTTTCTTCATGCATCTGTATTTTTCTATTATAGAATACCTTAATGGTTTCCATTATAGGTAAACACGATAATTTCATTTGAGAAAGTGCAGACTACCGCCCCTTCAAAGTGATATGACTTATTAATACCATTATTGGGACGTATAAAGGATGTAGTTAATGATAATATATATGATATTATACTATAATTATAATATAATTTTTTATCATAGTGTTTTAATTCCATTAAAAGAATAAATAGAAATAAATGTAGCGTTAATGCGTACGAACTACTTACCGTCTCCATGAACAGTGCATTTCATTTCATACCCCAAAATGAGATGTAATATTATAAATACATGTATATATTGGATATATATATATATGATATATATGATATATAAATCATTAATATCAATATGGATATAATGAAATTTTGACCATGGGAACAACTTGTAACTATAAGGTGTTAATTTTGAATCAAGTGCCAAATATTGACAAAAAGAACTTTATTAACATAAATGATTACATAATGTTTATAACATGTTTATAAGTGATATAAAAGGAATAATAAAATTGAAAAAAGGTTATTAATCATCCAGAAATTATCTTTACTTCATTATTCGGGTTATTAAAGAATGAATGGGTCATGTCGGACGTGAGGTAAGGGGTTTCTTATCTCACTCTTAATTCTGTTAGATTTCCATTGTTCACCACTTATTTATTGCATGTGGTGTATTTTCTACTACCATTTGATAAATATTAACATGATTCACTTTATATTCATGATATTTTGTGATTAATTCGGTGGTTATTGACTATTTTTCATATGACTAGATTGATTACAATGAGATAAGGGTTAATTCTACATCTCTTCATTATCCGAGGTTGTTTATAAGTAATTATGTACTCAGAACTCTTTATCATCCACGTCCATGTTTTGTAAAAATGCATTTCAAAATAGTTTTAATATTTACAAGACTATTATTTAATGTCATTTATATCCTTTTTGGAATTTTTATAAAATGGTTTGAATGGAATCTTTCTGTCATTTTCCAAACTAGGTACTTTATAACCTTTTCGTCAAAACTAAGGTAAGAATGATTTTTTACTTATACGGTGGGAGTGGATATTTTCCGCTGTAATAACATCATAAAATATTCCGTTACAATCTTATACTAATATATTCAAAATAAATGTTTTCATTATAATTATTTGACCCTTAAATTATTTCAAAATAGAAAGAGATGATTCTCTAAAAAATGTTTGTATTTTATCTATGTCGACATCCTTTTATGGATTTTATGTTTATTTGACGTTGATTTGTTATGATACAACACTTCCATATTGTATTGAAGGTTAAGTGATATATTTGACTATGGATGTTCTATTCGTATTCCATTCATGGTTTATAGTTAATTTATTACCATTACGTATGCTAGTTTTAATGTGAATGTTTATGTTTTCATTCAACTATTTCATAAGATGAATGTGTTAAACTATTATGTTATTGGTTGGGGACCAGTAAATGTAAGCCCTCCATGTTGGCGTCCGGTTACAGAAGAACCTCAGGGTTGGAGTCCGGTTACAGAGGCTCTATAGGATCGAGTTCAGTTATAGAAGATCTCCGGGATAGAGTCTGGTAACAGAGGCCTTCCGGTTTGGAGGCCAGTTTCAGAGTTTCTCTGGGAAGGAGTCTGGTTACAGATGCTTTCTGAGTTTGGGTCTAGTTACAGTTTTCCCATAGGTCCTAGAAAGAGGCCTTAACACAGAAATTAAATTCATTTATTATATATTCCATCATTATAATATTTTTTATTACATGTGATTAATCCACTAGTAGAATATCCATGTGCCTGTTTATATGGTAATGTATGATTTTTTTTTCATATTATGTTCAGGTTTTTGTTTTAAAAGGATGTTGATTTATCACACATATTGCAATTAAATTTTATAGCATCCGCTAAATTATTTACCCTTATTGAGCATCTGAGATCACCCCTTACTTATGTTTTATCTTCCTAGGATTCCAAGAAGTGTATTATGATTGATATGCAGGGTTAAGCTAAAGGGATTAGTGGAGTTCTCAACAAACTATCTACAATGTGTTTTATGTTTGAAATAGTAATTTAATGTTAATATATGTAATCTATTTACAAAGACATCTAAAATGATCGGTCCTTTGGAACATGATTCCTGTTAATCATGAGAATGTATTAAAATAATGCACCGGCTCTGGGTAACTGGTGTCAGGGAGTTACAACAAATTATTTAGTTATTAATCATTGAATTTAACATTTTTAACACATCTATTAATTAAATAATAATAAATTCCCAAATATAACACAAGTGGACCAAATGGATATTATTTTATTCTTAAGGTTGATTTTGGTTGAAATACATTAATCCAATAGAATTAGGACATGTGTTACGATAATAATAATATCATTTTTACCTTCAATTTCCCAATTTACTTTTAACCGTGTTAAATAAAATTCAAAAGTTATTATTCACCAAAAATTATTTTCATATTATTGAAACACATTTTACTTACTGATTTCAATCGTTTCACTTATATTTTTGAAATTTAATTTATAGAAGAAGTAAAATTATGTTTTATAAAAATTTGAAAATGCTCCTAGAAGGTGGGTATATGACGGTTAAAAGTTCAATAAATTTCTTTATATATAATATTATTTTAAAATGACTCCAATGAATTACACTGCAGATATATAAGTAGTATGTATCTAATTTTAACTAAAATATATTTTCATAAAATAATTAATATTTTAAATAAAAAGTTGGTTTTAAACAATAATGTAGTGTTTTTCAATAACCATCAAAAATTGAATATTTTCAGAAAAATACAAAAAATTCACCCTAAAATAATTGCGATAATTCAATTTTAAAAATTTAGTCCTTTTTGATTAAAAATATATAAAATTTTAAAAAGTGGGTATTACTATTCAGGACGGTAAGTTTGATTGGTCATGGGGTGTTAAAACTCCTAGTTGAGTACAATGCATGCTACTGCATTATTCAATGGGAAACATGCCGTAGAAGCATGGGGTGATACATTATTCCCTCCTTCAATAAATTGAATCCTCACAATTTTAAATTATTTTTCGAAAATACAAGTTTAAAAATTGGAAAGTACCTTTTTCGGAAGCCCACATTGGAAATAGGGTTATTAAATTTTAGTCATTATTAGTGGGAAAGGGAAATGAAAAAGCCACCACCAAAATAGGATTTCGAAGAAGAGAAAATTGGTGGCAAAAATATCTGTGGGGGAAACATAAATATTAATAAGGGGTGATTGAGGTCATCAATCACAAACATGTGAATTGAAAATTGAGGGTCTCCAAGTAATAAATCATTTATAAATAATGTATGGTATTAAGATAATAAATTTTTTGGTATAAGATCCTTTCGTTAATGTTTATGAAATAATATCATCATTGAATAAGAAAAAAATACCAATTAAGAAGTGTTCCATCCTTTAACTAATTTCTACCACAAACTCATCATTCACTCTAAATGACGAGTATTCAAGATGAATTTCTCAAACCGGAAGCACTAGAAATTACTTATAGAGAATCACTAAATTAAAAAAGGATAAACTATATATTCCCCTATCATTAGAGATTAACCAAAACCAAAACGGTTAATACAAGATCAGATGATCCCCAACAATGATAATATTTTAGAGAAATAAATACTAATTGAAATTTCCAAAATTAATCCAACAATACCCAATGTTAAATAAATACATTTCAATAAAAACATTTTCCCAAAATTCATCAATATAATCCAAACTAAGATTCAAACCCAAAACTCAGAAGAATTGGATTATGTAATCTTCTATGTTAAATTGTATCTGCAAATAACATCGACTACTCTTAATATCACACACTTAAAAGTAATTAACATAATCACATATTCTCTTTGATATGATAATAATTTCCTTAAATAACCCAAATGAAAATTAGTCCACAAAAAAACATAGATAAATTTTTTTACCATTACCCCTCAAAAAAAATCCCATAGTATTCTATTTTTTAGGCATATAGTGTTCATAGTAGAGCGTGCTTCTTCCAAAATAACATTTATCACATAATCAACAAATCATTTTCTTATACTAAGGATACCCATTTGATAAGACATAATATCCCAAATCAACTTATTGATGATAAATAATATGATTTAACTAAAAATAATTAGTCACACAAACCAGGGACGTCACGTAGTCCATTGTTAGGTGATAAATTCCAATCGCACTCTGGTTGTGGGTTTGATTCTCGTACCATTATCTGACACAATGGGTTGTCCCATGGGATGTATGTTGTCCATTTTCAATAAAATTATTTTATAACATTCCCAAAAGGAGATGAATTTCTCAAAATAACCATAATATAATTTAACCCCAATGTTATCTCATACCTCACATTTTCATCCCAAAATTTATTAACTTGTAATTTCCTCAAATTCAAGGATAATATAAACCCAAATGGTTATTTATAAATATATCCACAATAGAAAAGGTAATTCTTCCTAAAATATAATTTTCACATAGCAAAATTCGGTGTTACACATACAAGAGGAAAGTCTTCTAATGTAATCCCATCAACAAAGAGCACTAATACTTTTAAACATTTCACCATCCATTTATTTACACATAGGTTCTTGCATTACAAAGAGGTTATCCTATAGAATAGGGCATTGACTAAGGTAATTCCCACCTATATTTATGGAAAATGACTATAAATGGATTCTTTGGATCATTTTATGTTTTTTCCATAGTACTCTTTAGTTTTTATCATCAATTCTTTACATCATGTCCTTCATTCCCACCCATAAAGGATTTCTTTGTCACATTGAGACACTTTCCTAGGTGTCTACTTCCACATTTCCTGCATGATGGAAATTGATCATTCTTTTCTCCATGGTCTCTACTGTGAGATCTCTTATCATTCACCTCCTTTCTATTATTTTTTGAGTCCATAAGTTGGCTTATATATATTTTTTGATCATATTTTTAGAAAATTGATTCAGCATGAACTTGATAACTGTTACACCTAACAACATTCCATTTTGTTGCTCATTTCCACCATCGTGAAAACCTTGTACATCATGTTCAATGTTATTATGACATTATTTTAATCCATCCATTGACTAACACAAGAAAGGATAATGTCAGTCATAAAATACTTTAGTGAATATCATAACACCTTATTTTCAATCTTAAATACCTTATGATTGAACAAGGTTATTTATTCTCATCATATATTTAAATCCTCAAAATCAGTGTACAGAAAATGTAAATTATCCAAAGTATATCCCCCTATATTGTCATAACCAAAAGTGGAACATGACCCGTTGTCATGTACTATGATACCCCATATCAGGCCCCAAACTCCATGTCAGAGTTTTCACTCATAGGTACATCTGTTCCAGAGTTGCCTCTACCTAATCATATCCAGAAAAGGATGTATTGCTTGGAAAACCCAGATAATCATTACATTAATTTTTTTTATGTTCTTATATACTAATCTTCACTATCTGTATTAGGATAGTGTTTTATAATTAGAGATTTTCTAAATCTAGCTTCCTAGGATTGTACTAAACTTCCTCTGATACCAACTGTTATACCCCGACCTTAGTTACCTTGAATTTTGGCATTATTACATAACATTGGCATTTTACAAGGAATCATGTCCAGAAAGACCGATCAGTTTAGTATCCTTGGATGTATGAGATACATAAATAAGTTTTACATTACATCAGGAAATTAAAAAAACAACAAGGAGTCCCCTTTGAAAACTCTTATATCCCTTAAACTATTCATTCAGGATAATCATAATATACTTCATTGCATCCTGGGAAAAATAAAACATAAGAATGGGATGATCTCATATGCCCAGTAAGGATAACAATATATTGAAAATTGTCATAAATAAGAATAAACATTTATTGAAATATATAAGACTAGAACAATATCCTATTTAACAAAAACATCAGCATAATATGGAAAAGATAAATCATATAATTCAATTGACATATTCACATTGATATTCTACTTGTCGAACAATCACATGTAATAACAATACCCAATTTAATAATGATGGAATTCTTATTTCCAGACATTATAACCACATATTCAAGGCCTCATGCCCCAACTAAAAATAAGATTTTGTCAAAGCCTTGTGCCAAGACACTAGTATGTCTCATGAGACCTATAGATGCATCAAGGAGCTATAGACGGCTCCACCCATCACATTCTATGTCTAATGAATTCTTCATATGAAAATTTTGAAACATAATATAATCATTCATATTAAAACTAGTATACAAAATGTCAATATTTTACCCCCAAACCATGAATGATATAAAAAATTTCACATACACAGTCAAACATAACTCATTTAATACAATACGGATGACTGTATTAAAATAAATTAACCTGAATAATGAATAAAATACATTTAAGTATTTAGACATTGATGATAATAATCAGTGAATCATTTTGAGAGAAATATCAATTTTTGTGAAATCATTTAAATGTCGCAATATTTATCAAAGAAGTATTTTAAACAATTTTTTTGAATCAAAGTGTCACATACCACTTTGAAACATTTGAATGGAATTTTAATTTCAAAAAATTCATGTCCATATAAATAAATACTTAAAACCATTTTTAATACATAGTCATTATATAGAAAAATTTAGAAGAATAAATATTTAAAACATTTAAAATGATATTTTAGTTAAAGAGTTCCTAACAAAATGAGAGACATTTGAAAAAAATAATTGCGGAATGACATTAATAAAGGCTTCTAATATAATTAGAATGATTATATTCATGTTATAATATGTCCAAGGGAAGTATATAAACAATAAAAAATTGAATTGGTTTATAACAACAAAGAAGTCTCAATAGAATGTAATTTGAGACGAATTATATCCTTAGATTAAAGATAAATCAATTACATAATAATTTGTGACAAATATAAATACATTATGCATTATTGTATATTTAGGGTAAATCAATCAGATAACATTTACACATGTTTTTGTAAAAACAACACCAATGACTTGGATGCTTAACTCAATGAATGGAAATAGAGTTAAAATTACTCTTATGCAGTTTATATAGAATACATGGGAATTTATCAATGGAGTTATAATGTGTATCCAATTTATATTCAGAAAAATTGAAGGGTAAATTACCACATAAATAAATAAACTTTGATCCCAAACATAATCATATCATGGCATAATTAGGAATCAAAAGATTAACCCATGGAATGGAAATTGGGTTAAAACGTTCCCTTACAGATTTGGTATCATATGAATCATACACCACATGAAATAAGGATTATACAATGAAGATGTAAATTCCCATAAATTAGAGTATATTATACGAATAATATAACCATTGGTAGTGAATACACCACACAAAAGGAAATTGTGACAATTATAGCAAGAATCTCACGGGAATAAAAAGTGATATGAAAACCCCTTACCATGATGTAATCAATCGATTCATATGAAAAAAAGTTAATAACCACTCAATTAATCACCTAATACCATAAATATAATGAGAATCATGATAATATATATCAAATTATAGTACACTATACAACATATGATTGAAATAAGTGGCGAAGAAAGGAAATCTCACGAAATTAAATGTGAGATAAGAAAACCATTACCTTGTACTTTTCCTTAGTATAGGGTTGGATAATATCCTGAATAATTATGAAATTATATTTATTAAATTATACAAGGACCAAATACGTAAATATGATATCATATATGCTCTTCTAATATTGCATTGTTAATGATATTTCAGTAGTATCATTATTTGGGTTGTTAACAGATTCGTATTATTTTATATGTTTTGTTACGTAAGACATGTTTTTTATGTATAGGATGTATTTTATTCATATAAATAATGATATTTTATTTGTAAACTTTATTTATAATCATAGAATAAAAATTATTCTCGAATGAATACGGTTGGGAATGTATCTCATCGCGTTCGTGGAGATGGTAATATGTACGTACACATGAGCGACAATATCATTATATTGATGGTGAAATAATATGTAATTTGATGGTATATCATATATAGAGTATCATTATCAAGATATATTTATTAATTACATTGGTTATACTCATAATTTTACCCATCCAAATAAAGAAGTGTTTGAATAAAAAACTATACCAAGACGCGGAGACGGTAATCCGTACGTGCGCACATATGGTGACATTGTCAATAACAGGATGGATATAATAATGAATATGGTTACACCATATTTATAATAACATCATAGTATTTTGAATGTATTGGAGTTATAATATTGGTATGGAAAATAAATAATGAATAAGTGGTAGAGGAAATGAAATTGAAAGATGATGGTAAAATTATTACCTCTTCTTCGGGTGTTTTCATTTGAGTTGATCAAAAGGGCTCATTTGGAGGGAATTATGATCCATGTAAGGACTCTTGGTTGAAGTGGGGATAGTTTAGAGGATATTTGGTCTAGGGTTGCTAAGCAAAATGTCTTTGGAGGTGTTATTTTGAGATAAGGGGAAGTACCCTTTTATAAGAGAGGTAAGGGTCACTTTAAGAAATCCATGAAATTTTATTTTATAATAAACTCATTTTATGTTTATAATTTCTCCATAATGATTTATTTCTAGGATAAGGTAGGGATGGGTCGAAAACCTCTCAATTAGTTGTTTTTAGATAAGTTTAGGTCAACATATTAATCATATCATTAAGATTTAACTCTTAGTTAAACAGATTAACTTTTTCTATATATTCTTGTATTGTTGTATTATATGGTTAGTAATATTACTATAAAATTCCATGTGAATCCAAAGTGGTTCATTAATGATATATCATATATTATATAACTCCTCTGGCAGAAACATAGATTTTTTTGGACTATTATATCATTTAATAAAATAGTATTTGTTATAAAAACAAATTTATGCCAATATTGAGACTATTAAGTGTTTTGTTTTTGATAAAGTCATAAAAAATGATTACTATGAAATACAATTCATTGAATCAACACTATCATGTCATATTATCCTTGAAAATTACTTAAATTCATCAAATATCTCAATTTACATTTATTTGGATATTTAGAGTATCAATTTTTTTAATCATTCATTAATAAGGTAATTAGTACATCATCATTGTGTCATATATAAAATAAAATTATATAATGTCTAAAAATTATAAATAAAATACAATTTTGTATAAAATCTCATTATTTTTCTAATGAATATTTATAATGGAATTTATCTTATGTGTAACCCAGAATTAAAATTGATTTAGTTATTAGACCTTTAATTTAACATTATTTACGCTTCTTTAAATAAAATAATAATAAATTTTCTCATATAATCCAATTCAATCAACGGGATCATATTTTATTCCTAATGTTAAGTATGGTTGAGATACACTTATCCAATTGAATTAGTATATGTGTTAGGGAAATAATAATATCATTTTGACCTTTAATTACCATATTTACTTTTAACCGTTGTAAATAAAAGCAAAAATAATTATTCACCAAAAATTATATTCATTTTATTAAACCACATTTTACATAATTATATCAACCTTGTCTCCCTGATTTTTTAAATTCAATTCATAGAAGGTATAAAATGATTTTTTATGAAAATTTTCAAATGCTCTTAGAAGGTGGGTAATGGACGGTAAAAAGTTCATTAAAATTTTATATATCGAATATTATTAAAAAATGACTCCAATAAATTACATTGAACATTTATATATATTATATATCTATTTTACCTATGAAAACTTTCTGTAAAACAATTATTAATTTAAATAAAATGAATGTTTTAAATAATAACACATTATTATTAACTATTCATAAAAAAAATAACTGTTTTCAGAAAAATATGAAAAAATCACCTTAAGATAATTTCATGATTCTGAATAAAAAAAAAGTCCATTTTGAAAAATTAAATTTATAAATACTCAAAAGGGGATATTACTATTCACAATGGCATGTTTGATTGGTTGGGGTGTGTTAAAAGTCCATGTTGCATACAATGCAAGCTACTATATTATTCAAAGAGAAATGTATCGTAGAATCATGGCGTATTACAAGAATCATAAAAAACAAAGACACCCAGTTCTCCTTCCAAGAATGGAACAAATTGAATTCAATATCAACCTCATCTAACCTGTCTTCTGTGACATCATTTGGAATTGATCCCTCATACTTTTGTAAAATCTGGCACTAAAACTCACAAATTATCCTCCTCCAAGAGTCATTACCATCAACCGCTACCCCGTTGTGATATGCTGGCACATCCTACTAGACATCTTCTCTGCGAACCTGATGAGGACATCAACCAGGAGCAAAAACTACAGAATAAGAAATAGTTACAGCTCCTAATCCAGGAATATGAAAGACTCAAAATTAATTATTTAATTTTTTTCTTTTATTAATTTTAGGTTAAACTATCCAATGGTTTACCCATTCAAACGCATGGACAATGAACAATGATGAATGATCCTTTCCAAGGCCTCTACCCTTGAAAAAGTTTCACCTCATCTAGTATCCATTGTAAACATAAAGGTTTGTGCATCAGATTATAGGTGGGACAAAACTCTTATTTCGATACCAGTCTCTATTGTTCATTTAACATTCTAAACATGACTGACACTATTTCCCTACCAACCCATGCAACCTGACATGTTCCAATCACAATACTACATTGTATCACTCAACCAAAAATTTGATACCACTCGATCATGACTCCCTCCAAACATGGTGTACACCTCCTAGGATGAAAATGAGATAATGGAGATAATGACCCCCGAGTACTACCTCCAGTAGACCCCCGATGGGGGATTAGCACCAAGGATATAGTAAACACAGAAATGGGAGACATTACCCTCTAAGAGAACACATGCTAATGAGAGAGATATGAAAAATACCAACCAAATCCAACATAGACCGAAATATAAAATAAATCCCATGTATACATGTGTAATGTCATGAAGAACTACTACAACTGAATGGAAAAGCTGTAAGTACCAAAGAAAGTGAAAACAACAGCAACCAAGAAGCCCAAACAGCTCCTACAACCCCACGATAGTAGTAACCAGACTAATCAGAAACCTACTTCATGTGACTAAAAAATAGTTTATATGTGAATTGGGTGAGTATAATAATATACTCAGTAGGATCCTCCCTGAGTCCTCTAGTGAAAAATAAATAAATCATATTAAATCACCAGGAACAATAAGTGAAACTAAATATTACCTAAACAACTATATTAATTTCCCAGACTCACCATGGATACTCTCACTAAGTATAGCATAAAATATTAGATAATATAACAAAAAATATAAAAATATACCCCACTACCACTTCCCCACTAGTTTTTCTATTTTCCCCAACATCACACGTCTTAAGAATCTCTCTCAAAAAAGCATTTCTTATAGACACATGCACCAAGAACCACAATATGCACCTCGTGTAGTACAGACACAACGTCCACACAATCAAATTAACCAGGTAGTTTCTTAGAGGAAACACGACTCACATAATGTGTATAGTACGTTAGGCATTATACCTCATATAAGGCCCCAACCTTAAAAATTGCATAATCATCAATTAAGTTAATAATTCATATTGAAGAACTTTTATGGTTTATAGCCTTAGAGAAATAGGTCATAACTTATACACAACAACATGATTATTAAAATAATACACCGCTACTCACTATACATTTTTTACAAAAGAAAAACTCTTAAAAAAGACACATGTCTAGTTCAATGTTTTAGACAACATGACTTTTCCTTATTTCCATACTTGACCCTATTCATATTTATGTCATGTAAAAAGTGTTGTACATCTCGTTCCCCTCGTTGTTTGATTTTCCTGATCACAATCACTTTCATATTTGTCTAACATTGTTTGAAGTGTTTTTGATTGAAAGGCACAAGGTTGCCAAGAAGTTGGCCCAAGAATGGACATCAAATGGACTGAAATTCAGTCCACCGGCCAACCGGTGTGATTGCACCGGCCAGCCGGTGGAACTGGCAGAGGCATTGCCCACTGCCAGGTTCCACCGGTCGACCGGTGGCTCTGTCACCGGTCGACCTGTGGCACCCAGCCCAAATAGTATTTGCTACTGTCTTGCCACCGGCCAGCCGGTGGCTCCTCCACCGGTCGACCGGTAGAGCCTGGATCAAGACTCTTCTTCTCTACCAAGGCACCGGCCAGCCGGTGGAGCTGTACCGGCCAGCCGGTAGCCCAGTCAAACTAGCCGTTGGGTTTGACCAGTCAACCCTCTCTTGGCTCCCAACGGCTCTTTTAGCCTCTCCAACGGTTCCGAAGCCTCCCCAAGGGTTCCATGCCTATAAATAAAGGCCAAGGAAGCCCCGGACACCTACCGGAACATATACGAAGCCAACGGACATATTTTGGATCAATTGGCCAACCTCCGGCGACTTCCTTCAAAGGAACCTCAAGTGCTCCAACAACTTCCACATCCAAGGAGCTCCACCCAAGAAGCATGGAAGCGGCCTTAAAACATCTCCAATCAATCAAAGGCTCCCAAGACTTCCTCAATTACGGTTTTTCTATGTATATTTATTTTGAGCTTTAAATTTGGGTTTGTGCCTACAAACCCCAAACCCTTTTCTCATCCCCCTTTCTTTTGGGTTTCACACCACCACTAAGGTGTGAAGAGGTTCACAAGCTTTTCCTTTAAAAAGCTTGAGAAAAAGGTGAGCTATCCTTCACCTGTAAGAAGGATATTGGGTTCTTGCTAAACTATCAAAAGCAAGTGGGTTCTTGCTAAACCACAAAAGCAAGCTGTAATAGGTCCTAGTGCTACCTCAAAGCCTAGTGGGTTTCTTGCTAAAACCATTGAAAAGCAAGCGGTAGGAATCTCTCAACGGTTGAGTTGGGAGCGGAGACGTAGGCCGGGTTTTGGCCGAACTCCGTTATCAAGTTTTGTGTTTTGCCTTCTTTATTTCCGCTGCATTTTCAACTTTGATTTTAATTTTTTTATCTTTTTTTAAAAGGCAATTCACCCCCCCTCTTGCCATCATTCCTTCCCTCGTCTTTGTTCCGACCCAACAATTGGTATCAAAGGACGTATTTGAATAATTCCTTAACCGGTTTCAAATTAAAGATCCTATTTTTTTGATGGCTTCTACCGCTTCTTCCTCTCACGCCCCCGGAGGCTTTTCTTTGGATCGTGCTCCATTCTTTGATGGAACCGATTATAGTTTTTGGAAAACCCGCATGACCACATTTCTTAAAAGCATTGGTTATCCAATTTTTAAAATTGTTATGCAAGGATTTTCCCTCTCCTCTCCCGATGAGTCTAAATGGACCCCCAATGACATTGCTTATTTTGAGCTTGATGGCAAAGCCATGAACGCTCTACATTGTGGGTTAGATCGTAATGTTTTTGATCATATTTCTTCTTGCACATCTTCTCATGATATTTGGAAATTTTTAGAACTAACCTATGAAGGTACTAGCAAGGCTCCAAAGCAAGAACCCGCTCAAAAGCAAGAACCCGATGCAAAATCCGTACCCGCTTGCCCACTTCACAAGAAAAGGGCCAAGAAGAAGAAAAAGAAGAAGGCTTCAAAGGCAACATGGAGTGATAGCTCCACCTCTTCATTCTCCTCCTCCTCCTCGAGCGACCAAGGTACAAAATGCCTAATGGAAAAACATGAGGTATCATCATCCTCTTCCTCTTCCTCCTCCTCTTGTTCTTCAAATTCAAATTCTTTCAATCATCTTTCTTATGAAGAACTCTCACACGCTAGAGATCAATTAGAAAAAGGTTTTCATACTTTATCGTCAAAATTTGTTGCTTTAAAAAAGTCTTTCAAAAAACTTTCTTCCGAAAAAGAACAACTTCTCAAAGAGAAGGAGGAACTCTCCCTAAAAATCCAAAATTTCCCAAATGTTGATTCTTTGGAATCAACCATCAAGGACCTTAGAGAATCCCTAGCCAAATTCACCCAAGGGGAACAAAATCTTTCAAAATTTCTTGGTTCCCAACGAATTTCTAGAACCACCCAAGGGCTAGGATATACCAATGTAGCTTCCTCCTCCCATGCACCCACTATTTTTGTAAGGGGGAGCTCCGATTTTAAATTTTGCAATTATTGTAAGAAAACCGGGCACCTTATTTATGAATGTAATTGTAAAAATGCCCGTGATGGCCAACCCAAGTCTTTTTTCTATTCCGACGAATTCTATAGGAGAAGACCCGCTATGAGACAAGTGTGGATTGAAAAATCCCTTCTAGCGAGTCTCTCCGGGCCTAAAATCATCTCTTTTCAAAATCCCTCTCCCCGGTGATTGATTGTTTTTATTTAGGGGGAGTTAGGATCTTTTAAGCTTTTTTGTGTATTCAAAATTTTTCCTTTCAATTTCAACACTTGGTTTCAAAACTCTCAATTTCAAAAATTTTCATTTGGTTTCAAATTTCAAAATTCAATTGGTTTTTGATTCAAAACGTTCAATTCAAACTATTATTCAATTCTTGATTCAAAACTTTCAATTCAAAATTTCAAAAATTTCAATTGGTCTAAAATCTCCATCTCGTTTTTCAAACCAAATCCCTCAATCAAGTTTTATGCCCCATTCTATTTTGATAATCACAAAGGGGGAGAAATTTCTTGATTGATTGGGGGAGAATCTTTTTCATCATTCTTAGAATTTTCCGTTCAATTTCAGTATTTTACTTTAATTGTTTTAGTGATTGTGATCATCAAAATAGGGGGAGATTGTTGTACATCTCGTTCCCCTCGTTGTTTGATTTTCATGATCACAATCACTTTCATATTTGTCTAACATTGTTTGAAGTGTTTTTGATTGAAAGGCACAAGGTTGCCAAGAAGTTGGCCCAAGAATGGACATCAAATGGACTGAAATTCAGTCCACCGGCCAACCGGTGTGATTGCACCGGCCAGCCGGTGGAACTGGCAGAGGCATTGCCCACTGCCCGGTTCCACCGGTCGACCGGTGGCTCTGTCACCGGTCGACCTGTGGCACCCAGCCCAAATAGTATTTGCTACTGTCTTGCCACTGGCCAGCCGGTGGCTCCTCCACCGGTCGACCGGTAGAGCCTGGATCAAGACTCTTCTTCTCTACCAAGGCACCGGCCAGCCGGTGGAGCTGTACCGGCCAGCCGGTAGCCCAGTCAAACTAGCCGTTGGGTTTGACCAGTCAACCCTCTCTTGGCTCCCAACGGCTCTTTTAGCCTCTCCAACGGTTCCGAAGCCTCCCCAAGGGTTCCATGCCTATAAATAAAGGCCAAGGAAGCCCCGGACACCTACCGGAACATATACGAAGCCAACGGACATATTTTGGATCAATTGGCCAACCTCCGGCGACTTCCTTCAAAGGAACCTCAAGTGCTCCAACAACTTCCACATCCAAGGAGCTCCACCCAAGAAGCTTGGAAGCGGCCTTAAAACATCTCCAATCAATCAAAGGCTCCCAAGACTTCCTCAATTACGGTTTTTCTATGTATATTTATTTTGAGCTTTAAATTTGGGTTTGTGCCTACAAACCCCAAACCCTTTTCTCATCCCCCTTTCTTTTGGGTTTCACACCACCACTAAGGTGTGAAGAGGTTCACAAGATTTTCCTTTAAAAAGCTTGAGAAAAAGGTGAGCTATCCTTCACCTGTAAGAAGGATAGTGGGTTCTTGCTAAACCATCAAAAGCAAGTGGGTTCTTGCTAAACCACAAAAGCAAGCTGTAATAGGTCCTAGTGCTACCTCAAAGCCTAGTGGGTTTCTTGCTAAAACCATTGAAAAGCAAGCGGTAGGGATCTCTCAACGGTTGAGTTGGGAGCGGAGACGTAGGCCGGGTTTTGCCCGAACTCCGTTATCAAGTTTTGTGTTTTGCCTTCTTTATTTCCGCTGCATTTTCAACTTTGATTTTAATTTGTTTATCTTTTTTTAAAAGGCAATTCACCCCCCCTCTTGCCATCATTCCTTCCCTCGTCTTTGTTCCGACCCAACAAAAAGAATTTTGAAATGTGCGATGAGAATAAAAATCTTATTAAGGGATAAATAATGAAGTAAAAATGTTATTTATTCAAAATGACATGTAAACCATGAATATATTATCATAAACTTATACTTTTTTTCTTAAAGAAGTAGCAAAAACACTTCACTAAAAATAATCTCACTGGATACCCTATTGGTAACAAAAAGATTAACATAATTACCATAGAAAATGAAATAAAGAATATATAGGAATCTTGTGATAGAAAAAAATACTTAATTGGAATAACCATACGGTCAACATCCACACATGTCACTAAATGAAATAGCCATATGACGGATATCCATACCACATGCATTGGGGGTTATAATGTAACCACACGTCCTAGGTTAATCATAGAACAACCTATCATTTTGTTTATCATGTTACCACTCGTCATTGTATTATCACATACCCACCCATAAAATTACCATGTTCCATTATATAATCATAACATATAAAATAGTAAAAATATAAACATTTCTCTAATAATATTTCATTTGAAATCACAATAAATCAATTCTAGATATGGAAATAAAAAATAAAATTTGAAAACCCCTTTGAATATTAAAACAACCAAAAAAGGGAATATGGAATTTTTTACATTTGAAAATATTAAGGCCTATAGAGAAACCAAAATAGAAAATAACGATTATGGTGGTGGAGAGTTCGTTGTCTCCGCATTGGTTAAAAAACATTCTCTTTGTATTTTAGTAAAACGATTCGTATAAAAATATTACTTTGGAAAACAATTGAATTAAATTAAAAGGAAAAGGGTATAACTACACAACATATAATATAATGTCTGGTATAAACAAAAATATTTCTTAATGAAAGTAGATTGAGACAAATTCCCTTACAAATATCATTTTGTAAACCAAATAGATCGATTATGTGTATTTAATATAAGCAAACATCAAGAATGTATAAATACAAGATTGGATGTCAAAAATTTATTTCTCATGTTTTCATATCATGGAATAATAATGACATAAAATATAAAACAATAGAGTGGAAATTGGGTTAACATGTTCCCATACGAATATTCGGAAGCCTATAAACGTCATATTAAAATCCCGAAATTGAGTTGATCGGAGAGAAAATTTTCTCTCATCACATGAAAATAAAATTAAAATAAATGAGTATGAAGAAAAAAAAAATCAAAAAATAATAATATGAAAATTAAAATAAATAACATAAATGAAATTTTTGACTAAAATAGAGGGGTGAAAGGTTCCCTTACCTTGAGTCTGAATCGTCACGTATGATCCTTATTCTTCAAGAATAAAAAACTGAAGTTAATATCAACTTTATATAGAATATTTTATTATTTTAATATTTCTTTTATATATATTATTACATTTTTATAACAATAATATAATTTTTAATGGTCATATTGGTCATTTTTTTGATGTTCGGAACATGAGTCAAAAATGAACTTGTTATAATTACAAATTTTCCATGTGGTCAAAATTACATAATCTGTATAATGATATTCAGTTTTAAGAAATCATATATATCATATATATCATATATATCCATTATATTTGTATTTATAATAGTCCATAACATTTGTATATATGAAATGAAATGCATCGTTCATAGAGACGGTAAGTCGTACGTATGCATGAACACCAATTTTATATTTTTTATTTTTAAATGATTGAAAGCTAAATGATAAATAGGTATATTATAATTACAGTATAATATCTATGTTATATATGTCACATAAATTCATTAATTCCATCCTTTATATGTTCCATGTATATCATGAACGAGTCATATAACTTTGACGAGGCGGTAGTCCGCACTTCTTCTAATGAAATTATCATATTTATATAACATGAAAAGCATACATGTATGTTCTTAATGATAATAATATATGTGAAGAGATTAAATAAGTATCATATAAATATCATATATAATTATAGTTCCATCATAATATGCACCCTCAGAGGTGGTAGGAGGTAATTGAAAAATCATCGTTTCGTAAATCTTTAGTTCACCGTATACAGAAACAGTATGTTATAAATATGTTATATGGATTTGTGTGTTAGTGTAGGTATAAACAATGTAATAACAACATCCTATTATATTTATGATACTAGTTTTTTTATAAAATAATTGAAAAAAATGATTTTAGGGGGTCGGAGAAGAGAAAATAAATGAAATAATCTTGAGATAAGACATTACCTCAAATCGGGAAACTCCTTTTGATTTAAGCTAAAGGCCTTCATGAAATGCCTTCTTCACAATGGAAGGATTCTAGGAGGAATAGATGGATGTTGTGAGATTATATATTAAGGGGTTTTATGAGCCAATGGGGCTTGAGGGGTGTGAGTAAGAGATGGAGGTGATTCCCTTTTATAAGTTGGAGGATGGGTACTTTAGAAATGTCTTGATTGATTATTTTATTATAAATTTAATTTTGATTTAAAAAGGTCTATAACTAATATAATTAAAATATAAGGTGAATATCATTCTAAATCCTCACAGCCAATATGGTATAGACATGTTTTTTTTAAAATTTATCCGTATCATTTAGCTTTAAACCTTTGTTTACTAATTAAAATCTTACCATATCTTCTTGGATAGTTATATTATATGGTTAATATTGTTACCATAAAATTATAATAGAACCTATATTGGTTCATTAATAAGCTTTAAAACATTATTTAATTCATTTTTCTTAATCTTATATTTTTAGGACGATTATATAAATTAATAAAATAGTATTTTATTTAAAAACTCATTTATGTCATTTTTATACTATTCATATCATGAATTTTTAAAAAATAATAACCTTATTCTTTCGAAAAAACATCATTAATTAAAATATATACAGTAATAATAATCCAAAAAATATGTGGATGACATAAAACGTTTCAAAATAAATATAATTTAATTGTTTCCCAATTATTTATATCTTTCATTAATAAGGTAATCACTACATCATCATTTGTCATAAAGAAATAAATTTATTTGATTCCAAAAAATAAGAAAAAAAATAAAAGGATATTAGAAAATTTTTTATCTTTATAATGAATATTTATATTTGAAATGATAGCTTATATAACCCCATATATGTTTTTTACTAAAAGTTATATGTTTATGTTATAGTATCCATAACATTAAATTAAAAGTATTTAAATGAAATTTTCACAGACAGGTGGCCCCATGGTGTCCCAAAATTGACACAAGGATTACCGTGGATGGATATATCTCATTAAATAGTATTATTTCGTGTGTTAGGATAATTTAATTTTATTATAATATTATTTTTTACCCTTATTTACTATATTTACACTTTAACCATGGAAAATAAAATATTTACTAAAGTTACAATTCAAAATTTCTAAAAATAAAAGATACATATTTACACAATTTGGACATCCCAATTCCAAATATCAAATCCATTTTTCACAATTCAAACCACATAACTTGTAGTCATTAATTTGAAATTTATTCCTCCTGTCAAACTAGAAAATGGTTTTTAAGAAGTAATAACTATCAAAAGATTAACAAGTGTTTATATCCAACTTATATGTGAAATTACTTCCAATGACCTCTATATAATTATATAATGAAAAAAATACAAATAAACATTAAATCCAATTATAATAATAATAATATATGTATATAAATAAATTAGATTAAATGATAATTTTGAATTATAATGAACTATTTTTTACTATCATGAACATTTGAATAAAAATAACAAAATATCATCAAAAGTAAATTTTTATTTTCCAATTCTAAAGAATTAGTTTATTATTTCATATTGATTATTTAATTGTATCAAAAACTAGTATTAAAAATTGATCTCCATCAGAAGGCGGTAATACTGCTTCTTCAAAAAAATACTTCATTTATCTAAAAAAAGAATTTCTTCTAATATCATATATAGAAAAAATATAAGTTGAATTTAAAACATTACATTGAATATATATCATATATTAAATAAATATCCATAAATAGTGAAATTAAAACACTATTATACACTTTTATATAGGTTTTCATAAAAACATATTTGTTATATTAAATTAGTTTTTATTTCCATTACTAATAAATTTTTATACCAATGAATCGTTATTTAAACATGTGTAAAACATATTTTTAAATTAATTTTAATCTATTAATTCTCGCCATTACAAAATCTAGGTGTTAAATTCAATAACAATAATATTATTGTATTATTTCCCAGTATAACTCAATGTAGTGTGCAATGTAAGATTTCTAAGAAGCCCGTTGTTGCATGTCAAGTATGCTTTCAGAACAATTAATCCCTTTAACATAAATTTAATACTATATTAAAAATTATTAATATAATTCAAAATGTATTATTCTATAAATACCATGGACATTAAATCCTTCACCCTTTTGGAAATTATGACCTCACAATTTTAAAATTGGATTCTGAAACATCATTTAAAGTACCACATCCGAAAAATGTGTCAATAAGAAAATCACTTTAAAAGAAAGAAAGAGAATTATAAACATAACTCAAAATAAGACATAATAGGATTCCATTAAAACATGGATATAGAGTGAAAAATAACCATCATGTTCTGATAGATAGTGATATAAAACATGATTACAAAAAGGTTATCCACAAGAAAATCACAATACTTTTTATGGGATAAACGGTCTTTTATTTCATGTTGGGAAACCTGAACATACCACAATATTTTTTTATATTAATTTTAATAAAGATATGAAATTTATTTATGATATTTACTAATATCAAAAGAAAATATCCGTACCTTTCTTGTAGAGTTTCATCCTTTAATAAATTTATTTGACGAACTCGTCTTTTTCTCCAAACGATGAGTGTTCATTATGTCGTTGTCACCCCTGAATCATTAGATTCAATGTGTAGAGAGTCACATAATCCACAAAAGATGAAATCTATATTTTACCTATATTTAAAAATTACCCAAAACCAAAATAGTTAGTACAAGATCTGATAATCAATAAAAAAGAATAATCCATTATATAAATAAATATTACTCTTAATCTCATAATTTTGACAAAAAATGCCCAAAGTTCAACAAATACAATTCAAAAACAAATGTACATAAAAATAATAAAAATAATACAAAAAAATATTGAAACCAAAACAAAGAAAGATTTAATCACATATACTTTCATAGTAAATCTTAAAATTTATCTTCAAATAACATCGACTACTCTTAAAGTCTCTTACTGATGTGTAATTAACCTAATCCCACATTATCTATGATAGGTTAATTATTTACATATATAACACAAATCACTATAAGTACACAATAAAAACATATAATATTCCAAAGTATTAAATTCAACCATATCTCCACAAATAAAATTCCATGGTATTCTAATTTTATTATGAATATAGTGTTCCCAAAAAAAACATCTTCCAAAATATCCATTTTAACATAATTTCAAAATCATTTTCCAATAATATGGATATTTTTATGTTCTAAAAATAAAAATATTCTTGATCCATAAAATCACATAACTTTAATGAATAAGTCAAACTAACCAGGTACTTCACGTAAGACAGTGGTAGGCATAGTGCCCTTGCCATCCTTTAGTTATCAGTTCGATTCTCCTGGCCACGCCGGACGTGATGGGTTGTCACCCATCCTATGCATTTTCTTTTTTCAAAAACCATATCATTCTTATATCATACTCAAATATAAATAATTTCCAAAAAAATAACCACAACCTATTTTATTCTCTAATGTAATCTAATACCTTTAATTTTTCATGAAAAAATGTAATAACCATTTATCACCTAAAAAATATAAGATCTTATGAACCCCTAAGATTATACATTATTTCAACAGAAGAAAAGTATATTATTTCATGAATTACTTTTTCACATATCAAAATTCACGTTTACACATAATATAAAATGCCATCCAAGGTAATCTCATCATCAAAAAATCATTAATATATTTAAGCATTTCATCATCCTAAAATCTACCATAAATCATGAATCCCTTATATGTAGACAAATTACTCATTCAAAGTTCTTAATTATCCATTAAAAATTATTTTCCAACTTATTCCATAGTATATATTTCTTACAAACCAAATCATGAATCATATGTTAAGATTCAATAATCTCAAAGCATTACCTGAGAAAAAATCCATACATTTCATTGGACATTTTCAGTTTTCTAATCCTGATTTTGAATGGAATTATGTATTGGAAAGTATATATTTGTACGGTCCTCATGATTCCATTCCCAAACCTTCTTTTTAGGACATCTATTTGTGTAATGACCATGAACACCGCATTTAAAACATTAAATTGATCATTCAAAAAGAGCTTTTTTCCCTATACTAGAGTCAACTAGACACATCAATTTTCCATGGTACGTTATTGATTTTTGACATTCATTACCACATATATAACTTCATTCAATCCCTTTGAAGCATTTGACTAGGTGTTTCTTTCCACATCCTTGAGAAAAGGATTAATGAATATACATACCATTATGATTATTACCTACACTTCTATAGGGATTAATTTCTCTAATATATGATTCCTTATAAAAATCACCAATGATCAGGTGGTCAATCATGACTGTAGATAGTTGGTAGAGAATAACTAAAAGATTTCTCATTGAAACACCCACTTCAATCTATTTCTCATTCCTAAAACCACCACATTTACCATCAAATCCATTTTTACATTAGTTCATACTTGTTTCAGTGATTTAAAAAAACCAAAATGGTTAGTGTGATTATATTAGTAAAATCATCATATAATATCTTATGAGGAGGGTAAACATTAAGATATCCTTATTCATGTTATAGTAAATTCATTAAATTTATCTAATACAACTACGACTCTTTCTAATATGCTATCTAATATGGTTATGTAAATTATGCTTACATAACACCCTAACACCTAATGTTTTCAAAACTGACCTCTGATACCAACTATAACGCCCCTACCTTAAACATTACATAATCATTAATTATGTAAATAATTACCATTGAATATATTTTCATATTAATTTCTTTTGAGAATTATGTAATAACTTATACATAACAAGTTGAATATTTCAAGTAGACACTTCTACTCACTATCTATTTTTTCATAAAACATAAACTTTTTAAAAAAGAAACATGTGTAGTTCCATGTTTTAGACAACATGACATTTCCATTATCACATCCTTAACGATATTTGTCTTTATGTCATGTGAGAAACATTTAAAAAACATGGGATGAGCATAAAAATCTCAGTAAGGGATACATACAGAAAGAAAACTGTTTGTTTTTCAAAACAACATGCAAACCATGAATACATTATCATAATTTAATACTTTTTACCTTAATGAAGTAGTAAAAACATTTCACTAAAAATAAGATCATTGATAACCCTTTTTAACAAAAATGTTACCATAAAGCAAATATAAAACAATGTATAGCATATAAAAGTAACTTGGGACATAATCATATATAAAAGGAATAATCCTACAATGGACTTCCACCCATATCACTTAATGTAATTTCTATACAACCGACTTCCATATCCAATACGTTGGAGGATATAATGTAACCACCAGTCCTCAATTTATCACAGAACCTCCCTTCATTTGGTTTATCACGTAACCACCTGTCATTTTTTTATCATGTAACCACCAGTCAAATTTCCAAGAATCATTATAAAAAAATAACATATGAAATATTGTGAATGTAAACATTTTACAAATATCATTTCATTTGAAATCACAAGAAATCATTTCACGATATTAAAATACCTAATCCACTTCAAAAACCCATATCAATATGAAAACAAAAAATAAATGAATAATGGATTTTTTTTCCTTTTGAAATCATTTCGACTTATAGAGGAATCCAAATATCAAATAACGGTTATGACGAATAAAAGGTCGTTGTCACAGCATAGGTTAAAATGATAGATTCCATTTTTTAATTTAGTAAAATTCCTCATAAAAATTATTCCTTTTGAAAAAAATTGAATTAAATTAAAATAAAAATGTTATAATTATACACCATATAAAATAAAGTCGTGTATAAACAAAAATATTCCTAAATAAAAGGAGATTGAGACGAAGTCCATTACAATGATCATTTTATAAAGAAAATAGATCGATTATGTGTATTCATTATAATTTCACATAAATAAAGTATAAATAAAATATATCATATTAAATTTCATTTATCACATTTAATATTATCTAATAATCATTAAGAATTCAATTAATCCAAAGAGTGTAAATTGGGTTAAGAAGTTATCTTACGAAAATTCTGTAGCCTAACGATGTCACATAAAAATTCCAAAAATGAGTTGATGGGAGAGAAAAAAGTAACTCATCACTTGTACATAAATTTTAAAATAGTAATTATATATAACAACAAATCCCAACATAAGAAAATGAAAATTAAAAGACATAATATAAAAAATTCCTTGAAAAAAACCGAGGGTGAAAGGTTCCCTTACCTTGAGTAAGAATCGTCACTTATGTTCATTTTCATCCTGAATAATAAACTGATATTAATTTATAGTGGCATCAGAATATTTTTCAAATTTAATATCCTTCATAATCACTTATTACATTTATGTAACAATCATATAATTATTCATGTTCATGTCAGTCGTTTTGCCGATGTTCGGTACTAGAGTCAAATACGAACATGTTATAATTGCAAATTGTCCCTGTGGTCACAAGTACATTATATAAATAATGATATTAATTATTTAGATATCATATATATCATATATATCTATTATATATTTATTTATAATATTCCTTAAAATTTTTATATTAGAAATGAAATGCACCGTTCATTGAGACAGTTAGTCGTACATACACATTAACACTTCATTCATTTTATTTTCATTTTAAATGAATGAAAACTAAGTTATGCATTGTATTTTTATAAATAATGTATAATATATATGTTACATATGTTACATATTCTCATTAATTACATCCTTTATATGTTCCATGTGTAACATGAATGAGTCATATCACTTTTTGTGGGTGGTTGTCTGCACTTCCTTAAATGAAATTATTGTATTTATACAACATGAAAAGCATAAAGGTATGTTCTAAATGATAAATATGAAATCATAGACAAAAGAATATAATATATATATCATATATATTTATAGTTAAATCATAATTTCTACCATAATATGTGGTAGGAGATTATTGGAAAATAATAGTTTCGTGAGGTAGTAGTATGCCTTCCAGAGATACAGTATGTTATAAATCCAATAAATGGATGTCTGTGTGAGTGCAGGGAAAATATATGTAGTAAAAACACCCCATTATATATAATATACTGTTTTTGTTGTAAATGAATTAAATATATAGATTTTAGGGGCTTTTGAGAAGGGAATATAAATGAAATAAACTTGAGAGAATACATTACCTCAAATCAGGTAACTCCTTTTTATTTAAGCTACAAAACAATTCTTGAATTGCCTTCATCCAAAGGTAAGGCTTCCAGGATGAAGGGAGTGAATTTGGGAGAATATTTGGGAAGATGTTGGAAGATTAAAAGTGGATTTATATGTGTGAGTAAGGACAGAGGTGATTCCCTTTTATAAGAGGGAGGAGTGGCACATTAAGAATGTCTTGATCAATTATTTTATTATAAACCCAATTTTGATTTCAAAGGGTCTCAAAATAATTTAATTAAAATATAATGTGAGTTTTTTTCTAAATACTCTAAACCAATAGGTTAATGAAAAGTTTTAGTTTTAAATTTAAACTTATAATTTATCATTTACCCTTAGTAAACTAATCTAAATCATTCCATGTCTTCTTGTATGTTCAAACTATATATTTGTTATAGTTACCATATATTGAAAATAGAAAATCAAGTGGTTCATTAATGACCATTAAAATGCTATTTAAGTCATTTATCTGAATCATATATTTTTATAACAATTATATTATTTAATAAATTTTTAAATGTTTTAAAAAATCATTAATGTCATTTTTATACTATTCATTCAATGACTTTTAAAAAATCAATAAATTTATTATTTAGAAAAACATCATAAAATATAAATATAATAAGTCATAATCATACATAAAATACATTTATGGAATAAAATTTTTCAAAATAAATTTATTTTGAATATTTTATAATCTAATTTTTTAAATTATTCATTAATAAGGTAATCACTACATCATCACTCGGTCATAAATATATTTATTTATTTGATGTCTAAAAATTATAAATAAAATACTATGATATAGGAAATCTATTTATATTTATAATGAACATTTATAATAATAATTTTAGTTTAGATAACACCATATAAAATTATTTTTTTAAATGATATATGTTTATGTTATATTTTCCTTAACATTAAATATAATGAAATTAATAGTCATTTGCAGACACAAGTTTCCCCATGGGGACCCGAAATCATCACATAGATGAACATGGTTGGAAATATCTCATCAAATTGTTTTAGGAAATTTCTTAGGGTAATTTAGGATTATTATAATATTATTTTTTACCCTTATTTACCAGATTTACCCTTTAACCAGGGTAAATAAAATATTTACAAAAATAACTATTCATAATGTCTAAAAATAAAAGTTATATATTATCCAAATTTCAATATGATTATTCCAAATATGAAATAAATTTTTCCAAATTCAAAACATTTATGTTCCAATAAATAATTTAATATTTTTTCTGTTATCAACCCAAAAAAGAGGTTTTAAAGAATTAATAATTATCAAATGGTTCACATGTGTTTTCTTTCAATTTAAAAGTAAAATTATTTCAAATTACCATAATTTCATTTACTAATAATAAATTAATAGAATTAAAATTTTAAAACAATTAAAATAATAATCTAACTATGTAAATAAATTATATTAAAAGACAGTTTTGAATTAAAATGCATTATTATTCACTATTCATTAAAAAATGATCATTAGCAGAAAAATTAAAAAATATCATCCAAAGTAAAATTTGATGTTATACTAAGAACAAAGAAGTTTGTATCCTGATATAAAACATACACATGTGTCATAAACATGATTTAAAAATTATTTGGCATCAAAAGGTAGTAAAATTATATTTTTAGAAAAATACATATTTTATCAAAAAAAATTAATTTATTATTATATCATAATTTGAAAAATATGAGAATAAATTAAAAAATTACATTGAATATATATCATTAAATAAACTAATATCCATAAATAGTGATATGAAAACAAAATTATGCCCTTTTAAATATGTTTTTATAGAAACACAACTGTTATATTCAATTAGTATTTATTTCCATTTCTAATAAATTTGATATTCAAAGAATCATCATTTAAACTAGTGTAAACCATATTTAAAATTTTAGTTGATATAATTCATTCCCACCAACCGAACGTCTAGGAGTTAACTACAATAATAATATTATTATTGTATTAATTTTCAGTATAACTTAATGTTGCGTGCAATGTAATATTTCAGAGAATCTCGTTATTTCATGTCTAGTACACTATTAGAAAAAGTGTTCCCTTTAACTTAAAATAAATATAATACTCAGAATTATTAACATAAATCAAAAAGTATAATTTAATAATACAAGGTTCATTACACCTCAAGCCATTACATCCCATACACCGACTAAGGATTCGCAATCTGTCACAGCCTATACATGTTACACTTATTGTAGTCCATAGGTCACTATATCTAGAATACAAGTGTGTGAATATCCACAAGCCATTACATCCCTCTACACACATATATAGGGGAAAACATTCCACTGTGACTACGAGCACGAGTATCTTCCAAGGTAAGAGAGAATGGTCAAAGGGGGTAGTCATCTATCCATCCTCCCACTATAATGTTATGACCCCCCCCCCTCTGGCTCAGAATCCCCAGGGTGTCAGCTTCCTGAACTGATGAGTTGGATTAGTTTATGGAAACACAAAATGTGAAGATTATACTATAGCTCAGAACAACAAAATGGTCATAAACTAGTCTTAGACTCAACAACAGCTAAAGTCTTGCCAACAACGAGAAACCAATTCAAAGACTAGGTACCCTATAAGCACATAGCCATTTAAAGAGCATCATTAGATAACATTATCCATTTTTATCAGTTTCAATTTACATTTATTAATACATTAACAATTAATTAACCATTAACAATTCTACATTAAATTTCATTAGCATCACACCCATTGTCTACTATTCCTTTAAATTTAAACATTAATGTTACACCCCAATAAACTCTAACCCCATGAGTTAATCCTTATTCATTCAATCATTTATTAACATATTTATTTAATTACCATTTCACCTATAATTCTAGAATAAAAATTCACAATACTAAACATAATGGGGATATACTATGTGAGTAGATGAACTACCGACAATTTATTTCCACCTATATTAAAATCATAGACCAATACTCCCTTGAGATTCTAAAAACATAATGAAAATTGAATAAACAATGCATCTTCACCCCTTTTGAAAGTATGGTATGAAAGGCTAGATGCCTTGAGAAGTGGGGAATGTAAGAAAATAAATAAACAACAATAATCAGAAAACATCCAAACATTTACATCCAACCTGTTTCAATATATATGGTGTCCTACCTAACACACTCATTCATTATCTAATGCATCTGGAGACTCTAGGAGTCAACCGCTGCCCCAACCAATTGTAATATCTACCCACATATATCATTACAGCATTCTAGACTCACATCACAAAAAACGCAGTAGGAAATAAAAAATCATATCAACATGGCTCTGTGCCTTTAAACAAGGAATCCAGCCTTCAAACATAACGTGCTCTCAATGCTCAAAAGCATAAGACACTCGCCCTTAAAATCCAGATGGTAACTCAGAACCCTAGAAAGCATAATCTTTTATCAGAAAACTTATTCATTAATCCATCTAAAATTAACTAGTTCATTAATAGTTGGTTCCAACTATGGTAAACCAAAATATAAGGATGTCATAGTTATCACAAATTGATTAAACATGCTTACTACATCATTTTGATTATAATAAAATTAAAAAAACTAGATTCTTCTACATTCATATTAATCTATCAGAAAGAATTTCAATAAATCCCAACATATATTCCATACCAATTTCTGTCATGAAGGGCATGCAATAAAATGACAACATAGATATCACACTATCTAGAAAAACAAGAGGCAAACACAAACGACCGATGCCTATTTATTTATCTGGTTCAAATATTTATTATATGAATTCAGTTATGGTTATGGGGAAAAATATTGAAAACTATACGAATTAACATAATATAATAGATAAGACAAAAAAACCTTACCTCAAAAGGTTCTTAATGTTCTTTATACGAGAATGATCCACACAATGGATCACGATCACCTCTTCTCGTGAGAAATACATCTACCAAAGGTTGCTACCGCATGATAACAGCAATAGAAACCCAATAAAATTCCATTATATGATTTGAGATCACAATACATATCATTTAATGGGGAAAAATTAGAAAATTATTGAATAAAACATAATAATTTTGGTTAATCATACCATCTATTGATGGGGGTCGACTCTTACTGCTTGCACAAAACAGGGGGTGTGCATGAAGAATGAAAAAACAACATGGGGAAATGATCCAAGGATTAAGGATAGATCACACCACTCTTATTGGAAGATGTAATGTTTTATACATCTCACACTATCGAACAAAAATGTATAACAGGGGAGGAAGATATCTCATCCCATTCGAACATTAGTAAAAAGTGGTTTAAGATACCCTAGATTTTTCATTAAAATCATATCATATTAAACCATCTTTTTTGACAAAGAAAAAACATACTGGGCCTTAGGAAAACTAATATAGGAGTTATGGTATTTAAATGGGCCTTAAATCCCTTAAAAAAAGGCATTCAATGTTTCTAATGTCAAATAAAACCTTAAATGTGTGAATCCATTAGAAGCTAGAAACACTATACACCAACCAATCTTGGAAACATTGTACACATACCAATCATAGAAACACTATACAACAACCATTAATAGAATCCTTATACACACAAAAATGCTAAAAAAAAAATAAACCTACCAAAATTGATGTCATTGTTCAAAAAATGACTCCCAGAAACTAATGGAACTGTTCAAAAAATGACATACTGATACTGATGGAACTATTAACAAAACGACTCACCAAAACTGATGGTATTTTTTACAAAATGAGTCACTAAATCCAATGGAATTATTCAAAAAATTAATCACTGATATTTATAGAACTATTCACACAATGACTCACCAAAATGGATGGAACTGTTCACAATGTGACTCACTGATACCGATGGAACTATTCAAAAAATGACACACCAAAACTGGTGGCATTGTTTGCAAAACGATTCCCCAATACCAATGGAACTATTTACATAATGTCTCAATGATACTGATGGCACTATTCATAAAATGACACACCAATACAGATAGAACTTTTCACAAAATGAATCACTAATACCAATGGCACTGTTCCCAAAACGACTCACAGAATCCGAGGGCACTATTCACATAATGACTCACTGATACCAATGGAATTGATGACAAAATGACACACTAAAACAAATAACACCATTTACAGAATGACTCACTGAAACAGATGAAACTATTCAAAAAACTAGAAACACTCTTCACAGAACTCAAAATTTTGGAATGTGTTGGGGTTATGTCATCTTGACCACCCAAGCCACCCCTGACATTGTATTTCAGCAAAGGAATAGACCAGGGAGTTCCAGACCAATGCATTTCCTAAGCCATAGGTAATTAGAGGTGTTAATTAAATAGAAGGAGAAGTTCCCTTTTATAAGAGATAAAATGGGGAACTTTTTGGAACTCTAAAACTATTAATTTATTGTATGTTTATATTCAATTTAAAATAAATAATAGTTAATTTATTTTAAGTCTATGATGAGTATGGTTTTAACTATCATCAACCATAAAATTTCATACGTGTTTAGGTCAAAAAAATTGACCTTATCTTTTTTCTTTATCAGTTAAAAAATATTACTCTTACATATATACATAGATTTGTATACAATATGGTTAATATAGTTACTATATAATGGAAAAAGAACCCCAATTGGATAATTTATGACATATTGGACAATATCATAGATTTTATTCCAATAAATATATTTTTTATAAATTTTATATCATTTATTGAAATTATTATTTATTTTCAAGTATCATTTATGTATATTTTGATAATATTCAATATTTTCATTTTTTTAAATATCAAACCAATGTGATAAAATTAAAAAAAATAATTCCAATATGTGAATAAAATATCTATGTAGTCTATAAAATTCATTGATGTTTCTCATTATGATAAATTATATTTACTGTAATATTTTTAATATCATTTAATTGTTATGTCTATTAATAAAATAATTCTTTAAATCACAATTGTGTCATCATTAATGGAAATTATATAATCTCCAAAAATTATAAATAAATTTATATAATGTTGGTAATTATTGTATATTTACAAATATTCTTTATAATAAATTTTATATTCTTTATATTTTGATATTAAAATTATTATTCTTCTAAGAAATGATATTGTGACATTTTTTCTAATTCATTAATTATAATAATATCCATGTCATATTTGTGGAAAATTGTCCATTAAATGATTCTAATTATCAAAATAGTTTATATGGGTCTAATTTTGATATCCGATAAGTTTTTGACAGGTGTTATGGTACATTTATAATATTATTTTTCCCTTTAATTACTTATTTTACCCTTAACTACAGTTATAAAAAATTACTATTATTACAATTCAGTAAATAAAAAATTAAAAGTAACATATAAACATAATTTTAACCCACTTATTCCCAATATAGAATACATTTTTTATAATTTAAAACACATAAGTTGTAGTAATTAATTAAAAATTAATTTCTAGTGATAAATTATAAAACGAGTTTTTCAAATGTAAAAACCATCAAAAGATTGGAATGTGTTTTTATATAATTTTTATTTGAAAATGATTCCCATGACTTAAACTGTAATAAATTTTAAAAAAACATGTAATTATACGTTAAAAGCCATTGAAAAGATAATATTACAAAATAAATAAACTACATGAAAATGTATTTTTGATTTAAATTGTAATATTCTTTACTATTCATTAAAATTTAAAATGTTATTAGAAAACACAAAATACTTGTACAAAATAAATTTTTATTCCATTATTATAAAAGAAGAAGTTTATTATTTCAAATATAATATTTACAAGTGTCAAATTTTGGATATAATGAAATTTCTCCATTAAATGGAAGTAAAACTGTATTACATTAAAATACTCATTTTATTTGAAAAATTTGAATTTTTTATTACATAATGTATTATTAAACATATGATACTAATATTAAAATAATATGGAATACAAAATATTCAAAATGGGTTTAATACTAATCATATCCTATTCATAAATGTATAGTCATGTTGTAGTCGAATTCGGTGTTGCAGGCATCAAAATCTATTGAATTTTTTAAAATGTAAGTATATCGTGGTTACATTAGGTGAAACATTATTCCCACCATAAAATAATTTTGACTTAGAAATTTCAAGAATATATCTTCATAAAAACATATAAGTGTTTCTTCATTATATTTTCTTTATGTTCCCACATATCCTTTGTAATTTTATGGCCTCTCCAATGAACTTTTACCATATTAGCGATACAATTTCTCAATAATTGTTCTATAGTGTCACGAATCTTGATAGGATTTTCATAATAAGACAAATAATATTCTATATTTATTTATTTATGGGTTGGTACATATTTTGGGTCTTGCATGTATATCACTAATAGTGATATGTGGAACACATCATGATCTTTTGAGAGACATGGTTGTAATGCCAAATGGTAAGCTACAACCCCCATCACTTTAAGAAGTTAAAAGGTTTGTTGTACATGGGGCAAATTTTACCCATCTTACCAAATTTTGTAACACCCTTCAATGGAGTTAACTTCAATAAAAGGTGATATCCAACTTGAAATTACAAATAATTTCATTGGTTATTTGTATTGATATTTTCCATACTCTGAGCTATTTTGATATGGGTCTGAATAGTATTTGAATTTTCTATTTTGTCTGTAAAAACTTATGGTACTATGCGATTTCATTCACCAACATCATCCAAACAACTTCATGTATTACATATCATTCCTTATAATTATTCATATTGTACCATATGAATATTTTAATGTAAGCTATTATTATAGGAAAATTACAGTAGTGAAAAATATTGATCGCACATAACTTTATAGTCAGGTGAGCATGTTATCAAATTGTCTCCTAAATTTTGAATAGTCTGCTCAAATAATCCATCTGTTGGAGGGTGGTAGGAAGAGTTCAAATTAATATTAATGTCTATGGCCTTTTGGATACTTTTCCAGAAATGTGAAATAAAACCTTGATCACGATAAATTCCAATCTGTAGAGGTACACCATGATGACTTAAAAATTCAATAATATATAGTATTTCTAAAAATTCCAGGGGCAAATCTCACCTTATAGTAGGAAAATGTGATGATTTGGTAATATGATCAACAATGACCCATATAACATCATTTTATCTTGGAATCTTGTGTAAAAAAATGAAAATTCTATCGTAATATTATCCCATTCTAATAATGGTTTAAGAAGAGGATTCATGATTCTTCTAGTATGTCATATTACATCCTTCACAGGTTGACTAACCAAGCATCTCAACACATAATCTCCAATATCCCTCTTCATGTTGACATGCCAAAATTTTCTTTAAAATCTCTATACAGATTTGTGCCACTATGGTGTATAGGGAAATTGGAGCTACGAACATCATCCAATTATTCCATTTTCAGATTAGGTATAGCTGGGACAAAAGCCTTTCCAAAATTTCAAATTACAATCTTCAAATATAAATTTAATCTTTCAAAATCATTAACAACATTAAATTTCTATTTAAAATCCCCATCATTAGACTTATAACTTTTTAACCATTCAAATAATGATGGTTTCAGAATAATTTGAAATTGTTGTGACATTTCACCATCCATGATTATTCCCATATACATATATACAAGATCCATGAACATGTGATCCCATTCAAGCCTAATTTTCTTTATAACACCATTGTAATTTTTACTCATAACATATTCCATTGTATTTTCCCCCCTGGGTGGTAGTGTAGTGTGAAATCGTAATCCTTCAGTTGATCAAGACATATCCATTATCTCATGTTGAGTTCTTTATATGATAAAATATATATTCCATACTCTTATGATATGTATATATATCACATCATGGACAATAGAGGCTGCATCTTCATATCTTCATAGAAAATACTATCACTTCTAACACATTATCAGGATTTGAGTAGATTTGTTCATGAATTTTTAAATGCCTTGATTCATAAGCAATAACCCTATCATTATCCATAAGGAAACAACCAAGTCATTTCCTTGATGTATCACTATAAATGAAAAACCACTTATTATAATATAGTAATGTTAGGATATGAGATTTGACTAATCTTATCTTCAATTCGTCTGAAAATTATTCAAACTCTTTGGTCCCAATTAATTTAACACATTTACATGTGATCTTGGTTAATAGATTTTCTAATTTGGAAAAATTCTGAATGAAATGATGATACTAACCTATAAACCACTAAAATTGAATACCTTGGTTATACTCGTAAATGTTAGCCATTCAAGGATTTCCTTTTTCTCTGCAAGATCAACTGAGATTCCATAAATGAAGACAATACAGAAAAGAAAAAAAAATTCTTGAATCTAGAATTAACACATTCAAATCTTCATATAAAGTTCATTTCCTCTTAGAGTCTTCAGAACAATCCTCATGTGGTTATCAAGGTCCTAATAGATTTTGGAGTATACCAAGGTATCATTAATATATAATAAAAAAATCATCATGATATTTGGTGGGAATTATGTTCATTATATCCATGAAAATTGAGTGTTCATTAGTCTGTCCAATAGGAATTACTTTAAATTTGTAATGAATATACCTTGTTAAGAATGTTTTCATTGGAATATCTTCATTTTTTACACACAATTGATGTTATATAGTATGATGGTCAATATTCCAATAATATTGATCTCCACAAAGAGGATCAATCAAATAATCAATTTGCGGAATATGATTCTTGTTATGTAATGTAAAAGAATTGATTTCTCTACAGTTAATGAAAAAACTCATTGATCCATCATTCATCTTAACAAAATAAATTGGGGATCCTCACTGAGAATCACAAGGGATGATAATTTCCTTATTACTGAACTCCTATATTTGTTTCTTCCGCTTTACTATTTCCATAATTTCTATTCTATATAGAGTTTTCGATATTTTCCATGGATCCGCTATTAAATCAATAGTAAACCCAACTTCCTTCTCGAGAGGACATTCGGGTAAATCCACTGGGAAAACATAAATATATTTAGGTACAATAAGTATATACTTAATTTGAATATTTATTTCTACCTTCGAAGATGTTAATTTTTATTTCACCACAAGAATAACATTCAGTAATGCTACTAGTGGTGGATTTGGATTAGAATCAGGTGATGATGTTTCTACTCTAAATAAAATGGATTCTATATATTCCATCCAAATAACATCTTCCGTCTTATTACAATAATTTTTTTCAAAATATTTTGATACAAAGTCTATTATAATGTTTAAACCAATGTTGACCATTGGTATGATGATAATGTCAGTAGATAATGTATATTTATATTCCATAATGGGAACATCCCAACACATCTTGGTTGTAATGAGACATCCCTTAGTTGTTTTTATTGACAACTCTATTTTTAATGTGACATAGAAATAACAAATTTTTAAAGTAAATTCGAATGATATTAAGGAATGAGAGGTTCTTGAATCAAAATAAATATTTAGAAAAATGTGAGAACATGATTTATGTAACTACAACCACATCATTAGGAACATAAGCCTCTTTAGTTTTGATCTAAAAGTCATAGCCTGTACCCATTTCCCTTTTTTGGTGAATGTTTACTTTATGCTTAGGAAAATAATTTCAATAATGTCCCATAACATTAAAATTTTATCAATTAATATTGATATCTTATTTCTTCCCCATGAAATAAAAATATTGGTTTCCCTTTACCACACATTTGAAAAAAACCCCATACCCTTTACGCATAGACCAGGATGTTTCTTCCTAAAATTATTATAGGGTGATATTTCAGCTTTTCCATTAATCCCTTTATTCCTTTTCCAGAATTTTTTTCAGGCCACTTCTTCTCCTGCAATACATTATAGTCGTAATACATAGAGAATTATTTTTCCAACTTGATATCACATGAGACTGCATCTTCATATAATGAGAAATATTTTCAGACCAATTCCCATTATAGGAAGGGTATTAAACAATAAAAGAGTCGATCAATCTCATTTCTTAGGATATTTATGTAATATATATCATGACATGATAACCTTTTAAAGTTAGCTTCGTACTTTTCAACATTTTCATTCTCCCGCTACCTCAGATGTATAAACTATCTCTCCATATCCGTTCTTAGATAATGAAAAACATTTTTTTCTTTAAAGAGTTTGTTAAATTTCCCCAATACTACATTTTCTACCTCCCAATACAACTTTATGTTTTGAAATAAATACCTCCATTGATATGAATCTCTTGATATTTTCTAGAATACCACAACAACTTTTTCCCTTTCTCCACTCCCTAATGTCAGAAATATTTTCTCTAAAGAACTTATCTACGACTCAGATATCAATTGATATGTAGTCCCATTGAATGTAGGGGGTTTTACCTCACAAAGTAGTCTAACATTGATCCATTGTATTGTGGATCAAGCTGTTCAATATTGGTATAGTTATTATTCATAACCTAATTTAGTTATCTTAGTATGGTAGAAGATATTCAGTTCTAGTTGTATTACAATGTCCACTATCACTATTTTTCGTAGGAGGGAAATACCTAGCTGGATTACATGTATTGTTACTATTTCCATTCCTTCCAATACACTCCATTTATAAATAATGGATTACTCTTGATTAGGGTACGAATCATAATTATTAATTCCAAACTAGTATTATATTCATCATTAATTGGAAATTTTATGCCATTCTAATCCATAAATTTAAAAATGGTTTCGTTGGGGACATTTTTACTGGTAAATACTTATTTATAGTTTGTAAATAATATGTGAATTATACTAATCATATCCATCGGGGGTTCCAAACTAGGGTCGCAATAAGGCTCACTGTTGTGTACAATATAACCCCGAGTCAAGGGAAACACACTTTTTCATAGTTGTTAATTTTATGTACATATGTGCAATAACCAATTCCACCTATAGTATCAAGATATGGATTTATTTTCTACTAATACCCACATAATCTCTACACCACGAAGATATAGGGATGTTATACTATACATATCCTCAAATCATAAATTTGGGTAATGTTCCCTAATAATGATTTTGTTAAATCTTGTTTCTAGGGTTTTTACTAATATTCCATTGATACCAACTATAACACACCGACCATATAATCTTAGTTTCCAGTACATTATTTTATTAAATTATCATGATCACAATAATATCAAATCATGATGGATGTATCCGTTTAGTAGCATGGAAATTCTATATACAAACATAAGTTTTACATTACACCATGAAATGAGAAAAAGATATTATCTCCATTGAAAACACTCATATCAATTAAAATATCTGTACTGGTCAATCACAATACACATTTTAAAATCATGGGGAAAAATAAAACATAATAAAGGGGTGATATCATATTCAAATTACGGATAAACAGTATAGTAGAAACTACAATAAATAAGCATATAATTTTAAGGAAATTTATAAACTAAAATACAAACATTTTGAATATAATATTAAACAAAATATAGACAGAATAAATCAAATAATTACAATTAATCATTCTCATGGATATTATACCAGTCAAATAATCACATTTAATACACTAAGTAATCTTATAATAAAATAATACATAATTCTGGACATCACAATCATAACATGAAATCCATAAAACAGACCATAAATAAACATATTTTCAAGGCCTTATGACAAGACCAATGTTTTCCTCATGATACCTACCAATGATTCATGGTGTTATAGAAGGTCCCACCAATAACTTACTATGTCCAATGAATTTATCTTATGAAAGGTGTAAAATATAACATAAAAATTCCTATTAATACTAGCATATGAAATGTTAATACTTTAACCACAAACAATGAATGATATCAAAATAGCTCATCCACTGCCAACTATATCATTAAACATACAATATAATACGTCTGACTATATCATAATAAATCAACTACAATTATACATAAAATTCAAAAAATGAATTTTTACATAGATAAAAATAATGTAGAAAAATCAATAAAATTATTTTAGTGAGATATCCGTTTTTCAATTTAAATCATTTAAAATCAGAAAAATTGTAAAATTAAACATTTATTTTGAAAATAACATTATATTTTTGCATGATAAGCTTTGTAATTTTACGGAATTATAATTGTGGAAAATAGCTGCTGACATTGTATAAGATAAAAAAATTCTTTCATTAATTTTCTGAAATGATCATAAAGTAACTCGTTTGGAAAACGATAGAGAGATTCCATTAATTTTATTTATAAACAATAAAACATGGGTAAAAATGACTTTAAACAATAGTATTAATATTTAATAATACTTTTTTATGAACCATGGACATGGATGAAAATGATGTCCATGTTGATACCTATGTATAATCAACCTCATATAATAATTATTTTGTGAAATTGTCATTTTCATTATATATTTAGTTCAGGGTGAGTTAAACTCATTTATAATGGTTAATTCATGTTATAAAATTATTCCAGAACCATATCCATATTTATGATATCACATGTGATCCTATTATATCATTTTATTAAAAATATTTTGGTATTACCATTGATTCAGGTATTAACTACTTCCTAAGTAGATACATGTTTTGTTATGTAAGTCGCATTTGTTATGAATATGATTTATTTTATTCATATAACGAATGAAATAAAGTTACTAATACGTATTTTAACTCTTCATTAAAATTTTATAATCATTCTTGAATGGTTAACATGGTGAATTAATCTCACTATGTCGTAGTGACAGTAGGCCTCAAATACACAAGAGTTGTAGTATCATTCTCATGATGGTTAAATGATATAGAATTGGATAGTATTTTAATTATAAATAATAATTATCATGTTTTATTTATTATTACATCAATTATACACATCATTATACCCATCAAAAAAAGTAGCATTGAAAAAAACATTACACTATGTCGTGGAGACGGTAAGCCATACCTACACATGCAATGTGATATTGTTATTCATATAATGTATAAAATAAGAAAAGTGGTTATACAATGATTATTATAAAATCTTCGGGTTTGGAGGATACTATATTTATTAATTTGATATGGAAAAAACAATGAATGAGGAGATTGAATATGAAAAGAACATTGAAAGAGGTGATAAAAAAATTACCTATTTTTCTATTAAATCCTATTAGTTTTCATAAAAGGAATCTGTATGATTGCTTTCATCCCAATGTATGGATTATGTTGAATTGATAGATTTTTTGAGAATAATTGGGTAGGGTTTTTATATTACAATGATCATTAGATGTGTTAATTAAAGATAAGGAGATGTTCCTTTTTATAAGAGAGGGGAGGGGTACTTTTGAAACTCCAAAACTATTAATTTATTTTAAATTGAATTTTGGTTTAAAATTACTCCAGAGCAATTTATTTCAAGTATTTGTTGATAATGGTTATTTATATCATCATTATATTAATATTAGATATGTTAATCTTATAAAACAAACCATATCATTTATCTTTAACCCTTAGTTAAATAGGTTAACTCTTAACATGTCTACTTGACTTTAAGTAATATAAGGTTAATATAGTTACTATAAAAGGGTATTAGAACCATATTAGATCATTTATTACATATTTTACAGTATCCTATTTATTTTCCCCAATATTATATTTTTTATATATTTTATATATCATTTAATAAAATATTATTTATTTTCAATAATCATTTATGTCAATTTTGATACTATTCATGATTTTCATTTTAAAAATATCAAAAAATCCTGATAACATTTAACCAATATTTTAAATATGTCAATAATATTTTTATTTTATATATTAACTTCTTGGATTCCATAAATTTATTCAAATTATATTAACTTTAATATTTTTCTTATCATTTATTTGACATATTTATTAATAAAATAGTTTCCAAAACACTACTTTGTGGTCAGTAATGGTAATTATATAATCTATAAATATTATCAATAAATATCTATAATGAAGGTAGTTATTTTATATTTCTAGAAAATATTAATATTTGATTTTATCTGTGGAATATCTCCATATTTATATTAATATTATTCTTATAAGAAATGAGAGTGTGAAATTTTGTCCTATTTAATAATTATAATAATATTCATGAAAAATTCATGAAAAATGGTAAATTAAATGATTCAAATTATAAAATTGGGTTATAAGGGTATAATTTAGTCATCCAAGTGAATTTGAAAATGTTTTTGGGTAATTTTATAATATTATTTTTACCCTTGATTAACTTATTTAACCTTAAAGGCGGTATTAAAAAAATTACTAAAGTTGCTATTAATAAAACCAATAAAAAATTTAAAAGTAACCTATGCACATAATTTTTAAGTAATAAATCCGAATATTTAATCCATATTACAATATTTAAAACATATAATTTTAAGTAATTAATTTAAAAATAATTCCCATTGATAAAACGAGAAAACGAGTTTTTAAAAATTTAAAACCATTTAATGATTTCATTGTGTTTAGATCTAATTTTCGTGTTAAAATAATTCCAATGACCAAAATTAGATTAAATTATAAAAATAATAATTTAAATATAATTTAAAACCCATTAAAATGAAAATTTATCAATATAAATATATAAAATGAAAATGAAATTTTGAATTTAATATCATTATTTTAACAATTCTTTAAAATTGTAATGTTATCTGAAAAACATGGAAAATATGACTAAACTAAAATTTCAAGTCCATATTTTAAATAAGAAGTTTATTTTCTAAAATTGAATATATAAATTTGTCAAATATTGAATTTAACCAAATATCTCAATTAAAAGGAAGTAAACGTCATTTTTTAAACAAAATACATATTTTATTTGGAAAATTGAATTTGTTCTTATACGATGTCTTAAAAAACACAAGGGGGAATATTAATATTATATGGAATATATAAAAATAAAAATTTGGTTAGTAATATTCATAATCAATTCTTTAAATACATGCCTTGGTGTGTTGGAACTAGGTGTTTCTTACAACGCAGGCTATTTAATTATTTAAAAAGAAGCATAACCTGGAAGGTTTGGGTGTTTCTGATAGAGGGATTTATATGGATCAATCTTATTCTTTAGGTGATTATTTTCTGTCGAAAGACTAAACTATAGGAAGGGGTTGATCCCATACACCTTTGAAATCCAGAGTATAAGATCCCAAGAAAACCTATAGGTTTTGAGTTGTCATTTTAAACTTAACATATATCAATAGATGATAAGTAGTGATAAAACTCAATTCTTTATCATGGTCATATTGTTATGTTTTATAAAACATTTAGGTAATCCTTGGAACAGGATAATAAAAAATATAATGTGTTAATCCAAATAACATTTCCACATCTTTATGTATATCCTAGAATGCTGATATAGAGAGAAGACTTGTCTAATAGTGCTGATGTGCACTGACGTAGTAAGGTGGTCGACTACCAAACAAATAAAATTATATACTTTATAGTTTTTGGAGAGCCCAATGTAAAAATCCATTGTGATGTTCTATAATTTAAATTATAGTATTCCAAATGGCTTTAACATCCCCTAAGACATTTTTATGTTAGTCTTAATTGATGATATTCCAAGAACAATTTTAAATACTATGAAATACCCATCTCTTTTCTATCACAATGGAATTATTATTCGAAACCTATATATATATTCATATTTTATGGATGAATTGAAAATAATGAACTATGAGTGTCCACTAACAAATCTGTCTTTAAATATGGTATGTAAGTAATGCATATATAGTTCCTGAACCATATCATTCCATAATGATTAAGGATAAACTCAAGATAATTTTTAACCCTATTTTGAAGATATTAATCTTCCTAATTCACCTCATTATTATTCACTTGGATAAATGGTTAAAAATTAAATTGCGAATGATAATATTTTCCACTTCCTTCATGAATTCTAGACCCATTCTTTGAAAATAAATAAATAATTGATGTTTTATTTTCCTCATCATTGATAATCACACATGATCCCATAGACACAAATCATGTGCCATCTTGTTTGATTTCCCATGGTGGTAATTTATTATGTAGTCATAATCCCTGATCCACTCTAACCATCATCTCTAGAGCATGTTATATTCTTTATGTTTGAATATATACATAAAACATTTATGATCAGTATATATATTATACTTATCTTCATCAATATAATTTTTCAAAATCATTATTGAAATAAATACTATTGCAAAATCCAAGTCACGAGTTAAGAAGCTTGTCTCATGAACATCTGTGGTCATCAACAATATGTTATAAATATATTACTATTGATAAGAACACATCTCAATCCCCTCTTAGATTCTCCATTATATAGTAAAAACTCTTCTACACTACATGATAATGCATGTACATGTGCGCAAACTAGCCTTCATGTCAGTTCCTTGAAAATTTTCATTGAATTCATCTATCTATAAGAACTTTCCATTCTTCTGAGTCAAATTGGTAAGCGTATTATATACTCTAGAGAAATTATCTACAAACCATCATTAATAACCAACTATACCATGAGAAATATGGATTTCTATCACAATGGTTTGTCTGGTACAACATTCAATAGCCTAAATCATTTATGGATGTATTAAAATACCCAAAATATAGATTATATAACCAAAAAATGAAACCTATTGATACAAAAATTTACACATTGTAATTTTTGATATAAAATATCCATAATTTGGTTCACTAGTAAAATTGTCATGTTCTTTCAATACTCTTACATTTTCTCTGATTTTATAAGAATATATTCTATATTGACTATAAAAATCTAATCAAGGTAGTATATAATATATATATTCATCATATTCATGAAGACATTCAAAAATATTATTGAGACTGAAAGGCCTCACTATATATTGATAGTGTTCATATATTTTATCGAATACCATCATCAGTATATCCTCTTTATTATCCCAAAATTTATGACATCCATAATGATGGATAATCATGGAAAAAAATTGGTCTATATGATGTTTATCTACATATTCATTAATATATGGACAGAGGTAGTTGTTCGTAATTCTAAATTGTTCAAACTCGATAATCAATGCATGGTCTCATTGATCCATATTTCTTTTTTCAAAAGGAATAGGTTCACCCCATGGGGAAAACATGGATGAATGACTCCTTCATTAAGGTTTTCATGGAGATTATTATTGTATTCCTATAGATATATTGGGTCCATTCTATAGGGGGTCATAGAAATTATTGATGTATCATGTATGAATTTTATTGATAACTCAACATCACTTTTTTGGAAGGCTTGGAATCCCTTCCTGAATTAAATCCCAAATTTCATGGGCAATAGGCAGGTCATATATGATGTGTTTATACCCAAAAATTTGAGAAAAACAGACCTTCATAATGGAAATTAATGCCTATACATTGGATGTAATATATATAAGAAGTTTATACATATCATCAAATTCATAGATAATAATAGGTTATTAGAAATAACAAATATATGTTCCCTTCCATTTAAATTGAAGTTGTATTTATATAGATTAATACAATCCATGTTAATGATTACATAAAATTGAACTAGAGGAAGAAAGAAATGATTTTTAGGAATCACATTCTAACCAACATCAACCAGAGAATAATCGTATATTTTAGATTTGTTCATCTTACTATTACAGTGTTTTCTTGATAAATACACATCTAATGATTTGGGTAGAATATTGATACCATTAAAAAGTATGGTGATTTAAACAAATGGGATGAATCGGAGTTAAATAATTCATTAACAGTTATAGAGTGGATGATAAGTGTACCGTTCAACATATTTTTATCACACACCTAATATGAAAAAAATGAGGTCATGAGATTTACCCTTGTCTTTTGTCTTAATATGTTTATTATGTAAATCACCATTATTATCCCATGGTTTTTGCCAATAGATAACAAGCTTCCCAATCTTATAGAACATGAAGCACAGAAGTGTGGGATTTTCATTTTGGGAAGATTTCTCTATGGTTGTTTCATTATCTTTCTTCTTTCAATTAAATCTAAAATTAATGACATGATGACATTCCCATAAAAAAATAATACATTTATAATTACCCCTATGTAAATTTCCAACATTCTTGTCCCCAAATACGGAGAATATAGGAAATATAATAGTATTATATCCATGGTTTTTTAATCGTTTTTGGAACTATATCCTCATTTTATTATTTAAACCATGAGATTGATAAGTAATTACAACCACAATTTCTTAAATTATTGCACATCAAACAATCTATTAGTAGTTACTGATGTCTCTTTTGGTTATCTCACATAGATAAATGTTTTTAGGCCAATAAAAAATCATAAAACCTTACATTCATTTCGGTTGATAATTCAAGAGGTGTACCTCAAAAGTCATGAAACATTATCCTCGTAGGTACCAAAATATTCATAATTATTTTTATTTTACCCAAGGAAATTCGTCTCTATATTTTGATGAATAATACTATGATGGTATAAGAGAAATAAGGTCTTTAACTTTTCCCAATACATAGAGTCAATCTAGTTTTGTTTCATCATATTCTGGATTAGTGTGCATCGAAGATCACTTCACCTTATTAGAGAAAAAAATATAGTATGATTCTTTAATGCTTCAAACATTGGAGAATATAAAATATCATTTTGGTGGGGACGATATATTATTTATAAATAATTGTATCAGAATACCCTATGAATTAAGGTGAATGTTTCCACATGAATGAATAAAAACAATGTATTCCAACTTTTTTCAATTGAATGTATAGCTTGATTATTAGATTGGGAATTTTTTGTTATCGTAAAACAATATGATACATCACATAACAATAAAAAATTCACTAGAGGGAAATAATTTCATTTCCCATGAAATTCACCATTAATGCAGTATCATTAGGTTCTATCTAATTAATAAATCAAAAAATCATAGACAATGAAATAATAATAATAGTGGGAAATAACATAATCATGGAAATCAAATATAATATGTCTATATTTTGGAATCTTATTTAATATAAGACACATTTTCTTTATCTGAGCTCATTCAAAACTATCATATATATATATATATCCATCCTGATGTCTCAAAAATGGTTTTCATATTTTCAATGTGTTTCCCTCTAGAGTTTTAAAATATGTATGCACTAAGTCCAATTATCATGCCCCAATTCCCAAACAGTTCTAGCTAAATACATTATTTTCAAGGTGGTTTCTCCTATGAACATCTATTCTAGATTAATATCCACTTAATGTATATCGAATGGGATGTATTGCAAGGAAACTACTCTATTAATCATTCCCCAAAATATTAAGACATTCTCATATTCTTAATAATGCATAAAATTATCCATGATAATGTATTTAGGGGTCTCACTAAGGATATCTCCTCCTAATTTCCAAAGGATAACTGAATTTTTACTCTCATACAAAAAATAAAAATCTAGGATTTTCTACCACAAATATTGCTTAATTTTTTTAGGAATATTCATTATATTATAAAAACACAACCCCAAAAATCATATTAGTAAAGTTAATTTGGAAACATAGAATCATAAAAACTATTATATATTTGAGAAATATGACATCCCATTTTGTTCTTCAAAAATAACACTCTTCATTGATACACCGTACATGATACATATCTTAATAACCAAGGGAATGGGAAAATAATATAGGGTGAGATCATATTCTCAGTAATGGTAAAAAGGGAGATAAATAAGAAAAATAATAATCATAAGGGTATGTTAATATAAGAATAACATTATGAAACCGTACCCTAAATATAATGATCATTATAAAGATCCATGACATAAATATTGTATGTTAATAAGAAATGAATATTAATGGAATAAAACAACATGATCAATGAGATCATAATAACAGGAATTTATGGCATACATTAATTAATAAAAACTTATTTTCATATAAATCAAGTATCACTACAAAGACTATCATAGAAGAATAAATTCTTTTATTGAAGAATGTTTACTCATTAAGTAAACCTGAAATATTAAATCGAGTTCACTTCCTTTTCTGGACCGGTATTACTGATCCGATTTCACATCCCATTACAACCATGTATTTTTTAACAATGTTCACTTACCATTCCATTAAAGACTATCTCGTATTATATAAATATTTAGCAAATGCATTTTAGGGAGATATAGGTTCCAATAGTCATATAATGAAACCATACATATGTATTTTAAAAGCTCGTAATCATTAATCATATCATATCCTTTAAAATAAATCGGTATTATAAACATGTAATCATATCATAAACTATTTAATAGATTCAATTTTTATAATAATAAGACAACCCATGAATCGAAGCAGGTTTTCTAAGCATTTTACCATGTTGAACCAATGGAAAAGAAACAGGGATCATAAACATCATTCTATCAAATACATAAACCATTTAGAAAAAGAAAATGAATATTATAATTAGATAATATCCACATTAATATTTGACTAATACCAGTGGATTTAATATCAGAAGGAATATACTTTTGAAATACCAATTATAACGTTTCTATAGAAATATATTCTTTTATTTTTTAAAATTAGTATTTATTTGAAAAGAAATTTTTTTATAAATATTTCTAGAATATTAGGAAAAAAAATTTCATCAAAAATATCCTCTTAAATATTAAAAGTAATATTCAAATATATGACAAGTATGATGAAGGGTTTATATTTTATTGTTGTACATTTAAATGGTCATTCCTTCTGCACTGAAAAAAGTTTAGAATAGTGACTTGATTGGAAAACGATAAGAATATTCTATTGAATGATTTATAAAAAGGAAAATTGTGAAAAATTAATATAATTTTTTTAAAATTTAAAATAAAAATTTAAATAATATTTTTTCAAAACATTATTTTTAAATAAAATATATTTATAATGGAATAGAGAAATAATTTCATTTATTTTTTTAAAAAATAAATTCTTTACAATGTTAACTTCTACATAGTGAAAAATAGTACCAATAATAATAGATATTATGAATATAAGAGGATAATAAAATTAAGGATATTTATTGAGATATTTATAATAAATGTTTATCAATGGAATAATAATAATAAACAATCATGATAAACAATGATATTTTAGTAATAAACTCATACCACTATGGTTTCATTGAATCAAAATTATCTAGAGTAAATAACATAAAATAAAACATAAAATATAAATATATTTAAATAATTTATTATATTATAAGAAGATGGGCTATATATACACCCTATGAAAAAATATTGGTGCATAATGTAATATACATCTCAAAGAAGGAAAATTCAAACAATTATCCCCTTACCACTTTGATAACATTTTAACCATAGACCCCAGGAAAAGTGACTTGATTGGAAAACGATATGAATATTCTATTGAAAGATTTATAAAAAGGACAAATTGTGAAAAATTAATATAATTTTTTAAAAATTTAAAATAAAATTTTAAAAATATTTTTTCAAAACATTATTTTTAAATAAAATATATTTCTAATGGAAGACAGAAATAATGTCGTAATTTTTTTAAAAAAGAAATTCTAAACAATGTTAACTTATACATAGTGGAAAATGGTACCAATAATAATAGATATTATGAATATTAGAGGATAATAAAATTTAGTATATTTATTGAGATATTTATCATAAATGTATATCAATGGAATAATAATCATAAACAATCATGATAAACAACGATATTTTAGTAATAAACTCTTACCACTTTGGTTTCATTGAATCATAGATATCTAGAGTAAATAACATAAAATAAAACATAAAATATAGATATAATTAAAAAATTCATTATATTAGAAGAATATGAGCTATATATACACCCTATGAAAAAATATTGGTGCATAATTTAATGTACATATCAAAGAATGAAAATTCAGACAATTATCCCCTTACCACATTGATAACATTTTAACAATAAACCCTATGAAATAGTGATCCAAAAAATTGATATGTAAATACAAATTATTATCAATATTATTATAATAAAATTAATCTATTTTTTTTATAAACACCACATATAAGCAATAGGTGAAGAACATGGGTTGAATCTTATAGAAAATAAATGTTACAGAGAGATCCATAAAATTAAGTCATGCTTCCGTTGTACTCATTAAAAACTCATATATAATAAATATAATTTTATTACCTATGAATTTACAAAACATATTCATATAAATAATATCATATATTATTTAATATTGACTTTATATTACATTTATATTAACAATTCCTTGTTAAAGTTATGTTTCAGGTAATAACCTATGTTTTTCAAACATGTTTTCACATATTATTCTTAGTCCTATTAATTAAGTCATTATTTAATCCTATATAGAATTATAAAAATTGTAAGAACATCAAACACACACATATACTTTATATATATTAATTTATAATAATTTAAAAAATATTTCAATAGGAAATGAAATAAACCATTCCTAAAGACGGTAGGTCGTACATACACGAGAACATTGATTCTATAGTCTTATAGGATTAAATGAATGTAATGTATAGGGTATTTTATCATTATAATATATATATATATATATATCACATATTTTTATTAATCTCATCCCTAATAAATTTAATTTAATGCTTGAATGAATCACATCATTTTGCAAGGTGATATTCTTCCATACACACGGATGACATTATCATATTATCAAATACAGATGAAATTCATGTATGTGTTGAATAAGAATTAATGAGTCTTAATACCAACACAAAATACATAAATATAATATATATAATATAAATTATTCACAATTACCATTCATTTCAGGTGGAAATGGAATAACGAATGTCATCGATTAGCGAGGTCATAGTACGTTGTACACAGGAATGATGATTGTGTATCCCATTTGAATAGAAGTGTGTGATGGTTTAGGTCGTAACCGTAACATAAAAAATATAATTATATTTAATATAATTAGTTTATTATATAATAACTATATTAAAATAATTTATGCGGTTTGAGGAAGAAATAAAATATGAAATATCATTGATGTAAAATGTCTATTGTTCAGGTATATTTTTATGGCTTGCAGCAAAGGACTTCCACTATTGGATTAATTCCCAAATTAAGGAAAATAGTTTTATTGTTGGGATGTTTAGAAGATATCTGGGCATAATTTGGACATAAAAAATGTCTTGATAGTTGTGAATAGGTGGGTGTGTTCTTGTATAGTGAAGGGGAACTGTAATTCTGGTTAATACATGAAAGTAAACAATATTAGGAAGTTTCTTTTAAAATATTTACCTCCAATAATGATCATTATTTGATCCAAGAATATATATGGTTCAAATATGGTTATAAAATGGGTATTTTACATGTTTCTATATAATTTTACCATTATGTTCAATGTTTATCCCCATGGTAAACGAAATTTTCTCTTAATCAGTATGATTATTTTTAACACATTTCACTAATAGTATTCGTAGAAAATAAATTTTATCTAATTAATAATTATATATTATTCTGATTCAAAACATGGAATCTATTATTTCATGTTCAATTTACATAAGAATAAGAAATAAATTTCAATTTAATCATGTTAACAAGATGAGACAACATGTTTATAATATAAACAATTATCAAAGGTCAGAAATGTTTATATAAACAATATCCATGATAATTTGATTATAATGACCATAATTGTATTAATTTATCTATAAAGTAAATAATTATACTTTAAAACTAGTATAAAATATAATTGAACATTATATAAAATTAGACTATAATGTATATTTAATGTTAATTCAGTATGTCACTATTCATCCAAAAAATGAAATATTTTCACTGTATGAAAATTTTTAAATTATGAACTACAAAAGAAATTTAATTTTATAAAATTACATTTCTAAAAGTCTCAAACAATAAATTTATTATTGTTTGTATATAGACATAAAAATTAGTTAGTTGAGATTATAGTATTCTCAAAACAAATAAGAACATTTAAAAAATTCATTTTATTATCAAAATGATTTATTTATATAAAACTATTATTTTAAAAAAATTATAAATTATAACTTTTATAGCTACATTTAATTCAGTTTTTATAATGACCAGGAATAAATATCTTTAATATATAATTATAATGTTAAAACTTAGTGTCGATTGTAACACAAATTTATATTTGTATTGTGTAGCATAAGATGAACTTGGTGGAGTGTATAATAAAATATTATCATGGTGTAGTGTGAGATGAAAGAAATCAATAAAATTTAATATATTTGAAAAATTGGTTACTAAATAATCAATGTCTTTCCCCTATACTAAATATAACTAATTCATTTTGGACATATATTCCAAATAATGTCAAAAAACTAACATGAACATATATAATTATATAATCGTTATAATATGAATACTAGTGATATAAATGAAATGAATTATTTTAAAATGAATCAAAAAAAATTTAAAAATTAATATATTTTGATTATTTAGGAAGAAAAATAATGTACACAATGAATCATAATCATGGAGAGGGACTTTCATTTAAAAATAATTGTTTCATTGATTTCCTTAAAAATCAGTTTTTAATCCATGAACATGTTTACAAAAATTAAAAAAACATGTTACTATTTTCATATGAATTTTAAAAATCATTTTTTTCTATATTTTATTTATAAATCCTTTTTAATGGAATTATATTTTAATTTCCCAAACATGGTACTTCGTGAGTAGTCATAAAAAAATATGACATGAATTTTTTCATTAACATTAATGTCCTAAAAACATTTTAAAACAATCATGATGTCTTAATTCATTGATGTGTCCTTTGTACTTTTCCATAGGTTTTTTAAAATAAAGGGTTGTATTATGTTGTACATTGTTTTTTGATTTGAAAATTTCATATTTTAAAAAAGTGATATTTTAATATACAGATGTTTTTTTCTTTGGGATAAAAAAATTATACAGGTTTTATCATAAAAATTTAATTAATAAATAATTTTATTCATGATATGGTAAATAATAGTAATCTGAATAATGGATGATTTTTTATACACTTTATATGAAGTTTTGATCCCAATTATAGCTCATTGGTGAGCTCGATATTGCATATATAAAGGGTAAACAACATTATAGCTCATAAAAAATTGGTGAGAATGATATGTATGATCTTATGGATGATCCAAATTATATTTTCCTAATTAATTGGTTACAAAAGATTCTTTATGATGAATATTATTAGAAATATGATGTATGATTATTCTAAATGTATGGGGCTTTATAGGGTTTTATGAATGTGACACTCAATGTTAACAAAAGGGTTTAATTTTATTGCAATGGGTTTTAATTTATTTATTTGAACAAAAAAATTGCGTGTTTTTCATGGGTAAATATTTTATTTGTTACTCTCAATGAAATATTATGACAAAGGTAATCATTATAATGTTTTTCATGATTTCCATTGGAATAAATAATTTCTTCTTTTTAGGTCACATAATGAGATTTTTATTCTAATATAATGTTTTTAAAATGTTTCTCAAACGGTTTAAGGAAGATTAAGTACATTTATAAGTACATGTTGAAAATTGTGAAGATTTATAATGAAAATAAACCATGTATTATTTTAAAAAACAATCAGTGGAAGAAATATATACTGAGTATATGTGTTCATTTTTAATATATGGTTTTACATAATAAAGATTTGTCCTAATTATTAATTAATCTATTCCCAAAATATCATTAGGATTATTAGAAATTGAATTCTAGTTCAAATAAACTTGAATTTTTATTTCCTATGCCTAGATAGGTGCATTAAATACCATTATATTAACCACACACCTTATGAAACCGTTTTTTAGAGAATAACATAATATGTTGTAGAGAGATAGCTCACAATATATTGATTTATAATCTTAATTATTTTGGTTTAATGTGTATTTCTTATTTGATCATTTCATAATAAAATACATTTTTTAAATGAAATTTACACATGATATAATCTTAGTAATATTTTATGAAATCACCATTCTTGAAGAACATTTGAAATCATTGAAGAAATTTAAATATCAATGTAAATGGTAAAAACATTGGAAGGTTTGAGAAGTGAAAAGTTTGAGGTATTTTTGTATCTTATCGTAATAATATAAGAGGATACCAATATAATATAAATATATATGGATGAATATTGATATGGATTTTGAAAAATGTGTTGAAATCTTCATTGAATGAAATCCTAAATCAAAAAAAAAATTAATATATGAGAGGATGAAGAAACATTATTTTTGGAACATCATAGTACAATTTTTAAAAATAATGAGAATTTAGAATTTGGGAATATTGAATATATTAGTTTACAGATTTTTGGTGATGAAGAAAAATATTTTTTAACACATACAAGGGTGGGAATTTTGGTTTTGGTCTCAAATTATTAGATTATAGGGATAAATAGTTTAGTTTATAATAACATTGATGAATAAAAAACAATAATCATCATTTTTCTAATTTTAAACAAGTGATGTGATAGGTGATTTAGTGCATAAAAATTATTTCAAATATAATGAAGTAGAATATTTTTCTTCAACTTAATGGATATACGAAATTATCTGGATGAAGAAAAAATTAGATGTTTTCATGGTTAATGTGATGTTTACATTGTTTGTCGGTTGTGATAATCAATATTAACTCAATTAATTGAGTCGTGTAGATAAAAATTCATTATCAAACAACATAAAGGTACAACATCTCTCTATAACTGTGTTAGTGTAGCACCAATTTTACAAGTTGTTGTGTATTCTGAATATTTTATATATTGATATGTTTAATAAGACAGTACCCGAGGAATAATTTATTAAAATGATGTAAACATGAGAGGGAATCCTCCTTCCATTCAATTTTATGGTATAATGAAATAATCCCCAGTCTAATTTATTGTAGGGATATTTATTTTCCATGGGGTTTAAAAAATATATAAAAATAAAGACTTTTCTTAATTTAGGTATTCTTTATGGGGGATAAATTCAATATGGGGAGGGTATATGAAATTATGTTTTTAACTGAATGGGGATATGATTTTATATTTAGGGGGATCATATATTTATATAGAATTTTAATAAGGGAAAATTTATGAAGTAAACCTCATTGTGTGAGTTGTGAATGTTTCAAAAAATTGTTTTGAGAATGATCACATGATCATATTCTATAATGGTATAATGAATGAATTTTTTATATAGAAGAAAATTTGGGATGAAATATAGTCTTTGTGGTGTGGATGTGTATCACTATTATAGACAACATTACATTATTTGTCACACGTGGTCTTTCAGGTCTTTTTTTGATCTAGTTTATTGTAAATCCTGATCATTTTTATGGTTCTTGGATGAGATTAATGTTGAGTTTTAATGTTTCATCAATATCAAATCATCCATCTATGCGAGCCTCAATTCTTTTTTGGGTATTTTTTGTAGAAAGGGTTGTTACATCATGATTTGTCCCAAACTGTGAGCCCATTTCCATATTTAAAAATGTATTTTGATTCTTTTATGAAATATTTATTTATGTTAACATTTTTTACATATTATACTTCCAATTTTCCCTCCCCTGACATATTCAGGAATAAATATGCTTTTAACACGTTAATAATTAATAATATTGATGAATTGTGTTTATCTATTCAGGTGTTGGACTAGCCCGTGGGGACATTTCTAGTTTAAAAAAATTAATCTTTTTGTTTATTTTTTTTTTGACATTTTCAGTGATTCCACCTCCCACTCTATCCCAAGGTACCTAGGCACATTCCATTTGTTTATTTTCACTCTTTTGAGCTCATCTTAACTAAGTATTAGGGTAAAAATTCTCATGATTCATGAAATAATCCAAATTTTCTAAGGTAACTTGTCTCTTTCATAAATCCTTCATCATTCTCTATTTCTACAATAAATCAAATTTTCCTAGTTTTTTCAGATATAAGGATAATATATATGAATTTCTAATCCATTACATTTCATAAATGAGTGAAGGAATAAGGGAAGATAAAGAGTCTTTTAGTTTACAAGGTGAGATTTAATCTCCATTCTTATCCCTCTTCCTACTCTATCCACTTTATTTTGATTTCCTCTTCTCCCTTGTCCATTAATGACCTATGGTACTATTTTGGAATGATATTATATGGGGGGTTTTTTAGGTTAGGGTGTGTCTTCATAGATCTATAGTGTTGGGAACCACAACCGGTGATTTCAGGTGTGTGTTTCCATTACACCAAGGATATGGGGTCAGATATCCCATGAATGAGGCTTTATAATTTATGTTTCATCATTATCATGCTGTTATGACCATATTTATTTGATATTTTCTACTATGAAACCTTTTTTTAATTGTTTTTTCTGAAAATTTCGTCTTATGTCTTATTTTAAAAAAAAATAGTTTTTTCGGTATAAATGTGCACTCATCTTGTTTGATAAATTATTCATTTACCTTTGACACCTATTTTATGGTATTTTGAATATTTTTCAGTATTTTGCATAAAAATATGGTATGAAAATGGTATTTTAATTCTTTTCAAATTTTTATATTATGTTGTTTTGTTAAAGAGTGCATGTTATGTGTCCGATAAATTGCTCGGTTGGATTTTATGTGTCTAGTTCAATATAAAATGATTTTTTGGATATATAAATACATTATAAGCATGAAAAATGTTATTTTGGATTTGTTTATAGCTATCCTATTTGTATTTTTTTTACAAATAAATGGATTTGGGTTAAAAAATGTTTTGGCCTGAGTTGCCTGAAAATATCTTGTTTGGTATCCTTATTAAAAAGGAAGTGTTTTTAATATGTGACCTTAGTGTTTTAAGGGATTTATGAAAGTGGGTTTGAACATTAAATGGTCTGTATACACATTTTTAATAAATGTAAAATTTTCTCCCTTGAAAAATGTTTGTTTTGAGAAATGCTTATAGGCCAATTTGGAAACATTGTGAAAAATGATGGAACTCTTTATTATGAAAACCTCGTGTGGATGTTTCTCATTCCATTATTGTATATATATAATGGATGAGACATCATAACTAAGTAATCCTTGTGATATATTATGAGAGTACCTCTAGTTGGACTCGTTATGTTCTTTTTGATTAATTGTATGAGATCGGTACTTGGAGTGACTCGTGGTGATGTATGTTGTGAAATATCATTATTTATATTTTCTGATTGGATGCTCAGATGTCATCGATTTGAACCTCCCTTTCTTATATAAATTGGATTTGGAACCTAACATATTGATAGAGCATTCTACGAATGATTCCTACATTTTTAGTGGATGGACTGAACAGTGTACCATTGTAGTTGGATATATTTTGGGTTTATTACTAAGGGATTGGCCCCCTCAGTATGTCTTGAGTTAGGGTGGATTGGCGTTTTGGAATTTTGATTTTCATCATGTGTGGTATACCAATGGGTATGAGGTGTCATGTATTAGTACGTTATGATTTATTATTGATATCTCATGTACACCCATGTCTATTGGATTTTTGTTTCATGTAGTGATGAATATGATTCCTGAATATAAATTTAACTACCCTTATTGTGTGATTATTATTATGTGGTCATGTTTTTTTTCATAGAAAGTGGTGTTTTGGTTTTGATTAGGTTTATGAAAATGGTTTTCAAATTTTATTGTTTATCCTCTTGTGAAAATTTGGAAATGTTAACTTCACATTCCCCTTGAAAATGATATTGGAACGCTAGTTGAATGAATCTAGTTTGGGAAATGAATAAGGGAAATGGATCGTAATGTGTTTTTCCGGAACCAAATTGAAAAACATTCTTTTATATATTCTAGTTCATTCATCAAATTGATTTTTCTATTATTTTAATGGATGTTCATTGGGAATATATTATCGGACAAGCGTACTGAGTTTTAATACTCACTCCTACAGTTCTTTTCTGTTTTTATCCCTTGTGCGGGCTTTAACTTATGTTCAATCACATTAAGTAAAATTTGAGTGTTTTGATGGAGAGTTACAAGTGGGTTCACATGGAGTAATATGGTCATCAGTTCTGGTCGGTTTAGTAGTATCATTATGGTGTTCTCCTTGTTTTGATGTATATATGATGGCTAATTCGGTTTTTTATATAAATGTGTTTAGGCTATCTATTTCTCTTTTTCAGTTGTATTATTGATTATGTTTGGGGGAAATTTCTCCCTTGTATAACTTATTGATTCCCTCGGTGATTTTTTCCATCTAGGGAGGATCATGGACGCCTCTCGGGATGTGTCACAGGATGGCCTGGTTTACATGTTTAGGGCCGACTTGGGATGGTTCATCACAAAATGGTATCAGAGGTAGGTTAGCTCTTAGCAGACCTTTCGTTAAAGAGAACCCTTTTTTATTTAGGGATGTCATGGTAGATGGATTAATATTTTTTGGACTTGATGGGTAGGTTCGATAAGAGTGTCATGAACTCTTCCTCATTACAAACCTTAGGTGGCCATGGATTTCCGTTTTATTAGTGTCTCAGGTTCTGTTGATTTTTTGGTGTTAGGATACAAATAGGGGAGTTGGAATAGTGGTTTGTGTGTGCTCGTAGGGTCTGTCAATCCATGTGGAGACTAAGGCATGTTCCAAAGAAATATTTTTTTGTTGGTGGTGTGTTTGACATATGGCCGCCAACCATATGATCAAGTCATCCAACAACAATAGTTCCCTTTTTCGAGTCTCTTGGGATTTTCTTGTATTATGAATGTTTTATTGAAAATCATTGTTTGAGAATTGTGAAAAATAGTTTTAATGGAATGTTTGGTGGTTAAAAATCAGAAAAGTGTTTTTCAAAATTTAATCAGATAATAGTTTTGGAATGTTTTTTATTTTTAAACAAATCGTAGGGATAAAGAGGAAATGATTTACTGGGATTGAATTTTCATTAATCTAAACATAAGGTTTGTTGAAATGATATTTTTAGAAAGCATGGAATATTTTAATGTAATTCCGAAACCATGTTTTAAATGGGATGTTTTGGTATTTTGAAATTTTTTTGAATCTGATTAATTGGTTTTGGAAAGTTGGTTTTTCGCGGCTGGTGTTTTTCTGGAATGAGGGTTCGTTCATTGTGGTTGTTAGATTATGAAAAGATAACTTGGTGATTTTTTTTAAAATGAGAAGGGGATTTTTTGAATAAAATAGTTCTTTTTGGAAGTTATTTTAAATTAAATGGATTGTTTTTTAATCAAATGGTTTTTGATGAAGCATGGTTTGTTTGGTAAAATATAAAAATGGTTTTTGATTTGATTTTTAATGTTCTTTGGGATGGTATATGATTATTTTTGTAATGATGATGTTTTTATTTTTTTCTATCGGTGTTTTCATGGGTTCTATAACGAAAATTTTGTGGATATATGGATGAATGGCTGGTATGGAAAGGTATTTCAGTTCCCGAGGTGGAATGCAAATGTTTATGTGAGTGATACAAGATGAAACACCATTCTTGAATGGAAAAAATCCCCCATGTTACTTAATTTTTTTTAAATTGTTTGGATCTGATAATGTTATTGTGTTTGTTATGAACCGACGGTTATGTGGATGGTTTTTACTTTTCCTTATATGTGTTGTCTATTCAATATGCTTATTTAGGATATTGATGTCACACAGTTGTTGCCTCTTTATTTGGGATCTTGTTGGTGGCATGGGTTTAAGAAAAGGTTTAGTGGGTTTCAAAAGATGTGTTGGTTGTTGTGAAATGGCCATGGATGGTTCTCCACTGGAAATATTTCTAGTGGATCAAAATAATGATTTTTAATGATTTTCAGTACACCAATTAGAATGATACCTTAGCTTATTTATTGAAATAGAGAGATGTTTGGATCGATATAATGTTCCTTCAATTTATGGTGACTGTCCGGGTTGTAGATTTTGTGCTCGGTGATGTTTTGTGGGTATTTCTATGGGCCATGTTCATTGTGATTCTCGTTTGGAGTGAGAGAAAAATAGTGTTGGGTATCTCAAATCTCAGGTATGGGTAAAATTGTGTTGTTGAGGATAAGAGTTTAATGGTGTCTCTTTATCTGTTATTTCATCCGGGGAGTGTTATGTGGTATTGTGGAGAACTATGGGATGGAATTAAAGTTGGGGATTATCAATGCCTAACTGTGAGGCAGGAGATGCTTCATCCATAAGAGTTCTCTCTGTAGGATTTAAAGTGATGTCGGTGCATAGTCAAGAGTCCTAGGATTGTGGGTAGTATTTCGAAGCTCATACCTCTACTATTTCACTAAGGTAGTTCATTTGGTTCATTTTTGGTTTCAATGTCCCAATGATTGGGTCCCCATCCCTCCCCTTCCTTATTGATGGGGGTTCCGAACCATGGATATAGAGATATCCATGTTCTTGCTACTTCCATTCAAGAGTGGGTGGCGTTAATGTTCATGTTGTGTTCCTATCACCATGGGTTCGTAAGTAGTTGCAGAAGTATTTTGGTGGTATTGTGTGTGTGACAGATGATTCTAGATCATTTCTAAATCTTGTTTTTTTTACTAGTTGGTTTTTAATGGTGGGAAGAACCGCCATGGGTCTTGGGGATTTTTTTCCTCAGAACATTTCAAGTGAATTTTTATTCTTAATGGAGGGGATTCCATTATTGAATCTCCTAGAATATTTCGATTTAGTGAGTGCTCTATGTTTTGGGTTATAATTGTGTTAATTAGTTAAAGGCAAAAAAATCATGTTCTTAATTTAGTTTTGGAGATTGTGACTCAATCCATTAGATGATTCCCAAGAAGTAGATTTGGGTTTCTATTTTTTTAGGAAAGAGGATTATGTTGTTTTTATTTTGAATGTTATTTACTTTTTATGAGAGGCTAGATCATATTAATAAGGAATCCTTAGGTATAACACCCCTAGATTTTATGAATATTTTTTTTTTAATTTCATTAATGTCTTGTGTTGTACGCTACACCAAAAGGAGCTTGTACAACACGTATCCTTGACTTGCCTTTCATTACATGCAATCACGACCTTCCTTGATAGCGTGTGTAGTACGCAATACTGAGATTCACTGAACAACGATATGCTTTTAAAATATTATTAAAACTAGCCGTTATGAATAGTAATAACCACTTTTTAAAATTTTATAAATTTTATCTTTCAAAATGGACTTCATTTTTGGATTAGGAGTATCGAATTTAGCCTAAGGTGATATTTTGGTACTTTTCGTATAACTTTCATATTATGATGAATAGTGAAAATTTATAAATTTTAATTAAAAACAAATTTTTTAATCGAAATAATTAATAGTGATAAATTATTAATTTGAGTGGTTTTAAAGTATATTTAGAATTTATTTTTACAATTTAATACAATGTTGGTCATTGGATGTAATTTCACATTTAAACCAGTTATAAACAAGTGTCAATCTTTTGATAGTTATTATCTCTTAAAAACACGCTATTTTTGTGACAGAAGAAATTAATTATAAAATTAATTAATTCAACTTATATATTGGGAATTTTGTAAAATAGAAATCATTTTTGAATTCGGAATATCAATTATAGCTTATGGAGAAATTTTGGCATTTTTCTGAAAAACTTCAATTTTTGATGAATAGTGAAACCACTAAGTGGTAGGTTAAAAACTGAATTATGCATAAAACTTAATTTTACCACTTTTTTTAATGGAATTTTGAAAATCCGATAGACACGGTTGATATCAGTATGTAAAATGTGGTTCAATGAGATAAAAATATTTTTTTGGTGAATAGTAACTTTTTACTTTTTTACCGCGGTTAATAGTAAATAGGGTAACTAAGGGTAAATATGATATTACTATTACCCTAACACATGTCCTAATTCTATTGGATAAGTGTAATTCGACCAAAAACAACCTTATTAATATAATATGACCATTTAGGTCCACTTGGATTAGATTATGACATTTAATATTATTTTATTTAATGAATAGTTAAAATAGTTAAAATCAAAGTTTAATAGGTAAATCATTTTTAATATGGGGTTATACATAAGATAAATTCAACTATAAATATTCATTAGAAATCTAAAAATATTTCCTATATAATGGTATTTTATTTGTAATTTTTAGACATTAAATAATTTAATTTATTTATGACACAACGATGATGCAGTAATTATCTTATTAATGAAATATTGACATAATTGATGTTATAAACACCAAAATAAATGTAATTTGAGACTTTTTATGAATTCCACTAGTTTTCTAGGTCACTATGATATATTAGTGTTTATGTAATCGACTTGGTTCGAACATATAATTCTGTTACGACTTTCACAAAAATCATATATCAAATAGTGTCAAAATTGACACAAAATAGTTTTTAAATCAAATATTATATTATTAATTGTTATTTTATTCCTAAAAATATAAGGTTCGGAAAAATGACTTATATAAGGATATATATATTAATAATAAACAATTTGGGGTTCGTTTGGCATGTTATAGTAAGTGTATTAACCATATAGTGTAAGAAAACAAAAAGACACGGTAAAAGTTAAATTATTTAACTTAGAGTTAAATCTAATTGATAAGGTTAAAATAATAACCTAAACTTGTCTAAATCCTATTGGTTGATAGGATTTAGACCCATACCCACTTTAGCTTCGAAATAAGATCCAATGGAACCATTATAAACCGATTTTTACTTTAATATAAAATAATATTTTGAGATATTCCTAAGGTGCCCCTCTCCTCCTTTATAAAAGGACACCTCCTCCCCCTCCTCCTCACACCAATATGAGCACTCATGCTCGGCCATCCACTGCCAAAATCCCTTCTCCACTTTCCTAGAATAATCCTAGAGGTCCTGGTCTTCTTCAAAGACCAATCTTTGTTCCCTAAGTGGAGGATTCAAAGAGGCGTTCCAACGAAGAGGTAATATCCATTACCGATCTTTTCAATTTCGTTCTTCTTAAACTTCTTCTTCTTTAGTTGTTTCATGATAAAGTAATAACATCAATATTACTTACATACTTATATGTTATTATAAATATGAAACAACTCTAATTAACCTTCTATCCATCCTACGGAAAAAGGAAATCACCGCGCGTGCGTACGTACGGAATACCGTCTCCACGCCGTGGTGTAAACTATTTTCCGCCACCACCTTAATTGGTTGGGTATAAAGGTGTAATTAGTAACTATATATGATTATTATAAAGTGATATTGATACTGAAATAGTATACATACACTTCAGCACAATTCCACGACCATGGGAACGATATAATCGCGCGTGCGTACGTACGAACTACCGTCTCCACGACGCGATGAGATTCATTATCAATGATTAACCATTCATGAATGATTATAAAGTATATATAATAATTACTAATGAAATATATGACCTAGTAATGATACTGGAATTATTTATATTTATATTTATGCCATCTACTTAATTCCATTCAATTCAATAAGGAAACGAAAACATCGTTCATGCGTACGTATGGACTACCGTCTCCATGAACGGTGTATTTATTTCCATTTACTGATTTATTATATATGTATATTCTGAATATATATATATATATATAAATCATGTTTTATATTCTTGAATTAAGTAATAATGATCTAAGTAATCATATGAATAATTACAAGTTAAAAACACGAACGACAAATGAGACGATTTTACCCAAAACGCTACTTTAACATGAATTTAGAAAAGAACGGGTAATATAAAGTCATAAGTGGACCATATATGATATAATAAAAATGAATATGATTCTGGAATAAGTCAATAACATGATTTAAATCATTATACAGGAGTTTCGGACACTTACAAAGCAAGTCGGACCTAAGGTAAGGGAAATATCACAATCTCATTTTTACCCGAGATTGCTTATACTTTGGTATTTACTGGGGAGTATTTTATCATCCACATCCATGTTTCCTAAATATGTAATATTATTTCCATCCACGTACAATTTTTTAAATCCAATTATACCCTTCGGTGAGTTTTTAGTAAATGATATGAAAGAAATCTTTTGTCGTTTTTCGTACGAGGTACTTTTTGACCTTTCCCACAAAAGTACAAAGAATGTTTTTTTTAACTTATACGACATGAATGGATTTTTAAAACATTATTTCAAAGAAGCTTCATTTACAAGTTTTTAAGTTTATTTTTAATCAACTTCTTTTAGTTTAAATTTTTATGACATGTTAATAAAGGAAAAATGTTTTTGAAGAAGAAAGGATATTTTCCTCAAGAACGGAGTTCAAGTGTTTTATCAAAATGATTTTCTATCTCAGATAATAAAGGGTTCTGTTTTTATCCCTATTATTACATTGATTTGATCATGTTGTGATGGAATTATTTTTATGAATTCGTTTATCTTATATGAATTGTTTTATGATGTCATGATGTTTAAGAATCCCATTTTATTTCATGGGTTATGCTATGATGTATGATTTATGATTTTGTGGCACACATAAGAATGGTATCATTATAAGATGGGTGGGACCTATATCTCCCTCCAATGCATTGGTTAAAGATTTTATATCTCATGAGATAGACATGGCTGGAATGGTAGGTTATACCGGTTCAGTGAAACAGGACTGAAACGAGGGTGAATCGGTTCAGAAATGGACTTTGTCCACTAAGATAGTCTTGGAAATGAGTCTTCACTAACAAGAAATGATTCTCTATGATTATGTGTGTATGCCACAAAGTTTCATGTTTTAAGTTGTGATTATTGGGATTACATTTCACTTCTATGATTTATCCCATGTTATGATATTATGAGCTCTTTTGCAGGTTAACATTTCCAAAAGCTATATTCTTATGTATATGATGTGATTGATATTTCTTTTATTTACCCTTACTGAGCATTTGAGCTCACCCTTTTATGATTTCTTTTCCCCAAGATATAAAGAATGGTTTTAGGTAAAAAAAAGGGATCATTATGGGAGATATTGAAGATCTTTCACCACGATTAGAAGAATACGTTTCGAGTTTCCAAAGACAATAAACTATTACGATCCTTGTGTGTGTGTTTTTTGTTATGTACTAAGTATTCCGAAAAAGTAATGTAATGTCCACGTACGTCAGGCTTCGGGTCTCTACAGTTGGTATCAGAGGAAAGGTTTAGTCAACCTTTGGAAACTAGGATGCAAAAACGTTAGTGAGATCCCTAGAGATATTTCTAAGGTATGTCTAGGGATGTCCCTAAGGATAAGTATACGTATAGGATACAGTCCTAGAACTACGGTAACGATATTATAATTTAACCTAACATGTTAGATATTGAGGGTGCTCCCCCTTTACTATGTTGTCTTTCCTAGCATGATTTCGCCTCTCACAAAATTTTTTTGTGTGTTTTACTTAATGGAGGGAACCAGAAGGAATTCGGTTAACATTGAATCCAATGGAAACATTGGTGACTATGAGCAACAAAATAGTGTAATGCCTAGAGATAAAGATATTGTGATTATGCCGAATCAGTCATCGCGATATATGATTAACAAGGTGAAATTTAGTGGTATGAATAATTCATCAAAGAAGAGGAAGATAAACTATTATGCATGTTCGCATGTTGAGGAGCATAAATAAAGGAAGATTGAGATTTCTAAAGAAGGGAATAAGAACCTTGAGGAATACCTCAAATGGAGGTACCGATGTTATCTGTGTGGAGAAAACGGTCATAGAGTGATAGATTGTTATGGATATCAATGTCTTATTTGTGGAGAACATGGGCATTACCCAACTCAATGCCCTGACCTAAAAAGTTACTTCTAAATCAAGGAAGGACTTATTCCAGGACAATCATTGAAGTGGATGGACTGAAGTGTTTATGTATTGGTATTGAAGAATAATGTTTTTGAGGTACTTTTATGGTGTACTGAAATATTTATGTATTGGTCTATTGTGCTTTTCAATAATTTTAAGGTGCCGGTAACCATGAAAAGTGATTCCAATATTTTGGAAAGTAGATGATATGCGCATAATTAAGGGATAAGGAGAAAATGAAATGTTTGAAAGTATTCATGAGCTCATGATTGATATAAGGACTAAGTGATATCATGGATTGAGTATATAGAATATTGAGGATTTTGGTATATGGAAAGTGTTATCTTTTAACTGCATTAATGTTTTCACTAAGGTTCAATGGGTATTCATTTTTCAAGAGAATACATGATTAAGGCCTTGTAATGTTTGGAATGTGACCAACAAGACATATCTCATGATATACGAGGATCAATGATGGTATTAACATGCTTTTTATATGAACTCTTTGGTAATCATTTTCACTATAATATAAGATTAGACAGTAGTATTATGGATAAGCCTAAAGATTGGAATGGACTATGTTGGACATAAGTTAGTATTGTTTAAGGATTAAGGTTTTTTTCTATATTATTGATGGGATGTTATAGTAATGTAGTTTTAGAAAAAGGACAACCCGCAGGACGGGCGACAGCCCATCGCTTCGGACAAGGCTGTGAGAATCGAACCCACAACCGAACTGCGACTGGCCTTTATCTCCTACCACTGGCCTACAGGAAGTCCCTGTTTAGTAGAAACTAGTTTTATTATATTAAGCAGTATGATATATGAAGTATAAGTTCATTTTAGGAACCATATTTCATTAATCTCACTATAGATGGACTTATGTATTTTTTGATAACTTTTCTGACCTTTTGTTTGAGACAGATGGAATGACCCATCATTCTATCACATGATCTGCTAACACATCACGAATGACAAATTCAACTTCATTTCTTTAAGAGATGAAGTAGAAATTGTCCAAAGAATAACAAACAGTGATACTATACCGAAATCACGGAAGTATTTCTTCTAATTCCAATTTCATCAACTTTAGGGAAATGATCTTGAAAACCAAAAATGTTGTCCTAGTGCTCTTATATCTGATTAATCAGATGGTACCTTAGATCGTCACAAATTTATGGATTTGTGATTATTGGCTTTTCCATAGCCATGTTCTCTACCACTCTCCATCAGAACATGATGGTTGGATTTATCTTCCATATCCATATTTTCACCTATGTGGAAACCGAGTGATTAGTTTATTTGGGTAACAATTACTATTCATACTTTTGTTTTTAAATATTGGTTTTCATATTCCTTTTTATGATGTGGGTTTTGATTAAAGAAACTTTCGAATAGTAAACCATTTATAACCCCGACGAATTTCGAGGGCGAAATTCATTTTAAGGGGTGTAGAATGTAACGCCCCGAGATTTTATGAAAAATATTCTTTTTAATTTCATTAATGTCTTGTGTTGTACGCTGCAACAAAAGGAGATTGCACAACATGTATCCTTGACTTTCCTTTCATTACACGTAATCGCGACCTTCCTTGATAGCGTGTGTAGTACACAATACTGAGTTTCACTGAACAACGATATGCTATTAAAATATTATTAAAACTAGCCGTTATGAATAGTAATAACCACTTTTTGAAATTTTATAAATTTTATCTTTCAAAATGGACTTCATTTTTGGATTCGGAGTATCGAATTTAGCCTAAGGTGAAATTTTGGTACTTTTCAGATAACTTTCATATTCTGATGAATAGTGAAAATTACTAAATTTTAATTAAAAACAAATTTTTTAATCGAAATAATTAATAGTGATAAATTATTAATTTGAGTGGTTTTAAAGTATATTTAGAATATATTTTTACAATTTAATACAATGTTGGTCATTGGATGTAATTTCACATTTAAAACAGTTATAAACAAGTGTCAATCTTTTGATAGTTATTATCTCTTAAAAACACGCTATTTGTTGTGACAGCGGAAATTAATTATAAAATTAATTAATGAAACATATATATTGGGAATTTTGTAAAATAGAAATCATTTTTGAATTCGGAATATCAATTATATCTTAGGGTGAAATTTTGGCATTTTTATGAAAAACTTCAATTTTCGATGAATAGTGAAACCACTAAGTGGTAGGTTAAAAACTGAATTATGCATAAAACATAATTTTACCGCTTTTTTGAATGGAATTTTGAAAATCCGACAGACACGGTTGATATCAGTAAATAAAATGTGGTTCAATGAGATAAAAATAATTTTTTGGTGAATAGTAACTTTTTACTTTTTTACCGCGGTTAATAGTAAATAGGGTAACTAAGGGTAAATATGATATTACTATTACCTAACACATGTCCAAATTCTATTGGATAAGTGTAATTCGACCAAAAACAACCTTATGAATATAATATTGCCATCTAGGTCCACTTGGATTAGATTATGACATTTAATATTATTTTATTTAATGAATAGTTAAAATAGTTAAAATCAAAGTTTAATAAGTAAATCATTTTTAATATGGGGTTATACATAAGATAAATTCGACATAAATATTCATTAGAAATCTAAAATGATTTCCTATATAATGGTATTTTATTTGTAATTTTTAGACATTAAATAATTTAATTTATTTTTGACACAATGATGATGCAGTAATTATCTTATTAATGAAATATTGACATAATTGATGTTATAAACACCAAAATAAATGTAATTTGGGACTTTTTTATGAATTACACTAATTTTCTAGGTTACTATGATATATTAGTGTTGATTTAATCAACTTGGATCGAACATATAATTCTGTTATGACTTTCACAAATATCATATATCAAATAGTGTCAAAATTGACACAAAATAGTTTTTAAATCAAATATTATATTACTAATTGTTATTCTATTCCTAAAAATCTAAGGTTTGGCCACAAGACTTATATAAGGATATATATATTAATAATAAACAATTTGGGGTTCTTTTTCATGTTATAGTAAGTGTATTAACCATATAGTGTAAGAAAACAAAAAGACACGGTAAAAGTTAAATTATATAACTTAGAGTTAAATGTAATTGATAAGGTTAAAATAATAACTTAAACATGTCTAAATCCTATTGGTTGATAGTATTGAGACCCATCCCAACTTTATCTTCGAAATAAGACCCTTTGGAACCATTATAAACCGATTTTTACTTTAATATAAAATAATATTTTGAGATATTTCTAAGGTGCCCCTCTCCTCCCTTATAAAAGGACACCTCCTCCCCCTCCACCTCACACCAATTTGAGCACTCAAGCTCGGACAACCCCTGCCAAAATCCCTTCTCCACTTCCCTAGAATAATCCTAGAGGTCCTGGTCTTCTTCAAAGACCAATCTGTGTTCCCTAAGTGGAGGATTCAAAGAGGTGTTTCAAAGAAGAGGTAATATCCATTACCGATCTTTTCAATTTCTTTCTTCATCAACTTGTTCTTATTTAGTTGTTTCATGATAAAGTAAAAACATCAGTATTACTTACATACTAATATGTTATTATAAATATGAAACAACTCTAATTAACCTTCTATCCATCCTACGAAAAATGGTAATCACCGCGCGTGCGTACGTACGGAATACCGTCTCCACGCCGTGGTGTAATCTATTTTCCGCCACCAACTTAATTGGATGGGTATAAAGGTGTAATGTGTAACTATATATGATTATTATAAAGTTATATTGATACTGAAATAGTATACATACACTTCAACACAATTCCATGATCATGGGAACGATATCATCGCTCGTGCGTACGTACGGACTACCGTCTCCACGACGTGATGAGATTCATTCTCAATGATTAACCATTCATGAATGATTATAAAGTATATATAATAAGTACTAATGAAATATATGACCTAATAATGATACTGGAATTATATTTATTTATATGTATGTCATCTACTTAATTCCATTCAATTCAATAAGGAAACGAAAACAACGTTCATGCGTACGTACGGACTACCGTCTCCATGAACGGTGTATTTCTTTCCATTTACTAATATATTAAATATGTATATTCAGAATATATATATATATAAATCATGTTTTATATTCTGGAATTAGGTAATCATGATCTATGTAATCATATGAATAATTACAAGTTAAAAACACGAACAACAAATGAGACGATTTTACCCAAAACGCTACTTTAACATGAATTTACAAAAGAACGGGTAATATAAAGTCATAAGTGGACCATATATGATATAATAACAATGAATATGATTCTGGAAGAAGTCAATAACATGATTTAAATCATTATACATAAGGTTCAGACACTTACAAAGCAAGTCGGACCTAAGGTAAGGGAAATATCACAATCTCATTTTTATCCGAGATTGCTTATACTTTGGTATTTACTGGGGAGTATTTTATCTTCCACATCCATGTTTCCTCAATATTTAATATTATTTCCATCCACGTACAATTGTTTAAATCCAATTTTTCCCTTCGGTGAGTTTTTAGTAAAAGATATGAAAGGAATCTTTTGTCGTTTTTCGTACGAGGTACTTTTTGACTTTTCCGAAAAAAGTACAAAGAATGTTTTTTCTAACTTATATGGCATGAATAGATTTTTAAAAAATTATTTCCAAGAAGCTTCCATTACATGTTTTCAAGTTTATTTTTAATCAACTTCTTTTAGTTTAAATTTGTATGACATGTTAATAAAGGAAATATGTTTTTGAAGAAGAAAGGATATTTTCCTCAAGAACAGAGTTCAAGTATTTTATCAAAATGATTTTCTATCTAAGATAACAAAGGGTTATGTTTTTATCCCTATAATTACATTGATTTGATCATGTTGTGATGGAATTATTTTTATGAAATCCGTTATCTTATATGAATTGTTTTATGATGTCATGATGTTTAAGAATCCCATTTTATTTCATGGGTTATGCTATGATGTATGATTTATGATTTTGTGGCACACATAAGAATGGTATCATTATAAGATGGGTGGGACCTATATCTCCCTCCAATGCATTGGGTAAAGATTTTATATCTCAGGAGATTGACATGGCTGGAATGGTAGGTTATACTGGTTCAGTGAAACAGGACTGAAACGAGGGTGACTCGGTTCAGAAATGGACTTTGTCGACTAAGATAGTCTTGGCAATGAGTCTTTAATAAAAAAATTATTCTCTATGATTATGTGTGTATTCCAAAAAGTTTCATATTTTATGTTGTGATTATTGGGATTACATTTCACTTCTATGATTTATCCCATGTTATGATATTATGAGCTCTTTTGCAGGTTAAGATTTCCAAAAGCTATATTCTTATGTATATGATGTGATTGATATTTCTTTTATTTACCCTTACTGAGCATTTGAGCACACCCTTTTATGTTTTATTTTCCCCAGGATATAAAGAAAGGTTTTAGGTTAAAAAAAGGGATCTTTATGGGAGATATTAAAGATCTTTCACCATGATTAGAAGATTACGTTCTGAGTTTCCAAAGACACTAAACTATTACGATCCTTCTGTGTGTGTTTTTTGTTATGTACTAAGTATTCCGCAAACGTAATGTAATGTCCACGTACGTCAAGCTTCGGGTCTCTACATTAGGTGTTGACCTTTTAGCTGGAATGCTATATTTCTTTTTAGGGATGAAAATCTTTAATGGTTTGGAGAATTGTCACATCCTATTTTTCAAGACATTATTTTGATTTGGGTTATTAAAAATTCTGATATTTCTCTTGGGTATTGGGTGAGATTAGTTTTGAGTTTTTAAGTGTCATATATATCTAATCATCCATATTTGGGTGCCTCAATTAATTTTTTTGGAGTTTTTGTAGAAAGGGTTCTTACTTCATGATTTGGGCCAAATCGTGATCCCATTTCCATATTTAAAAAAATATATTTTTCTTCATTTATAACTCTTTAATTCTTTAAATGTATTGACTCATTATATATCATATTCTTCCTCCCCAATCAGATTAAAACCTACATAACCTTTTTTAGAATTTAGAATTAATAAGCTTGGTGAATTACGGTTATCAATTCAGGTGGTGGACCAGCGCATGGGTACATTTACAGTTTTAAAAAAATAAATTGTTTCCTTTATATCATATTTATTTTTTGACTTGTTTTAGTGATGCCACCTCCCACTCGAGACCATGATACCTATGTGCACCCCCATTTTCTATTTTCTATCATTGGATCTCATCTTAGAAGTGTGTTAGGGAGAAACATCTCAAGGTACCTGAAATCGTTAGGATTTTTAAAGGAAAATTTTTTCCTTCAGAAATCCTTTATCATTCACTCTATTTACCACAAATCCAATTTCTATGTTTCTTCGTGTCCTAAGTAGCATCTCCAATATGTTCCAAGATATTACGTTTCCTCTAAGGGTGAATATATAAGGTAAGATAACGATTCATTTAGTTTCCAAGGTGGGATTCCCTCTCCCTTGTTCTCATTCTTCCTTCTCGTTCTATTTTACTTTGGTTTCCTCTTCTCCTCTGGTCATGCACTATCTAGGTTAATATCTTGAAATGATTTTTGATCGGTGTTCAGTTTGTTTAGGGTGGGTCTTCAAAGATCTAGATTGCTGGGAAACACGGCTGTTAATTTCAGGTTTTCCTTTCCATTCTGCCACATATTTGATGAATGATATACCTTGAACAAGACTTTATCATTTAAGTTAAATAATTATCATGATGTTTTGACCTTAATTTTATGGTATTTTATACTTTGAAACCTTGTTTTTAACATTTTTGTGTGAAAATGATGTTATATTCCTTATTTTGAAAAAAAAAATGTAGTCGTTTTGGTATAAAAGGGCACTACTCTTGTTTAATAAATTATCCATTGACCTATCACAAATATTTTATGGTATTTTGAATATTTTTCAGTATATTGAATAAATTTATGGAATGAAAATGGTATTTTACCCCTTATCATGTTCTTAAAATAAGTTGTTTTGTTAAAGAGTTCATGTTATATGTTTGGTAAATTTCCAAGTTGTCTTTTATGTGTCTAGGGAAATTTAAAATTATTTGATGGGATCTATAAATACATTTTCGGTAATAAAAATTTTATTTTGGTATCCTTTTATGGATTTCCCTTGTGGATTTCTAATGTAAATGGGGTGTATACACCACATTATTTAATGTGAAATTGTAACCATTGGAAAACATTATTTAGAAACGCTTGATGGCCAATTAGAGAACATTGTGAAAAATGGTGAAATTGATTATGATGAAAAACTATTATGGATGTTTCTCATGCCATTCATGTATGTATATAATTGATGGGACCTACATACTGAGTAATTCATGTGATATATTATGAAAGTGTCCTGGTATAGACTCTTTTTGTTCATCCTGATTAATGGCATGAGATTAGTCCTTAGAGTGACTTGGGGTGATGTTTGTTGTGAATTATCATTATATATATCTTGTGATTGGAGCTGTGATGGCATCGATTGGCACAACCCATTTTTATATACATGAAACATGGGAACTTGGAATATTGGGAGAGAATTCTATTAATGATTTCTACACTGTTATATGATGTACTGACCTGTGTCCCATTATAGGAGGATATATTTTGGGTTTATTACTATGAGATTGGGCCCCATGATCTGTCCTAAGTTATGGTGGCCAAAAGTTTGGGAATTTTGATTTTAATAGATATGAATATATTATTTATATGTATGATATGATAAATTTCATCTGATAATTACTTATAATGTCTACTAAAACATTATTATTACATTTAAAACCCTTTAACAATTATGGAGTTATAATAATATATTAGATTTTTTTTCAAATTCATTATTTAAAAAAATATTTATTTTTATATATTTTAAATTATTATAATATCATAAATTAAACTTTAGTTTTTCATTATCCTTGAGGATATTAAAATATATTATGTGATAGTTCATTAGAAATTTTTTTTGTAAAAGATTCATAAATTCCAATATACACCCTAAAATGAAATCATTCATATACACTGATATAAAATCCTTTATATGATCTAATGCTGAATATATAAATTTCCATGATCAGTTGATTTTATATATGTTTTTATATAATCTATAGATTTAACATTCTCCTTATATAGATATATTTTATTCATTATTTACAAATTAATCAAATAACATATAATGAATTATATAATATATTTTATTTTGAAGGATAAAATATTTAGTGTTCTATTCACTCTGATATAATATTAAATTCATATAGTCTCAGTATATGATTACTTAGATCCTATCTCTATAAACAATCGTATTTTTTCTAAAATATAAATTCATTCAACATATTTTAGCTTTGACTATATATTTATTTCCTCTTATAAAGGGAGAGGGTTTTCATTATTTTTCTATAAGAGTATAATTTCAAAATAAATAAGATACAAATATATATAATGAAAATTATTTAGATTCATATTACAAAGATGAAGATAACTCATTGTTATTGAGAAAAAAATCATGTATGGTTAAAATTTATTATCCTTATCATCAGTAGATTTATTTTTATTACTCTCTTTTATTCACTCATGTTATGTTCATTTTTCACCTTTTTGAGCTAATATTTTTTTGTTATCAAAGGTGGAGAATATATTATATTCAAATGGGAGAACCTATTTTATTTTGAAAGGGGGTTATTTATTATTTATATTATATAATGAAAAATAGGTGGTAATTTTGAAGAATAAAATCTTTTGTATTAAAGGGGCTGTTTTCTTTAAGGGGGGAAGTTGTTTTTCAAAATAGGGGGATACTATTTTCAATAAAAAATAACATTCTCTATTTAAATGCAGTGTTTTGGACTAATATCTTTTGCACATGAATGATATTTTAATACTGTCATCAATATTGAGATAGAATAATTTCATTGAAAATCTATATAATTTATTTTTTACAAATTATTTTATCCTTTGAATTTTTTTATTCTCTATGGTTTAAAAAATGGGGATATTTTTAAGTTAATTAAACCTTTATATACATTTATTATAAAATCCCAATACATGGAACCATGTGTATGGTTTTAATTGATGTTTCATCATGCTTCTTTCCATATATATTGAAAATATTCATAATATAATTCTATTGAATTTATTTTTAATATGTAGTGCTAGAAAATATAGTGATTGGAGTTTCATTATAGAATGTTTTTTGGATGGTGGAGAAATTTAATGGTAGAGAAAAATGTCTTAGTAAGTTAAAATGTGAATATTTAATCTATCATATGATTATGTTTCACAATATGATTTTTATGTAATTATGCTCGAAAATTGCATAATTTGATAGTTAATTTGTCTATAGATAAATTATACACATTGCATAGTAGATCAGAAAAATGTAGTGATGTTTGTAGGTAACAATCGAGAGAGTGTTTGTAGTCTTTTTTGATTATTTTGATTACATAGTATTAATTTAACATCATATTATAGTAATACTTGTTTATGAGTGTTTCAATAGAGATAATATATCTATGTGGATCTCATTTTAATTTTTCTAGGTTCTATTACTTTAAACACTGAGCATCCAACATTTTTTTATGGATAATATAGTTTCTGGAATAAAGGATTTATAGTTGTGTTGATTTAGATTCTTTAGGAAAACCCATAAAATAAATGGCAATTATTTCATGACTTATTATACTATGATAATTTTAATACAACCATATAAGATCATTAGTCCTTGTGTATTTTTCTAATTATGTACATAAAAAATATTAAATAAAAAAATATCATTAATTAAAAATCATTTAACATTATCATAAAAAATATATTTCTCCTCTTAAACTACATTTTATAACATCAGAACATTCATTATAAATAGGTGATTCATAAATTATATTAGGGGAATAATCAAAACATATAATAAAATACATTATTATGTATGATACAATGGGAATATAATGGTAACATAAGATGAGAGTGAATGAAAAACCAAATCATCGATGCATGAGATACGTAGGTAATATAATAGAAACATTGAAATATGGAAACAAAAAATATATTAAATCATTAAAATAATCGACTGTTTTATGATAATATTTCATAACATAGTGTGTATAGGGTAACATCACATTCCCCATACAAGTAATATCATGAGACAAATACATTACCCAATGCATTATATTTCTATAAAATTCTGGTCCCAACCATCACATTCATACCATGTGCATGAATTAGTGTTCCACATGCATTATATAATATATGGATGTATTTTATAAATTTTTATCCCATGATTTAGGAGTGTGAGTTATAGACATAGAATACCAAAATAAATTAACAATAGTTTTATTGAGGTGAATATTAATTTGTGAAAATGGGGATGAGTACTCACTACACATTAGTTTGCATGGAAAAATCCTTTGATAATATTTGAAAAATTAATGGGGGTACCTAAAAAATAATCGAATGGATTAATTAGAGTGAAATAAAAAAACTAATAACATGGAAATGGTAAGGAATATAAGGTGGTTTAGTAAAAACATATCCAAAAAAGTTTTCTTTTGAATTAAATGGCATTATATAAATAATGTTCTGGATTAAATAGGAAAAGGAAACAATCACATACCTTGAGAGGGTGATTCTATGATCCATAGAATATATTTTTATGGATATTGGGACACATTCTCAGGTATATAAATTTAAAGGGTATGAGTAAATAATTTCTCAAAGAATTTTTATTGAAGAGGGATTGTGGGTAGTGATGATATTTTTAACAAAATAAAGGGTAATTGTTTATCAATTTGAAAACCTAGTTTATGGATTCAATATTATAAATTAATCAAAATAAAAATACATCCCATGGTTTTTTCTATTGTTTTATTCCAAATTTGAGTGGTTTTCATTATTTATTATGACTACTAATTTTACCATTAATGTAAAACCCATGATGTTGTGGAGGTGAGTCTTGTACATAAAGAGTTGATTTGAAAATTTTAAAAAAATAATATTCATTTTAGAGGTTTCATTAGTGTTTATATATATGGTAAAATATATTAAAAATCACATTATTTTAAATATGTTCATATTTTTTGGTTTTACATACTCTTAATAGTATTTACTATATCATGTTTTTTATTTTTTAATGATCTAAAATATATCCTATAAAAATAATATATTTAATTTTTACCTGAACATTATATTATCTCAAAAAAATAAGAAAATTATCTTTTAGATAATAAAAATATATTGATTTTTAAATTAATATATAATTTATCAAAATAATTTCTAAATATGATAATTTAATCATTTAAATAAAAAAAGTCATTTATGCGTTGTTTACATAAAGACAATCCTTTTTTCTCAATGGTTTTGGTGTGCAATGGTGAGATTTTCTGTGGGTGGTTATACAATCATGGTTTGGGTCAAGATCTCATTGATCATAAACATTTCATATAAGTAATGTCCCTCAAGCATTAGTTGCTGATTCTGGGAGTTGGATTACTCAAGGGAAAATTTCAATAATGTGATATAACTTGGATGATCTAATAAATATGCCACATATTGTATTATCCTGCTCATCGATTCCATCACTTCAATTGTTTGTGTCAATTATATTTATCATCAACATAATTAAATTTACTAATAAAATGATCACATTATAATGTATATACTATTAATTTTTAATATATTTATTTTCATTTTTAATTAGATAGGATATTAGTAATAATTTTGTGAAAATTAAAGTTGTGCATGTGTATTCAATAATTTCATTTCATAATAAAGCATTTATATAATCCAAAATGTAATTTCTTTTTTAAAATTCTTGTTTATTACATTAACCACCCATTATAAATTCATCCTTTAAAATTTCAATCATACACTAAAATTAATGATGATATTATTGTCTCATCAGCTTTCATTAATCCCAAATTTATTCCTAAAACGAGTTTTTACATAATTGAACATGAACAATGGGAGTTTTCTTCTTTTGTAGAACCTTGTCTCTATGATCCATGATCATCCGTAGCTTCCTCTCATATGAAATATCATTATATAAAGGATGCATCTCTTGATATGTCACATGTTAGGTGTGTGGTATATACATACTCATGTGGAAAACAAGAAACACATAATATAGATGAGATAGGTTAAGTGGAAGTGCCTATTTCAAGGTAATGCTTCTATGTGGTCTAGGATCTCAAAAGGATCGATGTATATAGGACTAAGAATTCCCTTATTCCAAATACATATAAAATTAATCCATAATGACAGATGAAATAGAACTTAATCACTATCCCCAAAATCCATGAATCTTCGATGATTACCTACATAACATTTATATTAAATTGGAATAGTTTTCATATGATGTACAATGTTTTGATCATTCTCCATTATATCATGGAAAAGACTAGGTACCATTATATTCTTCTCTCCAACATCATCTCATCATGTCATATTTAACACCTCTTCAAATATAGAGCCTAAAAAGGATTCATTTTAATTCTAGAATGGAAACCGTTCTAATATGAGAAATCCACAAAGAAAAGGATCTACTACCAATTTTTTTGTAAATTCATTAAATAAAATATCATCATATCAACTCGTATTTGAATTTTTCTTTCAGATGTACCATTTTTATGAGGGTGATGATTAGTAATCAATCTTAGTTTAGTATTCAACTATTATTGGAGGTATCTATAAAACCCTAAGGAAAACCTTGTGTCTTGATCATATAAAATATAGAGTTGATATTTATGAAATATCCCCAATTTTCTTATTTATACCATGTAATGAAAGTTAAGAGATACATTTTCCATTTTTGAAATCAAATAAACTGACTTGGTAAGGTGATCACCTACCACCGTGATGGAGTACATCCATTACGAGTCCTAGGGAATCCTATGTTTAAATCCTTATTTAATTTTTCCTATTACATACTAGTATTTGTAATAGTATCCTAAAACCGTTATAATTCTTTCATTATACTTTGAATTATTGTCATAATGAACCTAATGATACGAATTTGTAAATATCCCACTTATTTTTTCCCACTATATGGTCTACATCATATATGTATAAAAATTTGTTCTTCCACGATGAATAACAAAGTATGAGATATGAAAATTATTCAGATGTTCCCTATTCAATTTTAGCTTTAATAAGATTATTATCTGGGTTCCAAACTATGATTTCTCCACTTGACATAAAAAAAATGGTAGTCGTATTGGGTGCCACATTACTCCAGGTTAACAATCCTGTATGCCAGAGGTTACCGACTAGTTGCAAGGATCTAATGATATTATGGTGGGGAGAATATACCCACATAATTAGAGTAGAAAAATGGTATATCTGAATGTAAATAATATATTAACGTTTCTAAATTACTAATAATAGATAAAAATCAGAAAAAGATATATAAAATGGCTAAATAATAGTAAATAGCCAACACCAAAACATATAGTAATACATGCATGTCAATATGGTGATACATTCTATAAGAAATAAGTACAACAAACTTCACAATACATTAAAATAAAAATAACCCAAGGGATAACTCCTCCATCATCCTATGTACAATATTATTCATTTGATCCCCATCTCCTAGTATAAGGAATAACATATGTAATAAATCAAAGGACTTGAAAACATGCATAACGTCTCAAGTACCCATTGTAATGGGGTACAAGATAGGGTGTGATAAATAATCCGAATTTACCACCCCAACAGTTTCTATATCAATCCTTTTTGTCGAACTACCAAAAAAGAATAGTGTGATAACTAAAGTGGGTGCAAGGTGGAAATAAATAAAAAAACTACATGTAACTCTAGTTTCCTAATTGGATACCCAACATATTTTACCTACATCATTCTAATCCAGATCTATAAACCAATAAAAATCTATAGATGTTATATGTTATATATATAGAAAAATATATAAATAATAAAGTGGGTTGAATCAAAGATAAATCTTAACCATAGTATTCACAACTCTGGGATAGGTTTTAAGAATTTTCATACTATAATCCTAACAACAACAACAACAATAATAATAATAAGGCACTATAAGTAATTAATACTATGAATCGATCAAATCCAACAATGGAATCTTTATATCATTTATTATGATCTATTATTTAATCGAAAGGGTCTTTAAGTGAGCCATTAAAATATCTAGTTAGTTCGGGTCCATCCAAAGTGACCAATAAGTTAATCCATAATATCAGTCATCGAATTATTGACACTGTGACGATATAATGTATCTCACAAAGGGTATTGGGTATCACCCAAGGCATGGAATATTTATCATGACAATGAGTCCATACATAGTTGATCACTTGGTGAATTGGTGTTACTCACATGTAAAGTATGTTACCAAGAGATCTCGTACAATAAAATTGAAAGTATTTATCCTAGTTCGTAAAGTAGTAAAAATCCATGAATTAAGAATCTATCCACCTCATCCTTATATTGGAAACTGTGTTCTCTGTCATAGAGTATTATATGAGGTATGTCACTCACAGTCACATCACATTAACATCGAAAGGATTAATTCATACAAAATAAATCCTTCCTAATAATTTCATATAAGCCATGAAACTATGTAATATGGGCATAGAAAATATGAATTATGCCATTTAATAAGAATAAGAATACGGGGAAATTCTCATATTTCATGCACCATATGAATTTTAAAACTTCAGTAAAGTAGAAGGTGTGTCCTAAATTCAAATGAAAATAAGAATGTGTAGAGGAATGGGGATTATGTAAGTTATAAATCACAACACATTAGAATTTAGAAAAATACATAATATTAATGGAGAATGGTATATTTAATAAATAGGAAGGTTGGGAAATGAAGCATCAGAACATAGAAAAAGGAATAAGATGTACACCTAATGCATAAGGCATTTTACTATTGATTTTCTACCAATTTAATCAGAACTATTTAGCTCAAAGAGTTATTTGAATGAATAAAGGAAACGAGTTAAATTCAGGGGCATAACTCATAGACTACAATCCGTAATTACTTAATTCATTAATGTACGTAATTTTCTAGTTGTGAAATACACACTTAAGGGTGTTAAAACAATCAAGGATCAAGGGTATTGGGCCCAAAAGTAGGATCCATGCCCATATAAGTGGTTGGAGTCGAGGCAATAAACCAAGGGGGGGATTTACCGACCCCAAGGGTCATATTATACATGGTAATGGGTTAAATTTGTTTTATTGAAAAATAATAATTAACATAAATGTACAGCTCATAGAATATTATCACACAATAGAAAATGAAATAAATCTTATGGAATGAAGCTATAACACATACCTTATACCAAGAATTCCCTTTATGTACAATATCAAGCTTTAATTTGGTCATCATCAGGATAAATCAGATAAAACGATGAACACACTGAAAATATAGAGAATTTACATGCACCATGGTAACATATTCTTTGAGAGAGATAAATAGAAAAATATTAAAAATTAATGATGGGTACATAGATATAAATCCATATGACCATACATTGAATGAATCTTACTTTGGAAGAGGGATAAAGGGAAAATCCTATGTTTTGTGATTGAGGAGCATCAAACAAGAGGGTAGGAGGAGATTGTTTATTTGGAAAAGGGGGGAATGAATGAGGAAAATGTTTTTAGTTCAATATGAGTAATATTTTAATTTCACCGTCAAGACCAGGATTCATTGTTGGGGTATATGTTTTGAAAACCCATTTTCCACTGTGCGACTCCCACAACATGAGAACCACATTGTGCATGGTTTCCCTATATGATTTGTCCAACCACGCACCTACCATGAACCAAACAGTTCACATATACATTTTATGTGTCATTGAAAATTTGTATAAATGTTTTGAACTAGTGGGATACATTGTTTTATACAAACCGTTATCCCATAGAAGTCCACCCAAACTTGGGTTTTAGGGGCCCGACTCTCCTTAAACTCAAGAAACAAACAACGACACCCCTCAGGATCTGAACCAAATCTAAAAACAATACATTTATGTTTTACAAAATTCATAGTTAATCATAACGGATGGGTTTAAAAAATTGACCATCCACCAAATGTTAGCATTCGAAACCCAATGGAATATCATTTGATCAAAAAACACATGAGGCTATGATCTCTACACCTTAAAAATTCACATCCCATATAATCCTTGGAGAGAAAAATAGAATAACACATGACCTACTTGGGTAGTAAAGTGGTTCCCAAATTTCAATGTTGCATCTCGAAATTCCCTTCTTACCTCTAAGAATAACATTAACATACAATACATCATTTGTAGAAACTCCATCAAATTCATGTCTACAAAACTGAATCATCGCGATAACCCCTACTCGAGCCCATCATACCCAAGACATAATAACATTTCTGTCTTCTACACCACCAGTTTCTTACATTTATAAGGACAAAAACATGTCAAATTATTCCACTGATGGGACAATATATTTAAAAATTCACATAGTCCTCCAACGGTACTCATGAAATTATTCATAGCATAATGGTCATTTCAAATCCCTTTTGACCGCTGAGTTAGGGTTAATATGACATTTCCAAGAATTCTCAGCTAAAATTAAACATTCATTCCTCAACTAAAAACATTCCCTTAAGAAATACCTCACCAACCACATGCGACAATATAGAGAGATAATAAGTCGAACCGTATTTGGTCGACTTACCTAAAAGAAAACATCTTAGACAAGAAATGAATTTCACTGTCTAGACCCGATTCCATTCAATTATGTAACCTAAATATTTCCATGAGCATTCTCACCAATTACTACAACCAACTTTTGGGGATGTCTAAATTCTTATATCCACCTTAAACTATCATTCCCATGTACGAATGTCGGTGCATGCCCAATCTATCTCACATGGACAATCGCACTTAACACATCATCGTAGACAAACTGTAATTAGTATATCCTTGGAATCAACAACAATAGTTCAAGTATCTCATACAAGGGAAACCATATTAGGAATGTAGAAGAGGTATGTTGATACAAACTAAATGTCAACATATGAAGGGCACTGACAAAAAGAAGATCAACATCCTCCTAAATATCATTTCAAAACAAACAACTTGTGTCCATGTGTCTATCTAAGGTGTTCCTACATGGGAACCTAAGTATCACTATGAAACGAAACAAAAATCAAGGAAAACAGGTAATGTGAACCCAAATATAATATATGGGATGGAAAAATCCCAAATTCATTTAAAATATAGAACAATATATTACCAATAATCTCTTAGTCTACCTAGATGATATCAAGATATGGGATAAGACCACAATTAAGTTGAGGGTACACCAAGAATATTTAAATAATATCATAATGGACCCAAGACAATCCCCTTACCCTTGGACAATTTGATCTTATATTTCCAAAACATTAATAACTAACAACATAAGGAGGAAGATAGTCTAACCACCACAGTTCAACCACCATAGTGGAGCTCATCTACTCCCACCAAAACATTTCTATTACCCTACCATGATTCTGTTACCTATCGAGGAATCCAATGGTCTTCCAAGAACAACCACCAAAGTACATCCTAGAGCAACAATATTTTTCTGAGGTTGCATACATGGCCACCCAGTCATCGGCATACATCCTTGTTGGAATTGAGGTAGTTTGAAATTCACCATCCCCAAGAACGTTTAAAAACAATGTATATCTTGAAATGTTCATCATGGTTATGATCCTTGTACTCAAAAGGATAATTTTAACTGTAATTGTAGTGAAATTCTCTAACAAAGAAGTGTCATATTCATTAGATATGTGGAAGAATGAATGTCATCCCATGGTGTACGATCCTTTGACCAATGACCATGGGTCCTAGACAAGGTCATCGCTAAATAGAACTTGTTAAATTTAAGAAATGATATTGACTAGACACATAAATCATACTTGTTTAATTTACTCTATATTCACACATGATGCTTATCCTATGTCAGATTCATGTATGACATGGAATCATGCATAAAAGGGGAAAAACTCCCCAACATGTCAAAACAACTGATAACCTTGAAGCGTCACCCAGACAATGGGATAAGATTTATTTCATCATATGTTAAAGAAACACTATTTTTTAGATGATAGGTGAATATAACATTACTTATCAAGGATTAAATATTTTCCACTAGACACAATAGGATTGATGTACAATTTTAGAATCTTTATAGGAACTGTATGCACTAACAAATACTTCATAGGATTATTTGATAAAAAAGGCACGTCCCATGATATCGTCCCTAGTATTAAATTCTATGTCTGTTCAAAAACATTATTGAATTATATATATTTAACCCAAATACATATTAACCTATATTAATATTAACATGTCTGATGACCTATCGAGTCATCCATCACGAAATAAGAAGAAGATGGGTAGGTCACATGACCTACGTCAGTCGCAGAACATGAATCGGTATTTATAGACCACTAGAACTAAAAACATAAAAATTATGACACTCATAATAGATTTCATGTCATGAAAAACAACCTTTCAAAAGAAATGTGACAATTTAGAAACTGAAAATACTAAAAGGAAAACATCACCCAAATAGTACCACTCGTCCAAAAATGACAAAATTGAACTAAAAAGGCATTGATGATCCAAGAGATCTACCTACAACAGCCTATACCCCTATCGTAATATGATTTGATGACCCTATCAAGGGATCTAACCAGAAAATCTCACAAGGATGAATTTCATATCATTTTGGTTCGAGCTATAAAATAAATCGTCTATAGGTAATTCTCAAAATATTACCCCAAGGAAAAATCCATAAAATAATAAACTACCCTTACACATGGGTAGATGATAAGAACACCACATAAGGTATCATTATTGATAGTTAAAAAACAAATTTTTTTTATTTAAATTTGTAATGGTTTAGCCTTAATGAAAAATAACACCCTTTATAAAAAATAATTTTGTTTGGGCCACAAGTGAAATCGAGCAAACTATATGAATATTCTTTTTAAAATTATAATTTATTGATATCCCATTATAATTAGGAAATTTTATCACATTACTCCACTTTAACACCATTCATTGATTTCTAATTCCTCACATGTACAAAAATAAAAGCATATTAATAGGGATTCAAATAATTAAATGGATAAAAGTCAAAAGGGAATCCAATTTACATTTATATTTAAATTAATAAAGGTGGATACAAAACATTAGAATTCACTCAAAACATATAATAATAACACTAGAATGAGGACAATAACTAAGTCCTAAAAAAATAAAAGGTAACCGATGAGGGTATCATTAATCCCTTTTGATTTTAATTAAATGAAAATTGATTATTTTATTCATTAATTATATAAAACACCCTTTAGTATTAAAACAAATAAGTAAAATTCCCCTACTAACATACATGGTAACATTTTTTCAATTTGAATATTTATCTATGTGGTTATTATTCCAATGAAATTGTGGTTCATCCACTTATTTTGGTAACAACATCATTTAAGGTCAAAACAATGTATATTAATCATTAATCCGTACGAAAGAAGGATCATTAATTATGGTTAAATTTTTTGGTTTCCACCTCTCAAAATTATGAAGATAACATACACATTAAATATTGTAGGTGTCTCCCATATCAACACACCTCTTTCAACTAATATTAAAAAAAAATCTACCATAATATTTATGAAAAATAATATAATTATATAAGGTGTATCTAAAATGGTTCAGTAATATGGGCCAACCTATTACAATTCATAACATTCCCATTCACATTACAAATTGGAAAAATTGGCTTCAATTTAATCACAACCATAATGTTTCCACCCAATTAACTGATGATTCATGGCTCAAACATTTCCTAAATGATCATTAGTATTTTTCCAATAATTACCAATTAAACTATTTAAATGTAAATTGAGAAATAGAACTTCAACCATTACATATAGTCAAACATGCAAAGGAAAGATGGAATCATGGAAATTAACCATTGATGATTAACGACATAACAATGGAAACATAAGAAAAAATTCTTATCATAACACTATAATCAATAAAGCATGGAACAACACCCAAGGAATGAATATTTATCAAACACTAATCATATTCCACCTACTATATAAGAAATAACTAAACTGTTAATAGTTACGCATGTTACCAAACCACCTATAATGGTATGAAATAGGCCAACAAATAAGACATAAGGCACATCAAAAAAATTAAAATAGACTATAAATTCATTCAACATGGAAAATCATATACATGTCAGGGGAATCCATATGTGCCTATAATGATACAAGAAATGCTTCAACTATTTTATAGCACGCCAATAGAATTTTCTATAAATATCATTAAGTAGTAAGCATTATAATGTAGTCAAATAACTCAAGGTGAAATAAAAATAAACTATAAAAAACATCATGAACAATAGTACCAACCCAAGACACTTCTAATTATACCCATGCATCGGTTGGTCACTCTTAGGATTGACTATTTACCATGAGAAAACACATTCCTAGTCTCCTTCATTCAAAACCAAAATAGAAATAAAAAGAAAAATAAAAGACTCCATTCCACTTTGTAACGTCCTAGCTTGATTGGAAATTAAATTTTAGCTAGACCGATAATCACATGACCTCAAGAACAAATCCATGTATACCAGAGGCTACTGACTATCAACGATGATATAATTATTGTATGGTGGTTAGACTAGTCATTCATGATTAGAGTGGAACATATGTATATCAAAAAGTGAAAAATGGGAGAATTTAGTGAAAATATGAATAATAAATGTAAATGTATTGAATGATAAATACAGTGACTAATTAAGATTAAATGGAAAACATCAATAAATATAATAAGTCATGCATTTCTAGATGGTGAAACAAGATACAAACAATAATTAAAAAAGAAACTAAACTATAATAAAAGAAAAACAACTTAATGTATAATTCCATGAGAATCCTAATTACTACATCAGTCCAGTGCTACCGAGATCCTAGTACATAGGAAAACCAAATAAATAGTCCTACTTCTGGAAATAACGTATAAAATATTAAGCAACCATTGCAATGGATTCCTAAGTAGGGTTTTTGATATTATCCAGGTAGTCCACCCCAATGATTTCTAGATCGTTCTAATTTTTTCACTATATGAAAATATCCGTGTGATAACATAATAGTAATTATGGTAGGAAAAAATAAATAAACAATATTTCGGTATGGGTTCCAAAATGGATACCCAACCGATTCTATTTTCTTCTACCTAATTCAGATTTCTAAACTAAGGAGAACCTATAAAATTAATATGATTTATTCATGGAATCATATAAAACGAAAAAAAATTGGCTAACACCATGTTTTTTTTAGGATTTGCGATCACAACATCATCACATCATTTATTAATTGTCATCCAATAATCATAAATATAATACAAAAATAATACAACGGAATAACATGTAATCCATTCCAATCATCTTTCAAATCTAATAAAGTTATCTTGATCCTATAAAATTCAATACTTAATTTAATCCCATTGGTTTCCCCATAATCCATTAATATAACTAATACAACTAAGTCTATCCAAGGTGTCCCATAAAGACTTCCATTGTACCAATCAGGTTATGGTAATATTTGATTCTAAACCAGTTATCTCATATAGGGGACTATTTATCACCCAATTTATGGTGTATCTATCCTTCAAATGGTTTTAAAAATTGTAGCTCCCGTAGGGAATTGGACTCCCTCAAAAGTAGAGTAATCCCTCTTGAGAGACTATATGAGGAATAAAAAAGTATCTCTCATGTTGAATAAAATTGTACCATGTTATGTAGAGAAATTCCATCCAATACATCATTTAGTTGGGACCCATGTTATCTCCCAGACCACATAAGATGACACATAGAATTCATAGTCCCATTAAATTAACGAGGAAATGAGTATTTAAAATTAAACAAGATAAAAAATTTATTTTATTCAAGACAAGAAACTATGGAATATAAATAAAGACAATATGCATTAATCCCCAGAATAAGAACAAGGATACATGTAAATAAACTCATGGCACACAAAAGAATAATTAAAAACATGATTCAATAAAATGAAACATAATATAATTTATAAGAAAATAATATTGACCGGAGGAACTATCTATAAGAACAATATAATGCACAATGCATTTAATATTAACAACAATCATATGATACGTGGAAAACGGTATATGGAATAAACATTAACAATGTGGAATGAATCATGAAAACAGGGTAAATGGTATATGAAATTTGCCCAAATCATAATTCATTTCACCAGTTTAATTCATCAAATTTAATAAAAATCATTTTATTCAATGTTTTTATCTATATCATGAAGAAAATGAATTAGGTAAAATTTAATATCTCATCAAAAAAACCCATATTAATTAAGTTGGATAATGAAAAAAAATAATTAAGGGTGTATCACACACATAAGTGTAGTCAAATGATCAAGTTTCAAGGGTATTTGACCCCAAAGTAGGAACCATATCCATCCAAGTGGAAAGATTCTTGGTGTTCAACCAAAGGGATAATTCGCTACCCCCATGGCTTATACATGACACGGAAATGGATTGAATTAAATTTATAATTAAAAATAAGCATCGTTAGAAATTTATAACACATATCACATTAACACACCCAAGAAAATGACACAAAACATTATTAAAGAAGATATAAAACCTATCTTATATCATGAATGACCCATACATCACATATCAAGATTTGATTAGTTCTAGTTCGAGAGAAATTGGAGAACCAGAAAAACACCCTAAAAATATTGTGTATCATCTCCCAATATGACAACATCTTGTTAATAGATATATAACTAGAAAATTATTAATAAAGTATATAGAAATTACTAAGAGGAATCCATATTAACTGATGAAGTCGATTTCGACATTGGATGATAGAAAATTGGAAATACTATGTTAGACATTGAGGGATTTTCACATGAGAGGTGTAGAGGAGCGTATCCACAAGAAAAGGGGGGATGAAAGGATGAATATATATTTAGGTCAGTAAGGGTAAAAATTTGATTTCAACATCAAAATTGTGACACATGCTTTTTCTGCATGGTTGACAAAACTATGAGCAAGCAATCTGACACCCACTCTACGAGAACCACACCATGCATGGTTTCCGCACATGGATTGTACAACTGTGTGCCAACCATTCCAAAAATTCTGAACACATACATCTTTAGTGTCAATAAGAATCCAGGATATTTTGATAGTCTTAGAAAATATTATGTGGCATGTACATGTCAATTCATCTCACCTATACAAGGTGGGTAATTTACACTAGTGGACCACACGGTTTCAGATAATCCATGCAATAATACCCGTACACCAAATCATGTAATTCTTTGGTCATGTGCACCCAAAACTCAAAAAACCACCCAAGAAACCTCCAAGGCCCTCAAAAATATTTAAAAACATTTATGTGTTTTAAAAATCTAATTTACACAACAAGACCTGTTTTTCAAATTAGACCATCAAAAAAAATATTAAAAATAATACCCGTTGGAATGTTATCCGGTCAAAAAACCCTACATGAATCAAAAACCATATAACTCCTTCTTTAGAGAATTTAATCGCTCTAATATTTACTAATATGTTTTTTGGGAACTCAATAATTTTATGAACATCCATGATCCCCTCAAGAATAGATGTTTGGAAAATTATTTTACTAAGGATGGAGATAGTTTTATCATTCCCATGACCATCCTCTAAATGTCCTACAATATTGGATACAATAAAATTCACATCATGCAAATGAATGTATGATCCTTTCTACACATATCATCTTCCACTTAGTTAAAAATTACATGATAGTAATATATTTGAAAATCATAAAACTTAAAACTATTTATCCACCATCATTGGTGCATAATTAACTCCGGTTTTTTTGAAGATAAAATTTGGTCGTTTATGATATTAATATATGTCACAATTGCCCTTATAAATATAATTTTTTCAAATTTTCAACATGAATACAACATAAAAAAATAGACTACATTATGGATAGTTTTTTCTTATTAGTCATTAAATACTAGGAGGCATATTCTATCACTTATTAATCATTGATTAGAAAAAAACCCTTTTAATTTTTCGGAAAATCATTTTGGATCAAAAATAATTTCTTACTGGTGGGTAATATGAATATAGGTGCATTTGTAACTCCCTATGATTTCGTGTAATATTTTTTATGAATTAATTTCATCCTTTTTATATTTTTTATTTTACCCAAAACTAAAAATAAATTATTTTATATTAAATCGCTATGTTTGAAAATAATTATATGAAAAATTTTGTTAATCATACACTATATTAAATATAAATTTTATCTTTCTCTACACAATACACCGTAGATATCTTGCGTTACACACATCAATAAATTTCCATGATTGATTTGGTAAAAACAATGATTATGATATAGTTAATAACGATATATTATTTAATATACAAATGTAATTAATTAATAAAATTAACTAAAATATGGAAAATTTATTATTTACAAAAATATAATATTAATTCATAAGATTCCTATAAGTTAGAAATGAAAATATAAGAACCAATTAAATATAGACAATAAATTTTTAATTTTATAAATCCAACGGTTTTTTCAATAATAAATTAAATTTATTAAAATAAGTGAGTGAAATTAATGAAATATATATGTTATATATTAAATAAAATATTTTTTATTCTATTCCAATAGATTTTATAGACATCCGAAAAGAAGAAACACTATTTTATGAATAACAAACAATATTTTTATAAAGGATTTTTTTCTACTATTTAATTGAGAACCAATTTTAGATAAAAATTTTGAAACTTTTATAGATATAATATATCAAAATAAAATTAAAATTTGAAAAATAAACAAAAATATTTGTTCTGGATAACTTTCTGATATTTTTTTGTACGGTATCATTTGTTAATGATTAGTTAAAAATATTGAATTTTAAATGAAAACATCTATTTCATGTAATTTATTTATAAAGACAACTTGTATTTTAAATTGTTATAAAAATTTAATTAATTAATATCTTTTTTCAATGAATCCAATTTTTTATTTTGAAAAAATTTGACATTAAATTAGTTATAAAAACATAGAAAACTTTTGGAAAAATTTTACTTTAAAACACCTTAGTGTCAACCCATATATTAGATTTATATGAAATTAATTTCACCTAATTATGTTAATAGAATTACAAAAAAAATTGATTCTGTATTTTTAATGTTTATAATTTATAATTTATTACATGTTAATCTAAATTTTATATAATAATTATAAATAAATGAAGTTAAAATAAAATATAGTCATTCTAGTAATATTATGTTTAACAAGGGAATGAACCTTAAACTCAAGGGCCCAAATTACATAGCCACATGAAAAACTAAATCATTATGTACTTATTTTGGCCATAAAACATAAATTATTATTTTCTTGGTTTTCATGAATTTTATAAGTAAAAATGTAAAGGCGCCTAACATGTGTTAAACAATTCAAAGTGTGTATGTTCCCTTACTTATAAAAGGACATCACCACTCCCACTTCATCGCACTTGTCAAACCTCTTAGGGTCAGACAAAATCATCCAAAAACACTTATAACCATCACGAAATTCCACAAGGAATCATAAATTTTGGGAATAAATACTTCCAATGAAGTCCATTGGGGAAAACCAGAAGGATTTACCCAATTAACAGGTAACACCATTCATCAAGCTCCTCTCTTTTATTCATATTCTCCACTCCATAATATACTCTTATTCCATTATTTTTTAACTAAAACATTATTGTAAATATAATAGTATGTTTTTATGTTATGGTTTATAGAAGAACATTCACACAGTTATATGTAATGGGTAATGAACATAATATTTACATGTATGGAAAACTAGCACCTCACAAAATGATTTTTGTTCATTTTTCCATTACCACCAGTCATATTGAAAATTATTAAAGAAACTAAATTTATATATGATATCTAGGATTTATTTATTTTTTTATAATAATTATTTATATCATACCCTTATTATTTTCATATTATGTAAATACATTAATTTTGTTTGAGGATGTGAGGACTATCACCCCTCAATGTGATTCATCGACACACTACATGGAATGTATAAAGGATATGATTAGTTAAAAATATGATATATGTGAAATAATAATTATAATTTAAAGATATTATATACATATATACATATAAAAATACGTCATTTACTTTCATTCTTTCAATACGTCAGCAAAATAGATGTAGTGTTTATGCATACATATAACACACGATCTCTATGAATGGTGTATTTAATTATATAATAATATATTATATCGATTATTATAATAAAAATATATTTTATATTATTGATATTTATATCATTTATTATATTCATGAAAACATTATATACCTATAAATACAAAATATATTAAAAATTAAGACAGAAGAGAAAAACATTGTGAATAATAATAAATCTGTAACCTTAACATGAAATTTTTAAAAATAAACTAATATAAATTTATATTCAAACCTTAAATGGTATTAGATATAAGCATATGGTTCATTATTATATTCAAAATAAACAGAAATTTATTATATAGTATTTTCCAATGAGTATGTTGAGAGTCAATACACAAGTTATGAAAATTTCATCTCACTTTTTGTTTTTGTGAGATAAAAGATTTTTTCACACCCTATTCATTTTGAGTGGTGTTTATAATTAACATATATGTTATTTATGATTATTTAACTAAAAATATTGGTATTTAAATATCCATATTATTTTCATTTCTTTCATAGGGTTTTTGATTTAAAAGATACCAAACCGGTAAAGTAATTTTATCTCAATTTAATTTTTTTGAGAAATAGACCTTGAAATGAATATATATTGCTACATGAGGTTTATATAATGAAATTGAAAATTTATATCAGGAATAAAATTATTTTCCTAATTCTGTAATCTTTATTTAATTTCATTTTATTAAATAAGGAGTATTTTTTAGAGTTACCAAGTGGAAAGTGATTATTAAAAAATCTCATCATTTTTTGAGATTGTTTAGGTGTATCCTCCCTTTGATGAAATATTAGCATACATTTCTCAAGAGCTCTAATAAATTTTCTTACACTCTATTTATAATATAATATTCATGTAATTTCATCTTTTTACAACTCTTTTCTATATAATATTTTTAAGAATGTGTTTTTATGAATTCCCATCATTACCATCTCTTATTTTGAAAATTTGTGTTCCTTCAAAACCTTGTTTTCTAAAAAATATATCTGAGAACGTTATACTATTAAAAAATAATAATTAAAAATAATTTTTTACATTTTTTCCTTTTATGAAGGTTATCAAGGGATTATTATTATTTCCTTCCAAACATGGAACATTTATATTCATTTTAACATGAAAAAGAAATGATCTTTTTACCACTTATGACATATACATATTTACCCCACATCATTTTTGTGAAGCTTCCATTGTATGTTAACAAGGATAAATGTTAATAATGTTATTTTGAAATTAATTTTAAATGATATTATTATCATCTCATTATCATGATTTCAGTATATGTTTTGAAGTTATTTTTCAAGAAATTGTTTTAAAAAACTTATGTTTCGTCAGTATTTTTTCACAAATAATAGCTACAATAACATTTTAGAGCTCCCTTTATATGTATTCAATGTAAATGGTACTCAAAAAATTTTAAATATCCTTTTATTATTTTCCAATGAAAATAATATTCAGAATTCAGTTGAGCCCTCTTCATATATTTACAAATAAAAAGGGTCCTAATATTTTTAAAAAAATATTATAAGTTTTAAGGATAATTTTGATGAAAATATTTCTCAAAAGGTATTATATTTTATCGACCGTTTTTCAATGATGAAAAGATATTTTAATTAAGAAATGTTTTTAAGAAATAGTTTGATGTTATTTTTCATCTATGATTGTATCCTTTGATGTTATCATTCCTTTTTAGTAATTTAGCCAAATGATCCATTAATATTATTTAGTTAACGCATTATGTTTTGATAGAATGATAGGCATGATACCCATTTTTATTCAATGGGTTATTCTCTTTCAAAATTTTCTCATCTTAACGAGATATTCGTTGCTGAAATTATTATTTAACCAATCTACATTCCATAGGTTATGATGTGATGATATTTTAATGATACTGAATTCATTTAATGTTATTATGATAGGATATTTATAGAACCCATATATTTTTTTGGTTCATGATATGATGAATGTTTAATTATCTTGTGGAACAAATATGAATTTTTTTATTATGAGATGGGTGGAAGCTATATATCCATCCAATGATGTGGTTATGATTTATATATCATGGTATAATGACGGGAATAAAGTCAACAAGCCTAATCCAATATGGTATGATGGGGAAACCCAATCACTTATATGAAAGAAATGGGATTATCGATCATGGTGTTTCATTCCCAATAGGTGTAGTCACCATGAAAATGGATGATTCGGAAACCCGATCCCATATCTGAATATGGATACCCAATCCATTATTGGAATATGGGAAAACCTGATCTATTTCATGTAATTGTCTATAAATGGGGATTTTGGTGTGTCTTGCACAATTATTTTAGTTCCCATCAAGTTCCTTGGTATGTTCTATCAATGTAACATAACTTCTAGGGAATGATATCACGAGATTAGGAATGCCAAAATTCCATGTTTTAATCAAATGTTATAATATTATATCTTCAGATCTTTATTTCTGTGTGATTCATATCTTATGAGTTGTCTATCTCTTTGAAATTATTCATGTTTATGATATTTGATATGACAGATTTGACCTTATGATGTTATTTCCATGTTATCATACCCATATTCTATGGTTTATGCTTTTTTTGAACATATATTACCATTATAGAGCATTTGAGAGAACCTATTTTTTTTCCTTCTCCATGTTATGAAGATATGTATCAAGTATGATGTGTCTAAGAAGGTTTCTAGTCAGGAAGAACCTAATGGGATATAATGTAGCTCACTAATATAAAAGTACTTATGTTTTAATTTTTTAAAAGGAACTATAAAGAAATATGGTATTTGGGAGTCTGTTTATATAATGTTTAATGTTTTTCACAAAATTTATTTAATGTTAAAGTATTTAATGATGTGTCTATTATAACAGTGATTATCCTTTATTTAATCTCTTTAGATATTTCATCACATTTATTATTCTAGAAAACATCAAAACCTTTTGAGATAAATAAGTTAGTGGGTTAGAAAATGATGATATGATAACAATATTGATTACATAGGGATGAACCCGTAAAGGGCTCTACTCGCAATTTTTTCCCCTTGTTGACATCTTACTCTACTCGGCCTCAAGTCGACGATGACTTCTCTATCAGCACTTATGCATGTCACACTATCATTGCGTACATCCCCATCTAGTGTTGGAATCACAGCTTTGTGGGCTCGTCCATCATTTTCATTTCTGTTTCCATCTTGATTCCATATCCAACTAATTTTCTAATGTTTCCCACTATGGTGTGGTGAAGGTCCAGGGTCGAGTACCACTAATGTGGTTTGAGGATTTTAGACCCATTTCTGTTTCGCTTGTTGGTGTGATTGGGATTTCTATGGTAGTCTTGACAATGGCCTTTAAGATGGCTGCAATAGTGGATCTAGCTTGGTGTAGGACCTTTAATCCAATACATGTTCTGGTGGTTGGAATTTTGGTGATGTATTCTCATTTCATTATTTTTTTTAGTTTCTCTTTTGGTTTTGATCTCATGTGCGATCTTGGTTTAGTCAGGAGTTGCAGTTCATGGATCGGTTGAGGTGTAAGTGAATGAGAAAGCATTATCAATTTAGTGATGGATTATTGATCCTTGATTGTTGTATGTGTTTTTTATTTTTGATGTGTTCCTACTACCGTTCGTGTCATGGAACTGGTCTACTTGGATTATGTTATTGGGGATCTGTTTTGGATGATTATGTTGTTGGAATTGGGTGAATCTGCATTTTGATTTATGATGACTTACGTGATAGTTCTATTTTGGTGTATTGGATTTTTTTGGAGGATAAAATAAAAGTCTTTTGGTGAAATAGGTATTGATATATGGTTTATCTTTGATCTTGTGGAATGTGTTTTTAAATTGATGCATTTGGGGGTATTAAGTAAGAATCGCATAATTATTTCTATAGTCGAAGGGTTCAGTGGTTTCTTCTTTCAGATAGTCTACAATGAAATTCATCGAAAGAGGATTAGAGTTGGTAGTTTTCAACATGTATGGCTCTTTAGATTTGGATGTTTGAGAGGCTATGGAATTTCCATCGGTACCAGAACCATGAATTTCTTCTTGGGAAAACATGCTGAGCAGTTATGCAATGGTGGAGGCTTGCATTAATGATGTTGAACATGGGGAGGGGTATTCCTTATTAGTATTGTTCTGGGATGATTGTTTCCCTTTTGACCTTTGGGTTTTGTTTATGACTCTATGTCATTGAAATCTGTGAGGTTTTCACCCATTACCCTTAAAAGAGGGTTTATCAAAAAAAGAATAAAAAATGTATGCCTTCAGGCCATTCAGTCCGACATGAGATGTTCCAGAAAAAATCAATTATTATACCTAGATAATCCATGGAAACAAGAGATTTCTATCACCATGGTTGGTCTACACTATTCTTAAATTTCTTTTATTATTTGAATTACCCATAGATATCTCTATGTAGATGATAACGTTCCCCTAGAATTGTTATGTTGTATATCAAATGCTCTCATTTACTTGGTATTTAATACATATATTAATTATATTATTTATTCAATTCATTATTCAAATACTCATCATTTTATTACAATATTATATTATTGATAATAATATCATATATAATGACTAAAACAAACGTTTTAAGGCAATATCCAATAAATCTATTCATTAAATCCATAAATATTGATGTTGTATCGGTGAGTCCAAATGTAATCACATTGAACTCTTAGATACTAAAAATTATATGAATAATAGTCTTTATAAAATCCAGCTTCTTCACCTTAACTATATAATATACTGTCCAATGATCCACTAAATGGAAATACTGGATTCGACATAGCTGATCGAACAGATAATAAATCTTCGGTAGATGAAAATTTTTATATATTATAATATAGTTGAGGTCAAGATAATCAATATAATGTACCACTTGCCCATCTTTCTTCCTAATGATGCTGACCAATGAACCCCTTGGTGAAGTAGGTGGGTATAAAAAAACTTTATCCGGATTATTCTATAGTTAAATCTTCTTCTCATTATGTTCACTAATTACAATTGAATATTTAGTATTAGATATTTGGAAATATTTTTGTATAATATCTATCCAGATCATAACTTCATGAATATGTGGACGAAAACAAATTATTTAGTAATAAAATTAGAAAATCAACTAATAATGGTAAAATCATCATGGATTATCCAAAACAACGTATTAATCATTTCATATAGATACATTTGTTCAAAAGAATATAATTTTATTTCTAGGAAAAATGATACTATACAATATTCATGAACTACCATGATCATGTATTGAATCAAATGGTAATTTTTGATATGGGAGTGGAGGGGAATTTATTAACATGGAAATTTATGTTTCCTAATAAAAGGAATGTTAATCCATTACCAAAATAGATATTAATTTTTCAAATGGGATTATCACAAATATTTCTGGTAAATTTATTCCCAAAATATTGATAGGGGAGGAGTCATATAATTTGAGGAAATAATTAATGCATTTTTGGTTTTCACTAATATCACTACATCCATGTTTTATACTAGAATTTGAATGGTTCTATTAAAATTTAATGATATGAGGGAATACATAGAACCATGATTGATAAACCTGACATTAACCATTCGGTTAGGGATCAAATTATTTATTTCATAAAAAATATATATAGAGATGATAATTTTTAAAAAATTATAAACATTAAAGCCATACTATAAAATTTGAATGTTAAACATTTAAATGATATATATTCCATAACCTATGAATTTAAAGGATTAAATATTTTTAATCAATGATATATTTCCAAAATTAAAATATTATATTTAATTTTTATTCCCATAATAATGTTTTGAAAATTGATTTTTAATATTCAAAATCATATCCCCAGAGAGATTCATACCAAGAATAAAACATGACCCCTTTGTTATACACCATGTGATGACCGAATCCTAATAAATATTCCCTTTTTTTTATTATCACCCCTATATATAACTATGCCATATGAAAATATACAAATATATTATGACTTGAATTTAATTTCATAGAAAACAGTGACATAAAAATTACAAAAAAATTATGGATATTTTTACATGTTTAGTATTATTTGGAATTCATTCAGTATATATTTCTAATCCTTTTCCCAAAAACTACTGAACCTCCCTCTAATGCCAACTATAACAACCAATATTAATAATATGCTTTATTTATTATATTATAACATAATGATAAACTTAATGAAACCAAAAAAGACCATGATTCCAATTTTAATTAGTTAAATATATATATATAATAACAAATTAATAGAAAAAAAATAATATTATTTAAAACTACATTAACATCATCTTAAAAATCCCTTGCTCTTCTATAAATTCATGGGTAATACTGTGGTTAATCCTATAAAAAAGTAGAGATATAAAGCCCAATATGTTAATAATAAATTAATAGAATAAGGTAAACCAATACAGGTGATCAAAGATGTATATAAAGGTAACTAATGAGGTGTGAGAATCATTAAAATTTATGTTCAAGCATGATATATGATGATAATGTTTGAGAAATGTGGGAAGGAAGAAATGGCACAAAACATTGAATTATAAGCATATGTTAATTAAAACTATGAAAAACACATAACATTATGACCTATGTATTACCTTCCTTGAACCGTACCTATCAACACATGAGATGAAAACCTCACCCTATGCTTTGGAGGGATATAAAATTTCGGTCCCACATGTCACATTCATATCTTGTACATGTATAAGTGTGCTTCATAGAACAGATAACATTAGGATGCATTCCATGAAATTTAATCACATAATTTAATAGATTAGGATATATATATATATATATATATATATATATTTACCAAACCATTTAATTATTGGAACATCTAAGTTAATCCCATTGAGTAGAAATGTGGATCGTTATTAACTATAGAAATGTCTTGCGTAAAAAAATAAGATAATCTTGATAGCCTAACATGGTTATATAAAGATTCATGGAAATGTTTAATTAGAGTGAAAGTGATCTATAATCACTTTTAAATAATAAGGATAGTAATAGGGATGTTTAAAAACAAATAACAACATTAAAATTTTGGAATCAAAAGGCATAAATTAACAAAAGTAATTGAATAAAGTGGAAAAAAGAGGATCTCATACCTTGAGAGGGTACTTATAAAGTCTTGGTAATAGATTAAAAAGAGGTTTGGGACACCATTAAGGCCATCAAATAGATATGGTCAGAGTAAAATAATAATGGAATGGGTTTTACTGAAGATTAATTGATGGTTGGGTGGTTTTTTCATCAAACTTGATGGGAATTCTTTATTAATTTCAAAATTTAGTATTTTGAAATATATGAAAATTTAATCACATCTGAAATATTTAACATATTTTTCAACAATGTTTTCTAACAAAGTGTACTTTTTAAAGTATATTATATGTCTATGAACCTAATTCATTAAATTAATAACTGCGGTGTTATGGTGGTGAGTCATGATCAGAAATAGTGGTATTTAAACAGTTAAATGTTTTATATATTTTAGAGGATTCATTAAAAATTTATAAAAATAATTGTATAACCTAAAATAAAATTTATATTAAAGGGTAAACATAATGTTTGTTATGGATACTCCTCATTGTATTTAATACATTACCATCAGACTTTTATAATGGCATAATACATATCATATAAATTTATTTTAATTACCATTTCCCAAAAAATTCATTTATGTCAAAAAATCAAGAAATAATTTTTCTGAGGGGGGGGGGGTAATTTAGATATTCGGATTTCAAAAATAATACTTATTTTTAAAAAGTAATATTATTAGTATGAACCATTAAACATTTAATTAAAAAAAATATTAATTGAAAAATACTCAATTTTAAAATTCAAAATTTTCAGAACATTAGAATCATTATACATAAGTTTTTTAAATTATCTTATCATTTATATTTAATTAATATTAATTAATAATAATATTTTTTCGAATTTATTTTCTTTCTATTATTCTTTTACTCCTAAATATATTTTCATGCATGAAACTATACATACCCAAAAAAGTAAATTTTTTTGTTTCATCGTATCGAAATATAATTTTTATCAAACTTCATATATATCCATTATAAAGTAATAATATATATATATATATTTACTATGTTATAAAAAAAAATAATCATTCATATTGTTGGGGTATTTATACATATCCATTAATTACATAAGTGAGTGCCTTGATTTTAATTTAAGAGATTACGTTATTATCTTGCGGTTATTTAGTGAACATGGTTTGGGCTACAATATATATGAGATTTGGCTTCCCTCATAAATTATTTTTCACTAGCATTGGTTGTTTAAAAATAGTTATGGATTGGACAACTGTAAAGACCAACGACTCGATCTCATTTATAATCATTGATAAATGGGATTCATAAGATACGATCATACAGGTCGAGGCCATCACATCCCCCTTACTGTGTTGGTTGGATATACAAACACCCTATATATATACAAATCATTTTATCAAAATATAAAAACTCTTCTATCAATGGTCTTGATATTTCATGGAAAATTACATCTTAGAGGACAGAACATATAATTTTCAAAAAAATAAGTTCATGTGTTTTCTATAATATTATTTCATAATATAGTATATACTCTATAAAAAATTCAAATTCAATTATAATATTTCTGGTCACCAAATTATTCTAGGTCTTTGAAGAATGGTTTTATTTTAAATATTAGGATTAGATTTTAGGTCTAAGAATCTACTAATAACATTATGTCAAAAAAATCATATTTTGTTCGAACATGGTGAATCAAATTTATTTATTAATGAATTTCATTCATGGCCGGGGATACCTATGGTCATGTCAAAGTCTCCATTTCTAAATTGGGTTAAGGTAAAGTCCTCATTCATTAGAGTGTGTTCCTATAATAATATCCATTAATGTATTTCTATGTATTTTATCATAGGCTAAATGTTTTATTCACTTTCATTCACCCTTAGAAGTTTTATTACATGATTTAATTCTATTTATTCTAATTTATTTTTTAAAATTGGTTAATCTTTGTTTCATTTAATTAATCCATTTTTTAATTTCATTGGAATTTTATAACTACCAATAAGACGAATAATCGAGTGCGATTGATAATTTTATGTGATTTATTTATTAAACTTAACGCTGAGTAGTTTTACCGACCCAATATTATAAGGAAAACACTTTGATTGAACCAAATCCAATCTATATTTATTTATATAGAATCTCTATTGTAATATGAAATTTTAATTGAATTTGTTATTTCTGGTTTAATAAATTAAACATTAAATATAAAACATAACCCTCTTGTGTTCAATTAATCTTCAAATAGATAACAACTCCATTTGATGAAAAAATAATAATATTGTTATCCTTTACAACTGGAAGTAAATTACAATTCAATTAGATTAGTTATCTATATATTATTATATAAAATCATATAGATAACCTCCTCATTTCTCAGTGAAATAATCATTAAACAGATAAAGTCATCATCATTTGATAAATTAATAACTAGAATATAACCACATAGAGAACATAATAAGTTAGGGTTAATATCATTAAATATAGTTTAACGTTTTTAATAGTATTGATGGAAATGGAAAATAAAACAACATTAAAATTATTATGATTACATAGGGGGTATAAATATAAGTAATCCTACAAGATAATACAGTGAATTAAATAATAATTAAAAATAAATAGTTGAGAGTAACATTCTAATAAACTATAATGAAACATAGTTCATTAAATCGTTGAAAAATATTGTTCCAAATTTAATACATACCAAAAACCATTGATACGATACATTTTATAACATCATAATATACATGAATATATGTTTTTTCATTAGTATAAAAACATAATTATATTAGGCTTTAATTAAGAACTATATTGAAAAAAAGTAGATAGTGGATCCTCCAATTATCCATTTTCATCAATTAATGTTCTTAATCCATAGTTATTATTATATAAAAAATTCATTTTTTAATAATTCTATGTTAAAATTACTCTAAATTTTTATAGAATACCATGAATTTGTTTACAAATTTATTGAAAATGTGATTTAAATGAAATTCTATATTAGATTTATTTTTAACATTCCCATATACATGGTTGAGAATTATTAGTTTTAATTAATATAAAAATAAGTGAATAATTTTGGATAATTTTAGAACTACATGACAAAATTTTTAAATAAAAAAATCTTATATTGTTATTCCATATAAAATTTCATATAGAGATGTGTGGAAAATATTTCATGGGTTTTAATTTGTATTTTTTAGAACAAGTGAGATAGAAAACGGTTTTCATCGTATAACATCTTTAACATCGTTGATGTATGTTTTATTATGTTTTGGATTAAGTCTTCTTATATTTTGTTAACATGATGTTTCAGACTCTAAGTAGTGTTTTGGGGGTGTTTAGGGGGTTTGGAACATGAGGAGAGAGAGAAGAGTGGGCATCATGATCATGTTTCATAGATGGATCATGGTTAGTATTAACCATGCATCAAAACTTTGTATGCAAGGATGAAGGGTATACAGCGTGAAGAAACCGTTCAAGGTGGAAGGAAAAACGTGAGGGATTTCCATCGATGCTAAAATTCAGAGAGTGTCCACATTGGGCAGATAAAAGAGGAAAAAATGAATCATGGATGGATAGAGAAGATTACAGGGCACGAGAGGCAGACATGTGCAAGATTCAGGGGACGCACGCATGTGGCCTTCTGGCATGAAATATCTTGTGTGACCATCCCCCTTTCCATGCCAAAGGCGACGTAAAATATGTGTTTTCATGCCCATGCCACTTTCCACGACCAAGTTGATGTCAAACATGAATTTCCGCACCTGACCCCCTTTCTGTTCCCAAGGCGACATTAACAACTACATTGTGCACCACGACCCTTTTTGCACCACCCCCCGAGGAATTTGGCTATAAAACGAAATGTATCTCCACCCTTTAGGTATGATAACTGAAGACAAAAAAACTCCCTGCTGCACGAAAGCCACGTCATCCTTGACCGCATGAAAAACCTGAAGGCATTTAGGTATTGGATTTTGCGCGACATATCCCCCGAGTGGGCTACTTCAGGTGGGCCTTTTGGGGCCTGATCCTCATGAATTTATTTTCCTCCCTAGTCATTTGAATGCAAGGGATCACCTTTTTCACACGAGTTACCATAGCGCTAGGCTGCTCTTGAATGTAATTAGCACATTTTTTCACGCAAACATTCCATCTAGTGTGCAACCCCTTCACGTTGCGCTCACCATTTACCTCTTGCGTGAAATCCCTTCATTTTGTGATCAACCCTTGCATATTTCACGCAGACCTTATATCATTCCCCTACCCATTCTTTTATGCAAGCTCCATGTGTTTCCCTTACCTTATGGAACCCTTTCCGAGCCCCCCTTAGGGTTGACACACCAGTATCATGAACTCTCTTCATGTGCGACCCTTCTAGTTTGCACAAAGCAATTTCAAAGTCCAATGGGTGGCGCTTTCTATTGTTATGCATCGCCTCATGCTTCTTCGAATAGGAACACTAACAACTATTGGTTATTTATAGCAACCCGGCCTTTTCTTACATTACTATTACATCATTTCAAAGATAAACTACATAATTGTATTACAAAAAGAGGATACAAAGGCTTAGTGTCTTGGGAAAACTTGGACGACACATAACAAATACAACATCTAGCATAAACATTTATTTAATTTCATCTTCTCAAGCTTCTTATTGGAACTTGTACTCTAATAAGTACATGTACCCACCTAAATATATACATCAAAAGGAGGGAGCTATAATCCTAGTAAGAGAATAGATAAGGACAATATATCAAGGGGTGAACATAATCATAACATAGGAAAAATATCATGAATATGAGAGGAGCGTAAATAAAAGACTTGATATGTGGCAATGCATAAAAATGAAACATCATGTCATAGTGGTTAACTAACACACATACTTTTTTTTAACCAAGCTAGCATCTAGTTCAAACATCATTTCACATTTACTCATGAGATTCATCAATTTACCAAATGCATCGGAGCTCTGTATATTTCTGGGTTCACCCGTCACTTTGAATTGTTAATACTGCACTATATAATTTCAGGCGCACCCGTCACATCCTAACATTATCATTATCATGATTTCCACATATAATACATATAAAAATTTAACACAACTAACCCATGGACAAGAGTGGGTTTCATCTCATAATAATACATTCATAACCTTTGGGTTCCCAAAAGGAAGAGGGAATAACATACATGTTACAAGAACCGTCCACTTTGAGTGAGAAGTAAAAGGGGTGTTCTTAAAAGAAGAGCTGTTTCAGAAAACATTTAGTTGGAAGTAAAAATCAGTGACAAACATGCATATCCAGAAATATGTAATGATAATTATGAATAAAAGATCTTTAAGGAGTAACCATATCAAAAATGGAGTGAAAGAGGGAGAACCCGAAGGATGAAATATGGGTTCACGAATTTCCACATACATTGTACCCGAATGATTTTTTCTATTTAATGTCATGTATAATGAAATTATATTCATTTATTAGAAATACATAACCATGTGTACATTAATAGGGTTCATTATGGAATCATTGTGTCATATTATGTTCCTTTGTATGAATTATAGAGTTTAAAAACATTGTTTGGGGACGTTCGTTTTTCTAGTTATTCTTGGGTGGTTCACTTGTATTCTTAAATTGAAGTTTGAGTAGAACATGAGTAAACATACATAAATGATATTACATGTCATTAATGATATTACAGAAGATTTAATGATCTTATAATGTATTATATTAGATCCATGTGGATGAATAAATAGATAAGAATTAAATGATGGTTATTTAGGTCCATTTGGGCGGTTTTTGGATCACAACGAACATGTTTTAACTTATAACATAGTAATATGTCTATAGGTTTTTTCTAGAACAATAAATATAGTATAATAAACATAAAATATTCTGGTTCAACCATAAAAATGGTTTCACGAACAGATCTGAAGGTCGAAATGGAAGAAGAAAGCATGTTGTTCTTGAAGTTGATAAATTAACACCTCACGAATAGCATTATTTTTAATAAAATAAAAGTAAGAGGGAAAGGGGGATGGATGATATAATATCCCATTTGAATCATAAAATTACAATATATTTATAATACTTGAGTTACAATACAATTCTAATGAAGATAGGTGGGGAGATATCAAGAAATGGACTTGAACTTGAAAGGAAATTAAAGGAGAAGAGGGAGGGAAATTAACTCCTAAATCCTTCTATTGAGAACCTCCTTAATGGAATTATCATGGACTTTTGATGAGACCATAATCTCTGAGACGTGGGGTAGGGGATAGGGAAGGTGTTTGGGCAGAGTTTAGAGAATTCTTGGAGCCTTAGAGGTGTAAGTAAATGAGGGTGTGAATGGTGGCTTTTTTAGTGGAGGGGAGAGGGGTTTCCTTAATAAAAAATTCATTAGTTTATTATTTACCCACAGGACAAGGAATACTGAGTCTTGAACGACCATGAATAGTTATTTAATAATGTAATCCCGAACCAAGTGGGATTACATCAGCCTAACATCACACATAACCCTATAATTAGCTTATTTATCTTATTTTGTAAATTACGGTATTTCACTATTCATCAAAAATTCATGTACCTCGGAAAAATCCCAAAAATTTACCCCAACCATTTTTTGACGTGTAGAATCCAAAAATGATGTCCATTTTTCACAAATAATTTTCCAAATATTATTAATTTAGCATTTAATTAAAATCATAATTTACATAGAAAACTTTTTTTAGATTAAATATGATTTTATAGTGCTTTCAAAAATTACGTAGGGTCTTATAAAAATATCTAAAAACTATAAGACATTGATTCAATAATTTATGAATACATTTTAGGGAAATAAATTTTATTTTAAATTACATAATATATTATAATTAATTATTTAGGACTTACAAAATACCAAAACGTTTACTAAGGTCAAATTATCAATTTCTAAGATGTGTAAATTTTATTTTATTATTCATAGGTAATTTTCTTCTTATGCTTGATGATTTAATATTCATAAGGGTCATATTAATATTCATAAGGGTCTTTTACTATTCCTAAGGGTACGTTACTATTCACTAAAAATTATTTTTGTTTCATTAGACTCCAAAAATCATATTGAACACAACTGTGTATGCAGGATAATCAAAAATCAAAAAATATGAGTGAAAAACATATGTTTAATGGTCACTTATCACATAGTAGTTCATTATTTTTTTTTCATGTTATTTTATTATATAAATATAAGGAGGTAATTTTCCATTGATAAAATTGGGTCGTTGCATTCTTCCCCCCTTAAAGAATTTCGCCCTCGAAATTTCACGTTACACAAACAGATGTGGGTACTTCTCCTTCATTGCCTCTTCCGGTTCCCAAGTTTCTTCCTCAAACTTTTGGTGTCTCCACAACACATTGAAAAGGTGGGTTGTCTTGTTGCGTAGAAGTTAATCACTTCGGTCCAAAATCTTTACTGGCTTCTCCTCATATGAGAGATCATCTTCCAGCTGCACCGCCTCTGAGTTTAGTACATGTGAGGGATCAGGTATGTAATTCTATATGAGTGATACATTAAAAACATCATGAACTTGAGCCATATTCAGTGGAAGTGAAAGCTGATAGGCCATGACTCCTTTGCGGTCAGGGATTTCAAAGGGGCAAATATACATTGGGCTTAGCATCCCTTTCTTCCCGAATCGCATGACTCTCTTCCATAGATATATTCGAAGGCTTTATCTACAAAGTAGAACTCCAAGTCCCTTTGATGGTTGTCATCATATCTCTTTTTCCAACATTGAGCATCTTTGATGTGTTTTTGGATGACTTGAACCTTCTCTGTCATCTCATGAACATGATCGGGTCCAAGTATCTGTCTTTCTCCAACATCATCCCAACAGATTGGTGTTCAACATCTCTTTCCATACAGAACTTCTTATGGAACCATCTGAATACTTGAGTGGAAGCTGTTGTTGTATGGGAACTCAACCAATGTGAGATGCTGATCACAACCACCTTTTAAATCAAGAGAGAATGCTCTTAGAATATCTTCAAGCATCTGAATAGTACTTTCAGATGGTACATCAGTTTAGGGGTGATAGGTCGTGCTGAAATTTAATTTAGTACTCAATGCATGTTGAAGACTCCTCCAGAATTTAGATGTGAACCTTGGATCACAGTCAGAGAAAATTGAGAGTGGAACACCGTGCAGTCTCACCACTTCCTTCACATATATCTTTGCATGTATTTCAAGCGAGAGGTCTTCCCCAATAGTGATAAAATGGACAGTCTTGGTGAGTCGGTCAACCACAACCCATATCACATTATTTCCCTTTTAAGTCTTCGGGAGACCTATGACAAAGTCCATAAAAACATTTTCCCATTTCCACATGGGTATAGGCAATGGCTGCATCATACCTTTGGTCTTTTTTTGCTCAGCTTTAACATGCTGACATAACAAGCACCTTGATATATATTCCGTAATCATCTTCTTCATATTATCCCACCAAAAGTGTTCTCAGAGATCATGATACATCTTGGTACTCCCGGGATGGATAGATAAATTTGAGCTATGTTCATTATCCAATAGCTCCTTCTTTATCCCAGGTGATGAAGTCACGCACCGCCGCGTTCCAAACCGAATCACGCCATCATCATCGATTTAGAAATCTTACAGCTTCCCTTCATTTACACCATTCACCCTCTTTTGTATCTCCACATCATCCCTTTGTGCTTCCTTAATCTTCTCCTATATGGAAGTTTGCGTAATCATTTGGGAAAGGATGGATGTATCCCCTCTCCTTATGATTTCCAAATCCATTCTGTGCATATCCATGAAGATAGGGACTTTCTCAATCTGAATCACGGATAGAGTAGATGGTTCTTTTCTACATAGAGCATTAGCTACCTTGTTCGCCTTTCCAGGATGATAATGAATAGAGCAATCATAATCCATGATTAGCTCTAACCATATGTTTTGACGCATGTTAAGCTCCTTTTGTGTGAATATATACTTTAGGCTCTTGTGGTCGGTGTATATGTCACATATCTCACCAAAAAGGTAATGCCGCCAGATTTTCAAGGAAAAATTCACAGCTTCCAGCTCTAGATCATGCGTCGGGTAGATCTTCTCATGGATCTTCAATTGTCGTGAGGCGTAGGATATCACATTATCATTTTGAATGAGTACACAACCTAAGCATTTCTTTGAATCATCACTGTATATCACAAAACTATCTCCACTTTTTGGTAGTGTGAGTACAGGTGTAGTGATCAGCCTTCTTTTTAGCTACTTGAAACTTCCCACACATTCTTCCTTCCAGACATACTTTACCCCTTTCATTGATAACATAGTTACCGGGATGGACAATCATGAGAAGTTTCTCACAAAATGTCGGTATTACCCAGCTAATCCAAGATTACTATGGATTTCTTTGACACTAGAGGGCCTGGGCCATTCCTCAATCACCTTTGTCTTTGAAGGATCCATATAAGTTCCTTCAATTGTGATCACATGTCCCATGAACGTTACTTGATTCATCCAAAAGTCAAACTTTCTGATCTTGGCGTACAACTTCTCCTTTCTCAGTGTCTTCAATACAAGGATTAGACCTTCTTCATGTTCCTCTGTGCTCTTGGAGTAGATGTGAATATCGTCGATAAACACTAACAAAAATTTGACGAGGTAATATCTAAAGACTATATTCATAATATCCGTGAAGATTACAGGGGAATTAGTAAGTCCAAAAGACATCACCAAAAACTCATAGTGCCCATACATTGTACGGAAGGCAGTCTTCTAAATATCTTCCTTCTTCACCTTTACCTGATGATATCTAGAATGAAGATCCACCTTTGAGAAGTGTTGGCTCCACTTAACTAGTCAAAAAAGTCATCAATAATTGGGGGAGGATACTTGTTCTTTATTGTGATCTTGTTGAGATCCTGATAATCGATACACAACTGCATGGTTCTATCCTTCATCTTCACAAAGAGCACTGGTGCACCCCAAGGTGATGCATTAGGGCTTATGAACCCTTTTTCCAAATGATCTTGCAGCTGCTTATTTATCTCCTCCAGTTTGATATGAGTCATCCTATAGGGGCACTTTGAGATAGGAGTAGCTTCGGGTATGAGTTCAATTGAGAACTCTACCTCACGATATGGGAAAATTCTGGGTAACTCTTCAAGAAATACATTTCCATATTCCCTCACAATGGGAATTTCCTCAAGGTTGGAACTTTCCTTCGACTCAACAATTTGGGCGAGGTATGCTTCTTCATAGGGAATAACCACCCACACCATTGAAGGATTTTTCGTAGTAGATTCATGATATTCCTTCCATTTGTAGAGGAGCATGGGATGGTTCGGAATATGAAAAGATATTTCCTTTTCCCGAAAGTTGATATGCGCTCTTTATAACGAGAGTCGGTCCATTCTCATTATAGCGTTGAATTCCACCAAGGTAAGTATTATGATATTTTCAAGAAGAATCTTCCCACATACACCAACATGAGAAGTTTCAAACACTTGGGTTGTAATGATTTCACCACTTGGAGTTTTTACAGATATATCTACTTCAAGGTTTTGGGTCTTCGATTCTATAATTCTAGAAAACTTGAATGATATAACGGAATGTGTAGAACCAGAATCAAATAATACTTTTTCCATTATTGACTGAATAAGAAGTTTACCTTGTTCGAATTCATTATCATGATCCACCTCTGCAGTAGTAATGTCATAATCCATCCATTTTTCCGTTGGCATTGGTGGCTGCTGAAGCTGATTACCCTCGAGAACTCGAGGTTTAGTGCACTGGTTTTCAAAGTTCCCTAGCTCCTTACAGTTGTAGCATTGAACAATTAGTGGTTCTATCCTTTCATTGGCTACATTCTCCTTCCTTTTTGTTTCTTTTCAACCCTCTTGAAAATGTTGCACTTCGTTCCCACACTTGAAGCATTTTTCCATCCCTTTGAGGCAGTTCCCATGGTGCAGCTTCCCACATTTGTTGCATGTGGGTCATTGATTTTTCTTCCCACCTTTTTCACTAGATCCACTGGCATGAAACTCTGTCTTTTGTTTCGTATCCCCACTTCCATGGGACCATTATCCAAACCCCATCTCCACTTTGAGAGAACACCGAACAAGTTCTTCATTACACCCAAAGTCTCTAACTGCAATAGCCTTTCGAAGGTGTGGTTATAATCTAATAATGAATCTATAAATTTTTCTATCATTGTTGTTAAAATAACCGAAGAATACCTTGTGATAATTGTGAAATTCGCTTCATATGTTGTGACAGATTCTCTGTCTTTTTGCTTGAGATCTATGAATTCTCTTTCCATATGTGTATGAAGAGTTTGTTGGAAATACTTATTAAGAAACATTATCTTAATGTCTTCCCATTCAATATCTTAAATTACCTCTCTTGGCTTGGTGTTCTTAATCAAAGCCCACCATTGATCAGCTTCTCCATCAAGATGATAAAAGACAAGAGTAACCTTCTCCATATCATAATAGTGATGCACAGAAAAGAACTTCTCCATGGAGTTGACCCACTATTCCGCAACATATGGGTCAGAAGATCCACAAAACGTCGGTGGTCATTGCCGCATAAAACATTCAATAGCCGGTTTCTCCCTCTTTGGTGAAGGAGGAAATTCCCCCATTATTATGGTTATTATTCATAACTTTAGATAATTGGTTAAGTATCTCCCTGATGTATTGAACTCCAACTCCCAAATCATTAGGTATGTTGTTCAGGAAATCGTTGCATTGGACCTCACATGAGTTGTTGGACTGATTCCTCTTGGTTCCCGCCATTTTCTAAAATAGAAAAGGATAGAACCAAAAATAACTAAAAAAATCATGAATAACTTATTCATTTAATCAATTATACCAAAAACATAAAATGTGGGATCCCTAGGTAAATATTATTGTGTGAATATTTTTACTTAGTCTCATACTAGAAGTTTTCTCTAGGGTTCACTAATCCTAATTCCCAAATTAACTAAACCATGGCTCTGATACCAACTATAGAAACCTGGACTTTTATTACATTACTATTACATCATTTCAAAGATACAAAACATAATAGTATTAAACAAATAGGATCTAAAGGCTTAGTTTCTGGGGCAAACTATGACCACACAAAACAAATACAACATCTAGCATAAACATTTATTCAATTTATTCTTCTCTAGCTTCTTATTGGCACTTGTCCTCTCCTTAGTACATGTAGACACATGAAGATATACATAAAAAGGGGTGATCTATAAGCCTAGTAAGAGGATAGATAAGAACAATATATCATTGGGTAAACATAATCATAATATAGGAAAAATATCATGAACATGAGAGGAGCAATAATAAAAGACTTGAAATGTGGAAATGCATAAAAATGAAAAATCGTGTCTTAGTGGTTAACTACCACACATACATGTGAACCAAGCTAGAATATTTTTCACACATAATTTCACATTTACTCATGAGATTCAACACTTTACCCAATGAATTGGAGATCTTTATAATTCCAGATGTACCCGTCACTTTGAAACATTCATATTGCGCTATATAATTCTAGGCGCACCCGTCACATCATAACATTATCATTATAATTATTTAAACATATAATACATGTAAAAAATGAACATAAATAACACATGTATAGGAGTGGGTTTCATATAATAATAATACATTCATAATCATTGGGTTCCCAAAAGAAAGATGTAATAACATACATGTTACAAGAACCGTCCAATTTGAGTGAGAAGTAAAAGGGGTGTTCTTAAAAGAGGAGCTCTTTTGGAAAAAATTTTGTTGGAAATAAAACCCAGTGAAAAACATTTATATCCCATAAAAGTAAAGGCAATGATGAACAAATAATCTTTAATGTGTAACCATATCAAAAATGGAGTCAAAGAGGGAGAACCCGAAGGATGAAAGTTGGGTTCAAGAATTTCCCCTTACCTTGTACCTGAATGTTTCCTTCTCATTAATGTCATGCATAATGAAATTATTTTAATTAATTAGAAATCCAGAACCATGTGTACACTAATAGGGTTTATTCAGGATTCATTATTTCATATTACACTCCTTTGGATGACTTATAGAGTTTAAAAACATGGTTCAGGGATGCTCATTTTTATGGTTTTTCTTGGGTGGTTCACTTGTATTATTAAATTGATGTTTCGGTAAAACATGAGTAAACATCTATAAATAATATTACATTTCATTAATGATATTACAGGAGATTGAATTATCTTATAATGAATTATATTAGATCCATTTGGATTAATAAATAGGTAATAATTAAATGATGGTTATTTGGGTCAATTTGGGAGGTTTTTGGATCACGATGAACTTGTTTTAACTTATCAATTAGTTATATGTCCATAGGTTATTTAAAGAACATTAAATAGATCATAATACACATAAAATATTCAGTTTCAACCATAAAAATGGTTTCATGACCATTTATGAAGATATAAATGGAAGAAGAAAGCATGTCGTTGTTGAAGGTGATAAATTAATACCTCACAAATAACGTTCTCTTTAATAAAATAAAAGGAAGATGGAGAGGGGGTTGGATGACATAATATCCCATTTGAATCATAAAATTACATTATTTGTATAATAATGGAGTTACAATACAATTTGGATGAATATAGGTGGGGAGAGATCAAGAAATGAACTTGAACTTGAAAGGAAATTAAAGGAGAAGATGGAGGGAAATTACCACTTGAATCCTTCTATTGAGAACCTCTTTAAGGGACTATTCTTGGTCTTTTGATGCAACCAGAAGCTCTTGGACGTGGGGGAGGGTCTGGGGAAGGTTTTTGGGAAGCTTTTAGAGACGTCCTGGAGCTTGAGAGGTGTGAGGAAATGAGGGTGTCATGGGTGGCTTTTATATTGGAGGGGAGAGGGTTTCCTTAATATAAAATTCATTAGTTTATTATTTCCCCAAAAGACAAGGAAGAGTGAGTCTTGAATGAACAATAATATTAATTTTATAATTTAATACCGAACCAAGTGGACTTACATCAGCAGAACATCACACATGACACTATAATTTTCTTATTTAGCATATTTTCTAAATTACGGTATATAACTATTCATAAAAAATTCATGTATCTCAGAAAAATACCAAAAATTTACCCCAACAATTTTTGGACGTGTAGACTCCAAAAATGAAGTAAATTTATCCAAAATATTTTTCTATATATTATTAATTTAATATTTAAATAAAATCATAATGAGCTTAAAAAACAGTTTTTATGATTAAAACTTATTTTATGGTGCATTCAAAAATCACGTAGGGTCGTATAAAATTATCTAAAAACAATAAGACATTGATTCATTAATTTATGAATAAATTTTAGGGAAATAAATTTTCTTTTAAATTAATTAATTATATATAATTATTTATTTACGTCTAACAAGATACCAAAACGTTTACTAAGAACAAATTATCACTTTCTAGGATGTCTAAATTTTATTTTATTATTCATAGGTAATGTTACTTTAATGTTGGATGATTTACTATTCATAAGGTTCATATTACTATTTATAAGGGTATGTTACAAATCCAAAGGGTATGTTTTTATTCACCAAAAATTATTCTTGTTTCATTAGACTCTAAAAATCATATTAAACACAACTGTGTATTTCGGATTTTCAAAATTCCAATCATAGGAGTGACAAACATATGTTTAAAGGTCACTTATCACTTAGTAGTTCATTATTTTGTGTTTTGATGTTATTTTATAACATAAATATAAGAAGGTAATTTTCCCTTGAAAAAAATTGTGTCATTACATTCTTCACATAGCCACACTAACGTGGACCCATCAATGGATCTCACCATGACACCCCCTCACACAGCATTGATGATGCCTTCCTTTCCCCAATTGGTGGGAGGTATCGGTTATGTATATCCTGGGGGTGTGGAGCAAACCCAATTCATCCGATTTGTAGGACGTCAAACAGCCTAGCACCATCATCCTCCGCAAATGACGTTAAACATTGACCCTGCCCCATGCATCATACGTGGGGTGTCATACCTTATCCATTCTGCATGCCCACTCGTCTCTACAAGAGTGAAATAATTCCTCACATGGAATTAGATCCTATTTATTGGAGAAGAATTTGTCCACGAGGACAGGAAAACAACCTTAGTGTAAGCTCTTATTTTTTCATGAAGGAGGATGCACCCCTGCTCCTCCTATCCTCTTCCCTGCCAATGACTAGAGGGGATATGGTCATCTGGACCTTCATTATCCCATCCCTCTCCCAATGGGCATTGTCACCACCCGGGCCTCCATCCTAGAGTAAGTCCCAATATAGATCACCTTGGGCTGTTAACCATGCATAAAACACTATTTCCTCTTTGTGCTACAAACCATGTTTAATCCCATGTTTCCTTTTTGGGATGCTAATCATTTGTAATCCCCCATTCTACATCCCACGGACGCACCTTCCCTGACGTGATCATCATGTCTTTGTTGCATCTTTTTTCTCATACTATGATTGACTGGCTTGGGATTAGAACATGCGCTGATCATTCCATGCTCTCTGGGTAGCTTAGATTTTATGCCTCAAACACATCTCGAACTACTAGGATTTTTATTCATTCCAAGTCATGGTATGTAGGAAGCTTCCCTGAGGTTCAATCCTGAAACCTATTAGTAATAACCATCTTCATATCAAATCCAACTCCTTCCGAACTATGTGGAATTTGATCTTTGTCAAGGCAAGATACGTAGGAAGTATCCTTGAGGTTCAGGCCCACCATATATTGGTCCTGACCATATTCATGTTGGTTCAACATTGTTCCAGCCCGAACTACATGGAAGTTGATCTTTGTCAAGTCAAGGTATGCAGTAAGCCTCCCTGAGGCTCAGGCCCACTATCTATTTGTCCAGACCGTCTTCATGAAGGTTCACCAAAGCACCAACCTGAACTATGGGGACTTTGATAATTGACATGGAACGGTATGTAGTAAGCCTCCCCAAGGCTAAATCCCAACATCTATTGGTCCCGTCCATCTTTACGGCGGTTCACCAAACACTCCTCCAAAACTCTGTTGACTTTGATCCTTCCAAGGTAAGGTATGTAAGAAGGATATCTTAGGTTCAATCCCAACAATCATTTTTTCCTACCCCCTTCATGTCGGACAACCTTCATCCTACATGACGTTAAAATACATACCCGCATTTCATCCAGCATGATGATATAATTCATCCACCTTCCTGTGGTAATCCATTGTGAACCCATTCAGTGGTAAGTAGTTGTGACCCCATATTGAGGTATGCCATCATGAGTCCATGTCAACAGTAATCAATTGTTAATCGGAGCCCGACTGTAAGCTGTTGTTGTCTATTCTGCTGGAACACATATCGCGGGTCCAACCCAGTGGCGTCAGACCAACCCTCAAGCCACTAATCACACGTATGTACTTTCTTTTCATTGGGTCCATATCCTTCGCAGACAACCCAATTTCACCCACCAATGTGGAGGTTTTACTGCCTTGAGGTCCCATCTACACAGGTCACCTTATTAAGTGTCCCATCACTTCACAAACTACGCGGACATTGATTCCCTACCACGGGGATATATAGGAGCTCTCTTAGATGCTCAAGCCCAACATCACTGACGCCCTCAAGTCGACTCCAACTCATTCTCCATCTATCATTCATCCTCATTCTTACCAGGGCTACCACATCCTAGTGAGATCATGCCAATTAACCTCTTACAATCGTTATTTCATTCAGGGGTCACACTCAACTTTTCCACTCAAGTCAGTGTTTTGATCAGTCTGATCCATCTCTACTAGACATTAAACCTATGACATACCATGTGCTAAACGTAGGATCCCGAGGAAAACCTCAGATACATTCCTATGGAATATAATTTCCCACATTAGACATGGTATTCCTCAAGCTTCAACCCCCTAAAGAAGCCCTATAATTGGTGGAAAACCCAGACGCGCTACTGTTCAGCATCGAGACATGTCAGTGATGTCCAATTTGACTACTCCCCCAACCGAAGATTACATCCCTAAACAGAACCCATGGAATACCCCAATAGAAGCTGTGTAATTTACTGGTGTCCATAATGATATGGAATTGGGATGAGTTTCACGAATAAAGAATTAAGTCTATATGGGAGACCCGTACTAGGTGACGATTTTCAAGGAGGAATACACAGAAGGAAGAACCGACATCTCTTCAACTATCCCTCACATCCAAAAAATGTATATCAAACTGTATATGATCCCCAAGTAAATATGTGACCGATCCCACCGCTTGGATAGAGGGTGGATCGTGATTGCCGCATGGTTTGTCCAACCATATGGCCAAACAAAGGACTTTTATAAAGATGGATTTTACCATTTTCCCTCTCTGTCTTTAAGTGTTCTAACTCTATATTTTTTTCAATTCATTGTCCTCCAACCCTAGGGAAGAAATTTTATTTTCCCAAGACAACCCAAGGATAAATATCCCTCATTTCAAGTCTACCATTAGCTCCCGTGGGTGAAAATAAAATCTCAACTTAATTCAAACTCCCCCCTTACATTTCTTTTTTTATTAGGGATTGTGTGGTTGTACTAATTATTCAGAATCCCAATTAATCTATTTTTACAAATTATTATTTTTTGGCAATTCCAAGGGTCTTAAAATCCAAATCATAGGAAATTATTTATCAAGGGTTAATATTAGTAAGTGAGGTAAGTTTCCTTTATGTTATAACCCATAGTCAAGATATTGGTTTATCAAAATATTCTTGTTCCAATGGGACTTATTGTTTTCATTTTGAATCTTATAATTAAAAATGGTAATATTATTGGTTAAATGATGAATTAAACCCCTCATGATTTCTATGGGATGCATTGAGGTTGACTAGATAGAGTTAGAGGAAACCCATGGGGTATTCCATATTAATAAACATGGGTTTAGGTTATTATATAAAATATGAGAATGGTAAATTAGTTAATACATTCATTATTATGCGTAACATATCAATATATTATTTTGAATGAAATTTATGATAAATGTTTTTAATTGGATGACATGGATTTTAAATGAAAGTAATTTTAGTTGGGATAATTTGATAACATGGTAGAAGTGGTTGCATGGAATATTGTGATTGTGTTAAATTAATTAATACAAATTTGAATAATGAGTTTTGGTCGGAAATGTAATATGTAAATGTGTTTCAAAATGTGAATTGGAATGTGTCAATGAGATAGGGTACTAACATGAATTATGTATTGAACAAAAAATTATTGTTATTATTATTATTTTTGTGTTTATTTTAGATTGTCTATGATATGATACTTGTTTTATATTAATAAATAATCATATGAACATGGATTGGTTGTATGTGTGTGGAATTGGACATGAGGATCCACACCCAAAATTCGTGTTAGAATATGGTTCAAAACCCCACCCCCTTTATTGATGGGGATAGGGAGAGAATTCAGGGTCTACTCCCCTAATTATTTTATTTTATTAGATTAACAAGACTGAGGTTCCATGTTATGATTAATATAACTATTTTTGTAATTTTTACCCTACTATGATATTGAATTTTAAATACCACCTTATTAATAACATTTGATAGGTATACATTGTTGTGTAAATTTTGAAAATTCCTAACCATTGGAATAAATGATGAAAATGCTTAAAGTGATAATTTATATCTAATGGAATACAGTTTACAATTTATTAATCTATTTATTTTTTGAATAATTGAATACATGATCTATTTAGAGTGGATATTTTCTAGACACTATTAGTGGTGGCCTACTGAGTTTTACTCACACCTAACTCAGGACACCATTGGATACTCGAAAAGACTTAATGCTTATAGGTTAGAAAAGGGAAAAGAGCCATATTCTAGAAGACTGTGTTTGGAATAGGATTTGAATTTAAGGGGGATCAATAAATGGAATCAAGACCTCTATTTTTGGTTTTTCATTTTATCATTATTTTGGTTTTTCCTCACACTTGGATCTAGATGGCAGGACATGGAATATTTAAATTGGTTGTGGTATTGTACAAAATTTTTGGAAATGGATGGTAATGAATGTTGATTATTATTATTTTATTCCTTTACATCATACATTATCTACTATTGATTACAATGATAAATAGTTTATATTCTCCCACTGACTTATTTGACCCTCAATGCTAATCATTAGCCTCTATTGTATAGGGAGGAACTCTTGAGGTCTGCTAGTGACATGGATCGGGGCGCCCGTTAGTGGAACCAGGGTTGACGATAATACAAATTGGTATTATAGTTTTTATTTTATATTTTTTTACAATTTTTTGATGGTATATGGGAGAATAGGAATGTGGGGTCTTGGAAATGTTCTCTTACTTGGTTTTATGTCATCAATGTATAGGGGAACACCCATGTACCTAGGGTGGATTTTTTTTTCTTTTGTGCTTTGATTATATATTTATGATATTAAACAATTAGTTGATTCACTTGTTGAGTGATGTAACTATATATGATATTTTTATAATGGAAAATAATGTATGGTGTTGTGCAATAATTCATCATTTTAGGAACTTAGGGATACATGTTGTATGAATCTGGGTAGTCACACATAGGGAAGAGGTGAGAGGCATGATCAATAAAGTACATTTATTTTTCATTGAAATTTGTAATGGATATGGTTCCTAATTAAAATTATTCAAATTTTTGAGTAGTAATAATTTAATGGAATAGTTAACAAATGGAAATTAAGGAAAAGTTATAGTTGGCCAGTTTAGAATTTTGATGGAGATAATTTATAAAGATGGGATGATTCAAAAAAGATAAAATTTATGTTGTGGTAGTGAAGACTGAAATTGTGTGTTAATGAAAAGATTGTTGGTTGTGTGAGATAGTTCACACAATATTTACAATGTCCATCGTATTGATAGATAAGCTATGAAGAAGAAATGCGACTATGTATCTTGGGAATGTGTATTTAAAATTTGATGCATATGGATAGTGGAGAGACTTATTTTGTTAAAACTGTTAATGATATATGTTACGTGTTCTCAGATTTGTGTTTGGAATTATAGATAATTACCACTGCATTGACATTTGTTAGTTGAGAAACATGAATATATCACCGAGAATTCTCAGCCAGAGGTTGGCTAAGAAATCATCAAGGTCTAGATTAATATAAGAGAATAAAAATTCCATTATAACAATATTCAGTTTTTGTATATGTTGGAACGAGACCCTGGGTGGTTGATTATAAGTATGATGGAAGTTACAAAAGAGTTATAGTTTTATCACCATTCATATTTTGCTGGAGAGGGTAGAGATGATGTAGGATAGTTTTTGATAGGGACAATCTAGAAAATTATGGATTACTTGATGTAGGATCAGCCTCAATACGTTGATGGGATGATATGTAAAGACTTCTATTAAACGTGTTTGGAAAAATTCTATCGAAATACCTATGAGAAAGGGGGATACATTGTTTAAGTGTTTGATATAATGAAGTATGTCAGTGATGGATTATGTTGCATACTTTATAAACATGAAAAATAGTGTCCCATTATTGGTGGGGTATGAGGTAGAAACTAAAAATAATTATCATGATGGAAATTCAAATCAGATCATGTTTTATGTGAATATATTTAATTGAAATAGGGATTCTATGATAGTGGGTCAGGCCCTCATTTCAGAATGGAACATAAAGGAGGCTTTTGGTGGTGGGCATGTGGTTCTTGTTGGACGATCTAGTGGTGTGACCTCTACTGGTACAAATCATATCTTTTTGATCCCTCACAAGTTAGTTTGTATGTATATTAGTCATATAAATGGAACATCTACATAAGGTTGATGAAAATAGTATTCCTATTAGTGCGGATGTCATGGAAACATGTGTGGCTAGTTTTCCTAACCACCAGTTGAGTGTTAGGAGTGAGGTAGAATGGGGAATGTGTAGAGGATTTATAGAAGCCCTTGATAACTGGGTGTTTATGGAGGATTTAGTTCGATAAAGAGTGCAGTTAGGGGGTTGGTTACCCCACATTAATAAGGGAGTTTGAGTTCTACTAACCATACTAGTCGTGGTGGTAGACGTGGTACATTGGGGAGATAGTTCCCACATCAGCAAGGTTATGTACCACCGGCAACAAAAAACGGATCCCATGGTCTAGGGGAAACTCATATTCATGAATATCATCTATCACTAATATGTCCCAAGGACAAACTATCGATAATTTGAGGTACGATTCTAAAAACATCCATGCTTTCTAGTGGATTATTCAATAAATGTTCCTCACATTTTTTTTATATCTTCCAAATATGTGTGTTTTTTGATCCAAGAATTAGATTATTGGTGTAATTTTGATTCTATTGATACACCATTAGGGCTGAGAGCATGAAATTTTTAGAATTTTAATGAGTTTTCAAAATATTATGGTGTGTATCATTTCTCATGGGACTTTCTATGCTCGTGATGATGGATTTTAACCTAATTTTGTTCAATGCATGGGTATTGTTTAACCAAGAGAATATTGAATATTAACTCCATAGTTTGAAATTAATGTTCATTGTAGGAAATAATTATTTTCATCAAGGGAAATTGGAAATCTGAAAGTCCATACTAGGAAAGGAAGACAAATGTTGTGTGAACTCATAACCCAAGAATGTTGCCTTGTACATGATGATGGTGGAGTGGAGAATATTTTCATTCCTTATATGGTCGGTCAGTTTTGGGATATATTTCCAAAATATTTATTGAGGTTACTTCCTTCAAGATATGTTGAGTACAAGATAGATCTATTAGTAGGAGCAGAACCATTTTGTATTCTTTCATATATAATGGAATCAGAATAACTCTGGGGACTCAAAATTATGTTGGTGAAATTAGCGAATAATGGGTATATTCACCTGAGTACATCCTCATTGGTTTACCCAGTGTTGTTTTCCTTGAAATATGATAAATAATTATGAATGTGTGTCAATTACAGGATGTTGAATTAGATGATAGTAACGAATTGACAACCACTTCATCAAAAATATGATCTTTCATAAAATAATGTGTGGTGATGTAGTGTTCTACAAAATTCATTTGATATAGGGGAATCACCATGTAATAATGATACCATATTACATTCTATACACTACCTTTAGGAGGTAGAATAGTTCATTTGAGTTTTTTTCAGGATATTCAAGATGAGTAATGAACAAGTAGGGTTTATGGCCCTAACTAACTAAATCATTCACCCATTCCTATACCAGTTTTAGTTTCTTGTGTAGATAAAATCATGGTGTACACCAAAAATCATGAAGATCATTTCAAACATCTTGAAAATATCCTGGGTACACTAAGAGAGAATAAACTATATATATTATACATATGTTTCATTTTTTAATTTACAATGCACATTTCTTGGGTCACATTATTTATTTGGAAGGAGTATCTATAATCCTAGAAAAAGTGAAACCTGTTGTTTTCTTGGAGAAACGCAGGAATATTTTTTGATGTATCTAGTTTCATCATATTTATGTGACTTTATCAAATTTTAATCAATGTGTTATTGTATTTTTTATCGTGTATATCGAGTTTATCTAAGAATGGTACCATGTTCGAATGGTCTAGTTAATGTGATGATGACTATTGGCAGATAAAAAAAGGGATTACTACAATACCAATTTTGATCCTGTCTTATTTAGGTAATTAATTTTAATTATTTTTACAGCATTTAGTGTTGGTTTGGGGGATTTTTTTATGTAGAATCATTGTATTGTGGTGTATGGGTCACAATAGTTGGGGCCTAATGAACAAAATTACCATATACATATTTTCTAATTGGTTGTGGTGGGTTTTTATAGAAAATTTTTGCAAAATATTTTGTTTGTAAAAAAAATACTATTTATACTAATAATTTAATCCATGTAGTCCATTAATTTAGAACAAGTGTACACGCTGGTAAAGGGTAACAAAGTTTTAGATTCTTTGACATGGATGAATCCAAACAGACAAATTCATGAATTTAGTTCTGAGTGGTGGAAAATGGAATTATTTATAGATATTCATATAGAGGTGTAATATGGGAAAGTAAATATGAACCTTTCATCCATTATAGTTGATTAACACCCTTTAGTCCGGATCAAGGAAGGGTAGTAGGAGTATCTAATGTCTTTTTCCCAAGGGGAATGTCTTGAAGGTGGGGATACATGTACTGGATGGGATGATGGTGATGATGAGGTCATTTATATTCATGGTTGTTTTTTTGTTTCGAATTATATACTAAATGTGTTTATGTGTGTTTTACATGCTTCGATGTGTGAAGTGAATCCTGGTTTAAGAAAATATACCATGATCTTCGTAGGTTGTATTGGTGCCTAGGTATGATGAAAAAGGATTCTGGTTTTCTGGGATTATACTACAACTATCAGTAATTGGAGGATAAGAATCATTGACTAGGTGGAATTTTGTATCCTATTCCTATTCCATAATGTAAAGGGGATGATTTGACATTGTATTATGTTGTGGGACTTTTGAGGATAACTAAGAAGAATGATGTGATCTAGGTAGTTGTGTCTCAGTTGAACAAGGTGACATAGTTCATACCGATTTCATATTCCTTCACCATTAACTAGTTGGGTGAGTTTGTGTTTAATATATATTGTTGTTTCATGAGGTTTCGTGGAAGATAATATCAGATCTTGATGCACATTTTACATCAAGGTTCGGGTTGGGGTTAAATAAGCCTCTTAAAACCATGGTTTTTTTAGTACTAACTTCCACCCACTCATAGTTGATCAATACGATAATACTATTTAGGATATAAAAACATATTTGAGGTAACATGTCCATGATTTAGGAGGATATGAGGAAAAAATGTGATTTTTGTTGAGTTTTCTTATAATAATATTTATTATGAGATGATTTAAATGGAACCGTATCAGATGCACTATAGTATAACATATAAGTCCTCATTATTTTGGATGGAGGTATGGGAATTAGAGTTATTAGGACAGAGTCTCATGTTGGGGTTGTTAGGACATGGTCAGTGGTTTCAAATAAAAATTGATACAACCTTGAGTAGGATGATGACTAATGTGGATCGACATCATTGGCCAATTGAATTTAGGTTGGTTGATCATGTGTTTATTTGGGTTTGTCCATGCTTAGGTCACCATCAGATATTTAAATAATATATGTTGGTGCATAGGTAAGTGGGGATATAATGAGATTGTGTAGTGGATATGACCAGTGGAATACCAGTTGGCTCTTCCATAGCAGTATACTATCATACATGATGTTTGTCATGTGTTACATCATTGATAGTATCACCGAAACCTAAATCATTTGATTGAAATTGATGATGTTGTGCATGAATATAATGCACCATTTTAGGAGAATGTGGTTCATATTGGGGATCATAGTGATAATGCATTTTGGGGAAATAATGTTCATTTGTTTTGTGTTTTGGGGAATCATTTTAATTTAAATGAAGAAAAATGGGATTGATAGATGAAAAGGTTGGAATAGTGGCCAAATCTATTTAACTCAGAAAATATGTGATGCTTGGGAATACAGTTCGAAGATGAATCATTTTTTGGGGGATGGGTTTTTAAATCCCAAAAAACCACTAGGTGGGTTTTGATTATGTTTTTACTTAATTATAGTTATTTTTGGGTTAACAGGATGTTCCGGATTCTATGTAGAGTTATGGTGGTGTTTTGGGGGTTTATAAAAATAGGAGAGGGAGAAAAGTGTCAATATTTTTATTGTTTCATTTTTGGAACATGATTAATAGTTACTGGGAACATTAACCATGATTAATGAAGTAATTTTCTGTGATTTAATGAAAAAATTCAAGGGATAATGAAAAATTGCATAGGATTGGAAAAATCCAACATAGATGGCCAGAACGTGGGTTTTCAAAACGTGTGGGATACCCAAGTAATTGTGTTTTTTGGACCCCCTATTAGATATAGGGTGGATCATGGTTGGGGGACCAGTTTTCATACTATGTTGTCAAACCCTACACCCCTTAAAAAGTGGTATTTTACTATTTTTCTCTCATGGGACTTAAGTGTTATAATTCTATATTTCTCTCCATTATCCCACCTATAACCCTAGGTAAAAAAAATAACTAAATACTTCCAATGGATACATAGTTCCTTGTTTCTAGGATATTTAGAGCACCGTTGGATAAATATTTATACTCCAGGTGAGTCTAACACCCCTCTTACTTCCCTTTTTATAATCAGGGCTTGTGTGGTTCTTCCCCTTTTAATGAATTCCTAAAACTGACTTTTCCCAATGTATCTTTGTATAATGATTTATAAGGGTGTTCAAATTAAAATCAAAATATATTGTTTTGAGAGCATTCATCTTCACAATATATATAGGTGGTCTATATGTTCTATCCCATAGTCAGTATGTTGTTTTAGTAAAATGCACTTTATTCAATAGTTTTTATTGTTATGATTCTGATGACCATAGTGGAAAATGAAAAATATCTTTTTAAAATGACTAATTTTACCCCTCATGAACATCTTGGGACAAATTGTGGAATTTCAGACTGGGTCAGAGTCTTCCCACGGGGTGTTACATAGTCATAAACATGGGATTGGGTTATTAAATATTAAATTGGAAGGTTTATGTTGTTTATCATTTGATTGTTATGTTTATCAGTTCAACACATTTTATAAAGGAAAATTTATGTGATATATTCATAGATTGTCAAAAGGTATTGTAAATGAAAGATATGTTAATTGGGATTAATTGATAACACATCGCAATGGGTTGTTTGGAATATTTTGAATGGGTTAAATGAATAAAAGTGATTGAGAAAAATGAAGTATGGGTTGAAATGGAACATTAATATGTGTTAAGATATGTTAAAAAGAATGTTTCAATGGGTTATATAATGAACATGAATTATTTATTAAACAATAAATGAATTGTGATTATTATGTGTGTAATAATTTGATATTTTTTGTAACATGATATAATTGGTATTTGAATGAAGAATCATGTTCACATGGATTCATTGTATGTGTGGGTTTTTGGACTTGGTGATATATTCCCATGGGTTGGGTAAGATTGAGGTTCAATACCCAACCACTTTAATGCATGGGACAAAAAGAAGAATGAGGATTTATTCACCAAATAGTTTCATTTGATTAGGGAGACTAGCCTGAGGTTCTAATGTCAATGTAATGTAATTGTTTGTGAAATGCTTACCTTGTGAAATATGGAATTGGATATACCCCCATTAGCATAAAAGTGGACTAGTATATGCAAAAGTGTAATTGGTAAAATTTAGTAACCATTGTAACAAATGATGAAAATGGCTAATGTGATAATTAATTACTAATGGAATCCATTTTATCTTTTATTTATGTTTTTTATTAACAATTTGTACAAACTATTTATTTATACTGGATATATTGTCGGCACAATTTCTGGTGGCCTACTTATTTGTCATCAAAATGTAGTATATATATATTATGATAGAAATAATATATTATTGATGGCCTAATTAAAGGGGTGTTTGAATTTTATATTTAGAAATATTTAATTTAAAATAGATTGAACTAACACAATATAAAAAACTCCTTCTGGAAAATGATCGTATTCAGACATGGCCCATTGTATGAATACCAATGTATCATAATAATTATTATTTAAATATTTCATAGTAAAATAATTATAATTATATTCATATAATATTATTTTATAGAAAATAGACAGATCATATTCAAAGAAGATCTGATTAATAGATTAATGTTAGTCGCATATAGATACATTTCGAAAAAAAATTATAAACATCACACCAAAATTTAAGACATTTATGAAACATGTAAAAAAATAAAAAAAATATTAATGACATATAACTATTTAAATTTGAACATAGCTCTTCTATCCTTATGAGTAATGTATCCACAATCCTAGGATGTAGGTTTCTCGTATTTTATACTATCCAGACTATATGTCTTTCTTGACTAAGGAACACCCAAGATACGAATATCATATTTGATCTCTATAGGTATCCCCAATATCCCGTGATCTGATGGATCTGCTCTGTCTTGCTATCCTCATAATACCAATATCAAGAAGATAAATGTTTCTATCTTGTAATCCCATCTTTCCCTTGATCGTAATCACAGATCAGACACACATTATACAACAAAGTGGAATCATTAAAGAAATAACATGAAAAGAACCCCTTAAGAAGAAACAACTCTAAAAATATTACAAATGACAAGTAAAAATACATTCATGATTAGAAATCATAATTTCTATAGGATAATGAAAACAATCCGCATTATAGAAAATAAAATCTACTCCAAATTCATAAAATGACTGTCTATTTGGAGGAAAATATCCACGAATCATACTTAAATCCCAACAGTCATATTTCTCCATGTTTTTAGCAATGAATAAGACACTTGAGACTTCAATAGATTTTTATATATGATTGTCCGATTCTGTATTGAATTACACCACCATTATGTAAGAGAAATTCCATTATGATAGAAATTAGTTTTCGATTTTCTGAATTTAAACATCATCAATTCAAATGTACATCTTTACAAATTTCATTATAATAGTATTATGATTTTGATTTAAATGTTTATCAGTATCCTTATCATTTCAATTATGATGACTTTTTTATTATGGAGGACAAAAAAAGACTTATTTGTCACCTAAAAATGGTGAATATGATTTTTATCAGATCCATACACATTATCATAATCATAATGAAGACAGTTTGTTTATATTATTGAATACATTAGAGCTAATCAGATGTATGTATAAATTATATGTTTTCTATAAAAACAATATAAAGTATCTTTGGACATGAAATGTTAGAAAAACAATATGCGGGAATGAGTTTTTGATTTCCAAAAAAAGAATGGAAATGTTCTAATTGTTACTTTTAGCTAAACAATCCATCCTTTTTTAATAAACAATCCATAATACTTAAATAAAAAATAACATTGAAAAAAAATATTCTATTTACTTTTCCTTACTTCATTTTCATAGTTAAATAAAAATATTATCTCCAAATGATTTGAAATCTCATCAGAATATGATGATAAATTCAACTATCACACCCTTATGATAAAAACACTCTTATGGATTGCATTATAGTTTTCAATGGATTTATCATTCCATGTAAAATAATAAGAAATTTTCTCATCAAAAAAGAATATTTCTCACAAAAATATGATTGTTTCTCCCCCTTTATGATTATTAAAAAGAACGATGAAAAGTCTTGGGTATCCAAAAATTTTATATAGAAACAAAAATAAAGAATTACGTGACCATCCATCAAAATGAAATAACAGTCAACAAATTTAGATTTTGAATAAATTGAAAAAAATAAAAATAAGAAGAATAAGTCATTTATTTATTATGAGGGTTATAAAATAAATATAAAATAATAATTAAAATAGAAAAATGTTATTCATTATTTATTAAATATTTAAGAATGGTTTCATCATTTTGAACTCTTTCCTATCATCCAAAAACATTTATATAGCTTATCATTAGGAGTAATTTTTCTATGATAATTCTTCATTCTAGATATTCATAGTGATGATTTAATAATTTTAATATTTGTGACATTAATTTATGTCTACATGTATTTAATCTTCCAATTTATCTCTTTCACATCCTGGGTTAGTATTTTAGTTGTATTCTTGAACTTCTCTACCAATTTCACTATATCTGAAATTACATTTTATAAATCATTGAAATATTTTATGGATTCACTCATCATTTTCATCAAATCGTTAATAGATACTTCTTGAATTATGACTCTTGAATCAATATTTTAAGACCATTTTACAACTTCCTTTATTATATTCATATTATATTGAGGATTTTATTTATGGACATTATGAAAATCATAATTCCAAATCAATATATCTTCAAAATTTTTATTGAATCTGATTTTTGAAATTTATTTTCAATGATAAAATAAATTTTATCCTATATTGTGGGGAATAAATTGAAAAATCATTCAATTATATTTAAATCATGAACTATGTAATCTATTACATGTATTATAATCATATTCACTAAATGAGATACTTTAATATTAGGGGGTTGACGATGGATAGTTCTTACTTTGATCGTTCTCCTTTCCAATTTATCATTCATTGAAACAAAATTTTCAAATTTTGGACAAATTGCTTTCCATAAAAAAATTCTAGGAATACCTCATCATTTTTAAAAAAATTTTAACCCCTTTCTTTTTAATTATAATCAATATCAACTTTTTTAGATGTTGAATTATATTATTTCAATGTTTACTTTTTCTTCCTTAAAAGTTCATATTTCTCATTTTGATGAATTGTGGAAAGTAAATATGATTATGAAAAAAATTTTGTTATCAAGGAAAATTTATTGGACCCATAATGCACATATTTTCTTTATTTTACTCTCCTCATCTTCATCATCTTCATCGTCATATTCTACATCTTCACCTTCTTCATCATTATCAACAAACATTTCTTATACTATAATCTATTCTTTTTTTTCATTGACTTCATGAACACCTTCTCAAGATTTTTATAAAACCTAAATACAAATGAAATATTATTCCATTGATTTAATTAACTCATATTGTTGGAAATAATCTATCCATGAATTGGTTTTATAAGCTCGTGTTCAATCTTATTGTTTTTATTGTGCTTTAAGGGGTAACACTTTTAGAAAAACATTAATATTTCCATTTTCTATGATGGAGGTAATTTCAGAATTAACAACTAAGGAATCATGAAAATATAATATGACATTTATAATTACATTTTTTTTGTTGATATGTTTGTAATGATATATTTATAGATGTTTCCTCTACTCTTATCATCAATGAATCTACAAGTGTTTCACCATGTGGTTTCTTCTTTTTTTCATTTTCTTTTTTTTTTGTATTTCAAAAACATGAGCACCATGAATTTTTATGGCCAAAGGCTATACTAAAAAAATTGTTATTGTGAATAATATTCATTCCAATATTCCTTATTCTTCATCCATTATTCCCTTACGTCATCCAGAACTATATTTTGATTCTTAGTTTTATTTTGAGGGGATGAAGTATCAAATTATATTTTGTTCTTTTACTGATTAACCTGGATGACGTTATTCACCATCTAAACACATTTATAATATTTCATAGAGAGATATATTTTCATTGAAATAACACTTAATTTATCAACAAATATCTTTGTTTCATCATCAAACCGAAACATAATTCTGTTGAGGGCATCATCCCGAATGAATTGATTTTCCATCTTCATTATCTTTTACAAGAATGGTCAGAAGGCATTATATTTTTATTCATTTGGATAATCTCCATTTTAAGGGTTAAGGGAGAACCCTTATATGGATCTTAGGATTCATGACGTTACATGACCTGATTTTCATTGAGGAAATCATCAAACTATACTACTAGAACTATTGCTCCCAGGAATCTACATTATTTTCATCTCACCACCATCACATGATAGTTTGACTAGTCTTCCCCTAAGTGAATAGGATAGTCCCAATGTCTATTTCCATACCCTCTAATTCATAAAAATTATTTATCTCTACCCTAGTAAATGTGGCTTGCTCAGAAACATCACCAATATCCTTCTCCTCATAGAGTCTATAAAATATATTTATGCATAATTTTAGGTGTCCTGAAGGCTATGAGTTGGTATGATGGCCTTGAGGTGTCTCTAAGGATTTGAGGTGGCCCAAATGCATTACTTTCCAAAATGAATTTGGTGGCCCGGAGGCCTTGAAGGGCTCATGGGCCAAACCAGTGGTCCGAAATCCAAAATGGTAGAATAGTTTTATCTTCTACACAATAGAACATCACCTTCAATAGTTCATGCTATAGTACTGCTATATTAGTACTATAGTAACCGAAAAATATGCATCCAAATAGATTTATATCGGGTTTCTTTGACCGACTTCATGAGTTCCAACAAATTTGGATGAGACTATGGTTATCTTCATCAACATTTACATATATTAAATATTAAGGATCATAATTCATTAAAGTCACATGGGTAGTGTGAATGGACATCACACCTTATGATGGGATTCGATTCTCCAGTTGAATTCGGGATTTATAAGAGACATTTAGTTTTGTTGGATTGATGATGATTAGGGGAAATGAAAATACACTTGGGTTAATGGTCTTAGTGAGATCGTAGGGCCTAGAATTCCATGTGGATCTATGGATATTTCTCTAGAAAACTCTATTTAATTGTGATGTTATTGGTGTATGGGTTCTAACCATATGTTCAAGTCACCCACTGATACTAGTTTCCTCTCACATTATCTTGTGTTCTTTAGTTTTGAAATCATTGATGTTGGGTTTTAAATAAAAATTAATAGTTATTAAGAAGTGTAATGTTTTTTGGAATTTATTTTCTAATAAAAATGGTATGGTTATATTAGTGAGATGGTGGAAAAAATTATCAGAAATTATTTGAAATATAAAATGGTCTATTTACACCTCTTTTGAAAGTAGGAAATTATGTTAATGGTGGTTTTGAAAAAGTGTTCCCATTAGATTTTTATAAACCATTAAAAAGTTTTTTAATTGGATTAGATGTATTGAAATTGATGTGAATTAATTTAATGTGAGTTATTATTTGAATGATTATTTTTTTTGAAAATTTTGGGAAGATATAATTTGGGATTCATTTATGGGTTATCATTCTTTAGAAAAAGAATGTATTGGTTGACTGTTTTGGTTTTGAAATGTGGAATGAATTTTAGTTTTGACCTTTGGTATTTCTGTGAGGGAACACATGCATGGGGTATTATGGGATGACAAATGGTTGATGGCATGGCTTAATGAGTGTGAGGATAGATATGAGTAGGGTGTCATGTGTGTCACAGAAACATGCATGTGTGAGGACCATGGGGTACCGTTGGTGGATACGCTAACTAGTGAACCGTTTGATTTCAAAGAGATGATTTTAAGGGAAAACATATTGTCGTGATGACAGTATTGGGATGGTTTCTACTATGTATTTTTGAAAATGTTGATGATATGGGATTTTTTTTAGTCCATAAACCCTTTTTTTAACATGTTTAGCTTTTGTGTTTGGTCTGTAATCTGGGATGAAGGGATGGTTAGTGGTTTCTTCTGAGAAAATATAGGGAAGCCTTTTCGGTAGTTCTATTTATCTATTCGATTATGTTTTGTGGATCTTTTTGACCAGTGGACCAGCATTTTGGGGTCCTTCGGTTCTATTGTTGGATATGGTATTCCTTCATTAAGGGTTATTGCACAACTGAAGTGTCACATGGATTGGTTCGTCATTGGAATATCCTAAAGTAGATCAAAATAAGGAATAATTTTTTCAACAATTAGAGATTTTGTCTACAGCATTTCTGTTATTTGTTTTGTGGGCCCAATTGTAGTAGGTGAGTTCTCATGGAATGTTGAAAGAGACCTATGTTTCTTATGTTACTTGATTCATTGATGGTGAATGTAGTCTAGGGTTGTCCATGAGGTTAGCATGTAGGAGGGAACCTAGGTCCTTCATAGTCTTATTGAAGTAGGTTTTTATGTTAAACCACGAGTGTGGAAAATCTTGTCATCAGAGGATCTAAGGGCCGCTTGCTAGAATTTTTTGTTGTTAGGGGGCTTGGAACAAGTACTCATTCCAGGTATTATTTCCACTAGTTGAAGTGGTCATGTTTAATGATGCCTTGTAATTCATGTGCACATTTTACTATATAGGTAAAGGTGATGAAATCCCCTCAGAGTCTCTGTTATGTTTAGAGTATGAATACCTTGGAAGAACTTGAAAATTATCTATTTTAAAGGATGTTGTTTATATATATCATTTCCTTCTGTTGTTTCTCATCCGAGGAAACAAGGTGAGGGTTCTATTAATCATCTAAGACCTTGTTTTAATGAATTTTCTGGTTTTGGTAAGTTGATTTTGGAGTATGTTATGTCTATTGGAACCTATATGGGATTCAGTTATAGTCATAATGGAACTAAAAAAAGAAGATCTGTTCAGGGTGGTTCCCAATGCCTAATGCAATGCCGAAGATGCTTCAATCCATTTAGCTCCAGCCACAGGTCTTAGAGAGAAGTTGGCATGTAGTCACAAGAACACCTAGGGTCATTAAATCCCTGGTAAAGTTTCTTATCCTTGTTATATATGATAGGATCAATTTATACCTCTGTTTTCTTTATCATGCTTCTGTTGTTTCTGTTGGGTGGAAAGAGGTGGAGGGCCTCATTCCCATGTTATAGCCTAATGTAACTATTTTCACCTTTGGATCCTTTTGAGTTTTTTAAGTATGGTTTAGAATTTGGAAAGACTGGTTTGAAAACACGGTTTGTACATGATTAGTTGTGACCATGTTCTTGGATGCCATGCAGACAAAATTATTCCCATAGCTATCGCACGTTTTTCCAAACTGTATAGACTAACCGTGTGGCCATTCCAACTTTTTAAAATTTGGTTTCTCTATGCTCTGGCCCATTCTGGTCGGTTAATATGGTGGGTTATTATGCTGGGGAGACCCACTATGAGTCTCTTTTATGTTCTTTTAGAAATGTAAAATGGATGTCTACCCCTTGTACCACAGAGTCAATTTGGGCCATCCCATGTTAGTGTCCTTATTATATCTCTGAAAATATATAAGTTGCCTATAATGGTATGGAGCCCATTTGTGTCTCCCCATACAAGTAACTTAGATTCCTCATTGGTCTGGGCTTGGTAGTAGGTAGTCTCATTCGGTCTTATCTTACTACAAACATCTTCCTTAGGTAAGCGTTGGGATTAGAGAGCACCCAATGGTTTAGTTAAAATAGGGTAAGTGTAACCTTGTTCATTGTGGAAGTTTTTTTGAGTAAAATGCATGGGTCTTGTTTGGATATTTCATGAGGACTTATATTTTTTTTATAAATTCTAAATGTAGTTGATGAATTTAGGAATGTGGTTTATTTTTGGGGTTGTGAGAGTATTCCATCGGTTATTGATCATTGTAGGTGTTCTGGACTTTGGGGAATAATCATGGAAATAGAGTACATAATGGATCCAAGGTTAGGTTTGGTTTCTAAATTTCCCTTGGAATGTCTTTATGTGGGAGGAAATATTAATCTTGGGACAATTCTCACACCATGATTTTCAATTCCATGCATTGTTTCAAATCCTAATATGGTTCTTAGATTTCATTGGGATTTCGGGTGTTCCATTTTTTGAAATTATGGTTCCTATTGTTTTATTGATCTATTACATTATTCTAGGAGGTATTTGATGAAAATATTTCTCCCCTTTTTTCAAATGAATGGTTTTAGGATGTGGGAATTTGTAGTTGGATTATTGACAAACCTAGTGGAACCACTTGTGGGGTATGTTGTTGATGTCATTTGTACCCAAGAATTGGGTGAGTTTTGGTGTGAATTTATTGATTTGTTTTGGGAAATTTTCTCCTCTATCCTTTTCCAATATCTCCCCCTTGGTTTCCCCTTATATTCCCTTGAAATTGGGAAATAATGGTGGGTTTTTTGGGTCGCTACAATAGGCCTCATAGTTTGGCTTCACGGTTTACTAAACCATGCATCCAAACATTAAAAGGGTGTCGAAGTCATTATTTCTTTCTAATTCTAATTATCTTTTCTATAATAAACCCAAATCCTCCCATTTCTTCCCCATTTCATGCCCCACCTCCATGGACAGCCTCCAATATCTCCCTCTCTCCCTTGGAACTCAATCATTATGGGTTATTTGATGGGGGAAACATCAAAATCATGCAAGTAAGCCTTTATATCATTTATTTCTAACCCTTTCATAGGGTTTAATTTGTCCGTTCATGAGTAATAAAGTGTCCAAAAGCAAGGGTTCGTACCTAGGGTTTATCGTTGATCCATATGGTGAAATATTAAGGTTTCATGTTTCTTTTCATGTCCTTGTGGTGCAGAAGTGGTGCGGTTGATGTTTCACACCATGATTTTTGTGTTTTGACACTTTCGGTAGGTGATAACATGGGTTAAAAATTATTGATGAGATAGATATCTTTATTTTCTTATTTTCAATGTTCCTCATATGTTGTTCATTGTGTGGAGATAATTTTTGGTGGTGTTTGTTAAGTTGTTAATTTTATAGTTTCACTTTTTCATCAATTTAGGTGTTTTTTCTGTGTTAGTCTTACGGTATTGTTCTGGATTATTTTATACCATAGTAAAATGGTTTAATAAATGTTATTTGGGATGAAAATTATTTTTTGGGAGGGTCTTCGTATGATTTTGGCTTTGATAGAGAGTTTTGAAATCGTTTTTTTATGTTATACTACTTGGGATTTTTTTGTGACAATTATAAAAGATTTATTTGGATAAACAATGTGGGAAAAGGTTGTGCATGTACTATTTTGGTGAGTGTGTTCACATAATATGGGGATTTAAATTCTAATGTGGTGATTTATGATTTCAAATATTTATAAAATGTTTTACAAATTGTTGAAATGTTCCATCTAATTGAAAGAAAGGTGCGAAACACGTTTTTTGTCTATTCTGTGTGAGTGTGATGTGAAAAATGAATTATGATTATGAATGTATTATTATGTGAAATTTATGAAGGATATTAGGATAATTGGTATATATTGTGATGGTTTTTTAAAAATTTTAATGATTTTTGGAAGGGTTAAATAGGAGTGGAAAGTGTTTTGGGATATTTTTGTATGAGAATGATTTCAAAATGAATTTGAATAAAAAAGGGGATTATGTGACTTTTGTGATATACATGTGGGTTGTTTGGTGAATATTTTATGAGGAAGTGGTATTTTCACGTGAAAATTATATTTCATGGATTTTTGAACATGTTTGAGTAGAAGAGGTAACACCTTGGTATCTAGGTGGGTGGACATGTACTAGTATGCTATTGGTCCCCTTGGGGTTTTCCCCTGTTTCACGTAGCATGTTTGACGATTAAAACAATACCTAAAATATTATGATGATGATTATAATAATATGGGACCCCTAGATTATGAGAATGATCCCTAATAGTGGCTTGTGTGCAGGAGAATATTTATTGTGTTGGTTACTTTCACCGAGATACGAGGTACCTGAGACCCCCAACAAGATAGTTCATAGGGGTTATTTCTTATTGCTTGAGCTCATTAGGTGATTTCTGCTTACTGTTGGCAGATGGTATGTTTGGATGGAAAATTCAGTAGCATTCATATTTCATTTAAAAGTGTGGATTCTTTAAAATAGCACACTTGAAAAATGTTTTATTTAATGTTGCATCTTTTTGAAATTGTTACTAGCATTTCTTGTTTTGAAAACATGCATGATTTTCATATTCGAATGTTTATCAAATGGAATCTCATAGTGGTGCTATCATACTAGGATTTGGTTCACAACGTACATACATATTTTGGTGTATATAGACTTGATTATTTTTGTCACATGTTTGGGTACAACTTTTGTGCAAATTGATAGGGTTTTTAGTGGTCCATCATGATGCGGTGTTGTGGAGATGGCTTGAGGCTGGTAACTCTTGCAATGTGGATGTTCTCAGGATGTCTTGTTTGGTTTTTTACCTTTGCAATGATCATGTAACATTGTTTTATGTTGTGTAATTCAATTCATAAATTTTGTAAAAGATGGATTTGTTTGAAAAATCCATATCTGTTTTGTTGGATTCATTACTCATTTTATGTTTATAAACTCAAGTTAAATCATTCCTAATTTTATTTTTACGATACCCGGGAACTCATTCTAGCTCATGGGGATATAGAATGCCCTTTGGGTCTTTCCATGGGCCGGGTGTGGTGCTGGTTAGGATGGTGATCAAATTTGGTTTTGACAAAATGTTATCAAAGGAGGATCAGGTTAACTCTTTGGTCATGTTAATTGGAGTAGTGTCAGGATAGTCAAGAGATATAATTTTTTGGGACATGAAATTATTGTTATTGGTAGTGTTCCTTTCCATCATACATCATTATGGGATTCATGTCTCATGTGGAATTCGGGATTTATGTGAGTCCTTTAGTTATATTGGATTGATGATGATTAGGGGAAATGAAAAGAGAGTTGGTATAATGGTATCACCATGCTCGCAGGGACTAAAAAGTATGGTGGAGCCAATGATATTTCCCTATAACACACTCTGTGATGGAATTTTGATTGTCGTATGGACTCCAACTATATTTCCAAGTCACCCATTGAAGCTAGATTCCTCTCGCATTGTCTTGTGTTCTTTAGATTTGAAATCATAGAATTTTGTTTTAATGAAAAATTGAATTTGTTTTAAGAAGTTTAATGTTTTTATAAAATGATTTTATAATAATTAGGGAATGGATTTATTTTTTAAATAGTGGAACTGAATTTTAAGATATTTTTTTGAAATGGAAAATAGTGTGTTTTCAGCTCTTTTGAATGCTAGAAATTATTTTAATGTTGGTTTTGTAAAAGTGTTCCCAATAAAGATCTCTAAATTAGTGAATGTGTTTTTAATGGGGTAAGATGTTTTAAAATTGATGTGGATGAATATAAATTGACTTCTTATTGGAATTATTGTTCCTTTCTGAGATGATTGGTAAGATTTAATTCGAGTTTTATTACGTGGTTATCCGTCTTGGGAAAAAAGTAATGGTTGACGGTTTTTTGTTTTGAAAAGATGAATTATTTTTTTGAGCATTGGTATTTCTATGAGAGATCACATTCATGATGTTATATGGGATGATGGATGGATGATGGCATGACTGGATGAGTGCCGGGTTGGATGTGAGGAGGGTGCTCGCTGTGGCACGAAAACCCGCATTTGTCAGGACAATGAGGTATCATTGGTTGATACGCTAATCGCTGAACAGTTTGATTTCAATGAGATGCATTTATGGGAAAACATGATGTATTGAGGACTAGTTTGGGATGTTGTGTATTATGAACTTTTTAAAATATAGATGTTGTGTGATTTTTTGAGTCCCATAACCCCACTAATTTGAACTGTGTTTTGTGTTTGTGTTTGTTCGGTAAGCAGGGTTAAAGGGTTGGTCAGTGGCCTCATCTGAGAAATGTTTGAGAATCCTTTATGGTGGTTCCTCACATATATTCAGTTCTAATTTGTTGCACATCTAGACCAATGGACCTTCCTGTTTGGTTCATTGGGTTCTATTGTTGGATAAGGTATGCCCTCATTATGGGTTAGTGCTCAACTGAAGTGAAACCCGAATTGTTTCGTCACTGAAAAATCATCAAGTTGATCAATATAAGGAATATCTTTCTGGAAATTTGGAGATAAACTCTACACCATTTCCTTTCCCTATTTTGTGAACCCTCCTGTATTAAGAGTGTTCTCGTGGAAGGTTGAAAGAGACCTTAGTTTCAAAAGTTACATAATTCATCAATTGTGATAGTAGTCTAGCATTGTATGTGTGGATGGTGTCTAGGAGGGACCACCAATCCATCATAGTATCTATTAATATGAGGTTTATATTAAACACTACTGTGGGAAATATGGTCATGACAGGCTATTATGGCCGCTTTCTAGAGTTGTGTATTTTTTGGGGACATGGAATAAGTTCTGTTTCCATGTATTGTTTCTATCTGTCCAAATGGTGATGTTCAGTGGCACCTTGTGATGTCTTGTTCTCATTTGACTATAAAGGTGACGGTCATTCAATCCTATGAGTGTATCATTTATGTTGGGAGTATGTTTCCCTTGTAAAATATCAAAGTCATCTAGTTTAAAGGAAAGTGTTTATGTGTGTCATTTCCTTCTGTTGTTTCTCATCAGAAGAAACATGGTGCGGTGTGTGTTTGTATCCTAAGCCCATGTTTCAGTGAAATTTCATTTTTTCGTAAGGTGAGTTTGGAGTGTGTTATTTCATGTAGAACCCATATGAGATCAAGGGTTAGTTTTCATGGGATGAAAAAGAAGAAGTTACATACAGGGGGTTCCAAAACGTAACTACGAGGATGAAGATGCTTCAATACTTTGTGATCCAGCCATAGGTCCCATAGAGAAGTAGTTACGTAGTTATATGAGTTCCTAGGGTCATTCAATCCCTTGTACAAATTATTATCCTCCATATGAATTTTTGGATGATTATATAAATCTGGTGTTTACTTCTTCCTTATGTTGTTCATGTTCAGTGGAAAGAGGCGAGGGCCTCATGCCCATGTTATCACCCATTTTCATTATTTCCCCTTCGATTTATGTTGATTTTTCAGAGTATGGTTGGGAATTTGGATTTAAAGGTTTAACAAAAGGTTTTTGAATGTTTCCTAGTGAATGTGTTCCTTGAATCCATGCAGAAAGAATGATCCCCGCAATTATTGCATGATTTCCCAAATTATGTGGTCTAACCGTGCGACCGTCCCAATATTTAAAATATTTGGGTCTTTCTATTCCATCATGCGATGACCTATTAAGTTTTATTTTTCTTATGGTGGGGGCAGATATTATGATTCTCTTATATGTTCTTTTGGAAATGTCTACTGGATGTCTACCCCTTGTACTCGGGAGTCTATTCGGCCCTCCCCTATTAGTGTCTATATTTTGTCTCGAAAAAAATATATTATTTGTCTATTACATTATGGAGCCCATTGTTGTCTCCCAATAATAGTAACATAGATTCATCCATGGTCTTGTCTTGGTATTAGGAAGTCTCATTTGGATTTTTCCCAATACCAACATCTTCCATGGGAAAATGGTGGGATTGGACATCAACCAATGGTTTTGTTAAAGAAAAGGAAGTGTAACCCCGTTCATTGATGTTATTGATTTAGGTAAACTTCTAGAGTCTTGTTCAGATAATTCTTGATGATTTTTATTTTTTGGATATGTTCTGAATGATCATGATCATTTATGGAATGTGGTGAGTTTTTTTATTTTTGGGAGTGTTCCTTCTTTGATTAATCACTAGAGGTGTTTTGTCATTTGGGGTAAATGCTTGGAAATGAACTACATCTTGGATTCTCTGTTGGGTTTGGTTTTTTTCCTTTTTCCTTACTATGGATTTCCATGGGTGGAATATTTTATTGTGGGGATAATTGTCTCACCAATTATCCAATTCCATTTATTTATTCAAATCAACGTTTAGTTGTTAGCTTTCTCTAGGATTTTGGATGTTTCAGGATTGAAATTTAGGTACCTTTGTGTTATTGATATATGAACATATTCGGGGGGGGGTCTTGGAAGGAAATAGGAATCATTTTTTTTCAAAGGTATGGTGTGAGTTTGTGGTGTTTTGGAGTTGGAATAGTGACACTCCAAGTGGCACCACTTGTGGGGTATCTTGTTGAGGTGGTTTGTACTAAATACATGGATATGTTTTGGGGTGAATGAAGTGATTTGTTTTTGGATTGTTTCTCCTTTATCAATATCTTATCCTTCCCCCTTGGTTTCTCCCATGGAACCACCAATAATTGCTGGAGAAAGAAAGGTTTTTGGGTGGCTAGAATAGGTTGCACGGTTTGGCTGCACGGTTTACTAAATTGTGCAACCTAACCGTGAAAGGGTGTCAATGTCATTAAAAATCATTAGTAACTCAAATTTTCTCTTCCAAAATATACCCAAATCCACCCATTTTAACCTTATTTTGTGCCCTACCTCGACAGATAGCCTCCAAGCTCTCCCTCCCATCATTGGATGTCAATTTTGAAGTGATATTTTGTAATGATCCAAAATTTCAATGTAATTTTCTTTAAAGATATGGGAATTTTACGAGTCAGCGAAAATTGACAGCCCGTGATTCTGAGGCCATGTGTTCTCGGAATAAATTTATGAACTTTTTATCATGTACATTCAGTGATCGTGTGAGCGGGTATTTGTATCTTTTTAACCGGTGCTCGGAATTGAAATCTGAGGACCCCTTTGAACTTGCAGCGTCGGTATTATCTTATGTAGACATTCACCTCGACCGCAGTTGGTCGAGGGTGAAAGTTAGTTTTCGTGAGTTTCATGGAATAAGAAAAATAAAATGTTTAACATTTTTCTTTTTCTTTTTTGAATCCTCCCTACAAGGGTTATGGAGGTGGGGACCATCCAAACTAGAAAACGCCCCAAATAAAAATCTACCAGTGGTGACCACCCGAACCCCCCTTTAATGGGAGATAACTCCTGGACTTCCTCCCATTAATTAATTAGGCCAACTCTCTATTGAATTTTTACACCCAACTGAAATTTAATGTAATTTTTCATCATTTTAATTGTTCCAACATAATTTATCTACTTAATATAAATTATATATTCACCTATTTCCATTGGGAGGATTTGGATGGAATAGGGGAAAGGGAGAACATGTGGAGGAACATTCTCTCCAATGAAGAAGACCTCCAAACGAAGTTCTTCTTCAAAGGAAGAACATGCCATTTTCTCCAACGAAGTATGTTCCACCTCCAATGCAGGACATCTTCAACAATGAAGAACAAATGTCCTCCGTTCCCTCCTCATAAACGTCAAAAAACCAAAAAGATATGGGTTTTGTTATTCATCGTGATTTATGTGGAATTAATACTCATGATCCACGTGCTACCGAACTAATGTAGAGGGAGCGGGCCAAATGAACAAGGCTCGATCAGTCCGTCGTTCTACATAGTTGGTGTGTTCTTCATGATGGAGGAGGATGTCAACTAACACTGTTGGGGAACAGAAATAGCGACCAACACCACTACCATCCATGATGAAGGCGACAATGCGACCATGCCACCGGAGAAGGGCCATAGCCCATTGGCCATGGTGGACCAAAGGATGCGACCGACCGAATGACGGGGACGTCGGGGTGTGGTCGCACCGCCCGGAGAGGAAGGGTCATGGATTGTGCTGGGGCTAAGAAGGGAGGACGGTCGGCCAAGACAGCCATCGGCGAAGGTGCAACTTGCGACTGTGCCATGTAGAAAGGACGACATGCTGTCTAGCTGGCCGTGGTTGACCGCCCCACCATGGCCACCCTACCACAACTCATCCACCTCTCTGCACGGAGGCTGCCCCCATGAAATGTGGTCTCCTTACCACACCATGGCCACCTCATTCCATGGACCTCCCAATGTGGGTTGGGTCATGCAATGGGCCGGGCTTGGTCGGCTCGGGTCCGTCCAACCAGGTCGGGTCAGACTTGGACTAGTTTCATCCCTTCACATACTGTTCTCCATAACATTGTCACCGAGATTTCGTTTGATGAACCCTATATAGAACCAGAAACATTGTAGTGAGACGGTCCTTTTTGTATACCCCAATTGAGATTTGGATAATTTTGGGATATAGTCGGGTTGGATCGAGCACGAATCCAACCGGGCCCTCGGGACAAAAGGGATAACAACATACATACTGGGAAACGAATTTACACATTGTCTATTGTATTGATAACTCTATTACATGGAGATCCATTGGGATACTTCTTCATGGGTCTTCGTGGTAGTTAGAGTATCGACCAGTTTCTTGAAGAGTGGACTCTCACGAAGATGAGATAGCTTAGTGCAGGTACCATGTAGCTAGCTATGATGATGTACTAGTATCCTATGTGGGTCTGATGATGTATTGACGATGTAATAGGATTATGTGGGGTCTAAAAATGTACTGAAAATGTACAAGGATCCTATGTCGGTATGACTATGTACTGATGACGTACTAGGATCCCGTGTGGGTTTGAAGATGTAATGATTATATACTAGGATCGGGTGTTGGTCTGACGATGTACTGACTATGTACTAGGATTTTGTGCGGGTCTGACGATATACTGATGATGTACTAAGATCCTATGTGGGTCTGATGATTTATTGATGATGTACTAGGATTCTGTGTGGGTCTGAAAAAGTAATGAAGATGTACTAGGATAATGTGTGGGTCAGACAATGTACTGACGATGTACTAGGATCCAGTGTGGGTCTGATGATGTACTCACACATTACTAGGATCACGTGTGGGTTTGATTATTTACTAACATTGTACTAAGATTTTGTGTGGGTCTGAAAATGTGTTAACTTTGAACTAGGTTCCTTTGTGGGTCTGATAGTGTATTAGGAACCTATGGGGGTCTGGCGATGTACTAGGGTACTATGTGGGTCTGCAATTTGGGATCCATCATGGGCCTGACTCTTAACAGAGTAAGATGATTTAGTAGTTACATATAATCATCTTTACTATTGTTCCTTAGTTATACCTGGTGTGAGCTGAGTCCGTACATGTGTGGTACTTTTCCTTCATAGTAATACCCTGGTGGTATTCTTCTATGTGGCGTACCTATGTGGTACTTACCATTGTGGTAATATTTCCTTTGTGGAATAGATGAGCCTTGGGATTTTAAGTTGGACCTTGTGTTTCCTCATTATTGGGATGGGCTTACTTGATAACATAGGAATATGTGTGGGAATAAACCTATGTTGGGTTGTCATTTGAATTCATTCTTGGTGGTTTATACGTTGGGGTTTTTTTATGAACTTGAGGGTCTCGAGGTCCCTACTGAGTATCGTTATACTCAACCCAACGTTAGTTATTCCCACACCCTGTTGTGTATTGTGTAGACGACGGACAACGCTGACTGAGGATGAGGGTTTAGGACTGGAGGTAGCTTGGAGGTGGACCTTAGACAAGGAGTACCACTAAGACGATTGTTCAAGAGTTTTTCCTACCCTTCAGGTAAGATCCTTGGTGTGTGTTCATGGGAGTTGTTCAGTTTACTTGTAATTTCAAGTTTCCCTTGTACTTTCCAGTTGGGCTTGTATTCTGGCCCCTTTTTCTTAATGTACACACTCCTTTTACAAAACAGTTTTCTTGTGAACATATCTTGTTGTGAAATTGGTTGAATTTGTTTTTAGGTTATAAAAGAAATGCCTTATCGGTTTTAGGGAATATGCCTTTCAGTGTTAGTCTCCATCCCCTGGCCTATGGAAGGCGGTCTTGGTGTAGTCACGACACGAGCCCTGGGGGACGATTCATGACAAATTGCTATTAGAGGAGTCTTCTATACCTTATAACATTTGACTCTTATAATTATTTTAATGGAAATAGTGTTAAGTGTAGTGTGTGTGGTTATTAGTTTAGGGAACCCAGTGTTGGTGCAGCAGATGACGTATCCATACACCAGAACACTAACTTCTGATTTCCGACTCAGTGCTCAAAAACACAGATTGCGCCTATGTTTTAAGGAGTTTTATTTGTGATATCAATGATTCAGCTCACCAGGTATACCATATTGACCATAGTGAACCTATTTCTTTGAGGATGACTCCACGCAGACAACCAGCTAGGGTTCCGGGTATAGTATGCACTGATATCCCACTGAGCGACGATGCCTCGGTGGAGGGCCCTCTTCCAGTAGAGGCACTGGCAGAGGCACCACTGGTACAATTAACTGTTGGGACACTAATTCCACCATCCCCAACAGTAGAGGGTTCATGTCTCTTGAGTGCATTGCATAAGATCCAGCGCCAGAGGCCATCCAGGTTCCGGGGAGAGACGAACCCACATGCCTTTGAGGATTGTTTGGAGGACATGGTGAGAGTCTACGGATTGGTAGGGACACCATATGATCTTATGGTGATCCTTGCCACCATTATTAAATAGCAATTAGTAGTAATATTGTGTAGCTTGATTCTCTAGGTTCGTGACGAGGTGACACATTTCTGGGAAGACTTCGAGAGCCTGTTTCAGGTAGATCTTGTCCCATCCACTCTTCGTGCAATGCAAATACCAGAGCTTCTTTATGTGCAGCAGGGCAGCATGACTATGGATCAATACACCGCGAGTTTCACCTACCTCTCACTCTACTCCACTGTTATGGAAAGGGACCCATTCTTCATGTCCATGACCTTTGAGCAAGGACTTAGGTGGGATATTATGGCTCTGATGATTTATCTCAGCATCCCAATGCATGCGGGGGTGTTAGATCCAGCCCTCTTAGTGGGGAGTTTTCTTAATGAGTAGTCACCAGCAGAGAGGACCACCATCAGACATCACATAGTGAAGTATTCTGTAGCTGGCAGCAGATGGACATAACAGAGGTCCAAGAGGACTAGACCTTCAGGTGGACTACCGCATGACTCAGGATACCTTGTGTGGGGAACCAGAGACATAGTTAGTCATGTGAGGAACTTGTAGTGTTTCACATGCGGTGGGCAGGGTCACATGGATCGTTAATGTCTGACCTTCCATACAGATGATCAGTATATGGTTGAGGGATATCCTAGGTAGAGACAGAGGTTCAACCCAGGAGGTCTACAGGGAGCAGGCCGATGTGGCACAGGAGCTAGTCGTGCAACTGGTGGTGAGTGACGATTCGAGATGATATCTCCACCACCACCAGGTGGTTCACGCTGACCATAAGGAGTAGGTGGACACTGGGAAGCTCAGCTTCAGGCTGCTGAGGCCTACAACCATGGATCTCTGGAGATGATATGAGGTACAAACTATGTCTACTCCACCTTAGCTGTAGTACTTATTGACACAGGTGTCAGTCATTCTTTTATTGCAATTTCCCTTTTGTCGGGCGTGGAGATTCCAATAGAGTTTTTGGCTCGATCCTAATGGTTAGAGAATTCTATGGGAGCAGATTTGATGATTACACACCAGTGCCGGCAGTGTGAGCTTTCCATAGGAGGGGAGAGATTTGGCTGGGATCTCGTAGTAGCAGCATCAAGGCCTTACGACGCCATCTTGGGTATGGTCTGGTTATCCACAATCCATGCACATATTGACTATATTAAGCACAAAGTGTGTTGTGTCCACACGAATGGGACCAGGTTTACCTTCACTGGTGAAAAGGGAGCCTTTGCAGCATAGGATCGACTTACCCAGAGGAGAGTGTAGCCGATCACTTATCAATTAGCTAGCCTTACCCTTGGAGAGGTAGATGTGGAGAGTCTAAGCTATATTGTAGTGGTGGACCAGTATGTAGATGTCTTCCCTGATGATGTTCCAGGTCTACCTCCTTGCAAAGAGGTGGAATATTTCATTGACTTGTACCCCAGGACGACACTGATTTCCACACTAGCATATCGGATGGCTTCCGTGGAGAATCATGAGTTGTGAGTCGAGCTGGAAGACAAACATGGGAAAGATTTCATTTGTCCTAGTGTGTAACTTCCCAAGCTTCTACGGTACGCTTCTCTTTGAATAATGCGATAGCGTGTGTTGTACGCAACACCGAGTTCTAACAACCAATCAAACTAGCCGTTATGAATAGTAATACCTAATTTTTAAAATTATATATATTTTATATTTCAAAATGGACTTCATTTTGGGATTTGGAATATCTAATTTAGCCTAATGTGAAATTTTGGTACTTTTCGGATAACTTTCATATTTTGATGAATAGTGAAAATTACTAAATTTTAATTAAAAACAACTTTTTTAATCAAAATAATTAATAGTGATAAATTATGAATTTTAGTAGTTTTATAGTATATTTAGAATATATTTTTACCATTTAATATAATTTTGTTCATTGGACATAATTTTACAATTAAACCGAACATAAACAAGTGTCAATCTTTTGATAGTTATTATCTCTTAAAAACACGCTTTTTGTTTTGACAGCGGGAATTAATTTTAAATTAATTTCTGCCACTTCTGTGTTTTGAATTTAGGATAACGGATTCCATATTTGGAATCAGGATGTTCAAATTGTGTAAATAGGTAACTTTTAGTTTTAAACATTTTGAATAATTACTGTGGTAAATATTTTATTTACCATGGTTAAGGGTAAATCCGGTAAATAAGGGTTAAAAAATAATATTATAATAATACTAAATTACCCTAAAACGTGTCTTAACCCTATTGGTTGATACATGGTCGACCATGGTCATCTTTGGGTCGATTTTGAGACCCCATGGATCCACTTGTAAGTGATAATGACACTTTATTTTAATTAAGTTAAAATGAATACAAAAATGACACAAGCATATATCTTTTAGAAAAACAATTGTTACATAAAGTTATATATGTTTGATTTTAGATTATAAATATTCATTAGAAAGATAAAAAGATTTCATACATAATGATATTTTATTTATAATTTTTGGACATTAAATAATTTATTTTATTTATGACACAATGATGATGTAGTAATTACTATAATAGTGAAAAATTAAAATAATTGATATTATAAATACCCAAATAAATATAATATGAAACTTTTAATGAATTAAACTAATTTTTCTAGGATAAAATGATATATTAGGATTGATTTAATTGACTTTGTTCCAAGTAATCAATCTGTTATGAGTATCACAAAAATCAACTATTGAATAGTGTCAAAATTGACATAAAAGAGTTCTTAAAACAAATATTATATTATTAATTGATATTAAATTCCTAAAAATCTAAGGTTTGGCCAAAAGACTTATATCATGATAGGTTCATCATTAATGGACCACTTGGGGGTCGCTTGGATGTATATAGTAAGTTTATTAACCATATTATATAAAAATACAAAGAGACATTGTAAAAATGAAACTAATTAACGTAGAGTTAATACTTAACGATAAGGTTAATATAAGTACCCAAACCTAACTAAATTCAATTGATTGAGTGGGTTTTGACCTATACCCACCTTAAACTTTGAATAATCAACTTTGGAGCCATTAGAAACCGAATATGAATTTATTATAAATTAATATTTCTAGCTTTACCAAAGGTGCCCCTCACCCCTCTTATAAAAGGGCACTCCTCCTTCTCATTTCTTCACACCTTAAAAGCCTTTGGTTCAGCCAAACTCTTCCCAAATACTCTCCCAACATCCCTCAATACATCCTAGAGGCCTTAGTTTGATCATAAAGCCAACCTAAGGATCCATTTTGATCAAATCAAAAAGAAGAACCCGAAGAAGAGGTAATGTTTTCACCACCCCTTTTCAAGTTCTTTTCTTTTTCCACATCTTCTTTCTTTGTTCTTACCATTCTAAAATAATAACTCCAGTATCTTAAATATAATGTGATGTTATTATAAATATGGTACAACCATATTCAGTATTCTATCCACCCTTTGAATAACATGTCACAATACGTGCGTACGTACGGTTTACCGTCTCCACGTCGTGGTGTAATTGTTATTCAATATATTATTATTTGTATGGGTATAATAATGATGTGTAACTCATGTAAATAATAAATATATCATGTTAATGATTCTGTATATATTATATACCATCCAATAATATATTATTTTAATATCAAAAGAATGATATTGTCGCTCGTGCGTACGTACGGACTACCGTCTCCACGAACGCGATGAGATTCATTCTCCATCGTATCCATTCAAGTATAATTATCATTTGATGATTTAAAAATGATGTTTATGGACTTGATATCATTCTGGATATGAATAAGATACAACAAACATGGCTTATGTAACAAAACATATAAAAGAAAATGAGTAAGTTAACACCCGAACCGACGATAATTCTAAGATATTATTAACAAATCAATGTTAAAAGATCATATATGATATCATATTAATATATATTATTCTTGTATAATTTAAAAAAAATTATTTCACCATTATGCAGGAGGTTAACCTACCCCAACCAAGGAAAATTACAAGGTAATGGTTATTTCACAATCTCTTCATTATCCAGGGTTGTTTATATGTAATAATCTACTGGGATCTCTTTATCATCCACATCCATGTTTTCTTAAAAATTTATTTCAAAACATTTTTTATTATTTACAAGAATATGGGTTAAAGTCATTTATACCCCTGGTTGACTTGTCATAAGAGGTTTATAAAGGAATCTTTCTGTCGTTTTCAAAACAAGGTCCTTTTTAACCTTTTCGACAAGAATTAAGGTAAGAATGTTTTTTTTAACTTATACGGCGGGTGCGGCTATTTTCCACCATTATAAAATTTTCAAAGCTTCCCTTACAAGCTTATAAGAATATTTTCAAAGAAAATGTTTTATTTTATATGGATCTTAAATGATTTCAAAATAAAAGGAGATATTTCTTTAAAAATAATTTTTATTTCATCTATGTCAACATCCTTTGATGGATTTTAATATTATTTGAAGTTGATTTATTATGATACAAAACTTCTATATTGTATTGAAGGTTTTGTGATATGTTTGACTGTGGATGTGCTATTTTTATACCATTCATAGTTTATGGTGAAAGTATTGACATTTCGTATGCTAGTTTTAATACGAATGTTTATGTTATGTTTAAACCTTTTCATATGGCAATGCATTGGACTTAATATGTGACGGGTGGAGCACGCTATAGCTCCTCGATGCATCAGTAGGTCTCATGAGACAAACTAGTGTCTTGGCACAAGGCCTTGACAAAATCTTATTTGTAGTCTTGGCACGAGGCCTTGACTATGTGGTTATGATAGTCTGGCATTATGCATTCCAACATTATGAAAGTGGTTATTGATTTTTGCATGTGATTATTCGATTAGTAGAATATCCATGTGAATAAGTAAATGGAATTATTTCATTTTATTTATGTCATACCATGTTGAAAGTTCATGTTTGAAAGGCTTTTGTTTTATTTATGCATTACCTTAAATGTTTATTCTTATTTATGAAAGTTTCAGCTATATTGTTATCCTTACTGGGCATTTGAGCTCAACCCTTTTATATGTTTTATTTTTCCCAGGAAGTGAAGAAGTAAATTTTGAATGACCTGCAGGGATATTATATGGGGATATGAGTGTGGATTATGGAGACATTATGTTGTTGTAGTAGTTTTTCATTTTATGATGTAATGTAAAACATATGAATATATCTAGTGTTTCCAAGGCTACTAAACCAATCGGTCTTTCGATATTTGATCTTTCTTGTGATCATGCCAATGTTATGTAATAATGAACCGACTCTGGGTAACTAGGGTCGGGGCGTTACAGTTTGTATCAGAGGACGTTTAGTACAAACCTTGGAAGCTAGATTTAGATAAACTCTGATTAGAGCACGTAGACCTAAGATGAACTTTGAGGATTAGTATAGAAGAACATCCTAGAATTTTGGTATTATAGAGATTTTGTGAGTTTTCCGAGCAATACATCCCTATCTGGATACGAGCAGGTAGAGGCAGCTCTGGCACAGATGTACCTAGGGGTAAAACACGAAAACACCGCTTTGAGCTAGACTCGAACGGGAACTGGTGCACGACAACGGGCCTTGCTGCACTCTTGGTTACGACACTCCCGGGAGATATGCTTAGGATAACTCTCATTTTCTTTAAAAATCATTATGAAGGGTTTATGAGTATATACTTCCTCAAAGAAAACATTCTTATGATTATGGATTATATCCATAAATAGTTCAATTTATGTTAAGTGTTTTATAAGTATGGGATTATGTATTTTGATTCATAAACTGATCTAGTTTATGCCATTCTTTAGAAATGGCGCCTAGTGGAAGAAATGGAAACCGTATCAATGCACGCACTCCATGTAGGGATTGACCTCCTGCTCAAGATAATTATAGTGGAGCTGGTGATGCAACTGGAGCCGATCAGCTAATCACCATACTGGGACAACTTACTCAGGTTATGAATAATAACCTTACCCGTATGAATCACCCTGATCCGCAGCGTGGAGGATCAAAGTTAGATCGATTCATGAGGCAACAACCACCAACGTTCAATGGGAGTACAAATCCCTTAGTATCTGAGCAATGGATATTTTCCCTAGAGAAAATATTTTAGGCTTTGGGGAGCAGTGAAAGGGAAAAAGTTATCATGGCAGTTTACCACCTCACTGGAGATGATGATCAATGGTGGTCATTGATTAAAAATACGAAGGAAGATGATGAAGTATCAAATATGGAATGGTGGGAGTTAAAAAATCTGTTTTTAGAAAAATACTTTCCTCGCGACCATCGAGCAGATATGGAAAGGCAATTTCTAAGTCTTAGACAGAAGGAGGATGAGAATCTCACAAAGTATGAGGCTAACATTACAAGGTTAGAAAGGTACGCTGGTGATTATATACGTAACCAAAGATGTAAGATTGATCGTTTCTTTGATGGGTTAAAACCATTTCTCCGTCGAGCATTAGTCTCACAATCCTTTTCATCGTACAAAGACATTGTCTCATGTGCTATCAAGACCGAAAATGAATTCTCTAAGTCTTATGAATTTAAAGCAAAGCAAGAGAAGAAGAGGCCTGCTGATCAATCTGGGAATGGAAATAAGGGGAAGAATGGAATGGTTGAATATCCATCCTGTGGTAAATGTGGGAAGAAACACCCCAGTGCTTGCTTGAAGGGAATGGGAGTCTATTACAAGTGTGGTGAAAAAGGCCACCAAGCTCGTGATTGCAAAGGGAAGAAGGAAGCCACCAACGTTCAGTGCTACACTTGCAGGGAGATGGGACATTATGCTAATGAATGTCCTAAGCATCAGGAGAACTTACCTCAGAAAAGGCCAAGGGATCAAGGCCAAGCTTATGCTATCACTACTGTTGAGGTAGAAGCTCCGAAAGACGTGGTGGCAGGTAATTTAATGGTTTCCTCAAGTTTAGAAAATGCATTATTTGATTCTGGATCATCGCATTGTTTCATATCTTCCCAGTTTTCTAAGAAAATTAGATATTTCCAATTTGATTTAACAAGGGAGTTGTCAGTTAAAACTCTTAAAGGAAGTATCATTGCAACAAAGTTTTGTGAATCAGTCCTCATTAGAGCACATAAATGTTCGTTATCTGCTGATCTCATCGTCATACCTATGATTGAGTTTGACATAATCCTCGGTATGGACTGGCTTTCGGACTATGATGCGAAGATTTATTGTAAGAAGAAAGAGGTTACGATTCATGATGATAATGATAAGGAACACCTTATCTTTTGAGCGGAATCGTCACCACCTAATTCTTATTTAGATCCACCCTCAATAGCTCAACAAAATTCAATTATTGGGGAGGAAGAGAATGAAATAACTACGGGTGAGGAAAGGAATGTTCAAATAGAGGATGTAGCTGTTGTAAAAGAATTTGTAGATGTATTTCCGGAAGATTTACCTGGACATCCTCCAGAATGAGAAGTTGAGTTTTCCATTGATTTAATTCCTGGATCAAGGCCTATATCGAATACCCCTTATAGAATGGCCACTGTAGAATTAGTTGAACTAAATAAACAACTAGAAGAATTGAGTAATAAGGGATTTATTCTCCCTAGTGTTTCTCCATGGGGATCCCCTGTTCTTTTTGTTAAAAATAAAGATGGATCTATGATGTTATGTATCAACTACAGGGAGATCAATGCTATAACGATAAAGAACAAGTATCCCCTACCTCGTATTGATGATTTATTTGACCAACTACATGGAGCTCAATACTTTTCAAATATTGACCTTCGATCTGGATACCATCAGTTGTGTGTAAAGAAGGAAGACATTCCGAAGACAGCATTTCGAACCAGGTACGGGCATTACGAGTTTACTGTAATGCCTTCTGGATTGACTAATGCACCCTCTGTATTCATGGATCTGATGAATAGAGTTTTCAAGGAGTATCTAGATGAATTTGTGGTGGTATTTATTGATGATATCTTTGTATACTCCAAAACCTACGAAGATCATGAAAATCACTTGCGCATTATCTTGAAGACTCTGAGGAGGCATGAATTATATGGGAAGTTTAGCAAGTGTGAATTCTGGATTCAGGAGATTTCTTTTCTTGGCAATATTGTCTCTAAAGATGGAATCTATGTTGATCCTTCTAAGACCAAGGAAATCCAAGAATGGCCAGCACCTACGAGTATAACTGAGGTACGCAGTTTTATTGGTTTGGCAGGTTATTATCGACGTTTCGTCCAGAATTTTGCCCGATTGGCTAACCCATTAACAAAGCTCACACGTAAAGGGGTTAAATTTGTTTGGACAAAAGAGTGTGAATAATGTTTTGAAGAACTGAAGAAAAGATTAGTCAATGCTCCTATATTTACTCAACCATCGGGGAATGATTGGTTCGTTATTTATAGTGATGCATTAAAGAAAGGAATTGGTTGTGTCCTTATGCAGAATGATAGAGTTATTGCCTATGCATCACGACAGTTGAAAATTCATTAACAAAACTATCCTACTCATGATCCCGAGTTAGCAGCTGTGATCTTTGCTTTGAAGATATGGAGGCACTACCTCTATGGTGAAAAATGTGAGATTTATACTGATCACAAGAGTTTGAAGTATATTTTCTCACAAAAAGAACTCAACATGAGGCAAAGGAGATGGCTTGAATTACTCAAGGATTATGATTGCACGATACACTACCACCCGGGGAAAGAAAACAAGGTGGCAGATGCTTTGAGTAGAAAATACCATGGAGTTTTGAACAATATGATAATTGAAAGGGATCCAATTTTCATGGATCTAGTGAAGATGGACATGGGAATAACCAGGGAAGGTGAAACATCATTTCTTTTTCAAATGGTTGTCAAACCATCTTTAATAGAAAGGATTAAGAGTACTCAGACCGATGATAAAGAATTTCAAAAGAAGATTAAATCTGTGAATGATGGGAGATTGAGAGACTTTGTGTATGAAGATGGAATTTTGAAATTTGGGAAGAGACTTTGTGTTCTCGATATACCTGATCTAAAAAGGGAATTGCTGGATGATGCTCATAGTTCCAATTTCTTTATACACCCTGGGAGCACCAAAATGTATAGAGATTTGAATGAACATTTTTTGTGGGACAACATGAAGAGGGAGATTGCTGATTTTGTGTCAAGATGTATGGTTTGTCAACAAGTGAAAGATGGAAGGCAATAGCCTGGAGGAGTCATGCAACCTCTTCCCATACCAGAGTGGAAATGGGACAATATTGCGATGGACTTTGTCATGGGGCTACCAAAGACTCCTAGAAGGAACGATGCAATATGGGTTATTGTTGATCGTCGTACCAAGTCATCACATTTTCTTGCTATAAAAGAAGATCTACCCCTGGAACGTCTAGCAAGACTATATATTAATGAAGTTGTGAGACTTCATGGAGTACCCCTATCGATTTTTTCTGATCATGATCCCTGTTTAACTTCAAGATTCTGGAAAAGTCTTCAGAAATCCCTAGATACTAAACTTCATTTGAGCACTGCTTACCACCCTCAGACAGATGGACAATCAGAACGGACTATTCAGACCTTAGAAGACATGTTGAGATCTTGCTCACTTCACTTTCAGGGTATGTGGGATCAATATTTACCACTGGTAGAATTTTCCTATAACAATAGCTTCCATTCGAGTATTCAGATGGCACCATATGAAGCGTTATATGGAAAGAGATGTCGTACACCAACCTGTTGGGATGACGTTGGTGAAAGAAAACTTGTAGGCCCAGAACTGGTGGAGGAAACGGTGGAAAAGGTAAAAGTAATCCAAAATCACATCAAAGCAGCTCAAAGTTGGCAGAAGTGCTATGCCGATAATCGAAGGAAGGATTTGGAATTTCAAGTCGGTGATCATGTTTTCGTGAAGGTATCTCCGTGGAAGGGAGTCATATGTTTTGGTAAGAAAGGTAAATTGAGTCCCAGGTACATCGGACCTTTTGAAATTCTAGAACGAATTGGGGTTGTAGCTTACCGATTGGCAATGCCGCCAAGTCTCTCCAAAGTTCACGATGTGTTCCAGGTATATTTGTTGAGGAAATACATGCCTGATCCAACGCATGTACTCACCTATGAAGAATTAGAACAGGAACCCGATCTTTCCTATTGTGAAGATCCCGTCAGGATTCTTGATACGAGAGAACAAGTACTGAGAAACCGGACGACGCGTCTGGTAAAAGTTTTGTGGAGAAACCATAAGATGGAAGAGGCAACGTGGGAACCCGAGGAACTTATGATGAAGAACCACCCGAGTCTTTTCATGCGATAGTATTCTAGAAATTTCGAGGACGAAATAATTTGAAGGAGGGGAGAATGTAACACCCCAAGCTTCTATGGTACGCTTCTCGTTGAATAATGCGATAGCGTGTGTTGTACACAACACCGAGTTCTAACAACCAATCAAACTAGCCGTTATGAATAGTAATACCTACTTTTTAAAATTATATATATTTTATATTTCAAAATTGACTTCATTTTTGGATTCGGAATATCTAATTTAGCCTAAGGTGAAATTTTGGTACTTTTCGGATAACTTTCATATTTTGATGAATATGGAAAATTACTAAATTTTAATTAAAAACAACTTTTTTAATCAAAATAATTAATAGTGATAAATTATGAATTTTATTAGTTTTAAAGTATATTTAGGATATATTTTTACCATTTAATATAATTTTGGTCATTGGACATAATTTTACAATTAAACCGAACATAAACATGTGTAAATCTTTTGATAGTTATTATCTCTTAAAAACACGCTTTTTGTTTTGACAGCGGGAATTAATTTTAAATTAATTTCTTCCACTTCTGTGTTTTGAATTTAGGAAAATGGATTCCATATTTGGAATCAGGATGTTCAAATTGTGTAAATAGGTAACTTTTATTTTTAGACATTTTGAATAATTACTGCGGTAAATATTTTATTTACCATGGTTAAGGGTAAATCCGGTAAATAAGGGTTAACAAAATAATATTATAATAATACTAAATTACCCTAAAACGTGTCTTCACCCTATTGGTTGATACATGGTCGACCATGGGCTTCTTTGGGTCGATTTTGGGACGCCATGGATCCACTTGTAAGTGATAATGACACTTTATTTTAATTAAGTTAAAATGAATACAAAAATGACACAAGCATATATCTTTTAGAAAAACAATTGTTACATAGGGTTATATATGTTGGATTTTAGATTATAAATATTCATTAGAACGATAAAAAGATTTCCTACATTATTATATTTTATTTATAATTTTTTGACATTAAATAATTCATTTTATTTATGACACAATGATGATGCAGTAATTACTATAATAGTGAAAAATTAAAATAATTGATATTATAAATACCCAAATAAATATAATATGACACTTTTAATGAATTAAACTAATTTTCTAGGATAATATGATATATTAGGATTGATTTAATTGACTTAGTTCGAAGTAATGAATCTGTTATGAGTTTCGCAAAAATCAACTATTGAATAGTGTCAAAATTGACATAAAAGCGTTCTTAAAACAAATATTATATTATTAATTGATATTAAATTTCTAAAAATCTAAGGTTCGGCCAAGAGTCTTATATCATGATAGGTTCATCATTAATGGACTAATTGTGGGTCGCTTGGATGTATATAGTAAGTTTATTAACCATATTATATAAAAATACAAAGAGACATTGTAAAAGTGAAACTAATTAACTTAGAGCTAATACTTAAAGATAAGGTTAATATAAGTACCCAAACCTGTCTAAATTCAATTGGTTGAGTGTTTTTCGACCTATCCCCACCTTAACCTTTGAATAATCAACTTTGGAGCCATTAGAAACCGAATATGAATTTATTATAAATTAATATTTCTAGCTTTTCCAAATGTGCCCCTCACCCCTCTTATAAAAGGGCACTCCTCCTTCTCATTTCTTCACACCATAAAAGCCTTTTGGTTCGGCCAAACTCTGCCCAAACACTCTCCCAACATCTCTCACTACAACCTAGAGGCCTTATTTTGATCAGAAAGCCAACCTAAGGATCCCTTTTGATCAAATCAAAAAGAAGAACCCGAAGAAGAGGTAATGTTTTCACCACCCCTTTTCAAGTTCCTTTCTTCTTCCACTTCTTCATTCTTTGTTCTTACCATTCTAAAATAATAACTCCAGTATCTTACATATACTGTGATGTTATTATAAATATGGTACAACCATATTCAGTATTCTATCCACCCTTTGAATAACATGTCAACATACGTGCGTACGTACGGCTTACCGTCTCCACGTCGTGGTGTAATTGTTATTCAATATATTATTATTTGGATGGGTATAATAATGATGTTTAAATCATGTAAATAATAAATATAACATATTAATTATTCTTTATATATGATATACCATCCATTTATATATTATTTTAATATCAAAAGAATGATATTGTCGCTCGTGCGTACATACGGACTACCGTCTCCGCGAACGCGATGAGATTCATTCTCCATCGTATCCATACAAGTATAATTATCATTTGATTATTTAAAAATGATGTTTAAGGACTTGATATCATTCTGGATATGAATAAGATACAACAAAAATGGCTTATGTAACAAAACATATAAAAGAAAATGAGTAAGTTAACACCCGAAACGACGATAATTATAAGATATTATTAACAAATCAATGTTAAAAGATCATATATGATATAATATTAATATATATGATTATTGTATAATTTAATAACAATTATTTCACCATTATACAGGAGGTTAACCTACCCCAACCAAGGAAAAGTACAAGGTAAGGTTTATTTCACAATCTCTTCATTATCCGAGGTTGTTTATATATAATAATCTACTGGGATCTCTTTATCATCCACATCCATGTTTTCTTAAAAATGTATTTCAAAACATTTTTTATTATTTACAAGAATATGGGTTAATGTAATTTATACCCTTGGTTGAATTGTTATAAGAGTTTTATAAAGGAATCATTCCGTCGTTTTCAAAACAATGTCCTTTTTAACCTTTTCGACAAGAATTATGGTAAGAATGTTTTTTTTAACTTATACGGAGGGTGCGGCTATTTTCCGCCGTTATAAAATTTTCAAAGCTTCCCTTACAAGCTTATAAGAATATTTTCAAAGAAAATGTTTTATTTTATATGGATCTTAATTGATTTAAAAATAAAAGGAGATATTTCTTTAAAAAGAATTTTGATTTCATCTATGTCAACATCCTTTGATGGATTTTAAGATTATTTGAAGTTGATTTATAATGATACAAAACTTCTATATTGTATTGAAGGTTTTGTGATATGTTTGACTGTGGATGTGCTATTTTTATACCATTCATAGTTTATGGTGAAAGTATTGACATTTCGTATGCTAGTTTTAATACGAATGTTAATGTTATTTTTAAACCTTTTCATATGGGAATGCATTGGACTTACTATGTGACGGGTGGAGCCCGCTATAGCTCCTCGATGCATCGGTAGGTCTAATGAGACAAACTAGTGTCTTGGCACAATGCCTTGACAAAATCTTATTTGTAGTCTTGGCAAGAGGCCTTGACTATGTGGTTATGATAGTCTGGCATTATGCATTCCAACATTATGAAAGTGGTTATTGATTTTTGCATGTGATTATTCGATTAGTAGAATATCCATGTGAATAAGTAAATGAAATTATTTCATTTTATTTATTCCATACCATGTTGAAAGTTCATGTTTGAAAGGATTTTGTTTTAGTTATACATTGCCTTAAATGTTTATTCTTATTTCTGAAAGTTTCCGCTATATTGTTATCCTTACTGGGCATTTGAGCTCACCCCTTTTATATGTTTTATTTTTCCAAGGAAGTGAAGAAGTAAATTATGAATGACCTGCAGGGATATTATGTGGGGATGTGAGTGTGTATTATGGAGACATTATGTTTTTGTAGTAGTTTTTCATTTTATGATGTAATGTAAAACTTATGAATATATCTAGTGTTTCCAAGGCTACTAAACCAATCGGTCTTTCGAGATTTGATCTTTCTTGTGATCATGCCAATGTTATGTAATAATGCACAGACTCTGGGTAACTAGGGTAGGGGCGTTACATAGTGTTTCTCCTTGGGTATCCCCCATTTTGTTCAACATGAAGGCATATGTGAGCTTGAAGCTTTGGGATGACTATCGGCGCCTGAACCAGGTGACCGTGAAGAACAAGTAAGGACTCCTAGGGAATGATGAACTCTTTGATCAGCTGAAGGGAGAACTGCGGTTCTTGAAGATAGACATAAGATCATGCTATAACCATATTAGAGTCTGAGATGAGTATGTGTAGAAGAAGGATTTCAGATGTCAGTGCAGCCAATTCGATTTCATGGATATGCCATTCAGCGTGACCAAATACCGAACAGTGTTCATGGGACTCATGAACACGATCATCCATCCATACCTAGATTGCTTTGTAGTAGTTTTCATTTATTACATTATGATCTACTTGACTACTGAGGGGGAGCATGGCTAACAATTTCAGATAGTTCTAGACACAATATGAGAGCACGAGCATTATGGTAAGCTCTCAAAGTGCCAGTTCTAGATCAGAGACGTTCACTTTTTAGGACATGTCATTTCAGAGAATAGATTTTCGGTGGATCTAGGGAATATTGAGGCGGTACATGCTGGGGATCCAACTAGGTGTGTGTAGGGGGAACAAAGTTTCTTGGTATTAGTCAGATACTACCATAGGTTTGTGCCATATTTCTCCATAGTTGCATCACCTTTATCAGCTTTAACGAAGAAGTGGAAACCCTTCATGTGGTCGGAGAGATGCCAGCAGAGTTTTCAAGAGTTGAGGCAGAGGATGAATAGTGCCCCCATTTTGAGGCTTCCAGAGGAGGGAGTCATGTACGTAGTCTACTATGACGCATCCAGGACCAGGTTAGGATGTGTCCTAATTTATGAGCGAGTAGTGATCACATATGGTTCTCAACAGCTGAGACAACATGAACATATCTATGCCACCCATGATCTTAAGTTACCAGCAATGGTCTTCTCCTTAAAGATGTTGCGAAATTACTTTATGGGAGAGTGTTTTACAGCCTTCTTGGATCACTAGAGTCTCATGTATATCTACTCACAGAAGGACCTAAACCCAGGACAATGAAGCTGGCTTGGTTTCCTCAAGGACTATGACTTTAAGATAAACCATACACATGGGAAGGAAAATGTTTTAGTTGATGTAATCAGCAGAAGATCTGTTATACAGCAGCAAGGAGAGGCGATAGATTAGTAAGCCGCTTTGTATATATCATTTGTGGATCGAGATGGAGTAGCTTCTCTTCAGTATCATACAATCACTCCACCACTTCTTTAGTGATTCAGGGAGGTGCAGCATGGGGATACTGACTTTGAGGCTTGATGTGCACATATATACAAAGGACATGCACCTAATAGATTTTCTGAATGAGGGTAGCAAGTAATTCTCTTCTGAGGACGTATCATGGTACCAGTGTCAATTTGAGAAGAAGTGTAGCGAAAGATCCACACAACCCCTCTAGTGGTACATCCAAGAGTGGCAAAGATGTACCAGGAACTACAACAACAGCACTGGTGGCCGGTAATGATTAAAGTGGTGCCTCCCTTGTCAGCAAGTGAAGTCATAGAATCAGGTACTAGTACTCGTGGTTCAGCCATTATAAGTCCCAGAGTGGAAAGGGGATAAGATATCCATGGACTTTGTGATAGTACATCCACGTACATCCATGGGTCTTGATTCTATCTCGGTGATCGTCAACAAACTCACCAAGTCATCCCACTTCCTACCTATTAGAGAGAATGCTTTAGTAGAGAGCATGGGACACCAATATGTGAAATAGATTGTGTGGATACATGGATTTTCCTCTAATATTGTCTCTGATCATGATACAAATTACACATCCCAGGTATGGAAGGGGTTGCAGGAGGCTTTCAAGATGCAACTTCGTTTGAGCACCGCCTTCTATCCGCAGAAGGATGGCGAGACTGTGTGGGCCATTCAGACCATCATGAAAATTCTTATTACATGCGTTTTCAACATCATTCATAGCCGGTAGGATCAATTTCCTTTAGTGTAGTATGAAAACAACAAAAACTATCCCTCCATCATTGGGATGACACCTTTCGCGGCTTTCTATGACAGACCTTTTGGGTCGCCTTTGCGCTGGACTGACCTATGGAAGTCAGCACTCGTGGGACTAGAGATGGTACGAGTTACCACAGAGAAGGTTCATATCATCCAAGAGTGGATTAAGTCTACACAGAGTAGGAATATGTCTTATACCGATAGGAGAGAGAGACTTGTGGAGTTCGAGGATGGTGACTGCGTCTTTCTACGGCTCTCACCTGGACGTGGTTTGTGGAGATTTGGAAGGGGTGGAAAGTTATCTATGAGGTTCAATGGAACCTTATAGGTCCTTAGAAGAGTTGGTGAGGTGGATTACCACCTAGTACTTCCCCCTCGGTTGCTTCGGGTTCATGACGTCTTCCGCGTATCCTAGTTGAGGAGATGTGTGCATTAACCTTCTCACTTTATTCACCACGGCGAGTTGGACGTTGACGATGGGGCTATATTTATGGGGGTTCTAGTAGAGATTGAGGATCGATATGAGAGTGTACTTAATGGATGGTTGATAACTCTTTTGCGCGTTCACCGGAAACACAAGAACCTCCAAGAGATCACATGGGAGTGAGAGGCTCAAATTCATTCTCAGTACCCCCACTTGTTTCCTAGTTTTTGTATGTGGATTTCGAGGATGCAAACCCCTGAGTTGGGGAGAATTTAATGACCTGAAATTTACATGTAAATATTTTTAATTATATAGGAATTTTATGAGTCTGCAAAAATTGACATCTCATGATTCTAAGGCCTGGTGTACCCGGAATAAAATTTTGATCTTTTTTTGGGTACATTCAGTTAACGTGAAAGTGGGTTTTTGTAACTTTTGAACCAATGCTCGTAATTGAAATCGGAGGACACCGTTGAACTCGCAACACTGATATTTTCTTAAGTAGACTTTCAACTCGACCATAGTTGGTTTAGGGTGAAAGATAGTTTTCATGATTATCATGGAATAAGAAAAATAACATGTTTAACATTTTTATTTTTATTTTTGAATCCTCTCTACATGGGTTATGGAGGTGGGGACCACCCAAACTAGAAAACCCCAAAAATTTAATTCTAGTGGTGCAGACCACCCAAACCCCCTTTAATTAGAGATAACTCATGTACTTCCTCCCAAAAATTAAATTGGTCAACTCCCCATTTAATTTTTGGAGCCAACTAAAAGTTAATGTAATCTGTCAAATTTTTAATTGTGCCAACATAATTGATTTACTTAGATTAAATTATATTGGCACATATATTCTTTGGGAGGAATTGGTTGGAAATGGAGAAGGGGAGAACATGTGGATGAGCATTCTCACCAACGAAGAACACCTCCCAAAGAAGATATTCTTCAAATGAAGAACACAACAACTTCTCCAACAAAGAACGTGCCACCTCCAACAAGGTACGACTTCAACAATGACGAACTGATGTTTGAACTTCCCTCCTAATCGATGTAAACATACCTCTGAGGTAGAGGTTTTTTTATTATTAGTTTTTTACATTGAATTAATCCTCATGATCCGCCTGCTACCGAACTAATACGGATAGAGCGGGCCAAACAAACATAGCCCGATCCTTCCACATTTCTTCAGGTTTAGTGTGTTCTTCGTGATGGAGGAGGACGTCAACCGAATCCGGTGGGGAATGGGAACGACATCCAGCACCACGGCCGACCACGACGAAGGGGGCAGCGTGACCATGCCACATGAGAAGGGTCGCGGCCTGTAGGCTGTGGCCGAGAAAAGGCGGTGACAAGACGCATGATGGGGACGGCAGTGTGGGACAATGAATCGGGGAGAAGACGGTTTGTGCCCTACCGCACTATGGCCGCCCCACTATGTAGGTTGCCCAGTGCAGGCTAGTCCGGAGCCAGCAGTCTTGTTCGGACCAAGTGGTTCTGGCCGTGTCGGGTCGGGTCGTTCTAACCTAGTCAGACTGGACCTTCACCAATTTCGACCTATATCATACTTTTGGCCATAGCATTGGTACTAGGTGTCCGTTTAACGGACTGCCTCTAGTTCCGGAAACATTGGAGCGAGAATTTTTTTTTGGAATACCCCATTTGAGATTTTCATAATTTTGGGGTACGGTCGGGTTGGATCAAACATGAATCCAACCAGGCACTCGGGACTAAAATGCTAATAACATACAAACTGGGCGACCGATGGACTCAACATCTGTTGTGTTGAGACCCCTATTACATGGCATTCCACTGGGATACATTATCGTGTGACTTCATGGCAGTTGGAGTATCGACCAGTATCTTGAGGAGCAGACTCTCCCAGAGACAAGCATGCTTAGTGTGGGTAACTTGTAGCTGGCTGTGATGATTTACTAAGATCATGTGTCGGTCTGAAAATGTACTAATGATATATCAGGATCCTATGTGGGTATGACGATGTAATGACTATGTACTAGGATCCTGTGTGGGTCTGACGATGTACTGACGGTGTACTAGGATCCTCTGTGGGTCTGACAATGTACTGGGATCCTATGTTTTTTTGACGATGTACTAACGATGTACTAAGATACTGTGTGGATATTACGATGTAATATGATCCAGTGTGGGTCTGACGATGTACTGACGATGTACTAGGATCCCGTGTGGGTCTGATGATGTACTGATGATTTACTAGGATCATGTGTCAGTCTGACAATGTACTGACAATGTACTAGGATCCATTGTGGGTCTGATGAGGTACTGACGATATACTAGTATCCTATGTGGTGGGACAATGTACTAACATTGTACTAGGTGAATGTGTGGGTCTGATGATGTACTAGCATTGAACTACGATCCTATATGGGTCTGACGGTGTATTAGGATCCTGTTTGGGTCTGACACTATACTGGGATCCTATGTGGGTCTGCAATTTGGGATCCTTCATGGGTCTTCCTCATAACAGAGTAAGTTGATTCAGTTGTTAAATTTAATCATCGTTACTATTATACCTTAGTTATACCTGGTGTGAGATGAGTCCATACCCGTGTGGTACTTTTCCTTCGTAGTAATACCTTGGTGGTATTCTTATGTGTTGTGTACATGTGTGGTAATTACCACTGTGGTAACCATTCCATTGTAGAATATATGAGCTTTGGGCTTTGGAGTTGGACCTTGTGTTTCCTCTTTATTGAGATGGGCTTACTAGATAACTTTGCTATTTCTATTGGAATATACATAAGTCGGGTTGTCAGATGAATTCTTATCGTGTGGTTTATCCTTTGTTGATTTTGTGAGATATTGAGTGTCTAGGGGTCCCTAATGTTTATCAATATACTCACCACATCACGGGCCATGCCCACATCATGTTGTATTTAGTGTAGACGACGGACAATGCTTTCTGAGGACGTGGGTACCAAGACTAGAGGTAGTTCGAAAGTATACCTTAGACGAGGCTTATCACTGAAATGACCATTCGAGAGTTGTAACTTCCCATCAGGTAGGATTCTTGGTCGGTGTTCAAAGGAGTTATTCAGTTGATTGTTCCTTTCCAGTTTCCCATGCACTTTTCGATTGGGCTTGTATTCTGGCCGCTCGTTCATACTATACACACTCCTTTTTCTATACAGTTTGCTTGTGTTCGTATCTTGCCATGTGCATGGTTGCGTGTGTGTACAGGTTATAAAAGAAATGACTTCCTGGTTTTAGGGAATACACCTTTTGGTGCTAGTCGCCAACCCATGTCATATGGAAGTCGGGCTTGGGGTAGTCACAAAAATAGTCCTGGGGGACGGGTCATGATATATTTGATGGGTGAAACATCAAAATCATGCAAGTAAGTATTTCTAATTTTCATTTATTCCCTTTTATTATGGTTTATTTCATCATTTCATGAGTTATAAAGTGTCTAAAAGAATGGTTTCATAACTAGCATTATTCTTTGTTCCCTTTTTGTGAAATCTTGTGGTTTTAGGATTCTTTTGACTTCCTTGTGGTGCGGCGGTGGTGCGGTTGACGTTTCACACCAATATTTGAGTGTTTCGACACTTTAGTTAGGTGATGTCACTTGTATGGAATTATTGATGAGTTATAATGATTTATTTACTTATTTCTCATGTTCCTTTCATGTTTTTCATTGTTCCATAACAATTTTCAATGGAGTTTGTTAAGCGGTTAATTTTATAGCTTCACTTTTGCTTCAAATTGGGTGTTTTCCATTAGTAACTCTTATGGTAGTGTTTTTGTTTATTTTATATCATAAGAAAATGGTTTTACAAATGTTGTTTGGGCGGCCAATTACGCTTTGGTAGGGACATTGTTTGATTTATTACTTGAAATAGGGGTTTGAAATGTTTTTTGTGTGCAAAACATATTTATACTACTTGTGAATATATTGTGAAAATTGTAAATGATTTATTGGGATAAAAAATGTGTGAAAATGATGTTCAAGTACCATTTTAGTGAGTGTGCTCAATTAATATTGGTTTTAAAGGTAATGTTGTATCAACCCAGGATTTCATAGTATGTTATTTTCCTTAAAATATTTCAATATCTTGGGTTATATGCAACACCGAGTTCGAGCACACCACGACTTACCAAACTAGCCATTTAAAAAAGGGTTATGAATAGTATTAACGAAATATTGAATGATATGTACACTATATAATTTTAGAATCCATATTATGTGTTTCTAAGACATAATATAATAACAAATTCATTTTTTTATAAAAGAAGTATTTTACAAAAAAGGAAGTTTTACCACTTTCTAATGGAACCCCTTTTTAAAACCAACATTTGACCATTTTATATATTCAATTTAATGAAATTAAATTCTTCCTCAGAATCGAAAAAAATTGAATAAATTTTTTGTACTTTTCGGATAACATTCATATTTTTATGAATACAGAAAAATACTAAATTTTAATGGAAAAAAAACATTTATAATCCAAATAATTTAAAGGGATAAATTATGTCGTAGAATTATTTAAAAGTATAAATATATTATATTTTTTTCATTTAATACAATGTAGGTCATTATATGAAATTTCACATTTAAATTTGACATAAACATGTTTCAATATTTTGAAAGTTTTTACTTTTTAAAAACCCGCTTTTCAGTTTCAAATACAGGAATTAATTTTTAAATAATTAATTCAATATCTATGTTTTGAATTTGTTAAAATAGAATTCTTTTTTGATTTTGGGATATCAAAATTAGATTTGGGTGGATTTTTTGTAATTATCTGAAACCATTCAATTTTTAATTATTAGTGAAATACAATGCATTATAGTTTAGAACTAGCGATTGATTTAATTAATTAATTATTTTATTTAAATTTATTTTAAGTAAAAATAGATGTTTAATACCTATATATTTTAAATTAAATTAATTCGAGTCATTCTATAGTAAAACTAGATGTATAATATTTTATTGGACTTTTTACAGTCTTTTACCTACCTTATTAGAGCATTTGAAAATTTGAATAATACTTAATTTGACCGCATCTGTGTGTTGAATTACAAAAATCTGAGAGACATGATTGACATCAGAAAGTAAAATGTGGTTCAATAAGATGAAAATAATTTTTGATGAATAGTAACTTTGGACTTTTATTTACCACGATTAAAAATAAATAGGGTAATTATGTGTAAAATTTTATTATAATTATGCTAAAACATGTCCTAATACTATTGGATAAGTATAATTCGACCCAAAAAACCTTAGGAATTCAATATGATCCTCATTTATCCACATGGATTAGAATATGGCATTTATTATTAATTAATTTTAAGAAGAGTTAATACATTTAAATTCAATGTTTAATAACTAAAAAATTTTAATATAAGGTTATATATGGGATAAATTCGACTATAAATAATAATTATAAATATAAAAGGATCTCTTATATAATGGTATTTTATTTATAATTTTTAGACCATATAGAACTAAATTTATTTATGACACAATGATGATGCTGTAATTATCTTATTTATGAATGATTAAAATAATTGATATTATAAATATCAAAATAATTGTAATTTGACACTATTGATTAATTCCAGTAATTTTATAGGATAAAATTACATGTTAGGGTGGATTAAATAAATTTTTTAGGTAATCAAGATGTTTTGATTTTCACAAAAACCACATAATAAATAATGTCAAAATTGACTTAAATTATTATTTTTTATATACAATATTATTGGTTGATATAACATTCCTATAAATTTAATGGTTCTACCAAAGGGCTTAAATAATCTTATATATTTCATTAATGAACCTCTTAATAATATATTGTATGTTTAGAGAATGTTTAATAACAACATAGTGTAAGAATACAAGAAGACATGGTAAAAGTTAGACAATATAACTAAGAGTTAAATCAAATGGATATGGTAAAAATGGTGACATAAACATATCTAAAACCTATTTTTAGAGAGTTTTTCGACCAATCCCATAATTTTCTTTGAAATAAATTATTTTGGATCCATTAGAAAAAGAAAATGATTTTATTATAAAAATGTATTTCATGGTTTTCCTAAACTGTCCCTCACATCTCTTATAAAAGGCTACCTACCCTTCTCTTAATCACACATCTCCAAAGCCATTCGGCTCAGCCAAACCCTGGTAAAATATCTTCCCAATTCCCCTAAAATCAACGTAGAGTCCTTAGTTTGATCAGAAAGCATACCTATGGAGCCCTTTTGATCCACTAAAAATGAAACACTCGAGGAAGATGTAATAATTACACCACCCCCTTTCAAGTTCATTTCATCTTCCACATCCTATTTATTTGTTGCTTCCATACCAAAATAATATCTCCGGAACCATTTAAATACTGTGATGTTAATATAAATATGGTACAACCATATTTGTTTTTCAATCCATTTTATAAATGACAAAGTCAAAATACGTGCGTATGTATGGATTAAAGTCTCCATGTAGTGGTGTAGTTTGTTATTAAAACACTTTATTATTTGGATGGGTATAATAATGAGTATAATAGTGTCGCTCGTGCGTACATACGGATTACCCTCTCCCTGAATGCAAAGATATTCATTCCCCATCGTAGTCATTACCAAATTATTTTTATTTTATGATTAAAAATAATTTTTATCAACATTATTTCATTAAGTATATGAATCAAATACATCAAATCCACAACAAACATGGCTTACATATCCAATCATATAACGAAAAATGAATCAATTAACACCTGAATTGATGATAATGCTGAAATACTAGTAACAATGAAATATTAGAATATCATATATGATATCATATTTATGTTTTAGTTTCTTGTGTAATATAATAACAAAATTTCACCAATATAAATGAGGTTTACCTACCATATAATAAAGGAAAGTACAATGTAAGGGGTTTATTATCTCACATTTAATTCCGTGAGATTTCCATTGTTAGTCACTTCTTTATTGTAGGTAGTGTATTGTGTAATGATATTTGATATATATTATCATGATTCTCTTTATATTCATGATATTCGGTGATTCATTTGGTGGTTATAAACTTTTTTCCATACGACTCTATTGACATCAACATGGTAAGGGTTTTTTATCTCACTTATTATTTCTTTGTGATTAAAGCTATATTTCCATTATTTCCTTTTATGTGGTGTATATATGGATTATGATTGTATTTATTATGTAATATACATTAATTTATGGGTATTTACATCTTCGTTTTATTAACCTAATTTCATGGGATGTATGTTTTGTGAATCACGAAATTGTTATGGGAATTTATAATTTCAAATTCCACTCTTTTGGTTTTATGAAAAAATCATATATTATTTTACTCCAAGATTATGTGTAAAATAACTATTTATGTATTTATGTCATAACTTCCACTCATGTTTGTGTGATTATTCTTCTAAAATACATTATCATTCCATTGAAAAATTATAAAGTCATCGATATGATTTTGAAAATGAGTAATCTTAACTCAATTTTCATTCATTAAGTTAAACACCACGTCATTTGGTGTAGTTGTAACAAGAATATGTGTGAATGACCTCTTATTGTTTTATATGGAATATACAATCATATTTTGTTTATTTATAATTTTTACACATAATTATTTCATTTATTAATTCTAAACCTAAGGATACATTCTTTATAAGGTATTTCATCTCAACTTACATTCCATTGAGACATCTTTCTCATTATTTTCCAATTCACTTTTATTTCATGTATATACTGTACTTTGAAATAATATATCTTGAATCACTTTATTCCCATGATATTGTTATGTTTTTATTACCTCAATTATTTTTATTCAAGCGTTTCTCATTTGGTAAGAAACTCTAACTAAAATAACATTTTAAATGTTTTAATAATTTATTCTAATAAATATTTAACATTAATGTTCATGTTTTAAAAATGGTTTTATGGATTTAATTATATGGACATTAAGGTTTTAAAATTAAAATTCATTCTAAATGTTTCTAAGTGATATGGGAAACTTTGATTGAAAAATCTATTTTAAACATCTTCTTTATAAATTTTGATACTTTTAAATGTTTTTAAGAAAAAGATGGATATTTTTCTCAAATTGTTTTGATGATTATTTTCATCTATGTCAATATCATTCAATATTATCGATTTCTGTTAATTTATTATAGTATAATCTTCCATATTGTATTTAATGAGTTATGTTTGAATGTGGATGTACTATTTTTATACCATTCTTGGTTTATGGTTAAAATATTTACATTTTATATGCTGGTTTTAATACGAATGTTTCTATAATGTTTCACCCATTCCTAAGAGTAATGAATTGGACATAGTAAGTGATGGGTAGATCCCACTATAGCTTCTCGATGAATTAGTAGGTCCCATGAGATGAACTAGTGTATTGGTACAAGGCCTTGGAAAATCTTATTTTACGTCAGGGAATAAGTCCTTGACTATGTGGTTAGGAACACTGGAATTATTAATTGCATCATTATGAAATTGGCTATTGATATTACATGTGATTATTCCACTAGTAGTATATCCATGTGAATAAGTAAATGGAATTATTTCATTTATCATCTCCATATTATGATGATGATTTTCTTTAATGTTATTTTGATCTAGTCTTTTACATATCCTAAATGTTGATTCTTATTTATGAAATTTTCAACTGTATATTTATCCTTATTGGGAATCTGAGCTCACCCCTTTCTTATGGTTTACTTTTTACATGATGAAAAGAAGTATATAAAATTATCCTTTAGGAATAGACTATGTGATATATGATTGTTCAAAGGGGACATAACGCTGTTTTTTATTTTAAGATGTAATTTAAAACATATGTATGTATCTAGTACATCCAAGACTACTGAACTAATCGGTCTTTCAGGACATGATTCATTGTATCTTGAAAATGTTGTGTAATAATGCACCTATTCTGGGTAACTGGGGTTGAGGGGTTACATTTGGTATCAGAGGAAGTTTAGTACAAACCTTGGAAGCTCTATTAATAAAAACTTGGATTAGAAAACAATACCCTAAGATAGTCAATGAGGATTAGTATATAAGAACATCCAAAAAATTTGTTAATGAAAATATTATGTAAATTTTTCAAGAAATACATCCCTGTCTTGATATGAGCAGTTATATGCAGCTCTGGACAGAAGTACCTAGGAGTGAAAACACTTAAAAGGAGTTTCAGGCTTGACTCGGGGTATCCTGGTACACAACAATGGGCCTTGCTGCACTCATTGTTAAGACACTCATGAGGGATATGCATAGGATACTTCACAATTTCATTACAAACTGATTTGATGAATTTTAATATAATATGAGAATAAATAACCTTGGTTAATCCTAAGGTGTTTTAAATTGAATATAATGTGTTATGATACTATCTATATGATTTTATGAATCACACTATGCATTCCTTTGTTAGTCAATTGCTTGATTCCAAGGCAATCCTAGTAACATTGAATATGATGTACAAGGTGGGAACTGTGTTGGAATTGAGCAAGGAAATAGAAATTTTATAGGAGTAAACGATATTATGTTCATTCTGAATCAATTTTCCCAAAATATGATCAAAAACATATATATTAACAAACTTCTAGACACAAAAATGAAGATAAAGTTGGTAAATGATAAGAGCTCCAGTAGTGGAGACCAAAGAGAAAGGAAAGATCTATTTCAATCATATAGGAAACATGGAAGGAGACACCTAGGAAAGTGTCATAATGGGATAAAGAAATTCCTTCTATGTGGGAAATATGGAAATAATTTAAATAATTTTTGAGAAAAAACAAACAGTAATATGGGAGAAAATAAAAATGTTCCTAAGAATCCAATTACAGTCATTTTCCATAATTGAAAGGGACCATGGAATTACCTTACTCAATGCCCTAATCTATAGGATAACATCTAAGTCAAGTAAGAACCTATGGGGAAATAAATGGATGGAGAAATGTTTAAATATTTGGGATTTCATTGGAAGTCTATTCTCTTGTATGTGAAATCATTCATATTGTTATGATAAAATTATATTTGAGGAATAATTATCATTTCTTTTGTGGATATAGTTATAGACAACCATTTGGGATTATATGATCCTTAAATTTGTGGAAATTACAAGTTAATAATTTTGGGGAAGAAAATGTGAGGTATGAGATAACATTTGTGCTTAAATTATGTTATGGTTATTTTGAAGAATTTATCTCATTTTTGAAATGTTATAAAATATTGTTTTTGAAAAAGGACAACACGCAGACCGTGTGAAAACCTGTCAAATCAGAAAAAGCTTTGGGAATTGAACCCAGAACTATTGTGCGATTGGGATTTATTTCATACCATTGGACAACATTAAGTCCCTAGTTAGTAAAAATAATTATTTTTAGTTAAATGATTTTATTGATCAATAATAAGTTGAATTGGGATCTTATGTCTTATCAAATGGATATCCTTAGTATTGGAAAATGATTTGGTGATTAAGTGATAAATGTTATTTTTGAAGCTGTTCGATCTATTTGGAACACTATATTCCAAATGAAAATAGAATACTATGGTATTTCATTTGAGGTGTAATGGTGTATTTTTATCTATGTTTTTATTGATGATTTATAGTGATTTGTGTTATTTATAGAAACAATTAACCTATCATAGAGAATATGTGATTAGGTTAATTACTTTTAAATATGTGACTTTAAGAGTAGTAGATGTTATTTGGAGATAAAAATTAACATGGAAGACTATATAATCAAAAAATTCTATGTCTTGGGTTTCAATATTAGTTATGATTATATTGATGGATTTTAAGGTAAACATTTTATATAATGGTATTTTTAGATCTTTGGGTATTGTTGGATTAATTTTAGATATTATATTAGTATTTCTTTCTCTAAAGGATTATCCTATTTGGGGATCATTTGATGTTTTAATAACCATTTTTTTTGGTTAATCTCAAAATTCAAGGGAAAAATATAGTTTATATTTTGTGGATCATGAGGTTATATAGAAGTTGATTCTAGCGCTTTAGGAGTGACAATGTAATCTTGAATACTCGTCATTTGGGAAAAAAGATGGATTTTTGGTTGAAATTTGTTTTGGATGAAAGTCTACATAAAAAGTAAGTATATCACTTTATGTTCTTAGTAAATGTCACAAATAAATTCCATAACATTATGAAAGGGAACTTAAAAAAGAATCTATTTACTTTACCTACTAGGAAATTAATGACCGTTTATTCCATCACAAGTCTGTGGTTTTCTTGTTGTTAACTTTTTCATGGTCATATATTGTATCACTCTTCATCAGAACATGACACTTAGTCATTCATTCATATCCATATTTGTCTACATGGATTACTAGTATGGGTTATCTCAGGTGACCTCTGTACTTCCCTTTCTTTCTTTTAAAGCGATAGTCTTATTATTCTCTTTTTTCGAAGTGGGACTCTCAATGATGTTCCCATGCCAAATTTTAAAATTTCTAGGACACAATTACTAAATGGGGGGAAGAATGTAACCCTGTAATATTTATAGAATGTTATTTTTTATATAATTCAATATTTTGTTCTACTCACAACACCGAGTTCGAGCGCAGCACGACATACCAAAAAAGATGGTCAAAATGGGGTTATGAATTGTATTAACTGAATTTTGAATTTTATATACCTATTAAAATTTTATATTCCATATTATGGGTTTCATAAAAATTATATTAGAAGAAATTAATTTTTTAAGATAAAAGTTTTATTTTTTAAAAAATGAAAATTTATCACCATTTAATGGAAAACCATTTTTTAAAAAAAATATTTAATACTTAATATATTAATTTTATTGAAATAAATTTCATTTTTAGAATCATGAAATAAAAATATATTTTAAATAAATTTTTGTACTTTTTTCCAAATTATCACATGTTGATGAATATTGAAAAATACTAAATTATAAATTTGAAAAACATTTTTAATTGAAATAATTTATATGGTAAAATTATGAATTTAAATGGATTGGATGTATAATTAAATTTTATTTTTATCATTTAATACAATGTATGTCATTATATGTAATTTCCCATTTAAATATTACATAAACATATGTAAATCTTTTGATAGTTTTTACTTATAAAAAAACATATTTTTGGTTTCGACAATGGGAATTACTGTTAAATTAATTAATGACCCTTATATAATCTAAATTTGGTAAAATAGAATTCATTTTTCAATTCAGAATATAAAAATTTTCATGGGGGTATTATTTGGTACTTTTCTGAAACATTCAATTTTTGATGAATAGTGAAAAACACTATGGTATAGTTTAATACCAACGTTTCATTTCAATAATTATTTATTTTATTTAAATTTATTTTAAGTAAATATAGATATTTAATACCTATATAAGTTCAATTTAATTCATTGGTGTCATTCTAAAATAAAATTATATGGATAAATTTTATTGAAATTTTTACCATCTTTTACCCACCTTCTTGAAGCATTTCAAATTTGCATAAAACAAAACTTTACTTCTTTTGTGAGTTGAATTTAAAAAATCCAAGACAAAATGTTGACATCAGTAAGTAAAATGTGGTTAAATATAATGAAAATATATTTTTTGATTATTAACTTTTGACTTTTATTTTCCAAGGTTAAAAGTATATAGGGTAATTAAGGGTAAAAATGATATTATAATTACCTTACACATGTCCTAATTATATTGGATAAGTGTAATTAGACCCAAAAGAACCATATGAATAAAATATGGTCCTATTTGGTCCACTTGGATAAGATTATGACATTTATTATTATTTTATTTAAAGAAGAGTAAAAAAGAGTTAAATTCTATGATTAATAACTAATGATTTATAATATTGAGTTATATATTAGATAAATTCGACTATAAATATTCATTAGAAAGATAAAACAATTTACTATATAATGGTATTTTATTTGTAATTTTTAGAAACTATATAATTATATTTATTTATAATACAATGATGATGCAATAATTACCTTATTAAAGAAATATTAAAGTAATTGATATTATAAATTTTCAAATAAATGTTATATGAAAATTTTTAGGAATTACAATAATTTTATACAATAATATGACATGTTAGGGTTGATTAAATAAATTTTTTCAATGTAATCAAGCTTTTATTATTATAAAAAAACCAAATACAAAATAATGTCAAAATTGACAAAAATGAGATTTTAAAAAAAATACAATACTATGGGTTCATATAATATTCTTAAAAATATATGGAAGGACTAAATGGATTATATAAAATTATATAAGTCATTAATAAACCACATGAGGTTCACTAGGATGTTTAGTGTATGATTATTAACAACATAGTGTTAAAATAAAAAAAGACACGGTAAAAGTTAAACTATTTAACTATGTGTAAAATCTAAAAGATAAAGTCAAAATGGTAATCAAAACATGGATAAAACCTATATGTTGATAGTTTTTCCACCCATACACATATTAGGTTCTAAATAAATCAATTTGGAGCAATTATAAACTGAATATTATATTATTATAAAATAACATTTCAATGTTTTCCAAAAGTGACCCTCACCACTCTTATAAAAGGATACTTCCCCTTCTCTTAATTTCACACCCCCAAATCCATTTTTACCGGCCAAAACCAACTCCAATATTCTCCCAACATCCCTAAAATAAACTTATAGTCCTTACATTGATCTGGAATCCAACATAAAGATCCCTTTTGATCAACTCAAAAGGAAACACCTAAGGAAGAGGTAAAAATCTCACCACCCCGTTTCAAGTTCTTTATTTCTTCCAATTCCTCTTCCATTTCTGTTTCCATACCAAAATAATAACTTTAGTACCTTCTACATACTTTCATGTTATTATATATATTGTAAAAACCTATTTTTTATTCTATCGATTCTGTAAATAATAATGCCACCATAGGTCCGTCCGTACGGTTTATTGTCTCCATGTCGTGGTGTAGTTTTCTATTCAAAGACGTAATTATTTGGATGGGTATAAAATAGAGTATAAATGTATTAAATAATAAATATAACATTATAATTATTCTTTATATGTGATATAACATCCAATTTCATATGATTTCACCATCATTATTAGGATATTGTCGCTTATGCATACGTACAGATTACTTTCTCCAAGAACGCAATGAGATTTGTCCCCCATCACAATCATACAAGAACATTTTTCATTTTAAGATTATAATTAATTTTTATGAACATAATATCATTCTATATATGAATCAAATACATCATAACCATTACAATCATGGATTACGTAACAAAGCATATAAAGGAAAATGAATCTGTTTACACCCGAAATGATGATACTTCTGAAATATTATTAACCATGAAAAATTAGAAAATAATATATGATATCATAATTAAGTAATAGGTTCATGTATAATTTAATACCAATGATTTCACCCTTATACTATAGGTTAACCAACCCTATACTAAGTAAATGTACAAGGTAAGGGGTTTCTTATCTTACATTTAATTCCGTGAGACTTCCTTTGTTCGCCACTTATTTTTTGCATGTGCTGTATTGTAACAACATTTGATATATATCATCATTATTGTCTTTATAATGATGGTATTATATGATTCATTTTATGGTTATTAAATTTTGGTCATACGATTTGAATGATTAAAACATTGTTAGGGGTCTTCATCTCACTTCTTATTTCCATGTGATTCTTACTATATTACCACTATTTCTTTTTGTGTGATGTATGTACTGCCCATGATTTTATTCCTTATATAATATACTTTAATTTACTAGGATTTACATCTTAATTATATGGTACTTATTTTATGGGGTGTTTATTTCATAAGTCACCGAATCGGTAAGGGAATTTCTAATTTCAATTTCCATTCATTGGGTTTTACAGAAACATCAATGATTATTTTACTCCAAGATTATATTTGAAATAACTATTTAATTATATATTTAGTAATTTACACTCCCCACTGTGTGTTTATTCTATTTATAAAAATCATCCCTCCATTGATAAATTATCATGTCATCGATATAAACTGGATAAGAGTAATCTTAATTCAATTTTAATTCATTGAGTTAAACACCCAAGTCATTGGTGTTGTTGTTACAAGAATATTTGTGAATGTACAATAATTTTTTTAAACTGAATATCCAATCATATTTAGTTTATTTATATTTTTCACACAAAATTATGTCATTGATTTATCCTTAACCATTGGATACAGTAATTATAAGGGATTTCATCTCAACTTACATTCCATTGAGACTTCTTTGTTGTTATGCGCCAATTAACATTTATTTGTTTTATATACTGTACTTTGAAATAATATATCATGAATCCATTTATTCTCATGATATTATTATGTTTTTATAACCTCAATTATTTTTATTCAAGTGTCTATCATTTTTTTAGAACCTCCAACTAAAATATCATTTTAAATGTTTCAAAAATTTATTCTCTTGAATCATTCTCATTAATGTCGATGTTTTAAAAATGGTTTTATGGATTTATTTAAATGGAAAATAATGCTTTAAAATTAAAATATATTTTAAAAGTTTTAAATTGGTATAGGTAACATTGATTCAAAAATCTATTTTAAACTTCTTCTTGATAAATAGTGATACCTTTAAATGTTTTCAAGAAAAAGGGAGATATTTCTCTCCAATAGTTTTAATGATTATTTCCATCTATGTCATTATCCTTCATTATTCTCAATTGAGGTTAATTGATTGTAATACAAACTTATATATTTTAGTGAATGATTTATGTTTTCTTTGGATGTGCTATTTTTATACCATTCGTGGTTTATGGTAAAAGTATTGACATTTCATATGCAAGTTTTAATATGAATGTTTAGATTATGTTTCTCCCTTTCATATGAGGAATGTATTGGACTTAGTATATGACTGGTTGAGAACTTTATAAGTTATTGATGCATCAGTAGGTCTCTTGAGAAAAACTAGTGTCTTGGGATAAGTCTATTACAAAATATTTTTTGGAGTATTGGCTCAAGGGCTTGACTATGTGGTTATAAATTATGGAATTATGAATTCCATCATTATGAAATTGGCTATTGATATTACATGTGATTATTTAACTAGAAGAATATCAATGTGAATAATTAAATGGAATTATTTTATTTATCAATTCTATATTATGTAGAAGATTTTGTTTAAAAGTATTTTTTTCTACTCTTTTACATTGCCTTAAATGTTTATTCATATTTATGACAATTTCTGCTTGATATTTTTCCTTACTGAGCATATGATCTCACCCCTTTCTTAAGTTTTATTTTCTCCAGGATGCACAGAAGTATAATACGATTAACATGAATGAATAGTCTATGTGATATAATATATTTCAATGGGTACACGATGTTGTTTTTTTATGATTTAATATAAAGCTTATGTATGTAGCTATTACTTCCATGGCTACTAAACTGACCGGTCTTTCTGTACACGATTCCTTGTATAATGAAAATTTTAATGTAATAATGGTCCAATTCTATGTAAATAGTGTTGGGGCCTTACAAATTTGTTAATATATGATGTCATACTTTTTTATAATGTTATATATATTTCTGAAATTTTTTATCAAATGGAATGAATGGTGCGACACACGTTTGTAAGCTGTTTTGTGTGACTATGATGTGAAAAATGAATTTGGTTTACGAAATATGTTAATGTGATATGTGTGTGTGATGTTATGTGAATTGAAATATCATATAATGTTATTATAAAAATTCTAGAAGGATTTTTTATGTGTTAAATAGATGCGGAAAGTGTTGCAGACTAATTTGTTGTGAGTATGACTTCAAAATGAATTTGAATGAAAAAGGAGATTATTTGACATGTGTGATATATGTTTTGGATGTTTGGTGAATGTGTGATGATGATGTGTTATTTTCATGTAAATGTTATATTTCATGGCTTGTTGAACCATTTTTGGCACAAAAGGAACCACATGAGTATCTAGGTGGGTGGACATGTACTAGTATTCTAGTGATGTCGTGGGGTTTGGACTTGCATTCACATAGAAAGACTGATTATGAAAAATCTAACTAAAATATGATGATGATGATGATTATGGGGGACCACTAGGATATGGTTATGATCCCTACTAGTGGATCATGTGACCGAGAAAAGATATTGTGATGGATACTTTCACCAAGATACGAGTTACCTAGGACCCACAACTAGCTAATGTATATGGTTTATTTCCCGTTTCTAGTGTTCATTTGAAGGTTTATGCATTCCATCAGAATGTTATATGTTTTGACAGAAAATTCAGTATCTATTGAATTACATTTATAAATTTGGATTCTTTTAAATCTCCAACTTGAAAACTATTTTTATTTAAAGTTTCTTCGTTTATAATTTGTTTCTAGCATTTCATGTTCTAAAAAATTCCATGAATTTCATCTTTGAATCTTCATCACATGGAATCTCCTAGTGGTGGTATCTTACAGGGCTTTGTCTCACACCCTACATAATCCATTGGGTGTATATAGATTCGGTTTCTTTTGTTGTAGGTTTGGGTACAACTTTTGTGCCATTGGTTCATGTTTTTAGCGGTCCATCATGATAAAATTTTGGTGGGATGGCTTGAGGGAGGTGTCTCTATCCATATCGAGGTTATTGTTCTTTCAATTTTGTTTTTTTTACATTTGTAATGGTATTTGAACACTGTTTCAAGTTGTGTATTTATATTCTTATTTTTTTTTTAAATATGGCTTTATTTAAAAAATATGATTTATTTTTTTGGATTCATTACGCATTTTAGGTTTATAAACTCAGTTAAATCATTCCCAATTTTCATTTTATGAAACCATGACACTTTTTCCTTCTTATAGGGAATGGGAAGGCCCTTGAGGTCATTCTACGGGCCGGGATTGGTGCCAGTTTTGATGGCAACAAGATTCGATTCATGAAAAAATTGTAATATAGGAGGTTTATGTTAACTCTTTGGCCATGTTATTTGGGGAATAATCAGGATAATCTGGAGATAAGAATTTTGTGCCTAGACATTCTAGATATGGGTAGTTTTCTTAGCCAACACACCTCATAATGGGATTCGATTCCCCATGGTAATTTTGGATTTATATAATTCCTTTAGTTTTCTTGGTTTGATGACAATTGATTGAAATGAAAAGAGACTTGGGTTAATGGTCTCAGTGATCTCACAGTTCATGGAAAGCATTGTGAATATAGGGATATTTCTCTAGAACACTCTCTGTGATGGTTAAGTGATTGGCGTATGACCTCCAACCATATGTCCAAGTCACCCACTAAAACTAGTTACCTTTGCCATTGTCATGTGTTCATTTGTTTTGAAAACATGGATGTGGGGTTTTAAATAAAAAATGAATATGTTTTAAGAAGCATTAAGTTTTTGTGAAATGATTTTCAAATAAAGAGGGAATGGTTCAATATTCCAAATGGTGGATGTGAATTTCTGGAATTTTTCTGACATGGAAAATGGTGTGTTTACACCTTTTTTGAAAGTTGGATATTATGTTAATGTTGGTTTTGAAAAAGTCTTTCCAATAGAGTTTTCTAAACTATTGAATGGTTTTATAATGGGATGAGATTCTTTGAAATTGATGTGAATCACATGAATGTGAGTTATTAATTGAATTATTGTTTCTTTATGAATTTTTTGGTATGTTTTAATTTGTTATTGATTTCGTGGATTGAGGTATTGATCAAAAAGAACTATTGGGTGACTGTTTTTCTTTTGAAAAGTGGAAAAAATGGTTTTGATATTTGGTATTTTCGTGATATACCAGATGCATGGGGTTATATGGGATGATGGATGGTTTATGGAATGGATGGATGAGTTTCATTATTGATATGAGGAGGTTTTCTGGGGTGGCATGAAAACATGCATGTGTGAGGCCAATGTGGTACCATTGGTGGATACACTAATAGATGAAAAATTTGTTTTCAAGAGATTATATTATTGGAAAACATGAAATATTGATGACTAGTTTTGGATGGTATGTATTATTCATTTTTCAAAATGTAGATGTTTTGGGATGTTTTTAGTCCAAGAACCCCTATTTTTTGTACCTTGTATTGGGTTTGTGATAGGTTGGTATACTGGGTGGAAGGTATGGTCAGTGATCTCTTTTGAGAAAAGTTCAGGATGTCTTAACGTTGGTTTCCCTCATATGATCAGTTTTGGTTTGTGGCATGTTTTGACTAATGTACTAGATTGGATGGGTCCTTGGTTCTCTTTTTGGATAAGGTATGCCCTCATTGAGGGTTAGTGAACAATTTAAGTGAATCCCAGATTGATTCGATGTTGGAAAATATTACATTTGATCAACATATGTAATCATTTTCAGGATCATTGGTGATTGAGTTTACACCATTTCCTTTCTTTTATTATATGAACCCTCATGTAGTATGAGACTTATTGTGGTAGGTAGGAAGAGACCATAGTTTCTTAAGTTACCTGATTCATCAAATCTGAATGTAATCTCTGGTTGTCTGTGTTGATGGATTCTAGGAGGGCCCCTAGGCCATTCATTATCTCCTAAAAGAAAGGGTTTATGTTTAACCACCAGTGTGAGAAATATGGTCATGAGAGGCTATTATGGACACTTTCTGGAATTTTGTGTTGTTTGGGGACTTTCCATAAGTTCAATTTCCATGTATTGTTTCTATTAGTTGAAATGGACATGTTTGGTGAAAATTTGTGATGTCGTGTGCTCATTTGACTATAAAGGTGAAGGTTGTAAAATCCTCTTAGAATATTTATTATGTTGTCAGTATGTCTCCCTTTCAAATACATCAAAATCATCTATTTTTAAATAAAGGTGTTTATATGTTTCCTTTACTTCTATTGTTTCTCATCTGAAGAAACAAAGTGCGTTGTGTGTGCATCTTCTAAGCCCATGTTTCTGTGAAATGTCAGGCTTTGGTATGGTGGGGTTGGAGTGTGTTATGTCTTATAGAGCCCATATAGGATCTAGTTATATTTTTCATTGTACTGAAAAAAAAGAAGATCAGTTAAGGGGGTTTCCAAAGCCTAACTACGTTCCCAAAGATGCTTTAATCCTTTGAGCTCCAGCCATAGGTCCCGGAGAAAATCTGGCACGTAGTCATAGGAAATCCCAGTGTTATTCAAAATGTTGTACAATTTTTTATACTCTATATGGAATATATGAAGATTTTATACCTATGGTGTCATCATCTTTATTCTGTTGTTCTCTTTTGGTGGAAATAGTTTGATGGCCTGGTGCCCATGTTATCGCCCAATGTCATTCTTTTCACATTTTGATTACATTGAGTTTTTGGAGTATGGTTTGTAATTTATCTAGACAGTTTTAGAAAAAAAAATTCATGTTTAGTAGAGATTTTTTTCTAGGAATCCATGAAGAAAGAATGATCCCCACAGTTAGTGCATGGTTTCCCAAACTGTGCGGAATAACGGAATGTTCATCCCAAATTATTAAATTTTGTGGTATTTCTATTATGGCCAGCGATGGTCAGTAAAGATGGTTGGTTATTATCGTGGTGACACCCACTATGAGTATCATGTATGTGTTTTTGGAAATTTTGAATGTTTTTCTACCTCCATAACTAGGTCGCTCGTTCGGGCCTCCCCTGTTAGGGTTCTGATTATGTATCAAAAATAATATATGTTGTTTCTTATTGCGGGGATCCCATTTTTGACATCAAATACTATTCACATTGATTCTTCCTTAGACCTTTCGCATAAGTATGTAGTCTCTTTCAGAGTTATCTTACTACCAACATATCCCATAGGTAATTTTTGGCATCAGAAAGTGCACAATGGTTTAAGTAAAGCATGGTATGTTCATCCATGTTCATTTTTGTTGTACATTTGGGTATATTATTTGAGTCTTCTTTGGATAATGCTTGTGGAGTTTTCTTTTTGGGAGAAATTATGAATGTTCATGATCATTTCAATTAAGTGGTGTATGGTTTGGTTTGTGAGAGTATTCCTTCCTTAATTAATCAATGGTGGTTTGTTGGCCATATGGGGCAAGGCATGATAAGAGAGTACATCATGGATTCTTTGTTGGGTTTAGTTTTTGATTTGGCCTTACTGGGCCTTTCTGGGGAAGAACATTTTATGGTGTGTAGAACATTCACACATGGATTTTCAATTCCATGATTTGTTTCCAATCCACTTTTGGTTTATTACATTCCCTTCGTTTCCATGTGTTTTGGGTTTGAAATGTTTGGGCTTCTTGTGTTATTGATCTATGAAATTATTCATGGGGGTCATGGATGGAAATTGGAATCCACATTCATCATTTTTTTTGTGTGAGGTTTTGATGTTCAGGATCTGGATTATTGACACTCCTAGTGGAACCACATATGGGGTATGTTGTTGAGGTGGTTTGTACAGATGATTTGGATTAGTTTTGGGGGGAATGAAGTGCCATGTTTTTTGGGAATTTTTTAACCGTATACATGGAATATCCTTCCCCCCATGATATCAACCTTAGACCCCTATAAATAAGAGGAGAATGGAAGGATTTTGGATTTCCAGAACTGGCCATATGGTTTGGCCGCACTATTTTATAAATCGTGCCGCCAATCCCTGAAAGGGTGTCCAAGTCATTAAAAATCGTTTGAAATTCCAATTTTCCCCTTCCATAAAAGACCCAAATCATCCCATTTCTTCCACATTTCGTTTGATACCTCCATTCATTGCCTTAAAGATCTCTCTCTCTCCTATGAAACTCAATTTTAAAGGGATATTAGATGGGGGAAACAACAAAATGATGAAAGTTTGTATTTCTCCCTTTTATTTCATCCATTTTTATAGGGTTTGTTTCACCCTTTCAAGAGTTATAAATTTTACAGATAATATGACTCATACCTATGGTTTATATTTGATAGTTTTCGGTGAAATATTACGATTTCAGCTTCATTTTCACTTCCTCGTGGTGCGGCAGTGGTGCAGTCAATGTATCACGTAAAGATTTGATGATTTTGACAATTTCCGAACGCGATTCTATTTGCAAGAAATTATTGATGAGGTATCATTCTTTATTTACTTATTTTTAATGATCATTATATTCTATTCATTTTGTGAAAACCATTTTCTCTGGATTTTATTAAGCAGTTAATTTTATAGTGTCTCTTATTATTCAAATTGGGTATTTTCCATGTGTCACTCTTGTGGTATGGTTTGGGTTTATTTTATAGAATATGAAAATGGATTGATAAAGGTTGTCTGGGCTTCCAATTATAAATTAGCAGGTTCTTGCTATGATTTGGGCCTTGAAATATGGTTTTGAAATAGGTATTCTATGCAAAAAATAATTATATTATTTTTGATTGTTTTTTGAAAATTGTAAATTCTATATTGGGATATATAATATGGGAAAAGGATGTGAATGTAGGATTTTGGTGAGTGTGATAACTTAATATGGTTTTTTTAAAAGTTAATGTGGTTATTTATGATGTAAATCATTTTTAGAATGTTTTATATATTTCTTAAATGTTTTATCAAATGGAAAGAAATGTCTGAATCTTGTTTGTGGGCTGTTTTGTGTGAGTGTGAAATGAAATATGATTATTATGAAATAATTATTGGGTGATATGTGTGTCAGATATTCTGTTAATTGGAATATCTTTGAAAAGTTTTAAATTTTTTTAAAGGATTTGTTGAATTGTTAAAAAGATGTGGAAATTATTGTGGGCTATTTTGGTATGAGTATGATTTCAAAATAAATTGGAATGAAAAAGGGGATTATATGTCTTTTGTGATAAACTTGTGATATCATGGGTTAATTTGTGATGTGGAAGCGGTATTTTTAGATGCAAATTATATTTCATGTCTTGATAAACTTTTTTGATCCCAAGAGAGAACACACATTTATCTAGGTGGGTGGATGTGTACTAGTATGCTAGTGATTCCATGGTGTTTGGACCTAGTTTCACATAGTATGTTTGACGATGAAAAAACTGACTAAACTATGATGATTATGATGATGATGATGATGATGATGTGGACCCACTTGGTTATGGGTATTATCCCTAATAGTGGCTTCTGTGCACGAGGAAAAATATTGTGTCGGTTACATTCACTACGATACAAGGTACCTAGGACCCAGAACGAGTTAGTGCATAGGGGTTAATTATTATTTCTTGTGATCATTGGATGATTTATGCTTATAGTCGGTATATGGTACATTTTTCAGGGAAATTTAGTAGCTTTGGTATTTCATTTAATTTTTTTGATTATTTAAAATAGCCAACATGAATACTGTTTTTATTTAATGTTGCATATTTTATAATTTGTTACTAGAATTTGATGTTTTGAATACTTGCATTCATTTAATATTTTAACTCTAATAACATGTAATATCTTAGTGGTGTTATCATAATGGGATTTGTATGACACCCAACATACACCATTCAGTGTATGTAGACTTGGTTTTTTTGTTGCATGTTTGTTTAAAACATTTGTGCCAATGGTTCGGGTTTTTAGCAGACCATTGTGATGCGGTATTGTGGAGATGGCTTAAGGGAGGTTCCTCTTGCCATGTGGAGGTTCTTAGGATATCTTTTTTGTTTTCTATCTTTTTAATGGTCTTTGAACATTATTTCATGTTGGGTAATTCGATTCTGAAATATTGTAAAAGATGGGTTTGTTTGAAAAATCCAGATCTGTTTTTTGGGATTCATTAGTCGTTTTATGTTTATAAACTTAGGTAAACCGTTCCCAATTTTTTTTAAGATACCCAGACACTTTCAATCCCATGGTGATTGGGAACACACTTCGGGTCTTACTATGGGTGGGGGTTGGTGCTAGTTTTGATGGTGACCTGATTCGTTTCGTGAAAATATTCCTAGTAATGTATAATATGGGAGATATTAGTTAATGACCATATTTAATCATCTCACTATCATAATGGTATGATATTATGAACCTAGAATTTGAAAATAATACCCAAAAATTCTTATATCATAATTGTAAAGATAGACTTTAACAATTCATAAAACATGAATCATAGAATAATCAATGACTATTATCCATGGGATTACACTATAAGAGAAGAATATGTCATAGAAAGTCTAATAAAATGTGGATTTATCACAATAATATAAATCATTTATCAAGGAAATATTATAATATAATCATCCATGTTTGGAATGGAATAAACTCTAGTGTTTTCTTTTTAAGGAGTTGGATAACATAGCATGTGCACTTTGAGCTCATAGACATTTAGGATTTCCCACATCATTGGATGGAGATTCAGATGTTCAGTAAATTATATTTTTAGACAATAAGTGTTTGAAGAAGATTTTATTTTTTTTGTTTTGATTATGATGATTGGATATTTGGATTTATGTTCTATGTCTTTTGAAAGTGGATACTTGTTTTTATAAATAATGATTGGAATAAAAATTAGAAGAGACATGAAAAATGTTTATTACCTTGAATAATGTTCTGAGTTGGTTAGTTTTTCACATCATATAGAATATAGTTAGTTTTTTTATTGGAATTTATATTTAAATTTATCCATCCAACTAGCTAGAAGTGTGACCCATACCATTGTTGAGTTGTGAAGGTATTGACCAAGCTAGAAAAGTATGGAGAAATAGATTAAAAAATGTTTTCCACATTATCTCATTGTAGAGGCAGAAAGCCACTATGCTGGGAAGAACAAAAGTATTAGAGATCACTGGCGTGGGGAAGATTAAACATGATCTGAGTGGACCATTAACTGATTTCTAACATATGATTTCCACCACTTTTATTATAAAAGAATCAATAATTGGGGGTTATTACTACATGGGATCACATTTTTGAGGTTATTATAGCTTTTAAAGAACACATAGCATCAAATTTACTCATTTGATTTTCTGGATCATCTGATTAGTGCTATATATCATATTCTATACCAAGATCATCTGAGAGTTCTTTACACCACGATGTATATGTAGTGACATCGAGTGAAGCTTGATCCATGAGATCTGATCATTATTTGTGTGTTTCTGGAATTTTAATATGGATGAAATCACATTAAAAATCATTTTCATATATTAATTATTATATAACTGAAAAAATATATTTTAAAATAAAATATCATATTTTTATAGATAATGACTTCTTGAATTTTGTAGGAGAAACTATGTATTTTAATTGAGGGAGTGTGAAATCACTGATTCATGATTTTTTTCTATAAATACACACATTTTACTCATTTTAAATGTTAATATTATCTCTCATATGAGAGAGCATTACACTTCTGATAGAGTAGTTTGACAGAAAAGAAGGGAAATTCAATCTAGTGCCCTAATTTTTGAAGAGAGATTACATGAATTTGTTTTGATCTTATTACATTATAATTGATTGGATGTTGTTTATGTATATTGTTATTATGAAATAAAATTCTTTTGAATATTTCCTAAAATATTTATTGAAGCATGATAATGTACAAGGAGACCCCATGTACTATTTTTTAAGAAGCATAGTGAAGGTACAGAAAAGAGAAGAATATCTTGTGTAGGTTGTTTTGTGAAGGATCATGATTATTATAAAAATTATATTATTCATGACTAATTTAGGTTTGTGTGCATTGTTTGAGTTATTAAGAATGTATTATGCAAACTCCTAGTGTTTTCTATAGTTTTGTGTGAATGGACAACTATGACAGATACAATGGACTACATGAATACATGAAGTATGTTGTCAATAATTTGTGTGTATGGTTCTATATTATATACCTAAATTGAACTAAAAACATAGATGATGGAGTTTTAATGGGAAGATCTGGATCTATATGGTGCACAAGAAGGTGAGTTGGGACATTCATATGTTATTACTAAATTACTTAAATAATCTTAATGGGAGTATGTGATATTTGAGGAATGAAGTTCATGTTGTAGTTTCCACGTAAATGTTTTATAGAATTCATGAAATTTGATAAGTTGGTTCAATTTTCTATTTCAATGTTTTGAGATGATCATACATAATTTAGACATGCATTGAATGTTAGGCATCTATGCATTTGTGTTCGTGTTGTAATTTTGAAGTGTGGAATGTGAAATAAATGTTTCTTGATTATATTTAATGTGCAGTATATGTAGATACTCTAAAATTTAATCCTAGTCCATCCTCACAAAATAAAAATATAATTATTAAAGTGTATAATTATATTTAAAATTTCTTTTACAGGTATAATTTTACATGATTATTTTGATAAAATAAAATAATATGATTACTGGAATCTGTTGAAAAAAGGAGAATATGAATTTTAAAAACATTGGAATATGTTTCCACATTGCACTTTAAAACATAAAGAACTCAACCACATTCAATGATTCATATTTATAAGCTTATGGATTAATAAAAATTGAGAGTCCAAAATTAATGATATCAGCATGATCACGTAATGATTTGAAGTGTAAACTTTTATGGATGTATAATTCCATGAATTCTTATCCGAATAACATGGAGATAGACATAGGATGAGTACAATAGTTATAGAAATAAAAAATTATTCAAATATTATTATAAAACTTATTTTTATCAAATATTAATTATTAAGAAATTAGATAACTAGTCTCTAATATATCTAATTTTCAAATATGAATACATAATAATAGATGGCTGTTTAATGCGATTATTTCATTTTAGATAATTTATATTGTAATTTTATATAGTAGCATGTTATAATTTTATTATTTCATGAATTTGGGGGGAAATGTGAATGAAAGTAATTTGGAATTATATACTATATTTGATGAAATGGATGCGATATATGTTTTTACCTGTTCTGTCTGAGTGATCCACTAGAACAAAACATATAGGTTGTGAATTTATATAAACAGATAAAATATTTTCAATAAAAATATATTTTAATGTTTTACAACACCATTTTTTATAAGGGACCATTTTTTTAATATTTATGGTAAATGTTTTAAACAAATCTGTTAAAAATAATATATTTTATTAAACTTTTTTTCAAGTGGAATTGTATTTCAATTTGATCTTTTACAAAGAGGGTAATTAAGAAATTTATATTTTTTTTAATATGTAAAATTTATTTTTAAATTAGATGGATGTTTTTCATTATTATAATATTTTTATAGACATTTACTATATTTTACACTAACATTTCATGTATTTATGAAAATATTTATCTTATACTTGACTTCATAAAATTATTAAAAAATAGTTCCTTTAATGTTTTGGATTAATTATAATACTTATGAATGAATAAATATTCCCACAAGTAAACATAGTTTATGTTTATTAGATTTGTAATTTTATTACTATTTCATAATAAATTAAATATATTTTATATTTTTGAGTGGGATTAGTGGTGTTATTATATGAATAAACATTTAAAAAGAGGGTTTATAAAGAAATTTGGAACATTTAAATTTGTTATTATGATGAGAAATTGGGTGTGAACCCATAGCCTCAATGTCACCTTTTCATAAATTTAATGTTTATACCTTCAACATTTATTTTTCCACATTCTTTTCTTAAATTTTTTTGTGCGTCAATAAATTCCATAAAGGGTTATTATTTTTAAAATATTATAATTTCTAAAGTAGAAATATGGATTGATTTAAAATATTATTATGTTTAAAATGTGTTTTGGAACTAAAATTTCATTTAATGAATTTTTTAATTGTAATTTCTTAGTATTGAATTTAAAACCATATTTTTTTCAATTTTTGGAAAAATTTTGTTTTATGAATTGTTTTATTTTCATCAAAATATTTGATATAAAAGAAATGTTCATTGAAATATTTTTTATAGGATTTCAAAATATATGGGATTTCACCCCATATTTAAAAAAACATAAAAATAAACAACCAACTCGACCTACATTTTAAAATGTGTATTTAGTAAATTTTTGAGGAATATAAGATCAATTGTGAATGTCCTCAATTAAAAGTTTTGAACGAGTGATTTTGGATAAGAGTTTTTGAGAATATTCTATAAACTATTATATTTTACAAAATTTATTAATATTATTAATCTCTAGACCTATATGATATGTGGTTATTTAATTAATTCAATTTGACCAATTTTTTTTTGTTTTGAATGATTGAAATTAGGATACTTCTTCAGAATAATTATTAAATAAAAAATAAATGACGTTTTTAGCATCAAATCTGGGAGTGCGGGTGTTTGGATATGCCATTTTGTATGAGTTTAGTGCTTAGATCACTTTATATAGTAATATCATACTATTTTAATAATTTTTTGAATTATTATTGTTTTTATAATATGTCGTTAACTGTTTGAATATACTTTTTTGGATAATGAGAGATCTTGCGATCATATTTTTTAACCTTTTGAAAATTAAGCTTTGGTTCTTACATTAATATGCTAAATTAATTATAGTGGAATATTTTCATTATGGGGGATTGTATCATGTGGAAATTTTAATATATTTATTCCATTTAAAATAATTCTATAATAAATATGTGAGCTGTAATTGAACGAAAGTTAAATATATTTAAAGGGACCATGTTGAAAATATGTATAAATAGTCTCTCAATATTTTATAATATATTTATATATATTTATGATTTATTGTACTACATATACATAATTATAATGTTAAATAATATTGTACATATAATAATATAAATTAAATTATATGTAATTTTTATTGAAAGTCAATATCATGATCATGGGATTAGTAATCAGTTAAAAATAATTTTATTTTTCTGTAAAATATATAGTTTTGATTTTGATTCAAATCCTTATGTATTTAATACATTTACTTATGAGTATACTAATACTATTTAGAAAATATGATGAACATAAATGTATAGTGATACATAAATAATAATGAAAAATTTAATTTAATCAATATTATTCGGTTAACATATGAGGGTAACAATATATCAAAATTAAGATATGAATAAGAATTATTGATAAATATAAATTTATTATATTTATAATGGTAAAAAATTTGTATAATTGGTTTTAATTTATTATAATAAGAATTATATTAATGAATCCATTATATTAATATCAATGGATTATAAGAGTTTTAATAGAAGTAAAATTAATGGATTTATAAAACAATAATTATTAAAATTATATTTTAGTATAAAAATTATGTATACAAAATGGTAATAAGGTGTTTGGGATTGTGTGTATGGGTAAGATGGTGGCTTGGTTATTGGGTAATGGTCTTCCGCTACTCAGGTAAATGTAGGCGGATTCTTATTTAATGGTATGTTAATATTAATGAAACCCATGTAAAGGTATTATATTCCTCATTAAATAGTATTCAAGATTCCAAACATTCTTTATAAGGGAAACATCAATCGATTAAATGGTTAGAAAACTTTATTACATAGGGGTATCCTAAAATTTTTATGTGCTCCATAATGGTACCGTATAAATGTATTTTGGCAGTTTAATATTTTTGAACGTTTTATAGGGATAATACATAGTTATATAAAGGAAACTACCAATTGAGTAAATGTAGCATGGTCGCATAATGAAACACTTTTGTTGTGTTTTGGTATAACCATCTTGTGTAATGGTTGAGTTGATTAGTGAAAGGGATTCACACACTTTACCGAGGTAGAAAAATATTTATATAATTGTAATCTGTTTGATACAAACACTACATAACCTAATGGTAATATTAAAGAACCAAAGACTACATATGGGTACCCAAAGAGTCACTTAAATGTACTGTCCACACAAAAATATACCACCACAATAAATTTTATACAAAATAAATTATCATGAAAAATTGATATAAATATAAATGAATATGTATATTATTTAATACTATGTTATTATATTGGTTCACATTATTATTTTGATGATATAAAAGAATAAGATTTCTAAATCATGTCACAAATATAAAATAAATATTTATAAAACCATGTAATAATCTTTCATACTTATATAAAATTTGATAGAACAGATTCACACTCAATGAATCATGTTGGGATTCTTATTATGTATTAAATGGTTTTAGTAATGATTTAAATTCCACACTATGATTTGAAATGTCAAATTATATGGTTGTATATGACATTTAATTCTTATCCCCAAAATGTGGATATAAGGATTAGATGTGTAGGATGATAAAATAAATAATATATTATATAAACAGTATTTTAATATATATATTTATGAAATCATCATGCTTTGGTGTATGAATAAATGGTCATCATTATTCCTAATATTTCAAAATTAATATATAGTAAAGGAAGAGTTTTTTAAAGACACATTTTTGTCCGATTAAACAAATTATAAATTCCTCAAAGATAATTAGTTATGTCTTTACTATTTAAATTGAGAAAGAGAAATTAAAAAATAAGAAAAATATAAATTATATTCCTTCTTTTATGTAGGGAAAGATATAAAATATCTCTAGGGTTATATTAAAGAGATCCTTAGGAAGAGATAAATAGGGTTATTAAATTAATTTAACAGAAAATTAGAATTATATAAAAACAATATTTATTATTTTCAAACCCATTATTTTTAAAATATTTTTTAAAAATATAATTTTAATATTTTGAAAGCAGTACAGTTATTCATGAAAAAAATATCTCCATCACAAAAAACTTTTTGTAAGGGAATGTCTTTTCAAATAAATTTGATTTCAATGTTGGGTTTTATATATTTTTTACTATTTTAATATTTTTTTTAATATTTTAATTTATGTAAAATGGTTTTGATTCATGATTAAATATATTTTATTTTTATTCACTATGTTTCTCATTGAAATTCCTAGTTTTTATGCATTATCATTTCCCAATTTTTCACTTCCAGGATTAATTTTTAACTATTTATTATGAATTTTAGGATTAACCATAATTATTATTTAAGAATAAAATTTCTATTTAGGAATTTCTTGTAACATATATTATATTTCAAATTTTACTCTTTTATGAAAAAAGTAGATATATAAAAAATTATTATATTTTGGTTTTTTGAGGTATAATGAGAAAGGTAATCCTTACATAAGTGTTTTATTTATAATTTTTTTGTCTTGATATTGGTTATAATGATAATGAATATATATTTTTCCAATAAAATCATTGATACATTATCCTAAATGTGATGTTTAAGATTTATACACTCCATGTGACAATATAATCTTCTTAAATTTCTTCAATTATCACTATATTATATGAGGAGTTGACATTTTCAAATGTACTGTTTTGTAGTTATAAAAGAAGAACTCTAGAATGATTTCAAAGCATATTATGTTTAAAATTCGTTTCCAATTAATATTTTGTTTAATGATTTTTTTAAAAATCATCTCATTTTGAAGATTTTTAAAACCCTCAATTATTGTTTACTGAAAATTATGTGTCTTATCAACAGATTTACTAGCCTTAAAAAATTTAATATTAATAGAATATGTTTTAAAATAATTTGTACAGAATTTTAATAGATAATGGACATGAATTCAAGTTTTTAAACATATTACTAAGTAATTTATTAATGACCTTTTATTTCAAAATTAATTATCATAGGTTTATTTTTGATTGGTAGGTAAATGTTGAATTTATCAATTACAAGTATTTCTCAAGTGAATCTGTATAAGAGTTAATATTTATTATATATAAAATATTATATGTATTTAGATTTACTAATACTATAAATATCTATAATTAAAAGATCCTTGGTTAAATAAGTGATCTATTTTTTTCATTTTCATTTATATTATTTTAAGGAATAAAATTGTGCCACATATTTTGTGTTAAGATTGAAAAAAAAATTATTATGTTATTAGCATTGGTTATAGTAGTGTAGGAATTTGGATGTAATATAACCAATTGAAAATATCATAAAATCGTCAAATGGATGAACCTTGAGTTCATCAGACGCTCATACATACCATTAGCTCAGCAAAGAGGAAGTTCAACTATTGACATTTCCCATTATGTTTTAGAACACCATAAATATGAATTCACAAAACACCTCAATCACCAATTAAAATATAAATTAGACACCCGTGTACCAAAAGAGGATTAAAAAATATTGGAAAAATATTATATGGTTTATATTATCATCTTTCATATATGGGATAACATTGTTAATTATTTTTTATAATATAATGTGAAATATTAATAAAACACAAAAATAGAAATACTATTTTTTAAAATTTCGTAATTCAATAAAAAACTACTCAGCACCTGGTCCCACCTCCATTTATTTAGGAACATTGATGGGAAAATATGTTACACAGACCACTGACATTTGAGGTTAGTCATCCATTTTCTTCTCTAATCAATTTATGCTTCCATCGACTCAACCATCCCAACAGGTACACTTTTAACCATACCTATAGACTAGAAAACATAATACCCATTGAATGTTTGAGAATATCTAGTTTTTTAAACATTTTTTTTAAAAGATCAGTCCTCCACAATTTTGATAAAGATGAAGTTAACTACAAGATTCAAAACATATGATGAGTGAATTTAATGGTACATGAAGAAAACATAATTTTCCCAAAAATCTCCCACTGGAATATTTATTCAAGGAAGCTCATTAAAATCACAAATTTTTTGGAATCTAACAACTATATTCATTGTAGTGTTCCTAATTCTTATATTGTTCATTTGAGGGCCCCATGAAAAAATGTTTCCATACACTTTGTTAAAATATATTTTTTAAAATATTGTCTCAATATTCCTTCCCAATGATCTTCCATTTCTCAAATACCATTTCATCAAATAGAGTATGGAATGAATGGAATTTTCAGTTAATTTGTATCACAATTTCATGAAATACTAGATTCTTAGAATGGTGGATAATACTCTTATTGCAACATATTAAATTTCCTCATATCATCATTTTTATTGACTTTTCACAATATGTCCATAATGCAGATCCACTATCATCCAACATATATAGCTATTTCATACCCTAATTCAATTAATGTAAATGTAATAATTGGATGTATCCATCACATCCAATTTATTGACGGTTTAAAAATGGAAGTCCTAAAACCATTTTAATTTTAAAAGTGTCAGAATCACTATATTGAATTGAATAATAAAATTATTATAGAGGATTTTCTTATACAATAATCATTTTTTATCTTGAAATACATTCTAGAATAAGTTTATCCACTTCACACTTTCCTAATAACCCTTTCTTTGGTTGGAAATTAAACTAAAGGCCACTCTCATATGAAAATTAATGCATGTCCATGTACATACTATGACATGTGTCATGTTTCAAAAAATTGTTCAATGTATTAAATTCCACATGTTTTAGACCTCGTATTCAATTAATGGTTTCCATATAGAGGATAACATGAAGTTTCATATGATATGAGTCATATTAGAATTAAATCCAATCATTGAATATCATTCAATGTTATTTTTAATGTATTAATTCTAGGATATCAGAAAATTACTATATATCTAATCCATCACAGTCTCCACCCCCATGATTTTACAAGGATGAAAAAGATACCAAACATCATATATTCTTGAAAACAAAATCATCATCACATTAATTCACTCAATTTATGGTCATTCATGTAATATTTCATGTACATAGAGTAGGATAATTATGTATGTGCCATCATTCAAGGAATATTGATAAAAAAAGTAAATGAATTACCTCATTGTGAAACCTTCCCCATTGAAGAAATCATCAAAAATCTGTTTATACTCTAAAGGTTTCTATTTCAAACTATATATATATTAATTTATTTTTCTATCAAGGCCCTTATATTGATATTATTTTAAAACCTATAGATGAACCATGATGACATCCTCCTAAAAATCCCAATTGGTAAAGATAGTAATCATATACATGAAATTATAATGTTCTCCTTTATATGAAATAATTATTAACAATATTCAAATTTTTTATGCCTTAGTTCATGTGTATTTTTTCATCTAAATACATTTCTTCATTATGTTGAAATTCGTTCACCACAATCTTTTCAATGTGTCCCCCTTTCTGTTAGCTTATTCTGTCATATTGTAGACTAATTTTTCCTAGGTTATATTTCCCTACTATTATATAATTTTTCTCTAATATTATTTTTAACAATATAGAATTCAAATATTTCTTCATGGTTGAACCAAATTTATCTTAATCATTATGTATTTCTGTCTATTCACTGCATTCATATTCCCCAAATTATATTCAAATTCAAACGTTCTTATAGGCCTCATACCATGGTACTAGACATCATAATTTTAATGAAATTTTTATCACTATTTTTGAATTCCGTTGAATATTAGTTTTTAGTTTGTGATATACTTGTGGTCTTACACTACATTGATCTACTACCAGTGATTTTCATTGGATTTATTTAGATGTTGATAATTTTACCAAAAGTACTATCTGTATAAAATTAATTGCATTAATTCAAATGCATCATTTCACCAGAATTTGAGAAATTATAGTTTTCTCAATGAGGAATACTTTTACTTCATTAGTTGAAATCTATTTATCAAATTTTGATTCATACAAGTATTGAAGGTTCCATATGATATTATCATTAAATATGACATCCATTTATTCTATTGATTTTTCAATGATAATGACTCCACCTTCAGTACCAATAATATTTATTTATGAATGTATACAGGAATACATGCTTATATTTATTCCCCTATATTATCTCTATCTATTGTTTAAATAATATAATAAAATAAAAAACCAAATATTTATAGATGAGAAAAATCAAATATAATAAGTGACTAATGATCTTTATATAGGCTTTTCACTAATGAATTAGTTATAATTCTATTTCCCAAATATAATATCATTCTAATTCAAACCACCTAAAAGGGATTGGGAAGACGAGATTTAAAATACATGAATATAGTCTTTTCAGTAATGTCTAGTTCTTCTTTCTATATCCCCATTCTATTGTGGAGTTCTAGGTACTATTCTCCCAATAACGATCTTATTCTTCTGATATAATTTCTATAATTTATTAACATTATATTCAACAATATTATTGGACCTTAACCAATTTAATTTTCAATAATCATTAATGTCCACAATTTCATTCCATTTTATAATATCATTAAAACTGTATAATTTATTTTTAAGAAAATAATCCCATACCTTCCTTTTTTAATCATCAATGGATGTTGAAAAATATCATGATCATACCTGATATTTAGTGAAATAGGATCCTAGTAATTAAATTAATCTCTATCCAATTTTTGGGCTATGAGAATCTATTTATTTAGATAGAATGAGACTCATTTTTGTTTTATAACCAAACATATATAAAAAAAATACAACAGTTGAATGATCAAGATTTAGTGTTTTCTTTCAGACTAGAACCTTCATGTTCTTCACACAATGGTGACCCATTATTCATTCCAGCCCATAAATTTTTTTTAAGATGATATTCATTCCATATAACACCAATCAAATATCTAGTTAGATTAAGGGTTTTATCTCTCACTTTTCATTACACAACCATAGATCGCTACGTAACCTTTCATACTCTATTATTAAATGAAATAGAAAACTGAAATATCATCTTACTACCCCACTGAAATGAGAATATTCCAAATATTGGTATGTGTAGGAATCAATTTAGCTTAATAATACTCCCATTATATATTATATATTTTCATCTATATTTTTTAATAATTTTTATTAATTAATTTTATTGTACATAAGAATCACAAAAATATAATAGATATATAAATATTAAGGTATCTTCATTCATATAATGGGTGGAATGTTACACATGTGTCAACTACCCCTATCTCTATAAGATTATGAATTGTGATCTATATATCGCAACCATTTTCTATTGAATTAAAGAATTTTGAACATGTATGCGTTGTTTATATAGAATAGATATCATCTTTTATCACAGTTATATTATGTTAGACCTGAAAAAAAAATCCCACAACATTAATCATAGATTTTCCCTTTTGATTGATTAGTATTCATTCAATGATATGAGATTCTCCTTTTTTAGTATTGAATCTGTTGGAACAATGGTCATATAGGCATGAATTGGAGTATGGTTTGTGTTTGTTGTAAATCCTTGGAGGAAGTTCAGAATGTGTACCGGAAAAGAGCTCATACAGTTCAAGCATATAACAGTATTGAAGGTGGCTTTGAGACTTGCACGTTGAGATATTGGAGGCTTTGAAACATGCGGGCCATATGTTTTTCAAGATCATAACATCAAAATATGGAAAAGAAAAGAAGTTCGCACATGTATTGGTTTGGTCACGCAAGTGACTTGAGTGCCGTGAAAGGACTTCTCTGCCAGTGTCTAGGAGGATTGTAAAGTTACATGCCTAATGTTTTTCAAGATCAGATATTCAAAATATGGAAAAGGAAAGAGGTACCCGCAAGTATTGGTTTGGTCACACAAGTGAGTAGCGCGATAGAGGCCAGGGCGGGTGGAGTTCCACACTGGAACTTTCAAACCGAGAGGAGGCTTGCGTGCCACCACGTAGGGTGTCTAGTTTTCGTATAAATAGAGGACCACCCCTCCTCATTTGTAACAAAGTTCATGACTTATATATTTTCAGTGCTTCCATCGCACAAGTGGTGGAGTCGCGCAAGTGGTTGTGTGGTCGCGCAAGTATGAGTTGCGTGACAGTTGTTGGCTACGCATCCAAGGCAGTTTAGATGGAAAATAATGTGGGTCACGCAAGTTTGGTGTTGAATAAGTGTGTGGAATGCAAGTGGTAGAGGTATACTTGCGTTCCAGTTATAACTCGTGTGTCAGCTTTAACACTTGCGCAGCGGCTTGGAGAAGCGTGCCGAGTATTGTTTATGCACAATAATATTTTGGGTTCTACACGAAAGCTAGAATATTTCCTGACACCTTCAATGAAAAGGGAGAATTTTCTACTTGTGAGATTTTGTTCTTCAATAGAGAATCTACATACAACCGAGGATGCATTCTTCTATAATAATGAAAAGACAATTACGTCTATAAACTGAGTGGGAATTCACCAATGGATGTGAGCCAGGGGGAGTCAACGGGAGTGACCTGAGGAATGCAGGGAGCTATCCCTGAACCTTAGTAAAGGTAGTGAGCCTAGGTCAGAGTGACTATTCCTGATCCTTTGTCATCCACAGCTAGTGATCTTCAGTGGAATTTGGAAATACTGACAACCTGTCGGAGTATGCTCCTTGGACGTAGCCCTTAGTGGTGAACCAAGTAAAAAGTGTTGTGTCTTCTCTCTGTATGTGAATGTTTGATTTCTGATCATATTCATCATATAGTTTTAACAATTTCCTACCAACATGGGAATGAGATCCATCACATTAAAAGAAAAAGTGGTCACCTTGATTCACCCCTACCCTCTCAGGGTGTCTTGGGGTCCTACATGTGGTATTAGAGGGAGGATACTGTTGTTGAATCTATCCTTAGTCGTCATATAGAATGCATTCAATATTAGGGGAGTCCCTCTCTTCGATGGAAGTAAATTCCATATTAGTAAGAATAGAATTAGATCTCATCTATGATCACTGGGAATAGATGTTCTGTTTTCCACCATGCAAGGTATACATGTTACTAATCCAATAGGGATTTCTATGACTGGTGCCAATAGGAAAATTCATGATGCTGATGCTAAACCGTAGAATGCTATCCACGTAGCCCTTTCTGATCAGATCTATCTAAAGCTGATGAGTTGAACCTCAGCAATGTCCATGTGGGATAAAATTGTAAATATTTATGAAGGTGATAACAAAGTGAAGTAGGATGAACGAATAGTCATGCACAATAGGTTTGATGATCTGAAGATGCATCCTGATGAGAATTCAGATTCCTTCTTCAATCGAATTACTGAAGTGGTTGGAGCTATTCAGGGTCTAGGTGAAGAAATACAAGACATAGATATTGTGAAGAAAATATTAATAATACTTTCACCCCTTTACAATGAAATGGTTTTATCCCTTGAGGAAATATATCTTTCAAATATTTCTATGGAAGATCTACTAATAATCCTAGTGGAATAAGAAATGAAGGTCAAACCAGAAGAAGCTATGACTCGAGTAAGCAAGGAAATGGCATTCAAATCCATGGAGAAACTTAAAATCACAAAAGATAGTAGTGGTGAAGATGAATAGGAAAAATAAATTCATTCTCTCATTGAAAAGAAGTTTCATAAGAGAAATGGGAAATTCAAAGGGATGTTACCTCTATCTTGCTTTCGTTGTGGAAAATTTTGGAACATTGCTTCTCAGTGCTTAGGGAAGATCGATGATGATAGAGATGATAAAAACATTGAGAAGCCTTCGAAAAGGGGTTTCAAGAAAGGAGACATCAAATCTAGAAAGAATGCTCTGAAAAAGAGTTTATTATGTGAAGATGAAGAAGATGATAATGAATTCTCTGAGGAAGAAGAACTAGAATTTAAAACATGGAACCATGCTTCCATGATTTCCACTATTGAAAAATCATAAGATAATGGTGGAGAAAATCAGTTGCAAACTAGTGAAGATCATGAGTTGCAACTTAAGGATGCTGTTATTAATCTCAAGATTAAGTGTAAGAGTTGCAATAAGTGGAAATCAATTGTTGAAGAATCAAGTGAATATATTGATCAACTTGAAGATGAAATTGAACGATTGGAATAATTGGTGAATGTATAGTCTAAAATACGTGATATCAATAACGATGTTTTGGATATAATGCTTAGAATTGAGGAGAAGGCAATGGCCATGAATGAACTCACCTCCATACTAAAGGAAAAGTACAAGACTACTGAGTATGTTGGGGTAGATGTTGTTACTATTAGAAGTAAACTTGAAAAAGATTCAATTTAAATTGAATCAAGGAAGAAAATACAGCTTAGAAGGTTCTTACATGCTGAGCTGTTGGAGAGAGAAAAACGTGGCTATAATAGAGTTGAAAAGATTCAAAATGAACAAAGACCTACCTACATGGGAAATAGTGGAATTGATTTTGAAGACGAATTGTCAAATGCTGCAAATAAAGCTGACCAAAATAAAGGAAAGGTGAAAGTGGTTAACATGGGAAAGTCTTCGGATGTGAGGAAATAGAAACCACTAATTAAATCTGAAAGAAGAAGAAAAAAATTATCCTCGAGCCTCGTGGATAAAGGATCCCTCAGACTATTATCCCCCAGAAGAAGTAATGAGGACAAATAGAAGTGAGAAGACATTTCCTCCCATGAAGTGTTAGTTCTGTGGATATTTGGGCCATACCATGTCTTACTATGAAGAGGCAAGAAGCTATCTGAATGGAGAAGATACAGGAGTTCCAAAGGGGAGGACAAATTCATATCCTAATTATTTTATAAGAAACAATTTCTATGGATATTTTTTTCGTTGTTCTAACTTTGGTCATATTTCTATTAATTGTAGGTAGAGACGGGACATGCACACCTCATTCCAAAGTTCGAGTCAAGTCAAGTCTCATCCGCAAGACAGTGTTGCTCTTTGAAATAGGTTTTCTCCTCTCAAAGAAGATTTTGACTCTGAATTACCTAGGTACATGGAAGATATAATTGGAAGTCCATCAGTGCTCTATACTCAATCCAACATCTCATTTAAATAAAAAAAGAAAATTGAGAAATCTAACCTTGTAGAGGTGGCGTTTAAAGCTACAAAAAGAAACAGTACCTGGATTTTGTATAGTGGTTTTTCATCTCATATGACAGGTAATGCTGGCATGTTAACGGATATCAAAAGGATGGTTTATGGTACAAAACGATTTTTTAATTATGGATCTCTGAAAATCAAAGGAAGTGGAAGTACTGAATTAGCTAATGGAGTGCTAAAGAAGACTACTGTCTTTTATGTATATGGCCTACGTCATAATCTACTCATTGTAAGTCATATCTGTGACTCGAGAATTATAGTTAAATTTATTCATAAAGGCTTCGCTATCAATGGAAAGAAATGAAATTCACTTATGGGGGGATGTATAATTAAAGGCCACTTGTATCAGGTTAATAGTAAAGAAATTTTTTGTTTCATGTCTGTTGAAGAAGAAAACAATTTTTGGAAACAGAGTTAGGGACAAATCAATCAACAAGATATGGAGAAAATATCAAAATTGAGGATTTTCATGGACATTCCCAACCAGAAGCGTGATTGGGAAAAGTCTTGTGATGCTTGCATTCGTGGGAAGCTTTTCTACAGTGCATATCAGACAAAGAAGAAAAGGGTATCCCATCAACTTGATCCAATTAATACAGATGTATGCAGGCCGATAAATGTTCCCGGAACTCATGGTGAACGGTACTTTTTCCTTTTCATTGATTATTATAGTCGACTGTCTTGTGTAATGTTGATTCACAAGATGCGACAAGTACATGATTGTAAGAAAATTTATCACCAGATTTTCGAGAATGATACTATCTAAACAATAAAATTACTGATATCTGGTAATGTATGGGAATACACATCCATTTAGTTTTATAATTACCTAGAAAAACATGGAATACAATATGAAGTAGCTGTTGTGAGAACTCCACATCAAAATGGAGTTGTTGAGCGCCGAAATCGGTAGGTCAACAACATGGCTAGAACCATGCTGATTGAGAGTGGTATCTCTTGCCATTATTCGAAGGATGTTTTTGAAGCTGCAGTGCACATTCTGAATCGAATAGTGCTTTATATGGGAGAAACGAAGAAACCATATGAATTTTGGTATGGAAGGAAGCCTTTGATGAAATATATTCGTTTTTTCAGAAGAAAATGTTTCATCCAGAATAAAGAAGGAAGTCAAGGGAAGTTTGGTGGCAATGCTGATGAAGGAATTCTTCATGGGTATCCAATGAACAACAAAGCCTACATGTGGTTCATCAAGCGATTAAGAAGAATTGTGGAAAGAAGTGATGTTATGATAATTGAAGAGAAAACAACTAATTCTTCAAGGACTTCACATGCTGATGTGATAGAAAGTGATGAAGATAGTGAACGCGGGGAAAATAAAAATACAGAAATAGAGGATTCTGTACAAAACACTCAACAGTCACATCATGATGTTGACTCAGCAGAAGAATCTGAAGAAAAAACTGTGGCTGGCGGGAATGCAACTAAACCACACAGAAGAAATCGTAGAGTTTAGATTGATCCATCATGCATAATTGGGGATAGGAGTTCACCCACTCAAACAAGAAGGATGAGAAATAACATGCAATCTCCATTTCTGTCAGTTGTGGAGCCATCCTCATTTGAAGAAGCTAGAAAGGATGAATCTTGGGTGAAAGCCATGAATGAAGAGTTATATAATATTGAAAAGAATCAGAAAGAGGATCTTGTCCAGAGACCTGAAGGTCACAATGAGATTGTTACAAAATGGATCTTCAAGAATAGGTTTTATGAGCATGCATGTGTTATCAAAGACAAGGCTCGACTGGTATGTAAGGGATATTCCCATATTGATGGTTTTGATGTTGAAGAAACCATTACTCCTATGTCTAGATTGAAGTCAATCAGGTTTTCCCTTAACATGGCTCTCCAAAGAGGATATAAAGTATATAAAATGGATGTCAAGACGATATTCGTGAATGGTGTACTCGAAGAAGAAGTCTACATTGAACAACCAGTGCGTTTTTCTGTTGGTACTGATGAAACAAAGGTCTACAAACTGAAGAAAGATCTATATGGTTTGAAGTATGCACCACGATCATGGAATTCTCGGATGGACTAGTATCTCAAGAAATTGGAATTCAAAAGAGGAGGAGTAGATCAATATCTATATGTGATGATTTCTACAAAATATCAATTCATGGTTCTAGTCTACGTTGATGATATCATATTTGGTGGCAGCAGGAAGAAATCCGTGGATGAATTTTCCAATCACATGAAATCGGAACATGAAATGTTTATGATTGGGGAGAATGAATATTTCATATGGATAAAGGTGATTCAAAGGAAATATTACACATTCATTTCTCTAGAAAAGTATGCAAAAGAGTTACTGAAAAAGTATAATATGCAAGACTCCAAACCAATATCAACTCTGATTGTAGTTGGAAGCAAACATGGAAAGCATGAGGATGGGACATATGTAGACCCCACCATGTATAGGAGGATAATTGGGAGACTACTGTCCCTAACAACGACATGGCCAGATATTGCCTTTGCAACCTATCTAATGACCCACTTTCAAAGTAATCCAAATCAGGAACATATGACAGTTGTAAAAAGAATCATGAGGTATATTCAAGAAACACAAAATTGTGGATTATACTTTGGTGCAGGATGAGACACTGAATTATCAGCATTTTCTAATGTTGACTGGGCTGGTGATGTAGTGGACAGAAAGTCCACCAGTGGTGGAGCATTATATATTGGGACGAACTTTGTTGGCTGGTTGATCAAGAAACATGAAATTACTTCTCTTAGTACTGCTGAAGCTGGGTATATCTCTACCACAAAGCCTTTCACTGAACTTCTACGGAGAATGTAATAATTAAAAGATATTGTTGATGAGGTGAAGCTACCAATGGTGATTTACATGTGATAACAAGAGCACAATTGATCTTATAAAGAACCCGGTTCAGCAGTCTCGTACAAAACATATTTCAATTAGGTATCACATTATCAAAGAGAAAGATGAACAAGACGTTGTTAGAATGGATCATGTGGGAACTGATAAGCAAGTGGCTGATATCCTGACCAAGCCACTGTCAACGACTGTGTTTGAGAAGCATCAGTTGAACATCAGTGTTCAGCCACCTTCCAGTGCATAAGGAGGATAAAAAAATCCCCTCTCCCCAGTTATGTTAATTGTTTTTCTATTTATGGATGCGATGCAGGTTTGTGGGGGAGATACTATCCAGGGGGAGTTTGGTTTGAGCTGAACAATGAAAAATAACTAATCATTGGGTTTATTGTCAATGGGGGAGAAAGGAATAAATTCAGGCATGTTCAGGAATGTAATGCTTATGTGACACGATAATAAGTCAATGTCAGTAAGAGGATGTGAAGGCTGAGAAGGAATACATTGCACATAGATTGCTTCTGTGACACTGTAAGAGAATTTCTTGGGCGTTATTGATAATTACAAAAAACAGGAACCCAATTCATGTTTCCTCTCATTTTTTCTACACTGAGAATTCCTCACGTAGACTTAGAGTGTTGGCTGAGTTGATTCATGCGTTTTTGGTTTACATGTTGATGGTGGTGATGTTTTGAATTAATTCCCTGATTGCCAAAAATACAAAAGGGGGATATTGATGGAACCATGGTCATCTATACATGAATTGGAGTATGGTTTCTGTTTGTATTCAATCCTTGGAAGATGTTCAGAATTTGTGCCATCAATGTGCTCATACAGGTCAAGCAGATAATAGTATTGACGGTGGAACCATTTTCCAGTGCTTGCCAATATTTTGGGCCTGAAAATCAACAAATGGAGAAAAGTGGTTTTTGTCAAAGAGACATGCGCGCTGAGATATTTGAGGCTTTGAAGCTTGTGCACCATATGTTTTTAAAGATCAGAACATAATAATATGGAAAATGAAAGAGGGACGCGCAAGTATTGGTTTGGTCGCGCTAGTGAATTGCGCACCATGAAAGGGCTTGCCTGCCTGTGCCTTGGAGGATTGGAAATTTGCACAACAGATGTTTTTGATGATTATATATTATAAATATGGAAAAAGATAGAGGGTCATGAAATATTGGTTTGGTCGCGCAAGTGAGTAGCGTGACAGAGTCCATGGAAGATGCAGTTTCACGCTGGAACATGCGTGCTGAGAGGAGGCTTGCATGCCACCAGGCAGGGCGTCCAGTTTCCCTATAAATATAGGACAAACCCTCCTCATTTGTAACGAAGTTCAAGACATAGAGATTTTTAGAGCTACCATTGCGCATTTGGTGGAGTCACGCAAGTGGTTGTGTGGTCGCGCAAGTAGGAGTTGTGCGACGGTTGCTGGAAGCACGTCCAAGGCGGTTTTAATGGAAAAGAATGTGGCTCGCGCAAGTTTGGTGTTGTTGAAGAGTGTGTCACGCAACTGGTCTAGGTATACTTGCGCGCCAGTTATAACTTGTGCTCCAGCTTTGAAACTTGCGCGCCGGCTGGATAAGCGCTCCAGGTATTGTTGAAGCATGCCGGTCTTTTTAGAGCTACACGAAAGTTGGATGGTTGCCCAGTACCTTTAGTGAAATGTGAGATTAGTCTACTGGTGAGAGTCTGCTCATAAATAGAGCATCTACATTCAACAAAGGATGCATTAGTTTTCAATGATGAATAGAGCTTCACATCTATAAAATGAGTGGGACTTCACCAAAAGGTAGTGAGCTAGGGGGAGTCAACGAGAGTGACCCGAGGTAAGTAGTGAGCTATCCCAGAACCTTTGTAAAGGCAGTGAGCATGAGACAAAGTGACTGTTTCCAAAACATTGTAATCCACTACTAGTGAAGTTTATTATAATTTGGTATGACTGATAACCTTTTGGCGTATGCTCCTTGGACGTAGCCCTTAGTGGTGAACCATGAAATATGTGTTGTGACTTCTGTCTGCATGTGAATGTTCACTTTTTGATCATATTCATCATACAGGTTTAACGAGTTCCTGCCAACAGGGGAACAAGATCCATCACATTAAAAGAAAAAGTGGTCACCCTGATTCACCCCTCCCCTCTCCGGGTGTCCCAGGGTCCTACAGAATCTAGTACCAAAATTTCCATGGAACATTATTCAACTAATAACCTCTTTAGGGATCAAATTTTTGAAATCAATAAATTCATTATCTTATTTCCCAAATGAATTTCATACAACAGTAACCATGACAACTTTTGATTTTTGTACATAAAATATTTATACCACACACATCCTCTAAATATGAAAAATTCATTGATTCAAGAAAAAATTGTATCATCCATAAATCATTGAAATGATCAACCACATAATTTCATTTTTATACATATTTTTTAATAAAATTGCCCTTTAATAACATTATGATATTGTTTTTGGGGTTTTTTGTACCCCATATTGGGTTTTCATATGTGGGTTTTGGATCTTATTCACAAATAAGTATAAAAAAAATTTGTGACAATGTCATCCTCACCAACCCTATATATTTTCTATCCCAACATTACAATTTATCATTCCCAATATAATCACATCTCTCACCAAATCGATGTTTGATACACTTATAGCTCATATATTACTCTCTCTAAATCTTAAATAAACTTAATTTGGGTCTATTAAACTTATTAATCCAATCATTTCAGGTATCCTTTTCCATATCTTCAAAAGAGATTATAACATAATAAATTTTAATATAACTCTATGTAATTTATAATGATACCTTTATTATTAACTATATCCAAAAATAATAATCCAATTAATACCATTTAATACATGTAATGTCTATACAATAAATTAATGGTTGATGTTGGAGTTCACCAAAAAATCATATTCCCAAGTTATTCATCACAAATGCATTTCATGTACCAGAATATCCATCTCTATCATAGAGAAAAAAATTAGGAAATCAAGAAGCACACTAATAACACCTAAAAATATTATTCACACAAAAAATAATACAAAAAAAATGAATATAAATTACAAATCATCTATTTAATATGGCTCAAACATTATTCCTATTTTAATGGTAGAACACTATTAACTATTTGGTATTAAAAAAGTAAAACACTTATAAACATTTTTTGTTAAATGATAACATCCTAAAATTTAATAAATTACAATTGTATTAATAATTTTCCAAACCCATCTAATTTAATAGCAGAAAACATATGGTAAAATAGGTGACACTAACCACCTATATTTTTTGTCTACTATCCGTGAACTTCTCTGTTCACCTAAGGTGACTACCAACTCATCATTCCAACTCAGTGCATAGTTTAACATAATAAATTATATATATATAATTAATTCATTAGGTTTTTTAAAAATTACATTGGTTTAAACCTACTGTGAATGGTTTCTATAGACATTTTTGTGACATGGATTACATATACTACCAAATTCAAAACAAATAATGTGTGGAATTCGGGTGATTTGAAGAAAAAAATCATTATACCTACAATATAATTTATCTTAAATATCCATTGAAATATAAAATTCTAGAAATATTGTAAAAAAAATTATTGATAATGAAGCTAATATAATATTCATAATCATTATATCCTAGAAAAAAAATATTATTACAAATATTGAATTTTTTATAAATATTAGTTAGGATACATAATATTATAACAACATCTCAAATATTATATAAAATGAGAAATATTCAGCAATAGTTATCTTATTCTATCCCTTTAATTTTTTATACAATAATTAATAATAAGTATCTACATCATATAGTTGATATAATCAATTTTTTTATAAAAATAAATTTATGACATAAAATTACTCAATTTTTATATATCATATATTCAATTATAGTGTTCCATGGATTTGATACAATATATAATTAAGACAATCTATGACATGAATCTGTCACCCATTACATTCCCCAAAGGAATATACTAATGAAAAATTTTATAGTATAAGCTCGATGTTTTATTGGCTTACACTAATAGAAAAATAGGGGTGATGCATAATGATGTAACAATACAACACAAACCAAGGCACACAATCTATCATACTTGCCCGAATAACATCATATATTCAATAAAATATGGTATGAAATCAAAGATATCATCATGAATTCATTAGAAGATCATCCACATGAAATTCTAAACAGATTGAAAAAGTTATACTACCATGCATGAAAGATAAGACATCAAATAAGACATCACAATCATCAAATTTAAGGAACACAAAACGATCGAGGAAAACCCCCAAAATTCAATCATCATAGAAGAAACCTAGTTAAAAAATTAGCGTTGAATTCTCACTAGCCATGCCCCATCAAAGAAACGTCTATTGCAGAGTTGCTGAAATGATATACTGCTTTTTCTTCCACCATATACAAGAAATTGTTTATCAAGGATTGAATCTATATGACCACATATAACGTGTGGCGAAGAGATAGAAAATGGAAAATTTTTACAACCATTTAATATCAAAAAAAATAAAACATAATAAAATTGTTATATCCAATAGCTGAAGCAGTTATAAAATCTTGTGGAGTAGGTAAAACACCAAAATTGGTATGCTCAGTTCATTCCCATAAAAAATTGCTAAGACCCTGAATTTTTCTAGTCGTATGCTACCAGGACACCTTCTAAATAAAAACATGTGTCAATAAATTGCAACACAAACAAAAAAATTTGGCCATCCTATCATCTTGGATGAAACCACATATAGGTGGAAACTCTGTTCCAACTTATGCACCTCGAATGGAATGACTTTCTATCACAAGGAGACATCCCATATCCATTGCCTCACAACCCAAAATCATGATAATGTTTTGTGGTTGAAACAACATGAAGGAATTAAATAAACCTTATCCATTATTGATTTGATACTATATTGTATTCCTAGAAACTTCACTTTTACACTAATTGAGGGAAAATAAATTATGGAAATTTTAAATACTAAATTCAGACATCCTATAATAATAATTTTCAAAGATCATTCTTATAACCATTTCATGTATTTTTTGTCTATAAAATTGGGAAAATAAAAAATCACCCATAATATGAATATAATAGAACAAATATAATTGTTTCCCACTAATAAAAATGAAAACATATTTATCTTAAATAGTATAATCTAAAATTTTTTGAATCTATTTATTTTATAAATTGGATTAAGAGTTTTGAAAATTTTTCATCTTTATCTCAAGGTAATTATAATCCTTTTATTTCCCTCCACCCATTTATCATAGTATTTTGGATTTTCACTCTATGTAAAATTTTTAACTAAATCCCAACGATATTGAATATAATAATTTAGAACTAAACATATTGTTTATCATTTCTAATTGTATAATCACTTGATAGATAATTCATTAAATAAAACTCATGTAAAAAATTAAAATATCATCATATATATATAAATGATAAAAATGTAGTAAAAATAAAATTAATAAATTATTCATCGTATGATTGACCCTCAAGATAATCTAAAATAACCAGTTCATCTTTCTTTTCTCCGTGAAGTGTCATTTGTGTTAGAGTATTCAAAAGTTTCTTCACTTATTATCAAACCTCCCACACTCCGAACATCTTGGATAATTAGTATCTCATTAACACACTAACATCATGTATCATGGAGTCCTTTCATCATATCGTATCACTATTTTAGTCATTATTATCTATATAAGACTCAATGATGTCATAATTCCCTTTTAAATAATATTAATATCAAATGAAATATTTTAATCTCTTTAATTCCATCATTATTATTTTTAATTATTTACGATATTAAGAATGGTTTAATTATAAAAAATAGCTTACAATAATGTAATAATTTTATTATGGAAAAATTATTTATTTTCATTCATTTATTTTTCATGATTTATCATTTTAGTTATGTCTCATATGAATAAAATATATTTAAATGAAATATCATATATATTTTTTATTTTATAATGCATAGAACGTTAAAAGTAGTTGGGAAATATTCTAATAGAATTAACCCAGAGATAATTAATGTAACATTAAAATGAGATATAAAATTTTTTTATTTATTTAAATATAAATCATTCTAAAGAAACTATATTGTAAATTAAAATAAAAAGAAATTTCATTTATTTTATATTTCATAAAATAAAATTTTCTATTTACCCCAAAACAATGTGATCTAAAAAAGTTAATTCCGACTCAAAATAACTATATTGGGTAGATATTTTTTAACCATATCTATATTGATTAGATATTCTCTATTGAAGGATAATCCATTAAGTATATACTATTTTTCATTATATGTACATTGAGTAGATAATCCTTGTTCAGTGGAACTAAATTGAGTTAAATTTATGCATTCTATATTAAATATTATTAGTCATCCATCAATAAATTAGTTATGTGATCCAAAAAATGATATTTATATTTTACACATATTTGTTTATGAGTTAAAAAATTATATTCAAATCCATGTTACTCAATTTCGATATATCTAAAAATATATTTTCAAATTGATTAATATATATATATAAATGAATTTCATTACCTACGTCCCAATGATAATTTTTTTTAAATTCAAAAATTATATAATATAAAAATTCAAAAAATGTCACCAATTGTGAAAATATCTCCAAAAAATTTATAATTCATAAATTAAAACTACCTTGATATTCTTAATAATCATTGATTATGATTTTATGTTATTTATATTTTTTTCATTTGATCAATGAAAGAACAATATATTTAATTTTTTTAGAAATGAAAATATTAAAACATTTAATCATTTTTACTCATTAATAATCACAATCCAATACAAAAAATCACCTTTTAAATATATATAGTATGTAATTTATTAATTAGAGAAACTCAAGTATTAATATATAACACATGTATTGTACGAATGGTCTTGTATATAAAAATTTTATTTAGTTAAAAAATAATTCGTTATTTTATCAATTAATATTTCTATAACATTAATTTTATCATAAAATAAAATAAAATTTTATTTATAATAAATTTTATTTTTTGTCATTTATATTATTACTATTCTAGATATTCTAGTTACAATGTTTTCTCTTCCAAAAAATGAATTTTTCAAATTTCCTTGTTAAATTTCCCAAAATATTTGTTATGTTATGATTGATATTTTTACTTTTAAAATACTATCCCATATGGATAATTATATATTTAAAATATATAAATTAATCTATAAACCATAACAAATTTAAAAAATTAATTTAGTCAAATCATTCTATAAAATATGTTTTACTATACTTGAATGTATTTTATTAGTCCTTTATATCAAATTTTCCATTTGTATAAGTTGTGTTGGTATGTCGTAAAGAATATTTTCAACAAAGAGTACATTTTTTATCTTTATTGACGATCCGTGAAATATCATAGAAATCACAATTCTTTAGTATCCATTATATTGGAAGATTCTTTTTTCCTCATAGTGGTGAATATATTATTTTGTTATACAGAGTTTGATTAAAAATTCTATATTGTATGTTAATAACACATCATGGTTGTAAACGATAATGTTATATGGTTTCTATATCCATTTTAATAGTTTTGGTTCAGGATTATGTTTTAATAAAACTATGGTTTGAAATGGGCATGTTCAAAAATATCTTGCAAAACATGTTAATGTTAAAAATATATTCATCTATGGATTAATTCATTATTGTGGTGTAATGGTGAAATGTGGGATTTAAGGGGGAAACATACATGTTTTGGGTGAATACTGTTTTGTTTAGTTAAACATATTTTGTATGGTGAAAAATAACTATGGAATGTTTTTAATTTATATATATAAAACATTCATGTTATATGAATTATTTTAGTTCATATTGAACATTGACATTATTTATCTTAACCAGTCTATGATTTAGAAAAAAAGTCATAAAAATTTAATAACCCAATTCGATATCCCTCTCTACATCTATGTCTCAATTTTTTTCAATTATTTTAGAATGAATAGGGTAAATAAGGACAATTATTTGTTATTTTATATCCCATTAGAGGATATTTTATTATTAGGGATTATGAATTTGAGTCACTCGGATTTATGGTGGCCTAGAACATGATTCACCAAACCATCCACTGGTCCTCCATTATCAATGATTTTTTGGGGATGTGGATTCATGAATATGGATTATGAATTATGTATATGTTATGAAATACATGTCGATAAAAAAATTAAATCAAGGTTATTGGTGAGTGATATTTTAGATCTCCCTCTCCATAATATTATTTCATTTTTAGCTACTTTTATAGTATGAAATTCAAATCATTTAATTATTATAATTTTATATTTATTTTATGTTTAATTTTTTCATTAATTTATATATCCACTGTAAAATTTAGATTTATTATTATATATTAATAATTATAATCAATTATTTTGGTTCTGTGTCATATATACAATACAATATTTTTATAGTAATTTTATTTCAATTGGAAACGAATTTGTAGTGATCATGTTGTTATTCTTGTATGATATTTTAAAATATTTTTTTAAATTATTTGGATTAATTGAATTATATTAATTTAATAAATAATTATAAATTTTTAATGGAATAATGGATTAATATTTTGTTATTAAATGAATAAATATTTGATAAATAAGTATAGAATAAATAGAACTAGTTACAGTTAATAATGCTAAATTTCAGGTAAGCAAAATATTATAGTGATGGAATATGTTTTAGTGTCTGTTGTTTATGTGATAGAGGAAGAAGAATTAATATCCATTATTTTTAAATAGTGTAATGTGGTTTATATAATTATGTTTTTATAGTTTCTCAAGGATTTAAAACTATGTGGAGAAATATAAAAATACTGTTACAAGAATAAGAGTAGTGTGTATGGAATAAATTCTAAATAGAATATATTTAATTAAATAACATGAAATATAATAGGGTTAATGCATAAAAAAATTAATTAAATAAAAATTAATGATTGATATTGTTAAATAAGTTGTTACCTTCTTAATATGCTTAATTTTTTAAAGTGTTTAGTAATTAATAATTTGAATTTAATATAAATAGACTATATATATAATTTTCAAGGTCATTGAGTGGTTATTATATTGGTTGATTATATCATTATAGCTGAAATTTTCATTTTTTTAAATGTAGTGATGATCTCATGGTGTATTTTTGTTATATTGGTATTTGGATAAAAATGACCTCGTGATGTGTTTCATGTTATTATATATTTATTATGTTATTTATACACAATGTACCACCACCCTAGTTATGAAAACTGAACATACCTATATGTGTTTTTAGATATTGGGGGATTCCAAAATATTACATATTCCATTTATACGATTGGAATAATATTTTTCCTATGCACTATGTATTTTAATCATATTAAGGTTATATTGTTATTTGTTATTAGTTTTTTGTATATGGATGTTATGTAGTTGTGGTTATAAGGTAATTATGTGATATATTTATATAAACAATTTATGTTCTATATGGTTTTGTTATGTAATTATGAATTATAGTTATGGGATGGAGATATATATATTTTGGCTCGTGTATATGGAAATGTGATTGGATGAGAGTCCCTATATGTTTTTTGTTGGGAATGTGTGTAACATGAATGTTGTATAACATGTTTTTAGGTAACTTATATAATATATTTTTATATCATACTATAAAATTCTATTATATATATTTTTTGGGATCAATTTCGGTGATTCGATGTTATTTATTTAGGATATGGAATGTTTCAAATTTGGAATTAATTAAAAAAATACATCACTATGATTCTTTCACATTATCGTAAGAGTTTTTATTGAATAATTTAATGATTATTCATATATATTCCACCCTATGTCACATTGCTATAGTTTTTTTGATGTATTTTGTGATTGGGTAGCACATTCATAGATAGTGGTATGGTTTATTGTTAGAGATATATTTTCTATAATAAGATAAATTCAATTCATTGTAAATTATGATTTTAGTTTTCATTATATTTTATTGGTTGAATAATTTATTATATTTTGGATTATAGGTTGTCTTATTATATATACTTAATAAAAATTGGTATATTTTTATATTTTCAATTTTCATAAAGAGGGAAATTATTTACATGTAGATTGCTTTCTACCATTTGTGTTAGATTCTATCCCATAGTCTATTAGAGTTGCCCTTTATTTGTCACTTGTATATTCACTAGAATACCAAAAGTTGATCCAGTAGTGATGTGTCATGAAAGTATCGAATCAGATATTTTTATGATATAAATGATGGTGTTCAATGTAATGGATTGGATACAGTTGCATTATATTTTTTGGAGAGTGGTTTATTTGAAATAAATTAGTTATATATGCTAAGGGATTGAATGTGACATATAAAATCCCCTAAAACCTAATAGAAGGACTCTGTTAGTCTATTAAGAGCGATTAAAAATTTGTGTAATGAATAAATGGTAGAGTCCAAGGTGTTTTACATGAATCATATATGTTTATAATCTTGTTTTATTTGAGGAAAATATATTGTGATGTAAATGAAATTTAATTAAAATGCTATAAATGGAATTCCATATTCTTATGATATGATCCTTGCCTTCGTATTATGATATATCATATTGGTGTTGACCTCTAAATGTTCAAGTTACTGAGGCGATATTTTGACATCCATTATATCATATGGAAATTCAATCAGGAGGAGTTTAATTCATAAAGGAACACTTTCATGAGATTAAGGGATATAATATAAATATTCATGTTATATATAACACCAAATGGGATGGTGAAATGTAAACATAGGTGTTTAATATTTACATTATATTAATTTTAATGTTTAAGGAATATGTTTTCCTTCTAGTAGTTACCAAATTGAGTAGTGCCTCATGGTAGAGGTTGATCCACAATCTCAGAGATCCTTCAGAGTCTACTATGTCATGAGAGAACTAATTGACACGTTTTTTGGAATTCAATTTATTTGATTTTGAAGACCAAAAAATGGATTGTGTTTCTACCAATTCCATATTGGTGATCTAGTGTTTATGAATATATAATTTTATATATATAACTTTTTCATTATTATATATATAATTTATTATATGACATTAACATGGAATTAAATTTTATGGATGCCTTATTTCTAGATATTTGATGTGTGATAATCATTATTTGATTAATAAAAAAACGTGATGTATTAACAAAGGATTAGGATATTCCTAATTCATAATCATGGAAGAGTATAATTTAATTGTTATTTCATAATACACACTAAATTATAGACATATGTATAGAGATTCATTCTATTAAGAATGGTGAGGTTTTATTGAACATGTAGAATCTCGTATCCCTAATTAATTCATTTCACTAGTTATATATTATTTTACATACCCTAAGAAACATGGTGTTTTTTATGTGTTTGAATATTAGAATTATCGATGTCAAATATTTCATAGAGATAGTCACTGACATTGTGATCATTTTTAGATACAACGTTAGTTGTAGTAACCTAATGTAAATTATAAGTAACAGCACACCACTATGATTTTTCGACCACATTTGAGATATGGATAAGGTATGGAATTAACATTAGATATTAATCAGTATGGGTAAACTATTTTTGATCATTTAAATGATGTTAGATGTCATCATGGATGCTCAAGTTATGTAATAAGATTCACAAAATTGAATATTATGTTGTTTTGATAGAAAGGGGACCGGATATCGATTCAGATACCATTTATATATTTACTACCTTAATTTATGATTTTATTAATACCTGATCATCAAAGTCCTCAAACGAAACTTCAATAGTATGATGATTCATTAATTAGGTAGATATAATTTTTATAAAATTATGGTTTACTAGAATAGTTTGTAATCAATATAGTATTGAAATCTTGTGTTGTAAATTTTAATTAATGATAGACTAAAGTCATTTAGTTAAGTTGTTTTCATTATTTTTTACATACTATGTAATATTATGCTTCATATGTATTGTATTTATTTGTTGAATGAAATAATTTATTTACAGTAGTGGTAATTATATATCATTGTATGAGATGGTAGGTTTTTGTTTTTTTAGCGAGTAAAGTCATTGGTAGGGATTCAGATATCAATTAAATATTACATGTTATTTTTAAGGATCTATGTTTGAATTTGAAAATTCACTATATAATGTATTCTTTTAGTCTTTAAAAATATTCATTGTGAATATTTTAAATATTTTATAGAAAAAAATTATCAACATGGTATATTTTTTTAGATATAGTCATAACAAATTGTCTCTTCTATTATTACACATTTAGGATCAATTCTTAAATGTCTACTAAGTTTCATATATAGGATGGTGAACTATTAGTTATTCATAATAAATTCTTGTTCATGGATAGATTAGGTATTATCTATAATTATTGTAGATGTTATTCTATAGTTTATATTTATATTTGATTATTTACCCAAGTGATAGTGAATTACTATTATATCATCCAATGTATTGATATATTTATTTATTAGTTTAATGAATCTATGACCTTTAAAAAAATAGGTATATAGATTAAATTCCTCCATATGATCGAGATTGATGAATAAATCATAATGACTGATTTTGAATTAAATTTAGTCACATTGATTGTGTGTTCATTCCATTTATAGTCATAAATTAAAAATTTATTTTCATGGAAATGTTGAGTTTGGTGTTTTGTTAGGTCTCAGATTTGTTTATCATGTTGTTTACTGAGAATATCCCAATGTATTCATGGTATATAGAGGATAATTTAAATAATTTGATAGCTATTTCAAATAACTATTGTCAAAAACTATTTTCTAGATAAATTTAATTGTTTATGTTCTAGATAAGTGATGTTTATTTACATTGGTGTGTCATACCATAGAAATGTGTGATAATTGTTACATTATAGATTGATATAGGTGATTCTAGGGTTGCATCAATAATATTTTTAGGTTTTATGTTTATATGATCTTTTATTATATTTATATATTTTTATATTTAATTTATCATGAGTTATGGAACCTTTAAAAATATTGGGTTTAAAGGATTTGGATTTTTTATCGAAAAAATAATACATTTAATCATCTAATTATCTCAAAATGAATTGGATAGAATATTCTATTATTGTCTTACAAAAAGATGGATTTATGATTGATGTGTATTTTGATTCACAACATCTTTTTTTATTGATGAATTAGATTGTGTTCCCTTAATTTGTATATCAAAATTTACATACATATGAATATAATCAAACAACCTGTTATCCTCATCCTTTTAGTTTGGTTTTTTCTGTTAATCTCTAGAAGCATTGTTTTTTTTTGATGGGGGGTTCTTTCCTTTTCTGATAAAAACATCATGTGATATTTTTTCTCTTAGTAGGATATGAATTTACATTAGATTAGGGATATATAGTACTTTATAGGAAATAGAATCAACATTAAAAATAATATAGGTATTGGAAATGTGGTATACCACAACTAGATTAGAATAGAATCCTGTGGTGTTTCTAAAATTTCTCATGGTCAGATGTAGATATTAATGGATATTATATCATTAAATTTTGATATATAAGAATTCAGTGGTGATTCATTATTTTATCCCAAGATGAAATAATTTCCATTATTACCTCAGGAGAAGGTGTCTTATCTAGAGTATCTTGAGGTGGAAGTGCAGCGTGAAAATATCCTTAATGGTGGTTCCCTATATTGATAAAGAGGTGATGATAAATTTTAACTATAAGTCCATGGGATGTTTTTATTCAACACGGGATAAGACAATATGTTTTATTTTAGATTTATTTACCCCAATATATATTACATTATTTTAATTCAATGTTGTATCATTCAATGATGGTTTATTTATGGAGAAATATAGTGATGATGTTTTTAATGGAATTCATGTCAATTTTTTCTTGATTTGAAATGGGGGAATGTAGAAAAAAATTGGTCTATAACGTATCTTATAGTCATTGGGTGTCCCTCAATTGAAATAAGATGAAATTTTAATAAATTTTAAGTAGTTTTCACAAAATATTAGTGAGAAAAAAATTATGTTAATATATATATATATTATTGAAGTTATCATATTCCATGGAAATGATGTAGTGAATTGTGTTAGATATTATGGTAGGGATCTATGTTGAGGAGGTGATAAGACTTTAATGGGATTAAAAGAATTTTCCCTCTAATTATGATTATATATTATCTTATACTATGTATAAGATAATGTAGTGTAACATTATATCTCATCTATTCCATATCAAAACATGATATTTTTATATATTAAAAATTTGGATCACAAAATAAAAACATTTAATGACATATCACATGCATGAATTAATGTTCTTAGAGACTCATTTGTGATTGAATTTCATTTATTTAAGTCAACTGATTAACATACCTATGGGTGATATGTAAGTCACCATGGATCGTGAATGTTTTTGGAGATTATGATATCATTATACCTAATATGAATTATTGTATTCCATATAAATTATATATGGACCATGTGATGATGAATTCCCTATAAGACATGAATATATATATATATATACCATGGATATGACCCTTTGAGTTTAATTTTACGAGTTATATGTTTCTGAAGGTTTACCCACATCATGGTTTGAGTAATTTTCTAGTGTAATTAAGCATTATTTTCATCTCATGGGATATTTTGAGTTGTAGGAGTCAGTTTCTTGGAATAATATCATATTGAAATTCTTTTCCCTAATGATTAAATTTACAATATATTTCTTATATCGTAACATCAATTATATGTTCAAAATTAACTCCATGTCATTGATTCGTTCATTTAAAAGATTTATAATGATTTAATATATTTTATGGAATGATGGATATCTGGATCATTAGGAGAACCTCCTATTAGTATGTATCATTTATTTAGTTCATTTATGGTGAATGAAGGTTGACTTGGATGAATATACGTGGAACAAGGATTAACAAATGTAGAACCATTATGAGGATTATGTTTTAGTTATTATTATTTTAGTTATTTTAAAATTGGGTTATACACTTTCTAGTAAGGGTTCATTTACATCTATTTCACTGTATTGTAGTTTTCTGATAGATAGATTTATATATGATTTTTATTTCATATTGTGTAATATATTATTTATTTATTTATTTATTTTCTTATTATTGTGGACTAGAATTTTTGTTTATGTATTCAATTTAGAGTCTGGAAATGTCTTAGTCCTATACATTGTGTTTTACAGTATTGATGGTGTCATAAGTTATTTAATGAGTTATTTAGCATAATTATTTGAGTTTATATCTTTAGAGGTAAACCACAACATGATTTATTTAAAACTATTTCAGGACTTCCATATTGTTCTAAATTTTTGTTTTTATCATGGTGGAGTATATATAATTCTTGTTAAAGAGAGTTGGAGTCATGTTTATAATTTTGGGGTTGGAGTACAACATGGTTATAAATTATGAAATGGTTTGTGTACAGACATATTTTTTATGGATTCCAGTTTAGTGTAATGTATTTCTAGAATATATTTTTAAAATATAGATGAGCCATTTTATCAAAAATATTTTATGGTGGAGAAAACAGTTTTATTTACTTATATGTCATGGTGGACACATCGATCTAAGGCAGATCTAGAAAGACTAGAATTTTTTTTGTTGAAGGGTTATGATTTGGAAAAAAATTATGAGAAATTCATGGAGTGTATTTTCAAAGATGGAAATTTTAATTCATCATGGTACATATATTGAAATTAATCTAGATAAATCATGTTGTGGTTTAATATTAACACACTATAGTTTTCCACATTAAGTATTATTTTTTATTTGTGGATTCTCTCTTTGATTTATCTATATATTTATATTACTTAATATATACTTTTTGAGACACTATTGTAGTACGGGTCTCTAATATTTTTATTCCATTAGCGGATCTATGAGTTATTGGATTCTAGATATTTTTTATTTATTTTATAAAGTATCATTTAAATTTATTATAATTATTATATTTAAATTCGTTATTATATATTATTTATTATAGAGTTGACATAGAATTTTTGGATTCATCGAAATTGTTGATGATTCATGTTGGGGAGAGGTACTATATGTAAGTAAAATTACCCTTGTGAAATTATAGTATTTTGACCATAATGATTCATCTCTTATATTAGGATTTAATATATATAAATATATATTTTCTTATAAAGTATGTTACATAAAATCTGGAAGGAACAAATCATGAAAAATGAAATTGTACAAGATAATAGTTGGAGAAGTTTAACCTTATAGTCAATAAATTTATTTATTAGCAGCGAAGACCATTAGTGTGAAAGGTATGAAATTATAAATGGATGTGTTATGGATGCATGAATTGATCAATAAAGAGGATGTTATACTTATTAAATCCCTATGAACCTATTTTTTCAATCTTCATTTTGATAAAGGTTCCAAAATATCACAATGTAGTGTAACCAATTCAACTGACTGTATGATATGAATCTCACCAATCGATAAATGGGTCAGATCACTTATATAATAATGATGTATTTTGAGTTGAACTTTTGTAGTTCTTTAAATTATACTGTACAATAATGTTCTTTTCTATGGTTTCATAAATGCTACGTCAAATTTCATAACCTAATTATTACAGTATTCCTAACAATATATAAATCATATGGACTATATTCATATTGTTGAATACTAAAAATCATGTTGTATTTGATTGTGGAAATAAAATTTAGTATAAAAAAACCAGGTTCAGGTGTTTATATCTCATTTTGGATTGGTTCCATTAATATATATAATTAGTAATTTTAATATAATCATGTTTTCGATCCTTTAGAATGTTATGGATAACTTAGACATCTATTTCTTATGAACGGTGTAATAGGAAGTAAAGAAACTAGATTTTCCAACTGAGGGACTCCCTAGAATGACAGTTTGATAATTTTTCCTCATCATCCCCTCATCCAATGAGCAAGGTAATTGTATATCCAATAAATGATTAAAAAATAACATTGAAACTCTTCCCTTGTTATTGAACTTCTATATCAAACTACAGTCATAATGGCCACCACCACCATTCAAAATCACAATGTTTCAAAATGGGTCACCAGAAATCAGTAGTTTCTAACTTTGAAAAGGGAAAAATAGCTACATGTTTACCAAGGGAATCTCAAAAACAATAAACCCAATAAAAATACTCAACATATAATGAAACAGAGAACATAAATATGTGATTACTAAAATACCTAATAGGATTCCCTAAAAACCACTATAGAAATATAAAGGAATAATTCCACTAAACACTCTATATGATTGGTAAGAATGAGGTTTAAATATTGGTATCTCATACACTAATTAAACTCCAAACTCATAGTACAATAATATAACTAAACGAATAACTACATATAACAAACTATATACACTCACCCACTAGTAGTCTCACTGAAATATATAAAAATCCTATCCATCTAAGCTATATCCCATTATAGTCACAATCTCCTGAATAATTATTATTTTATCTATTATTTAAATAACATGAATTTCATTAGGGTCAATCCAAATAAAAAACGAATTATATGAATATTAATGATGGATCTTGTTAAAAAAGTAGTTACCATCTTAATACAGTTAATTTATAAAAGAGTTTAGTAATTAATAATTTTGAGTATCTATAAGAATATTATATAGATATAATTTTCATGGTCATTGACTGGTTATGATATTGGATGATTGTGTCATTATAGCTGAAAATTCAATTTTTTGTTAAATTGTAGTGATGATTTCATGGTGTATTGTTGTTATATTTGTATTTGGATTTAAATGACCTCGTGACGTGTTTCATGTGATTATATATATATGATGTTTTTTTATTCACAATGTACCACAACACTAGTTAGGAAACCTGAACATAACTATATGTGGTTTTATATATAGGGTGATTCCCCAATATTATATATTCCAATTATATATTATGGGAATAATATTGTTCCTATGGACTAATTTTTTAATCATATTAAGGTTATATATCTGCTTGTTATTAGTTTTTGTATCTTAATGTTATGTAGTTGTGGTTATGTTGTAATGACGTGATATATTTTTATAGTAATTTAATTTTTTATATAGTTGTGTAATGTTATTATGAATTGTAGTTATGGGATAGAAATATATATATTATGGCTAGTGTATATGGAAATTTGATTGGATGATAGTCCCTAAATGTTTTTTGTTGGGAATTAGCATAAAATGAAAATTATATAAGTTGTTTTTGGGTAACTTATATAATATATTTTTCTATCATACTATACAAGTCTATTGTATTTATTTTTGGGGATCCATTTGTGTGATTCAATGTTATTTACATAGGATATGGAATGTTTCAAATTTGGAATTAATTAAAAAAATACTTCACTACGGATCTTCCACATTAGTGTAAGAGTTTTTATTGAATAATGTAATTATTATTCATATATATTCAACCCTATGTTACATGTTTACATATATTTTGGATGTTTTTTGCGATTGGGTAGAACATTACTAGATTGTGGTATGGTTTAAAGTTAGAGATGTATTTTCTATAATAAGATAAATTCTATTCATTGTATATTATGATTTTATTTTTCATCATATTGAATTTTAGGAATAATTTTTTATATTTATGATTCTAGGTTTTCCTATTATATATAGTTAATCAAAATTGGTATATTTTTATATTTTCAATTTTCATAAAGAGGTAAATTCATTACAAGATTATTTCGTTCTACCATTTGTGTTAGACTCTATCACATAGTCTATTAGAGGTGGCCTTTGTCTGTCACTTCTATATTCACAAGCATACCTAAAGTGGATCTTCTAGGGATGTGGCATGAAAGTATGTCATAATATATTTTCCTTATATAAATGATGGTGTTCAAAGTAAGGTTTTGGATACTGTTTCATTACAGTTATTGGGGAATGTTTTATTTTAAATAAAATAGTTTCATAGGCTACAAGATTGAATTGGACCTATAAAAACCCCAACAACATAAAAGAGGGACTCTGATAGTCTATGAGGAATGATTAAGAATTTGTGTAATGATTAAATGGTAGGGTCCTTATTGTGGTAAATGAATCATATATAGGTATAATCATGTTTTATTTGAGGAAAATATTTTTTGATGTAAACGAAATTTAAATATATTGCTATAAATGTAATTCCATATTCTTGTGATCCTATCCTTGTCTTCATATAATGATATTTCATATTGGTGTTGACCACTAGAAGTTCAAGTTACTGATGTACTACTTTGACTTCCATTATATCATATAGAAATTCAATCATGAGGAGTTTAATTCATAAGAGAAAACATTCATGTGTTTAAGTGATATAATATGAAAAGGCATGTAATATATATTACCAAATGGGGGGGGGGGTGAAATGTAAATATAGTTGTTTAATATTTCCACTATATTAATTTGAATGTGTAATGAATATTTGTTGCATCTATTAGTTACCTTATTGAGTAGTGCTTCATGGAAGAGGTTGATCATAAACTCAGAGATCCTTCATAGACTATGATGCCATGAGAGATCTAAGTGACTTTTTTAAAAAAAACAATGATATGATTTTGAAGAAGAAAAAATGGATAGTGTTTCTAACAATTCCATATGGGTTATATAGTGCTTATGAATATATAATTTCATATATATAAATTTTTTATTATTATCTATATAATTTATTATATGACATTAATATGGAATGAAATTTTATTGAGGCCATATTTATAGATATTTAATGTATGATTATCGCTATTTCATTACTATAAAATGATGAGTTTTTAACAAAGGTTTAGGATATTCCAAATTCATAATCATTGAAGATTTTAATTTAATTTTTATTTAATAATTCTTCCAAAATTATAGACATATGTATAGAGGTTCGTGCTGTTAAGAGTGTTGAGGTTTTAGTGAACAATTAGAATCTTGTATCCCTCTTTAATTCATTTAACTAGTTATATATATTCTTGTACATAACCCATGAATCTTGAAGATTTCTATGTGTTTGAACATTATTATTATTGATATAAAACATTTCATAGAGATAGTCCCTAACATTGTGATCAGTTTTAGATCCAAACTAAGTTGTAGTAAACTAATATAAATTATAAGTAACACCATGTCCCTATGATTTTTGGACCACATTTCTGATTTGTAATAGGTACAAAATTAACATGAGATATTCATCATCATGGGTAACCTATTTTAGATGATTTATATGATGTTAGATGTCCTTAGGGATGCTCATGTTAAGGAATAAGACTCACAAAATTGATTTTTATAATGTGTTGATAAACAGGGGACCGCCGATTGATTCTGATACCATTCATATGATTACTACCTAAATTTATGATTTTATTAATACATTATCCTCATAGTCCTTCAATGTAACATCAATAGAATGATTATTCATTAATTAGGTTGATAAAATTCTTATACAAATAGGGTTTACTAGAATAGATGGAAGTCAATAGATTATTGGAATCATGTGTTTGAAATCTGATTTAATAATATCCTAAAGTCAGTCAATTAAGTTTTTTTCATTGTTTTTACATACTATGTAATATTATGCTTCATATTTTTTGGATTTATTTAGTTAATAAAATAATTTATTTATAGTAGTGGTTAGTATGCTTCATGGACTCAAATGGTAGGTGTTTCGTTTTTTAGTGAGTAAGATCATTGGAAGAGCTTCAGATATCAATTATTGATTACATGTTATTTTTAAGTATCTATGTTCAAATTATAAAAATCACTATACAATGTATTATTTTAGTCTTTAATGATTTTCATTGTGAATATTATAAATATTTTATAGAAAAAACCTCACAACCTGAGATTATATTTCAGATATTGTTTCAACCAATTGTCTCTTAGATTATTACACATTTAGGATCGTTCCTTATATGTATAACATGTCTCATTTAGGGGACGGTGAACTATTCATTATTGATTTATTCAAAATAAATTCTTGTTCTTGGATATATTAGGTATTGTTTGTAAATATGGTAGATGGTATTCTATAGGTTATATTTATTATTGATTATTTCCCAGAAGATAGTGAATTACTATTATATCTTCCAAAGTGTTGATATATTTATTTATTAGTTTAATGATTCTATAACCTTTTAAAAAATGGCTATATAGTATAAATTCCTTCATATGATGGTGATGGATGTGGAAATCATAATTACTAATTTTGAATTATAATTAGACACATTGATTGTGTGTTCATTCCTTGTATAGTCAAAAAAAATTATTTTCATTGGATTGTTTTGTTTGGTGTTTTTTTAGATCTTGGATCAGTTTATAATGGTGTTCACCAATAATATCCTAATGTATTCAAGGAATTTGGTTGAAAATTTAAATAATTTGATAGAAATTTTAAAAAAATATTGTAAACAACTATTTTTTAGAAAATCATAATTGTTCATGTTCTAGCTAAGTGATGTTTATTTTCATTGGTGTGTCATACAATAGTAATGTGTGATTATTAGTACATTATCGATACATCTAGTTGATTCTAGGGTTTCACCAATGATATATTTTAGTTTTTATATTAATATTATCTTGTATGATATTTCTAGATTTTTATATTTAATTTATCTGGAATTATGGAACCTTTAACAATATTGGGTTGAAAGGATAATAATTTTATTGTCGAAAAATTGCTACGATCAATCATTTAATTATCTCAAAATGAAATGGATAAATTATACTATTATTGTCTTACATGAAGTTGGATTTATGATTTATGTGTGTAGTGATTCATATCATCATTCTTTTTTGTATTAACGAATGAGATTGTGTTACCTTAATTTATATATCAAAACTTACATACTTATGAATGTAATCAAACAACCAGTTGTCCTTATCCTTTTATAGTGGTGTTTTCTGTTATTTTCTACTAGAAATGTCATTATGAATACTGTGTTTTTGTCTTTATTGATAAAAATATCATGTGATATATTTTCAATTAGTGGGATTGGAATTTACATTATATAAGGGGTATACAATACATTATAGACAATAATATAAACATTAATAATAATATAGGTAATGGAAATTTTGTATACCACACCTAGATTAGAAAGGAATTCAGTGGTAATATTAAAAATTCTTATTGTCCGTTAGAGATAATAAGGGAGGATATATCATTAAATTTAGATATTTTATAATTCTATTGTGATTCATTCTTTTATCACAAGATGAAATAATTTCCATTATTATATCATGAGAAGGTGTATTATCTAGGGTGTCTTGAGGTGGATGTGTGGCACGAAAATATCCTTAATTTCAATTCCCTATATTGTTAAATATATGATGCTAAATTGTAAATAAAATTCCGTGGGTTTTTTTATTCAAAATGAGACATGATTGTATGTTTTCTATTAGATTTATATACCACTAAATATATTATATCATTGTATTTCAATTTTGTAACATTCATTGAGGGTTAATTTATGGGGAAATATATTGATGATGTTTTTAATGGAAATCATGTGAATTTTTTCATGATTTTAAATGGGATAATGTTGATAAAATTGTTCTATAATGTCTCATATAGCCGTTGGGTGTCCCTCAATTGAAACAAGAGTAATTTTTAATAAATATTTAGCAGTTTTTAAAAAATAATAGTGATAGAAAATATAAATTATTATATATATATATATTATTGATGTTATCTTATTTCATTGAAATGAAGGTGTTAAATGCACTATATATCAAGGTAGGGATCTATGTTGAGGAGGTGATAAGACATTATGTGTATAAAAAGAATTTTACCTCTAATTATTATTTTAATTTTTCTTATAAAAAGTATAGGATCATGTAGTGTGCCTTTATATCTTAGTTATTCCATTTCAAAACAAGTTATTCTTATATATATCTAATTTGGATAAAAAAACTCCAAACACTAAATGACAAATCTCACGCTTGAATTATTGTTTTTCGAGAATCATGGGGGATGGAATTTCCATTATTTAAGTCAACCAATAAACTTACCTGTAGGAGTTATGTAAGTCACCATGGCTCTTGAATGTGTTTTGAGAATGTGAGATCATTATACCTGATATGGATTAGTGTATTCCATAAAAATTATATATGGTCCATGTGATGATGATGTCCCCATATGACAAGAATTTATATATATTTTTACCATGTATATGACCCTTGGAGTTTTATATAGTGAATTATATGTTTCTGAAGGTTTACCCACATCATGGGTTGGGTATTTTTGTAGTGTAATTATGCAATATTTTGATTTCATATGATATTGTGAGATGTTTGAGTCATTTTGTTGGGATAATATCAGATGGAAATTATTTTCAATAATGATTAAATTTATAATATATATCTTGTATCTTATCATCAATTATATGTTCAAAATTAACACCATATCATTTATTAGTTCATTTAAAACATTGAGAATTATTTAACATATTGTATGGAATGATTGATATTTGGATCTTTAGGAGAAACTCCTATGAGGATGTTTCATTTCCTTAGTTAATGTAAGGTGAATGAAGGTTGACTAGGAGGAATATACATGGCTGAAGGATTAAAAAATATAGAACCATTTTGAGGATTAATATTTATTTATGATTATTTTAGTTAATTTATGATTTGGATATAACATACTAGTAAATGTTTATTTACATCTATCTTAATATATTATAGTTTTATGTCAAATACATTTTTATATGATATTTATTTTATATGGAGTAATATAATTTTTTTATTATTATTTTGTACTGGAAGTTTTTTTAGCTATTCGATATATTGTCAGGTAATGTCTTATTCCTATACATTGTGTTTTACAACATTCAAGGTGTCTTATGTGATTTCATATGTTATTTAGGGTACTTATTTGACTTTATATCATTATATGTAAACCACTACATGATTTATTCCACACTATTTCATGACTTACATATTGTTCCTAATTTTTGGTTTTTATCATGGGGGATTGTATATAATCCTTGTTATAGATAGTTTGAATAATTTTTATAATTTTGTGGTTGGAGTACAACATGGTTATACAATAGAAAATGGTTTTTATATATACACATTTTTTATGGATTCTAGTTTAGTGTAATGTATTTCAAAAATCAATTTCCAAAACATAGATGATCTAATTTATAAAAAAAAATAACATTATGGTGGAGAAAATAGTTTTATTTATATATATGTCATGGTGAACACATGGATCAAAGGCAGAGCAAGAAATACCGATATTTTTTATGTGTGGAAGGGTCATTATTTGGAAAAACAATTATGGGAAATGAATGGAGATAATTATCAGAGTTATAAAATTTATTTCATCATGGTTCTTATATTGAAATTAATCTAGATAAATCATGATTTGGTTTAATATAAACACACTATAGTTTATTACATTATATAGTAATTTTTTTTTGTGGATTCTCACTTTGATTTATCTCATTATTTATCTTACTTAATATATACCTCTTGAGACCCTATTGTAATATGTCTCTCTACTATTTTTATCCATTATCGGATCTATGAGCTGTTGGATTCATGTGATTTTTTATTTATTATATAAATTATCATTTAAATTTATTATACTTATTATATTTACATTATATATTATATATTATATATTATATAGTTGATATATAATTGTTTGATTCATGGAAATTGTTGATGGTTCATGTTGGGGTGATATACTATATGTTGGTAAAATTACCCATGTGAAATTATAGTATTTTGACCATAATGATTCATATCATATATTGGAATTTAATATATATATATTTTTTCTTCTAGATTATGTTATATAAAATTTGGATGGACCGAATCATAAAAAAGGAAATTTTACAGGCTAATGGTAGGAGAAGTTTAAACATATAGAGTATAAATTTATTTATTAACAGTGAAGACCATTAGTGTGAACGTTATGAAATTATAAATGGATGAGTTTTGGATGCATGAATTGATCAATAAAGAGGATGTTATACATATTAAATCCATATGACAGTATTTATTTCAATCTTAATTTTGATAAATGGTCAAAAATATCACATGTTATTGTGACCAATTACACTGAGGGTATGTTATGAATCTCACCAATCGATAAATGGGTCAGATCACTTATATAATAATGAAGTATTTTGAGTTGATCTTTTTTTATCTTTAAATTATAGTGTACAATAATGTTCTTTTCTAGGGTTTCATTCTAGATTCTTCTATTTTTATAACCTAATTATTTCAATATTCTTATCAATATATAAATCGTACGGACTACATTCATATTACTAAATAATAAAAATCATGTTTTATTAGATCTTGGAAACAAAATTTAGTGTAAAAAGACCATTTTCAGGTGTTTATATCTCATTTTGGTTTGGTTCATTGAATATTTACTTTTAGTAAATTTATTATAATTGTGTTTTCGATCCTTTAGAATATTTTTCTTAACTGAGACATCTATTTCGTATGATTTTTTTGTAAGAAGTAAACAAACTAGATTATCCCTCTGAGTGCCACCATAGTATGGTTGATTGATAAGTGTTCTTCATCATCACGTCATCCAATAGGCTAGATGAATAGTATATCCAATGAATTATTAAAAAAATATCATAGAATCCCCTCCATGATTCTTAATCTTCTATATCAAACTACAGTCATAATGGCCACCACAGACATCAAAAATCACAATGTTTCAAAATGGGTCACCATAAATTGGTAGTATCTAACTTTGATAAAAAGAAAAATAGCTTCATGTTTACCAAGGGAATATCAGAAACTATAAATCCTATAAAAATACTCAACATGTATGGATACAGGGCCCATAAATGGGTGGTTATTAAAACACCTAATAAGATTCCCTAAAAACAACTATAGAAACATAATGAAAGAAGTAAACTAAACTCTTTGTATGATTTGTTAGAATGAGTATGAATGAGATGAATATCAAACACTAATTCAACTCTAAACTCATAGTACTATAATGTAACTAAATTTGTCACAAGATATAAAAAAATATATACACTCAAAAACTAGTTGTCTCTCTGAAATATATAAATATCCTAGCCATCTGAGAAACATCCCATTATAGTCACTATCTCATGAGGAATTATTTTATTTTCATAGTGTTTAAATAACATGAATTTTATTACGGTTAATGCATATAAGAAATGAATTATATGAAAACTAAAGATGGATCTCCATAAATAAGTTGTTACCATCTTAATATGGTTAATTTATAAAAGTGTTTAGAAATGAATAATTTTGAGTTTCTTTAAATAGATTATATATATATAAATATTTCATGGTCATTGAGTGGTTATGATATTGGATGATTGTGTCATTATAACTTAAAATTTCATTTTTTGTTAAAATGTATCGATGATTTCATGGTGTGTTGTTGTTGTATTGTTATTTTGATGAACATGACCTCGTGACGTGTTTCATGTGATTATATATATATATATGATGTTTTTTTATTCATAGTTTACCACCACCATAGTTAGGAAACCAGGACATACCTATATGTGGTTATAGATATTGGGTGATTCCCCAATACTCCCTGTAACATTTATACGATTAGAATAATATTGTCCCTATGCACTTATTTATTTAATCATATTAAGGTTATATAGTTGTTGTTATTAGTTTTTGTACATGGATGTTATATAGTTGTGGTTGTGATGTAATGATGTGATATATTTATATAGTAAATTGATGTTCTATATGGTTGTGTTATGTTATTATGAATTATAGTTATGGGATGGATATATATATATATTGTGGGTAATGTATATGGAAATGTGATTGGATGATAGTCCCAAGATGTTTTTCGTTGGGAATGAGCATAACATGAACATTGAATATGCTGTTTTTGGGTAACTTATAGAATATATTTTTCTATATTAGTATAAAATTATTTTATATTTAATTTTTGGGACCCATTTGTGTGATTCGATGTTATTTACATAGGATATGGAATGTTTCAAATTTGAAATTAATTAACAAAATTCTTCACTATGATTCTTCCACATTATCGTACGAGTTTTTTTTCAAGAATTTAATGATTACTAAAATATAAGGAATACTATCTTACATTGTTACAGATTTGTTGATGCATTTTGCGATTGGGAAGTACATTACTAGATTGTGGTATGGTTTATAGTTAGATATGTATTTTCTATAATATGATAAATTCTATTCATTGTATATTTTGATTTTATTTTTTATTATATTAAATTATAAGAATAATTTATTATATTTTGGATTATAGGTTGTCTTATTATATATACTCAATCAAAATTGGTATATTTTTATATTTTTAATTTCAATAATGTGGGATATTCATTTAATGAGGATTGCATTCTACCATTTGTGTCAGACTCTGTCCCATAGTGTATAAGAGGAGGCCTTTGTCGGCCACTTATATATTCATTCATATACCTAAAGTGGATTCAGTAGGGATGTGTCATGAAGTATGGCATCAATGATTTTCCGAATATAAATGACATTGTTAAATGTAATGAATTTGATACTGTTTCATTATATTTGTTGGGGAATGGTTTATTTGACATAAAATAGTTTCATAGGCTACAGGATTGAATAGGATGTATAAAAGTCCCTACAACAAATTATAATGACTCTGATATCTATTAATAATGATTAAGAATTTTTTTAATGATTAAATGGTAGAGTCCTAGGTGTGTTACATGAATCATATTTGTTAATAATCATGTTTTATTTAAGGAAAATATTTTGTGATGCAAATGAAAATTAATTAAAATGATACAAATTGAATTCCATATTCTTATGATATGGTCCCTTTCTTCATATTATGATATATCATATTGGTGTTAACCTCTAGAAGTTCATGTTATGAGGTAATACTTTGCCCTCCATAATATCATATAGAAATTCAATCATGAAGAGTTTAATTCATAAGGGAATAGTTTCATGAGTTTAAGGGTTATAATATGAAGAGACTTATTATATATAATACCAAATGGGAGGAAGAAATGTGAATATAGGTGTTTAATATTTCCATTATATTAATTTTAATGTGTAATGAATATTTGTTCCATATTTTAGTTACCTTATGTAGTAGTACCTCATGGAGGAGGTTGATCCATAATCTCAAAGATCCTTCAGAGTCTATGAAGTCATCAGAGAACAAAGTGACAAGTTGTTGGAAAAACAATTTATTTGATTTTGTAGATGAAAAAATGGATTGTGTTTCTAACAATTCCATATGGGTGATCTAGTGTTTATGATTATATATTTTCATATATAAAACTTTATCATTTTTATCTATATAATTCATTATATGACATTAATATGGAATGTAATTTTTGGGAGGCCTTATTTCTGGATATTTTATGTATGATTATCCATATTTAATTACAAATAAAACATAAGGTATTAACAATGTTTTAGGATATTTCAAATTCATAATCATTGAAGAGTTTAATTTAATTGTTATTTAATAATGTTTCATAAATTATAGACATATGTATAGGGGTTCATGCTATTTAAAATGTTGAGGTTTTAGTGAATAAGTTCAATTTGGGATCCCTATTTAATTTATTTCACTATTAATATATATTGTTGTACATACCCCAAGAAACCTGAATATTTTATATGTCTTTAAACATTATTATTATCGATGTCAAATATTTCAAAGATATAATCACTGACATTGTGATCAGTTTTCGAACCGACCTTAGTTGTAGTAACTTAATTTAAATTATAAATAACACCATTTCCCAATGATTTTTGGACCATATTTGAGATATGGAATAATTAAATAATTAAAATGAGATAATCATTATTATGGGTAACCTATTTTAAACCATTTAAATGATTTTAGATGTAATCATGGATGCTCAAATTAAGGAATAAGACTCAAAAAATTGAATATTATAATGTCTTGATAAATAGGGGACCCAGGATCAATTCAAATACCATTTATATATTTACTACCATAATTTATTATTTTATTAATACATGATCCTCATAGTCCTTCAATTAAACATCAATAGTATGATGATTCATTAATTTGGTTGATAAAATTATTATACATTTAGGGTTTACAAAAATTATTGGAAATCAATAGAGTATTGAAAACATGTGTTTGAAATTTCAATTAATGATATCATAAAGTTATTCAATTATGTTGTATTCATAATTTTTTACATACTATGTAAATTTATGATTCATATGTATTGGATTTATTTAGTGAAAGATATTATTTATTTATAGTATTTGTTATTATTTTTCATTGACTGAAATTGTAGGTGTTTGGTTATTTTTAGAGAGTAAGATCAGTTGGTAGTAATTCTTATATCAATTATAGATTACATGTTATATTTAATGATCAATGTTAGAATTATAAAAATCATTATACAATGTATCCTTTTAGGCATTTATGTGTTTCATTGTAAATCTTATAAAGATTTTATACAAAAAACATATCATCCTAAGATTATGTATCTTATATTGTCACAACCAATTGTATCATAGATTATTAAACATTTGGGATCATGCCTTAAATGTTTAAAAAGTTTCATATATATTATAGAGAACTATTAGTTATGTATTTATTCAAAATAAGTTCATGTTTTGGGATATATTAGGTATTATTTGAAAATATGTTAGATGATATACTATATTTTATATTTATTATTAATTATTTACCCAGGAGATAGTGAATTTATATTATATATTCCAAAGTGTTGATATATTTATTTACTAGATTAATGAATCTATCTACTTTAAAAAAATATGTATATAGTATAAATTTCGTTATATGATGGTGATAGATGGGAAATCATAATGACTGATTTTGAATTATATTTACACACATTGATTGTGTGTTCATTCCTATTTTAGTCATAAATAAAAAATTTATTTTCATGGGATTTTTTAGTTTGGTGTTTTGTTAGGTAATGGATCAGTTTATCATGGGGTTCACCGAGAATATCCAAATGTATTCAAGAAATATATATGATAATTTAAGTAATTTGATATGTATTTTGAAAAGCTATTATCAGTAATTATTTTTTAGAAAACCTTAACTGTTTATGTTCTAGTTAAGTGAGGTGTATTTACTTTGGTGTGCGATTCCATAGTAATGTGTGACTATTGGTACATTATATATTGATATAGTTGATTCTATGGTCTCACCAATAATATTTTTCAGATTTTATGTTAATATGATCTTTTATGATATTTCTATATTATTATATTTAATTTTTGTTGAATTATGGAGCCTTTAACAATATTGTGTTAAAATGATAAGGATTTGTTTCTGAAAAATTATTACCATTAATCATATAATTATCTCAAAATGAAATGGATAAATTATATGATTATTGTCTTACATGAAGATGGATTTATGATTTATGTGTATTTTGAATCATATAATATTTTTTTTCTATTTATGAATGAGATTTTGTTCCATTAATTTGTATATAAAAATTAAAATACTTATGAATGTAATCAAACAACATGTTATCCTTCTCTTTTTAGAGTGGTGTTTTCTATTAATATCTAGTATCATTGCATTCTTGATGAGTGTGTTGTTCCATTTACTGATAAAAATATCATGTGATATATTTTCTCTTAGTGTTATTTTAATTTATAAAAGATTAGGGGCATACAGTAATTTATTTACAATAGGATCAAAAATTATAATAATATAGGTACTGGAAATGTGGTATACCAAAAATAGATTAGAAATGAATTCAGTGGTATTTCTAAAAAATCTCATAGTTAGTTAGAGATAATAAGGGAGCTTATATCATTAAATTTAGATATATAAAAATTCAGTGGTGCTTCATTATTTTATCACAATATTAAATAGTTTCCATTATTAAATCATGATAATTTGTCCTATCTAGGGTTTCTTGAGGTGTAAGTGTGGAGTGAAAACATCCTTATTGGTGATTCTATATATTGATAAATTAAGAATGCTAAATTTTAACTATAAGCCCATGGGATGTTTTTATTCATCATTGAATATGATAAAATTTTTTCTATTACATTTATTTACCACAACATATATTATATCATTGTATTAAAATTTTGTACCATTCATTTAGGAGTTATTTTTGTATCATGATAGTGATGATGTTTTCTATGGAATCCATGTCAATTTTATCTTAATTTCAAATGACTGAATGTTGATAAAATTGTTCTATAATTTCTCTTGTATCTATTGGTTGTCCATAAATTAAAAAATGAGGAAATTTTAATAAATATTTAGTAGTTTTCAAAAATTATTAGGGAGAAATAATTTACTGCAATATATATATATATATATGTTATTGAAGGTATCATATTTCATGTAAATGATGGAGTTAAATGTACTAGATATCATGGTAGGGATCTTTGTTGAAGAGTTGATAAGACATCAAGGGGATAAAATTAATTTTTCCCTCTAATTATGATTATAATTTTTTCTATACAATGTATAAGGTCTTTTAGTGTGCCTTTATATCTCACTTCTTCCATTTGAAAACATGTTATTATTATATATTTGTAATTTTGATCAAAATATATGAACATTGTATGACATATCACAAGCGTGAATTATTATTTTTAGAGAATCATGGGTGATGGAATTTCATTTAGTGAAGTCATCCAATAAACATACCAAAGGGTGATATTTAATTCACCATGGATATTGAATGTGTTTGGAGAATATGGGATCATTATACCTTATTTGGATTAGTGTATTCCAAAAAAATTATATATGGTTTATGTGATGATGAAGTCTCCACATGAACTGAATTTATATATATTTTTACCATGTATATGACCCTTTGAGTTTAGTTTTGTAAATAATATGATTCTAATGATTGAGCACATAATATGTTGGGTTGTTTTATAGTGTAATTAAGCATTATTTTCATCTCATGGGGTATTTTGAGCTGTGGGAGTCATTTTCTTGGAATAACATCATATTGAACTTCTTGTTCCCAATGATTAAATTTATAATACATTTCTTGTATTTTAACATAAATTATATGTTCAAAATCAACCCCATGTCATTTATTAGTTCATTTAAAATATTTATAATGATTTAACATATTGTATGTAATAATTGATATTTTTATCTTTAAGAGAACCTCCTTCGAGGAGGTGCCATTAATGTGGTTTATGTATGGTGAATAAAGGTTGACATGGGGGAATATATATAGTAGAAGGATTAAGAAATATAAAACCATTATGATGATTAATTTTTAGTTATGATTAGTTTCGTTATTTTAAGAAAAAATTATACACATACTATTAAATGTTAATTTACAACTATTTCCTTAGTTTGTTGTTTTATGATAGATAGAATCATATATGGTTATTATTTTATATTTTTTAATACATTATTTATTTATTTTCAAATTATTGTGGAATGGAATTGTTTTTAGGTATCCGATATCGATTTTTATATTGTCTTAGTCTTATACATTGTGTTTTACTACATTGAATGTGTCATATGAGATTTTAGAAGTGATTTAGTATAATGATTTGAGTTTATATTTTTAGAGGTAAATCTCAACATGATTTATTCCACACTGTTTCATGACTTCCAAATTGTTCCTAATTTTAGTTTTTATTATAGTGGAGTGTATATAATTCTTGTTATATAGAGTTTTTTTCATGTGTACATTTTTGGGGTTGGTGTAAAAAATGGTTATAAATTGTGAAATGGTTTATGTACATACACATTTTTTATGGATTCTAGTTTAGTGAAATTTAATTCTGGAGTCTATTTCCAAAACATAGATGATCCAATTCATCAAAAATAACCTTATGGTGGAGAAAACAAATTTTTAATCTATAAATCATTATGGACACATGGATATATGGTGGATCTAGCAAGACTGGAATTTTTTTTTTGTGTGGAAGGGTCATGATTTGGAAAAAAAACTTATGGGAAATGCATGGAGAGAATTTTCAGATCTAGCAATTTTATTTCATCATGGTACTTACATTGAAATTATTATAGATAAAAAATGATGTGGTTTAATCTCAACACACTATAGTTTGGTGCACGAGTTATTGTTTTTTTTGTGGATTCTCACTTTGATTTATCTCTATATTAATCCTAATTAATAAATACTTCTTGAGACCCTATTTTAATATGGGTCTCTAATATTTTTATTCATTTATCGGATCTATGAGTTGTGGATTCATGAGATTTTTTAATTTTGATATAATGTATCCTTTAAATTTTTTATATTTATTATATTCACATTCTATATTTTATATTATTCATTATATAGTTGATTTGGAATTGTTGGATTCATGGAAATTGTTGATGATTCATGTTGGGGTGATGTACTATATATTGGTAAAATTACCCATGTAAAATTATAATATTTTGACAACAATGATTCATATCTTATATTCGGATTTAACACATATATATATATATTCTTCTAGAGTATGTTATATAAAAATTTGAAGGACTGAATCCTTAAAAATGAAAATTTTCAAGCTAATGGTAGGAGAAGTTTAACCTTATAGTGTATAAATTTATTTATTAACAGTGATGACCATTTGTGTAAAAGGATGAATTTATAAATGGTTGAGTTATGGATGCATTAATTGATCAATAAAGATGAATTTATTCTGATTAAATCCCTATGAAACTATTTATTTCATTCATTATTTTGATAAATGTTCAAAAACATCACCAAGTAGTGAACCAATTCAATTGAGTGTATGTTATGGATCTCACTAATCGATAAATGTGTTAGTTCACTTATATAATTATGAAGTATTTTGAGTTGATTTTTTTGTTTTGTAAATTAGTGTACAATAATGGTCTTTTCTATGGTTTCATATGTGCTTCTTCTATTTATATAACAAAATTATTACAATATTTTTATCAATATATAAATCATATGGACTACTAAAATATTATTGAATACTACAAATTATGTTGTATTAGAATGTAGAAATAAAATTTAGTATATAAAGAGAATTTTCAGATTTTTATGTCTCATTTTGGATTGGTTCCATGAATATGTAAATTTATTAGATTTATGATAATCATATTTTCGATCCTTTAGTATGTTTTGGTTAACTGATACATCTATATCTTAGGAATGTTGTTGTAGGAAGTAAATAAACTAGTTTGTCGCACCGAGGGCCTCCCTAGAATGAAATTTTTATAAGTGTTCATCATCATCCACTCATCCAATAGTCTAAGGTAATAATATATCCAATTAATAGTTAAAAAATACCATATAATCTCTTCCATGATTCTTGAACATCTATATCATACTACATTCATAATGGCCACCACCACCATCCAAATTCACAATGTTTTAAAATGGGCCACCAAAAATCAGTAGTTTCTATAATTGAAAAAGGATAATTACAACATGTTTACGATGGGAATCTATAAAACAGTAAATCCTATAAAAATACTCAACATATATAGATAAAGGGCCCACAAATGGGTGATAATAAAAATTCCTAATTTGATTCCCTAAAAACAACTATTGAAATATAAAAAAAGAATTCAAATAATATCATTGTATGATTGGTTAGAAGGAGGTTGAATGAGAGTAATCCCATATAATAATTTGTCTCTAAACACATATTAATATAATATTACTTAATGAATAACTAGATATAAAAAACCATATACACTCAACCACATGTAGTCTCACGGAAATATATAAACATCTTATCCATCTGAGATTTATCCCATTATAGTCACAATATCATGAGGAATTATTGTTTTCCATAGTATTTAAAAAACATAAATTTTATTAGGGATAATGCATATAAAAATGAATTATATGAATATTAATTATGGAACTTGTTAAACAAGAATTTACCATCTTAATATGGATAATTTGTAAAAGTTTTTAGAATTGAATAATTTTGAATTACAATAAATATATTATGTAGATATAATATTCATGGCCATTGAGTGGTTATGATATTGGTTGATTCTATCATTATAGCTGAAAATGCCATTTTTTGTTAAAATGTAGTGATGGTTTCATGGTGTATTGTTGTTATATCGATATTTGGATGATCATGACCTTGTGATGTGTTTCGTGTGATTATATATATATATATATGAAGTTGTTTTATTCAAAATGTACCATCACCCTAGATATGAATCCACAACATACCTATAGTGGTTTTAGATTTTATGTGATTACCCAATATTCCATATTCCATTTATACAATTGGAATAATATTGTCCCAATACAAAAATTATTTTAATCATATTAAGGTTTTATAGTTGTTTGTAATTAGTTTTAGTATAAGGATTTATGTAGTTGTGGTTGTGATGTAATAATATCATATACTTATAATGTAAATTGATGTTATATATGGTTGTGTTATGTTATTATGAATTTTATTTATTGTATGGAGATACATATATTGTGGATATTGTATATGGAAATGTGATTGGATGATAGTTCCTAGACGTTTTTCATTGGGAATGAGTGTAACATGAACATTATATAATTTTTTTTGGGTAACTTATAGAATATATTTTCCTATCAAATTATAAAATTATATTATATCTATTTTTGGGATCCATTTGTGTGATTCGATTTTATTTACATAGGATATGAAATGTTTCAAATTTGGAATTAATTAAAAAATACTTCACTAGGATTCATCCACATTATCGTAAGAGTTTTTATTGAAGAATGTAATGATTATTCAAATATATTTAACCATATGATACATTATTACATATTTGTTTGATGTATTTTGTCATTGGGTAGCACATAAGTATATTTTGGTATGGTTTACAGTAAGATATGTATTTTATATAATAAGATAAATTATATTCAATATCTATTATGATTTTATTTTTCATCATATTTAATTTTAAGAATAATTTATATAATTTTTGATTATTTGTTGTCTTATTATATATACATAATCAAATTTGGTATATTTTTATACTTTCAATTTTCATATATAGGGAAATTCATTACATGATTCTTGCTTTTTACCATTTGTTTCAAACTCTATCCTGTAGTCTATTATAGCAGGCCTTTCTCAGTCACTTCTGTATTAACTAAAAATAAAAAAGTGGTTCCAGTAGGCGATGTGTCATGAATGTATGCCATCAGATCTTTTCATGATATAAATTATGGTGTTCAAAGTAATTAATTGGATATTGTTGCATTATATTTTTTGGGGAATGGTTTATTTGAAATAAAACATTTTTATTGGATACATGATTGAATATGACCTAGAAAAGCCCCTAAAACCTAACAGAAGGACTCTGATTATCTATTAGCAATGATTATGAATTTGTGTAATGATTAAATGGTAAAGTAATAGGTGTGGTACATGAATCATTAATGTTTATAATAATGTTTTATTTGAGTAAAATATATTTTTATCTAAATGAAATGAAATTAAAATATAATAAATGGAATTCCATATTCTTATTATGTGATCCTTGCCTTCAAAATATGATATATAATATTGGTCTTGACCTCATGAAGTTAAATTTTCTAAGGTGCTATTTTTACATCTTTTATATCATTTGGAAATGTTATCATGAGGAGTTTAATTTATAAGGGAAAACTTTCATGAGATTAAGGGATATAATATGGAGATTCTTGTTATATATATTACCAAATGGGAAGGTGAAATGTGAATATAGCTGTTTAATATTTCCATTATATTAATTTTAATGTGTAAAAAAATTGTTCTATCTAGTTGTTACCTTATTCAGTAGTGAGTCATGGTAAAGGTTGATCCATAATCTCATCGATCCTTCTGAGTCAACGAAGTCACAATTGAACTAAGTGACAGGTTTTTGGAAAACAATTTATTTGATATTAAAGTCCTAAAAATTGATAGTGTTTCTAAAAAATTCATATGGATGATCTAGTGTTTATGAATATATAATTTCATATATAAAAAGGTTTCATTATTATCTACAGGGTATATTATATAATATTAACATGGAATGAATCTTTATGGATGCCTTATTTTTAGATATTTGATGAATCATTATCCCTATTTCATTACTAAAAAACATGAGGTATTAAAAAAGGTTTAGGATATTCCAAATTCATAATCCTGGAGGATTTTAATTTATTTATAATTTAATAATGCTTCATAAATTATAGACATATGTATAGAGGTCCATGCTATTAAGAATGATGAGGTTTTAGTGAACATGTCGAATCTTGTATCCCGCTTTAATTCATTTCACTAGTTATATATATTCTTGTACATACCCCAAAAAACCCTGTAGTTTTTCTTATGTGTTCTAACATTAGTATTATAGATGTCCAACATTTCCAAGAGATAGTAACTAACATTGTGATCAGTTTTAGATCCAACCTTAGTTTTAGTAACATAATGTAAATTATAAACAACACTATGTCCCTATTATTTGTAGACAACATTAGAGATATGAAATATATATGGAATTAAAATGAGATATTAATCATTATGGGTAACACATTTATGATCATTTAATTGATGTTAGATGTCATTTGCGATTATCAAGTTAAGTAATAAGAGTTAAAAAATTAAATGTTATAATGTTTTGATAAACTGGGGGACCCGAGATCGATTCAGATACTATTTATATATTTACTCCCTAAATATATGATTTTATTAATACATGATCCTCATAGTCCTTCAATGAAACTTCAAAAGTATTATTATTCATTAATTAGGTTTATAAAATTATTATACAATTAGTGTATACTATAATAGATGGAAATCAATATATTATTGAAAAGATGTGTTTGAAATTTGAATTAATGATAGGCTAATGTCATTAAATTAAGTTTTTTTCATTATTTTTTACATACTATGTAATATTATGCTTTATATGTATTAGATTTATTTACTTAATGATATAATTTATTTATAGTATTGGTTAGTATCCTTCATGGACTGAAAGGTTAGGTGTTCAGTTTTTTTACGAGTAAAATCATTGGTAGTGATTCAGTTCTTAATTATAGATTACATATTATTTTTAAGGATCAATGTTCGAATTAGTAAAATCACTGTATAATGTATTCTTTTAGTCTTAAAAGTGTATAATTGTGAATATTCTATATATTTTATAGAAAAAAATTGTCAACCTCAGATCATGTTTGAGATATAGTCACAACCAATTATCTCTTCGATTATTACACATTTAGGATCATGCCTTAAACATGTAAGAAGTATCATATATAGGATGTTGAACTATTAGTTATAGATTTATTAAAAATAAATTCATATTCTTGTATATATTAGGTATTATTTGAAAATATGGTAGATGATATTCTATAGTTTATATTTATTATTGATTATTTACCGAGGAGATAGTGAATTACTATTATATCTTCTGAAGTATTGATATATTTATTTATTATTTTAACGAATATATCTACTTTTAAAAAATACAAATATGGTTCAAATTCATTCATATGATGGTGATGGATGAGGAAATCATACAGACTAATTTTTAATTATAATTAGAAACATTTATTGTGGGTATATTTCTTTTATATTCATAAAAAAAATTCAACGGATTGTTGTGTTTAGTGTTTTGTTAGATCTTGGATCAGTTTATTATGGTGTTCACTGAGAATATCATAATTTATTCATAAAATATAGAGGATAATTTAAATAATTTGATAGCTATTTTAAATATCTATTGAAAAAAACTATTTTTGTAAAAACCTTAATTGTTTAGGTTTTATATATGTGTGGTGAATTTACATTGGTGTGTCATACCATATTAATGTGTTAATTTTTGTACATTATAGATTGATCTAGTTGATTCAAGTGTTTCACCGATATTAATTTTTAGGTTTTATGTTTATATGATCGAGTTTCATATATCTAGATTTTTATATTTATTTTTTCTTGATTTATGGAAACTTTAAAAATATTAGGTTGAAATGATAATGATTTTATGGTCGAAAGATTATTACCATTAATCATTTAATTAATTCAAAACGAAATGGTTAAATTTAATATTATTTTCTTACATGAAAATGGATTTCTGAGTGATGTGTATTGGGATTCTTATATTCTTTTTTTTGTATTGATGAATGAGATTGTGTTCCCTTAATTTGTTTATCAAAATTTTATTACATATGAATGAAATCATGCACCTATTATCCTCATTATTTTAGAGTGGTGTTTTCTATTAATCTCTTCACGAATTATCATTTTGATGGGTGTGTTGTTGTCTTTACTGATAAAAATATCATGTGATATATTTTTTCTTAGTACGATTCGAATTTACATTAGATTAGGGGTATATTGTACATTATATACAACATCATCAACATTTATAATAATATAGGTATTGGAAATGTGGTATACCACACCTATAGAAAAAATGAATTCAATGGTATTTCTAAAAATTCTCATGGTTATATGGTGATAATAAGAGATCTTATATCATTAAATTTAGATATATAAGAAATTAGGGGTGATTCTTTTTTATATCGTAAGATGAAATAATTTCCATTATTATAACATGAGAAGATGTCTTATCTGGGGTATCTTGAGGTGGAACTGTGGAGTGATAATATCCTTAAAATAAATTCCCTATAATGATAAATATATGATGCTAAATTTTAACTATAACTCCGTGGGATGTTTTTATTCAACGTGAGATACAACAATATGTTTTCTATTATATTTATATACCACAACAAATATTATATCATTCTATTTCAATGTTGTATCATTTATTGAGGGGTTATTTATAGAGCAAGATAGTGATGATTTTATTAATGGAATTCATGTCAATTTATTCTTTATTTTAAATGGGTAAATGTTGATAAAATTGATCTATAATGTCTCTTATGACCATTCTGTGTCCCTCAATTGAAACAAAAGGAAATTTTAATAAATATTTAGTATTTTTCAAAAACATATTAGTGAGAAAACAATTACATTATTGTTTATATATATATTATTGAAGTTATCATATTTCATGGAAATGAAGGAGTGAAATGTGCTAGATATCATTGTAGGGATCTATGTTGAGGAAGTGATAAGACATCAAGGGGATCAAAAGAAATTTCCCTCTAATTCTGATTCTAATTTTACCTATACTGTGTATAAAATCATGTAGTGGTCCTTTATATCTCAGTTACTACATTTCAAAACATGTTATTCTTATATATTTGTAATTTGGATCAAAAAATCCAAACATTGTATGACATATCACATGCATGAATTATTTTTCGTAGAGAATCACGGGGGATCGAATATCATTTAGTTAAGTGAAGCAATAAAGTAAACTATGGGTGATATTGAAGACACCATGAATCGTGAATGTGTTTGGATAATATGAGATCATTATACCTAATATGGATTAGTATATTCCATAAAAATTATATATGGTCCCTGTAATGATGAAGTCCCCCTAGAACCTGAATTTATATATATATATATATTTATTTATTAATTTACCATGGTTACGACCCTTTGAGATTAATTTTGTGAATTATATTTTTTTATGGTTTACCCGCATCTTGTGTTGGGTAGTTTTGTTGTGTAATTAAGCATTATTTTCATCTCATAGGATATTTTGAGCTGTTAGAGTCATTTTCTTTGAATAATATCAGATGGAACTTTTTTACATAATGATTAAATTTATAATCTATTTCTTATATCTTAGCAATAATTATATGTTGAATATTAACCTCATTTCATTGATTATTTCATCTAAAATATTGAAAATGATTTATCATATTGTATGGAATGATTGATATTTGGATCATTAGGAGATCTTCTTATGAGGATGTGTCATTTCCTTGGTTCATGTATGGTGAATGAAGGTTGAATTGGAGGAATATACATGGCAGAAGGATTAAAAAATATAGAACCATTATGAGGATTAATTTTTTACTTATGATTAATTTAGGTATTTTAAATTTTGGTTATACACTTACTAGTAAATGTTCATTTACATCTATTTAACTATATTGTAGTTTTATGATAGATAGAGTTATATATGTTTTTTATTTTACATGTTTTAATATATTATTTATTTATTTATTTATATTCTTATTATTGTGGACTTGAATTGTTTTTAGGTATTCAATATATATTCTGGTATTGTCTTAGTCCTATTCATTGTGTTTTACAGCATTGAAGGTGTCATGCATGATTTCAACAGTAATTTTGGTTAATTATTTGAGTTTATATCTTTAGAGGAAAACCACAACATGATTTGTTCCACTATATTACAATACTTCCATATTGTTCCTTATTTTGGTTTTTTCTCATGGTTGAGTGTATATAATTTTTGTTATAGAGAGTTTGAGTCTTGTATATAAGTTTGCGGTTGGAGTACAACATGGTTATAAATTTTGAAATGGTTTGTGTACATAAACATTTTTTATGGATTCAAGATTAGAGTTATGTATTGTTGGAATCTATTTCCAAAACATAGATGATCCAATTTATCAAGAATAACATTATGGTGTAGAAAAAAAAATTATTTATCTATATGTCATGGTGGACAAGTGGCTCTAAGGCAGAGCTAGCAAGACCAGAATTTTTTTTTGTTTGGATGGGTCATGATTTGGAAAAAAATATTATGGGAAATTAATGGAGTGAATTTTTAGATCTAGAAATTTTATTTCATTATGGTACATATAGTGAAATAAATCTAGATAAATCTTGATGGAGTTTAATCTCAGCACACTATAGTTTGGTGCTTTAAGTGTTAATTTTTTTGGGTTCCCACATTGATTTATCTCTATATTTATCTTACTCATGGTATACTTCTTGAGACCCTATTGTAATATTTTTCTCTAATATTTTCATTCCATTAGTGGATCTATTTATTTTTGGATTCATGAGATGTTTTATTTTTTATATAATGTATCATTTAAATTTATTAAAATTATTATATTTACATTCTCTATTTTATGTTATTTATTATAGTGTTGATATATAATTATTGGTTTTTTAGAAATTGATGATGATTCATGTTGGTGTGATGTACAATATGTAGGTAAAATTACACTTGTTAAATTATAGTATTTTTAATATAATGATAACACTCTTATATTAAGATAATATATATATATATATATATATATATATATATATATATATCTACAGTATGTTATATACAATTTGGAAGGACCGAATCATTAAAAATTAAATTGTACAAGATAATGTTAGGAGAAGTTTAACCTCATAGTCTAGAAATGTATTTATTACCTACGAAGTCCATTAGTGTGAAAGGTATGAAATTATAAATGGATAAGTTTTTGATGCATGAATTTATCAATAAATAGGATGTTATACATATTAAATACCTATGAATGTATTTATTTCAATCATTATTTTGATAAATGTTCAAAAATATCACAATTTAATTTATCCTATTCAACAGAGTGTATGTTATGAATCTCACCAATCGATAAATGGGCCACATCACTTATATAATAATTAAGTATTTTCAGTTTAACTTTTTTAGTTCTGTAAATTATAGTGCACAATAATGTTCTTTTTTATGGTTTCATAGGTGCTTATTCTATTTTTATAACCTAACTATTACAATATTCTTATCAGTATATATATTGTATGGACTAAATTCATATTGTTGAATACAAAAAATTATGTTGTATTAGAATGTGGAAATAAAATTTAGTGTAAAAAGACTAGGTTCTGGTGTTTATATCTCGTTATGGATTGGTTCCATGAAAATTTACTTTTAATATATTTATGGTAATTTTGTTTTTGATAATTTAGTTTGTTTTTGTTGACTTAGACATCTATTTCGTATGAATGGTGTTTTAGGATGGAAATTAAATAGATTGTCCCACTGAGGGCCTCCCTGGTATGATAGTTGGATAAGTGTTCATCATCATCCCATCATCCAATAGGCTAGGGGAATCGTATATCCAATGAATCCTTACAAAAATAACATTAAATCTACTACATGATTCTTGAACATCATTATCAAACTACAGTTATAATGGCCCACACCACCATCCCAAATCACAATGATTCAAAATGGGTCACCATAAATTAGAAGTTTCTAACATTGAAAATGGAAAAATTGCTACATTTATACTAAGGGAATCTCAAAAAAATCCCATAACAATACACAAAAAATATGGATACTGGGCCCATAAATGCATGATTATTAAAATTCCTAATAGGATTACATAAAAACTACTATATAAACATAATGGAAGAAGTCAACTAAACACTCTGTATGATTGGTTAAAAGGAGGTTGAAGGAGAGAAATCCCATATAGTAATTCAACTCTAAACTCATAGTAATATTTTTTATCTATATGTATAACTAGATATAAAAAACCATATACACTCACCCACTAGTAGTCTAAATGAAATATATAAATATCCTAGACATCTGAGCTATACCCTATTATATTAACAATCTCATGAGGAATTATTTTTTTCCATAGTATTTAAATTTTTTTGAAGTATATAGTGGATATCCATCCATTTATTATATATTAATAGAAACCATTCGATTCCTTGGGTTTCACATGTCTTGATTAATCCCAAAATGCATAGACTTTGTAACTACTACACCACCACCAGAATAAATATTGATGAGACTAATCACAACCATAGAATGATGTCAACTCAAGGGAATATTACATCATATTACCCATTAATTCAATATAAAAAATAATTATATTATTTGAAAACAAAAAAAAATATATTACATGAATAATAAAGATAAACTAAGAATCTCAGTACATGACACCTATTTGATAGTGTTTTACCTCCAATAAATATTATTTTACACCCTAAGTGAATATAAGGGTACCAAACCCTACATAGAAGTGGATATACAAGATCCCATACCTTAGGTGAAAGGGATAATTCCACATGATATTTATAAACCCACTCATAGATATAGGATCTAATGAAATATGTAATATGAAGATAATTGAAACTAGTGATAAAATAGCCTAAAAATAGTAGATCCCACAACTTGGATAAAAAAGTTCTACCTAACCCTACTCGTGGGATAATACAAAGGATCTCAAAAAAATGCCAATGGGGTGAAATTTGAATATATTTATAAATTACCCTTTTTATATCATAAGAACTATAGTGGGGGACTCATGACTCATTGTATGGAACCTCATCCAATGGATCACTGATCCAATGGTGGATTTAAATCCCACATGGGCTATTAAATACATGAAATACCAACACTGAAGATAATGTACACACACCCTAGATGTGTGTGGGAGAGTACTAAACCTATTTCTATACTGAATATAGGAGAGGAACATTGTGAAATATATATTACGTTAGGAGACTGTCGACCCCAATATCACTGTAAAATTAATTCCAAAAAATTATCAGCACCTAAATGAGGACTATTTTAGTAACATATGAAAGTCACCACACTTATCATATATCATACCAATGTGAATAAAACTATCAATTCCTACACTAAAATAATCCCAATATATAATACTCACATTCTCTTATTAATTTCCTCAAAAAGGTGATATGATAATCCATACAGACTTGAAGAACTTAACAACACATGATAGAGGGTATATGATGTCTATTCCAAATGTAATAGCTCAATCATGTACATGCACATATCTTGGGATGAAAGAGACACCTACATGGAATATATTTTATACTACTAAATGTTTCAGTCATGGTAGGGTTCTCTTCACAGGCTACCATAAAACATGTTATATTCCCCCATTACACGATGTTTGGTCCTAACCCACATGAAGTGTTTGGACATTCAACCACTTTGACATTTAATCCATGTTAATGTCATGGTTTTTGGTTATTGGTATATGTTGAGTGGGTTATGATACATGATATTTAACATTTTACTCTACATAAAAACCTATCCACAACATCTCAAAAATTCGCTCCATGTGCTATTTTGAACTACATGCCATGTAGTTGATTATTCAAACCATTTTCAATTCCTCACCTATAAGTATCAGTACTGTCTAATTTAATCATTAATAAAACATGTTCCTTATCTTAAGGATCTAATTATAGGTGTAACCCCAACATATTCTCTTCTCCCATCACCGATCTCTAGAATAAAATATGAAATCTCCTGGTTGATTTAAACTCCTATCATAAATTGTGGTCATATGGTGAATATATACCACCCTTCCTTTCATAATCCAATATCTTTTAATTACAGATTTTATCCCTCCATCTATGTTATTTATCCAAAAAAATCTCATATAACTAGACAATATAGTGATTTCAAACAAGATATTAATTTCTAATCACAATCAAAATTGTACAAATATGAGGATCATAAAAAGAATCGAGTTAGAAAAAGATAACATCAATGTGTGTGTCATGTATGGAGGATGAATAATCAATCATATATCATGGATACATTTACTGAATTATAGAATATGAAAATGTAAAAATTATCAAAATATTATAGTCAAATATATTATTGAAAATCAAAATTCCACGTGAATAGTGATCCGAGTGAGGATTATTGAATATACAACGATAATAAAGTCATTTATTTATAAATTAGAAATATCAAGTGCATGACTATTTAAAAAATTATTATCCCTTAAATCCATTGAATTATAATGGTATTTTTAATGATTTTTTCATGAAACTAGTTCCTTATATCATGTCTTCTATCATTTACTCTATGATTAGGTCTCTCTCCCTCAACCAAGGGTTTTCTAATGATGAAATAGGCTAACCATAGGAAGGCCTCCACACATGGTTTATATAGTGGTAACTACATTGGAGGTTCCATAAATAATTCTGATCACTTAATGTTTCAATTTATTAAATCAATTATATTAATTTATTATTCATTTATTAATGTAAAAAAACCAACTGACATACTGGTAATGAAACTAACAATACCATGATGGTAGACCCCATGTTCTGTATGAAATTGAAGTCTAAACTTCTCTATTTGAGACCTCATTTAGAATATATAATCATTTTATCATATTTTAACAATCATATAATACACTTATTTTTATACTTCACAAATATATTTATCATTTATACTACATGCCCCCAATATCACACAGAATCATCATGGGGACAAGAACCACATTTAGGAATTAAAGGTATTATCATAAAAAAATTTGATATCTTATTATTCTGTGAATTTTTTTTTGCTAATATGGGGTTCCCATGAATCCTACACCTCAAAATTATGCAATTTAAAAATTAATAAAATTAAGTATCACTATACCCTCTTCATATTTAACCCATTTTATTAAAAAAATCCATGGTTTCTCAAAAATAATCAACTAATCTTTCCCCATATATGATGGTAAAACATTTTCTTTAGGGAAAATAAAAACCCTAAAACACTTTTATTCATCACTAAACATTCTATTTACAATGTTTCATCTATTTAGAACAGCTAAATACCCAGTATAAAAGGTATCATGATTGTTCACCATAACAAGAAAATCCATCTATTCCCCACACCTACACTGAGGGACTCACAAGATTACTTATTATCATAGGTGTTCCTATATGTTAGTATTCAATTAATTACTTATTTGAACCCCTGTACCATCAGCTCTTGACCGTGATCAAGATCCATTGATGAAAACATGTGGCCAGTGGGAAACATGAGTCTTCATCCTGACCTTCTATAGAAACAATAGTTGAAATACTTCATTTGAATCTCGATCTCCAATAAACTCTCATATACAATCAAATAAATATCATCAATGATTCCATGTATCATCCATGATATCTATTGATGAGAACGTAACACAAATATACAAACTAATTCAACATATAAATATCAAACCAATACCCATAAGAGGTCTTAGATCATTATAATCCAAAGTTCATAGTCCAAATAATTCAAATGATCATTATTTATTAGTACCAAACCCTATGATAATGGGTGTCTTGTTGACTAAGTACAAAAACATATGTGACTAACTCCACGTCCAAACCATTGTATGGGTTTTTATGTGTCACATACTCCCACATTGATTCATTGGAATTTAAATAATATGAAACATTCTCTACTAGAGTAGTCCTGAATTGATTTCCCATTATCGAATCCAATTTGAACATAAAGAGAATGGAAGTATTATTAATTATAATTTATTTAATTACTTCCATACCTAAGGGATCACATACTTGTCCAATATTATATAAAATTAAGTAATATAAAATAACTAAATCAATATCATCAATATGGTTGTCACTCAAAAACCATAAAATTGTTTGGAGATACTACCATAGATTAATGGTTATAAAAAAAACCTTCCCCAATTTATAATAACTATATTCTATATTAACATATACCTCCAATTCCACTAACTTTTAGGTCATCTTCTAAAAGTATCCAATAACATTCCACTACTATGGTACTCTGATTACAATAGAATCCATGATTTTAAGAACATGATGGTCAAAAATTCCAAAAAAATATTAGGTCACACACAACTAGAGATTACTATACATCAGGAAATATAATTTTAAGACTACAGTAATTACAAAAGGACTCATAGACTCCACCTAAATCTATCTTGTATGTTTAAGATATCTACATTCACAGGCTCAAAATGGAGATCACCATTGCATTTTCCAAAAACCATTGTTCGTCCCTTTGATTCATGTTGATCTGTAAACCATTGTCTCATATGGGGTCAATCATAAGTTAAACTATTATACCATCTATGAATTCCCCAAAATGCATAAACAAATTCTCATCCCCATGTATAGAACTTGATGACACTCTAAATGATGGTAGGTATCTGGACCAAACATCTAGAGGGGTGTCTCCACATGCAAGACGTCATGTATCCAAAATTGAAAAACAAATAAACACCAATATGGGTACGAATGACCCTATAGTCTATGATGAAAAATATTTAAAAAGTCTTCTATCTATAAAATTGATTACATAATCTAACTAGATCGAGTGAGGGAATAACATTTTTCATTTTTCTAATTTCTCTGGTCATCCAAGGGATTGAATATAATCTATAGAATTATAATATAAAGTTCTTGAGGAATATGAAAAAACCTTCTTTACTAATAATAGGGTTCATAATGAATTTCCATGAATAATACTCTAATTGAAAAAAATATTTCCAGACCATTAAAATATACAATTCATATAAACCCACTCCTCTGACATTTAGATCTCATTTTTAAACATGCAAAAAATCATTATAGAAGACTTAGGAGTGGAAATATAAATAATCGACTTTGGTTGAAATGATGTGTAATTTGATTAAGATCACTTCAAGGCATCAAATAACCTGGATAACATACGTAAACCAATAAAAATGATTCCCATTCATGATGTTTTTTATATATAAAGATCACAATTGTAACCCCTATTGAAAAAAACTCACATATTCTATGACTAACCAAAAAACAACATAAAAACTGGGTTTCATTCCTAAAATGATGAACACCAATAAATTCCATCGCATTTCCACATAGATTATACACAAAATCAATAGTAACAGATACATTGGACATCTAACCATATATACCCTATCAACTGACCAATGATAAAAGATAACTTCTTGTGACCCACATCTAAATCATATGGAATCCATAGACCATCTAATAAAAACCACTATGGGTATTGACACCAATAAGGAAAATTGATCCCTCTCGGGAAACCTCTCACGAATGATAGGCCTCATAAATTCATCATCATAGAGCATAAGTTCCACAGTGACCCAATAGAGTAACCATACAACCATCATCCTAGTATAAATGTTTCCCTTAATGGTGATCATATCAAAATTAGATCCCAATGTCCAATAATTAGAGTAAAATAATATCAGTTTGTTTGATTAGAATTACAATATGATGAAATATGGGAAAATTCCATATAGGTTGTTATTGAAATCATAAACAACTGAACCCGTGTCACCATAGAATCAAGTCACACAGAGACAATAACATTTAATTTGAATCTTATATACACAATATTATGCTTGTACACCAGCTTATTGATAAATATAAAAGGGAAATAACAATAATTCATAAATATAAAATTCATGTGTTTTACCCAAGGTGAAGACCTACATCCATAAAATTAGAAACATAGAAAAAAATCCCCTCACCCGAGAAACTAGGACATTCCTCTCGAAATTTTTTTTATATACAATTGTCCGATTTCCATAAAAATCTCTAAAAAATTTCAAGAACTAAATTTTATCATAACCAAAATAATAAAATAATAAAATAGAGGGCTCTAATTCTATTTTATAATTAATCAATTAGGTTTTACCAGACACATAATATGATATACATCACAAAAAAATCCTCATGCTTGACTCTTTGTATAGTAGAGATTTTTGATATGTTTTAATGGTACATAGAGATAAAATTGGGAGACAATAGCCTCAAATTGTAGTAAAATAATATCAAAAAACAACCACATTCATACCCATCCATAATAATCATTGTATGAAATAATGATAAAATAATAGAACACTATAATAAATGGGATTTTGAAACATTTAGCTATATAGATTAAAAAAAATTATATCATAACATATAATCACCCACAAGTCTACCCACATATATAGATTAATAAAATAAAAAAATATAAATGATATACTAGTATCAATATGATGTACCTCAATCTGTGTACATATCATTTTTAATGATTCTCCATCCTGATTAATAGACTCTACATTAGTGGTATCAATCAATCATAAATTACATGGACACTACTGATTCCTCTATAAAACCTTTACTCATCATAAAACAAGACAAAAGGTTATACACACCCACCCACATGCCTATTCATGGGTTTAGAATTAAATTCTCATTACCCCCCCCCAAACTGTGTACCTATAATCTGTTTTGATGAACAAGTGTATATATCCTTAATTTTTATATAATATACGAATTATAAATCGTAGAAAAATTATATTATATTATAGAATAAATAAATATAAAACTTCTTATTCTCATGTTCTATAGTGACTCTTACGAAAAATCTGCCCTACTACCGCTAGAGCCAGAAGACTCAGAATGTATGGTTCACCATTGCACAGAACACCTGGCACATCAACCTGATAAATATAGAAGATTCCAATTTATTTGATAAAATAAGATATTAATTAGGAAACTAATAATTTTCAATGTGTCTAACTAAACAGAACAATTCACTATCAGGAATGATGACCACTATTGTAGGATCTGAACATGTGACCTGAACAATATGTCATCACTAATGAACCTATAATTTTCCCAATAGTCCAATTTAAGTAGTTAATATTTATAATCCATTGAATGAGTTCACAAGATACCCTGGCCTATAACATATAAAATATTACACAAGATCCACAATTTTTATTCCTAAAATAGGACATAATCTAAACTAAGAGAATGTACTCATCCAGACCATCCATTAGCTCCCTAAACACAATTAAAAATATTAAATGGAGGGGATAATTCCAAACACTAAAAGACAAATGGATCATCTAGTGACATGGTATCATATTTTCTCAACATCATAATATGGGTAGGTAACTCTGCTTATTATCCTTATGATAATCCAAAATATAATGGTCGACAAGAACCCACAACCATCCTCTTCAATCATGAAACAAGAATTGATCCTATTATGATAAAAAATGAATCCACATATGTATTATAAAAAACATCCCAAAAAAGGTAACCCTACATGTGGAAAAAAGGCACTAAATGTATATGTGCTACATTGGTCAATGGAATCCATAGATATCCATATCAACACAAAAGACCAATCATCATTAAAAAATTTCTCAAAAGTGAATCCATTGGGTCCCCTTTAATCCACCCCATCTTCTATTCCATAGAACCAAACTGAAAATGGAACTGATGGTTTCATCACACTGAATGTATCCAACCAAACTGAATCTTATGTAAAATTGAATGTTGTAAACATATCAATCTTCATTCTATCTGTCTTAAAAAAATTTACCTATCCATAACCAATATCAATAAAGTTATCTAATAATCATCTGATGAAAAATATACTAATAACCTAGGAATTCTAAATACAAGTTGTTAATCAGGCTCATAATCATCACCTTGGGGTCACATATCACATTACTTATAATTTTTTTCAACCAAACAACTAGGTAATCCTCATACAATGCCTCTCCCCATCCAAAACACATAGCCAATGTCCTCTAATCTACAAGAGGTATACTATATCATGTTATATGTGAAATATAACATAAAATGTGAAACCTATAAGTCAAAATATATCTATGGGAAATGGGAATTTGAAAAAAACCTCTAAGGGGAAGTAAAATGTTTGTAATCCTAACATACAAATCCTACGAAATACAACAATGAAGAAAAAAATTTGTGTTCACATGAATTAAACACCATAAATTTGTGTATTTTTTGGAAAAACATTCCACTATAGACACTAAAAACAATTTTTCTTCAAAAAAACACACAAATTTCCTCATTAGTTATGATAACACTATATTTAATGTTGTATTTCACTTTAAATAAATTCATTTTATAGTTTTTATTACACAAAATATGAGTTTAAATGAATTATGGTAACCTAATAAAATACTCATCTTTGAAAACTATATCATTTTTGAATCTATCATATCAAAATATTCTAATAGTCACATTTTAGTATTTTTTTTAAATGGGTTTTTACTGAAATGTGAAGAATACAATTTTAAAACACACATTTCTTTTAATTGAAAAATAACCATAACAATAATAATTCAATAATAAAATAACATATGTGTCGATTATTTATAAATAATGCAATTAATTATGATTATTAACATAAGTGTATAATTATCATCTTGATATTGGTCCAAAGGTAAAAATAGTTTAAAAATATATATAATGATTCAAAATAACAATAACACTTTATTTCAACCAATTAATGAAATTTTTTTTAATTTCCACCCAATTATTGAATGTATGGCCACCTAGATCCATTTTTATTTGAAATTTACAATTATGTTTCTTTACTAAAAGAATAAAAATAATAGGTCACACTATTATGTTTAATATATTTAATAATTTTTCAAAACGATTAAGAATTTATGTTATGTTTTAAATTTTAATTTGAAATATGATTTTTTTATCATGTTAATTTATTTTTAATTTTTAATTATTGTATTATAATATTAAAATACTCTAGAAAACTCCAATAGTATTAACCCATTTAAAACAAACTTAAAATAAATGAAATAAAAAATATTAAATTTAATACAATTTATTTGAATTATTATGATCAATGAATTTTATAGATGAAAATATCTTACTAGGTATCTATTAATGAATTATATTTTAATTACATTTTTTTCAACGTGTTATTAATAAAGAAATAATTTAATAGCGTCATAAATTACATTAATTATATTTTACAAAAATAATATTTAATTATATTATTTAAACATAATTAATATATTAAAATAAGAAAATGGGGTTATGATGTGGTAAATATTATTCATTGCACATTCATTTGAATGCTTAAATTTTACAGAAATATTAGTGGCTTTTAAAGATTCCTTTTGAATCATGGTAATTGACCACCTAGTTAACGAGCGTAAAAAAAATATATAAGGGGGTAAATACCCCAAAAAATATAATTTTTTTGTATGAATGGATTAATAATAATCATCACTTTATATTATAATTTTATAATTTTTAATCCATTTGGTGAAGAAAATTATTTTACATTAATTTAATAATTTAATAAACTCCATGAATTCCCACCCATTGACTTATAAAAGAACACACCATGTCTCATACATCTACACCCATTTGTGAATTATATATTGAAAAACTCTATGTAAATTGTCTTTTCAACATTCTTATCAATGAATTATTGGTTCTGGTTTTCTAGAAATATCAATATAGGGGTCCTAGAGAAGGGTTCTAATAGATTCCTATCATAGAAGAGGTAATCATATTTACATACTCATATAAGTTTATATCTTATTGTAATTCAAATAAATATTTTATACTATTAATAAAATAATAAATATATTTTAATAAAAATTAAAATATTTTTATTATTGTTGTTTTACAACCATTTCCCATCTATCTTCCATCGTATAAATAGAAAAAAAATCTATTGGTTGTATACATGACTTATCATCTATTTGCGGTGGTGTTATTCCTTTTTCGTCTCTACATTAGATGGATTATTATAAATATGTAACTAATGAATTAATGTCATTTTTTACATCATTAGGATTATTGACTATAACAACATATCACCATCTTACCTTCCAACCTATTATAAAATTATAACATCCCTCATGCATATATGTGGACAACTACCTCCATGAAGCGAGATGAATTCGTACATTTATATTAAAAAGTACAGTTTTAAAATTATATGTAATGAAAATAATATATAAATATATATGGAAAAAATTTAATCATTAATGTTGATATGTTATTTACCTTTCTTTTTGATAATCGGTACAAAAGTGGAAACTGCATTCATGAATACATACGACCTAACCTCTACAAGAATGGTATAATTTTTTATTCTACCTATAATTTTTATTGATTAAAAATATAATAAATATATAATAAATCTACTATATATAATAATATTGGTATTCCATCTACCACGTGGCATTCTAATAATCCTCCACATTGCAATTTCCTTACGTGCCAACCCTTGATGCATCCACGTCCCTCGTACGCTCTCTTTGTCTACCATTCTCTCATTCCAGCTTCCACTCCCGATCGGTCTCCCAATCCCATGTTTTCTCTCCCCAGTTTCTAATTTCTAATGATTTTTCCATATCCCATCCTCTCCATTCACCGCCTTCACCTCATTCATTCTACAAAATCTATGATTTGTGTTGTTTCCCCATTCTCTAGATTCACCGCCTTCAACTTCTTCACTCATTCGTGATTTCCCTCAACCTTTCTTCCTTCCTCGCCATCTGCCACCTTCACCTCCTACTATTCCCACTCCAGTTTCACCCCTGCTCTAGACTTCCATGTGTATCTACAATTTTGAATAAAGGTGTCTTGCACCTATAATTCCCGCCACTCCAATAATCCCTACTCATGTTGCACATCTACCACTTCTCCTAGGGTTCCCGCTCTTCCTATGTTGTTGTTACTAATTCCCTCTCTAGATTTTCTATATAAATCACATTTCTCCTCGGTTGTTACTTAAACTGTTCCTGCTCACGTTTCCCCTCCAATGATTCTCCTATGGTTACCGCTCTCATCACCCCTTCACCACTGCTCATAAGGATTCTACATGCGTTTCCCCACCCATTTAATGGAATAACCAAAATTCAAAAAACGTATATTCCACTCTAATATGTCTATCATGTACTAGGGTTCATCCTCCCACCGTCAACAACCATGCTTCTATGCGCACCCTCTACATCCCACCATCAATTCCGAGCTCCAAAGCTCCATGGTTGTCCAAACGCTCCATGTGAACCTTATTCTCCACCATCATCATGACCGGCCGAAAGCAGCAACGCCTTCACCAACTCCACTGTTAGAAATTCATCCTTCATCTCCAAGAATCTTAGTGACTCCAACATTGATATGCGGCTAAACAAGATCATATTTCAATAATCCTCGGTGAAATGTCATCTTCTTCGTTAAATGCCGATTTTATGGACTCCCCGCAAGCCTTAACAGATAGCTCGGTTGGAAGCTGACAAATCTACAAAAAATTGGGAATGCTCAGAAACCTTCCATCACCAGAGGGTGGGGTTTTGTGATTAGATTCAGAGCCACTAGATCCCTGTACGGGGTTCATGGAGCAATAGAGCTTCTCGGCGGAGGTTATAGAAATCATATCGCTGGAGGATCTTCTCCCACTTCCTTGAATTATTTCACTCAGGTACCCTCCAATTTCACTGACTCACATTCTTTGATTCCCCAAAACTATGGATTTAAATCCACATTTTCAACTAAACTTTCTTCTCAGTTGAGTTTCCAATGAAGTGTTTCAAAGCCCCACAACATCTATGTGTTTATATTCACTATATTAATATTGTATTCACTATTAGTTTTTTCATTGATCATATGATGTGTTCTACTAAATATGTGTTTCTAGCTTTTTTTTTAATTCTAACTGTTCATGCTCATAATATATAATACTTTCAATGTGTATTCAAACATACTATAGATCCAAAATTTCCCTAACTAATTTACATTGTTAATTGTGTATTTATATTCTTACTTGTATGACCTAAATCATTTTGTGTAGATCTTCAATTTTTCTATGCGATGATTGATAAGATGAAGCAAATTCATTTTAATTGAGAATAATTTGGGGGATTAAAAAAAGATATCATATTCCATACTATATCTCAAACTACATGACTTCTATGAAACAGGTTGTCTCCATTATAATGTTACTGTATATTTTACATACATGTGTTAGGACAAAAGGTCTTATTTTTTATTAGGCATAGCTGTAATGTGAAATTATATATTTTTCATGGGCAGCACTGAATAATTGTGACTGACCAGCTACACACACCTTCTTGATTGGTCTATATTTTTTGGGATTATACAAATTAATTCATTTAAACTAAAGACTTTTGGAAAAAAAAAAATTCAAATTTTGTTCAGATGTTTAATTATGTTTAGTTTATTTAGAAATTTTTTTTCCAGTTATTAGAATTATAAGCCAAAAATATATTAAACAATTCGTTTTGGTGTAAGATTTTATTTCTCTTTAACATTTCACAACCTTAAGATTTGAATCATTGTAATTTTGAGAAATGGAAATGTTTCACCCATACAAATTTTCAGGAGTGGATATCAAGTTTGAGAGTAGGAACCCTACAAAATAAGATTTGTATGATTTTTAATTTTACTAAGCAGAAATACCTTTAACCCTATTATCAAATTATGTTTCTCTCAATTGATGATGAGACCTTTAAACATTTGGTTGAATCATTATATGAAATGGATATTAATACCCATCCCATCTAAAATAAAAGGTATGAATGAAATTATAAATTGATCATTTCATTATCCTTTTAGTGTTTTTTTGACTATGTAACACAAATTTCGTTGAAATGTATTAAAAGAATGTATGAATGGATCATAACATGTGTTTTGTGTCATGATCGAATGGTGTTTCTTGTAACTGGGTTGCATGTATTGGATTCCATGGATCTAATATTTTCCCTTTTATGTTTGTGTTTAACTGAGTTGGTCACAACTCTCTTCCCACTCACTTCTCTATATGGTTCGATATACAATGAAAATCTAGTGCTTGGAAAATGCATCTTGGTGCCCCTAAATTAAGATGACACTATTAAGATGGCTCTGAAATTTACATTATTACATACATGTATTTTTAAAATTAATGATTCAACATCATTTATATGTATGTGTTTCCCTACTAGTCTTTCATATATATTTATGTAGGGTGTTTAGGGTTTTCCTTATATTGATGTAGAGTTCTTATAATTTAAAACATCATGATTTCCCTTCAAATAATATTACCATTTTTTCTATTTTCTGTTTGTCTTTAACTAACATTGTTACACTCCCTCCCCGTTGAGTTCTCTATATGTTTCGACATACCATGAATTTTTAGTTCATGGATATAGTGTCTTGGTGACCCTATATTAAGATGGAAGTGAAAGTTACATAACAACATACACGTAGTTGAAACATCAATGATTCAAGATTATTTATTTGTAAGTTTTTATGTATTAGTCATTGATAGATATTTCTAGACTTATTAATGATGTTTTTACCTAATAGAAATTCTTAGATATTTTCTGGAGTACTTATTGTACATCTCTGGAACTCTTAGGAGTTCGATCGGGGAATCTGTGCCTAGATGCTGCATCTGAGCTGTCTGGATCCTCAACCATCTACTCTATCATCTTATGTAGGTATTTCATCTATATCAAATAACATAAAGAGATTCTCCAAATTTGATCTTTTCCATGGGTTATTATGTGGATGAATCATATAATTCTTCTGATTTTTTTTTAATATTAACCTTTTTCTAATGATTCCTTTCATGGGTTTATTATCTTTCCTTTTTTATTCGTTTTTTGTCGTACATATATGTTTTTGCTTCATAGTCTAATAAATATTAACATTATGTTCTATTTAATGTTAGAATGATCTTTTCCATGGAATCTTGTTTCTATTTTGCTAAACCAATTTCAGAATATTCCTAGTGGCCAAGAAACGTTGGCTAGAATCATGCATGGGTGATATCGACAACCCTAGGGATGAAAATTTCAATTACCGCATAATTACATATCTTCTTATGGAGGCCTAAATAGTTTCTACGGTTGTGGAGAAAAAAACAGGGAGGCATGTCCAGACTGGTTTAGTGTATTTTTATATTCCTTTTATGAGATTATGACTGGCTGAGGATGATATTGGTCATTTTTCAATGTAACAACCTGTATCTTCGTTTCAGGTACACCATTCCTTTTTCGGATGTTTTTAAGAAAAATGGAGTATCTGGAAATTTTTTAAGTACACACCGTGTACTTTTTGATTACACTTCGTGTACTCTTTTCCGACTCGAAGCCATGTGATGGACGTGCCCGGGCCACACACATGGTGTGCAGGGGTGACGTGGAGGCCTATTTTGGTAGAGTATGGAAAAACCCACTACACGCCATGTACTCTAAAAGTACACGCTGTGTACTTTTTTTTGATTAAACAGACCGAGGTCGCGCCTAATGCACGGAAAGGACTTCTTCTAGGTTCCAATCATCTAAGTAAGTTGAGGATCCATGAATATTTGACGAGTCCTCGCCTCTCCGTCTGTTCTCCTATTCGAGCACGGTCGATTGCGTTGGAATTGAAACGGCGAGTTCTCCCTTCTTCTTGGGCCTTGATTTCCAATTCCTCCTCCTTATCAAGATATTGTGGGTTGATCGTTTTGGGCGTTTTCTCTGATCTTCATCATTTAGAGGATAATCAATCGTCGGGGTTCAAGTAGATTGATTTCCTAGGATTGAGGTAGGTGGTTTGTGCCTTTCTGTAGAAAGTCATTGAATATTTTGTGCAATTTCGCCAATTCCCTTGAACGAGATTTGTGTATTTCCTTGTTTTTCCCTTGATTGTTTACCTTCATGCTTGATTTCTATATTAGAGGTTTACCATTGTGAATAGAGTAGTTTTTTCTGTACTCTGGATGTTTTTCGTACTTGCTTTGCCTATTAGGCGTTATTTAAACTTCCATACCTAGTTGTAAGATAGTGGAATTATTGTGTTGTTTTTCTATTGAGCTTTAAAATGATATCCAAGTAGTTCTTGATGTTTAATTGGATGATACACGCACGCTATGCCTGTTTATTTTACACAGGGCTACGAGAACATAGTGTTGTTGAACATATGGAGAATGGATGTAAGGGCTTCTCCAGAGTGTCCTTAATTACGATGCGAGACCACAGGGGGATTTGACGTTGAGTGCTTCCACAGAGAGTCTGTAGTTCCTCAACATGGGCCACAGTGGGAATTTATGTTGAGTGCTTCCCTATAGAGCCTTTAGTACGATACGAGACTAAAGGGGGAATTGAAGGTGACTGCATTCCCAGAGAGTCTATTAATTCTTTAGCTTAACTAGAGGGGTGAGACTGTGTGTGCCTCCCAGAGGGTTTCCAGTATTTGTTGGTAAAACCATAGGGGTTAGATTGTGAGAAATACCCAGAGGTTTTCTTTTTGTTTTACTTGCATGAGTAGTTGTTTATTGTTTTTAGAATATATGCTAGAATCTGTGCTTTGTTACTGCTGTGTATTATCTTGTTACTACTTACTATTTACTGCTTAATGTACTTTACCTTCCATATAATCACTGACTGTTAGGCATAGATCATTGGGTGGATGCCTACTGGGACATGTCTCACAACCTAGTTGGGTCATGCTTTTGGGCCCAACCAGATTATATTGTTGCAGGTATAGACAAGGGAATGCACCCTTCCACAACAGGTTCTTGATTGCACTAGAGCTGGAGAAAATAGGACCGAGCCGAGGTTTGTGATACTGCATAGTTTCTCATCTCTTTTTCTTTTTTTACTTTATCTTAGTACTGTATTTCATCATTGTGACTTGTTTTTCTGTTTTCCTATACATATATGTATCACACATCATTTCATATATTTTTGCTCCAGTTGTTTATTTGTTAGTCTTCCGCTGTTTACCGTTACTCATTTATGCATGTGTTCTGTTTCTGCTATTGTTGTTATTTTTTTTACTCTTCCACTACATACACAGCCAATGAAGACATAGTTTCCCCACTATCACACCCAAGGTCCTAACTGTTAGTCGGATGCCTCTGGCATTTGGGGAAATGCGATTGAGGCCATGTGACCAACCGGGTACGGGGCTCCAGTGGAGGGGCTCCGTATTCGATCGTTACAAAGTGGTATCAAATGGTGTTTCTTTTCTCTTGATTTACTGTTTGGATCCTTAGCCAGAGATAGGACAGATTCTTTACTTGTTATTATGTTGTACTCAGTAGTAGCTAACCCGTGTACAAAGAAATGCCATTAAACCTCGTTAATTGCAGTTTTCTTCTTTTGAGATTTTACGGATGATATGATTTCACCTAGAGTGATTCACATTCTTTGTGTTGTTATTGTCTTGACTATTGTGGTTCTATTTCTGTCACAACCCGGTGAGATGAGGGTATTCAGTCTCATGAATCATATAGACCCTTGTAGAAATCATATTCCATGCACTCCCGCCATGCCATATAGGGAGCATTAGCGATTTCATGCTGTTGTGATAGACTTTGTGTAGATTATGCATGCTTTTGTGATAGATACTTGATAGAATATATGATTCCATTTTATAGGGCTGTTTGTATTCTACCTTTCTTAAATAAATGTAATGTTTTGATTCACGAGGAGTATGGGCCCTCACGAATTGGAATTTGGCACCTCTTTGACGTTTTATTCTTGATTTTCTACGTTTCTGTGCAGTTTATGAGATACCACCCAGAAAACCCCAAAAAACATGGCATGTACTTTTTGACTACACGTAGTGTAGTTTTTAAAACGCGTCACTGACTGTGTGAGCAGGGACACGTTGTTGTAAATATAACTTCAGGAACACGCTGTGTACGGTTGGTACACGCCGTGTAGTTCGGAGCCATGTACCCGGTCGTGTCACTAACAAAACGGGTTGGGGAATCTCAAGTAGAACACACCGTGTTGTAAAGGAACATTCCGTGTAGTCCTGTCCAGGTACCCGGCTGTTTCACAAATAACACGGGTCGGTGTTACCTTGTCTTAGACATGCCGTGTTGTTTTCGGAACATGTTGTGTAGTCCTACTTATGTACCCGGCCATGTCACGAAAAACATGGGATGGTGTCACCTTCACCTATACCTGCCGTGTTTGTTCGGAACACGCCGTGCAATGTTTATCCATGTAGAAGGCCGTGAATTTAACAACACGGGCCACCGAATCCTTGTCTAGTACACGCCGTGTTTGTTCAGAACATGTCGTGTAGTCTGGGGTTATGTCGGACCATGTGAGACATCCATGTAAAGAGACAAGGGCAGGGAAATTTCATTCATGTACATGATGTGTGTGGGGTCAACACGCCGTGTGGGTTGAGGTGTTACACGACCTATAGGGTAGGGGTACACACCCATTCCAGTGGCTTGAGAAGACACGCCGTGTAGTTTTAATACATGCCGTGTAGTCATGTTTTGTAAACATGTGTGTTTTCCCTTCCCTATCCCTGTTTTTACTCTTGTTTTCTCAGTCGTTGTTAATCCTAATCTAATGTGTGATTTTGATCTTTCAGAGATATTCCTCTGAGACGTCCTCTGGTTTTTCGTCAGTCGTCAGGCAGTAATCAGACGCCAGATATGGCTGATCAGGGACTTCCTGCCGATCCTCCAGTCGGTCTAGCCTTGGCACCGACCATCATACAAGTTACATGCACTGATGAGAAATTCAGGGAGGATTTTATGAGGATGATGTAGACCTTCAGGGTGCACCACCTCTTGCCACAAGTATGGAAGACTTGACGTAGGTTTTCTAGCAGTAGCATCCTCTTACTTTATTGGGGGAAGGAGGACCGCATGCTACAGGGTCATGGCTGGAAGCCGTGCTGATTATCTTCGATCATTTGGAGACACCTCCGGAGAGGCTGGTCAATCTTGCAACCTACATGCTCCAAGACTCTGCCATGATGTGGTGGGACGTGGTCTCACAGGCGGGTGATCAGCAGGTTATGGCTTGGGGGGAGTTCCAGCCTGTGTTCTACGACTACTTCTACCCGGAGACAATGAGGGTTGATCGAGCCCGAGAGATCAAGAGTCTAGAGAAAGGTACTCTTTCTGTCATTGATTATTTCTCTCATTTCACCGAGCTGCAGCATTTCACACTCCTCCGGGATAGAAGTGGGGTGTTCTTAGAATGGAAGTCTTAGGATGGTCTCAGGCCATAGATCCACTCGCAGTTGAATATCTTCCAGTTGACTTCCATCACATGCATCGTCAACCAGACACTGATTGCGGAGAACAATCTAAGAGACATCGGAGCTGCAAGCCAGGGAGGATCTGCTTCCAGAGCTAGTGTTCCACCAGTTGATAGTAGGAAGCAACGTAAGTAGCCTACGCGTGGTGATCTAAGGAGGTGAGACAAATCTTCAGGTAGCCAGGTGGTATTCTACTAGTGTGGAAGGGCAGGGGACATGAGGCCGCGGTGCTAGAGAGACCTAGTGGAGTGCTGATCCTACGAAAATATGGGTCACATTCAGAATTTCTGTCAGGTTTTCTCACCATTAGCTGGTGAGAGGAGTTCTTCCATGACTCCTCGTTCAGGAGAAGCACCACCAGTTTCACACCAGTCAGTGAACTAGAGTTATTCTGGCCGTTTGGGCTGAGGTGGAGGGCGAGGCCATGGAAGTTAGTCATCATTCCTTTAACGCAAATATGGAGGTTCAGCTCAGAGTGTTCACACAGGGTCACAGGGCTATGGGCAGGCTAGACCTTTGTAGTGGAGCAGACCAATCAGGAGCAAGATTGTAGACCTTCTACAGTCCGAGGTACGATTTTAGATGCCTCTGTTTTATCTTCATCACTTTTCAATACTCATGTTAGGCATAGATTTATCTCTGTTGCTGTTTTGGAGAGCCTTGGGATCTATATCTTTTCTTCTACCAACACGTTGACACTAGACACACCATTGGGGACGATGACATCTAGTGTATCCCAGTGTAGAGAGTGCCCCTAGAGGTTGTAGGGTATAATTTATTATGGGATCTCAATGTCCTAGAGATGATGGGATATGATTTCATCCTTGGGATGGACTGGTTGGTTCTCTTCCAGGAAGTCGTCGACAATTATCGCCACATAGTGAGTTTTGTTTCACCAGAGGGTGAATCTATTCTTCATAGAGGTGAATGTGATGTTCAGGCGATTCAAGCCGGACTCGATTATCAAGGGCTAAGAAGGGTGACGACCCAGATTACTAGTCTTTATTTGGGTGACCAGGGGACTTCATAGTTGTAATTTCCTCTAGTGGTGGATCGTTTCAGGGATGTATTTCTAGAGGGCTTTTTAGGTTTGCCTCCAGAGTGTGAGGTAGACTTCTCTATTGAGCTCGTTCCAGGAGCAGCACCGGTGTCCATTCCTCCTTATAGGGTGGCTACACCTGAGTTGCAGGAGCTCAAGAAGCAGTTGGAGGATTTGCAGGGAAAGGGTTTCATCCAACCCAGTACTTCTCCTTGGAGGTCGCATGTCCTATTTGCAAAGAAGGCAGATGGTACCCTTCAGCATTTTGTGGATTATCTGAAGCTGAACCAGTTGACGGTCAAGAACCGGTATCCCTTGCCATGGATCATTGACCTCTTTGATCATCATCAAGGAACCCGGGTGTTCTCGAAGATCGACATGAGGTCCAGTTATCATCACTTGCGTGTTAGACCATCGGATATACCTCTGACAGCCTTCAGGAGTAGGTATGGTCTATATGAGTAAACAGTCATGCAGTTCAGTCTCACGAAGGCGCCTGCAGTTTTCATGGCACTGATGAACCGTGTGTTCCATCCTTACATGGACTCCTTCGTCGTGGTCTTCATGGATGATATCTTGGTGTACAATAACACTCTACATGACCATGCCACACATCTTGGGATCGTTCTATGTACATTGAGAGAGCATCGGCTCTATCCTAAACTCTCGAAGTGCCACTTTTGGATGGAACAGATTCACTTCATGGGTCACATCATTTCAGAGGCAGGAGTATCTGTGGACCCAGAGAAAGTGAGAGCTATAGTCTCCTAGGAGCAGCCGAATAAAGTTTTTGAGGTACGAATTTTCCTTGGGTTGGCTGGATACTACAGATGCTTCATTCAGGACTTCTCATGCCTAGAAGATCCTTTGAAATTTCTGACCAAGAAAGGGCCAATGTTATTATGGTCATATTCTTGTGAGTCAGCCATTCAGGAGATAAAGGGAAGGTTGACGTCAGCACCGTTACTAGTCTTGTCAAACCCATGCAAGAGCTACACTGTTTATTGTGATGCTTCAGGTATCGGGTTGGGCGCTGTGCTTATGCAGGGACATGGAGTCATTGTGTATGGGTCTCGATAGTTGAGGCCAAATGAGAGGAACTACCCGACGTACGATCTGGAGTTGGCAACTATTGTTCATGTCATACACTGTTGGAGACACTGCCTTCTAGGAGATCACTTTATGGTGTACACCGACCACAAGAGTCTCAAGTACATCTTCACTCAACGTGATCTGAATCTAAGACAGCGTAGGTGGGTCGTGTATCTTCAGTCTTTTTATTTCGATCTTGCCTATAAACAGGGAAAGGGAAACATAGTGTCATATACATTGAGAAGTAGAAATCAGATTCAGGCAGTTCAGGAGGCCATCAGTGAGTGGCAGCATATGGTTCTATTTTCTGATATGCATCTGGAGGTGCACAACAGACAGGGATAGACCTTCCAATATTCTATAGCTGTTACCTCCACAATACATGATTGGGTACGGATGAGGCAGATATCAGACTCAAAAAGCTTAGTCCTACAGGAGAGTGTGTCAGGAGAGGACCCTCTTCCCCGATGGACAGTAAGAGATGATGATATCTTACATTTCTAGGGATGCATATGGGTGCCAGCAGACATACGCGAGTAGCTGATGCAGGATTTTCATTCCTCAGTTTTGGAAGTCCATCCTAGCGTCACCAAGATGTATCGGGATCTTCATCGCCAGTACTGGTGGCTAGGCATGACGAGGGATGTTTCTGGTTTTGTCATGACATGCTCTACTTGTCAGCAGGTGAAGGCGGAAAATCAGCGACTAGAAGGCCTTTTACAGATGTTACCCATTCCAGAGTGGATGTGGAACGATAATGCGATCGACTTCATGATCGGGACGCTGAGGTCGCCTCTGGGGAACAATGTTGTTTGGGTTGTCTTTGACATGCTTACAATGGTTTCTCACTTCTTGCAGACCAAGGAGAACTTCAGTGTTGATGATCTGGGACGACATTACATCAGAGAGATCGTTCGTCTACATGGGGTTCCATATTCTGTTGTTTCAGACAGGGATGCTGGCTTTACCTCTTGATTCTGGTAGGTACATCAAAAGGAATTGGGTACACAGGTAATTTTGAGTACATCATACCATCCCCAGACTGATCCCCAGTCCTAGCGCACGATATAGGTGCTTGACGATATGCTTCGAGCTTGCATCCTAGACTTTGGCTGTTTTTGGGAGAAGCATGTCCCTATTGTAGAGTTCTCCTACAACAAATGTTTTTAGGTGACTATACAGATGGAACCTTATGAGGCTTTGTACGATAGACCATGCTGATAACCTTTATCCTGGCTGGAGGCAGGACATGCAGCTTTGCGGGGACCATGTCATGTTCAGGAGACTTCAGAGTAGATATAACTGATTTGGAAGAGGATGACTATAGAAAAGTCTCAGAAGAAGTATTATACTGATCAGAAGACATGACCTTTGGAGTTCGAGGTCGTGGATCAGGTTTTCCTACATGTCGCACTGAGGTTGGGACACAAGAGGATTCAGAGGGAAGGTAAGCTTTTACCGCGGTATGTCGGGCCGTTTGAGGTTTTGGAGAAAGTTGGGCCGGTCACCTATCGGTTGCAGATACCCCAGAGGTACCGGTAAATGCACGTAGTCTTCCGTGTCTCTCATCTCTGACGTTACATTACAGACCTATCTCATGTCATTCAGCCCAAGGAGGTTGAGCTTGAAGCGGATGCATCGTTTGAGGAGCATTCCAACTGAATTGTCGATCGCAGTACGAAGGTCCTTCGTGGGTGGTCTGTCCCTCATGTACGGGTTCTATGGCAGCATGGGCGAGTACATGACGAGACCTGTGAGAGGGAGACCGATTACGATCGTAGTGGCCAGAGCTGTTCGGGGTTTCTTCTTCTATGCCTCACTAAGGAAATTTGGGGATGAATTTCATTAAGGGGGGATGTTTGTAAGAACCCGAATATTCTTTCAACTACGCCTTTCCTTTTTCTAGAGTTTTTATGAAAAATGGAGTTTCTGGAAATGTTTGATGTACACGTCTTGTACTTTCTATGTACAGACCATGTACTCTTTTCCCGCTCGAATCCGTGTGTTGGATGTGTCCAGGACACACACACGGTGTGTAGGGGTGAATTGGAGGCCAGTTTTGGTGGACTGTGGAAAAACTCACTACACGTCGTGTACTCTAAAAGTACACACCGTGTACATTCCTTTTTTCATTAAATGGACTGAGGTCACGCCTGACGCACAGAAAGGTCTTCTTCTTGGTTCTGATCGTTCGAGTGCACCGAGGATCCGCGAATCTTCGACGATGCCCTACCTCTCTGTCCGTTCTCCGATCCGAGCATGGTAGATTGCGTTGGAATCCAAATGGTGAGATCTCCCTTCTGTGTGGGCCTTGTTTTCCAATTCCACCTCCTTCTAAAGATATCGTGGGTTGAGAATTTTGGGCTTTTTCTCAGATCTACGACGTTCGGGGGAGAATCAATCGTCGTGGTTCAAGTATATCGATCTCCAAGGATCGAGGTAGGTGGTTTGTGTCTTTCTGTAGAAAGTCTTTGAATATTTTGTGAAATTTCGCCAATTCCCTTGAACGAGAAATGTGTGTTTTCTTGTTTTTCAGTTGATTATTTTCCTTCTTTCTTGATTGATATAGTAGAGGATAACGTTTTTTCATATAGTAGTTTTTTCTGTACTCTGGATGTTTGTCGTACTTTCTTTTCCTGATAGGCATTATGCCAGCTGCCATTGATAGTTGTAGGATAATGGAACTGTTGTGTTATTTTTCTGTTGAGCCTTAGAATGATAGCCAAGTAGTTCTAGAGGTTTACTTTGATGATACACATGTTCTATGCTTGTTTATTTTACATGGGGATGCGAGAACCTAGTGTAGTGGACCATATGGAGAATAGATGGATGGACTTCTATAGAATGTCCTCAATTAAGATGCGAGACCACATGGGGAATTGACATTGAGTGCTTCCTTAGAGAGTCTGTAGTTCCTCAATGCGGGCCACATGGGGAATTGACGTTGAGTTCTTACCCAGAGAGCATTTATTATGATACGAGACTATAGGGGGAATAGATGGTGAGTTCTTCCCCAGAGAGTCTATTAATTCTTTAGCATAACCCGAGGGGTGAGATTGTGTGTTCCTCCCAGAGGGTTTCTAGTATTTGTAGGTTGAACCTTAGTTATTAGACTATGAGAACTACCCAGAGGTTTTCTTTTTTGTTCTACTTGCTTGAGTAGCTATTTATTGTTTGTAGAATATATTCTAGAATCTGTGCTTTGTTAATGTTGGGTATCGTCTTTTTACTACTTACTGATTACTGCTTACTATACTTTAAATGTCATATATTTCTGACTGTTAGGCATAGATCATTAGGTGGATTCCTACTGGGACTTTGTCTCACACCATGGTTGGGTCATTATTTTAGACCAACCAGATTATATTGTTGTAGGTATAGATATGGGAAAGCTCTCTTCCACTTCAGGTTCTTGATTTCACTGGATCTGGAGAGCATGGGACCGAGTCGAGGCTTGCGATGCAGATGAGTTGCTCATCTGTTTTTCTTTTGTAATTTGGCTTAGTACTGTATTTCAGCATTGTGACTTTTTTGGATGTTTTCGTTGACAAATATATGTATCATTCATCATTTCATATATTTCTACTGCAGTTGTTTATTTGTTAGTCTTCTGGTGTTTACCGTTACACTTGTATTCATGTGTTCTGTTTCTGCTATTGATGTTATTTGTTTTACTCTTCCGCTGTGTACTCTGACAATGAGGGCATACTTTCCCCACTATCACACCCATGGACCTCGCTGCTATTCGTAAACCTCGGGCATTCAGGGAAATGTGCTTGAGGCCATGAGACCAACCGGGTACGGGACGCCAGTGGAGGGGCTCCAGATTCGGGTCATTACAATTAATATATATGTTATTGTGATTTTCATTGTTTGATGTCTTTATATTTAAAAAAATTATATGTTTGATCATGTAGATTTACGAATCCCATTAAACAATATACTATTAATAACCACGGTCTTAATGTTAGAATGACTGTAATTATTTTTATATTAGGTATATCTATTCTTTCAATTCCTTCTCATTGAAGAGGAACAAATTCAATAATAAAAACTAAGGGATGACCTCATGCGATATAAACGTGATCATGCAAAGCCTTATTCTAATACCATGTAATAATCCTATAATCACTTCCCAATATTGATGTTCAAGAATTAATTATGTTTTGAAAAAAATACATTATGAAAACTCCCATTTCATTGGTTAAAAAACATACAATAAGCACAGTAAACTATTATGTTTTATGTTATAATTAGTTTTTTATTATTGAGACTTTTCAATCTGTATTATTTGACTATTTTATGGGTATCATAATTACATTAATGGACCATTCTAATAGGTTTAATTACCTTACCAGGATAGGGTATGCAACTGAAACGTCATTTATATGGAATTGTTTTCCTATTAGTCATACATATATATTTTTGTAGGGTGTTTTGGGAATTTCTTATATTGTTGCAGACATTATCTAATTTTCATGATTATGTTTTCCCTTCAAATAATATGACCATTTTTTCTATTTTCTGTTTGTGTTTAACTGACATTGTTACGCTCACTCCCCATTCCGTTCTCTCTATGGTTCGAAATACAATGAATGTGTAGTGCTTAGAGATAGTATCATGGTGCCCCTAAATTAAGATAGCACTGAAAATTACATATTTACATATAGGTAGTTGAAACATTAATGTTTGAAGATTGTTTATATGCAAGTGTTTCTGTATTATTCATTCAAATATATTTTTGGACTTCTTATTGAATTGTTTCCCTATTATTCATTCATAGATATTTTCTGGACTACTTATTGTACATCTCAAGAACTCTTGGGAGTTTTATTGAGGAATCCATTCCTAGATGTGGCATCCGTGTTTTCTGGATCCTCAACTCTATACTCTGTCGTCATCTGTAGGTATTTACTCTAAATCAATTAATTGAGTGATATTCTCCACAATTGAACTTTGACTTCGGTTTTTATGTGGCTATCTCATCTGAGTCTTCTGAAATATTTACTAATATTAAAAATTTTCTAAAGATTCATTTCATTGGTTTGTTATATTTTATTTTTTTATCTGTTACTTGTCAAACATATATGATTTTTCTTCATGGTCTGATGGATATTAAATTTGTGTTCTATTTTACGTTAGAAATCACATTTCCCAGGAAGTTGGTTTCAATTTTTCTGAACCTGTTTTAGGATATTCCCAATTGCCGAGAAACATTGTCTAGAAGCTTGCAATAGTGATATCGACAACCCATGTGATGAAAATTACAATACAAGTGTAATCACTTATCTTCCTATGGAGTCCAGAATTGTTTCGACGGCTGTGTAGAAAAAGAGAGAGGCATTTACATACTAGTATTTTATATTTTATTATTACTTTTCTATGATTATGATTGGAAGAGGATGAAATTGGTCGGTTATCAATATATATGTGTTTGTGATTCTCATTGCATGAAATGTTTCTATTAATAACTATTATAAGTTTAATCATGTAGGTTTCTAAATCCCATTAAACAATATAATTTTAATAGACGCATCATTAATGTTAGAATGACTGTAATTATTATTATTTTAGTTATATAAATTCTTTTACGCCCTTCTCGATCAAGAGGAACATATGCAGTGATAAAAACTGATGGATGACCTCATGAGATCTGAATGTGAACATGCAAAGCATGATTCCAATACCATGTAATAATCCTATAATCACTTCCCTATATTGATGTCCATAAATAATTATGTTTTGAAAAAAATACATTATGACAACTTCCCTTTCATGGGTCAAAAAAACATACCATAACGACACTAAACTGGTATGTTTTCTTTTATAATTTATTTTTTATTACTGGGTCTTGTCAATCTATATTTTTTGTCTATTATTTGGGTATCCTAAATAATTTAGTGGACCTTTCTAACATGATTCATTCCCATAGAAGGATCAGGTATGCAACAGAAACATAATTTATATACATGTGTTTCACTATTAGTCATTCACATATATTTCTGTAAGGTGTTTTGGTTTTTTGTTATGTTGAGGTAGACATAATCTAATTTTCAAAATCATGTTTTCCCTTCAAATAATCCTACATTTTTTCTCTTTTCTATTTTTTTTAATTGACGTTGTTATGGTTTCTCCCCATTGAGTTTTGAATATGGATTGATATACCATGAATGTGTAGTGCTTGGATATAGTGTCTCGGTGCACCTAAATTAAGATGGAACTGAAATTTACATAATTACATACAGGTAATTGAAACATGAATGTTTGAAGATTATTTATATGTAAGTGTTTCTGTATCAGTCAATCATAGATATTTCTGGACTATTTATTGAATTGTTTCCCTATTAGTCATTCATAGATATTTTCCGGACTACTTAATGTACATCTCAGGAACTCTTGAGATTTCGATAAAGGAATTGATGCCTGGATGCGGCATCTGAGCTGACTAGATCCTCAACTATCTACTCGGTCGTCTTCTATAAGTATTTCCGCAACATCAAATAATTGAGTGAGATTATCTATATTTTATGTTTTCCTTGGGGTTTTATGTGGTAGAATCATCTGAATCTTCTAATTTTTTTAATAATATTTATTTTTTAGTGAAGATTAATTTCTTTGATTTGTTATATGACATTTAGTTTTGTTGTTTGTTGTGATATATATATCTATTTGTTTCGTAGTCTAATGAATATTATCATTCTTTTCTATTTAATGTTAAAAATCACTTTTATTAGGATGTTGGTTTCTAATTTTCTAAACTAGTTTCAGGAGAATCCTAGTGGCCGAGAAACGTTGGCGGGATGTTTGCAAGGGTGATATCGACATCCCTGGTGATGAAAATTTCAATTACAGTGTAATTAATTATATTCATACAGAGGACTACATAGTTTCTGTGGTTGTGGAGAAAATGAAAGAGGCATGTCCAGACATGTATTTTATATTTTCATACTACTTTTCTAAGATTATGATAGTTAGAGAAATAAATTGGTCACTTATAAATATATATGTGTGTGTGATTCTCATTACTTGAAGTGCGTCTATTGATAACAATTATAAGATTGATCATGTTGGTTTCTTGATCCCATTAAATATTATATTTTTATTACACATGGAGTTAATGTTAGAATGATTTCATTTATTATTATTTCAGTTATATCTATTCATTTAAGCCCTTATCATTGAATAGGAACAGATACAACCATAAAAGCTGATGGATGGCCTCGTGTGTTTTAAACATGATCATGAAAACTATGATTCCAATACCATTGAATAATCCTATAATCATTTCTCTGCATTGATTTTCCAAAATAAATTCTGTTTTGAAAAAAACATTATGAAAACTTATAGGTATAGCACAAAAAACATACTATAAGGTCACTAAATTGGTATGTTTTCTTTTATAGTTGGGTTTTTATTACTGTGATTTGTCAATATGTATTTTCTATCTGTTTTTATAGGTATCCAATTTACTGTAATGGAAAATTCTAACAGGTTTCATTACTGTACAAGGATCAGTTATGCAACCGAAATATTTAAGGGCACGATACAAAAAACTCATTTCTGTACACACTGATTGACAACTCACTATTAGAGGTGATGGATGATATAAACATTATGTTTTGATGGATTACAATTTCTATTCATATTAATTGACAATTTATTTAATATGGTAGGTCTGAATAGAACTATCACATGTATATTCCCTAACTCTTGTTATAAGAATTCTAGATTTTATAGTTAAGGTAATTTTGAAACATGTTTGTTTACCTTCGGTTATTGAAAAGGGTTACAAATATTTTTTAAGATGTTCCATTTGTTGGTTACAAGGCATATTGATTTTAAAATTACGTTTTTAAAAAATGATTGGTTTTTGTTATATTCTGATTTTTTTATAGTGGGCTGTTAATTAGTTTTGTACAATTTTTTTGGTATCCAATTGACTATAATAGACATTTATTTTACCTCATATAAAACTTCTACTTTCCCTTTTCATCATCTCACTTATGATGCTTCTATATTTTATTATATTTATAGTGTTATCATTATATGTTGTTATATTTTGGTCATGTTTTTCTGTACTGAATCAAATCCCAGTTAATCCCAAATTACCTTAAATTTCATTACAGCCAAAAGAAATCTACTAGAACATATATTTTGTTTCCTATCTTGATGGTTACAATTCGGTTCTATTGATCAAGAACCAATTTCTTTAGGGGGTTGGAGAGGATAAACTCACAATATTCATCTTTTTATTTATTAGATGGTTCCTACTGATTATCAGGTATAGAATTTCTTTCAATCATCCTCTTTATGAATCCAACAGAATGTTTTGAACATTTTTTCCTACATTGTGAATTTTATAATAATGTATGAAGTTTTATTTTTATCCTCATTATATAGAATCCTATGTCTGGTGTTGTCAATAATACCATCATGACAGATATTTCTAATTTCTCTTTGTGTCAATAAATTCAAAAACTTATCATGGTTACCGTACCTCTGATATTTTTCTCTATTTGGAAGGCTCAGATGTATTTCTTCTTTGATGATTATTATATGATTTTTTTTGGGAATTCATTCAGGTATTTTTATAAGTTCATACCACATTTTTTATTTGTTCATCCATAATTATTTCTACAATATGTGTTTACATATTCTATATGTTGTTATTATGTATACAAAATCATCTTTTTATATAATTGTGATATTAATTTTCATGATACATGAAGATTCAATTTAACTTCATCTAATTATTTTATTCAATTTCATGTTGTTTGGTCTACTAAAGTGGTTGACAGATCTCTATTAAATCCACATAGCCTGAGTGAATGACTCCACTCAGGGAATATAAATATATTTGTCCCTCCGATTACATAGGAAAGGTCTATACTCAATCGAGCTTTTAAAAGAAACAACCCAACACTGTTGATAATTAGTTAAGAAACAACCAGATTCAATTTGTCTTCATCTAATTATTTTTTTCAATTTCATGTTGTCAAGTATAATGATGTTGTTTTTGACACTCTTTCTTCATCTATTTATTTTATTTAATTTCATATTCAATTTCATCTTTGTCTCTTATCTCTACGTCTCTCATTCTATATTGTTCCATATACATGATGAATAGTTTCACTCCGTTTTCTTTTTTTATGAACAACCCACTTATTCAATTTATTATTATTTAATTTATTTTCAAATTTCTAATTTTTATTATTATAAATATTGTCTTATATTTGACTTATCTTTCACTTTTTATTTCATTTCCCACTTTATTGTTATTGTGATCGAAAATGAAAATGAATTCATGTTTTCTTCCTCAAAATTTTAAATTTAATATACTTATACTATATACGATTTCTTTCTCAACTATTTGAATGGTTTCATCATAATATAGACTCTTATTTCATTATCATACACCGTTACTTTCTTTAAAAAACTTATTCAACAATATTGTTTACTCTCAAATTGTATAAATATTAATCTCTTATTAATATAAAAACTAGTAATCGAATGCGCTGTGAAATAGCATGGGTGTGTACTAGTTAGTTACATGATTAGAATATTTTAGGTGAACGAATAATAATCAATGAAAAAGTGCTGAAACCTATAAAAAATATCAGAAAAAATGAAGCATTTAACACCTGAAAGTGATAATAAAAATAATATTTTTATCAAATAGGTTAAAAGGTGTTACAAATAGATATTATATTTTATAATAATTAGACAAGCGGTTATATAATATATTATAATAAATCTAAATGTATAATTTTGGGGGTTAAAAGAAAATACAAGACTTTTCAAACATGAGGTAAGTGATTTTGTCTCAATCTCCACTCTATTGACATAGATTTGTTTTTATGAAACAATTTATTTTTACTATACATTATATTATATGGATTTGGATATTTTTAATATGAATATATAATTATTCATTATTATATTTTTTTATGTCATCTTTAATATTCCAATGGGTTACAATTCCAATGTTACCAAAGTGGAAAGGATTTATTTTACAATCCCAATTTTTTTTTATTTCCCTTATTCTCCTGATGAAATATTATAGTTAATCATAAATAAAAAACACATACATTATAAAAAATTGGATATTTATGTATTTTAGATATTTTTTTTCAATCATTTCCCATATTAAGAAAATTAATCAAAAATATTAAAGCTAAAATGAAATCATGGTCAAATTTTTATTTGGAACATGTATATTTTTATATCATGATGATATTTCAAAAAAAATATTGATGAATTATAATTTATTCACATGGAAGATTTATTAGTTACATTTTTAAATCTTTAATATCCTTCAATGAAATATTTCTATTGTTTTATAAATGATCATTTTCAACTTCTGTTTTCATATGTCAAAATGAATGTTTCCTTTTTACATAGTCCACATCAATATATAATTGATTAAATTTTTCAAAAATATATTACTGGATTTGGGATTTGATGAACATAAAAAGATTATTCTATTATAACATTATATGAGAATAGATAAAAATAAATAATGGTCAATGTTCTAGAACACTAAAGCAGTTGAATAATTAATAATCATTCAATAGATAAATAATAATGTGATATTCGTTGAAAAGTAAATACCTCAATAGAAGTGGGATGAAATTTTGAGTAATTTTTTACATTCATGAATAAGGATGAATACTGATTTCTAGAGTATTATAATAACAATAAAACATTATACAATAATTATTTAAATTATATATTTATCCTATAAATTAGAATTAACCATTTATTTGATTGGTATATTATGATTCTCTTAGGATAACAAGTTTCTCAGATATTTTCATCATATGATGATATAGTATGTAGTTCCATTCTATCATAAAATTATTAACAAGATCTCATATCATTATTTGAAAGAAATAGAAGATGATATTGGCTCATAACTAAGAAAAAGTGAGAATATAAAATAATAAAATGGGTGTGGAGAAATTTATGTCATGTAAAAATAATGGAAATGAACCACCATTTAAATGATTTATGGGAATAAGAGTTTTTCAAAGGAAGGGATATAATGTTCATAAATCTAATAAAAACAAGTTTGATAAATAAAAAAATAATTTCTATTGATTCAATTATAATGATATGAGAAATTATTCAAACCAGTTCACCTTCCATCATTGTAACTTACCAAACTAGGATTCTAAGGGAAGAAGGTAAATCTTATTGAATTGTTATATATAAAGTGGAGGATCTAGGGAATATACTATAAGGTACATGTGTCATCCTTGCACAAATTTTAAATGTTTTATTTGATGTCAGCTCTACACATTCTTTTATAGTTGAATAATTTTCTAATAACATCACGTAAACACTTCCATGGATTGATGATGATTTGTTATTAACAAATAATAATGGTAGGATTATAACATATCATGTATATGAATCATATTCAATATACATATGTTGGAATTAGGTTCCTATATATCTATTAATTACTCATAGAGTTAAATTTTCTGTAAATATTGGTATGGATTTCCTCTCATTATATATCCCATATCAATGTTCTATAAAGGGATGTTAGTTTTGATATTCTGATTACACCTACGATAAAAAATCATTGAGTTCGTGAACCTAAATTCAAAATGGAAAATATTTTCACTATACATGTTTTATTACAATTTTTTAGGATTATTTATCATAGATGGTTAGGGGAAAACTCAATATTAATGATATTATTATTATATATGAGTTTTTTTTATGTATTTATAGAAGTGAAACATAGTTTTCCCCCATAAAATAATGAATAGATTTCATTATAACTCATATATGGTGCAACAACTTTTTCATAGACTCTATATATAATAACCATATTTAAGATTCTATAAATGATGGGTAAACTCCTAGAGAAACATGACAAGGCATTCATTCAGCCTAGTGAATCGCATTAGGATTCACTAGATATGATTATCTAAAAAAAATATAACCATTGGATATTTTCATTGATTATTGAGAATAAAAAATATTTAGTACAAATATAAAGTATCCTATAAAACATATTTATGGTATGTTTGATCAATTATGAGGATGTAATTTAATTCTAATATTGATAAATTATCTGTATATCATCATCAATGGGTCTAGAATAAATATATAACCAAGGAAACCATCTATTAGGGGTATGGTCAATGGGAATTTTTCTTAATTCTTTTTGGAATGATAAATACTACATATATCACCATCTATTTAATGATATAAAATGTTTAAAATTTACATTTATCAATTCTGGTAGTCCTTACAGTTGCTATTGAATATATTTTTTACAATTATGGAATAAAATAAATTATATTTGAGAATATTTATAATGACCAAAAGGAAGAATAATTTATTTACCAATGTTACAAGATCTTATTTTTTTCTAAAAATACTCACATTCTTTAATAAAATAATTTCATGCGATTTTAGATATGTGGATCCTTGAATGACTAATTTTTTTACGAATAATAATTCACAAAATAAACAGAAATCAATAGTTTTCTTCGTCTACCTTGAAAGTAGTTTTTCTTTATGAGACATCTCTCATAACTATCTAACCCACTCACCATGTTTACTCAAAAGGCGGTTTCATTCCAATTTATAATTGAATGTGGGTATAATTATACTGAACTAATAATATTGTTGGTCAGATCACATATGCTTACCATACCAAATAGTGTAGATGAGTTTGTTTTTTCATAGTGATGAATGAAATGAGGGACTTTGATGTGTTATCATGAAGAATTATATGGTTATTACTTATGCTTCATGCAAATTGGAAATTCATATAATATTTAACGAAACTCTTGAATTAGATATCGAAAAGGATTTATTTGAATTTCTATTATCTTGGAATTATCTATATATTGAAATGTGTGATAAATATACAAATAATAAGATATTTAAAATAAGTGAAAATAAGTAATAGAATATGCAATGATTTTAATAGAGATTATTATTTCTCTCTATTTAACACCCTATGATGGTGAAATATTCGGATGGTGATATGAGTCAGAAAAATCATGCAAGTTTTTTCATGAAAATAATTTAAAAGGAACCAATATTTATGGATTTATTTAATTTGGATAAATAAATATTGAAGAAAGGTGACCAATAACATCTTTCTCGGATAAATGTTTGTATATCTATCAATGGTGGGATTAATAAAAATAAATGAAAGATGTGGAATTACAGAAAATGGGGAATGATGTTCATATATTGTACAATGATCAATCTAGAATGATAAGGATTCATAATAAGCGTTGTGTATAATAAATACTATAGTTGGAAAAGTTGATATTCATGAAGCTCGTAGTTCATCACTCACTATTCATCCACTAATGTATTAATATGTATAGATATATCAATGAATATTTATTGTAGTAAAAAATAGAAATTAATATTCTTGATTATTTATCCTGATTCAAGGTGTTTTAGAATGTTGACACTGAGAGATAGATGTCTATGGGGATGTTACAACCACTAACCATAAACAAATGGAAATTAGAAATCATTTTCATGGATTTCATCATCATTCTCAACCTAAATCATAATGTGAACAATTATATTTGGGATCTAGTCACTCACCTATTGAAATCATTAATTATTTATATAAATTAGAGAATATTACTCCCTTGATCAAATTACATTTTTATATATAAAGGTTGATTTTATATTTTTTAGAGTACCACTCATAATCATATTTGATTGGGATCTGAGGATAACATTTCAATTTTTTGAATACTCTCGAGTATTCTATTGATATATAGTTGTTCTTCAATGATTCTTATTATCCACAAGAATATGGTTATAATAATATGTTAATTAAATCTATAGAATAAATGTTGAGTTTTTTTATAGATTGCAAGGGTGGAGGGTATAAAAAGATAAATTTGGTTTAATGTTTTAAAAAAATTGTTTTCAGTCAATCATTTAGATGATCCTTTTGGATTACATATATGGATTTATGTGTAAAATAGTAATGTGTTTGGATGAAAATGGATAAAGTTGTTTTAGGATATAATATATCTATAGAAATGGAGTAGAAGGCAATATTCATTCAGTCATCTAGGGGTAGCTCAATGTCCATAAAAATTTTATTATGATAATCATAAAAAATATCTAGATTTAAAATTTGCTGATAATGTATTACTTTGAATATCACCTTTTAACAAAATTTTTAGATTTGGAATGATGGGAATGTTGAGCACATGATAAAATAGTTGTTATGAAAATTTTATCGTATCTAGATGGTAGCTTATCGATTGGAACTTCCACCGAATCTATCTAAATATCAGGATGTCAACCATGTATATTTAACAAGGAAGTATATAGATGTTTTTTCACATGTACAAAGATAAAATGTCATACCATATGAGAATGTTAATTTATATTTGGAGCAACTATTGGAAATTTTCTGACATAGAGTTAATTTGATACAAAATAAGACCACTCACATGGTCAATGTTTTTTGTTGAAATTATTATTAAAAAAAATCTATGTGGGATCCTGAGGATATGATGAGGAAATATTATCATCATTGATTTAGTCAGATTGATGGGATTTTTAGGAAAACTTTATTATAAGGGGATAGTTTGTAGTTGGCTAATATTCTTCGTTATATTTCTCATTAAATAAATTTATATAAAATATTTCTATACACGCAACACCATGTTTAATGAAAACTCAGAAAATGTTAAAATATTAATTTTTTAAATCATATCATAGTTTAATTCCCCATGGAATTATTATCCTCTGATAAATATTGGTATTTTTATCAAAAGAATGATTTTTTAGTGAATATTAAAACTAAAAATATAGTAACACATTAATTTATTCTAATTGATAAATTCTAATAATTAATTAAATTTAATAATAAATTAACCAAATTCTAAAATATTTATATATATATTATAATTAATTAAATTTGAATAATCACTATCACATATTTTGAAGTATGTTCTGTTTTGGAATTAAATACACTTTTTTCTAAAAAAAATCATCTTTTTTTATTATTCTAAATTTATTTTTTTATCACATTTATGATTTCAATTTGATAATATTAATTTAATAATCATAATCTTGAGTTTATTTTTTATTAAATATTTCCATTTTAGGTTCGTTCATTTTAACTGGTAACCTCAATGGATATTTTTCACCTTAGAAGGAAAAAATAGGTAAAACATGTTAAAAAATAATGGTAAGTCATTAAATCTTGTAACACTTTTATATAACCTATTCGCTGAATTTATATAATCCATTTACTTCCATTCATCAATAATATGGAATCTAGTCACCATTTATTATTGATATTAATAATTATTTTACATTATGAAATGGATTATAACAAAATGTACCACTTTTGAATTTTATATCACTATTATAATTCAATAATGATAATAGGAGGGAATTTTTAGTTTTAAATGTTAAGATAAAATATGAAAAAAATTAACATGAATTTTTTTATATTTTTTTCTATAATTTAAGAATTACCATAAATTCCTTTGGAATGCCGACATTGAATTTATCCAATTTAATGAAAAATAAATTAAATTATATTAAAATTATAAAAGTAATATAGTATAGATGAATAAATGTTTGAAACTAGTTTTAAATATTATAATATAATATTAGGTATGTTTTAAATTATTCTAATAGAATTACATATCTCTTTGTTGTTATCAATTTTAAACTAAAATAATAGTGTAAAATTTTTATTAATGATATTTTATGGAAATATTATTTTATTAAATTATTTAAAAATAATAACAGTTATTTTGAAGATAATTTTAATAATATATAGTCTAAAATTTCAGCCAGTGGTCGTTCATGCTGAAATATATATTTTAATGTAATATATGGCTCTTATCATTAAACATCATTATTTTCCTAGAAATTATCAAAATTGGAAATAATATTCAAAATAGTGTCATAATGGTGAAATAATCACTTAGTAAACATTAAATTTTATTGTTTAAGATGTTTTAGAATCATACACTTACTATCAAATAATTATACCAATTTGATTCCCTTTGGATAATGAAAATATTTTTTATTAATTTAGAACTTTTATATCATCCATGAATTCTCCAATAATAACTAATTAAATGGAACCGCTTATCTCATTTATTTAAACACAATTGAGCCACCAATATTGAAAACAATATGAAAATTTATATTTTACACTTCCCTATACATGATATAGATGTTATTTTCTTCTTATAAGGCCATTACAACACTACCTAGGAAGAGATGTAATGGAAGCCTACCAAGAAGAGGTAATTGTCTTTGTAGACTATTTCATGTTCCATTTTTATTATACTTCATAAATAATATTTTATCATCCATAAATAAAAAATAAGGTATAAAAAATATGATTAAATGTTATTATGATTATAGTACAAACTTTTTTCATATTTTTTATTTCACATGAAATGAAAAAACATCATATTCGAGTACTTATGACTATCCATCTCCATGTAGCGGTGTAATTATTTTTCATCGCTAGTTTAAATTGAGGGTTAAAAATATAAAAATAATTAATATAATTAATATTTATTATATAGTTATTATTATATAATAAAAATATCTTATATAACTTATTACCTTCCTAGTCACTAGAAAATGAAAATGTCACTCGTGCATTTGTGTGGACGAGCATCTCCATGAAAGGTTGTCATTCATTTTTCATTTATGATTATCATAAATAGATATATATAATTAATATTATCTTTGATTTATTCTATTTTGATAATAAATTAATTAGTTTTGAGACAAGGTGTTGAGACGATGTGTGATTCTGATCCCCTGTGTTCCCGAAATAAATGTCTTAAATATATTATTCATACTAAATAACATCCAGGTAGCATTCATAAAAAAGTTGAATAAATCTCGAACATAGGACATGATTAGATATACGAGTGGAAATATAAGTTCATAATTTTTCTTTACCCTAGGTTTGACTTAAAAATTGTCAGTGTTGGTAGATTTGGTGAAATTCATCACGGGTGTGAAAATGAAAAAAATAAATAATTAAATTATTCTATTTCAATTTCACTAATACTGGTATTGACGTGAATTTAAATAGAATATTAGGAATAATTTTCAGGGTTAGACACATAAACCTGGAATCATTGGAGAGACACTAAAGAGGTTGTTGGGGAAATTCTCTAGGGAGATTGGCAACCAGATCTTGGATTGGCGATTGACGCACCACAAATTAGAAGGACCTAACCAAAAACTACCACACCAGAGTGTTATTTTTTATATATTGATACAAATCATGGTATAGTGGTTGTTTGAATTGTTTCCATTCCTTATTCATGATTCCTATGAAAATCATAGACCATTCGACCAATAAATTGTTCTCTAGATAGTGCATACTTTAGACAACAGATTATTGATGTGGGATTTTTGGAGAATTACTTTTTATTATTGATTTCATTATTAATTGTTTCAGGGAAATGAATCAAGATCATCACAAACAATGAATGAGGATTGTTCCTCCATTTTGTTCTTATGATTTCCCTTGGTTCTTTTATCACCATTTGAATTCCTCCATTGTACTGGGGTTCAACATATCCTAATCAATCGACCTTTAAAGACCAGTTTCCTTCCACAATGATATAGAATTGTATATTTGTGATTGGAATGACCTGAATGTGGTGAAACGATGTAATCAATGTGAAAATAAGAAGGTTTTGGATACCCATTTTTCAATTATATTATGTTATTTGGTGAACAAGAAAGAATGACATGTTGATCCATTTCAGACCTGTTTTCATGATGATATTCTAATGATTAGTGTTGAAATAGTCTAAATCTACCATGAAATACAAGATTTGGAAAGAGAATAGTAACCGGTGAGTCCCAATATATCATGCTGTTTTTCCCAAAAATCACATGCATCGCGATGTGTAATCTAGAGTAACACACCTTGAAGGATCCCTGACTATGGCCCGAGAAGGTCTAAATAAAAATAATGATCAAAATGCCCAATGCCCCTATCACACTGCTTGTGGCCCTACCCAATTGACTAATTCTGTACTCTAAGTAATACACATACGTGGGCTAGAGTAGACATCTATGTGGTAGGATGTGTACTCCCTCATAGACTTGGCTTGGTTAGGTGTACATGGCCTTACTCATGAAGTGGTACAAAGTATGAGTACAGTGGTATCCACATTTCTTATAATAATATATGGACACGGCCACCCATAAATATACACAACCAACCAAAATGATCAGTATATCGTGTGTCACTACCTGTGGAGTTATTTTTCAACTTGTTTTTCATTTCAAGACTAAATTATATGTGAGGATCTTCCAAATGGGCAAGAATGGGGATAGATGGACATGTCATATAACCCTTTGTACATGCCGTGTTTCCCCTTCAAGAGTGATCGTGTCTCTTAATTTTATCTATTTGAATTAATATCCTTTTGTTACATTCAATATATTTGTTCCTCATGGGTATAGTGCATTAGTAAATATATATAAATGGAATCTGATCCCCTATATATGTCAATTCTCAGATAGATATGTGTGTCCCTCCGTGAGACTATAGTTTAATCTTATATAATTAATTATTCCCTTATTGGATTTTTTGGAATCGGATTGACCCACGAATCGAGGAATTAATCACCCATCTAGAAGGTTGTATAAGTAGGGTATGTGGTATCATTGGAATATGATAAACTACAAAGTGGTTGATCATGTTTTGTTTCATAGTGTCCCTAAATTTTTGGGGAATTACAACTTTCAATGAATAGAAGTATTCATAGACTATTGATATCTCTTAGCTGGGTCTCAATGACCTATAACTCTTCATCAAGTGTATCTGATGATAGCATGGCTCATGGAGTGGAATCTCCCAAAAAGTTCTTTGATTTGAGTAGAATCCTATGTCTAGAAAATGGTTATTACATCCTAGTGTAATGATTCCTTTATTTACTATATTAGGGTTTTTTTTAATATATATATATTTTTCTCAAGTATTAAAAGGAATATACATGGTTTTTCATGTTTAATATTTTATAGGATTCCTATTCAATTTTTAGTACTCTCCACTACATGGTATTTGACGATACATGTCATGTCTTATACATATGAAGACTCTTTTGATGGTGTACTAAGAGGGCAAGGAGTGTATATAGAATATATTGATCTTGAATAACTGAGGTTTTTTTATAGAGATATTATTGTTGACATAGTCTTTTCCCTTATATAAGGTTGTAATTTTACCATTTTTTGGGGATTCTCTATGTCCCCTTTTAAACACATTGAGTAATTTTACTATTATATTTTTTTTGTGGGATCATAGATATATGTATGTGTTGTTCTAGTTGATTTAAATTAATAAATTGTGTGGGATTATATATTTTTTCATGCATATGTGTACTTTCGGTCAATGTATCTCATTTTTTGGATATACCTACTCTGTGCCAGTTTGCATCCCTCAGATTATTGAAGGTGGTCTTGGGATATTTATAGCTCATTCCTCGGTGGGTTATGTGGTGGAAGAGTCCTATCAGGGGGTACAAGTTAGTTGAATCCTCGACAGAAGGTAGCTGATAGAGGTCAAATGGACCGAAATATGTTAGATTATTACACATGCGATCCCATGACTCATTGAAAATGGTGAAAGTATTTATGGGGACTTTATTCATCCAGTGTTCATGAAATGTTTCCATTGAGACGATTGGGGCCATCAGGCTTGAGATTACCTGAATTTTCATACAACTGATCATGATATGTTCAATGTACCACGAAGGCATAAAAATAGGCAATAGATGGGTGGTCCACATGGTAGTAGACATGGAATAGTGTTCAATAAGGTAGTAGGTTGTGGTCATATGATTGACATATTACCACTACAACCGCTCAATTTATAAATGCTAGGCTAGGGGATCTAGTTGGAAAGGATAAGGGTATTTTTTTTCTAGGGTGGCCTATGAGAATGAGACTCCCTGCATTATATGAGGTGTTATCTGTGCATTCTATAATTTAGTTATGGTATATATAGATCCTAGATATAGTCCTTATTTTCTTACAACATATCTCATTTGAGACTTAGAGATTCCAGTTGAGCTATTGGCTCAACCCTTGTAGTTAGAGATTCAGACCAATGGTGAATCATGGATTTGGAATATGTGCTCATAATGAAATCTAACAGTTTGAGGTGAGTGTTCTGTTTGGGATATCCTTATTCCAGCAATGAGTACTTATGACATCATCTTAGGTTTTGACTAGCTATCCACGATTCAAGGCCATATTTACTATTTTAGTCAAAGGGTGTAGTGTGTATGTAGTGATTTAATGAGGATTCCATTGTGGGTGAAAAGGAAAACATGGAAGAGTTGGATGATCTTAGGTAGAATAGAATTCATAGGATTACTCATCAGTTAGATATTAGGACACTTGGAGTAGTGGATGCTTTGGGGTATTGGTTCCCTACAATGGTGGAGCACAATGAAATATTTATTAAGTAAATACCATGTTTACCTCTCCATATAGATGTCGAATTATAAATTGACATTCATCATGGGAAGACACTAATATCAGAACTAGAATATAATATATCCCTTGTAGTTCTTTGAGAGATTCAGATGAATTTAGAGGAAATACAAGATAGGGGATTTGTGAGACCCCGTGTTTCCCCCTAGGTAGTCATAGTATTGTTTTCCATGAGGGAAGATGAGACCATGAGGCTACATATGGATTTTTGTAACATGATTCATGTGTCCATAACTAATATACATCCAATATCGAGGATTGAGGAACGCTTAGATCTATTGAGAGGTGTGTGATGGTTTTCAATGATAGAAATTGGGTCTGGCTATCACCATCTATGGTTACAAGATGATGATATTCAAAAGATGATATAAAAACTATCTTCCATTTCTATGAGTAATTGGTGATGCTATTCTATGTAAGGAACATTACATTAGTGTTCATAGGACTCATGACCTAGATCAATCATTCATTTTTAGATCAGTTTGTGGTGGTCTTTATCGACTCCATCCTATTGTATTCAACATCTGAGGGGGATCACATGATCCACATGAGGATAGTCCTAAAGACACTATGAGAGAACCAAGTTTATAGGAATCTATCAATGTGTTAGTATGAATTTTATATTTTAACATTCTAATACACATCATCTTGTGGGGTGTATTTTTAGTTGATCTATAAAAGGGTGATGCAGTGGTTTCATGGGAGCCACCCAAGAGTGTTATCGAGGTCCGAAGATTCTTTGGGCTAGAGGTGTACTATTATATGTTTGTAAATAACTTCAAAAGAGTTTCATCACCATTTATAGCCTTTACAAGGACAGAAAATACATTCATTTGAATGGAATTGTGAATTTTTTTCTTTTAGGATCTCAGACAAAGATTGAGAAGTTCTCTCATCTTGAGATTTCCATTGGAGGGTGTCAAGTATATAGTGTTCTGTGATGAATCAAGGACTAGAATTGGATGTGTTCTAATATAGAGTAAGGTAGTTATTGCATAAGGATTATGCTAGCTAATACCACATGAGAAGAACAATGAGACACATAATCTTGATTTAGCAGCATTAGTCGTCCCATTGAATATATCGTGAAACTACATGATTGGTGAATAGTTTATCATATACTATGACCATGACAGTTTTAATATATATTCTCTATTAAGAACGATAAAATGATATAAAGGCGATGGATATATTTTCTCTAGGACTATGAATTTGATATTTTCTGTACTTCTGGAAAGGGGAATGTGGTGGAAGATTATCTCAACAAGAGTTATTGTTCTCAGTTTTAGGCCAAGATGTCAGAGTAGATATCCTCATTGAATATGACTTTCATAGACAAGGATAGTTCATAATATCTTTATTTTTTATTTATTACATTACATATTTAATAGTCTTGTAAGGATTCTCATCATGGGGATTCTGAATATGAGATCTTTTATGCTCTGATAACCACTAGACATTCTCATGATGGATATTACAATGTTGGGGAGAACATTATCCTTTTATGGGGATGGATGATCATAAATTTTTAATTTTTTGGGATTTGTTGTTAGAGATTCAAACATCACCTTTAGTAGTACATACATGTGTGAAGAAAATAATTATGACCTTTGACGTCAGTTTTGGTGGAAATGTTTGAACAAGGAATTATCATTGTTTTTCTAACGATTCCTTACTTGACAAAAATTAATGAAAGAGAAACATTTTTTAGAGGGTTTATCTCAACACCTTGAGGTTCCAGAGTGTAAATGGGATGGGATATACATGTAAATCATGAATGGAGTTTCATGTCAATCTTGAGGTCATGATTCAATCTAGATAATCATATAATAACTCACCCAGTTAGCCCAATTCCACGTTATCTATGGGAATCATCTAGTAGATAGATTAGGGAACCTCTATGTGTAAGAGATAGTCAGAGTCTATTTATTTACCATGAAAACTGTCTTTGACCATGACTATCACTTCACATCCTAGTTATAGATAGGACTATATGAATCCTTTAGGACTGAGTTGAACTTGATCATTGTTTTGCTTGCCCAAATTGATGGCTCGATTGATGGGACTATCTAGGATTTTGAGGACATGCTTCAGGATTTCATGTACGACTTGGACATAGTTGTTAGATCCCCTACCCATTGTTGAGTTTTCATACAAAAAATAACACCATTCTACCATTCGTATGGCACTATTCATATATTAATATCGGTGACCCTTATGGTCTTCACTTCATTGGATTGATCAAGGCGAGTAAGAAATCATGGGACCAGAGTTTTTGTATGCTTCTTCAAAGAAGGTGTAGAAAATCCCAGAGCAGATGATGATAGCATGGAGCCATCATATGTCTTACAGTAACTGACAGTGGATAAATTTGGAGTCCGATGAAAGAGGTAATGTGTTTCTAAGTGCCTTAATTTTATTCGGATTGAGGTGATTTGGACAACATAGAATGTTATCTATAAGATTCATTGATTCCATCAATACACGTCATTCAGTCGGTGAGGTGGAATAAAAATTAGTTATACCATCATAGTTAGAATTTTTATGTGACATCTTCAACGTGTTACTACTCAGGAGGTACATGCATGAACCAACACATGTCATCATATGAGTATATTTGTAAATCAGGGATGCAACTACATTAACAGAGTACCTAGTAGATATTGAGGATCTACAAGAGAGGATCATTCAAGGGTGATCAATTCCCCTTGTGCATTTTACTGGTAGTAAGAGAATCTTCAGGATAGACCATGGGAGTAGGAAGTTCATATTCGTGCCTAGTAGCCACATAAATTTATGTTGCCCTCATTATGGATTTTTGGGGCACCAAACCCTATATTTGGGAGTATTTAACAGCTAAAATTTTTTGTGTATTATTTTTGTATATTATATTGATTGTTTTTATGAATAGACACTGAGACGATGTGATATTTCAATGCTAGATGTGTTATGAATAATTTTTTAAATATATTAAATATATTAATTAGAAAACAAATGATGTTTTCCAAAAAAGGTGGAATAACACTCGAATAGAGGACTGAATCAAGAATACGAGGGAAATATTGTGTTTAAAATTCTCGTTTTACCTTATACACAAATTAACCAGGGTTGTCACTTGTCATTTATCGAATATTCATCTATGATTCATATATGGATAAAACAATTAATTAAGTTATTTTATTTCAATTTCCCTAATTCCAAAATTTACATGTCTATATGTATACAACTATGTAAAAACCCCATGGTTAGACTCATTACACTGGAATTTTTGGAGATAAAATAAAAGGAATGTAGAAGGAATTATCTCAAGAGAATGAAAAATAGTTTGAGGATCTATTATCTATGTACCAAAAATTCCAAAAATATCTCCAGTGACTATGACACCACATTTTTATCCGTTAAAAATTGATCCAATTTGATTTAGGGTGTTTTTTCAATTATTCCTTTTCCCCATTCATGATTTCTATTAAAAAATTTGATCAATTGATTAATGTATTTTGTTGTGGATCTTACATATATGGGGATGGATTTTCTGGATAGTGAATTTGGGAGAATTGATTTGGGAATATTGATATCATTATTGTCATTCTCATAGAAATGATTCGATATCAACACAAACAACATTCAAGGTTTGTTCATGTTATTTTGTATGTGTTTTTATCCTCAAGTTATTTTTTTCAAGTGGTTGTTCATCATTTGGAATTTGGATCATCATATCATGATTAATTGATAAAAATACACACATTTTTTAGCACAACGATATGATACCAAATTTCTTTGATTGGCACAAAATGAATGATGTTTATGATGGAAGTGATGGAAAATTTGATTGTTTTAGATAATTTATTTCATGTTCTTCTATTTTTTAAAATTAAATGAATATAATAAGATAGATAAATTTATCAATATGTTTTAGTCATTATTTTCCATCATTTAGTGTTAGAAAAATCTGGACAAAACCTTATCTATATGTTCTAGAAAGAGTTAAGGCTCTGATGTGGTGTGGGATATTGTGGATCCTTTTTATAAAATTTTCATTAAAAAATTGTTTAATAAAATGACACATGCCATGTGGGACCCCTAGATGTGTTTCTAAGGTTAATGATTAATTTAGGGATCACACTACATGTGAACCATGTCACATGAACTATGGACCTCCCCTGTTGACTCATCATGTACAACAGAGTGTTAATGGACACAAGGTCTAGTAGAAGGATGGTTGGCGTACCGTGCACTCCTACGTCAACATGGATTGGTTGGGTTTACACTGGATTTCCCTTGTAGTGGTTCCCATGTAGAGTTATTGGGTAGCCTCACTCTGAGTAGTGCTACAAGGACATGGCTACCCAAACACATACATGGCTAGAAGACACAAATAAGATACCGTGTGTCTCTACATATTTTTTTACCTATTCTACATTTTATGTATTTGGATATTACATTCCATGTGAGGTTATTCCACACTAGAAGACATGGGGATATCTATAAACACCTTGTTCTCCCAAGTACACACTTATTTTCACCTTGAAGAGCTCTTATGGATCATTGTTTAAATAATTTTGACTAGTATATGATGATGATGATCATGGTAGCCACACTAAATAAGTACCCTGAGAGGGGGGGTGTTTGAAATATTATAATAAATACCTATATGTATGTTTATTCATTGTTAAATAAAACACTATTATCTCCCTTTCTCATAGTAATGTATGAATCGAAAAAAATAATGCCTGAGAGAAATTAATTTAATTGGTTCAACTTCACTAGGCTACATTGAAGGAGCATACGACGACAATGTTACGATGTACAAAACAATTTAAATGTGCATATAACATTATGATGTATGGAGTGGATTGATTGTACCTGATGGTTTTCAACCAATCAAAGTAAAAATGTTCATTGCTATCTTAGGTGAAGTGTTCACACAACTTCTTCAAAAGATACTCTATTGATTTTGTGAATCAATATCTTTTACACAAAACATAGTTTATCATTAATTTTAATTTTAATTATCAATATGTATACCACATTACCACATGTATATTGGGAAATACTTTTCAACATAATCACGTTGATCTTATATTTCATGAATCTCAACCTTCCTTCACGAATCAACTAAATATTGAAGATCTCATACTATTTCGTGGATCAAACATAGCCTTCACAAAAGCACGCACATTTCAGTTGGAATTTCATATCCATTGTGAATATCATATCATTAGTTATTCCTAAGTAAATTAATTATATTTGGTTGCCTTTATAATATTTTGTTAATGAACCACATTTTTGAACCACGTTTGCAAATTTGTAGATTGATCATTTTCAATATGCCTCAAGACATTTTTGATGGGTGTATAATCTCATTTATAGGAATTTAAAATGATTCTAGAGTATTATATCATTTCACACACATTTTTTTGATGCTCCCCCTTTTTTTATGGTGCTATTTGTGTCCCAATGTCCCTAGAAAAATGATATATTCTTGATTCTTCATGTAATTGAGGAGATCACTGTCAAAATCTTCACGGATTGTCAAAATATACAACAATCCCTAAAATAATACAATTCTACCTTGATGTATTTTTTTCAAAAATCATAAGGTCACTTTTCTCAAGGGTACAGTGTGTAATTAAATCCATATAATTGGATTTTGATCCCCTCTAGACGCGGAGTCTCAGATCGAGTTATGGTGTCCCTACATGAGATTAGAGTGTGATACTATATCATCATTTATTCTAATGATGAATATTATGGAATAGGTATGACCACCCAACGTAGGGAATATATTCATTACCTAAAAGGAAATATTGATATGGGTTTTTGTGTCATTGGTATACAATGCCTAAAAATATAGGATTAAAAAATTGGGTTGATCATCTTCATCGGTAGTTCTTGGTGTATCCCCCTATCTGTGTATCTGTGTATTCTAAGATAAATGATCATTCTTGGGAGAGGACCAATGAGTTCGACCACATCATCGATTGTATCCCATGATAGGATACCTCCTAGAGTGAATTTTCCACGAATTGGCATTTCTTAATGAGGAATCCTATGGCTAAATGTTGTTTATAACCACATGGTGGAATAACAATCATATTAAGTATATATAGGTGTTTCTATTATAAATTTATTTTTATATACTATGTTTTTATTATTATTCTTTATTCCTTTTCATTAGTGTTTTCATTGATTAATACTGAGAAATGTTAAACTCAACCTTAAGTGGGATTTTCCTAAATGTGTTGTGCCTTATATAGATGATGATCCTTATTATTATGTTCTGGGAGGACATGGAGATAGTGGATAATAGCTAGATCTTGTCAGAAAGAGGTGTTACTACCGGAATATATATATTGACTTTGTCTTCTCCTTTGGATTATGGTCAAATTTATAGTTTTTGGTCAGTCATTTATTTGGCCCCTTTTATAAGCTGTCATTAATTTTGATGTCATAATCTATTGAGGGATATTATAAGTTTTCATTCATTGTTTCTATTGATTTTCATTTTAGTATTGTGTGGTCCTACATATCTCTTTAACTGTATAGGTACATTTGGATAGTGCCTCCCATTATTTAGATATACCTACATGATGTTTTTCCCTAGCCTCTGGCTTACTAGAGGTTGGTATGGGGTTGTAAAAGGTCATACCTTGGTGCATCGGGTCATGTAATAATAAATATATATTTAATGAAAATTTATAATATATATTATAGTTATTAGTCCGTTAAGGTGAATCATTGTTTACTATTATTTTATTTCATCATTTGAAAAGTGAAAATATTATTCATGCATATATATGACCTATTGTCTCCATTAACGATGTAATTCATTTTATGTCTATGTCAAGTATGGATAACTAAATATACAATGAGATACATCATATAGAGAAAATTATTAAAATTATGGAGGGAAATGAACTATAATAAATGTATAAGGAGCACAAATATAGAACTAAAATTCTTCTGAAAATTCAACCAGTTAACACTTTAAATAATGATAATAAATAAATATTGTTAAAAAACTGGACGTAATTTGTTATAATTGGATCATATATGATATTATAAATAGTAATATGGTTCATTTAGTTATATATAATAAATATAAATTTATTTTACATGATGATAAATTAATAATCAAGGTATTTCAATCATCAGGTATGAAATTTCATCTAAATTTCCACACTATATTTTATATTGTACACATATTTATTTTCATGCAGTGTTTATAATACCAAATTTAATTAATTAACATGTATAAAGTTATATTCATGATGTTAAATTTTTCATATCATGTTTACTATTTCATGGGATGAATATTTATAAGCTACCAAAGAGGCAATGATTTATATTAGAATCTCATTTTTGGGGATATCACTTAGTTTTATTAATGGAATCCTATGTTATATACATAATGAAAATATCTATTTACTAAAATTATTTAAATTTATATATTTTATATATTTTCCTAAAAATGTTCATATCATTTTTTTAGTTAATAAATGACTTTTTGAATGGAAATATCAATATTATTCCTTTTTTTATAGGGGATATTTTTCATCCATGTCAATATTTTTAAAAACATTAATTTTAAAAAAAAAAATTTATTTACTAAAAATATTTATTCTGTATATTTTATGTTATATTTTATATTTTAAAAATTTTAAAAGTAATATTTATTTTATTTTATATTGGAACAAAATTTAAATTCATTTTACAAAATGTAAAAAGAAATTATTTTTTATATTTACAACTATAATGGATTATTACGACTAACATTACAATGTTTTTTGGTATTTAAATTCTCCTAAAATATTTCAATTTTTTTAAAATAAAATCATAAATTAAATTTTTTTAATATCTTCATTCTATTTTCAATCATTATTTAAATGAAATTATTTTAATAAATACCTATATTTATTTATAAATTGATTGTAATTTTTTTCTCTTATTAATTTATTTCCATCATCATTATCATGAAACATTCAAAATATGTTGGAAAAATTTTATTAGAAATTAAATTTCTCTCTAATATAATTATAATTTGTTTCATGAATATTATTATTTCAAAAACCATATACGATTTTCTTTTATGTTTGTTTAATATAAATGTTATGTTATTGAATGGGGATGTCTTAATATTATGAATTCTTTAATCAGTTCATGTATTTGATTATAAGGGTTATTGATTATGAATTCAATTTATTATTTATGGGGTAAGGAATTATTTTTCTAAATAATTTTATCTATGGGGCCGAGAAAGTGATGTTTGGGGCCGATTTCACTCATAAGATACCTAACCTAGTTTTTCACATGGCCTCAGGCAAGCCTCCCTATACACCAATGGAAACCGAATAGTTGTGATCCTCAATAGTGGTATGGTGGGAGATTACACCCTCATAATAGAATTTGATCACATCATTATGTAATATATAAAAAACCTAAAATATACGTGATATAATAAAAATCATACATATATAATAATAGCCATCATGATTGTTGATAGTTTTACATAAAATAATTGAAATTCCAGGATGATATACAAAATGTGCAGTAAGAGAAATAGAAAGTATAAATATAATAGTTCACGATATAATAGAAGTGAAAAAAGTAATAATCTATCACCAATAGAATATTAAGAACAATATTAGTCCTCACCTTTCATAATCAATCATAGTACTAAAAATAAAGTGTTTATAGTAGGTCTTTCACTCGGTCCCTATGTTAATCCATGAAGTCTTCACATGTATTAACGGATGGCCTAATCTTGGTTTGAGTAAAATTAAATTGGCCACCACCAACTATGTATATCTTTATCTGTTGCATGATTATATAATTATTTGTGTGCATGTGTAATAAAAAATGACAAATAAATAAATATATCAGTCCAGGTTCCTCATGGGATACTCGTCCAATAACCTTGGGTTCGACATGAGCAAGAATGTATTTCAAGAATTAAATTTTATATTTATACTTATATGTATAGAAAAAAGAGTCATTTACACTAGGAAATAATATAGAGTGATAATAATTTATGTTCCCAAAATACTCCCATGAAATTAAGTTTTAATAGTTGGGTATAATCCACTAGGCTATACCTTTGGAATTTCACCCTAAGTGGTAATTACTACCCAAGCCCTTAGATAACGCCATAGAGAGCCTTAGTTCATGATTTAAATGGATCCCAATGAATAATATGAAGTATTCAGTAACATAATGTAATATTTATGGAGAACCATAAAAGGAATTCATTATATTTTCTTGAAATATTGAGTATTCTTAGTTCCAAGTCTGTGCATTCATAATAATAAAAATTCCATGTCCATGTGTTGTCTTTCACATGGTAGATGCATCAGTGAATCAGTTGGCATCCTATGAGTCAGTTAAATGGAAAATACAATATGATTCAAAATTTCAGTCAAGGTCATCCACACTATTAAACCCAATGTATGTTTTTCTCCATATTCATAAATGATAAAAAATGTATATGGGAAGTGTTAATTTCAATTACCATTATCAATTTTATTATTAATATTTTAAAATTAAATTCATAAATTATAAATATGGTAATGAGAAGAATTCATGGCATTTAACTATTCATCTAATTGCTTCTAGTTATGAGATTAAATTAGAGATTGTCAGGGATCAAGATATATGGTCATTTTAATCAAATTTTTTTAATTCATTTCACAATAAAAATAATTCAATTTTACTGTTTTGAATTTTAATCAACATTAAAATCAAACATATGATGTGGTTTGGACACATGGAAATATATAGATCATTTATAGGAATAAAAAACACACCGAAAAACATGTTTTAAATGTTGAGGTAGAAGACATATGACTATTTCAAGAGACAATGTTGGTATCTCAAAAAGATTCAATTATTTAATTAATGATATTTAACATTTTTTTAGTGACTATCATAAAGTATGGAGCCGGAATTAGGTATCATGATATATATATATGTATATATATATATATATTAAGGGAATGAGTTATATCACTATCCATATATTGGTACAATACTAATAATACAATATCAGTCCTCAATTCAATATGGAACAAGAGAACCTGATGAAATAGTAAAATTCCCTTAAAAGATATCTTATTATCTCACATGAAAATAGAATCAATCGAAATTTTATAATCTAAAAATATATATGCGAATCATATAATTAGAAAGGGTAATCAAACATGACCAACATAATTTTAATTTGATTCTGAATGGAGATGAATATAGAAGATTTAGAGTCTATTGTGCATGTGAAATGTTGGAGAAAGATAGAGGAACTGATGTTAATAGATTAAAGGTAAAATGATAAAATTACATTTATTAAAGGGTATCATTTTTGAACTAATTATGAACCAACTGTGTGATCCTACTTTCTATAGTTACACCACCTCCCATTATATTCAACACAATTTAAGAATCAATGAACAACCCATTTATATTAACTATCTAAGACCCCACACCTATAATAGTATGGAACATATTTAGGTGAATCCATGACAAAACCATATTAAATACACCTAATATTTGTTTTATACCATTAAAGGATATGTGGGTACCCATTCATGGAAGAAGTCCCCCAATTTCTCTCATTAGGTTCACATGAGTGAGACGTACTTGTTCTACAAACAATGAGAAAACTATGTGACACTTCTAGTTCATATTAAAATAAGAGGTATAGGCTCTGACCAAGTTGCAAACACGCAAAAACCCATCCATAGTTTCATAAAGATTCTCATAAAGATAATACTTTTATTTATTCAATATATATATACCAACTCAAGTTGTCTATATTTATAATATCCCCAACATAATTCAAATCAACCCCATGTTTCTCCAAGGGTTTCTTATAATCCTATAAGAATACATTCAGACATTCATCATGAATGTTGGTATTCACTCTAAATTATCATCTAGTACAGACCATTATATCATAACACTTGTAAAAATTAAATTGTCAAACCTCATGGGGACATCATTCAGTGAATATATATATATATATAATACACCTCACTAGAAGCATCAAAATCTAAATCCACCTAATCAGGATGAAGGACATGTGATGTGTAGGATTTATAATGGTGAGGCTCTGAAACATGAACTAAATCGTTCAGGTCATTGTACATCTGATGAATAATAATCAGATTGTCTATCATTCAGACTCTCTCCACTATCACAAATTTCCAAACAATCATATGATCTATCTTCCCATATCTCTAAATTTTCTGATTCCCTAATCTTGGTGAAACATGAAATAAATCATGATCTCCCACCTTAATCAATAGAAGTCAGAAATAATTTAATGTGTAAGAATTATCCTTCTAGTGAGATGTATACATATTCATTCTATAAATATGTATCTTCTACAGATTATATGACACTAGAAATGTTCCCAGTACGGTTTCCTTCCTTAAATCTAAAAAATATAAAGGTGATCAACACATCCTACCATATAATGCCTCAAGAAGAGCCATTTTTATAGTATCTTAGAAGATATTATTCTGATTAATTTAATAATAAATTATTTATCCCCCAAATAATAATTAAAATAAATGGTGATTTTTAAAATAATGGATTCTATGACTTGAATTGTATGCTCGGATGGACCGTTAGTCTATGTGTGGTATATTTTATTGAGTTGTACCTCTAAACCTAGATCCATATTTTACCTTTTATAGATGTGAGAATTTTATTTTGAATTCATTTTCTGTTATGATATTACGAATTATTGAATAATAGTATATAATCTTAGATTAAACAATGTTCGTCTACTGAATATGTCTACCTAATAGGCATAATCATGGGGAAACTTTTAACAGTCTAACAATAATCACCCATACTAAAACACATCCATGAGGGGATTTTTGTAAGGAAATCACCAAATCCATAGTGATGTAATCCCATTTCTAATCTAAAATGTTTAATAGTTTTTATTTTCCATCATACTACTAGTGTTCCACCTTCACCTGTACAAATGTGGAACACCAAGTAATGAAGCCTAATAATGACCAATTCATACCCATAAAAAATACTTATGGGGTAAATCAAGACACATATTGGTATGTATAGTATGTAATACCAATTTTAAGGTAGGATAATATAACGTAATATTTTTTCTACTATCTCCAGAAACCCATACACAACTGTTAACATAAATGATCTAATCCTTAAAACCAATCCAACTAGAAGGTGTGTCCTCACATGAAATAGTCTCTCTAGGTAAAAAGAACTCATTTTTACAAATCTATCCCTTCTCTAGTTAATACAAAATTTAATTAGTCCAAAATAAGTATATGGGTATAATATTACCATGATGCTTCTAAAAACCATATTTATCTCAGAGAACATGTCCCAAAATTCCACTCACTAATATATTCACGAAATACTAGTTTTGAGACATCCTTCTTATATAATCATCCACTACATTTCCATTTTTAGATGTATCATAAATATAAAAATTGAAATATTTTAGGTACTCAAACCACCATTATTGTCTAATGTTCAAACCACATAGAGTGACTATATATTTAATTCATTTGTGATCTTTGTATAAAAAAATCATTCTCCTAAAAATGATGCTTGCGAAAAAAACAATATATGAACAAATACAACTATCTTGAGATCACACATTCTAAAACCATGTTGTTGAGGCCTCAACTGTGGAGACCCATATTATAAAAGCCTCTCCCATTTGATAAAAATGTATCCCATTTCGATTCAAGATGAAAAAAACCATATAACCTCTTCTAAGATCACGTGTAATTATGATCTATGTGTAGGTCAACTTTCATTCCATCTCATCAATGGAATTATCACACACTTTATACATTAATAATTTAACAACCATAATATTAATTCTCATAATAGGTTTATTATAGATTTTCATATAAAAAATTAAATTCCTGTAATATAAATATACTCCCTGGAGAATTTATTTTTATCAGCGTTCTTTGTTTTTTCATGGTAAACCATGGATCTTGCATTCTTTGGGTAAATAGACACTATTTATATTTAGATATTGTGACATTTTAATTAAATATTACTAACATAGAAGTGACATTTTGTGATCATAGAATATTAATGGTCCTCTATTACTGTATCAAAAATGATGTGAATATGTGTCCTGTAATCATGTTGAGATTGAGAATACACTAAGATATTATCCTTTAAAATGATCATGAAAGAAAATAGATACAGGTGGAAAAATTTATTCATTAGATACATGAATATTGTTTGTGAATTCGTGAGAAAAAAAGAAATTTCCAAATACCCATAAAATCATACATTCATTAAAACATAGTACAAGGTATATTTGAGTGAATTACTAATACCTGATGGTATTCTGACCATAAAACAATCATTAATATAAATGTTGGTCCTCCGAGCTAGTTGAATTTTTTTATATGAGGTAAATTGTATCTATTTTTAAAATGATTTAATTTTATGTATTCCATGTATAGTAGAAGGGACCCATCCACCATATTATCAAAAATGACATTTTAACCCCATGTACTTGGTCTTATAAACACTTTAGATTCAGGGTCTAATAACTATCTCTTAATTTCATGTTGCTAAGTTGGAGCCATCCAATGATATTAAATAAATATAGATTCCTCACAAAGAACCATAAAAATATCAAACATCACCACTCTATTAAGAGGTAACATAGAATCTTAATCCAAGAAAACATACTAGAAATGATATACAACAGGAGAGAAAGAAAATCAGTGTGTTCCATCATTATTCTGATAAAGACATGAAGTCATGTATCTCACCATACAAATCCAACAATGCTGATGTTCATCTCGAAATTACTGGAAATATCATTCTCATTTGAGAATTTTGTTACCATTATTAAATGATATGATGGAAACATTATGATGATGCAAAATAATATGATCATGAGAAATTACTAATCATTATATCATGAGAATGAAGTCCTAGCCTATAATATAAAGGGAAATAAGATACTGTAAGAAACCAAAAAATCCAATATCAAGTAGAAACAACTTTGATTAGACTACACTTTCTAATCACAGTCACAACAAAGTATCACGAGTCATCAGTACACAAAAGTTAGGAATTTTGAGCCCTGGATTTTTCATGATAATTATATATAAAAAGGTGTGAGAAGGACCTACATTTAAAAAGTCTTATCTAATGTTTTATGATAATAAAATAGTACTTTGAACCGTAGATCGACCTAACTCTTCTCCTTATATGTCATCTATAGTTTAAACATCTACCCCAATATGTATCATCGAGATACTACCCGAAAACCACCTAACTCTTCTCCTTAGTTGTCAGTTATAGTTTACACATCTACCCTAATATGTATCATCGAGATACTACCTGAAAACATTAGGCAGAACATAACTATGCGCAATATATATCAGAAGCATTAATACCACAACCACATCTACCTTCTCATCCTAATCTATCTATACTAGACCAGATCCCAAAAAACATGGATCTACCGATCATACTCCATAACCTACTATCATATCATCCCCCCTCATTAATCACTAGAGGAATAGTTTTTCAAAACCACTGAATATGGACCATAATTCGGCAATCCCTACTCTCAACTACATATATCATATATTGGTGAATCTTTTGTATTAGTACATTTTATATGTGATATATCACAATTCCAACTAGGTGCACACCATGAATACTATTTCATCCATGATAATGATCTAAATTGAACTTTCTAGTATTCTATGTACCTCTTCCCAACTGAGGCACTAAACTACTATGCCCCACACCTAAAGCATACCTTAGGTAACACTTTGAGATGAGGTCGTAATTCACTATCTCAGTGAGAGTATTAAATTGAAATAAATTTACTTATTATTGGATGGAAGAAAATATTGGATCCTCAAATCACATATTCTTTGATTTAGAATTACCAAGGAAAGTAAAAAATATACTAAAGATAAGTAAAATGAGTGAACTAATCCATAATTGATATTTTTTCCTTCTCAAAGTGTGTAAACTCCAAGGTTCATTCAATCCTCAATGTGTTGGGATAAAAATAATCATAGAAGGTAGTTTGGAAATCATTCTTGACCATAAACATATTCTAATTATCCTTGGTAGAAACATCCAATTATCTATTGGAATACCCTATAAACGTATATGTTGTGATATTAAATAAAATTTATGGAGCTTACAATTGGTACTATAATAAATATACTCTATCCTCTAAAATTTTTATAACAACATAGTAATATCATTCCTCTAAAAATGAATGAGTTTTCTAACTACTGGAACTCATAAAACAAGTTCTAATATATCATATAATGTTTTGGTGATGCCTATATGGACTATATTAATTGTAATAATCCCTCCTGAAGTTGAAAATAAATTCCCTAAAAATTATTAAAAGAAGGTTCCATTGGTGGATCTTCAGTTAGGTTTGGTCATAAAACATTGTATCACATTCATCACCAACCACTTGGTGCATGACATGATACCGTCAAGGAGGCATATATAAACAATGCCAAATGCATGTCTCAAGATGGTATTCATAAGAAATAAGTATCAAAGATAAACTAAATGTAAATTTATAATTACATCCATAAAAAAATCATCCCCCAATTTCTTACTAAAAAATCTAGGAACATGTGACCAAAAATATAATAAGAGTCAAAAGAGACACTCCCACTTCCCACTACAAAACATCAGTTTGGGGTCATGTTTTCTATCTCAATGCAAATTATCTGGTATATAGAGTGTTAGTTGAATGATTTAGAGGAATAAACATTTTATATTTATATTGAAATCCACATTTAGTGGAAAAATTACTTTTATGAAGTAATATTCAGTTGTCTTAAATATTTATATATCATGTTTTAGTTAGATTCAACTTTTATGCCCATGATATAATATCACATGCTTCAAAATGTTTAATTTTTTTTAATGTATGTAAAACCATACTTTTTTAAATTTTTAATTATATACATCACTCTTATAAATTTATATTTGTCTACACACATTATAAATTTAAACTATAATCCATTTAATTTTATCATATAATGTTTAAGACCATAAAACCAATGGTTCATAGGAAAAAGAAGAAATATTTTTTTAGATAAGCTGATACTATCATGATATGTAGGAAACCCAGTCATATTTATAAAAAAACATCAATTAATTATTTACATATCCTAAAATTATATTCATTATCATTTACTAGTATTTAAATCATGTCACCTACAAAATGATAAAGGCAATGTAAACAATAAAGAAATCAAGTATTGTTATTTACATTGAGTTTCGATCTTATGGTTCCAATAATGATTTATAATTATATATTACATTATCATATTTGACCAAGGGTAAATATACATAACCATAAAAAAATTCAAAATATATGTACATCACCTTGTGGTGAATTGAGAACATCTATAACATGAATAATAATAAATAACAACTCCTATCCTTTGAAAAATTGATTTTCCTAATACGTGAGTATCTTACTCCAAAGAATTTGGTCATTAACACATTATGATAAATCATAGACTCTTATATAACGACCCAATTGTGTAAGGAACTTCAAAATAACCTATAATAACCCTTTGAAAAATGATGGGCCAAGTTCAGTAATATATAACCTTACATGGGTGGCTATACGGGCACAAGTACACCTTCACATTCACTTGTGGCCATCAACTTGATGATATGGTTTATTATGATATCGTAGGTATACTATACCTTCAAATCCATGTGTATTTTAGTGGCATATAATAAAAATATAAAATAATGGGAGATGATATAATATATGACAATCTGAAGAGTAAATAATCTAGATATAATTATAATTGACATGATAATAGACTGTGTTATATTAAAAATAGGGATTTCATGATACTATATTAAATGGAGAGAATGGGAAACATGCATCACTCATAAAAATGTATATTTACGTAAAAATATAATAATGATAAAAATATTTCTCCCATAAAACTATGAGAACAATATCATCCCTCTTCTCTCATAGTCCATCTATTATAGAAAACGAAGATTCCATATCATTACACTTCAAATTGTCCATACATAATTCCATGATGCATATTGGGGAACCAACCGGTGGACCAAATTTAATGTGAGTAAAACTCATTATGGAACCAAAAATAGAACATTACAATATCATGTATTTGAGTTTATAATGAGAGGTGTGCATGTATAAACAATAATGTCGATAAATAAATGAAACACATCCGTACATATTTCTACTATGATACCCTAATAATAGTACCTACATTATCCTATGCTAAAATATCTCTAAAACATCTATTATTAAATTAATATTCACAATTGTATGACCCAATTAATACAACCCAGTTGTCCATGTATAGTGATAATCATTTAATTTCCCATAATTCTCCACAATATTAATGTTTTAAAAGTAGGTTGAAGTCCATATGGGGTGTAAACAAGGAATATAAGGGGGGGGGGATCTATGTGAGCCCTATGATCATTTCCTTGATAGAATATGATTGAAAAATGAAATGTTCCTATAGAGTAATCGAACGGGGTCCATAAAGTCTTGCTGAATCCATAAAGATTCACCCAACACATCCATTTTAATTTCCAAAATATTGGGAATCCTAGAATTCATTTTGGGGAATTCACAATATAAGACAAATAAAAAATTCAAGTGTGTAATTTCACATGGTATAAACAACAACTAATTAGTTGGAATCCATTTATTTTGTCTAAGTAAATCCACAATTGGAGTCAGGTATAACTCATTGAATGAAACACATGTATTTGGTAATTCAGGATTGTGGCACAGTCTTTCATGATATCTAATAAATCATGTTCTATGTTAATGTCCATTCACATTATCTATTTTAATATTAAAATTCTATAATTTAATTTATAAATAAAAAAGGGGTCCATGAGAATCATTCATTCTATTTCACCGTTTATATTATCCCATTTTTTCATAGTCATAATTCAATGATTTACAATGGTCAAGTGATATGGACTTTCCATTCAAATAAACTATTATTCATCTAACATTCATATTCAATAAAATGATTATATTTGAATTATAATCATGTACCAATTACCACTTATGGAGACATTTGGGTGTATATACATTTATAATGGTGACAATGAATCATAATAAACACACCCAATGGTGATGTATTAGGGATGGTATACTACCTCTAACAATATCACGGGTCAATGGGAGTATATCATCAAGGCACAAAAAATTAATTATATACTTTTTATTATTTTGAAGTGTTGTGTGGAATGTTATTCATGTTGAATATCAAAACATGATATTGGCAAGAAAAAATTTACTGAAAAGACCAAGCACACCAATCTTAGATGATTAGAATACTCTTTATCGTGTTTTTCCCATTAATTGGGGATAGAATAAGAGAAATTGAAGAATCAAAAAAATTATATGAATATAGGGCATGTGATATATAATTAAGAAAAAATAGTGAAAAAACTAGAAAAATAATCAAGCGGAATTATAGACATACAAAGGGGGTAACATATGTTTTCAACTCTTGAATCTTTGATTATTCCATTAATAATTATCATATATATAAAACTATATATTTAATCCAAAATTTAATGGATACAGACCTCATTAGAAAAAAAGGATATCTAATTTTATTATATATCCCCTAGATGCATCGAAAGCTATAAAGGTGAAAATAAATTAGAAAAAAATTAAATGGGTTATTGGTATGAACAATTTTAATGATTAAACTATCTTGTTACAAAGACTTGACAACAAATATATCTGGACTTCTAAGATCATGAAAACTAATATTAAGTATTTCCCTCATTGAGAATATAGTTATTATTATCCGTGAGACTATATTATTTCTATTACTCGTGGATTAATTTTTTTAATAGTGTTATTAATTAAATAGTTTTGTTTTTCTAGTTATTTACCTTACCATATTGATTATGTTTTATTTAATAATGATCACTTCCAATATATAAAACCATTTCTATGATGGAGCGTACCATTTATTTATTTTCATTTCACTGAAATATAATGAAGGATATATTGAATAATAGAATATATGTAATATTTTCTTCTATTCCATGTATTTTATATTTCTATTTTAATATTATAATACTCAATATATCTAGTTTACCAATACTATTAATCTTTTCAACACTTTAGGATTATATCACTTGTATCATATTCCTTTGTAATAAATTTTACACTAAATCATTGTTTATGGAGTATGATTTTCTATAAAGGTACTCTAATAAAATATAAAAACATATTAAAATAGAAAATCTATGAAACAAAAATAGAACGACAATGAAAACTACAAACATGATTGAACTCACAGTTAAATACTGAGTTTCAGAGACTAAATCATGACTCTTTTAACATCCCAATCACCTATATCATGACACATAAAATGAATAATTATTTAAATAAATTAAAATATTCAATTTAATTAAAATTTTAAAATTCTTTAATAATCACTATGTGACCACATTATATTGAATCCACAAAAAAATTGTATGATGTTCCTTTTGGGAAATACTATACAATATCTAGGATGATACCAAACATCTAGATTGATTCCCCAAGATTCGGTTGAATAAGGTCGTATCCCTATGATGAAACAACAACAAAAAATTTGGAATAAATGTAGGGAGATGTTTTGAGGGTGAAACGAACTAACTATCCTAATATTTACACTCGATCAATCCCAAAATCACCTCAATGAATGTGGTATTCAATTATGATGATTAGATGGGAAATGTAGATAAATATACTCTCTAAATGATCACCTATACAATCAATAACAAGAGTATGTTGGGTAAATTATCAATCAATATATATTTCGAAAAATGTGGGGGAATTTTATATAGTGTATCATTTTGGAAAACCACATAGGCCTCAAAATATGCCTTATAGAATTGATTATTTTAATATATATCTTCATGTAACAAATTTTAGGATAGTAAAACTATGTGTGAACATTCTTTTATTACAAAATAGTGATCCCATACTAAGATGCACAATGTAATGGCTTCCTAAAAGTGGTAAATCTTGATCCAAGAAGGATGGGATGAAAAAAAATTCAATTCACCTTTCTATGGAATATCCCCTTACATTAACCATATTATTACCCAACGTGGTTAGGGTCAGGATTTGACATAGACCATTGTCTATAGAATGATGGATCGCAAGAGACTGGGAAAACTACACTATTATCCAAGCCACTATGATGGCATATTAATCAACATTATTCCATGCTCTCATGGGGTTAAACCAATAGAAAATTCGATTTAGAAAACCTATTATATAGACATTTAGGGAAACATCACACTATAACTTGACAGTGTCTAAGACCCCAGAACCTGTATGGTTCATCGTGAATGATTATTATAGTATAATCTTATAGATAAGGTACACTCAAGCAATCTCTAAAACACACCCAAGAATCGAAATGTAATGAATTAGTTTTTCAATGAGTTGTGGTTCCTTTTAAATTCTATCGAGTACATTTTTTAATCAATATGGAAATTATTAATGATTTCTTGAATGTTTTTGTATCATCTATGGATTTTATAGAGACCAGATCTCTAGTTTTTGAAAACAAGTGTGAGTCGCATGGTTGGACTATAAATAATGATAATAATATGGGTCAACTATGAGGCCCAAAATAGAAGTACATATTTTGTGTAACCATGTGAGGGAGACCAAAATACCCTAAAAAACAAGTAATAAACTATAGGTATTACAATGTCCTATACTTTACATACATTTTATTTATATCAAAATTGATGAATATTCATTATCAATTTTTGAAAATCCATTATATGACCATATAGTTTTAGTGACTTTATTAATTAGGGAACATAATCAAGTGGTTCTTAAGACATCTTAATTATATCCCACTTATTTCTTGCTAACTATACCCCCTTTTCACATATCTTACATTATATACATATTCATGAAATGGGGAAAAGAATCATATGAAAGGATGATCAGAGATGATCAGTTAGGGTAAACAACGGAGATATCAATCATATCATAATCATAATACTTAAGAAAACGACATTTGAAAACCTTATAATGCATTTGAATAATCGTGTTTCATTCTATGTGATAAATCATGAATGTTTGTAGTAATAAATTTTTGTAATACTAAAATTCATATCATAAGACATGGTGTTTGTTTGGCATACATATAATCCTATAAAATCATTTCATAATAGTCAAGGATCATTTCCATAACCATCATAGCTGACAATGTCCATTACTGAACTATGCTCACTCCGTGTTCCAACCCTTTATTACTAAACCGAGGTCATATCCCATTCCATCCATGTTTATATCATGAGATATAAATAATTACCTACTGAATTTGAGGGAGATATATACTCATCCATATCATAATTAAATTATTCTTATGTGTGCCACAATAATATAAACCATTCATCATAGCATAATACAATGAACTAAATGGGATTATTATACATCATTCCATCATGATCCAAATAAAAAAATGGGTTTCATAAATAATATTTAATCACAAATAAATCCCACCATAGTAATAATAGGGACAGAAACATAACGCCATTTAATGAATTTCAACTTATATAGAAAATAGTTTTTATAAAACATCAAAGATTAATTCATTTAGAAAATATACCTTTTTCTGAAAAAAAACATTATTTTCTATAATAAAAATAAAATTTTAAAAGAAATTAATTTAATTGATGAAAACCATGATATATTTTAATTTAAGAATCATGGAAATAAGAAGTTGTGAAAATTTTAAAATCCATTTATTCCGTATTATTTTAATAAAAAATTCTCCTTGTACTTTTACTGGAAATGTAAAAAAGTACCTCATATAAAATAAAAAAAAAGATTAATATTACAGCATTTAATAAAAATTCACCAATGGTTAAAATTTAATTTAATTTTTTTAAAATAATAAAAATAATATGACCAAAATTATTGAAAATTGAAATTGTTGATAATTAAAACCCAATAAATACTTATGTATAAACAATCTTGGATAATAATGAGATTGAGAAATTATCCCTTACCTCATGTTTGATTTCATTTCATTGTATCTGAACGTCCTGTATAATGTGTTAAATAATTTCATTGAATTATTTCATAATCATAGTCAACTTTATGATATCATATAAGATCTTATTGGCACCCAATTGTATATAAAATGTCATTATTAATCATTAATCAGATATTAACTTCTTTATGTTATTAAGCATGTTTTGTCGACTATATTCTTGTTATACATCATACATCAAAGTTATATCATTAAAAAATTATATAAACATTATATATAGCATATTTATTTATTATGTACACTTATATAACCATTCAGTAATGAATATAGTGTTGAATGAATCACATCACATCATGGATACAGTTGGTTGTATGTATGCACGAGCGATGATATAATTCCAATATTTGTTGAATTTTATTGAATTGGATGGAGGATAATATTTGCTAATTAATATAATATAATAATAATCATATATAGATATTATTTACATTTTTATACCCATCCAATTTAGGACGTGCTGAAAAATATATTACACCACAACGTGGAGACGATTAGTTGTACATATGCATGTGTGGTGATTTCATTTTTTGGAGGATGGATAGAAGGTGGAATTTGGTGGTTTAATTATTATAATAAAAAATTAAATAAAAATGTTAAATGAGTTTTTAATTTATTATGAAACAACTCATGAAAATTGAAGTAAAATAAGAATTAATTTTGAATGAATAAGTTGATGATATTACCTCTTCTTTGACGTGCTTTCACAAACTCACATGCTAGATCACTAGAGATGGTCTTTGAAGAAGACAAAAATATCTAGAACTTAATTATGGAAGTTGAGAAGAGGTAAGGTCCTGGGATGTGTGACATTTAAGGCTCAATGGTATGTTATGTGGAGAGGGAGAGGGTGTCGATTTATAATTTAGTCAAGATACACTTTTGGGATCTCCAAAAATATTAATTTATAATATTATAACAACTCATTAAAAAACCTAAAAAATGATAGAAAATTGAAGATGAGATTAGATAAGGGTTAAGTATAAATGGAAAAATAACTATTTTTCATGTATTTCTATCAATTTAAACCATCTCCTTTAATTTTCAACATAACTATCTTATTAAATTTTTAACCAGGGTAACAAATATTTGAATATTAAAATGGTGTCACATTTACATATTTGATCTCAATTAGACCATAAATAAATAATATATAACATTTTAGACCATATAATAATAATTATGTATTTTTTTTAAAAAATTATGATTTTTAAATAATTTATTAAAACATAATTTATATAAAAATCCAGAGTGTCAAGTTTGACACTATTAAATTCACTGATTTTAGAAATATGAATATAACTTGAAAACAAAAAACCAAATATTTTATAATATTCCTAGGAGGTCAAGGTCATATATAAAATTTATTATACTAAATTATTATACTAAATTATATTTACTTTTATTTTTTAATAACATTTTATTGTTATCAATATTAATAAAATAATTACTACATCTATTTTGTGTAATTATTGAATATAATTATATTTGATTAAAAACTAATAAAATACTATGAAGGTGATAAATATACTTTATTTCACAATAATACATGTACTCAAATTTATATTATGGAATTTCCATCAATTCAAATGATATACTTATTAAATTAGGAATGTTGAAAATTCAACATCACTTTAAGTATAGTTATTAAAGTGTCAAAATCTCTTCTATAAAGATATAAATGATCACTAACTCGACACATGGATGGTAATGATCGAGATATAGTTGACCAGTAATATTTGGAACCATCTTTTAAAAGTAATTATTATTTTAATAATTTTTTTTTGTTAATTTCCCATCAATTAAGTTTGTTTACATAATCAAAGTATATGTCTTTAAGATAATTATTTATTTCCAATAAATTACAAATAAATTATCATGATGGATAAAAACATTTTAGAGTTCAAATTAGTAATTAAAATTTAATTATTCTTCTATATATTTTTATATAAAAATGATTTTGTAATAAAAATTTTAGTAAGTCATATTTAAATTTTATTTATATAGAAAAAATTAAATGTCTTAATCTCATCTAATTAGATTCCAAAGAACACAATTTGGACCCAAGGGAGATTTAGGCTGAAAGAACTCATCTAGTGATATGAGGAAAAGATTTAGGTTAATTTTATAATTGTATTCCTACCCAAAATTATAATATTTACCCTTTTATAGTATTTATAAAATTTACCTAGCAACTATTCATAATTCCCAAAAATAATATAAATCTATTTACATATTTTGAAACTAATGATTCCAAATAGGGAATCTATTTTTAAAAATAGAATAAAAATATATTTTACTAAATAATTTTAAATAATTCATGTTTTTGTAAAGAGATAAAGGGTTTTAAAAAGTTAATATGTTGGAAAATATTTAAATGTTTTTACTTCTAAATTGATATTACAATTAATAATAATTAATTAATTTATATTAAATGATAAAAATACGCACTAGTTTTTATTTTAAATAATAAAATATTAGAATTCAAAAATATAAATTATATCAACGGAAAAAAATAAAAATAAAAATTATTATATTTTTACTATTAATAAAAATATTAATGTTGTTAGAAAAATATTAAAAGTTCTTCCAGAGAAAATGTTAATATCTCAAATCCAAAGAAAATGTTTTCGTTTTCATAAAAAATTATCATTTCAAAATAGTAATTTAAAAGAGGTTCTCTATTGAAAGGATAAAAATTATCCTTTTTATTAAGTTTGTATTTTATACAACAAATATGGTTTATTCATGCCCTATGAAAAAATATCTATTGGATGAATATCCAAAATATTTTATTATGTATAAAACATATATATTTCATAAATTTTGTTTACTAATATTAATGCGCTCAATTTATTAATAAAAAACTAAAAATATCATTTTTATTTATATATTCAGTTAATTATTAGTAATGATTGTCATCACCATAAATTTTTATAATTTAGATATATTTATTCCCGCTAATCTAATGAATAGGTAATATTATGAAAATTATACTAAGAGATTCTTGCAGTTCATTTACACACGCAATGTCATGCAATGAAATCTAGGGAAGAATTAAAATTATTTATAGAGAATATTTCATAAAAACATCAAGGTGAAACATTCTACCCTCATTATTGTGAATATCATCCTCAGTATTTTTCACATGAATAAAAATATTTGAGGATATCTTTTGCTCATCACATCCTCACATTCCCGCATAGATCCCTCAAATTGGTGGTTCCACCACAAAAATATAACCAAGAGAGTGGTCCTGTTTCATAGAAATTTTTCACTATTATCCATAATATCTATCCTTAGTCCCTAATAAGAAAATTCATACTATAGTGGTAGAAATTCATAGTTTAGTACACGTAAAGGATCAGGTATATACATTATGAAGAGAGATACATGAAACACATCCAGAACAGGAGAGAGATTAAGTAAAAGATCTAATAGAAAGGATACCTTCCCAACATGATCCATAATTTCAAAATAACTATTATAGGTATGGATTATCCTGACCTTCATTCCAAATCTCATTAATCTCTATAACAACAAAACTATTTATTACACACATAAACATGATTTATCACATAAACTCTTCACATGATACAACAAGGAAGATCGAGAGATTTATTTTATTTGGAGAATAAGAACATTACATAACAACATAAAATAAAAAACACACAACATCTTTATTGAAAAATTCTTTTACAAAACCACAACATTCCCTCGTACTTAGCATTTCATGGGATAACATGAGGAAATACATGTAAAAAGGGTGAGCTATAAATCCCATTAAGGGAGTAAACAATGAATAACATGAATAATTCAATAAATTATTGGAAATAGTAAAATCAATGGATCAGAAAATAAATATGAATATAAAGGCATGATATAACATGATTATCATGACATTGAAATGTGGAAACAACAATTAACATGGAATTATCATGATCCAAGGCTCATTACACATGGATTTTACGTAAACCCTCATTTCATTTGAATTATAATGAGTAAATACTCATTTCACATGACATATCATTATACTAATCTTTACCCAATGAATGTGAGTGCTACCAGGTCACACCCTTCTTAATCATTTCATTTCACGCATAAGTGTGCCACATGAATCATACAACATGGAATCATTAAATATAATTTATTCCATGATAAAGGGATGTGGAATACATACATGAATATTTATAATGAATATTTAAATTTTTATAAAGGTGAATATCCTTGATAGAGAAATTGGTATGGTTTTCACTACCCAATGACATTGGCCTCGAAAATCGGTGCAATTCTGGCTACGTAATGGTGTGACATAAGAATTAATTAAAATGGTTGATGAGATAGAAATTGATGTCTCATAAAATTTACAAGAAATGGAAATTAAGGGGGTCATATTGATACATTTCCCAACATAGGTAATGGATTTTATATTCATAATAGCTAATAATTTCTTGAATGTTAATGAGGAGAGGGAAATTCCTCAAAGAATTTTTTCATTGTAATGGGTATAAAAGGAAGGAATATATTACTAGGAATGGGGTCTCTCATCATTCAATCATAAATAGTACAGTATAGGGGGAGTGAGAAATCATTCCCCCACATTTATAAATGAAAATAAAAGGGGATAAAAATATTAAGATTCATGGATAAAATGCGAAAGGAAGGAATCCTTGGAGGTGTGATTCCAAATGCTAGAGTGCGGCTTTATAGAAACTTATTGGGAGTTATTTGGAGGCTTGATAGGATTCTATAGTGATTAGGGAATATGTTGTACGAACTAGAAAGGATTTTAGTGATGAGGAAGTGAGAGTTTAGATGGGTTTATATAGGAAAGGAGAGGGAATTCTTTATTATTTTGGTTCCAGACACCACAAATTAAACTAATCAAATCCACAAACAAGACAATAATTTTTTCCCAAGGGTATTTCCAAAGGGTAGTGGAAAAATTATTTTATAAGGTAAATTTTATAATGTATTAAAATAATTAGGTGGCTTATGTGGAGGTGAGCCACACTCTCAAAGAAAATAAATTTAAAAAATATAAAATGTGTAAAAAGTCTTGGAAAGTCTACTAAATCATTAAAAAATTAATAAAATAAACCAAAAATAACATTATTTTAATTTTAAAACTTATAATGTCTTAACATAGTGTTTATAGTATTTTATTACATCACTATTGGGTCATTATGATGTCATAAAACACATTATCTAATTATATGGTATTTAATTTTTACCCAAAAATTCAACAGTCTCAGCTAATTAGGAAAAATTAACCATTGGATATTTCAGCATCATGATTACAAAAATAATATTCATTTTATCTAAATAATATTATAAATATGTGAATTTTGACTTTTAAAAAAATTGACATTTATAAAAAAAATCATGGGTTTTAACCAAAACAGCTTTAAAACCTTAATAAAAATTACAATTGGATTCATAAAAATAATATGATAATTTATACATAATAAAAATTAATTTAATAATAATAATAATAATTTATTAAAATATTCCAAAACCCCTTAATTAATCAAAATAGATTTCATAGTTGAATATTAACTAAAAATACTCTTTGCCCTTAAAAAACTATTTTCAAAGTAATAGTTATAAAATGAATGTATATTATCTATAAAAAATAGTGTAAATAATCATAGTACTAGGGTCTTATTACATAACCCCTTATAACACCCGCATGAGGCTGAATGGTAAGGTTGGCGATGGTGATAGACTCTTGGTTTGTCTTGGATAACATCGCTCGGGAGGAAATCTCTATCAACTTCAACTTCTCTCATATGAGGTTCCACCTGAGCATAACGTGTTGAAGTTCATCATGGGCTTGGTCAAGATAGAATCCCAATGACACCACCTCATTTCCTAGCTTTGTCAAATGGGATTCATATGGGGAAATTCTACTGGATGAGGCCATCACTTCCTTTTACTTAGTAAACTGGATTTGTAAAATCCATATATTTAGCAAATTTAGGTGATCAAAATTCTACAACTATATTACCAACAATAAAAATTCATAATGGTATTTTGAAGTCCAAAAACATAAAACCAAGAAATATCATATTTTATATTTCAATTTTACATAATGTGACATTTAATTAGATCAAGAGTAATTTAGATTAAAAAAATTCTGGGTCGTTAAAATCATCCCCCCTTAAAGAATCATCTGCAAAATTTCCATTCCCAACACTAAAAAAGTTGTTGGAAAATTTGATTCATTACTCCATTTTATTCCCACATCTCTTATTCAAATTTATGTTTTCACCACAAGATCTTGACGAGGGGAATTGTCCTATTTCGTAGAACTTTTTCTCTAGGATATATGATTTTAATAGGTTTCTCCATGAAGGAAGCATCATCCTCTAACTGTACAACCTATGATGAGAATATATGAGAAGGGATTCATATGTACTTCTTTAATAGGGATACATGAATGAAATCATGTAATTTGGCCATGTTTGGTGAAAGTTCTATTTGATAGGCCACAAACCTACCATGATCTAAAACCTTGAAGGGGTTGGTGTACATTGGACTTAACATTCCATTCTTTCCAACCCTTATGAATGTCTTCCACGGAGATATGCGTATATATACCATGTATCTAACTTGTAATTCATGGTCTCGTTGATGGTATTCTACTTAACTCTTCTATAGACTTTGGGATTACTTCATATGTTGCTTAATAGTGTTCCTGATCTCCACCATTTCTTGCCATTTCTAGTTCTAACAGCATAGGCTCACCGACATCATCCCAACACAACGTTGTTCAACATATTTTCCCATAAATAGATTTATATGGTTACAATGTCTGAATTGTTCTCTCATATTGGCCCTTATTTTGAGGAATATAGGCTACACATATGTTAAATTCAGTGCAAGGAGCATGCTGGTGAATTTCACAGAACATCAAGGTGAATCTCGAATCACGATTAGATACAATAGATAGTGGTACTCAATTCATCCTTACCACTTCTTTGATTTAAATATGTGCAATTTGATCGATTGAGAAGTCCTCTGGAACGACAATAAAGTGAGATATCTTTGTAAAACAATCCACAATGACCCATATATCGTTGTTTCCTCTAGATTTACTTGGAATTCTAGTGATAAAGTCAATGGTAATGTTTTCCCACTTCCACGTTTTTATGGGAAGTGGATGCATCATCCACATATACTTTTTTTTCTTTGTCTTCACTTACTAACATACGAGGATCTTTTATGTATATTCTAGAATCTCTATTTTCATATTGTCCCACAATACATTTTCTTCGAGATCTCATTAAATCTCTTTGCTCCCTGGGTTAATAGTGAACATTGAGATATGTGCGTTATCTAGAAGCTCCATATTTATCTATGGATTGGATGGTACACATAATCAGGACCCAATTTTCACAATTCCATCCTTGTCATCCACGGACTTAGGATTTCCCATATCTAATAGCAACCATATTTTTCAGAATTTCTACATCCTTTTCATTGAGAATACATTATTTTATCCATGAGGTATGGTTGAGTAATCATTTGCGAAAGTATTGATGTTGTTCCTCACTTAATGATTCCATTTTCTATACTCTTCAAATCAATGTATATTGGATCCTTTTCAATTATAATCATTGATTAAGATAAAATATCCTTTCTATATAGATCATATTCCACTTTTTCTCTTTCCTAGGGTGGTAATGTATCGAGCAGTCATAATCTGTGATGAGTTCTATCAATCATCATTGGCACATATGAATCCATTTTTTGTTGAATAAATATTTGAGGATTTTTTGGTCAATATATATCTCACACTTATCCCCATAGAGATAATGTCTCAATATTTTCAACGCGAAGATCAAATCCCCCAACTCCAAATCATGCATAGGATTGTTTTTATCATGGAGTTTTAGCTGCCTTGTGGTGTACGCTATCACATTATCATTCTGCATCAACAAACAACCTAGGCCCTTCTTCAAAGCATCACTTAATAATACCAATAGTTCACCTATTTTTGGTAAAGTGAGAACGATCACAATGATATTCCATCTTTTCAACACCATGAAGCTCTCATCAATGTCATCACTCCATCAAAACCTTACATCCTTTGAGTTAGATTGATAAGCGGGTTGGAAAATCATGAGAAATTTCTCACATATCGGTGATAATATCCGGATAACCCAAATATTCAATGGATATCTATTACTAATGTTGGCTTCGACCATCCCTCAATTGAAATTGTGTCGGATGGATCCCCATATATCTCATTTATTGTGATGATATGATCCAATAATGAAATATCCTTCAACCATAACTCGCACTTTATGTACTTTTCATAGATATTTTCTGAGCACATGTTCTCTAGTATTATTGTTAGAAGATCTTCATGTTTCTACTTGGTTTTATGGTATATTAGAATATAATATATAAATACAACCACTAATTTTTCAAGGTAATCTTTAAATATACTATTCATAAAGACCATGAAGATTTATGGAGCATTATTGAGTCTAAAAGGCATTACTATGAAATCATAGTGCTCGTATCTAGTACAAAATCATTTCTGGTGGATATCTTCCTTCTTGACCCTTACTTGATAATATCCAAACTTCAAATCCCCCTTGGAGTAGTAATGTGCTCTACATAGTTGATAAATTAAGTTATCAATTCGTGGTAGATGATACTTGTAATTTATCGTGATTTTGTTCAGCTCAGGGTAGTCAATGCAAAGGCACATTGTCCAATAATTCTTCTTTAAGAAGAGGAATGGTGCACCCCATGGTGAAGCACTTGGGAATATAAATCATTTCTCAAAATTCTCCTCTAATTTTTTCTTCATGTTCTCAAACTCAACTACATCTATTCGATATAGAGTCTTTGATATTGGCAATGCCCTCAGTATAAGGTCAATTGAGAATTCAACATCTCTTATAGGGGGAAGACCAGGAAATTCCTCAAGAAACACTTCAGTGAATTCCCTATCAATAAGCATGATTTCAATTATGGTTTCCACATAATACTCAATCTTCTGAGCTAGATGTTCATTCTCATAATGCAGTTATATGCACACTTGATATGATGGTTCTAAAGAAGATTCAGCTTCCACCTTGCACTTGTATAGAATCGGTGGTCGATTCTTCATATGGAGAGTCATTTCCATTTCATGGAAATTTATGTTGGCATTAAATAGAGAAAGTCAATCCATGCTAATAATTGCATCGAATTCAATCATAGGGATAATTATGAGGTTCTACAGGATGTTAAATCCACAAATTATGACTAGGGAGGAGTTATATTCACGGGATGCAATGATTCCCCCATTAACTCTACTCACAGAAATCACTTCTTCCTTGATTTGTGGGTGTATTGAGATTGTTCTACTATATTTCAAGATTCAAAAGAATGTGATGAACTAGATTTAAAAAGTATGTTATCTATTCTTGAATGATTAACTATAATACCAATCACCACTTCGTTGTTGGGGTTCACTTCGGTGGTAGTGATGGAAAAATATCGACCATGCTACCTTGGAGGTTATTGGTTGCCTCCGACAAACCTTGTCTTAGGGCACTGATTTGCAAGGAGCCCTATTTCTTTGAATTTGAAGCAATGTACAACACATTGAGGTTATAACGGAGAGTTTCTATCCTCTTTTGCAGATGCGGGGTTTTCTTTTCAGCAGTTAAGGGCTAGGTGCCTTTCTCTTCCACACCAAAATCTTTTCCTCGTTCTCTTCAGGGAACTTCTAGGTTTCTTCATTCTGCACCTTTGGATTGTGGGGTGCTACATTTTCCTAGAATCATCGGATTTATCCATCGGACTACTAGAATTGAGGACTACCTTAAACTTCTTATTCCCAAGATACCCCTAAGATTTTCCGATCTCTATTTTGACCTTGAGGGAACATTGGACAATTTCTTCATTGAATTATATGTAATGGATCTCTAGGGCTTTCTGCATGCAAGGTTTAAGCACCCTAAAGAAGTGGCCAACTTCTCATTCCAGGGTAATGACAAAGACATATTCATATCATGAAGGCCTTGTGATGTATTCCACATACGCTCTAATGGATTTTTCAACTTTTAGATTGAGGGAAAGGATGTCCCTTTCCATATTTTTATGGATGGTGTGCAGAACATATTTATTGAAAAACATCTTCTATAAAACTATCAATTCAAATGAATCAATGTCCACCTCATATAGCATATTTTTAATCAATGTACTCCATTGATCAGCTTCTCCCTCCATTCTATAAGTATTCAGAAGAACCTTCTAATGTTTCGAACATTGAGGGATGTAGAAGATCATTTCAATGGATTTGATCCATTGTTCGTTGATAGAGGATTTAAATGATCCCTTTAAAGTAGGAGGCCTTTTTCTTATAAAGCTCTCGATAGAGGCTTGTTATTTCTTGCGGGGGGGGGGGTGTTGAATGTTTATTTTGACCAAGGTTTATCATAAATTCTTTAGTTAACTAAGAGAATATCGTGAAAATGTCTATGATTTCATCTCCCATCAGATTGGGAATCACATTAAAATAGTCATTGCATTGGTCTTTGCATCGGTTGTTAGTCTGTGTCCTCCAATTGATGGACATTGGCAGGAAAAAAAAGGAATGTTTGGGGTAACACATAAATGTTATATGATGGAAAATGTATATGGCTTATAAATTAAATATATATCCTTAACATATGAATCTATAAGCTTCAATATATGTTATCTATGATCTACTTTCCAACTTATATTTTTTGGGGAAATATTTTTTAATTCCCCTAATAATTGTCCGTACTAATCATGTGAATTTATCAAAGAATATTCCCCAGAAGTGTCATAACCATGAGTATAGAAAGGTCAATTTTTTTGTACCAGGATACCCTGGATCAATCTCAAAACTCCATGTCAATGGTTTCACACTTACGTATATCTGTGCTAGAGCCTCCTCTAACTTCTCGTATCCAGACAAGGAAGTATTTTCTTGATAAACCACTTACTCTATATTCACCAATACATAGGGATGTTTTTATTATACATAGTCTAATCACTAATGCATTCACTGGGGATTTCTAATCCTAATCCCAAAAATAACTAAACCTTCATTTGATACCAACTATAACAAACCTGATTTTTTATTATACACATTATCTTGATTTATCAAATAAACTCATCAATTGATATAACAAGGAAGATTGATAAGTCTAGTGTATTTGTATCTTAGGAAGAATAAATAACAACTTAAATCATAAAACAAACAGCATATTTGTTGAAAACATCCTTTACAAAACCATGACATTCCCTCGTACATAGCATTGCATGGGATAAATTCAAGACATACATATGAAAAGGGTGAGATACACATCCCAATAAGGTATTAATCATGGAATAAGATGAAGAATATAATATATTATTGGAAATATGCATATCAATGGATCATAAAAGAAACATGAACCTAAAGGCATGATAAAGCATGTCTATCATAACATGGAAATGTGGCTAAAACATTTAACATGGAATTATCATGAGCTAAATCTCATTACACAAGGATCATATGTAACACTCATTTCACTTGAATTATCATGAATAAATCCTCATTTTACATTAATTATCATGATTCTAATATTTATCCAATGCATTGGAGTGCTATCAATGCGCACACTTCTTAAAAAGTTCATTTCATGTATAAGTGTTCCACATGGATTAAAAAAATAAAATCAGTCGTTTTCCTTTATTCCATGATAAATTGATGTGGAATACCTCTATAAAGAATTATATTCAATATGTAAATTTTATATATCATAATACCCAAGATAGAGAAATGGTCATGGTATTCATTACACAATGCCACTGGCTTGAAAAATCAGTGCAATTTCTACAGCGTAACGGCGTGACATAAGGTATTCATAAAAATTGTTGATGAGAGTGAAATGGGTGTCTAATCATATGTAAATGATATGGATAGTTAGGGGGTCATATAGATACCTGTACCAACATATTTAATGGAATTTAGATTCATAATACAAAATAATTGTTTGAATATAAATGAGGAGAGAGAAATTCTTAATGGAATTTTGGCATGGAAATTGTTATACTTGGAAGGAAACAAATGTAGATAAAGTTGTATATCATCATACAAACATAAAGAGGATAGTATAGGGGAGTTTATAAATCATACCCCCAACATTTATAATTGAAAATAAAATGGCATAACAATATTTAGAAACTTGGATAAAATGAGAAAGGAAGGATTCCTTTACTTGGAAGTGTCGCCCCAAAGGATAGGGAGAGTCACGAGAGAGGCATATTTGGAGCTTGGGGCTCTATGGGAGGATTATTGAGAGATTATGGAAGAGGTTTGACAAACTCCAAAACATTTGAGTGATGACAAAGTAAGAGCAAGGGTGGATTTATATAGGAAATGATATGGAAATCTTTATTATTTAGGTTGGGGACATCACACATTAAACAAATTGAAACCACAAACCATCCTATTGTTTTTGCCCATGATTTTTTCCAAATGGGAGTGGAAAAAAATATTTTATAATTCCAATGGACCATATTCTTAAAATAAAACGGTTTCTTATGTGGAGGTGAGTCTCACTTTCAAAGAAATCATTTTAATAAGATAAAATGTTGTATAACTCTTAGAGGGTCCAATGATTCTTTTTAAATAAATATAATAAACATAAAATAACATTATTTTGTTGTTAAACCATATAATTTTCGATCATAGTGTTTATATTATTTAATTACATTACTACTGGGTAATTATGATGTAATAAAACACAGTATTTACTCAAATAGTGTTTAATTTTTACCCAAAAGTTCGAATGTCTCTGAAAATTATGAAAAAGTTACTATTGGATAATTCTAAAATCTTGATTCCAAATATAAAATTACATTAATATAAATAATTTTCTATATATCTCAATTTTCTCTTTAAAAATGACATTTATCAAAAAAATCATTGTTTTTGACAAAAAAATCTTTTATACCTTTATAAAAATTATAATTGCATTCTTAGAATTATACGATCATAAATATTTTATAAAAAGATATTTAATAATAATAATAATTTTTATAAAAATATTATAAAATCACTTAATTCATCAAAATATATTTCATTGTTGAATGTTAATTAAAATACTTTTTCCACTTTAAAAACTCTTTATGAAATATGAACAATAAAATAAATGTATATTATCTATAAAAAACAATGCTCATAATCATAGTACTAGGGTCCCATTACATAACCCTATATAACACTTACATAACATTGAAGGGTATGGTAAGTGATGGTGACAGACACTTGGGGCAGCTTGGATAATGTCGCTCGGGTGGTAATATCTATCAACTTATACTACTTCTGTTGGAGGTTCATCATGAGCTTAACGTGCTGAAGCTTGACTTGGGCTTGGTCAATAGAAAATCCCATTGACGCCACATCCATTATGATTAACAATAAATGAGATTTTTATGGGGAAAGTTTACTGGTTGAGGCTATTGCTTCTGTTTTCTAAGTAAATTGGATTTTTTAAAGCCCTATATTTATGCTAATCATGTGATCACTGTTCAATGACTATATTAGCAGCGGTAATTATTCATAATCGTTTACTGAAATCCATAAACATAAATCAATGTAAGTGAATATTTTATATAACCATTTTTCATAATGAGACATTTAATTAGATCAAGAAGAATATCCCTTAATATTAGTTTGGGTCGTTACACTCTGTTCTAGGGAGATATTTGTAGAAATGCATTTTCATCTACATGAAACTCTAGGTCATTTCATAATTTGTCAGCATAACATTTTTTTTCACTCTGAGATGATCTTATGTGTTGATGAATATATTTGACCTATTCAACCATTTCATCAACATGATCGGGTCCAAATAACATTCATTCTGAAAATTCATCATAGTAAGGTGTACTTATACACTTTATTCGATATATACCATCGTAATGATCTATCTGAATACTAGAGTGAAATTTATTTTCGTAATAATGTCCCACCAAAGGTAGGTGTTGATCCTAACAACTGTTAAAATTCATAGATAATGATTTCTAAATTTCATATATTGTTTGATAATTAAACATAGATTTTCCATCTATCTGAGGATGATATGTAGTGATGAAACATAACTCTCTATTCAGAGCCTGCTAATGAAATTAAAAAGACTTCGAGGTAACCCTTGGATCATGATCCGATAAAATGGAAAGTGGTACTCCATGATTTCTTACCAATTCCATTCCATAGATCACTGAAATCATATCAGGAGATAAATATTGTCTTATATCAATTATCTGTGATTATTTAATGAGGCGATCTTCTATAACCCATATAGATATATTTCCTCATGATTTTTTGGGATGTCTGGTGACAAAGTCCATGCTGATTTTTTCAATTTTCCATTATTGTATGGTTAATGGTTATAACATTCGTTTATACTTCTATCCCTCCACCTTAACTAACTGACAAACCAAGCACTAAGAGACATATTTGGAAGCATCTCTTTTCATGCCATCCCACTAGATATACTCTTTTAGGTCCTTATAAATCTTTTTTCTTCCATGGTAATTACATAATGAAAAATGATGAGCCTCATCTAATGACTCCGTCATTATTTTTTTATGGGAGGAATAAAAACACGATTCTTGAACTATGTTATTCTATCACGGTGAAGGTTGAATTCATGAACATTTATCGCATTCATTGTTTTCCCTCACATTCATTTTTCCCTATATTTTCATTTTATTCCATAGAAATATCCCCATGTATAGAACATTGAACATTCATTTTAGAAAGGGATCATGTATCCCCTTAATTTAATATTTCATGATCTATATTTTTCAAATCCATAGATATTGTATCTTATGTGACCCTCATCATAGAAATACTACCATGGTATTTTTGACTCAAATCATCTACCACCTTTTTCTCTTTCCAAAGGTGGTCATGTATTGAGAAGACATAATATTTCATCTACTCTAACCAACTTTTTCAATGCATATTAATATAAATTTCTCTTAAAATATACATTAAACTAGTATGATCAGTATATATATCACACATTTTACCATAAAGATAATGCATCGATATCTTTAATGACAATATTACTCTAGATAACTCCAAATCATGAGTTGGGTAATTTTTTTTATGGATTTTTAATTGTAATGGGAAATAAGATATCACATTATCATTTTCCATGAGAAAAAAACCTAATACCTTTCTGGTTGCATCACTATAGATCCCAAACCTTTCACCAATACAAGGTAGTGTGAGCATAGGTGCACTGGATAACAATTTTTTGAGCACTTTGAAATTCAATTCATATTCCTTCATCCCTAAGAACTGAAATATTTTTTGATTAAACAAGGATAGTGGATTTGATAATCAATGAAATATTTCAAAAAACATCAATAATATACATCCTAAACAAAAAAATCAGATCAGACCCATGGGTATTGTTCTAAGAAGAGGTTTAATAATATTTTTATTTAATCCATATATTTCCCCTCTCATGATATTGTCTGACGCAAAAATTAATCATTCTGAATACAAAAATCACACATGGTAAAATTTTCATAACGGTTACCCTTTATCATTTTCTTCAATATAATTCTCATGTGAACTTCATGTTATTACATCCTGTACAAATATGTTATAATATTATCTATAATGACAACCAAAAACAGATCATAATAGTCTCTAAAAACCCTATTCATTATATCCATGAAGAAACAATGGGAATTGGTAAGAACAAAATGAATTACTATAAATTCTGAGTGATAATACCTTGTATATAATGACCTCTTTGGTATATCCTCCATCTTGACACTTAATTAATTATCACGACCCGTCCTCGGGGCCCGTGCCGTGACTACCCCAAGCCCACCTTCCATAGTCCAGGGGCTGGCGACTAGCACCAAAGGCCAGAATACAAAACCAACTGAAAGTACATCTACAGTTGAAAAAAATTACAATAGAAAAAGACAACAGCTGGAAGAACGGAAGCGGCTCCTGGGTCGTCCTCCTCAGATCCCACCTGAAGTGTAGGAACAGATAGCGCAACTCCTAGATCGTCCACTATGGATCCTACCTGAAGGGTAGGTACATAAAGCGCAGATCCTCAATGCTCTCACCCATTAACATCCTCCATGTGTCGTCTCGTCGTGAAGTCCACCTCCGGATACTGACTCGTCATGTGGTCCACCTCCGGGTACTGAATCATCGTCTGCAACCAACACAATGAGATGGGGAATAGCCCATGGAGGGGTGAGTATAACGATACTCAATAGGGACCCCGAGACCCTCATGGTCTCACTAAAACCAACAAGGATAACCACAAAGAAGACCTCAACATATAACCTCAACTTAGGTATATTTCCATACATATATCTAAGTTATCAAGTAACCCATCTCAATCACGGTGTAACTCAAAGATTATAAAATCAACGGATAACCACTACCCAGGTATATGCCCATACAAATACTTAAGTTTTCAAGTGAGCCATCTCAATCAAGAGGTAAACACAAAGGTCAAAGACTCAGCTCAAACAAAGATTTTCTTTATCGAAACCGTAACTGCTGATGAGTCTGTCTCTGGTGTGTATAGTGATCATGTCACAACTCCGAGGTACTGCTCACTAACCTAAGACTGCTGAGATACTCTTCCTATCGAGTAACGCTGGTCTTCCACCTCACATAGTAGTGCTCCTCCACCATGGGTCTGCCACATCACACAGTAGTGATCCCCCTCATAGCCTACAGAGGTACTCCTCCTGTCGAGTACCGCGGGTCTTCCACCTCACATAGTAGTGCTTCTCCACCATGGGTCTGCCACCTCACAATGTAGTGCTCCCCACTGGGCTATGCTAGTCACTCCGAATCGAACCGGACAAGTAGTCATCGGTCACAGCCAGCTACACGGTCTCTGTGCTCTGTATTCTCCTCTCCGGGAGGGTCTGCTCCCTGATCTACAGGTCGATACTCCAAGTATCACAAGTCCCACGAAGAAGTATCTCGAAGGACCGCCTCTTCATAGTGGTCTCAACGCAACAGACGGCGCATCAATCAGACGCCCGATCTGTGAGTTATTAGCCTTTTCATCCCAGGGGCCCGATTGGTTTCATGTGTGAACCAACCCGGCCGTATCTCAACTGTACCCCAAACTCTCATAGGTTATACTCATAGGGACCGTTTCTCAACGTGGTCACCAACGCCACTAACGGTTCGTCAAACGGGAATCTGGTCTGAAAGATATCACCTTTTCTGTTCCAGGGGCCCTATTGGATTTCGGGTACAATCCAACCCGGCCATACTCCAACTGCATCCAAAACTCAGGCGAAGTATTCCAAAATCTATGTCTCATCAAGAGGAATTCAATGAGACAGACGACTCGTCAATCGGACACCCTGTCTGTGAGTTATTGGCTTTTTCGTTCCAGGGCCCTGGTTGGTTTCGTGTGTGAACCAACCTGACCGCACTCCGACGGCATCCAAAAACATGAGTGGAGTAATCCAAATGTTCATTCTCATCAATATGAAACCAAAAAAGTCAACGGAACGTCAATCGGACGTCTGGAACTCAAGATATAAGTGTTTCCACTCTGAGGGCCCGGTTGGTTTCGTATCCGAACCAACACGGACAAACACAAAGTTCTCAGAAACCTTGAGTGTAATATACCGAAATGACCGTCTCGATCAAAGGATTTCTACGCAACTGATGGCACATCTATCGTAGGTCAGTACCCCATGTTATGGACAAAATACAGAAGAGGTCCGAAAACAGGGGGTCTGGGCCCAGCCCGACCCGGCCCAACCCCCCATGGGTCGGCCCGAACCGGGTCAACCGGACCCAGGTTTGGGTCCGACCCATTTGGGCGTGGCCTGGCCCGGCTGGCGCGGCTCGGCCTGGCCTAGTTGCGGCCCGGCCTGGCGGTCCAGCCGGGCGGCTCGTCCCGGCGCGCTGGCTCGCTGGCGCTGGAAAAGCGGTCGCGTAAGGGGGGACCGCCCCCTGGAGGAAACCGCGGCCCCAGCGCCGGGGCCGCTCCCTGTCAACGGACACAGTGCTATGTCACTTCCCTCTGGTCCCGCTCGGCCGTGGGACCAGCTGCCCGCAGCTGCGCCTTCAGCCGCGGTGGCCCCAGCCCAGCGGCGCGCAGGGGGAGTCTTCCACGGACCACCGGACGCGCTCCGGTTGTCCATTTTGCTCGCCGCTTTCCCCAACGGGCCTCCCGGGACCTGAACTTTAGTGCGGAGGCTTCAAAATGCCTTTTCTGATCACCTCTCCATTGTCCGTTGATCCTTACTTCGACAACAAACTGTGAGGTCTTTGAATCGCCTCCGCGGCCCCGACTCCGACCGCGATTTTCTTCGGCCTCAACGGAGCGGCGGGACGGCTCCACGCTTCTTCGCCGCGTTCTTTCTCGTTTTCGAGTGGTGCAACGGCACCGCGATGACATTACCATGCCACAAAAAATTCAAACAAACAAGGGGGGAGGAGGGTCATCCGTTTTCTTGCGGTCCGACCTCCTCCCGTTAGTATGATAACTGGTTTCCAAAATGAAACCAAGAAAGGCGAAAGATGAGATAATGATCAACAATAAAATAAACCCGCACAACATCCTGCAACAAGTTATTCTCAACCTGCAAGGAAAACTTTCATGGATCAACTAGATAATAATTTTATCTTTGTTTCTTTGTTTTCTTTAGAATGAAAGAATCAAGGGAATAAAATCGTTCTCAAATAATTCCCTACCTCGACGTTGTCGTCGAACGAGAGTTTGTCATGGAAATAAACATCGTGGAATAAGAGGATTGTCATGGAAGAGAAGGATCGTCACGGAAGAAACGTCATGGAAGAAGCATCGTTGATTTCTGAGGATTTGGCGTTCTTCATCGGAGATCAGTGCGTTCTTTGTGTTCTTCGCGTTCTTCGTGTTCTTCGTCGAAGAAGAACGCTTTCTTCCAAATCCTCTCCATGCAACAAGTTCTAACCGAAATAAAATAAGAACATTCTTATTTTATTAAGGCATGAGTCAACCTTTGAAATTCAAAATGAAACAATCAATTTAATGAATTAATTGTAACGATTTAACCACCCAATTAATGAGGCGTTTCTTAACCAGAATAAACACACAGTTTGACTTCATTAATAGGGGGTGCAGGTGTGTTACATAGAAGAAAAGAAATGGCAGGGCTCATGTGGGTCCCACCCCACATTAATCCCCTCAAAGTTAGTTATCAACAAGTGGGTCCCACCCCTAACTCCCTTACATAGGTTATAACCACATAAGAGAGAGGGAAAGTTTTGTGGCACAACACTTAATCCACTTAACAAGAAAAGAAAATATAATTGTAAAACAATTATATTATTATCCCACACTTTAATTAAACAACTCAACCCATGAAAATGCAACCCCAGAAAGGAGTCTTCTTAAGAAATTACCGGCATCGTGAGTTCATCGGTGCCCTCATATTTCAATTCCGAGCACTGGTTCAAAAGTCAGAAAAACCTGCTCGTTCGTTCACTGAACGTACCCGATCTAAACTTTGGAAAATGATTCTGGGCACACCAGGCCTTGGAATCAGGCGCTGTGAGAAACTTCGTTCTTGTAAAATATCAATTCAAAAAATTTCCCTTGAATTTTATGGGCCTTTACATACCTACCAGCTCAGGGCTTTATGTCCTCGTAAAGCTTTAACACAAACCAGGGTTACAAAAGTCGTACTGAGCACGCATCTGAGCCTTCCGCTCCCATGTGCTCACCTGGAGGTTCACGTGTTTCCAAAGAAAGTGCACTCGAGGAATCGACCATCCTCGTAGGATCCGCTACTGTCGATCCTCAATCCCCACTAGAAACTCTATGAAAGTCACCACATCGCAAAGGTCCAACATCTCATGGTCGATAATATGCGAAGGGTCGAGGACGTATCTCCTCAGTTGAGATACACAGAAGTCATCGTGCACCTGGTGCATCTGAGTTGGATGGGTCAAGCGGTAAACCGCTTCGCCTACCCAGCTGAGGACTTAAGAAGGTCCACTGAACCTCAGAGATAACTTCCCGCCTTGGCCACATCTCCATAAACCTCGTTGAGGTGAGACACATATAAGGACGTGATCGTCATCCTCGAACACAAGAGGTCTTCAATTCCTGTTAGAACTGAAACCCAAAATGACTGATTCCACGAAGGTAAGCTTGACCGACTCAAGAGGGATCGGTCTCACCCTCCTATGAATGAGTTTATCCTGTGCTGCCTGGGGTTTACTTTTCGCCGACCAAGGAAAACACTTCCCGACGTCGTAGTTAAACCACAACCTTTTTGCCTAATACCGTCAATTTGTGTATGAACTGTGTTTTCCCAGTCCTACTCAAACCAACGTTGTAAGGCCTAGACACTGCCTCGAATAGATTCCAACCGAAACTATTTGCTCGAGGGTATGATCACACTGTCGGTGTAGGTGTGATTATTAAGTCTTCTCCCAAGGTATCTCCAGACGTGAGGTTCAGGTCTATGGCTTACCATAAACTCTATGTATGGGACAAGATTCGTGGAAGGAAGGAATGATTTGTATCACTGTCTATTGCTAAGACAGCTAGTAGTGGACACAAGAGGTCCCTCGAATCATTCATAGATCCATTAGGTCACTCTCCCTGACCGCACGCAGCTACCCTCTTCCCCTGCCCTCCAGCTCCCTGATCCTAGAGGGGAAAACTAAGGCGGGTGGTTGTATCATGTTAAAACATACACCACCTCAAGCTGCTCCCCTAGCTCTACCTCCACATCTGCTGCTTCACAGACTCATCTATCCTTAAAGCTCCCACTTCTTGAAACATTTAACATGCCCGAGTCTCTAAGACTTGTGCCAGTTTCCTATTTGTTACTGCACTATGCAGTCTTCATCCGTTCCTGGATGTTCTGCAACTTCTCTGTCTATGATCTGAAAGAGCTGCTCAAATTTATCCTTTGTCGAAAAGAGATACTCGGTCTCATCCCCTGGATGAACCACACTCATTGACTAATACAGTCAATCCTGACATGAATGATGAATTCATGCCATGGATGACGTCGTAAGGCGTTGACGTAACTACCAAGAGATCCAACTATCACTCTCGCCTCCAAGGGTCGAGTCACACTGTCGGCATCAGTGTGAGGTCATTGGGTCTCCTCCAGTAGAAATCTTGAATGTGAGGGTCAAGTCAATAGTTTTAACCGGGACCAGTCAGTATCAACCCAACAAAAGGACATGAAAGCAAACAACCCAATGGTAAGTGTATTTTTATTATTGCAGCTCATAGTAAAAAGACATGAATACAACAGAAACAAGGAACTAGAAGTACAAGGGACGTATCCACTAGTTCTGCTCCTGTCCACCTACTCCCGGAGCTCTACTGTCTTGTCCACTACTCGGCTGATTCTCAAGCACCCACTGCTGCTTCTGCCTCGGTGGCTCCTCCAAAGCTTGCAGATCAACTGTACGAGGAGTCGGACAGTCACGTGCCAGGTGAACCTTCTCGCTGCATTCATAACACTTCCTGCTCCTCGTACGGCGGGCTCTAGTCCTCTTGGACCTCTGCATCATCTGTCTACTTCCCACTGATGACTCGGCTACTGATCGAAAATTCTGCGGCAAAGGCAACATCTCCTGTACACAATTGGGGTGCAGAGCTAATGGCACAAACTCCACCCTGAAGAAGGTCTCAAAGTCTTCCCATGTGAGGGTTATCCCGTCGCAAAACTAGAACAAGAGGCTCCACCACCTGCCTGTTGTTGCCTGATGAAGGCTGGCATCAAAGATCACCATGAAATCGGCTGGCATCCCCACTAGCCTGAAGACTCTCACCACAGCCTCCAGTAAATCCTCAGCCGCCTCCAGGTCCGTCTCTCCCTGGAACCTGCGTGGCCTCTGGCGCTGGAACTCGTGCAATACGCTCAAGTGGCATGCATCGCCTACTACTGGGGCTGGTGGCATCGGTGGCCCAACGTATGGTTGTACCGCTGGTGCCTCAACTGCAAGAGGGCCATGTACTTAAGCCACGTCGCTCGATGGGCTCTCAGTACGCACATCCCTCTGGGCTCTAGCTAGTCGTCCATGAAAAGGCATCCTAAAAGAAACAACGTGATATGGTCAAATGATTTATACCCGGTGAGCTGACCTGGTTTGAGATGACTTTTAAAAACATCTGGAAACACACACGCAATCATTGTTTTCATGCACAAAGTCAAAAATCATTTGTCAGGGTCCTGGTGTAAGGATACGTCGGCCGCCCGCACCAACATTGGACTCCCTAAACTAAAAACCACACTCAGTACCCTTAACACTATTGCTTTATAGAAAGAAAAATATCAGAGTTATAAGTTCTGCGGTAGAACCGACTCCTCTCATACCAATTTGTCACGACCAGTCCTCGGGGCCTGTGCCGTGACTACCCCATGCCCGCCTTCCATAGGCTAGGGGCTGGCGACTAGAACCAAAGGCGTAAATCCCGATAACTGGGAATTAAATTCCTTTATAAATGTAGACAAAACACCATAGAGTACAAGAAGAAGTAAAACACTAAGTACAAAAGAAAGTGCTAAAAAGTAAATGGGTCTGAATACAAACCCAACTGAAAGTACAGATACAACTGAACAAAAGTACAATAGAAAAATACAATAGTTGGAAGAATGGAAGAGGCTCCTGGGACGTCCTCCTCGGATCCTACCTGAAGGGTAGGTATAGATAGCGCAGCTCCTGGATCGTCCACCACATATCCTACCTGAAGGGTAGGTACAGATAGCGCAGCTCCTCAATGCTCTCGCCTATCAACCTGCTCTGTGTGTCGTCTCGTCGTGAAGTCCACCTCCGGATACTGACTCGTCGTGTGGTCCACCTCTGGGTACTGACTCGTCGTCTGCAACCAACACAACGTGGTGCGGGCATATCCCGTGCAGGGGTGAGTATAACGATACTCAATAGGGACCCCGAGACCCTCAAGGTCTCACTAAAACCAACAAGGATAACCACAAAGAAGATCTCAATAGATAACCTCTACATAGGTATATGCACATACATATACCTAAGTTATCAAGTAATCCATCTCAATCATGAGGGAACACAAAGATTATAGAATCAACTGGTAACCACTACCCAGGTATATGCCCATACATATACCTAAGTTTTCAAGAGACCCATCTCAATCAAGAGGTAAACACAAAGGTCAAAGACTCAGCTCAAACCAGGATTTTCATTATCGAAACCATAAATGCTGATAAGTCCGTCTCTGGAGTGTACAGTGATCCTATCACAACTCTGAGCTACTGCTCACTAACCTAAGACTGCTGAGGTACTCCTCCTGTCGAGTACCGTGGGCCTTCCACCTCACACAGTAGTGCTCCTCCGCCATGGGTCTGCCACCTCACATAGTAGTGCTCCCCCTCATGGCCTACAGAGGTGATCCTCCTGTCGAGTACCACGGGTCTGCCACCTCACACAGTAGGGATCCTCCACCATGGGTCTGCCACCTCACAAAGTAGTGCTCCCCACTCGGCTACGCTAGTCACTCCGAATCGAATCAGACAAGCAGTCATCAGTCACAGCTAGCTACACGGTCTCCGTACTCTGTATTATCGTCTCTGGGAGGGTCCTCTCCACAAGCTACAGGTTGATAATCCATGTATCACAAGTCCAACGAAGAAGTTTCTCAATGGACTTCCTCGTCATAGGGGTCTCAATGCAATAGACGGTGCGTCAATCGGACGCCCAGTCTGTGAGTTATTTGTGTTTTCGTCCCAGGGGCCCGGTTGGTTTCGTGTGCGAACCAACCCGACTGTATCTCAACTTTACCTCGAACTCTCAAAGGGTATACTCATAGGGACCATTTCCCAAGGTGATCACCAACGCCGCTGATGGTTCGTCAATCGGGCGTCTGGTCTGAAAGATATCAGCTTTTCACTTCTAGGGGCCCGATTGGATTTTGGGTACAATCCAACCCAGCCATACTCCAACTGCATCCAAAACATAGTAGAATTATTTCAAAAGTTCCGTCTCATCAAGAGGAATTCATCGAGATAGACTACGCGTCAATCAGACGCCTGGTCTGTGAGTTATTGGATTTTTCGTTCCAGGGCCCCGGTTGGTTTCGTGTGCGAACCAACCCGAACGCACTCCGACGACGTCCAATCCTCGATCGGAGTAAGCCAAAAGTTCTGTCTCATCAAGAGGAAACCATCAAAGTCGACGGCATGTCAATCAGACGTCCGGAACTCAAGATATAAGCGTTTCCACTTCGAGGGCCCGGTTGGTTTTGTATCCGAACCAACCCGGCCGAACCCAATGATCTCCGAAACCTTGAGTGTAATATACCGAAATGACCATCTCGTTCCAAGAATTTCTACGCAACAGACAGCGCGTCGAACGATAGGTACGTACCCCATGTTATAGGAAAATGACCAAAGAGGTTCGAAAAAAGGGGTTCTGGGCCCGGCCCGGCCCCATCCAACCCCCCCTGGGTCAGCCCAAACCAGGTCGACCAGACCCGGGTTCGGGTCCGACCCGGTAGGGTGCAGCCTGGCCCGGCATGGGCGCGGCCTGGCCTGGGCACGGCCCGACCTGACGGTCTGGACGGGTGGCTCGGCCCGGTGCGCTGGCTCGCTGGCGATGGCCAAGAGGCCACGAAAGGGGGACCGCCCCCCTGGACGAAACCGCGGCACCAGCATGGGGGCCTCTCCCTGTCAATGGACGTGGCGTGATGCCGTGTCCCTCTGGTCATGCGCGGCCGCGGGACAAGCTGCCCGCCACCGCAGCTTAAGCCTCGGCGGCCCCTTCCCGGAGGCATGCTGGGCGCCGCCTCCTCATGGCAGCCGGCCGGTGCCGGCTGCCGCCTCCGGCCGTCGGCACCGCCGTGCCGGTGTGGCGTGCCGGGGATGTCTTCCACGGACCACCGGACGTGCTCCGGTGGTTCGTTTTGCTCGCCGCTTTCGACATCGATCCTCTCGGGACCTGACCTTTACTGCGGAGGCTTCAAAATGCCTTTACGGATCAGCTCACCATCGTCCGTCGATCCTTACATCGAAAAAAAACCGTGGGGTCTTCGAATCGCCTCCACGGCCCCGACTCCGCCCGCGGTTTCATTCGGCCTCAACGGCACGGCGCGCAGGCGCCGTTCTTCTTCGCCGCATTCTTTCTCGTTTCCGCATGGTTCAACGAAACCATGCTGCCTTTCACATGCCACAACAAATTCAAAAAAACAAGGGGGGGAGGAGGGTCGGCCGTGTTCGTGCGGTCCGACCTCCTCTGGTTAGTATGATAATGGGCGGCCAAAATGAAACCAAGAAAGGCAACATATGAGATCACGATCCACAAAAAAATAAACCCCCACAACTTCCCGCAACAAATTATTCCTAACCCGCAAGGAAAACATTCACGGATCAACTAGATAATAAGTTGATCCGTGTTTCTTAGTTTTCTTTAGAGTGAAAGAATCAAGGGAATAAAATTGTTCTCAAATAATTCCCTACCTCAACGTTGTCGTCGAATGAGAGTTCCTCGTGGAATTAACCTTCGTGGAAAAAGAGGATCGTCACGGAAGAGAAGTATCGTCTTGGAAGAAACGTCGCGGATGAAGCGTCATTGATTTCCAAGGATTTGGCATTCTTCGTCGAAGATCAGTGCGTTCTTCGCGTTCTTCGTCGAAGAAGAATGCTTTCCTCCAAATCCTCTCCACGCAACAAGTTCTAACCAAAATAATATAAGAACATTCTTATTTTATTAACGCACAAGTCAACCATTGAAATTCAAAACGAAACAATTAATTCAATGAATTAATTATAACGATTTAACCGCCCAAATTTATGAGGCTTTTCTTAACCATAATAAACACACGGTTTGACTTCATTAATAGGGGGTGTAGGTTCGTTACTTAGAAGAAAAGAAAGAGTGGCCTTCATGTGGGCCCCACCCCACCTTAATCCTCTAAATTATAGTTATCAACAATTGGGTCCCACCCCTAACTCCCTTACATAGGTTATAACAACATAAGAGAGGGAAAAAGTATTGTGGCACAACACTTAATCCACTTAACATGAAAAGAAAATATAATTGTAAAACAATTATACTATTATCCCACACTTTAATTAAACAACTCAACCCAAGAAAACGCAACTCCAGAAAGGAGTATTCTTAAGCAATTACTGGTGTCGCGAGTTCATCGGTGCCCTCAGATTTCAATTCCAAGCACTGGTTCAAAAGTTAGAAAAACCCGCTCATTCGTTCACTCAACGTACCTGAGCAAAACTTCGGAAAATGATTCCGGGCACACCGGGCCTCGGAATCAGGCGCCATTAGAAATTGCATTCTTGTAAAATCACAATTCAAAAAAATTCCCTTGGATTTTATGGGTCTTTACATTCTTTATATAATTAATAAAGAAAAATATTTTAAATTTATTGAGACCCGTGTTGTTGGTTGAATAGGTCATCAATATGGGTATGTGGATTTTTTTTCATGACAGTGATCTTCTTATGATCCAGATAATAAATGTAGAGTCAAATGGTTCCATATTTCATCTTAACAAACAGAATAGGTTCCCCCCATGGCGATTAACTATGGTGTATGAATCCATTTTCATGATTCTCTTGGAGTATGTTATTCAATTCTGGAAACTCAATTGGGGACATTCTATATGGTATATTTGAAATATAAATAACACCTGATACATGTTCTATTAAAAATAGAAAATTTATGATTTGGTGGAAGACCATGTAATTCATTTAGAATGAAATCATCAAACACCTGTACAATGGGTGTATTATTAATTGTGATTTTATACACAACTATTTGATATAGGTAACATTAGTATATAGGAATTGCGATCACATAAGATGAATCAAATTTATACTAGATGGTTACATTAAGCATTGCATAGATAAATGATCCTAAGTTGACCCGAAATATGAAATGTGACTTATGTTTCTTGGAAATGGATATGAACCCCATAAATTCAAACCCAATCCATTCAAATAATCACATAATATTACACTATATTAAGGATCATAGGAGGTTCTAGAAGTCCATTCCCCCAAACATCAACTAGAGAAAATTATAAATTTCTCATGCAAATATTGGGAAAATAAGAGTGGTCATAGAAAAAATAACATCTAATTGTCATGGTAATATTGTGATTCCCATAGAAAATTTTTCATAAATAAAAGATTTGGTAGATTAAGAATCAAATAAAAAAATTCTTTTTTAAAGTGGATGGTATGTGTACCTTTCACCACTTCATTATCATAATCCACATCATTTATAGTTATTTCCTGTGAATTTTATTTATATTTTCCATTAAGAGTATGCTGATGTCGATCATCATCAATAAACCATGGATTAGATAATTGATTTTTATAATGCCCCATTTCCTTGGATTCTAAATTTGATTTGTAGGAAATTTTTTCTTTGTTGAATTTTCTCAATTAGCATCATTTGAAAACATTTTCCAAAAACTTCAGAATTCAACTTCCCTATGACCTACATTCACATATAAATAATATTTACTAGTACCATTAAGAAAATTTATCAATAATTCTTTAAACACATTGGAAAGTAGTGAAAATTCATCTTTTTTTCAGTGTGGTAATATAATTTTACCTTCAATTCCATTTTAATATTCTTATAACACCTAATTGAATGATGTGGTCCACAAATCTCCATCTCAACCTTGAGAAAACATCAAACTATTTATCCATAGCAATTGGATTCCCTTATGGATAATGGACTTCAGAGACCTGGTTTAAATCTAGCAACGAATCGATCAATATTACTCTCATTCTAGATAATAATTCCGAAGTAATTCTATCTTATTATTGAAAAATTTCCTCCGTAGGTACCAACAGATTCAGGTCCCTTATTTAAGTTAAAGGAACTCCTCTTCCAACTATTTTTAATAAATACAAGGAAATAAATTATTGATAAATAAGTTCTTGAACTCGTCCCATTTCATGGAATCAATTTCATCTATTTTCCTTGTATTATTAATGAGGTTCCACCATTCATTAGATTCACCTTCCTAATAGTAGACTGTTATGATGACATTATAATATTCAGAATATTGGATAACAAAAATATCTTTCATGTGGTAATTTTCCATTGTTCAACAACTAATGGATCAAAATACCCACTAAATGATTGTGAATGATACCTTAGGAAAATCATTTCATTTCCCATTGTATTCATCATTAATTTGTTTCATTAATATTATTGTTAATTAATAAAAATAATAATCATATTGTAACCAAATCTAATCATAATGGGAAAACCGCGTAATCAAAAATAAAATTTCAATTCATGAAAATTTTTGTTTTATCCTAGTTTATTGATGATCATATCTAAAATACGAGGATTGTAACCAATACATTGACATATCCATTAGGTTATTACTAGGGTTATCTCATCCCAGTTTCTAATGGTTACCTATACCTTTAATAAGATACCAACTAAAAATACCCATACCATTCATACATTGATATTAATTAAAATTTGAGGAATATTAATTACATATGATAAAAAATACACGACATGATAGTATAGGTACAGTTTCATTAGAAACTATGAAATTTAAACCATCTTTACACAAGGAATCTTAATCATCTCCCACTTATTTCATCATTACTAGACCCCTTTCGAAATTTTATCTTGCATATGAATGAATGGGATATCATTCCCTGGGATAAATCATGAATGTTCATAAGAATAAATGAACACAATATCAAAAGTCATTAAAACAAGGAAAGATGTTTTATGGCATAAAAAATATCATATAAAATCATTTCATATTAGTCAAGGTTCATTTCCATGACCATTATAGTAGATAACGTCCATTAATGAACTGATTTCACTCCTCATTATAGCCATGTATTACTGATCTGTGATCATTTCCAATTATATAATTTTATATCTCATGAGATATAAATCATTATCTAATTAATTTGAGAGATATATATGTCAAATCCATATAATAATGAAAATTTTCATACGTGTTCCACAAAAACAGAAATCATTCATCATAACATAACCTATGGAATAATATGGGTTTATTAAAAACCATTCCATCATAATAAATATAAAACAAACAGATTTAATAAATATAATTTCATAAAAATTAAAATCAACCCATAATAATAATAAGGATATAAATATATCCCTATTTATTTAATTTCATCTTAGATGGAAAATAATTTTGATAAAACACATTATATTAATTGTTGAGGAATATATATATCAAAACATAGGAACATTTTCATTTAGCAAAATGACTTGAAATTTTAAAAGAAAATAATATATATAAAAATAAACATTCAATTATTTATAGAAATATTTATTTAATTAAATAATTATGATAATATAATAATCTATTCATGAAGTATATGTTAAAAAACTCGTCTCCTCAAAATTTTACCAAAAAATTCAAAAACAAACTCGTATCTAATATGAACAAAAGATTTGTTTCATAAAATTTAATAAAAAAATAAAGGGTAAAAATGAAATAAAAATTTTTATGAATAGTAGAAATAATATGAAATTATTAATAAATAAGGAAATAAATGATAAATATACCCCACTAAATACCTAAATATAAACAGTCTTGGATAATAATGAGATTTAGAAATTTTCCCTTACGTTATGTCTGGTTTTCATTGTTTGTATCTGAACCTCCTATATAATGATTGAAATAATTAAAATGCATTATTTAAGAATCAATTTCATTTTTATGATATCATATGTGATATTATTATCATCTCTTTTTTAATAAAATTTCATGGTTACTCATTATTTATATATTAACAGCATTATGTTCTTATACATGTTTTGTTGTATACGTTATGCTTGTCCTTATTATGTCATAGTTATATCATTAAAAATTGATATTGAAGAAAATATATACCATAGTAATTAAATTTTTACATATTTATAATCATTCATCAATGAAGATTGTGTATAATTAATGTCAACGCATCGTATAGAAGGTAGACCATACATATCCAGAAGTGATGATATCCTTCCCATATTTGTTGAATTGAATTAAATTGGATGGTTTATAACTCTTCTGAATTAATATCATATTATAATAATAATATATTGTTATTATTTCAATAAATATTTCCATCCATGTAAGGTGGTGGTGAAAAAATGATTACACAACGTCCTGGAGACATTAAACCATATGTACGCATGAGTGGTGCATTAGTTTTTTATAGGATGGATAGAAGGTGTAATAATTTTTCCCAAATTATAATAAAATATCAGTATATATATTAAAATGGAGTTATTACGTTTTAATAAAACAACTGATGAATTGGAAGTAGATGAATAAATATGTTTTAATGAATCGGTAGAGGAGATTACCTCTTCTCCAACGTGCTTCCTCTAAATCTCCTCATATAGCAGTAGTGTTGGTCTTTGAAGAATACCAAAACCACTAAAATGTGTCTATGGATGGTGAGAATGCAAAATTGTATGGTATGGAAGATATTTAGGCACTATATAAAAAAATAGAAGAGGGATGTGGTTCCCCTTTATAATTGAAGTGAGGGAACTTTTGGGATCTCCAAAAATTTGAATTTAAAATAAAATAATTCGACATTCAAAATCCACTAAAAAAATTTAGAAGACCATATTTGATATGTTTGGATTGTCATCAACCAATTTTTTTAGAAAGTTTTTCTATCATTTAAAACCTTATCATTTTAATTAATACTTAGTTATCCTATTTATTTTTCAATTAGGATAACAAATATTCAAATATTAAAATAGTGTCATATTAACTTATTTGATTCCAATTAGACAATAAATAAATATCATAGAACATTTTTGACAATAAAATATTATACTAATTTTTTTAAATTGTTTTATTATTGTTAAATAATTTATTAATTCATTATTTTGATAAATAATCAGTAGTGTCAATTTTGACACTATTCAATTAATTGATTTTAAAAATACTAATATAACAAGATAAATTCAAGATAACTAATTTATTACATTACTAGCTGGTAAATTTCATCTATCAAATTCATTAGACATATTAATTAGAAGAAGATAGTTTTTCATTAATATTCAATATAATTAATTTGTTATCTCTTTTAACAAAATAATTACTACATCAATTTTGTGTATTTATTCATTATAATTATTTGTCAAATAAAATTAAAAATTATTATACAATGATGAATATAAATGTATAACATCACAAAATAACATATTTATATCAATTTATATTCTATAATTTTCATCATTTAAAATGTTATAGGTATTGAATTATGTACATTACAACTTTAACATCAATAAAAATAAATAAATAAGTGAAAAAATATCATCTATAAGGCTCAAAATGGTCATGAACTCAACCCTTAGATGGATATTGTTGATTTATACCTGAAAATTAATATTTTTCCAAGTGTATGTGTCCTTTTATTGTTATTTTTATTTTAATAAAAAAATTAATTTTTCATCAATTAATTAATTTTTACATCATCAAAGTACAAGCCATTTAGATTATTATTTATTTCATAAAAATTATATAAAAAATAAAATGAAAAAAATACTTAACGCACAAATGATTGTTTATGATGAAATTTTTATTTTTTATAAAATTATATTAAAGTGATCTGTTAATAAAATTTGACTGTAACATATTTTTTATTTCATTAAATAATAAAAATCAAATGTCCTAATCCCATTAAAGTGGCTTCAAATGGACACAATTTTGACCCTAGGATGGTTTGGTAGAAACACACTCATCCTATGATATTAGGAAAAGTATTAGGATAATATTATTATAATATTATTATACATTATTAACATATTTTCCTTTTTATCATGTTGATAAAAATTACAGAAGAATCTATTCATAATTTCCAGAAATAAAATAAAGATATTTACAAAAATTGGAGATAGTGAATCCAAATATGGAATCTAATTTTTTAATAATATAAAGTCATATGTTACTGTAATTAATTAAAAATTATTTATATTGTTAGAAAGGGAGAATACGTTTCTAATATTTAAAACAATGCAATTGATTTAAATGTTTTCACATCCGAATTCAATGTTAAAATAATCCTAGTGACATACATTATATTGAATAATAAAAATATATAATATTTATACGTGTAAACAATTAGGTATTATATTTTATCCACATAAATTATTTCAATGAAAAAAATATTTTTAAATTAAAATTTAGTGTAGTTTTATTGTTCTTCAAAATTTTAAAGTTATTAGACAAATATTAATAATTCATCCAATGTATATTTTTGTATCCCGTTTCTAATGAAATAGTTTTTGATTTCATATAAAATTTATTAATGTTTCAAAAACTAATTTTAAAAGGTGTTCTCCATTAAAATGAAGAAAATATCCCTTTTGAAAATATATTTTTTTATATATCAAATCGGGATTATTCATACCCTATGAAAAAAATATCTATATGTTCAGTATAATTTTTTTTATTAATTATATAACATATATATTTCAATAAATTAAATTACTTATAGTATTTCATTCATTTTATTAATAAAAAATAGAAATATATATTTTATTTATGTTTTTCAAAAATATTTTGTATCAAATAACGTCAATAAACATTTTCAAACTTTAGTTATATTTTTTCCCAATAACCTAACGAATAGGTTAAAATGGTCATTTTATACTAAGGGAATGTCACAGTTCATTTAAACACATGACTTTGTCAAATTCCAACTATTAATGAATTTAAATTTTCTATTGAAAATATTTCATAAAAACATCTGAGTGTTATAGGTATATTTATCAAGGTGGTCACACATTTAGTTAAATTTTGAATCTAACCATTAATGGTGGGGAGGTGTTTAATAATGGTCATGCATGAGTTATGAATGGGTTTCAAAACTTTGTGCCTATCCACACAATATGGTTCTACCCTAGGTAGGGGATCACATGATTAGGGTACTATTTGGATAATCGTCCATCCAAGTAGTGAACCCCATAAAAGGTGGTGAAATCAACATTTTCCCATGACTCATTTTAATACCTATACCTACATTCTTAAACCATTTCACAAAAATCCTCCCTATCACTGGGAGATTCATTCTCCACCAAAATATGATTTATTTATCCTCTTTTTGGTGAGTTCCAAATCAATCATCCTTAGTCCCAAGAATCTATATCAATAATCACTTTATTAATATTTCATTATTTCATCTTTCATATCTCCATATGAAATTATAAATCCATGTTCCTTAATATGCTCTATATCAAACAAATTATTTATTTTATTGATTTCTACCATTCTAGCATACAATGTGGGACAATACTAGGTGAAGGGACATTTATATGTACATGGTAATTGATCATGTGATTTTATCAAAAAAATATATTCATTTATATTATGTTTCATTATGCCATCAGAAAAAAAATTTGTGTGTATTTTCTTAAATACAAATTATATTAATTAACTACATCTCAATTCCATGATTTTTAATCCCAGAATTCCTAATTACACCACTTGTAGTTACCACATCAATTAATACCACACCGTTGGGTGTGATTAATTCTCCCCTTTTTATTCTATTAGTTCTTTCTTTCCCAAATACCATCCTTTTTAATTTCATATGTAATGATATTAAAATTTATAAAATGTATAGACAAGAATGTTTAGTATGAGGGTTAGTATATCACATATCCCTTTATTCCCTCTTAGTTTTTCTGATTTTACCCTTTAAATGAATTGACCTATTAAAATTTTATTGTTTATAAGGGGATTTATGAAATCTCATGGGTGATAGTTGTGTTCCTTTATGTAATACCAATGATGGGCACATTTTACATTTGATTTGGATGATTTTGAATGGAATTATGATGTGTCCTGACAGATAAATGGATCATATATGGAACTAATTGCCTGATATCACTATGTATATTAGATTATTTTATACAATTAAAAACACTTGGGTTAAAATTGTATATTTCATTATATGGGAATAGATAGAATGGAATTTACACATTTTATTGTGTGATATGTGGTTTTATAGGTGGAACATAGTGGATAAACACTTTAGGTGATCGGGTTTTATAATACACTTGAAGAGATAGATATGTTCCCTATATAAAATTCATTAGATGGAGTGGAGATTCCATTTAAATAAATGATGTGTCTTCTAATTCAGTGAATATAATTTAATTGAATGAATAATTTTCAGACCTGGGGTCTTTGTTTACATCTTTTATTAAGATATTAATTATAAGAGAATTATTTGAAAATTATAATACTATAGCCATTTATGGACTCCTTTGTTATGATAATGGATCCCAATCGTATAATATAATTCATTAATAATAAATAATCATCCAGAGAAATTTCATATTAGAAAAAATTATGTAATATCATATGGTTATCCTACTAGGAACCAAAATGGAGTTGAGTTTTAAGAAATTCATTTTTCATTATTATTTCACTTTCACATTTGTCAAGGTATAAATTTGGATTGGGTAATAGTAGACATTTTTGATGGTGTCTTACTAATTTATACTAAAACACACATCAGGACACCAATTGTTATCCAAGATAACTTTCTACATGTTTTTAGGTTCAAAGATATGTGTCATGCTATATAAACATGATTTACTATACTAGGACATAGTACGTGAGAAGAGGACCAGGCGTGGGGTCATGATTCTATTAGAGATTAATTTTGGACATTTATTTATTTATTATAGTATGTACTATATATGAATAATTACATTTTCCTTTTTATCCCCCATTAATGTATATCATCATGACATCATTAGTTTTTATATGAAAATGGGTTTTTTATGTTAGTGTAAATTTCCTATAATTTTACTCGTGTATTTTATTTTATTAAATTTTTCTACTAAAGTTTTCTTATATTTCACCATTGGGATTCATTCTAATAATGGGTACATATTCCTTCCATTATTTCACCTTAGACCCTTTCTACTAGTCACAATACTATAGTATATGCGGTGGTGCACATGGTGTCATGTGCCCAACTATGTTCTGTTAATTATTAGTGAACCAGGTATGTGAAATTAAAAAGTTATATGACAGTATATTACCATAAATATAACTTTGTCTTCTGGTGGACATGATTCTATGAAGTCATACTAATTTATTAATGAACATGTTCCTGGGAGTACCTATCCAACATAGAGGGTAAGGTAATGTTTCAAGGGATATGACATATTGTTCTGAAATATTCCCATTATTATTATACTGATTTTATGATTGGGTGCTTTATATGATTTGTGTAGATATTATTATTGTTGTAATTTTTTTCACTGGTCCCGGTACAATAATTATGTATTACTCATGATTATTTATTGGAAACTGATGATATCTGTCATTCATATTTTTGACGATTTTTTTTTTCATGTGGGCATTATCAATTGAATATATTTTCTTCCTTGGATATGATATATAAAATTCTCCTAATGATTCCTTCATTGAAATAATAAATAAATAATCATTACTGTATTTTGCTTAACATGAATTTTTTTCTAAATATATTGTTCATGTCACATTAATTAACAAATATTAACATGTTAGAGCAATGTAACCTTGTTTAAATGGACAAAAACCATAGATACATTTGATTACATGAATGAAAATTTAAATTTACAAATATTTTTCGTCAACAAATTGGAAATGGGGATTAAACAAATCAAACCATTTTACATTGATTGTTACATCATAATACTATATTTAAAGGTCGAGTTCATGTTTCATATGATCCAATTGAAACTTATATTGAATATTCCATTTTATCATGGGAATTATATATCATATAACATCCCCATGATATAAAAAATATGAACATGCTAATTCAGAAAATGTTAAATGAAATAGTCTCCATTAAATATATATTATAATGGTTACTTATAGGTTTTTACCATTATAACATTCAATTGAAACAGCATATAACAGAAACCCAATTATTTACATTTGAGACATTGAACCAGACTAGACCATCATAGCAGGATTTAGGCAGTGTCTCTTGTGACCCTTATAATATTTTATATGAACATGACTAGATTATCGAATTTGGGTATTTTAATCTATTATAATAAGTCACTATACTTTTCTTAATTTTATGTCATAAATTTTCTATTATAAAAAAATAAATATGAGGAATGTGTTTTGAATTTCACATATATGCCTCAACAGTGGCCATCAGTTGAATAGAGAAATGGTGGTGATTAACACACACATCATGTGGTGGATCCTGTCCCACCAGTTGTTTCACATATAGAATATTCTATTATAACTAATCTAGGAACATACGTGTAGTCTCAATAGGTATTCCTATAGTTCATATAGACCATACAATGATATTAATGGCTACCTCATGTTTGGAATAGTTATCTTGTTATCCCCAATAACATCATTGTCTAACCATTTCAAGGGATGATAATCCCCAAGAAACAGTGTCACGGATGGTGTCCATGATGTAAAGTTTTTAATAGCTATGGATTTCTCCATAGTGGAGGGTAAAACTCAAAGTTTATATTCGATGTGATTAATCTATTTCATGGTTGGATGTTAATTTTCAGTTATTTTATCTTTGTGATGTTCTATGGATGTACCTCATACACTTTTTTGTATGATTACTTCGTCCTAAATATGCTGATAGTAAAATGATCAAGGATGTATATGAATCAACTGAAATGTACAATGTCTGTTGTGGAATATTCATCTCATGTTTCCAAGATATAATCATTTACATAGAATCTTTATGAGAAGATGAGAGAAAAATTATTTGAGGTTGGGAGAATATTTTTTATATTAGGTAAACATATTCTATTTGGAAACCATTTACCAAATAGTGACCCATGTCATCAATGCGAAAGTAAATTTGAGAGAAGTCGAAGGTGTAGACCAGGGCATTTCAGCAAATAGATATGTATGTGGTTCATGAATCAGAAGGAAGTGCCACGTTGAAACTGTTTATGGGGGAATTGATATCTAGAATATTCATACTGAAACTTGTGTGGTGTATCACCAGTGTGGAAACTAGGTTTTATGAAACCCCAATATAAAAATGAATCAATTTACTGAAGAGTATCTAGAAGAATGAGTCATCTACAGTTTTAAAAAAAATATTTCATCTAATTCTTTGTTAGATGGTATAAACACCAACTACACATTTGATAGTACAAACATCAACTCCAAGAGAACATATAAACTAGAGTATTATACGTCAATCATTCCCATTATTTTGTTGTGGTCAAGGAACAAATTATTATGAAATACATTTCTTGAAGAGTGAGAGTTATTAGGGTATATATGTTGTAACTTAGAGCCAAAAATCAACATATTTATATTAAATTCTCCCAACACTTAATGAGAAGTTATAAAATACTTCTTTTTTAGGAAAAATGTTATGTATCCTCTGCATTAGTATATTCCATATTCAATATAGGCACATCCATGTTTTCATATCTATATATATTATGGGATATCATGGTCAAAGGATCATGTATTTATTTTGAGTGATTAGACTCAATATTCCATTTGGAGTATTATTAGAGAGTGGAGACTATGGTAAGGAATTTCCCCTTGACATAGAATCTTATTTTTTATTTGGAACCACTTTATCCCCTAGATTATAGACATTGAAATCATTATCAGAATAGAATAGTGAGTACCTTATCATGATAACAAAAAACATTATCACTAGAGATTTAAATTTACATTACCTGGGGGTGGAAATTATACTAATATGGTATAATGGGATGTCTAGAACACTGAATCTAGAACAAATCATCCTGTGATGTGTGGAATTAGAACCCAAATTGTTGGCCCTTTCAAAATTATTCCAATGTATAATGAATCTTTTCATGTAATTATTCCATAGTATTTTTTTTGACTACCTATTATGAGAGTGGAAGAATTTACTAATTATCTAGTTGTAGGAGAGGCACAAATATCTATTTATCCTTACCGTATGGCTAAAATTATATTGAAGTTCTAAAATGTCAATTACAAGACCTAGAAGATAGTTGATCCATCTAACCCAGTACATCCCTATGGGTTTAAACACTCTTTTTTTACTAAGAAGGATGATATAACCCTTACTATTTATGTAAATTACCATATCTCCAACAAATATATGGTACCAAACTGGTGTCCCATACCTCACAATGAGTTTATTTTGATCTTCCTTGAAGAGAAAACATTTTAAAAATAATTGATTTGAGATTTTTCTATATTCAGTTAAGTGTTAGAACCTCAGACAAATAATGTAAAAAAAATTGTAGTATATATGGATTTTATGAATAGTTGGTCATTCCATTGAATTCTTTAAGAATTTAGTTAGTTTCATTTATCTAATGAATTAGGAGCTTCACTCATATATGGATTCTTTAGTTTTTATCTTCTTAGAAGACTTTTTGGGGGTACTCATAGACTTGAAAATATCTTTTAAATCACCATGATATCATATTGATTACACCAATGGAGCACATGTTTTGAATATAACACAATGATTCATAGATAGATTGATAATATTCACTTCATGGGTTACTTTTTATAAGAGGAAAGTGTATTAGTGGACATAGATAAGGGGATTTATGTGGATTACTATTAGAATACCCATAACGTCTATGATATTTAGATTTTCTTTATGATATATGTATATTATAAATGCATTTTTTATGAATTATCACACCAAACATCATCTCAGATTTGATTTCCATATAAGGGAGTTAATTTATCATTTCATAAGTCATGAATAAAGACATATGATAGATTAACAGATGGTGTTCATCAATGAAAATATTTCTTCTACATGATCCTAGTAGGTGTTGTAGAGTATATTGCGATTCATAGAGAATTAGGATCTGATAATTTTTGACTCAAGAGTATCAAATCATTGTGTTATGGCCTCCCTAGATCATGAATAATGAGAAAAATTACCCAACACATTATCTCAATATAGTGGTAGTAGTTTAGGCCCTGTGATATTGAAGAATCTATTTGATTAGTGAACTATTTATGGTATAAAAGGATCATAAAATAATTAAATAAAAAACAGAAAATAATACATGAATATAAGAAAATTAAGGTGTGATGAATACTAAGATTATTCTAAAATTAAGCTTGCTTGTAGGCCAATGGTATAAAATATAAAGGATAATTCTATGATCTTGAAGACTTAGACACAATAATTTCATGAACTCAATTGTAAATAGAGGTTGATGGACTTATCCATGGAGATGAATTTTGAGAATTGTGTCATAGGTAGCATGGTCTTATGGCCTTGTAAGTGCCTTATCTATATTAGGACTGAGTAATGATTAGGATGTTATTTTATCTTAAGGGATTTTTCCAAAGTGACAGTGTTTAAGGTTAGGTACTACAAACTTCTTGGGTGTTTGATGGGGATGAGATATTGATCTTAAATGTTAATTTATTGGATCCAACTAACAAATGAGAGGAATTTTTTTGAGAGTTTAATAACTCTTCTTATGTCATACATCCTATTATTTACAAGATATAGTGTGAATTAAAATGTCAATATTGGTTACCAATGAGAAAATTAGAGATATTGGGTTTGTTACTTGGTATTCCAACAGATAGTAGGTGAAGCAAATAAATAAGATAAATAAACTGAAATTATAACTATTTTACATGTTGAAGATGAAATATGATGAGTTTAATATGTTTTTTTGATGGTTTCACCTAGGAATCCCAAATGAAATTAACTCATATGGGTTATTGTAGGATGATTGAAAATTCTTATATACTTTGTTCCTCGTGATGAGTCCTTTTTAGAGAAAAATATTGGAATTCAATATATTAGGAAGATAAAATTAATTAATATGGATCCAAACACTATAGTTCCTAAAAAGGAATATAATTTAGCTTTTTAGTAAAGGTATTGTTTGCAGATGGTTTTGGGTAAACTAGTACTTCAAATTATTTTCTATCACTCAGAGAAAATTGAGTATTCTTAGCATGCAATGTGGGTGTTTAAGTACATTAATTGAGTTTGTTTCCTTGATTTTAGAGGCTCATGGGATAAAAACCACTACTAATGAGTTTTCTTATAGTAATAGATTCCATGTTACTAGAAATATGGATACTTATGAGGGCTTATAAAATAGGAAATTTTGTTCAACCCTATGATAGTTATAGGTAGGAAAGGTAACACTAGTGGGACCTCATCTTGATCAAGAGACTATAGAGTTGGTATTTTATATCAAGGAGTGTATAACTATAGAATCGTATAGGAATAAGTCATATTTTGGACATCATATCTGGCCTCTAATCTTCAAGATCAGGTATTATATTTTCGTGAATGTTTCCTCTAGATTAAAAAATCTACTAATTCATAGGAAGGGTGAACAACCAGTTTGATATATTAGTACATTGATCTTTCGGAGAGGTTAAAATAAATTTACTTGCAGATATAACTCCCTCATATAAATAAGTATATGTATGATTCAATTCTTGATTAAATTTCTTATCATTATCACTCAGTCCCATATAACATCTTTCATATTAATGAGGTTGATGTGGACATTGATGATACATTTGGGGAGTATCATATAAATATCATCGATTGTAGCCTAAAAGACCACCAAATATGGAACATTCTGCTAGTATAAATTATATTATAGATTGTTAGTGTACACGATGTTAATTGGGAGATGGAGGGAAACATATATGCTTAGTGGATATGTTTCTTCTCTGATGGTGTTCAAACACCCTGAAAATACTAAATATAGGATGGGTAATTTTTTGAAAGAGATGTTGTGATGACCTAGTTTTTATATATGTATATATCATCACATATTATGTCTAAATATATTATCAAATTAATATGGGAATTTCTAATAAGATTATGGATGTTTTGAGATCAAATGGTGACTATTCAGAACTCGATGTTTAGGTTTTAGGAGAAATAGTGTGAGGATCATAATTGGTGCATGTTTAGTTAAAATATGTGGCAAAAAATATAGTTTCATGGTAATATTAAACATTTAACGGATGTACACCAACCATGAAAAACATGAAATAAATTGTATTCATATTGCACATGGTGGGAACATTATTTTTTTATATGTGTGCATAACCGTAAAAGGTGGTGGTGGGGATGGACATTGATCACAAATGGGATTCCCACAATTTTTCAAACAATGTGCCTAGTCATGTGAGGGGTTCCAACATAGTACGCATATTAGAATGAATGGTTCATTGTCTGGAAAACCAAGTAGAAACATCATGATCCCAATACAGCATGGTGAAATTTCCTTTTTCCCATAACTCTTACTAATACCAAGCCCTCATTTCTTATGCCATTTAATGTGAAACGTCCTCCTATCATTTTTAGAGATCCATTATACCTCATGTTAAACTATTATCCACCTCTTTAATAAAATTTATGAATCAGCACCATCAATATCATTGAATATTTTCAGTTACAAATTAAAAACAAATGTTTCTTTTAATTATTTATCTCACCATATGGAATGATTAATACATTTTACCCAATATAAATTATTTTAATAGAATTTTTCTATTTCTCTTATTTCCACCATTCTATAATCAATTAGAGGCCAATAATACATATGGAGTCATCAAATGGTATCAGTCAGTCGGTCTTGTACATTTCGTAAATGTCTATCCATTTATATGATCTATAATTATGTAACATGAGTGGATTCCTTTTTATCACTATATAAATGAGAAATTATTTCATTAAATAAGTTTAAATTCAATGTTTTTTGTCCATTGATTTCCTATTTACACCTTTTATTAACTGTTGCCTCCATTAATACCACCCCATTATGTGTGTTCAAATTGGTTCACTTATTAATCTTTGGGTTCTTAATGACCAAACAAATATCTATGTGGTTTTGGATTAATTTATAATAATATTGGATAAATGTTATTTCCATGAATGGTGAATTCTGTTGAAAGAAAATCACCTACACCATGCTTCCATATTAATTTTTATTAACATGCCCTTGGTAAATGGAATTACGAATCTTAAATATAATTGTTATAAATTGATTTTTGAAATAAAATATGAGAAAACTGTGTTCTGTTATAGAACACCATGGATGGGTATAATAGAAATTTTAATTGGATGATTTGAGAATGGAATTGTGATGTTCATAGAGTGATACATGGATTATATTTTAAATTCCTTTGACTGTGTTATTGATGAGATGACATTATATTATTCAATGAAAAATAATTTTTTTCTATATTTATAATTCCTTGGAAGGGATCATATGGAAATGAATTTAATACATTCCAAGTAAAATACTAGGGTTTATATATGGAATGACATGGATGGACTCCTTTGGTAAATGTTTTTTATTGTACACCATAAGGTATATATGAGATTATTATTCTTTGATCTTGGTCTAGATTCTATTTAAATAAAATACATGTCTTCCAATTCATATAAAACACTCGGATTCGATCAATGAATATTCAGTTTGATGCACATGTCTAATACATTTATTATGTTATAAATTCCATTATAAATATTTATCCCTTATACAAGTATCATCTTATGGTTAGGCCCTATATATGATACAGGGCCACAATCTTTTATTATAGCTAATTCAAAATTAAATAAAATTGGGGGAATTCTTACATAGAACAATTCATGTAGTATTAGTTGGGTGTCCCATTGGGAACCCAAAAATACATTAATATTATGTATTACATTTATTTTTTTTTGTTAATTTTACCTACACACTAATCATTATATATTCATTGACTGGATGGAACTAGGCAACAATTTTGGTGATCTATAGCTTTTTACTCACACCATGTTTTGGCCACAATTTGGTTCCTGTAAAAACATTATGAATGATGTTACATGTAACATGTGTCCCATGCATTAGATGTTTGATATACTTTACTAGGATGGATTATAAGTGTATAAGATGTGGTATGTCCTCTCAATTAAATCAGATATTTCTTTTAGTCCATTTGTTTTTTTTATATCATATTTTATATATTCATATATTCCTATATCTTGTATCAACCATTTAGTTATAATATTTGGACATATTATTTTCTTATAAAACCAACTATTATTTATATAAGTTTACTTTACATAGGTGTTTACTTATAAAATTTAATCTATTATATGTTTTCCACTCGTATATTCTCATATTTTTATAACATGTTTCACTCTAATCATGATGATATAGTCTCCACATATTGTCACCGATGAACCCAATATCTAGTTAGTTTTCTCTGGTATATACTTTGGTCTAATTGAGTATATGTTTCTAATTGAGTTCGGTTACCTACGAGTGAACTAGGTAAAAATGTTAGAAAAATTACCAAACTATCATCTCATGACATGAAAAGAAATCATTAATGACATCTAAATATATATAATCTCAATTCATGTCTAAATTACCTATAAAAATCCTAATCCCCATAAAAATTTTATATTTATAACTATTTTTTCATCCTTTAATGATGTGATTCGTGTAATTTTTTATGTTTCATCCAACTATATATTCTCTCTTTCAACTATGTAAATTCCAAAAATAATTACCTAGAATCCATATGGATACCAATTTTGGATATTGAAATATTATCCATTACTTTAAGATAGTGTCCCAGTATCCACAACACTCTGATAGCCTTTAGTTTGGAATCCAACCAACTCATATAATAAAGGTCTATAACTGAATAGAATTTAAAATCTGATAATTAAAACTCAATTGACTCGAGAATAGGTGGTCTTACAATACCCCATATACACATTTAGAAATATTTTCCACTAGAGCGCTGACCCAAAAAAATAATCTCAATAATATCATTTTCTAGTGTCCCTAAATGTCACCTTACAAGGCCCATGAACCTTGATGCAGAATTAGACATTATAACAACATTAAATATAAAATTAAACATAATTTGATAAAATTAAATATTAGATAAATGTCTTAAAATCTATAAAAAATAGGTTATTCCCATCATCAATTTGAATAAATTACTCTTAAATTAGTAATATATCTCATTTCCCTCTTTGTAAATAATGTAAAGTATCATAATTTTATCATTACATAATAAAATAAACAAAAATGTCATTGTCTAATACTATTAGATTGCCTACCAGAAATGTTTAATGATCCTCAAGATCATTATAAATAATATACTTTACTCTAAATTGGTTCATTCTGTCCTTATCAATAGGAGATTCCATCATCTTCATAGGATTCATGATCCATTCATAATATGACAAAATATTCCTCTAATTATATGTCAAATATATATCTTATCAAAATTTATAATACAATATTTCATTTCCCATAATGTTGCGGGGAAATTTTCTTCTTTTATGAATTGTCTTCTCAAACCCATACTCTTTATATTATTTTCATATCAATGGGTTACACCCATTATATGATATGGTAAAACCATATTGTTTATATCATATTCAGATATGATGACATAGAATAGAAATTAAAAAACACAATTAACTATTATAAGATCTGTGTACAAAATTTCATATACACTATAATGATGAATAAAATATTTGGGTTTAGTATAATGTTCTATGATCCCTTGTTAATGATTATGTCATCATGAAGACATATTACTGTCTTTGTAGTTTGTTATCCAAACTGAAAACCTTCTTGGAATCACTTCTATAATTCTCTCAAATGAATCCTTAATTGAATATTAACTCTAAACTATGTCTTGAGGGAAATAATTCATTGATTGAAATCTTGAAAGACATCACCCACAAGTGCTCTTGTGGGATGGCAGTTGGATGACTGTTCCTCTATTGTCCCTCATCTAATAGGCCAATGGATAGTCAATAACATTGAGAATAAATATCTTACAATAGTTAAGGGCTTGCCTTATAAATATTATGTGACATGAGCATGACATTGATAAATATTTCATTCATTTTAGCTTAATATTAAATAATTATCACAATAATACATGCCTAATAATTGTGATGGTTTTATTTATTTATATACTAAAAATATAATGATATTATATCAAGAAATATAAAGAGAATCTTCTAAAACATTCATATATAAAACTATTTTTTAAAAATTGTAATCATATTTGATATATTCAAAACCTAGGAAAAATATAATTATAAAAATGGTGAGCATAGATTCTAAGTAGGGTTAATGAATGGAGATATTAAAAGTTGATCACATGTTATCATAAGATAATCATAAGGGTGTGTGAGATTGATCATAATTTAAAATATTCAGACCCAGTCAGTAATAGATCATTAATTATGACATATCACATAAGTCAATATCATTTAGAAAGTCATGTGTTTTATGAGTGAGGAATCATCATTAATTAATCACGAAAAATGAGTGCATATCTTATGAATAAAGACCTGTCATAAGAATTATGGAAAAATCATAGGAATAAAAAATCATTTAAATAGGAAAGGATCCAAAGACAATAATCAAATATGAAAAAAGTCACATGATGGATTGGGTTTACTCTGAGCCTCATTTCATTCTTGTAATGGATCTATAATGAACAATGATTATGGACCTTCTAAATATATACTATATTAAAAAAATCACACAAAACACCTAACTAATGAAAAACCCACCTAAAATGAACTATCACATATTTATATTACCGGATTAATATAATAATCAGTATAAAAATGGTAAAATACCAATTAAAATATTTATATATTACTATTCTATTCTATTAATATATTTTTTAAGTATTCATTTTGATGAAAAACATAAAAAAAAAATTGTTATTTAATTATACCTTAAAATATTAAATTTATCATAGATAAAAGTTTATTATAATATGATATAGTTATTACTTATAATTTAATATATCCATATTCAGTTATTTATAAATCTATATTATATAAGATTAAAAATGTATTATATTTTAAAAGCACATTTTAAAAAAAAAATTAGTATTTGTTATGTCATAATTTAAATGTTTATATAATAACTTTAGAATTTTATTCTGTAAATATATGTTCATATTTATTAAAAATTATAACATCATCTGATGATGAATTTATTAATTTTCTAAAAAATGATTTAAACTTTATAGATCAATATACTGTATTTACAAATACCATGTGTTGTATGGATTTATTATTTTATATGAATGATCTGTAAACATATGAAACCATTTTATATAATAATTATTCATTTTACGAGACATATTATTTATATATAAAATACCAGCTCCAATATACATACCATTATTAAATGTTATAGAACATAAGTAATATTTTCCCATGAAATTTATTTGAATACTTTTTGTACTAATTATTAACAAAGTAATATTTATAACTTATAAAATTAGATTATTTTAATTTATTTTTATTTCATTCATAATTGGGTTCCAAATTATATAAAGTGAACATTTTTATTTTTAACCCTAATGATAACTTATTTATGTAAAAACATTTTACAATGCAAAAAAACTAAAATTTTAAAATTTGAAAACTAAGAGTACATGATTTCAAATTTTTTATAAACATGTGTCCGAATTTGTGGTTCAGTATTTGATTCATATTTCATCTTTTCCTCTAAATTATCTATAATTTTTGAGATAATTTTGTTTAGTGTTACTTCACATTATTAAAATTTTATTGGTATAGAAAAAACCCATCTCTTTTCTCTTATTAATTGAAATATACTCATCTCATTTCCCCTAACATCATAGCCCCATCACATCAAAAATTAAACTTCCAAAAACTATTATAAAAATTTCTAATCCCCTTAAAAATGTTCTTTTCCTCTAGAAAATAGTTCTATTAATGTTTCAACACCATTTTAATTGTAAACAATCTATGTAGCGGGGTATAAATTTCTAACCAATTATTTCTATTTTCAATTTTTTTTTTAGAATATCTTCATCCAAAAAATAAATTAAAACATATTAAATTGATAATATAATTATCCATAGTATATTAATATTTAATTATAAATATATTATAATCATTTACAATTTTTTCGTTGTCTACAACCAAAAATGAAAATGTTAAATGTGTATGTGTGAAAACTATATACATCACGATATTGTATGTTAGTGTTAAATCTCAACCTATTGTGTATCATTAAAAATTTAAAATAATATAAAATTTTATTTTTAATAATTTGTTATCACATTAATATGATAATCTATACTACTCTATAGTACCATTCATTCAAAATGAAATCAGCATCAAAAATTTTGTGTAGACTACTACTTCCATGGACTGAGGTATTCCATTTTGTATTACCTACATTCATATACCTTTCTAATAATTGTTTTGAAGGATAAGCATTATTTTTATTATATGAATATTGTTATGTTAATAAAATTTTAAATACTAATTAATGATACCAATGATAAACAACCATTATAAAATTAATTATCTGAAATAAGAAAACTATGAAGGTTTACAATAATTTATTCATACAATGAAATTATTTCATATCCATGAAATATTATCCTAATTATTTAAAATTCACATATATCTAAAAAATAAAAACTAAATGACAAAAAATTGATAATTATATAATGATATTTCTACTAAATACCATTATAATCTTCCACAAATCATGGCATATTTATCATTGAATCATTTTGAACACCTGAATAAAAAATGAGATGACATTTTATAATATATGAATAAGAAAACATAATTAATTATATAATAATATATAATAATATAAATAATTATTTTTTTAATTTTATTAATTATACATCATTATTTAATTCAATAATTAAGAAAACACTACTAATCCGTCATGAAAATAAATGTAGTGTGCTAATTTCTAATTTCATTATCTGGAATAAATAGTGAAGTACTCATCAGAGGAAAATATAAAAATCATAAATAATTATAAGGGATCAATTAATGTAAAACTAATGATCATTTAATGAATAAATTTACAATAATAACAGATACTTAGACTACTCTTATGAAACAGTTATAAACAGTGAAAACTATAAACACATGATATGGGAAAAAAGGTATGAAATAATTAATATACATATAGATAATGATTATAAATAGAAATTTCAAATATGGATAATCATTAATATATTTCATGAATAACTTAATGAGGAGGTTCTATTTGTTATATTATATATTAGGGCACCGTTATTGGAAATGAGATATTTCATTCTGTACATTGTCACAGTTTTGAGTTCCCCATGAAATGATCAATTTCTACACAATTATCATACATGGGGGAAAAATAAACCCATTACCATTTTCATAATGATTCGTTTCTATTTCATGATATTCAATTTTCTCTTCCATGTTCATTCTCTCAATGTTAATTGGCAAAAGTTTTTTAAAAATTTAAGGGTTTTGGTTCTAAAATATAATATTTTAAAAAATATTTCTTAATTTGATTTATTTTCATCATTGATATAGTTTTATTATTTTTTATTGAATTTATTTTACCACATTAATGTATATAATGGAATTTGATTATAGTTATGATTTTATTTATTTAAATGGAATTTGTTTTAAAGGATATTATGGTTATAGTGTTCATTGATTTCTCAACAACTTTCATTGTGTTATAAATTTTCATGATGAACTTATTTATTTATTGATTAGTATATTACACATTAAAATTTCATTTAATTGTACATTATTTTCTTCCATTTTGGAAAATAAAATTCTAATTCAGATCTTTTACAATGATGAAATTTTATTCCAAAATGTATAACATTTTTAGGAATAATTACCATCCCCTTTAAGGATGAATTCACATCCTTTTCTATATTTTACATTCCAACTAATGGTCACAAAGTATTTTTATTATTATGGAAAATATATCAATAGAAAAAGGATCAAGGTAGCCTAAAATAATGATGCTTGGGAGAATCACTTCACACAGTGGATTGCTTGCCATGTGGGAGAACCCAAAACTAGTGAAACAAGAACACGAGCTCTCTCATCTAACCTGTGAAGCCAAATATTATTCAACATGGTTCTATTCACACAAAGTACCGAGAAAGAAATTTTGATCGTTAATTTGGAAAATGAATCTTCTAATTTCAAAAATCATAGACCAGAGAACCATTCTATTACCCTCTATTGATAAAAATATGATCATTGAATCCATCTCAAAAAATTATAGACAAAATTTTTTTATACAACTATCCATCACATCACATAGAGAAAAATCCTCTGCCCTTAGATATTCACAATGAATATTGGATTAACTAGAAGAATATAGGACCATGCTATATTGGATGCGCACCATACCACCTCCTTCCAAATAACCAGGACAACATTATCCATCCACATTTAACAAATGATTACAAAATAGGGAACCAAATAGACATAATTTCCCTAAAAGGATGAACTATTACAATCTAAGGAAAATTCATGGACATATAATATGTACATGATATAAGTAAACGAATAAAAAAGAATCATCAGGAATTAGTTCAATTTCTGTGAACCATTCCATGGCCACCTGACTCCTACACAAACCAAAAAGACCCTCATGATGTGATATATTTCTTTCCTCACAAATACTCTAGAAAATCACAACTAAATGAAGAACCCTTTCCCCTCTTTCAAGATAGAAATTGTCCAAACTACTAAACAAGAGATTGAAAAAATACTCAATACACCAATCATTGCGGGTTAGACTAGAGATTGATCCAAATGTTCACCACACCATGACCGCCTAGTTACCAAAAAAATAGATGAAATATATTTTTTTCCAGGGGGTTCCTACAATAGTTAAATTTTGAGAGAATCTGGGATCATTTTATTTTGATCTTTTCAACAATGGCAAATGGACCATTACATAAACTCTATATTAGAATGTTGTATTTGGATTCCATGTCATTAAAACAAATAATTTAGTTCCAACCATTGTGAATTGCATTGGCATGCACAAAATATTGATGTGATTGTTCAAAATTTCACAAAGAACATATTATACGAAAATAATAATATCATCTATAATTGGAAACCATATTATATTTTATCTAATTATACCATTATAATTTCCTCATTATTTTCTAAAAGGAATTCTTGGTATTAATTTTTTTAGGGATTTCAACACCAATAATAAATAATAAATAAAGTGCGCTTATGTTCGTTGAAATGTTTTATCATCCCATGAAAATTTATTTTCATATCCATATGAGTATCTGATGACTTTTTATAAATGTTTTTTCAAAACTAATTGTTTTCCAAATATGTAACTTTTTCATTTTTAATATTAAATTCAAAATGTGACATGTAACATCATCTTGTTATGAATGTATTCTATAATAATTTAGAAATGTTTTCTCATATTAAAACAAATTTCCACCAATTTTTTCATTTTATATTATTTTTTAACTATATGTCTCTAGGGGGTCTAAATGAAATTATATATTTCATAGTTTAATGAAATATTACATTAAAATTGATTTCCAAAGATCAAATAATTTCCATACCTCAAATGTATATTTTTTTAGTAGTATTAAAATGAATTTTTTTTCTATCTATGCCATCACCCATTAAAAATTATTATTCTGGATCAATAAATATTTTCAAATAATAGCATCCAAATTATTCCTTGTAATGTGCGATTTAATTTAAATCTCTTTTAGAGGAATAATTGATTATAATCTTTATCATGAATAAAAATACACTTTGTATATGAATAATATCTCCTCATATTTCCTTGATTCAGAAAAATCCTATTATTTATTTATCATATTGAAGGTTGTAAACTACATTCTACATGTCAAATGATTTTGGAAATTACTATCTTAAATATATTCCCATTATCTATATGGGGATAATACCATATGATCTATTATCATGATTGAATGATATTTACATAAAAAATTACTAAATTTCATTGTAATATAATTTATTTCGAATAGGTTTATAATATTACTATTATTGATGGAATTTATAATTTTTTCTACAGGTGATTCAATTAGAATAAAATTTTACAACCCATTTTGTTTTTTTGATTTATTTATGAAATGATGATGATTTATTTAATATGAAAGACATAGGTATGAATCATTATGTATGTGTTCTTATATAAACAAAACAAAAATTGGATATGTTTTAATATATTATGAGATAATGGGAAATGAGATTGATTACATGATCCACCAAGGGAAACATCTAATTTAATCCTAATCCACCAGGGGAGACTAGTGAGTTAACTGAGAACCACCACATGAAATAGGTTAGTAAAGCCTCATCAACTGTGGGAAAAATTTGACTGAAGCATGGTAATTTAATAAAACTATTTTATGATTCCCAACCCACTATGTTATTATTTTTATTCTCATGGTTGTTCCTAAATATATGGGTTTGACATGATATTACATTCATTTCTGTATATTATTATTCTCATGTTACTCTATAATGTCTACTGAATAGTGGAATATATTTTCGCATTATTTTTATTGAAATACTACACTATTCCAAGACATGTGAATTACAATATATGACTTGTCAGAAAATATATTTTTATATATTCTTGATTACGACCATATTGTATGATTTCATCATTTTAGTAGGCTTATCATACTTATTTATATGTATTATTGTACAATTATTTTGATCATACATGGTTGGGTCATGCATTAGTGTTTTTTCAAGTGAATTAACAGTAATTGTTTTAATCTTTTTTCCAGATTCATGGTTGGAACATGGTTAGGGAAAACTGTGCATTCCTTCCCAAGAAGCCATACACCCAAAATTTAGCAACTGGAATGGGTAACACATTATGAAAAAATAGTGTAGCCACCCCTAGTGAATTCACACACGGAAGAAGAGGGATTCACGATTGCTGAATGGCTAAAATAACTGTAGGTCTAAACCTAACTCCCTAAATAGAAACTCAGTATTTGGTGCTTGGTTCAACCACACCATTCCATGTAACCATTCAATATTTCGAGGAAACTATTCAGAAAACATTTTAAACCAAAAATTTTAATGAAAGTTTAATAAACCCATATTTTATATCCCAAATAACTCATTCATGCAAATACATTATCCCATACTCTTTGAATCACTTTATAGGATATCTTGGACCCTCAAACCCTTTACCTTGCAATTCAAAGATCTGGTGAAAAAAGATTTACTCCTCTATGTTATGTGATCAATTCCTTTTTATTCTTCCTCTCTCTATCCCATATTAATATTCAATTTTGTCATGATATTTTCTCCCAATGTTGATGGTAAATATCGTTGTTTTTAGAGATATTGTTTCATTGGATCTAGATCCATGGTTTTAATCATATATCTTCTTCACCATTTTTACTTCGATCTTTCTACATCTTATTTAGGGCTACGGTTGGGAGTGTGTTCTTTAATGATACTAATATAGGTGGACTACATGTTATTTACCATATACACAATGCCTTAATATATTATGTAATTATGCCATTCTATTTATTTGTTTTGAAATTGGGGTTTGATTATGAATAGTGAATTGCACCATATCCTAATTGTGGGACCATTCACAGATTCCATTGGACCTATTGGTGTATTTGATCTAAAACATGATGGAAACCCATGAAGTTTTCAGATATATATTAAATGATGATGCATGGTATGTAAAAAGGGAAATATTGGGTTTATTGAATTGAACTAAATCCTTGTTTCATGGTTAAACAATGTGATTTAATGGTTTTATTATCATAACTAAGAATGGTGAATTAGTTATGTTATAATTAATGATAAATTTATTAATAAAGTATTTCCCATGTAGTTTCTTGTGATAAAATTAAAAAACATTTATTGGGTATGATAAATAAAATGGAACACCATGTTGTTAGTGATTAATAATAAGGTTCCTGATGATGAAAATATATATATGTTTATATATATATATCAGTGTCTGTGTGTGTAAATGAGAAAAATGTATTCTGGGAGCAGGAATAATGCTTCTAGTACCTTTGTATTGATAGAATTATGATCTAGTCCCATGATGCATGCATGTAATATTGGTTTTTGTTTGATTCTCATTGAACCCATGATTTTGGTTTCAAACTGATGCCCTAATAACCCATGAGATTGGTACTAGATTTAAAATCCCTATAACCAAGATAATTATGCTAGAATGACACACCGAGTATCAATGATAATTGTAATTATACTAATGTTCCATGTTAATAAAATGAAAATTTAATTTAATTTAGTATTTAAATCCCTATTACTTTATAAATTGAAAATCCTTATGGTTTATGGTTCAGACTCTAGAACAGTCAAAGGAACGTCTAATTGGATTGTGTGTAACCTTGAACATGAGAGCCAATATTGATGGATAAATAATAATTAATGTGAAAAAAGTTTACTTTTTTTATTTATTTTTTTACTTTATACTTTATACTAATTCATAATCTATTACCTAATGGATATTTCAATAGACACCATTACTAGTCACCTACTTAGTTTTACCAACACCATAACCAGAACATAATTCAGTACCTATCTATACAAAAAGTTTACAGGATAGGGTATGGGTAGGATCACTATGTTAGACAGATGAGTAGTTATTATAGATTTAGAATGGATGGGGGTCACAAAATTTTATTTCGATCAATGTTGGAGTTTCCAGTGTGACTATATTTGGGATATTCATTTTACACATGAAAATTATATGGTATGACATGTTTTATACTTTGGGTCTTGTCATTTTCTCCATTTTGGGATTATCACCTATTTTTTCGCTTCTGGGTATTGACTATTATTTTATTGGTTATTTGTATGTTTATATATTATATTAAATTAATTTTATAAAGAAGGTATAGTATCCCCATGATCCTTATTTGACCCACACTACTGGTCGGTGGCCTCTTGAATATAGGGTGGTGTGGTTATGGTCATGTAATGACGCATCTCCGGGCTCCTGTATTTGGATCCCATGTAAATATGTTACAAAGTGTTGTTATTTGAGGGTTTAATTTCTTTTTCATTATTTTTGTATTTTTAAAATTTTGATTGGTGAGTAAGATATTCTTGGACATTGTCATCACCTTATTCATGGGGGTAACAAAACCATGTGTGGGATAAAACCCCATGTACTGGGGTGGGATTGTCATTCCCGATGTTTGTAGTTACTGTTGAATGTTACTTCACTTGGGATGATTAAATTGTTGTGTAAAGATACCGTTTTCTAGTATTTTACTAACATCCTAGTATAGAATGATAGTTTATTATGTTTATAACTTTCTATGAAATCAATAATTTATGTGGTATGTATAATATTTACCATGCACACAAAATAATGTTATTAATGGGTTGTTGGAAATGAAAATTAGTTTAATTATTTGATTAATTAAAAATACATGGTGGGAATAATGAAATGAAGATTTGTAAAAGAAAGTTAATTTTTTGTTTGAAATGGTTAAAAATGGTGCCTAAACTGAAACTTATAAATATTAATGTTCAGTTACCCAGGGATATCCATAGACAAAGTTATAGACGGACAAGGGTAGTTGTATTACCAAGGTTTGGATTGTGGTGTAGTGTTTGTAGAATGATATTTTATTACTTTATGTGAGCCTCTCTTGTTTAGATGTGTTAATGAATTTGTATGTGTCTTAATACAGAATCATATAAATATAAATACATGCCTTAATTATGATGTTTGTTGGAAGGATGATATGGGAATATTACTTAAATTTTGTCCTCAGTAGCTTGATTGGAGGCCCTAATTTTGAGTCCAACTATTAATTTATTGACCATCTAGATACTATTTCTATGAAAATATTCATTTCATTTTCTTCCATTTTAGGAGGATAGGTTATGCTCTAGTAGGATGTTAAATCATGCGATGATAATTTGGATGGAATGTTATAGAAGTAATTTCTGAAGATTATCCAATAATAATTTTTCCATGGATACTAATAATGAAGATGGAAGAAATTTTTCTTTGGTTGACCTAAGAGAGAATATCTATGATAGACTATGTTGAATGCTTCACTAATTTACAACACCTTGATCCAGTACTTGTCATAGATGTTGTGGTTTTGGAAAGAGGATTCTAGGAAAGACTGAATTGTGAGATTATGTCATAGGTTAATATATTCTGACTGAAGAATATTTCTTATATAGTGAATTAGGATCCCATTTTTATGGGGAATAGGAATGATTCTTTTATATGAGTACAAATGGATTCTATAAGACAAATAAATTGAAGGTTTTTCATAGTAAAAAAGTGTTGTTATGAGAACATTCACCAAAGTAGTGTAAAATAGAGTTGGTATGGGGAATGTTCAGTTACATAAGTATGTATTCATGTTTTTTCATTATGTAACTGTGATAGGTAAAAAATTTTCTAACTCAAAACACTAGTGGAGTGATGATCCTATGGTATTATAGGACACATGGATAGGTAATGAATGAACCATTCATGGCTGGGTAGTGAAAGAAGAACTAGGATGGTGTTGAGCACTTCAACTGTGTCTTATACCCTATAATAGTCTATTAGTTGGAATTATACAGGCTCTGAAGGGTGTGAGGGATGATGTAGTAGTTCAGGGAAAGATATCATGTATAATAAGAGTACTATAACACAATGAACTCTGAATAGAGAATGAGATTGAAGGATAGGTGAATTGCATGCAGTTCATCCTACACTTGTTGAATGTGAAGCTAATTAATCAATAGTTAGATTTATAATTCTCTTAACTTCAACATTTTATAGAACATTATATTGTTTTTGGGAATAAAATTCATTTATATATACTCAAAATTCAAATTTTTTGAGTCAATTTATTGAATTTATTTGTTGGGTTATGATGATCGACACACCATTGGGTTTATAGTATAAGGTAATATATTTATGTTAGGGGTTTCACCACATGGTTGGGAAGTATAGTATCCATTGAGATTTGTATATACTTGATATTTAATGGGTTGACTTTATTTTGAGTGTTCAATAGATGGTATGATAATGAACCTAGAACGATTTCTACCATAGGACAGTAACATTCACATCTATTGAGGGTGATATATATGTTCATCATGGAGTATGGTATATCCATGTTGGTCGTGCGGGGAAAGTTCATATACTACTAGAGGAGATCACTTCCCGAATTTTCTTTCTATTTATATATGATGATGTGGTGAAGCATATTGTCATCCCACGTGTTGTGGATTCGTTCCATGTTATTTTCCCTGAATAGTTCTCAGGGATTCCACACAAGAGTTATGTATTTTTTATGATTGAGATAATGTCTCGAGATGAACCAGATTCATTTCCTCATTAGAAAATGGCACCGAAAGTGTTTCCAGAACATAAGACTCATCTATAAAGATTGATAGATAATGTATTCATCCATCTGAGAATATTACCATGGTCTTCTCCTATTTCTTCAAGAAGGATAATAGAACACCATACTTTTTCATAAATTACAATATGTTATATATCATGATGGTTATGAATTGATATCCTCTTCCATGTGTCAAAAATATATTTGACGTGTTTAGGGTTTCTAATGTGTTATTGAATATTGATTAATGGTTATGGTATCACTGTTTGAGAGTGATGCTCTCTGATATAGAACATACTAATTCATGAATAGGTATTTATGATATTATTTTATTTATTAAACTTTTTTTTAAAATTGACAGCGCTATGTTCACGAAATTGATGAAACGAATCTTCCACTGAATTGGGACAACTTTTTGATGGGGTTTTCAATGAAATATTAGTATAATCCTGGACTCAAGTTATCTATATGGGAACCATCATATATTAATTGAGAGATAAAATTATATACATTTTTCTAATAAATTTTATATTTTGGATTGAAAATGTACATTTCATGGGCCATATCATCTTTGAAGAAGGTTTGTTAGTATAACAAAATAATGTTCTGGAACTTTTTTCTTGGAAGAAGACCATTGATTTTTCAGGTATATGAATATTATTGGGTTTATATGGATATTTTTGATGATTCATCTAGTATTTTGCAGACTATAATTCACTATTTTTTATCATAACCAGGATGGTGTAAAATTGGAATGGACTGGATGATGTGAGAATTCCTTATAACAATTAAAAAAATTATTTGATAACATCATTGTATTTGATCCAACCTGAGTTGGACGGGATGTAGAACTTGTTTTCTAATTATTAACAGATGTTACATGGGGATATTTTGATGTGTATATAACGATTCAAGGAGTATGGACCAGGAATCAAAAGACCTCATGAATGGAATTGACAAACACTTGATCTCGAGTCAGTTGTGGTGGTTTATACCACATTTATTTGAAATTATTACCATATGGGAGAATGGTTTTTTTCATACCATCCATAAATATATAAATAATATCAATTAAAAGAATTATTTTATTATTCAATAGTATATATGGGTTGAGTATATACAGATTTTTTTGAGCTAGACTATTCTCAACGATAAAAATTGTTACTGACATGTTGAGTCAAAATATGTATTCTCAGATAGTCTAGGAGTCAACATCTCAGTGAAATATGATGTATTTTCATAATGATATTCATATATAGATTCATCAGCTAAAGGAGAGGATGATCCTATTTTTATTATTAGTAGATTCAAAACATCTGATACTAGTCAAGGAAACGTAGTATTTGGATTTAGAGTTTTTTCTTTTATGGAAATGATATAATGTGTGGAGTCACCATCCAATTGGGTTATCAATAATGATGAGATCATCCATGTTTGTGTCCATGTTATAGTTACTCTGTGCCTTTGAGAGGAAATACATTATGTGTTCCATGACTCAAAGTGTGTATTATATCTTGTATTTATGAAAATGTAACATCTTCCTTTATAGAAAATATTGGTGTCTGGGAATGATGATGTGAATTTATAGCTATATGACATGATACTACTCCATTCAACAGGTAAAGGATGATCATCAGTGTCCTGGTGGATTATTATATACCTTACCCATCATAGAATAGATTTCTGGTGATATTACCATTTTACTTTGGGGTTTTATATTCAATGATAACAAATTAAAAATGATATTTTATTGTTTATTGTGCGCCAGTTGAAAAAAGTTTCCAATTTCTGGTCTATTTGAGAGAATTTCATGGTTGATCTGTTAGGAAAATTATATTTATTAGATATAATCCATTTTCATGTGGTTATGTGATGTATATTTTAATATAATGATCCATGGTTTACTTATAAAATTTATAATGGATTGAAAAAGGAACTAGTTACTAAGGTGTTTCTTGGTAAAGCCTTTCACCCACATAAAATTGGCAATCTGAACACACTATATTGGTTATGGAGGACATGCAACATGAGTGAATCCTAGAATATTCTGTATCATTTTGGATGTACAGAGAATTGGTCACATTTTTCATTAAAATAGCTATAAAGAGATAATTTGGATGGAACCATATGAGGGACTCTATGATAGTTCATGCAGATCAATATTATGTTGGATGAATGTGTGTTAGTCTGAGTTTTTGAAGTGAATCTCATATAGAAGAAATCATAACAAGTTCAATTGATTGATAAATTTATAGATACAGCTCAGAGTATGTTCATTAATTATACTAATCTAGATTTTGGACCTCTTATGTTTAGAGTGGTTGATTGTATGTTTCTTCGAGTGTCACTATGATTGGGCCACTATAGAATTCAGAATAAAAGTAATTTCGAAACCATGTTTGTTAGAAAATTTTATATTATTGAATGATATGTCTTCTAGAGTATCTATTGGATCCTATATAGTGTTATAGTGGTAAAAAATATGTATTACACATGTACTAAATTTAGTAGTGTCACAAACACCCTTCTCATGTGATATATATTCATTATTTTGAGATAGATATCGATGTTTCCTATGAGAAGCATATGATTTGTGTTTTTTATGGTAATTAGAAGGTTTCTTTAAGAATGGACATTTCATTAGTATGATTTTCATTCTCATATGTTTGTATTTCGAATGAATCATGGGAGAGGGAAGCTCATATTAATTCCTGGTTGTCATTTCCTTTTAACTAAGAATCTTATTGATGCCTTGGAGCATAGATCAAGGGTTATTTCTTATAAGGCGGGGATATGATAAAATCACTACCTTTCATGACAAATACTGTACACATTTTAAGGTATTATATTACAGTTTTTTGATCATACATGGTTTGGTATTTCTTTTGTGTCATCCAAGGTTAATTGGGATAATTTTTTTTAAAACCTATAGGGTTGTGCATAATTAAAGGATGATTAGGCCAAATAAAACAATTTTCCCTAGGAAACACCACTCACATATAAATCCATTGGAAGGGGTGATGGGCTAACAAAAATGTGAAACAACCACTAAAACATGCACCATAGATATTGGGGTATTCTTGTATTGATAATTGTTAATGTAATCATAATTCCAAATAATGAACCCAATGAAAAAATCAGTACGGGGAACACTATTAATGCATGAAATTAATTCTAACATTGTGTACCGTCCATGAAACTGTGCACATATAATGTTAAACACATTAATTTTTAAGTAAAAATTCTTGAACACGTATTTTATATCCATAAGTATCCCTATTTATACTAATGTATTTTATCTCTCTCTTAGAGCCTCTCTATTGGGATCGATGGGCTCTCTAACCCATTACCATTCAAAACAAATCCCAATGGAAGGGGATAGACTCCTCACTAGTAAGTGATTCATTCCTTATATAGGTTCCTCTATCTTCTATAATTATTTTCTATTGGAGAGGGATTTATTCTCCCAATATCGATGTTATAGATCTAGGATTTAATGGTACTTGTTTCATTGGATCATTATCAAAGGTTTTGAGGCTAGATCTTCTTCACTGTTGCGATTTCGATTATTTTTCCAGGAATTTAGGACTATGGTTGGGATATGGTTCATAAATTTTCCAAAATATTGTAGAATAAATTATATTTCCCATAGTCTCTATTCTAAACAATTGTACTTAATTTTTTATTTTGAGTTTTCATATTGCGTAATTGTTTTTTGATAAATAATATTGAAAACAACCCTATAATAATTATGAGATAATTCACGAATCATTTCTAAAAAATTAATATTATGATAACAGTCATGATGGAAACTAATGTGGTGTTCCAATATCACTTAAATAATTTCATATTTAATGTAAATGGAAAATAGTTGGTTTTTAATTGAACCAAATCCTTATTGCATGGTTTAATAATGGTAATTAAAGGGTGTATTTACTTAAAATTGATCTGTAAATGTGGTTTTTAATATTTGTAGATAAATATAATAACATGGGATTTCCCTTATGGTTAATTAAGTTAAATTTAAAGAACCATGGTTGTGGTTGTCAAAAAAAATGGAACAATGTGTTGTTAATGATTGATAAGAATGTCCTTGATGCTAAAACATGATATATAAATATATATATGTGAACAATGTGGTGTGGGTATTGGGATTATGTTTCTAGTTCATTTGGGTGTCCAGATAGATGATACATGCCCCTAATTCATGAATGTGATATTGGTAATTAACTGAGATTCAATGTACCTAATATCTTCATAATATACTAATGCACTTTGTACCCATGATATTAGATATCGAATGATACACCAAGTAATTGAGATAATGATTCCGGGTATACAATCTTAGTAAATATGATAATAGTCATTGGACTAGATATCTAGGGTACTAAAATGATATAGTAATTTAATTAAATCATTAAATCCCAAGGATTTAATAAATTTAAAATACCTATAGTGTACGGTTCAGAATCCAAAATTGGCCAAAGAAGGTTTTATTTTCATCGATGTCACTATTACCCCAAGGGCCAATGTGATTGAATACCGAATAAAAAATTGGAATCATATTTAATTCTATCAATTTGTTCCTTTAATTTTAATAAAAGTTTATACACTTTTATAGATTAGATATTTCCTTCATCACCATTGGTGTATGACTACTCAGTTTTACTCAATCCCATCACAGATCATAGGTAGGTAATTATATTTTAATTATTTTTACAAGACATGATAAGTGGAGGAGACCAATTTTAGACGGTTGTGTTTAATCATTATATGGATTATGGATTAATGAAACGCACATGATTTTTGGACCATCTGAGGTTTATAAGTGAATTTTTATTTTGGGATTTAATTTGACACTTGAAACTTATATAGAATGAAAATTGTACATTTCTTGTCATTTTTCAATATTTTGGAATTATCATGTGATTCTTGGTCCTTATTGGTTTTTTCTATTATTATATTTTCTATTAATATATTTATTTCTATTATTTTATTACTTTAATAAAGTCAATATAGTTTCCCCGCGATCTATATTAGACCCTTAAAGCTAGTCACCATCATCTACCATACAATGGAGTGTGCATGAGGTAATTTAATGAAGTAACATGGGGAACTAGTTTTTCGAAAATGAGCTAGGAAGTTACACATATGATTATTTTATACAGACTCTTCATCGTTGATTTTTATCACTAATATATATTCTTAATGTGCATTTTTTTGACTATTTTGGTGTGATTTCATTTCCCCATGTTAAGAAGATAAGAAAAATATTAAACATCTAGATTAGTTTCTTATATGAATAATGTATAGAAGATATTTAATACTTTTTATAAATTTATCAATTTCAAATATTATAGAAAAAATAATTCCATTAATAATGAATGCATGGGTTCTGTTAGTAAATGTTTAGACCAAATTTTAGAAACCCTGAAAGTATAATATCATTAGAATTTATTGAAATGAAATATTTTCATTATTCCATTTAATTAGATTGTAACATCAAAAAATATTCCTAGTGTGTGTTGGAGGAGGTTTTCAATGCATTTTGATATCATGAAGTTATCTCTTTAGGATATTTTATGTGTAAAAACTTTTATCAATGTTTGATATGTTATGTTTGATTATTTTTTAAATGGTGTATATAACCAATTTGGGACATTGACGTCATATTGAATTCTTATTGGACTATGATCAATTAAATTTTCTAAAAACCATAGAGATATTTCTAAGGATTGATTATATTTACATTCTTAAATCCTAATTTTTTTCTACAGTATAGATCATAGGGTTATAGAAATCACATCCCTATATAGATTTTATGAAGGCGATGTTGTTGTAGAATATATTTTCCTTATGAAATCCCAAACAAAATGGAATGTTCATTATTAAATAAATAATCACTCTGGTGCATGATGGATATTCCATAGACTATAAACTATGATGGACACTCTCTGAAGACATTATTTGGTCAATCACATTATCTTTTAAAAATCAATATCATGTAATTATTTTGTAATTACTTCATTGGATAATGATAGAGTGTAATACATAATATAATATAATGTAACCTATATAGAGATAAGAATGTTATACAATGAACCAATTCTGACATAATTAAAATGAATGTATCAAAAGCTGAAAAAAATGTGACTCGGGATAAAACATTAAAATTCATATTATAATTTACACCGATTTTATTAGATATTGTCATAATAATTGTAGTTCATGTAATTGGGTGAACCATGATTTAAAAAATTAATTTGAGAAATTTGTATATACAGAATTTTTTTTTCATATAACTGAATGAGTGATTATAATAAAATGGTTGATAAATTTAGTACAGTCATGTTATGATGAAAAAATGTTCAGTTTCATTATATTATCTAAGTCAGTGAAGTCAATATCTTAAACAAAATTAAGTATTGATACTATTATATATTTTCTTTAGTTATTTTTGATATCATTGGTATTATATTGTAATCTAAAACATATAACGTTTATTTGAAACATATAGGGATTTTTATACATTAGTATTTCATTAATGGTATGGAATCATATATTAAATGGTATAAATTACATTGAAAAGTTATTTTTATTACAATGTTATGTTAATGATGATAAAAATTACAGAACCCATGATTGATGTGTGGGAAACACTTAAGTTAAATATATGATTTTTTCTTAGATAATTACGGATTTTTTTATTTAGATAAAAATGATTTATATATAATATATATTTTTGGAATTTATTAATGAATAAATTAAAAATAGATTAATGGTATCCTTGGTGAAATTTATATTATTTTTCGGATTATGATATAAGTAAACTGGTGTATTATATTATGAAACAGTAATTGAAGGTAAATTTTTTTTAATATATTAACCTTATAAAGTTTAATGTCATTGATATTCAAATGTTTTTGAGAAAGTCATGAAGAGGTGAATATATTATTAAGGAATATAACTATTTGATTACATTTTTATGTAAATGATTACTATTTTTTATGAAATATTTGTAACATCATATATACTAAGAGACTAAGGTAGTTTTCATATTAAATGATATATTTGGAATGATAAATATGTCAAAATTACCCTCCCCAAAATTCATCAATGAGTAATAAGTAAATTTCATGGAAAAAAATTTATTCAGTGGGTCAAAATTCGATGAAATTATATTTTGGACCCATTAAATTAATACTATTGATAATATATTATGTCACTCACACAACCAAATTAAAAAAAATAGAAAACTAAAATAAATTTTAGGTTATTAAATTTACATTAATAATACATTAAATAGTATATAAAAATTAACAATCAATTAAAATAAAAATATACTTTTATTTTCATTGAATAAGATTTTAATAAAGAAAACATTTAAAACATATTTTGAAAATGATGTATTGTATTTTCCTTAACAAATTATATATATTATAGTTTAAATTTTATTAAAATATATAATATATATATTTATATTGTATTATATCAATATTAAATTATTAATAAATCAGTATGAAATAAGATTATATATACATGATGTTATGAAAATACATTTTTATAATAGAATCATATTAATTTATTTTCATTTAAATTATAATTTAGGGATTTTATAATTTTATTTTGAAATAGTAACATCATTTTTTGATTAAATATATCTATATCACCTTAGTATTTTTTTAGAAAAATTTAATTTTTAGGTGTAATGATTAATTTTTTATTTTTTCAAATACCCAACCTTTATGGAATTATTAGACAATAAGAATTATTTATAAATTTATCATACCTTTTTATAGTCTAAATATTCATTTTTTTTAGAATTAATAAAAATATATAAATATTTATTCAATTTTTAAATCCTAAATTTATTTCCATTGATATTAAATAAATTTTTTCTCATGAATGTTTTAATAAAATAATTTTTCATATTAAAGAAAAATTTATGACATTTAAAAATCTAATTATTTGAATTAAATTTAAAATTTGGAATTATTGGGTAAATATTATATAAAAATGAATATTTTATTTTTTTCTCTAAATGTTAATTTATTTTTGGAAAATTTTAATCAGTATAATAAAATCTAAAATGGAAAAAGTAAAAATCAAAGACTTAATGACATCAAATAATACTTAAATATCTATGTAAGGTTTGATTGAGGCATTTATCAACCTTATCACCTCATATATTAATTTTATTATCTATTTTGATATACATATATTTAGCGTGATATCCCATTTATGAAATGTTACTAGTATTTAAAAAAATAAATACCTTTTCACTTATAAAAGTGTATCTCAACCTCTAAATTCCCTTCATAATACAATCCCATAACTTTAGCCCAATGTATATAAAAAATCCAAATATTCATATACACCATCATGTAGTTTTATGAATCTCAAAACTCCATCCCCAAATGTTTTAACCCCATCATAGTGTATATAATTTAACTAGAGAGGTATAAAATTATATACATTCCTTTCTCTTATTTGTTTCATTTTGTGATCTTATTCATCAAAAACATATATTTCATCATCATTAAATGATTTTATAAATATGAAACCAATAATTATATGTTGTTATAAATAAGATAAAAGAATTACTAACGTATTTCATTTTATATTATGTAAAAAAAATAAACCTTAATCATGCGTATGTGAAGACTACCAACTCCATGATGTATCATTTTCTTTTTCCATCACAACAGATCTCGGAATTTTTAGAAGGAAATTTATTGTCTACTCATTTATTATATGAGTTATTTGGTATTATTTAATGATACATCACAATAATTTTATCTCCCATTCGATTTAAATGAAATCATCATCCATCTGTATGTGCATACTACTGCCTCCATTAGTTGAAATATTTAATTCCCTGATATTGACTTCTACAAATGGTTATAAGAATGGTTTTATATGAGATATATTTTTTTTATTATATGAATAAGGTTACAGTAATTGATGTATCTTTACCTTTTTAATTATATAAATTGTATTTTATTTTTATTTATTTAACCCTATATTACAATAAAGATAATAAGGAAAAACAATTTTCTCATATGTTGTAATTTTTTCATTACCTTCACTTAATTTATAGTATCATTATAATTATAAAATATTAAACTAATAAAAATATAATGGTATGATTATTCTACGTTTATAATTATGTTAAACAATAAACACCTCATAATAATCCATTAATTAGGGTATGCTCATTTTTGGGTTAGTTTGACAACCTACTTTTTTTAATGAAACCAAATTATATCATAGATGACTATGAAATCCTAATTGGTGGTGTAATATGATATAAATATTCCAATGAGTATTTTTTTTCTTTATGGAATGGATATATCAATATTTTACTCGATAATTAGGGAACAACCTATCATTGGATAACAAAACATCAATGTGCACTTATTATTGATTTTATCTTTAATAATAATGACTTAAACAATAATACAATCCATGTTTTTGTATTTTTCAAAAAGAACTATTATAGGTTATCTATTAAAACTCATGTAAAGGTTTCCCCTTTAATAACCCAAAAAAACCAATGTAAAATAGTCTAAACATAAAACCTAAAAATAAATAAAAAATTCATATGCTAGATTCCAAATTTCAAACTCAATCTAAAAAATTCCAATATCAAAGTTGAAGCCACTAAATGTACAAAATTAGGTAAAAAATAATTAATTTACATGTAAATAATGACTAATAATGAATTTATAAATTTTATAATGAATGAATATGGTTTTAAAATCAATCATTAATATATTAATGTAATTTATAATGGAGTTTAGAACTTCTTGTGGAATAAAGGTTTAATGTAATGTCCATTATCATAGATTTGAATTCATTGAGAATTATTTATGTCATACATTGAGTTTTATTTTACATTGTAATTTTTTTACCATAATCAATTTGTATCATGATTCCCATGTATTTCTAAATGTTCGATGTTTTATTCCTTATTCCTTAATTTATGGTGTTTGATCTAACAAATTTAAAATGATGTAATGGTTTTTTGTCGAAAATATAATTTATTGAGAAATATTTCTTCGTATTCCCCACTAAATCATTAATATGCTATGATTAATAACTAATGAGTACCTTTTGCCATATTCATGTAATTACTAATGTTTGAAGGGCAATATCACTATCTTTTATTAAATTTATATTAATTCTAAGGATACCATGGTCATAATGTTCATTTTTAATTCAACACAGTTTATTGAATTAAAATTATTCATATACAAATTATGTCATAAAATAATGGTTTCGTACACATTTATAGTTTAAATAATATAGATTTCCTTAAAAATCTAGCAGAGTATGACATTATTATTCATATCATTTTTATTTGGTAAGATTCCATTCTAAAATATTATATCACAATTTGAAATAATTATCATTCACATTTGTAATGATTTCACCCATACACCCAAATTTATCTTTCATATCAATATTAAAATTTAAAATTGGGAACCTAATTATTTTTGAAGTCACATGCCCTATATATTTAATTTTTTTAAAAAAAATTATGTATTTTACACATTTTACAGTGAGGGTTTTAAACAACACCATTCCTATAAATTTAAATAGGTTTTTTATCGTTTGATAATTTTTGACTTCTACCCAACATTTATTTTTCTATCATTTATGTATTTTTAAGAATCTAATATTGATCATTTTTTTCAAATATGTTTTTATTTTCAGTGTTCCCACTTCTCTTACATGAAAATAAATGTTGAAAGTACCTAAAAATGTTATCTATGTATGAATGTATAACATTATCAATATTTAATGTCTTGCCATTTGTACAAATATTTCCCCCAAATTTTTTAGAAAGAAAATTTCTTCATATTTTTTTTGTGGTTTCCCAAATAAATTATTTACCTAAATGTTGTATAAATTATATATTTTAATATAATTTCTTCAGACCAAGGAAATTTCTTATTTCTAATGAGTAATTTTCACAACCTCTTGAAAGTATTTTTCTATATGTATAATTACCATTGGAAATATATGTTGATTTTATAATTATGTCCTTTAATTTATACCATTCCCCATCATTATATTGATTAATTATGTAATACACATCAATTTTGGATGAATGGCATGTTTTTGTCTTTGTCTTTCATAAATATTCATCATGAATTGTAATAAAAAATTATCCAATGCATATTATGTTTAAATTCAATGTTTTAAATTTTTTTATAAAAGGGTATTCAACTATATTCCATACATAAATTTGTTGTGGAATTTATTGAATTTTGCATATATCATTTATCTCTACGTTGTATATCGAACATGCTCTATTATCATGGTTTAATTGTATTTAACTAGGATGTTACTAAATTTTATTAGATTCCAATTTATTTTTCAATGGTATGTCATGATATAATTATTTATGTAATTAATATTGATTTTTTTATTTGATTCCATTTGAAAAGGATTTGACACCAATTTTATATCCTTGGTTTCATTAGGATATGATGAAGATTCATATTGTGTGGCATAAATATGTAGATATGATGACAGGTGGGATCTTATATAGTTATCCAGTGTGTTAGTTAAGGTACTATATCTGAATAGATAATGAAAAATTAGTTTTGATGACTTTATCCATTAATCAAAACGTGTTAGAAAATCTTGATCAAAATATGAGAACTTGTTAGTGTTTCATGATCCACTAAGGTAAATATTCTAGTGAATCATGATTCACTACGAGAAATAGTTTATGATAGTTGATCCACTATGTTATGATTTTTTTTATTATGGTTTTTCCATATATCAATGTTTTTTACATTATATACCATACATTGGTGATAATTTAGTGTATATGGTACTATCTAGTTGCTTATGAATCATAGAATATGTTTTCATACACTTTTGATTAATTTATGATATTTATAAAATACATATTAACGACACCAAAACATTATATCAATGAAATGGTGGGGATGATATTATTATTTGTTGAAAAAATATATATATAAGTTACAATATTATGATCACTGATGATATTTAAATATTATTTCATTTGTCTACCATTAGAAAAAATTTGAGGTCAACTACTTACTATGTCTCAATTTACAGAGGATAAATATTTATAAAATTTATTTATTATATACAATATTTTTTTATGTAGAGAATATGTGGGAGGTTTTGAATAGTTGAAATGTAACAGTAAATTTTCATATAATGAGATCTTTTTTTTAATGTAAAACAACATTTGAGAGCATGTACACCATGCGTCAATAATGCTAAATGAGAAACAATATATTTTTATATAAATACAGCCGATATAACCAAAACATCTTATTAGAGAGAATGAATAGTAGTAACCACATTATGAAATATATATTATTCTTCCCATAAAAAAATTATTCATTAGTTCATTGTAACTAAGAACACCTTTTTTAGCAATGTAGTTCTATTCTATAATAATTTGTTTCTTCAAAAAATTACAATTCCTCTTTTTTTGAATTAATATTATAATCAATTTCATGAAATTTTAGAAAATTATTCAATGAATTAAATTTCATTTCATAATTTAACATATATGAATTATCATTGTATGAAATATTAATATTTTATGAAATGAATTATTTTTTAGTGAATAGGGAATAATAAAGGTTTTTATTAAAAATTGTATTTCATTTCAAAATATTTAAAATGAATAATGATATATTGGATTAGATTTAAAGTTTAAACAGTACAATTTCCTATAAAATAATCCAATTATGGTGTTTTTAAGGATGATTACAATCCATTTTTGTGTAAAAATATTTTATACAAAAAAAATGAATTTTTTTAAAACAGGGTTTTCGTCTAATTTGGCTAATATTATATTAAATTAAAATATACCACTTCATAGTTTTCAAATTTTAAAAATTGATTCCTTATTTTAAATAATAAATTCTATATTTTATAAATATATCTATATTAATTTTAATGATTAACAATAGTAACATTGGTAATGTTTCTTTCCACACTAACGAAAAATTGGGTAAATAATGGATAAAAAATTGTAAGGACTATAAAATATCCATAAAAAATATTTATATTTATTGGATGATTTCATTTCATCCATAATCATCCAATAAATAGTGATAAATAATTTTTTACATTTTAAAATGATTATTAACGTCGAAATAATTTATTTAATGAAATGAAAATAATGTCTGTGGTGTTTTTAATGACAATAATATTGTTATAAAAGTGTTATAAAAAGGATATATTCAGTTATAAAGATTAATTTTAAATATGAAATAATTATATTTACCAAGGTAATTTATTTCCATCTTATTGTAGATATCAGTACGTCAAAAATTTAGCCCACACGAATGAAGTAATTATTGAATAAATGTAAAAATAAAATAAATTCTATTAAAAATAAAAAATTAATAAAATTTTAACTAATTAATGAGAACCAAATATTTTATAGATTCAAAATATACTATAATGATTTATTATTTATTGTTTTTTTTTATTTTTCATCATTTATTGAATTTATAATTGTGTAAAAAATCGACATTTATTATATATTTTAATAAATTATTTTTTATTAAATGATAAAAAATAAAAAATCATATATTTATAACATGATTAAGATGTTATTAATAATATCAATATCGACCAATTTAATGGTTGTTTTATCATTTTATAATCACAAAATTGGTCCTCGATGGATTAAATACAAAGTTTGAGTAAATGTGAAAGGGGTTAATGAAGGGTTAAAATCAATATATAAAGGTAAAATATGGTAAAAAATTTATAATTTGTATTTTAACAGGTTATTTCAACCTATCACCATCTTATATCATAAATAAATCATTTTTTATCTACTTTATATTGACAATTTATTGATACGAATTTAATATTTTGATAAATTAACTTGGCGTCCCTCCCCCATTTATAAAATGGATCCTCTTATTCTCATCCAATAACTAATAATGAATAATTTTTCTCAGCGAATACCTGTCCAAAACCATTCATAGATCCTTATCCATATTCTATATGACTTTGTTATTAATATTACCAATCCTAAAGGGTATATTGTGTTAATCAATGTGTTCATTTGGAATAAGAGGTATATTTTTAATGATATGTTTTAGTTTTATTTCATCATCCTCATGCTTAAAATAGTATTATTCCATTACTATTTAATGATAATATTATCATCCATACACTGAAGTTTTATTCTATTAATTTAATAAATTATACCAATGTAACTACCCTTGATACCCCACAATCCCATGAGGTCAGAAAGGGTTAGTTATGAGATATCAAATGATCGTACCTATACACAAAAGGCTTCGGACTAGTAGCGGGGATGTGAAAAGTATAGTGGGGAGACCTTAACTCTGCTAATGAGTAAATATAATGTAATAATATATAATATAAAATAAAATTACAGTAATAGACATAGGTGAAACCATAGAGTAAAACCAAGAAATAAAGGATAATCAAATTTACCAGTAATGATGAATCATGTAATGATAGATTGATATGTACCACAATGTCAAACTGAAACCCATAAATATAATGATTTAGTTCACATAATATAACTCAAAAGGCTGTGGTCCCAGGTCTCTCATTAGTCACATCACCAAACTCTATCCCATCTACAAAAAAACATATAGAAAAAAGGTCTACTACCCTTTTCCTAACCTGCATAAATGTAATCTGTTTGGGAGCCAAAATACGTCCCTAATAGGTTAGAGGAAAAAATTAGTTGGTTGGAACCACTGTGAGTGAACTTAATAAGTCTTATAATATTTGAATAAAATTAGGCGACAAACAGGTGTATTAATTAATAAAATAATACACTATAAAAATCAATATGCTATAGCACCATGCCAAAATATATCAGATCTTGTACCAAAATCATGAAAAAATCTATCATATAATAATTATAAAAGCACAAATGTACGGCTTGGTCCTTCTATATAATCATTTCATCATGAAATTGATAAGATATCAGTCAACAAAAGTATTAAAAATGGGATGGGGAATAACTCTATCAATATAAGTATTATAACTTTATACTAGGAATAACCATCTCAATATAAGCATTACAACATGAGACAAGGCATATCCCTCCCAATGTAAGCATTAAAACATGTTTTTTGGCTAACACATTCAATATATTCATTGTATCATCGTAGTGGGAAGGGACCACATAATTTAAGAATTACAACATTATAGCACTATAAGTCATAATAAAATGGATATGAAAAGATCACATCATACATATTTGTGGTTAATTATGCAGATTGTAATTTCTCTTTCAATTATAATTCCATTTAACTCAATGACCAATAGTCATAGCCATCATAATAAATCCATTACCTTGGTATTATATATTAAGGAATCACAAAAAGTTATCATGTCATTCTAAATATACATTATTCCATAATGATATTATATTTTAATCAAGGGTTTTCTCACCCAATAGGTATCCAAATTATAGGTCCCAAAATATTTAATAAAAAAGTATCTAACCAATATTACAATCTATGATTTATCACTTATAGATGAATAAGTTAGTAAAAGAACACATTATGTTAGGATATTCATAATATTTTATATACATTTCAATTTAAAAAAACATATAATTAATGATTAGACAAACTACCAACATATAGTGATTAAAAAATCAAATGGAAAATGAGAAAAATAACGAAGTACAAAATATCATTAGAACAAATGATAATAAATCATCTCAAAATTTGGACCCCAAAACAAACCTGTAGTAATATGAGAACATAAAACGAATACAAAACAAAGGTATAGAAGGGGAAAACAAAGAAAAACCTCTTACAAGTGATCAAATTCATGATTTAATGTTTGGAAATAAGGGAGAGACTCCAAAATCATATTTTTCTCCCTAGGTCAATTGGAGAAGGCTACATGCATTGGAATGAATTAAAATAATCAGAATTTTACATATTAAAAAACATCGTGGTACAAATATGTGGTATGGAAAACATTTACACCTCAGGTATTTCTTTTTAAATTGTTATGCCAAAAATCATGATGTCCGAGGTTAAGATTTATCCTCAATTACTTTTAAATGAAATGAATAGTTCACATGATGTGTTAATTCTTCATTACCTTCATTGGTTCACGAAAAACTTATAGATATAGTTATACATTGTGTAACACATACAATATGGGTAATCATCCAAAGATTAGATTTCATCAAAGTTTTTACAAAATGATAAGAAACACCATCAAGGACTTCCTTTCTTCTTTCTTCGTATTTTTTTTATTCAAAATGGAAAGGCCAAGGGAGACAACACCCATCAATACACCATTAATTTGGATAAACATACATTCCGAAAATAGGTAATTTTCCCCAGTAAAAAATTTCCATCACCAAATGAGTCCCAACCATTGGGTATTATAGACAGTGGAAAACCCAATTATATAAATTTCACACAAAACAAATAGAGGAATATACATTCAAGAAAATTATATCTCAAATCCTCCTAAATATAAAACTGGTTATCCCCAAGGTGAACCAAGCATCACCATGTTTTCTCAGTGAACAATTCTGGTCATTTTTCTCACATATCATCATATATATTGCATTTAGTCTCCTTTAATTTTGCATGTTTCAATTTAATTTGACCAAATTCAACACCCCCCATAAGAGATAATTATAACTATGGAAAAGTTTCTATATCATATCCTCCTGAAAGGATGAATTAATATAAACCTCAATGTCCTCAACATCAACCACAATGAAAGGGTCAATATTATATCAATGAAGTGGAAACTTGTAAACACAACATGTATGGATGTGTTTTTATATTGCAGGGTTAATCAATGTGATAAGGGACTGACCCAATCCATGATTTCAAAAAAGCCTAGAAAACAAGGGAACTATCATTCCCTATTTCCCGATATAGATATTCTCTCACACTTGTTAAACCCAATGGAAAACATGGTGACTATCATTGAATTCCAAAGGTCATCTCTAATTGTCAGTGTGCTTATTATGTCTGATTTGTGATAATAAAAACCACATATTAATCAACATAAATAGAGTAGAAGTATCTTGAGTAGGACTAGACACTACACGCTCTATCTCACATACCAGTAAAAAAATGGGAGAACTAAATGACCAACCATATAGAGCCTAAAAAATTTCCATATAGATTGATTCCTGGAAGTAATTTTAATTTTAAAAACTCCACCCTGGGAATATTATGCTCGCATGGAAACAAAAATAAAAAACATAACATCATAACACATAATCTAGGACATTAATAATACTCCCATATTGGATATTAGTATGAGGATGATAGGTCCTATTCTGAAGAACATATAATCCTAGATCCCTCAAATGACCCTACCATATTTGTGATGTGAAATGAGGATCTATGATTCAAATAATAATCCTAAAAGTCCATGTAGCCAAAATAATTCATGAACCTAAATACTACCCATATTATCAATAGTGAAGGTATCCCTAATAAGAAAAATGTGGGATACCATCACCAGTCGATCCACAATCACCTATATTGCATCATTATTTTGGGTTCTGACGGGTTATTTTCCCATGAAATTCATTTTTACATCATCACATATCCACTCAAGAATGGTAAAATGATAAAATATCCCAGTTATCCATTGATTTTTGGCATTCATCTACTGAATAGTGGGCTATATCTTTATAGATATTTCTACAACATTCTTCATTTCTGGCCACCAAAATTATAAGGCGCCAGCCTTAAACCTTACTTAAGATTGAATTAAATTAATAATTCACATTGACAATCTTTTCAGATTTAGAGTTTTAGAGAATTAGGACATTACTATTACATCTCAAAATATTACAAAGTATAAACTTCTACTAAGTTTCCATAAAATAAAAACTCTTAAAACAAAACATGTCTAGTTCCATGTTTTTGGTAGCATGACTTTCCCATGATCCCATCCATGACCCTATTCCACGTTAAGTCCGGTGAAAACATTTCAAAAACTTGGGATGAGTATAAAAATCTCACTAAGGGATATAAAAATATGGAAAGGAAACATGAGTTCATATATACATAAGAATGAAATCATACTTTACCCATAAAACATATGCACTTTAAAATACCTCATTAAATCATGAATAAATCATAGAAATCATAAGACATAAAAGGTAACATGAGGCATTCATAACATTCTTACGTAGGGAGTAACCCTCTTGGTTAGGTTCGGAATACCCACCAAAGTATATTCCCTAAATCTCTTCGGAGAAACCTTAACATTTCACTCCTTCACATTAACCAATGCATTGGAGAGCTATATCGGGCTCACCCGCCCTTAGTTTATCATGGAACCACCCTTCTTCATACAATTCCCAAGAACCATAACATAATCGTATCACATAAAACATGCATAAAGGAGACATAACATTTCCACATTTCAATCACAAGATATCAATAAAACACATTGATATATAAAACCTTATGAAAACAATTTTCAATACCAAAAAAAAATTAAAATTAAAACCTGGTATTAATTTTTCTTTTAAAAAGAATGTATGTCTTGTAGAGGATGCCAAAACTCAAATAATGGTCACGGTGGCGGAGAATTCATTGTCGCCGCATACGTATGAGAAAACCATTCCCTTTTGTGGTTTTGTAAAATGCTTTGTATAACAATGATTCCTTTTGGATAAACGTAAAAGACAAAGGGGTTTATACACCGTATAAAAGAAAGTTGTGTATAAATCAAAATATGCCTCAATGAAAGGAATTGAGACAAAGTCCCTTACAAAGACGATATCCTTCGTTTAAGGACAAATCAATTACATAATTATGTGTGAAAAATGAATACATCAAATATAAGTGGATATTAAGTGTAAAACAGGTGGAGGTTATTCACACATATTCATAGAACGACATATTCAAGGAGTACATGTTTATCCCAAATAATCAAATTTGGGTTATGAAGTTCCCTTGCAAAAATTTGACAGCCTAACGGCGTCACTACAAAATTCCGAAAATGAGTTGATGAGAGATAAAAAGGCTATCTCATCACATGGACATAAAATTTAAATCAATAAGGATATATAAGAACATATACCAAAATAATAGTATGTGAATTAAAAGACATAACAAAATAAGTCTTTTAAAAAGAGGAGGGTGAAAGGTTCCCTTACCAACATGGGTAACTATCGAAACATACGCCCCGTGAAAGAAGGACAATACAATATTGATGTAAATACTCATAAAAGTAAGTATATTACAAAATGAGTAAAATAATGGGCAGTACATACACCAATAAAAGGAAATTGTTGCAAATTTAGCATAAATCTCACGTGAATAAAAGTGAGATGAAAAATCTCTTACGAAGACTCGGCAGCCTAACGGTGCCACTTAAAACATCAAAAATGGATTGATGAGGGGAAATAGGGTATATCATCATATCAACATAAAGTTTATAGAAAGAGAAATATAAAATAACATCCCCCAACATAACAATTAGGAGCTTAAAAGAAGTGACATAAAGGAGAGTACTTAAAAAGAAAGAGAGAGGTTGGATCTCTTACGAAAATTCGGTAGCCTAACGGCGCCACTCAAAACATCCAAAATGGATTGATGAGAGAAAATAGGATCTCTAATCATATGAACATAAAAATTACAGTAGTATTAATATAAAATAACATCCCAATCCTAAGAAATATGAGCTTAAAAGGAATGACATAAAAGAGTGTACTTAAAAAGAAAGAGAGGACTAGGATCCCTTACCTCAAGTCCAACTTGTCTTGTTCGTTTCATTATATTCCTGAATAATAAACTTTGTTCAATTTATAATTTCTTAAGGACCTCATATAATTATTATTATTCAGTTCATATCACATATTTTAATGTTATAATAATTGGTTAATAATATGAGTTCATATCAGACGTTTTTGTCGATGTTTGGTACATGAGTCAAAAATTGAAATTGATGGAAAATAATTTTCCATGTAGTTATAGGTACATCATATCCAGAATATTATTGATGTTTTAAATATCATATATATCCAGTATATATTCATTTTATACTATTCCATATCATTTGGAGATAAATATTAAAAGCACCGTTCATGGAGACGGTAGGCCGTACGTATGCAAGAATGTTACTTTCATTTTTTGTCATATTAATGGAATTAAAACAAAATGAGATATATATATATATATATATGTTATAATTACAGAATTATATCCATAATTTATTTGAAATATATAACATATATATCCATTATATATATTTACTTATAATAGTATATAACATTTTGAGATAAGAAATGAAATGTACCGTTCATGGAGACGGTAAGCCGTACGTACGCATGAACGCTACTTCCATTTCTATTTCATATTTAATGGAACTAAAACATAATGATACATAATAGTATTTTAATTCCATTATGTTATCATATATAATATCATTAAATATATCCTTTATTCGTACCACATATGGTATTAACGAATCAAATCACTTTGAGGGGGCGGTAGTCTGCACTTCTTTAAATGAAGATATCATGTTTACCCATAATGGAAACCATAAAGATATCCCACAAATGAAAAATACAGAATCTTAAGTAAAACATAAAAATATTATATATCATATATAAATATAGTGTCATCTTAATGTCCACCTTTTAAGGTGTTAGAATAATGTTGAACAATCATCGTTTCGGGAGGTAGAAATTCGCCATCCACGGAAATAGTATGTTCTTTAACCATTAGATGTTGGTGTATGTAAGTGTAGATATAATACTTCTTATAAAAACATCCTAGTATATTTATGATACTGGAGTTGTTACAAAAGAAATGAATAAAAAGATTTTAGGGGGTTGGAGAAGTAAAATAAAACAAAAGTACTCAAGTGAAGACATTACCTTAAAATCGGGTAACTTCCTTTGATTTGAGCTCAAAGGCTTCCTTGGAAAGGATTCTGCCCAAAGTGAGGCTTCAAGGAGTTAGAGAGGTATGTGGAGAGACAAAATTGGCAGGGTTTGGCCGAGCCAAACGCTTTGGAAGTGTTGGTAACGAGGTAGAGGTGGGGGCCTTTTATAAGAGGAGAGGAGGGGCACTCTTTGAAAGGTATAAAATGTAACATTATTTCCAAATGAGTTTTGGATTTTAATTGTCCCACATTTATGTGTTTCAAGGATAAGGATATAAGGGTTCTAAATCCACCCATCCAATAGGTTTTGGACATGTGTAGGTCTTATATTTTACATTATCTTTCCATTTAATTTAAATCGTTAAATAATGAGATCATCGATGCATCATCATGTTGTCATAAATAATTTAATTTATTTAATCTCCAAAAATTATAAACAAATTACTATGATGTTGGAAATAATTTTATCTTTCCAATGCATATTTATAGTCCAAAATATCATTTATGTAGACAAACCTAAAAATATTTTACTTAGGTGATACATTCTTGGTTACATTTAACATTATTTAAAAATAAAAAGATAAAAAGTCACTTTCTCACAAAAGTGATTCCATGGGGCGCCCAAGTTTGGAACAAGGCATCCCATGGTCGGGAATGAGAAAACCAGTAGCCTTAGGACACATGTTGGGGTCATTTATTATTATTATGATATTATTTTATTATCTTTAACTACCTGATTACTCATTAATCAAGATAATTAAAGATAATTACCGTCGTTACTATTCATAATGTCCAAAAACAAAAGAGTCTTAATTACATAATTTGGAACTTCTGATTCCAAATATATAATCCATTTTACCAAATTCCAAACACATAAATTTCAATAATTAATTTTAAAAAAACGTCATGTTGTCAAAAAAAATAGCGGGTTTTTTAGAAACAATATTTATGAAAAGTTTGGCACTTGTTTATGCCTAATTACAAAGTGAAATTAATCCCAATGACCATAATTGAATTACATGGTAAAAATATATTCTAATTACACTTTAAAAAAATTAAAAAGATAATATAACTATATAATTAAATTATATGAAAAAGCAGATTTGATGTAAAATGCAGTATTTTTCACTATTCATTGAAAAATGATCATTGTCAGAAAACTACCAAAAATTAACACAAGGTAAATTTAAATGTCCCAATCATAAATAATATGTTTATTTTGAAAAATAGAGCATATAAAATTTTCAAAAAGTGGATTTAAAAGAGGTTCTCCATCAAAAGGCGGTTAATCGACCTTTAAAAGAATATTAAAATTTTTACGCTTAAAAACTGGATTCATTTGCATTTTTAATCCTCTAACATTTATTGTAAAGAGTAAAAATATTTGACAAAAATATATAATCAATTATTAGTTAGTTCTGTTCATTTCCTCCATTACAACGGCTAGTCGTTAAATACAATTTAAAATAATATTATTTTATTATTAGAGTGCAACATAAGATTCCCAAGAAACTCGTTGTTGCATATTGGGTACGCCATTGATCATAGCATCCCCTTTAAAGTAATATTAATATTTTATTCACAAATATGGATAAATATAAAGATGTCATATTCTTTATTTACCTGAGGTGTTACATCCTTCCCCCTTTTGGGAATTGCGTCCTCACAATTTTAAAATTGAGCTTGGAAACATCCTTGAAAGTCCCACATCAGAACTAGAGTCGGTAAATCAATCACTTTAAAATAATGAAAGATAAGTACAGAGGTCACCCGAGTTAACCGATACTAGGATTCCATGTTGGAAAACATGGACATGGAAGAAAAAGAAAAGGGTCATGTTCTTGAGGGAGAGTGATAGTAAACATGTCTAGGAGAAAGTTAACCATAAGAAAATCACAAACGTGTGATGGGTTAAACGGTATTCGGTTCCCCAGTAGAAAAAGTTAATAGATAAAATTTTTGTTTTAAGTTTCTTTTTATTGAGGAATTTATTCATAAGGAAACATAATCACTTATCATGTTGACTTTCAACTTTTATTACATTCCTTACACAAACTCATATTTTCTCCAAAAGATGAGTATTTAGGAAGACTTGTTCACATTAAGAGTACTATAATCAACTTCTAGAGAATCACCCAATCCACAAAAGGGAACTGTATACTTCCCATGTCATTAGACTTTAACCAAAACCAAAACCAAAAAGGTTAGTACAAGATCAGATAATCTAGAAAAGGATAACCCTTTAATGAAAGAAAATCTATTCTTAATCTCCAAAATTTGTCCAACAAAACCCAAAGTTCAACGAGGACCATTCGATAAACAATTTGTCCATAAAATTCTTCAAAGCAAACCAAACTAAGATTGAAACCTAATTATTTGAAGGATTTTTTCACATAGTCTACCAAGTTAAATCGTATCATTTATCTCCAATCCACATCAGTTGCTCTTAATGTCTCGTATTGAAAAGTAATTAACCAAATCACATATCCTCCAAGATAGGTTAATAAATTTCCATAGATAACCCAAAATTATCTTACTCATAATTCATAAAATCATATAACTAAAAAAGAATCAGTCAAACTAACTAGGGACTTCACGTAGTCTAGTGGTAGGCGATAAATACCAGTTGTACATTGGTTGTGGGTTCGATTCCCGCAGCTTTGTCCAACACGACGGGTTGTCACACGGTCTGCGTGTTGTCCTTTTTACAAAACTGTATATTTCTCAAAAAATTCCCCAAAACGAGATAAAATCTTCAAAAATAGTCATAAAATATTTTAATCTCAATTTTATCTCATGCCTTTAATTTTCCATCATAACATATAATAACCCATAATTACCTCAAAAGTAAGGATAATATAAACCCCAATGGTTACCTTTATAATTATTACATGGACTTCCACATCGATTGGTAATCTCATACATGATGCATTACAGAACATACCAAGGTTCAAGTGGTTGATCATGACTCCTTGATAGTTGGTTTAGGATAAACACAAGGGTTCTCATTACAGCTCCCATATCATTCAGTTGCTTTCTCAAAAAACTGTCAAAGTTTCCTTCACATCCACTATTACTTTGGTGCCTGCTAAATCCATCCATTTACTAAAACCAAAAAGGTCAGTGTGAGTATATCAACAAAACCATCATGTACTAATGAGGAAGATAGACACTAAGATATACATACTCATTCACTTTATCTAAAACTAGGACTCTTTTTGAAATCCTAACCATTATGGTCATGTCAATTATGCTTAAAGAGTACCCGAACCTCTAAAGTTATCTAAACCGACCTCTGATACCAACTATAAGGCCCCAGACTTAAACCTTACTTAATATTGAATTAAATTAATAATTCACATTGACGATCTTTTCAGGTATAGAGTTTTAGAGAATTAGGACATAACTATTACATCTCAAATGATTACAAAGTATAAACTACTACTAAGTTTCCATAAAATAAAAACTCTTAAAACGAAACATGTCTAGTTCCATTTTTTGGTAGCATGAATTTCCTTTGATCCCATCATTGACCCTATTACACATTAAGTCCTGCGAAAACATTTCAAGAACATGGAATGAGAATAAAAAGCTCAGTAAGGGATATAAATATATTTAAAGGAAACATGAGTTCATATATACATAAGAATGAAATCATACTTTACCCATAAAACATAGGTACTTTAACATACCTCATTAAATAATGAATAAATCATAGAAATCATAAGACATAAAAGGTAACTTGAGGCATTCATAACATTCTTACGTAAGGAATAACCCTCTTGGTTACGTTCGGAATACCCACCAAAGTATATTCCCTAAATCTCTTTGGAGAAAACATAACGTTTCACTCCTTCGCGTTACCCAATGCATTGGAGAGCTATATCGGGCTCACCGGCCCTTATTTTATCACAGAACCACCCGTCTTCATACAATTCTCAAGAACCATAACATAATTGTATCACATAAAACATGCATAAGGGAAACATAACATTTCCACATTTCAATCACAAGATATCAATAAAACACATTGATATAGAAAACCTTATGAAAACCATTTTCAATACCAAAATAAAAGAAAAATAAAACATGGTATTTATTTTTCTTTTAAAAAGAAGGTATGGCTTGTAGAGGAAGCCAAAAGTCAAATAATGGTCACGGTGGCGGAGAAGTCATTGCCGCCGCATACGTATGACAAAAACATTCCCTTTTGTCGTTTTGTAAAATGCTTCATATAACAAAGATTCATTTTGGATAAACATAAAAGTCAAAGGGGTTTATACACTGTATAAAAGAAAGTTGTGTATAAAACAAAATATGCCTCAATGAAAGGAATTGAGACGAAGTCCCTTACAAAGATGGTATCCTTGGTTTGAGGACAAATCAATTACATAATTATGTGTGACAAATGAATACACCTAATATAAGTGAATATTAAGTGTAAAACAATTGGAGTTTATTCACACATATTCAAAGAATGACATATTCAAGAAGTACATTTTTATCCCAAGGAATCAAATTTGGGTTAAGAGGTTCCCTTGCAAAAATTTGACAGCCTAACGACGTCACTAAAAAATTCTGAAAATTATTTGATGAGAGATAAAAACGGGTTTCTCATCACATGGAAATAACATTTGAATCAATAAGGATATAGAAGAACATATCTCAACATAATAGTATGTGAATTAAAAGACATAACAAAATAAGTCTTTTAAAAATAGGAGGGTGAAAGGTTCCCTTACCGACAGGGGTATCTTTCGAAACATACGCCCCGTGAAAGAAAGACAATACAACATTGATGTAAATAATCATAAAAAAAGTATATTACACAATGAGTAAAATAATGGTCAGTACATACACCACTCAAAGGATATTGTGGAAAATTTAGCATAAATCTCACGAGAATAAAAGTGAGATGAAAAATATCTTACGAAGACATGGAAGCCTAACGGCGCCACTTAAAACATCCAAAATGGATTGATGATGGGAAATAAAGTCTCTCATCATATCAACATAAAGTTTACAGAAAGAGGAATATAAAATAACATCCCCCAACAGAACAATCAGGAGATTAAAATAAGTGACATAAAGGAGAGTACTTAAAAAGAAAGAGAGAGGTTGGATCTCTTATGAAAATTCGGCAGCCTAACAGTGCCACTCAAAACTTCCAAAATGGATTGATGAGAGAAAATAGGATCTCTAATCATATGAACATAAAACTTATAGTAGGAGTAATATAAAAGAACATCCCAATCATAAGAATGATGAGCTTAAAAGGAATGATATAAAAGAGTGTACTTAAAAAGAAAGTGAGGAGTAGGATCCCTTACCTCAAGTCCAACTTGTCTTGTTCGTTTCGTTATATTCCTGAATAATAAACATTGGTCAATTTATAATTTCTTAAGGACCTGATATAATGATTATTATTGAGTTCATATCACATATTTTAATGTTATAATAATTGGTTAATAATATGAGTTCATATCAGACGTTTTTGTCGATGTTTGGTACATGTGTCAAAAATTGAACTTGATGGAAAATAATTTTCCATGTAGTTATAGGTACATCATATCCAGAATAGTATTGATGTTTTAAATATCATATATATCCAGTATATATTCATTTTATACTATTCCATAGAATTTGGAGATAAAAATTAAAAGCACTGTTCATGGAGACGGTAGGCCGTACGTATGCATGAACGCTACATTCATTTTTTTGTCATATTAATGGAATTAAATCAAAATGAGAGATATATATATGTTATAATTCCAGAATTATATACATAATTTATATGTAATATATTACATATATATCCATTATATATATTTACTTATAATAGTACATAACATTTTGAGATAAGAAATGAAATGTACCGTTCATGGAGACGGTAAGCTGTACGTACGCATGAACGCTACTTCCATTTTTATTTCATATTTAATGAATTTAAAACATAATGATAAATAATAGTCTGTTAATTACAGTATTGTATCATATATAATATCATTAAATATATCATTTATACTTACCACATATGGTATTAACGAATCAAATCATTTTGAGGGGGCGGTAGTCCGCAATTCCTTAAATGAAGATATCATGTTTACCCATAATGGAAACCATAAATATATGACATAAATGATAAATACAGAAGCTTAAGTAAAACATAAACATATTATATATCATATATAAATATAGTGTCATCTTAATGGCCACCTTTTAAGGTGTTAGAAGAATGTTGAATAATCATCGTTTCGGGAGGCAGAAATTCACCATCCACGGAAACAGTATGTTCTTTAACCATTAGATGTAGGTGTGTGTAAGTGTAGCTCTAATCCTTCTTATAACAACATCCTAGTATATTTAAGATACTGGAGTTGTTACAAAATAAATGAATAAAAATATTTTAGGGGGTTGGAGAAGAAAAATTAAACAAATGGACTCAAGCGAAGACATTACCTTAAAATCGGGTAACTTCCTTTGATTTGAGCTCAAAGGCTTCCTTGTAAAGGATTATGACAAAATTGAGGCTTCAAGGAGTTATAGAGGGATGTGTAGAGACAAAATGGGCAGGGTTTGGCCAAGCCAAAGTCTTTGAATGTGTGGGTAAGGAGGTAGAGGTGGGGGCCTTTTATAAGAGGAGAGGAGGGGCACTTTTGCAAAGGTATACAATGTAACATTATTTCCAAATGATTTTTGGATTTTAATGGTCCCACATTGATGCGTTTCGAGGAGAAGGTGATAAGGGTTCGAAATAGATCCATCCAATAGGTTTTGGACATGTTTAGGTTTTAGATTTTACATTATCATTCAATTTTATTTAAATCGTTAAATAATGAGGTCATCGCTGCATCATTATGATGTCATAAATAATTTAATTTATTTAATGACTAAAAATTATAAAAAAAATACTATGATGTAGGAAATCGTTTTAGCATTCCAATTAATATTTATAGTCCCAAATATAATTTATGTAGACCAAATTAAAAATATTTTAATTAGGCGATACATTCTTTGTTACATTTAACATTCTTAAAAAATAAACATATAAAAAGTCACTTTCTCACAAAAGTGATTCCATGGGGCCCCCAAGTTTGGAACAAGGCATCCAATGGTCGGCCATGAGATAACTAGTAGCCTTAAGACACATGTTGTGGTCATTTTTTATTATTATGATATTATTTTATTATCTTTAACTACCTGATTACTCATTAATCAAGATAATTAAAGATAATTACCGTCGTTACTATTCATAATGTCCAAAAACAAAAGAGTATTAATTAAATAATTTGGAACTTATGATTCCAAATATTTTATCCATTTTACCAAATTCCAAACACATAAATTGAAACAATTAATTTAAAAAAAACTTCCCGTTGTCAAAACAAATATCGGGTTTTTTAGAATCAATATTTATGAAAAGTTTGGCACTTGTTTATTCCTAATTAGAAAGTGAAATTAATCCCAATGACCATCATTTAATTATATAGTAAAAATATATTCTAATTAAACTTTAAAACAAATTAAAAAGATAATATAACCATATAATTAAATTATATGAAAAAGCAGTTTTGATGTAGAATGCAGTATTTTTCACTATTCATTGAAAAATGAACATTGTCAGAAAAATACCAAAAATTAACCCAAGGTAAATTTCAATGTCCCAATCATAAATAATATGTTTATTTTGAAAAATAGAGCTTATAAAATTTTAAAAAAGTGGATTTAAAAGGGGTTCTCCATCAAAAGGCGGTTAATCGACCTTTTAAAGAATATTAGAATGTTTACGCTTAAAAACTGGATTCATTTGCATTTTTAATCCTCTAACATTTATTGTAAAGAGTAAAAATATTTGAAAAACATATATAATGATTTTTTATTTATTTTTTTTCATTACCTCCATTACAACGGCTAGGCGTTAAATACCATTTAAAATAATATTATTTTATTATTAGAGTGCAACGTAAGATTCCCAAGAAACTCGTTGTTGCGTATTGGGTACGCCATTGAGCATATCATCCCCTTTAATGTAATATTAATATTTTATTCACAAAAATGGATAAATATAAATATTTCATATTCTTCATTTACATGGGGTGTTACAAATATAGTCGTTAAAGATTAAGATATGTATTGGTCAATCTAGGATATACCAATAAATTATAAGAATGAAACTATATCATCATATCCATGTAATAACTCATTGTAACCCATACATATCCAAATAAATTAATAGAATTTCCAATACCATGAAACTATTATGATGGTGTCTCACCATCATATAATATACATCTAAGGACTATGTCTTTCAGGTAAGATAACTACCCAGTCTTGATCCTTCCCAAAAGCATGGGCATTAGTAATGTATAAGTGATATATGCTCATTCATGAGACTCATGACAATAAATATTCTTATATATAAATATTTATATCATTCCCATGTACTATAAAGAATCATGAATACCCTCTACCATCATCTTATAGATCAAATCATTAGAAACAATGTTACCATTTCATTATGTATTATCCAACTAATGTTGAAAGACTGTACTTACTGGACCGACATACAATGTTGAATGATTAGGCCCCATAGATTAAATTGATACATGAGGGTCTTATATCCCAGGTACATCACAAACTTCTCTCCCATAAGATAGCGTCTCTAACCTATTAGAAACATACCAATATATATATCTCTAGATCAAGAGTATGGTAATTCTTCTTTTGTGGTCTTAGCAGTCTGGAGCCATAATAAACTACTTGATCCTCTTGATCAGAATAGCCCAAGATTAATTATGGATGAATTTAAATACAAAATATATTCTTTTCCCAATATATTTAACTTGAGGGTAGTAATGTGTCATCCTTCCTTTCATCTTTGGAAAAGATCTATCAAAACAATCTTACAAAGCAATCTTCACCCATTTCTTTTTCAACAATTACATCATATCTATTAGATTAGAGAAGTCATAGATAATGTGCCTATGATAAATTGTTAAACCCAGAAAACCCAAAATCTCAATAATATTTATGGATCACTCCAAAGATAAAATAACGACATCCTTCTATGGGTAGACTAAAACACCTAACTTTATGATGACATGGAATATGAAGTGATTTTTCAATCCATAAAATACAATTGGTTATAATTATATATAGAAAATCGTCTATTAAAGTAATCATAACGACATAAAATTGTTTTAAATGAGATTATTTAGAATTTTATTACAATAATATGTCCTAGAAAAAATTATGAAAAAAATATTCTTGAATAGGATGAAATATCTAACTCACCAAATCCATGAAAACTGCTAGTGAATTAGTTAACTAAAACAACTTCACTGTGAATTATTACAGTCCATATCATCATCTAATTTTTTTATGTATTTCCAATGGACTCACCCAAAATTGTTGGAATACGGATTCAAATATATCTTGTAGAAGATCTTACCACATCTCAAATAATCCAAAGGATCATCAATGCACTAAAGATGATAATGATTCTTGGCCATCATCTCATTCAATCCAAGATAATTCACACGTAACCGGAAGGTTACATCTTCTATGTGGATGAAAATAACTGCAGAAACCCATGGATACATTATATAATTTATGAATTCATTGATTTCGAGATCATACAAAAAAACATTCGACATCAGAAGCTAATCAAGTTCCATTCAAAATGGAGTGCTAGCAACTGGATATGCTCCCTACAATATCTTGATCATAAACGGTATCTCTCACTCAGATGGTGATCCATATAAATTTTCTGGAATGAAATATTTAATATATTATAAAATAATTGAAAATGAATCCTATTGGATTCCACTAGTAATGAAAAATATTTTTATATATAAGATGTGGGACAATCTAATCTACAAAAAATGTCCTTGTGTGACTAGACCAAAGTTCCCACTAGCCCTTATAGGAATATTTCCGCATTTCTAGATATATAATATTAACCCTCGTTTAGTAATATTAGATATCATCACAGTATATAATACCCAATTCAAACTAATATTCATATGGAAATCATTCATTTCCATGATAAATGGTTCATAAAATACAGTAAAGACTAATATTTTAAGAAAACGTATTACAAAATTTTCTATTCCCGAACCACCCTCCCAATGATGTATCTATGTTCATAGAACCATCCATGAACACCAAAAAACCATTTTAAATATAGAAGATAAAAATGAATGTGATTTTTCATTTTCAAAAAAAAATCATGGTTAGATGATTCAAGAAGAACTCCTCAATGTAGAAATTCTTGCACCCACAATAGTTGAGGTAATGTGTTTAACAAGTATTTAACTAGCCTCTCTACCCTAGGCTCCGACATGACTCCCATTATCTACTCTCGAAACATGGTACTATCATTCCAACATTGGGGTAACACATACCAATCCTAGACCTAAACATCCTATAGAACAACATTTGGGTATGGATGATGGAAACGATGGTGGGCTAACATGCTAAACTGAAAAAACAACAACAAAACAAGTTCCTAGGATGAAACTCCACATCCCTAATTTCTTTTTATGTGAAACTAGTGGGGAAAACTATTATATGAATTATTCTTACCACTAGAAGAAGAGATCCCATTTCACCCTAAAAATAGTATATTCAACACTCAAGGTTTGTAATATATTTCCTTCCAATATAAGTTATTGATTCATCCCAATTGAAAATATACATAGATGAAAAATAAATCACCAATATGCAGATCTCATAGAAATGTTCATTCTAAAAAAACTACACCCTGGGGATCTCATTAGATTACAAAAATAGATAGTATAATTGAGTGTCACTGAAAATTTTACTATAGTTAATCAATGATATGTTCTACTATATCAGATGTATGATCTTGTGAGCCTTATCATCCCTCAATGACTTGTGATAGAACTCTATCAAGAAATTATCCACAATTTACATCCATGATAACTCTTCTTACCATCCATCCTTATCTAGAATTTCTGACTAATTCATGGATCGTACAAGGGCCATAAAAGTATAAATCATCACCCTGCAATCTATGGGGGCCACATGATGCTTGAAGATTGTCTGGATATACTTAATACATAACTTTGATACCTTGGAGTCTTCCTCTCTTATGACATTAAATATATGTTTTCGTTGATACTCTCTATATATATCTAAAATAGAAATCATTGTAAAAAAATTATCACTTTCCATTGATCAAATTACCCTCAATAGTTTGTCTGTGTAACCCCCCCCCCCATGATTTTGTTTCATACTTATTTCTAATTATTTTAATATTTTATAAGATTTAGAAATTCATGGAACAAAAAAATATATTATTATTTATGAAATATCTATGTTCGTCTTGATTTATACAAAAAACATGTTAACCGAACACTATATGCAACATAAAATTTCATATTTCTCTTTAGGAAACAATGAGGATATCTGGAATTTCCCACAATGACTTTCCTCGAGGACTTCTGTAACATGCTCTACTGAGTTTTACTTCATAAAAATATATTATTTAATATTAAGAAAATGTTAAATTTGTATTAATAACTAAATATTGAAAAATATGATGTTTATACAAATATAATATGAATTCATAGATTACAAATTAATTTGAAATAAAAATATAAGAACCAATTGAATATAAAGAAAATATTTTTTAATTTTTATAGCAACATTTTTTGAAAAAAAAATTAATTACATTTAGTGGGTTATATTAATGTAATATACATGATATATATTAAATTAAATATTTACGATATTCTTCTAATATATATAATAAACAAAATCTAAGAACAAATAAAAATTTAATATTAAAAACTATATTTTTATAAAAGTTGTTTTTATCCTTTAAATAAATAACCCATTTAAAGTCTTTTTTTGAAACATTTAAAAATTAAGTATGTCCATATAAAAATTATTTTTTAAATAATAACCTGTAAATTATTTTAGGATATTTTTTTTATTTCCCAGTATGAATTATGTTTTTAATGAAACGTATAAAATATTTAATTTTAATTCAAAATTACTTTTCATCTTATTTATTAATATGTTGAGATTATATTTATATTTTAATAATGTTTAATTAAATATTATTCTCGATAATTAATGAAAAATAATTAATTGTAATCAATTTAACTTTTAAATTCGGTATAAAAACATAGAAATCGTTTTGAAGTTTTTTGCCTGAAAAATCATCAGTGTCGTCCCTTAGGCAGGATTAATATTATATTTGTTTCATCCACACCAATGATTGGAGTTTATAAATTTCAATTAAATTTATGAAATAATAATTATTTATAATTCATAAAAAGGTTACATTAAACATTTACCAAAATAATTTGTGAATATAGTTATAATTAATTATAGTGATTTAGGTAATATTATGGGGAACAAGGGAATAAACCTTAAACACAGGGTCCCAAATGACCTATAATTTTTTAAAAAACTAATTTAATTGAAATATTTACAAAATAATCCATTCATTAATTATAATTTTGGTTTTTATGACTTTTTTCAGGTAAAATCATGTCTATAACTAACTTGTTTTGAAAACTTCCAAGGGGGTCCTTTCCCTGCCCTATAAAAGTCCACCACCTCTCCCATCTTCTCACTCCTCTCAAACAACATAGGTTCTGCCATAATCATCCCAATACACTTCCTAAAATCCCTGAATTTCTCTTATAAGCCACAATTTTTGAATAAATCTTTCAATGGATTCCCCTTGGTGTAAATTTAAACGAGTTTTCTGATTTAAAGGTAACATAATTCTTCAAGTTTGTTTATTTTATTTCCATTATCCACTAAATCAAATCATCTTATAACATGATTTTATGAAAAATCATAATAAAATATACGAGGGTATTTTTACTCAAACGGTTCAATCAACCCTTATAGAATCTTTTTCAAATGGGTAATGAACAAATATTTACTAGTAAGATGAACAACAACCTTATGGGATAGTGATTGTTCATTTTTTCCTTTACTGCATATGATGGTGGACATTATGATGTAACATATACTATTATATGATATATATGATATATATAATGTTATTATTCTTCTTATTGTTTTATAAAATACTCTTATTCTTTCCATCTTCTGTAAATATTATAATTTCATTTCAAGAAGTGTGGACTACCACCCCCTCAAAGTGATTTGATTTAATCACGCATAACATGGATTTTATTAACAATATATTTAGTGAAACAATATCATATACAAGAAATAATAATTCTATATTAATCATATTATATAAATATATATTAATTTAAATATATAACATATATTTTCCTTCTTTGAATACGTCAATAGAATAGAAGCAGTGTCTATGTGAACATATGACCTACCGTCTCTATGAATAGTGTATTCCGTTTCATAATTTTATATTACATAGATTAATATAAAAAAATAATAAATATTAATTATATTTAAATCATGGATTACATTTTTTAAATGAATATATATGTAAAAGTACTAAATATATAATATGGTAAGACACAAGTGAAAAAAAATCGAATACTAACTGAAGTGAAACATTATCATGGAATTGTAAACAAGAGGGTAATATAATGTAATAATAACACCATATATGTTATTGTATAAAAATATATTTTCGTATTAATTAGTTGTAATAAACATAAATTTATTATACATGAGGTTTGAATGATTACAATGGGAGTAAAGACATAATGTAAGGTAATTTAATCTCACATTCTATTTCTCTGAGATATATGTTTTATTCAACAACCATTCCATTTTTATGGTGTGTACACTACCAATAAACAAATTTATATGATTATTATAATTATAATTATGGTTATTCAAAATATTCATTTTAGAATATTTCCTTGCCTGGTGCGTCTGTTACAAATGTTACCAAATCGGTAATGTAATACGGTGTCAATATTTGTTCCTTGATTTTCATTCAATGTAATGAACGTATTTTTTTTATGTGTTGTATATAGTTCCTTTTAAATGTTATAAAATGAATATAATTCTATTAATTATAGTATAATCATCATTTAATTTCTTTTTTTAAAAATAGAGATTATTTTTCACAAATACCATGTAGTATGTTTTTATTAATGAAATCTAAGCACGTTTCATAATAATTTATGTTTATTCTTATTTAAATATAATAGTATGACCCATCTCTCAAGAACAATAATTATTTTTATTAACTTGTTTATATACATGTTATATCTTTGTAATGGAACGTTTCCCCTCTATTTGGTATATATGATTCGTAAGAAAGTGTTGTTAATAAATATAAAAATTACCATCTCTTTGGCAGAAAATATGTGTTCCTTAGAAACCATGTTTTATAAATATGGAATCTGAGAACATTATATTATTCTCCTATAATATTTAAATATAAATTTCTATCATTTTTCCTTTTAATAATGTTATCATGGGAATCTATTATTCTCTTTCCGAATAAGGAATTGTATAGCATTTTTACCTTTCAAAAGAAATGATTTTTACCTCATATGACATGTCCAGATTTTCCACCCATCATTACTAGTAAGATTAATTTTTATGTTTGATAGGATAATTTTTATGAATATTATTCAAAAATAAATCCTAATTGGATGTTTTTTTAAAAATCACGATTTCATTATATGTTTTCAAATTATTTTTCCATGAAATTATTTCAAAAAAAGAAATGAATATTATTCTATAACTAGTTAAGAAAAATAGTTTTCAAAAAAAATTTTGACAACCTTTTATAAATTTTGTAGGAAATTTTTTAAAAAAATGTTTTGAAGATTTTTTTAATTTGTTCATGAAAATAGTTTTAAAAACGTCTTAAAACCCCTCTTATATGTTTTTTAGGAATATGTTTTTCAAATATTTCGAAGCACTTGTTATTGGTCTCCAAAGAAATAGTTTTATAAATAGATTTTAAAGATTTATTTATATATTTTAATGATTATTTTCATGAAAATGAGTTTCAAAAAAATTTTGTCTTATAGATCACTTTTCAAAGACAAATAAAATATTTTCCACATGAAATGTTTTCAAAAAATCCTAATAAGTGATTTTCCATCTAAGGAGACATTTATTTTTGTTAACCAAACCCTTAAAGGATTTGATATAAAGGATATATTCATATTATTTTTGTATAGCTTATTTTTTGATGCAATGATGCTAATGACACCTGTTTCTCTACGATGGGTGATATTCTGTTGAAAGAATCTTTTTTTCATGGGTTATTGTTTAATGAAATGATTTTGGAACCTACCTATTTTCCACAAGTTCTGAAGTGATTAAATTTAAAAGATACCCTTTTAATATTAAGGGATTATGATAGGATGTTTCTATAACCCATATCTTTTAATGGGTTATGATATGATAAAATATTTATTATATTGTGAAACATGAATGATTGATTTTATTATGATATTGGTTGGACTTATATTCGCATCCAATGCATTTGATGCAAAATTTATATCTCATGAGATAATGATGGGAATATAGTCTACAGGGCTATATCCACTATGTGAAGATGGGGAAACCCAATCCCGTACAAAGAAAAGACTACGACTGGGGTTGGTGGTTCATCCCACCCAGTTGGTGTAGTGACCATGAAGATGAATGATGGGGATACCCAATCCACTACTGGATGATGGGAAAACATGATCCCATTCATATAATGGACTATATATATATATATATTTTGTATGACCCACCCGTAGATGCATTTCACATGACGTGGTTTGATAATTTATATCAATTTGAATTGACTTATAGTGAATTATATAACATGTTTATGCATTCCAAAATTCCATGTCATATTCCTATATTATAATTTAATGGATTTTATTCTACATTTATATGTGATTTATGTCATAGGAACATATAATATCTATTCCATTATCTATTTTTTGTGATCATTGATAAAACGGTACAATCTTCTAATGTTAGGATCATGTTTTAATACCCCTACGATTATGCTTATGATTATATGTCTCTCTTGATTTCTGTTATTGAGCATATGATTTATCCCATTTTTTATGTTTCCATCCCCATGTTATGATGATGTATATTAACTATGATTGGTCTAAGAAGTGTACTCTTTATTAAAGACCTAGTGGGGAATAATGTATCTGTATTATTTATTATTTTTTATGTTTCCATACTTCTATAGTCACTTGAAAAATTACAGTCTTTGGAAATCTATTTATAAAATTGTTAATGTATTCTAAAATGTACAAGTAATTTTAATGTATTTCAAGATTGAGTCATTATTGATAGTATAATATCAAATAATTAGTTAAACAATTGAAACATTGATTAGAATTAAATAGTTTAATCTATATAGATATTTCTACGGATATATCTACAGATTTCCATAAGGTTATGTCTAAGGATGAGATAATGTAGAGAAGAATGTCCATGAATTTTGGTAACTGATAAGGTATGTTATTTCATAGAAATTTATACGTGTCTGGATACTACACGTGGATGTGGCTTTTTCACATATATAACTATGGGTTACCTGTCTGACATGATGTCCCTCACTAGACTTTGGGTAATATATTACTTTAAAATGGGATTACTTCACACATTGTTTGACACTCCTGGTTGATATTCATTTGAAATTCAAAAACTATTTAAATTATACGATGAAAGAGATTACTATTAATAACCTATGATAAACCTAATGTGTTATAGATTATGGAATGTATCATAACATAAACATCTTATATGTGATTTTTCTTGATAATGTGGTTCCACGGTATAAAAATCATTTCTTATTCAACGATTTATGGGTTTATCCAATGTAGGGTATTAGAAAGAAAAAGATTAACATTAGATGTGATGTGTAATATTTTGATGGCATGAAAAATCAAATGACCACATGAGGGAATGGTTTTTTGATCTTTTCGAATCTGTTTTCAAGAACATGATCAACAATTTATACTGTTAAAAACTGTTAGAATCTAAAAAGAATAGAAGGAAGGAGTTTCATGAGTGTTCTTGTAATGGAGACCAGAGAGGAAAGAGGATTTGGTATCCATTATATCAAGAATGTGTAAGGAATCAACAAACTGAATGTCTTAGATGAACAAGAAGGTGTTCATATTATGGAAATGATGGACACAAATAAAGTAACTACAATGGGAAAATGAAGAGTTCAGTTAAAGTAATGTATGTTAATGTTTTATTACCTATGGTATTATCAATTAATGAGTTCGTTATATTAAGAATTCATGGGAGTTATGGAAATAAATTTCTTGTGTAGAACACATGTGAATAAAATTAGTAAGTAGAACATGTAATGGGTATTCAACTGATGATTAAGTGACCAAGAATGATAATATTATAGGTTTGTGTTATTTTAATAGAACTTATGATAATCATGAATAAATTTGGTTTATAAATGATAAAATATGATTCATATTTCATATTTTCTAAAATATTTATTTTTGATTAAGTTTATAAATCATGTATAATGTTTTAAGAATAAATTTGTATAATTTAATTGTATATGGCGTGGAATTCAAAGATTATATTACATGGACAATTAAATATATAAAAATTATTAGAAAAATCACTACTAGAATTTGATTGTATTTGTTGAATGGTGTTGTCGAGGTAGAAATGTGATTTCATAGAAATGTGATAATTTGATTACGAAAAGGTAACCCTTAATATCTTCATTATATTGAGATAATGATGTTCAGATAAAGATATGTTTTATAGGGATTGGTAAATTGGATGAAACTGACAATCCTGTAATCGATTAATATTTTTTTGACAATTTTTTTATACTATAATGGATGGTAATACATAATATTTGGTTTTTATTAAAGGAATATATCTAATATACAATGGAATAAAGAAATATGCATGTTTTAAACAATGATTTATGGTAATTCAGGTTATTATTATTTTTAAAAGTGAATATACGATGAGTATGTTCACATGTTTGGAGTATAACCACCCAGATATACTTTGTAATACATTGGGGAGTAATGGTATATTATTTTAAGACATTATTTTTTAATTATCTATATACTCATATTTCTGAAGGGTTATAATGTTAACCATTCATGAAAAAATGCTATTAAATATTGCGGGGTGTATTCATGTAGTGATATTATATTGAAACCCATTGTAAAATGGATATGTAGTGATCAACCATATTTTAGTGATCTTTATTGTTTTTTGGAAATTCTATTAGTATCAAATGAGAATATGGCATCATGTTTTTGGGATAAAACCAATCATGTTTGACAAGGCATATGTTATTGGACCCATGACTGATGTTTGATGAGTATTTTACTCCAACCATTAGCCTAAGTAATGACATAGTTAATATATAATAATTTTTTTGAATAAATATTTTTTATGAAACGTTTGTGTTAATTTTTATTTTTCTAGATTAATTTTCTGACCAAATTGAATTTGAATAATTTTAAGAGGAAAATAATTATAATTTTAGTTCCGTTATGTGACATGAGATATGATAAATTCGTTTTTAGTACTTTAGGAATGAAAAATACTTTCATAACAACATTTTTTTTAATTAATGTATGTATTAGAAATTGTTATAATCATAAAAATAATTAAATTTTTTTTATATAAATATTTAATATTGGTATATTTTCTTATATTGATGGTCAATTAAGGAATTACTCGATGATATTATATTGTTAAAAAATGTGTTTTCCAAATTAGTTAATTTTTGATAAAAAAATTGGATTTTAAATCCTCAGATATTTGTGAATGTGGAGCCCTGAACATTTATTATAACATTAAATTGTTTTTTATGTCCTCAATCACCCTTATAAATAAGTATGCTTTAAATCCATTTCTGATCACCACTACCAACCTCTATTCTACTACAAGGAAACCTAGTAATATGTAACATTCGATAACTGTTATGGTTCCAAAATTCAATTTTTAATGTAGGTTTTAGAATAAATTTTTACTATGTGGGTTTATATTAATGAATCATAAAATTATTAATCCATTGATAACAAATATTAATTTTGATGTAGAAATTCAATTTAAGGTGGGGTAGAATGTAATACCGTGATATTTTGTGTAAATGATTATGAATTAATGAATTATTTTAAATATTTTAAATTTTATTCGACAAAAAACTAATTTTTTATATTAAATAAATATGTTTTGATTGTGTTACCTGAAAAAAACAATTTATTCATGCACTACACACAATATATATTTTATATTTCTCTACAAGACACATCGATGTTATCTTACATTGCAGGAAATAGTGAATTTCCTCTATTGCTTCTGTAACATAGAAGACAATTTTTTAACAAATAACAATATAATATTTATTATAAAATATCTATTAAATTATTATAAATAACTAACTTATGAAAAATATATGTTTACAAAAATATAAGATGTGTTCATAGGTTATCAAATAATTGGTAATAAAAATATAAAAACCAATAGAATATAAAGGATATATTTTTACATTTTCAATAAATAAATTAAATTAATTACTATTAGTCTGTGATATTACTACATTATAAGGGTTTTATATTCAATAAACTATTTTTCATTTTCATCTAATAGATTTGATAAACATAAGATACGAACAGACCTAGTTTTGTGGTAAAAAACAATATTTTCATAAAAAAATATTCACCTCTTATTAATGGATAAGTAATTTTAAAATTAATTGTGGAACTGTTTTATATTCAATGTTTAAATAAAATAATAGTTTAAATACAAAAATCAAATTTAGTTTTGGAAGAACTTTTGATATTTTTCTGCTAATTTTCATTTTTATTGAATAGTTAAAAATATTGAATTTGAATACAATAATGTAATATCATATAATTAATTTATATGGTTATATTATATTTAAAATTTTTATAAATGTCTAATAAATTCATATTTTTATCCATTATACCAATTTTTTTCTTGATATCTATATCACATTGAAATTGTGTATAAATTTTTAGCAATCTTTTGGATATTAATTAATGTTAAAACCAGCAGTATCATACCAAATGTGTGATTATTTTGATATTAATTTAACCCAATTATGTGAATGGAACTAGTAAAAATGGATTTAATATTTGGGTTTATAATGATTTGTACTTTCTATTTTTTTTCAAAAAACAATTTACCGAAAATATTAGTGAATTCTGTTAAAATAAATTACAGTGATTGAGGTAAAATTAATCTTACCAAGGGAATAATACTTATACATAAAGAATGAAATGATCTATAAAATTTCCAAAAAACGCATTTTTTGGAGTAACATCATCCAAAAACATCCATTATTTTTTCATTTTTAAGAATTTTGTTTGGTATAAATGTTGTTTCACCAAACATGATTTCAAAAAATCCAAGTGTGTCCTTTCTCATCCCTGAAATAGGCCACCACATATCCTACATCCTCAATACTCTAAAATCAGATAGGTTTGGAAAATATATTCCCAATCCAGTTATCAACATCCCTCTATTCCTCTTTCATGCCCACCTTTGATGAAAATTTCATCAATGAAATCACTTTGGTGCAATCCAAATAGAGTTACACGATTAAGAGGTGACACCCTCTATCATGTTCCCACCTTTTATTTACATTATATCTAACTAAAGTATTATTATTCCCTAATTTAATAAAAAAAATATTATCGTAAATATATTAGGATGTTTTTATTATAAGGGTTATACCTAGAATTTCACACACATCTATCAAATAGGTAACGTACGTATTGTTTATGTGTACGTAGAACTACTTCCCAATGAAATGATGATTGTTTAGTTTTACATTACCGCATCTCACAGTGTAAATAATGATGAAAACAATATATATATATATATATATATATGATTTATGTGATATTTATAATTTCTTTATTCTTAATTTATTTTTATTTAGAATATTTTGTTAATATTTTCATCTTGTGTATATTTGATAATTTTTTTGAGAAATTATTGAATAATGCCCCCACAAAGTGTTGTGATTCATTCACACACAATATAGAATTTGTTAAGAACATGTTTATTGAACTTATATGACATATATGACATAATAATACAAGTTTAATGATATTATACAAAAAAATAAATATTCATATATGTCAATTAGTTTCATTATTTAAATATGTTAATAAAAATGAATGTGGCAACTTTTCTTAGAGGGACATGTGTCGTGACAAACAGCAGACTACCTCCAATAAAACAATAGATAGTGACAAGAACCGAGTATGAATATCCCACATATTTGAGGCACTATCCTAAATTAAAAATTCACATGAACATATATTCATATAACAAATTTTGAAATGTAAAAACACTAATTAACCTATTCATGCAGACAGTTATATCCCACAACCACAGTATATTAGTGAGTGTATTGTATGATATAAGGGATAATTAAAAGACCCAAAAAATGTTTCTATAACCATAAGTCCATCCTATATGAAAATAGGTACTGGGGAAGCTGTCTGAAAAGCTGTAGGAACACACCTTGGTATGTCTGCTCTCACAAAGCACTACCTCGTCCTGGTTTTCCTAAGACCCTATCGAATGTTTGATCCTCTATAAAAAAACATTATAAACGTGGGAAAAGCATGTGCGGGGTTATGTATAACAATACCAAGTAGGAAACCCCAAAACCTTAAAGAAAAACCACAATGAAATTCTATAAAAGAAAGTATAGTTATCTCAACATAGGTACATGACTATAACACATATTACAAGAACATCCATATAGAATCAACCCAAGACACAATGTCTTAAGGTTATCCACAACCAACTATTAGACATTGGATTTTACTTTTATAATTATCATTCCTAGAGAACACACTCCCGGATCCATGATATCATTATAGACACATGTGAATAAGACTATTCATTTGTAACCCACCCCAAAAGAACACATTGGTCAAGGAATATAGTGATACCCAGAGAGGGGATACTAACCAAACATAATGAGGAATACCATTTAACCAATCTAGATTTACCCACTACATTGAGTATCTTTCCCATACACATTATGGAAACCACTAACCCTTCTGATGTGGACACCTAGATGGGGCACCAAATCCCATCACTAGATTTGTTACATAGATTCCAAAAAAACCCAACGAAGGTTGATATAGGATTTCACTACAGTCCCACTGGGTGATACCATACTCTATGTGGGACTTGTACTCTATAGGGGATTATTATCAATTTTTATGGACATAATTTTATGCTGAACACTCGAGTAAAATACAAAGGGAATACTCACAACCTACACTTGTCAAAAATAAAAACTCAGTACATCTCATTGAAGGATGAACTCAACTTTGGGGTCTCAATGTCATAGAAATCTCATTAAACATAAATAAATTTTCAATGTTATAGTAGTTTGAAATTTCAATGTGGGTCGCAAGGCTCATGGCCAACTGTGGCGGTTGACCACCTAGAACAGCTGCATGTGGAAGGGCGGTGGGGGTCGGTCCACCTATCATGTCTGACCGGCTATGATGGTCGACTATTTGTAGTCTCACCCATGAGGCCTCTACACCACGATAGTTGGAGCTATCAAGGCTTATAGAGGATGATAGTGTGGCTCCATTTAGGTCACCTTGGGTTAGAATTGGTTTGACCCCATCTGGACCAGCTCTACATGTCTCTCCTATCCAATACCATATCCCTTGGCACTGTCTTCTCGATTGTTGGCCTCATTTCTCATTTAATATGGGCCGCCTGGCCACCTCCATGGCCTCTTCCTCAGTCCAATATCTAATCTGCATCCATGAGCCACTATTTTTCCTCTAGTTTCCAAATTTCAGAATGGTCATAGATCAAGCTCCTTGTGACCCCATTTACAAAAAACCATTTAATGTTGGTATTTTCCCTCCAATATGTGGGTCAAATCGCATTCAGAACATCACAAAAAAATTGAACAGGGAACCACTAGGTTCTAATGGTGAAAGACGTGATGAACTACAGGTTGAAATCCATATAAAACACAAATATGTTGTACAAACCTCAGCCATGTTGGGTTGGCCTCGAATTATTCTCATTATAATGAAGTACAATGAAAAAATTCAAGAAAAATCCCAAAATAATCCATGAAATTATAAAACATCCTACAATGATCAAACAATGGAACAAACTATTCATGGACTAAACAATTTACATCATGTAAATATAGTATTGGGAAACCAAAATGAAACAATTTCTCAACATTAATTCAATTTGATCATTGATGAGAAATAAATCATTTTTGAAATAGATCCATCACCATTCACCAATAGATTTTCTAGAGGATTTTTACTTCATTCCTCTAGAAAAGTTATTTTACTATTATATTAACACATAATTTTTGACAAAGGATTAATAAAAAAAGTTTATGTATTTAATACAGACACTTTTTTAAATTATTTTATTTATGGTTACGTCCTTCATGACTACTTCTAAAAAGACCCACACTGACTAATCTTAAGTCACCCCTGAGGTAAATCGGCAATTATAAGCACAATATTGTCCTCACATTTATGATCTAAAATCCCATTTAATATATATTCATCTTCTTTAGTTAAACCACGCATTAGTTATATTAAAATGGGTTTTATTTTAAAAAATGGTTACAATGGGCCTCAAAATTTCATTCAATCTCAGCTCTATCTCAAAATCAATACATATAATATCTAAAAATAATACATTGTTAATTGGAGACATTAATTTCTCCCCACCTTGGGTATTTAAATACCTAAATTCCAATACATGGGCTACTCAAAATGATGTGGGTGCTAAGAATGAATCTCAGCCTCCCGCTCCCATATACTCTCCTAAAGATTAAGGTTCTACCACCCAACACGAACTAATGAAATCTCTTTCCCAGAAAGGATCATATCATGCTGATCCTCAAACTCAAAAAACTACACTGCAAAAGTCATTCCATCCTTGATGTCCATCTTATCCTAGTCGATGATGGGGGATGAGTCATGCACATACACCCTCAACTGTGACACATAAAATATGTTGTGTACCAGCACAATTTGTGGTGGTTGATCAATAAATTATACCCCCTCGGAAACTCTATATTATATCTAGAAAGGGCTGATGATCCTAATAGATATCATTTCCCCCAATAAAATATTCATAATTGTCGTCAAGGTGAAATCAAAATGAACACATTATCTCCTTCCACAAACTCCAAAGGCCTCCCTTTCCTATTAGCATTAACCAACTAATGTATCTCTGCAGTATTATCTATTCCAGGATGATCGTCATGTTCTCTATAGTGTTTTTCACCAACTACATGACCATGAGTTCATAATGTCCTTGGCAAATCTGACAAAGGGACGACCTACATTTTCACCCGTATAAGGCCTCAAATGGTACCATAAAATGGTTGAGTGATAACTGTTGTTTAATTACAACTCCACCAAGGGTATGTTATCCAACCAACTATGGATAAATACTAACATGAAGGTCCATAGAATATCCTCTATAAACTAAATGCTCTTCTCAATTTGGTCATCCGTTTGTCGGTGGAATAATTTTCTCAAGAATAACTAGGCCCCAAACACATCCTGCAATCACATCCAAAACTATGATGTAATGTGATCATAAAGATATAAAAATTTCATCAACAGAACACCATAGTGCCAAAATGCATACTACATGTAGAGGCATCTCAATATATATCTTTAACATTCAAATCATATTTCTATGAAGATGGATAACTTGGTTATTTAGTCAGTGATCACCCAGATGCCATCATGCCCTCTAGTTGTTCATGGTAAAACCATCATGAAGTCCAAATAAATACCATACCACTTACATCTTAGAACATTGAGTCATTGAGGCTAATTGTCTAGAACATGGTTCTTTTCCTTCACTTGTCACCATATACGGAATCAAGAGAAAAATATGAAACCCCCTTCATCATTCCTGACCACCAAAACTGACATAAGAGGTATTGGTACATATTTTCCACCCCTGGATGTACTAATAAAGAGGATGTATGACACTACCTCAAAACCCCTCCACCAATTCCACTGAAACTATTATATGTCATATGAAAAGAACAGTGTTCTATCCACCCTTGTATTATCCATCACGAGAATGCGTTGTGGAAGCCTGATCAAATAACTTTTCTCAATAGGTATCCCCAATATGTGTCTCCCCAAATGGGTTTATGAATATAGTTGTGATAGCCATCTAATATATGTAAAAATCCCCATATCCATCCTAAAAGGATTACTACAATGAGCATAAATACTTATAATCCTCATTCATAAGATGTGAACTTGATCTACTTATGTGAGAATCTCTCACCACATTCCCCTTCCCAATATTATAGAAAGTCTAAAAGATATAGTCCAAGAGGAACTCCATCTATCACCTCTATATTATGCTTATATTTCTTGAAGAGAATATATAGTTTAAGACATTTGTGATCAAATTATACAATAAACAACTTACCCATTAGGTAGGGTCACAACATATTCTATGTGATGACAACAGCTACAAACTCAAGATCCTGGGTTATATAGTTCTACTCGGGTTGTTTCAAATGACTTGAACCATATAGAATCACCACATACCTCTATATTAGGAAAAACTAATGCCTAGATCCTATTACATTGTAGAACACTTTTTATTCAGCACCCACCTCTAGAAATCTCATGATTGGAGAACTCATCAATATCTACCTCAACTAGTTAAAATTATTTGGGAACTTTTACATTCACATGAATGGATTCCCCATTCATTTAAATGATATATAGGATTCTACCAACCTATAGATGTTTGGTACAAACCTCTGATAGTACCCTTACAAACCAAGGAAACTATGCCTCTTGGTAACACTCTTCGGTGGATCCCAACCAAGAAATTCCCCAACCATAAATGGATCCACTACAACTCCAGCCTCTGAGATGACGCGTCCTAGAAAATGCAACTCATAAATCCAGAACGGAAAATTTGAGAGCATCCCATAAATTTGGATCTATCAATGTTTGTCTAAAACCATCCTCCATAGTCTCTTGTGCTCCTCCTTTGATGCCTAGTACACTAAGATGTCATCAAAAATGACCACCATGAACCAGTATAGGAATGGGTGAAAGATTTAGTTCATGTGTATTGTAAAGACTACTGGGGTGTTCTCTCATTGTTTGTCTAGGACCATCCTCCATACTCGTAGTTGGTTATACCCATATATAAGGATATTTTTTTAGAAACACCACACCCTATTAACGAAAAAGGTGATTCCATCGATCCTCAATAATATATATTTATTATTTACTGTCACCTCGTTCAAGAGCTAATATTCCACACAAAACCGAAATCACCCATCTACCATATTTGAAAATAGAACATGCTCTTCCCTGTGTTAGACATTAGGTCTCACGAATCCCTTCCTTTAAATGTCAACCAACTATACCCTTATATGAATAAGATCTAAAAGTTCAATATGATGTGAAGGTGTTGATATCGTTGTCTTCCCATGGTAAAAATCAATACAGTAGTCTATATCATAATGGGTAGGTAAACCTGGAACATACTCAAGAAAGATGATTTCATAATCATACCCCAAGTATGAGACTGAGGATCATATCATCCACTTCACCAAGGATCTGGCTATCCAACTCATGAGTGATTTGATACACCCTCTTATGTGTGTGGCTGTGATATGCTTCTTGTGTTTCATTTTCACCAACAAAAAAAATCAGCTTCCAACATTATTTACACAATGATCTCTATTCCTAAAACAATCAATCTGATCATGATCAGTCAACAAATAGTTCATACTAAGAATGAAATCGTAAGGACTCAATTCCTCTATTAAGATATAACACCCAAAACAGACGTCACGAAAGATTCAGGTCACATTGTTGGTACCTATGTATGTTCATTGAATCACCTCCTTGAGGTGTCTCCAAGTGTAAGGGTCATGTCAATGGTTCAACCATAATCTCCAAGTCTTTAAAATGCTTCATGGATGGAAATTATTGAATAAAACATGTGACTATCAAAACACAAGAATAGTTGAAACGATGTAGATCGTACCCCAAATCATCCATCGGTCCATAGGGTCATAAGCATTTATTTCATGCAACTAGAATCATCACTATCCACCAACTCACTAATCATGGTGTGGAACACTTGGGGTGGTGGTAGAACGTAAATCATCTGACAACCTCATGCTACCCTTCCTGCTCCTTTAACACAACATCAAACCGATGGACCTCCATGCTTCTATCTCAACCTCTACCTCAGTGGTCCCTTGATCTTCTCTCGATCAGTTATACGATGGATTGAGAAATCAAATTCTAGATGATCTCAAATGTTGTATGATAAACACCATCATTCCCATGACTGAATCAAGCTTCTCTAGGAGCCCTGCACCACTGAAATCAAGTACTGGGACTGACTCCTAAAGTGGATGATCAACATTGATACCTACAATTTCCATTAGCTATATGTATTTGAGGTCTCAACTACATAGTGCCAACTTATAGACCACACTACTAATTTTTCCTCAACTAGAAATATCTCATCTAGTAAGTCTCACTAAACGTTCCAAGAATATGTCAGAATGATAAAGGGATATCATTTTTTCCTAGATGTCCAGGAGTTTGTCCTGGTTAAAGGACATTGTCCAGAATAATTTTCCCTATATAATATACAATGTGTAGTGAAAAATAACAGTAAATTTTACGAATAATTTATAATGGTCATAGTACATCGCTATAGATGTGGCAGCTCTTGTATATGCACAGATCGTAATGTTGCTGGATTGAACTCATCTCTGAATAGGTGCTCAATTTCTATCTAGGAGAAAGTTGTGTCATCATTTTTTTGAGTCACTATGCTCCACCATCACCCTAAAAAGCCTTGAAAATGAATTTTGACATGAATTTAAGTTTGATCATCATGCATCCTCACAAAGAGAAAAACATGTGTGTCTTCTTCTTGTCAATCATATCCATCTAGTTGTCAAGATCACTTCAAATCCTAGAATTTAAATGACCATGAAAATTGTGCAATGAACTCGTCCTACATTCATCCTTAGAGGATATTATTAGTAGTATATGATTCTTGACAGGTGGTGGTATAACTGGTAAACCATTAGAATGCTCTATCTCTAGTACATGCCACTCCACCAATGCATCTTCCGGAGGAAGATCGTCATTATAATCACACAATGGAATCCTCTCTAGTGGACTATGTGTAGGCATCCTAAAATAAAATAAGATATACTATATACAATATAGTATAAATAGATATTATACTCAATAAATACAACGAAAAGACCTCCATTCTTATATGATTCATTTTCCAATGTTTTTTCCTATATCTAGTGTTTTAATTACAAAGTAAAAATATAGGTTTTCTGTGTCCTGGTGTATGGATACGTCAGCCACTGCACCAACACTAGATTCCCTAGAATGAAATCTAAAATCAAAACACCTAACACTTTTTCCCCAAACCAATATCAAAAACTCTTAATCCAAAATTATAATAGACCAACTGTAATACAACTCTTTCATGACTCATCCTAGAGGGGACTATTTCCGGACTTTCTTAATCCCACATATAATTGGTTAGGTGCGACTAACTAGAAAAAAGTAAGAATATCCAACAACTGGGAGGAATTCTAATAAATTACATATACACATAGACACCACTCCAACTTACAAATGGTAAAATGTAAAAACACCAAGTAAACAATTCATGCTTTCCACTCTATCCCACAAATATATTACCCTAATGAACATACTGGAATGTAATCATAGAAAAATAAAATACATCTCAAAGACGTTTGTAATTCCAAGACCAACTTTAATGAAAAGTGGTTTTGGGATTTCTCTATGAAATGTCATAGAAGCATACCTTATTATGTCTTGTCTCACAATGAACCGCCGGGTCATGTCCTACCTAGGACTCCATCAAATGGTCGATCATCTATAGAATAAATGACACATGAGGAAAAGTCTCTTGAAATGGGTGATAAAAAAATAGTAATATAATTGAAACTAAAAATAAATACCATAAATAAAAACCACAATGGAATGTACAATCATCATTACACAATTATAGGTATATAGAACATATAACAAGAACATCCATATATACTAAAACCAAGACATAAAAATATTGAGTTATTCCACAAGAAATTACCAGTTACAAGACTCAACACGAACCATTATTGTTTTGGGACAATGAACTCCTCAAGTCATGATGTCAATAGAGACACTCAAGTAGAGGTCTAGCTTATTTTGTCCCCGCCTAAATAGAAGTCATTTTTCATGTATGACTATAATACATAGAGAGGGTATCCAACCTAGTCATACTAGTAAATACAATGTACCCATTCTGGAACAACCTACAACATAAGGAATGATTCCCAGACACACTGTGGAATAGCACTGACCCTACTGTTGCAGCTTGCTAGATGGAGGACCAGCACCCTGATCATAGTGGTTATCTCAATTACACAAAACTACAGTAGGGGTGATAGAATATCACACTCTAGTCTCATTGAGGTTAACCATACTATCTTTGGTACATGGCCTCTAGTGGGTATTAAAATCCATATATGTGTAAATAATGTTGAACAGAACCCTCATGGAATGGACAAATGGAACACTCTCCATGTAACTGGACTAAACTAAAAACTGACCACTTGTATCAAAAAAAACCATCTCAACCTTAGGGTCTCAATGTGATATATGGATCATCAAATGGATATACCATTTAAAAAAAATGGAAATTAAAAATTTCATAGGGTATCATTGGGCTCTTTGATAGACTACACAATTGGTCCATCATCCATGGCCTTCGGTCAGATGGATTGGCGGCCTATAGACTGACCAAATAGGGAAATTGACTATCATAGACAATGGTATGTGTCCATAGCTCATGGTAGACCATTGTGTTGGGCCATGGTGTGGCTCAACTGTAGTCACCCACAATCTGACCAGGGTCTGACCCACATGGCCTAGACTGGCCATCCTAGCCCTGCTCGACCTTCCTGGCTCGACTCATCTCCCTTATCCAAACATGCTCATGTGTGGGAACCTTACCCACTACACATGGACCACCGCATGTGGCCAACTAGTCCACGTCTGAGGCCTTCAGTCCACAAAGATGATGGTCGTGTCTCACGTGTCTGTCACTGTGGCCCACTCCCACATCTACGTCCCTGATGCTCTTTTCATTCTACTGTGTCTAAAAATAAAAATGATTGTATATCTGAAATCCTTATGTCTTAATATACATAGATCCATCCACTATTTTCAGTATTTCTCGAATATGGGGTCTCATTATGTTCGTAGCCACTTTTAAATTTCAATCCAGGTTCCACGAGGTTCCAAAAGTGAATAATGGGATGAATAGTAGGGGTAAATACATATAAAACATAGATGGGGAATGAACCTCAATTGTGTTAGGATGGCCTTGAATCATTCTCGTTAGAATGAATAATGAAGAATCAAATAATGAAAACAATAAAAATAGTGTCAAAATTTACAAACAGTCCCCCAATGATCGAATTGTGGATCAATATTTTCATGGATTGATTTTTGTTCATCCTGGAAATCATAAAGGAGGAAACCAAAATTAATCAATAACCATACCTTGATTTTGTTCGACCACTAGAAATTAATGTGGCATAGTTTGACCGATTCATCAAATCTGAGGTCCATCAATCGATCAAACAACCTTCACCCACCAATGGTTATTCTAAAGGTTCTTTCTACACACCTCTAGAGAAAACTACTGGGTTATTATACTATCCCTAAATTTATGAAAAATACTTAATAAAATGAAATTTTCTACATAAAAAAAATCCATTATTAAATTATTTTATTAATGATTACACGATCCATGATTTTTTCATTAGAAAACCCATACTGACTAAATTTATGTCTTTCATAGTGTAAAAACTCCATTCTATATCAACAGTGCAATATGATTTCTAATTCGTGCACCTATTTAAGAGTAATTCAACTTTATTATGAAAATGTGTACTCATGCTATTTTAATGTTTAATATTTTTCAAAAACTTTTTTTGAGAACATCGGGCCTCAAAATAACATATCATCGTATGCTTGGTCTCAAAATGAATCCATAAAATATCGAAAAAAATATATGGAAAATCCAAGACATTACACAGAAGAAGTGTTCATGCATACGTTTGACCTATCCTCTCCCTGAAAGGTGCATTCCTTTTCATTCATCTATATACTAAATATTTTTATATTAAAAATATAGTGAATAATATATATATTTATATCATTTTTTCATTCTTGAAATCATTATATAACTATAAAAACCAATGATATAAAACATTATTACAAAAGTGAAAAATACAGTGAATAATACCCACAACATAACCAAAACATGGAATTATTAACAACTATGTAACATAATGTCATAATGAAAGCATATGTTTTATTAGATATTAAAATATCATTCTTTAAATTATGTATAATAAAATTACATTTCTTATAAATGAGTTTTTAATGTGTATGATGTGATTCTAGACACAAGGTAAGGGAATTTAATCACACTTTTTATGTCTACGAGATACACAATTTATTCAACATCCATTCCTTTTTATGGGTGTATACTTCCCATTGATGTTTTTAATGATTATTATAAATAATATTATGAGTATTTTCATATCTACGTTATGATATTTCCTTTCATGGGGTTTATGTTTCAGATGTTACGAAATCAGTAATGTAATTGAGTCTCAATTTTCCATCTTAGGGGCAAATGTCATGTAATGCACATTTATTATTCCTAAAGGTGTACACAATTACATTGAAATGTTATATCATGAATATAATACTTTCCCTGATATTTAAGTATTCATTTAATTTCCTTTTCATAAATAGTGAGTATGGTTCACAGATACCAAGTAGTAGTAGTTTATTAAAACAATATCATTGCTTTTAATGATTGTTTATTTTAATGCTTCATTTCAAGAAATATTATTATAAATATTTCAATAACACTAATGAAAATTTTTAAGATAAAGAATTTGGTGTTATACCCATGTAATGAAACCGTTCTTCTAATATTTGGTAAATTAGGTAGTTATGAAGGTGTTTTTAATAAAGACCAACATTACAATCTCATCAATCAGAAATCTGTGTTCCTTCAAAACCAATTTTTCTAAATAATGTTTCCAAGAACATTATACTATTCTACTATAATCATTAAAATAATTTTGTATGATTTTATCATTATACTAATTTTTTCAAAGGAATATTTTGTCACATTCTGAACAAGTCATTTTTCTGACCTTTTTACTGTGCAAAAGGAATTATCTTTTTATATTGTATGACATGTAGATATTTTCCCACAATATTGTTTATGAAGCATAATTTGATTGTATAATTGGTTAATTTTTATGAATATGGATTTTAAATTAATTTTCAAATAAATTTTTTTCAAAACTATTTTTAGTTTTCAATATATGTTTTTAAAATATTTTTCAAGGATTGTATTTTTAAAAATGTTAAAAATTTTATTTTAAATGTTTTCAAGAAAATTTGTTTTCTAAATATATTCAATCTCCTTTTATAAGTTTCCACGAAAATGGTTTTTCAATCATTTTTAATATCCTTTTATATGCTTTCAAGGAACGTGTTTTTCAAAACATTTCAATCTCTCTTTATACGATTACAAGTAAAAAGGTTTCCAAAATGTTTTAAAATAATTCCATATACTTTCTTAAGTTTATTTTCAAGAAAATAGATTTCAGAAGATTTTTTATTTTAATGATTATTTTTCATAGAATAAATGATATTTTACTAAAGATATGTTTTGAAAATATCTTTCTATGTTTCCATACATCTAAGATTATATCTGTAATTGTTACTCAAGACCTGATAGGGAATGATCCAAAGGACACATTCATATTTTTATCAAATGTTCTTTGTTTCAATAGAATGATTCCAGGGAAACATGTTTTCTCTTCCATGAGTTATATGTTTGAAACATGATTCTCCTCATAGGTTATGGTTTGATGAAATTATTATGAAACCTATATCTTTTACATTTGTTATTACATGATAAAATGTTAAGGATATGCTTTTCATTTCATGAGATTATGAAAGTATGTTTATAAAACCAATATCTTGTAGGTGTCATGATATGATGATGTTTTTATTACCTTGAGTCACATTTATGTTTTATTTTATTATGAGCAGGGATGGACTTAAATATCCACCCAATTCAATAGGTAAATATTTATATATGATTAGATAATTATGGGAATAATATCAATGGTTTTGATCCACAATGGGATGATAGAGATATCTGACGCCTTAAATGGAAAGGACTGTGACTGGGGATGGTGGTGCATACCACCCAATAGGTGTAGTCGCTATGAAGATGAATGATGTGGATATTAGATACAATATGGGAATATGGGGATACCCGATCCACTAAGGTATGATGGGGAAACCCGATCCCTTATAAGAAGATGTCTATGATTAGGGATAGTTTTGTGTACCGCTTAGTATATAAAACTCACATGAAGTTCCATGATGTGTTGTGTGAATGTGACTTGACTTTTGGGGAATGATATCTCATTCTTATTCATTCCAAAATTCCATGTCTTATTCCTATGTTATGATTTCATGGCTTATGTTCTTTATTTCCCTGAGATTCATGTCTTATGAGTATCTATGATCGATGCCACTATTCAAGTTTATGATCATTGATATGATGGTTATGATATTCTAATGTTATGATAATGTACTCTTACCCCAATTCTCATATTTATGATTATATTTGACCATTGTTAACCATTACTAAGAACCAATGATGTAACACCCCGCCCCTACCTCATTGGCTTGAGGAGGTGGTGAGGGACACATAGCCTTAAGCGACGTTCCCAAGATGCCAAAGGCTGGAAATAAATGTCGAGGACTTCATGATCATATTGGGGAATGATTTTCCCTCAAGACAAAACAAACCAATCCATCCACTAACAGCCACTATATAATTCATGTCAATTAAATTACCCAACCATGAATTCCCAAAAGACAACCAAGTTGTTCCACAACACCACCCAAAAACAATACAAGAAAACATGTCCACACAACATCAGAGTACACTATGGAAACTGAACAACCAAACACAACATCCCATGGCACCACCATAGCTCCACACCAAGCTCCACGCTCCATGCTCCGTCGTGACATCACAATGCTCCACTAACGGAGGGAGAAGCCTTACCTTTTCCCACAACACAGAATACAACATCTGTAAAGGCAAAAACTTTCCAATGCAGGGGGGTGAGTACTAAAACTTTGTAGGTTTTCCCCAAATTTCTTCCCTAGACACACCACTAGGTTAAAACCATTATCACATTTTAAAAAAAATAGTTTATATAAAATAAACACAAGTGCTACCATTACCATAAGCCAAACATGACCTTACCAAGCCATCACATCCATCACATGTAACCAAGGGAAAGAAAACCAAACATGTCACAAGACATATCATCATTTTCACATTATCACAACAATTCCATCTTGCTAATAAATGCACAAAAAAACCATAACAACCAAACGGTGGAGCTTTCATCCAACCCGTTCACCCATTCACTCCAAGCTGCACTTCCCATCCATTTATCCTTGATGGTGTCCCTTCCTTCCACTATCCATCTCCTTTTTATAGTGGTACTTCTCGCTACTTCCACACAACATTACAATCAATAAAAACCAAGCATATAATGCACCACAGTCACAACCACATGAAATCAAACAATTCCATTGAATAACAATCCTCTTCAATAAATCACCAATCTATTGAAACCCATTTATCATGCCAAACAACATTTCAATTAAACAACCATTTTATTCAAAACCATTTCCATCAATCATTTTCACAAATCATCCATCGCATTCCATTTTAAAATCTTCATTTTAAAATCCCCAAAAATATCATTTCAGCACAAAACCCACTTTTTCCCAACAATCCCCAAAACATTACCCAAGGGATTTCTAACCCATTTAGAACATCAATAGATAATTAAAATCAAGAAAAAAAAATTAATTATAACCAAAACCATTAGCTCTATACAAGTGGAGTTGAGAGAGAATCCATCTACCCATAAGGTTCTTGAGAAATTGACCCACGAACAACCGCACCTCAAATCCAGCGAACGCACCACCGAAACCACTGTGGATCGCTTCCCCTAACATCCACAGGACTTAACAACATCATCCAATGAAACAAAAACCCTATATATACAAACAATAGTGTATATATAGAAAACCAAGAAAGAGAGGGATGTAGATCTAGAGGAAAAACACTAGGAAACCAAGAGGAGAGACTTACCCGGGAGAAACCACCTTCAAACCGCCATGAAACCCCTTTGAATTTCTTCCAAATAGAGAGGGAGAGTACCCTCAACCCCTCAGAACCCAAAATCATGACTGAGGCTCGAGTGGGAGGAAGATTGTTGTGAAATGAGGCAATCACTAGTGAGCTTGGGTTTTAAAACCCTAACATTACATGGTTTCACGGTTATACCGCACGGTTTGGGAAACCTTGCGCTAACCATGCGCATGCTACTGCCTCGAGTGCAAGGGTCTGCACGGTTTCCTCACGTGGTTTGGAAAACTGTGTGTAGTCTGCGTGAAGCTTACTATCTCCCCATGCACGGTTTCCTGGGGAATATTCATGGTTTACACTAACCAAGCTCAAACTGTGCACCCCTTTAAAATCCGCCATACTCATCCAAAACCATTCCAAAATCTCCCAACCTCTTCCCAACACATATGATGCAATTTAAACACATATAAATTCATAAAAAGGCCACATAACTCAACCCAAGGGGTACTTCTTTATCCCCACCATTGGAATTTATGTCCTTGGAATGTAGTGAACCCGCCCTTTGCCGAAAGAGCTCAGGCCACAACTCGACCATCTCTTTATCATGCTCCCAAATTTCCTATTGAATCTAACCATGTTTCCACAAAACATGAACTAAAACAATGATTTTACAACTAAAGACTTTATCTTGCCTATCCACAACCCACAATGGCACATGTACCAACTAAGAATCAAGTTCTCTCTTAACATGATCCCATCCTATCACATGGTCATGATCTAGATAATAATTTTTCAACTATGTCACATGAAGCACATTGTGCACCGGACTGATCCTTGGAGGAAAATTCAAATGATAAGCCACCTCACCAACCCACTCAATAAACTCAAATGGTCCAATATACCGTGGAGATAACATTCCCTAATTTCCAAACCGACGATGTCCCAACCAAGGAAGGATCCTCAAGAAAACATGATCACTCACCTCGAACGACAACGGCAGTCGACGATGATCCACATATTATTTCTGATGAATCTAGGTCATCTCCATTCTCTTCCTGATCAACATGATCTTCTACATAGTCTCCTAGAAAAGGCTCGGTCCAACGATCAAGGACTCACCCATTTCCACACATCATAGTGGAGAATGACATGGCCTCCCACACAACTCTTCAAACGAAGTCATCTCTATGGATGCCCGATAACTGTTATTGTTTGAAAACTCAGCCAACAATAAGTGATCCCCCCATGATCCCCCGAATCCATGATAGAATCCCACAACATATCCTCTAGAGTTTGTATCATCCTCTCAGATTGACCATCCGTTTAAGGGTGATACACCGTTCTCATAGTCAACTTTGTCCCAAGGGCTTGGTGTAAGGAATTCTAGAAATGAGATGTAAATCTCAGATCCCTATATGATACAATAGAAACTGGAAAACCATGCCCCTTTACCACCTCTTAGATATAGATTTTGGACAGATCCTCCACCGTATGAGATTCATGAATCAGGATGAAATGGGCTGACGTCATTAGCAAATACACTATCACCCAAATAGAATCATGCTTTCTGACCATTCGTGGGAGACCTGTATCAAAATCCATATCTATTTGTTCCCACATAGAAACAGGGATCGATAAAGACTGAATCATTCATGTCGGCCTCTGATGCTCTTCCTTGACCTATTGTCATGTAAAGGATCTCGAAACAAACTTAACGACTCTTCTTTTCATACCAACCCACCAAAACTGCGCTTTCAACACTTTATACATTTTCTGAATTCTAGGATGAAAACCCCACCTAGAATGATGATATGGTCTGAGAAGATCCTCCTGACAAACAAATGGTACAACCATCCGATTCAAAAAACACAAAACCGAATCTCCATTCATTTTCCAACCCTCAGTTTTATCCCCACCATTGAGTCACAACCACATGGTCACACACTCAGAATCAGATATATGTGCCTCTTTAACTAGGTCAACCAAGTCGGGAATCAAAAAAACCAGAAAGAAGACCGCTCTATGTTCCTGGTCCACACATTCAAACTTCATATCAGCTATAACTGACATCAATTGCCACTGGTCTAATGCCAGGTTTACCACATGGGCATATGATTTTCTACTTGATGCATCTACCACCGAATTTCCCTTAACTGGTGTGTACATCATGTCAAAATCAAACATCAGATGATTTTCCATCCATCTTTTTTTTCACATGTTCAAATCATATTTTGAGAAAATGTGCTTCAAGGTCTTATGATCTGCATATACAGTTAATTTATCACCAAAGAGAAAAGGACGCCACATTTTCAAATCATGGACCACTACTGCCAACTCTAAATCATGTGTTGGGTAGTTCTTCTCATGCACACTCAACTGTTGTGGTCCATACCCAACCACATGATTCCCATGCATGAGAACACACCCAATCCATGATCCTGATGCATCACAATACACCACATACCATTTTCCTAGTTCTGAAAAAACCAAGATTAGTGCTGATGTAAGGATAACATTTAGCTCATCGAAACGCTGCTGACACTATTCATTACACTGGAATGGAACATTTGTTCTTGTCAAAGCTGTCATCGCCGAAGCCAATTGTGAAAAATGTGAACAAAATGCTGGTAATACCAAGCTAGACCAAGAAAAATCTCTATCTCAAACACATTCTTTGGCTGTTGCCACGAGATAGCAACCTCTATCTTTTCCGGATCGACTAAAACACCCCTTTCAGAAATCACATTGCCATGACAACGAACATCCCGTATCCAAAAGTATCACTTTGAAAATTTTGCATACAACTGTTGATGCGTCAACTTCCCCAGCACTGTCGCTAAGTGCTACTCATGCTCCACCCTTATCATTGAATACATCAAAATATCTTCTACAAACACTACCACAAATGAATCTAGATATCTCTGAAATATCTGATTCATCAATGCCATAAACACAGCTGTCACATTCGTTAGACCAAAGGGAATAACCATATATTCATAATGTCAATATAAACTTCTGAAAGCTATTTTAGGAATATCCTCCTTCCTCAACTGCAATTGATGATTTCCCGACCTCAGGTCTATCTTGGAGAACCACTGGGCTCCCCTCAACTGGTCGAACATATCATCGATTCATGGAATTAGATATCTATTATTTATTGTAACTTGGTTAGGTCTACGATAATCAACACATAACCTCAAGGTTCCATCTGTCTTTTTCACTAAAAACATCATCACTACCCATGGATTGTGCTATCCCTGATAAATCCTTAGTTTTATAAATCTTCCAACCAGGATTTCAATTCCCGCAATTCAGCTGTTTCCATCCAATAAGACCAAAGTGAGATAAGACTGGTCCCCAGAAAGAGATCAATCATAAACTTCATTTCAATTACGGTAGGTAACCCAGAGAATTATTCAGGAGAAACATCCATGAACTGATCTACCACTGCCGGAAGAACACTCTGCTCAACACCCTCTACCGATTCTAATGACAATACCACCAACTGATACGATAACGTACCCACTGCAGGTTCCAGAAAACCCATTTCACCCTACCATTCATGCTTCTATCCTCTAAAGAGATGTATAATGCCATCTGGTGTCATAAAATACAATTTCAGCACATTACAGTTGATGTGGGCCTTATACGCCACTTTACAATCCATTCCCAGGATTACATCATACCCATCCTTCTCAAGCATTGAAAAATTCCACATTAGCTCAACCTCACCCACAATGATACAACATTATCCACACAAGAAGGCTTGAAACTCTCTTCGACCCATATGTGTATGATGTTTCAAAATAGCGGTCATCATTTCTACTATTAAACCCAGCAAATCAACAACACGTGCAGCAATAAAAGAGTGTGAAGAACCTGTACCAAATAGCAGTTTCATCAAGGTATAATTTAAAATAATAGTACCTCACATTTTGGATGGTCTTAACGGATCATTCACCACAACATGCTCAGCTCCAAACACATGTTTTCTTGCCACACTCTGCTCTTTATTGCACTACATAGGCGTGATGGTATTCCGAGAATCACCATGACCCACATTACTCTCCTGAAGAGGGGTGTGATGATGTCCCCTTCCTGTCGAAGAATATGACATCTATGATCCCTGAGGAGTGTCATGTGCACCCGACCTTGGATTATTTCGATAATAACCTTGCAGATTCCACATCTTCTTACAATTATGACATTCTTGATGTTGTGTCGTACAACCCCTCTTGATGTGGATCATAGAACCACACTGAAAACCTCCCAACTTTCTCTGGTGCTTCAGAGGAAGATTTACCAATCCTGCCGTTGGATTATATGCCATATTCCTACCCAGGGAATAAGTGTCCCTCCTTCGCTTGAACCCAGTGTTAGAGTTCCCACTATTCCCCAAAAGTACCACCATATATCCTCCGTCCAGATCTCCCAACAAAACCCGCTCAGCCACTGATGCTCTATTCACAATATCTGTGTAGTCATCTATACATAGTACTGCTACCTTTGAACATATTTCTTTCCTTAACCCTTCACCAAATATCCTTTCATTTAACGACGTGCTACCCACCATCTCGGGTGAAAACCTCACTAAGTTCATAAACATAGCTACATACTCTGTCACAGACATAAGCTCTTGCTTCAGACTGAAGAAATCAGTCATGCGCTGAATTTTAAACGTATGTGGGTAGAATTTTTTGTTAAACAATTCTTCAATGCCTTCCCACATCATACCATGGTCCGTCCCTTCTTGGACTACCGACTCCCACCCCATAAGGGAACTCTATTCCAAAATATATGTGGCCAACTTCACATTTAACTCTACCAGTGTTCCCATGAACTCGACGATCTTGTTAATTATATTCAACCATGCTTCTACCCTCTCTGGCTCTGAATGACCACTGAAGATGGGTGGAATCTTCTTTTGAAACTGAACAGCATGATCCACATTCCTTAGTTCATCCACATTGTTTCCACTTTCCACAGCTTGGAAATCTTGCACTATGCTTTGCACTAGCTACTGGTTCACCTGAGGCTCAGGTGCTACCACATTCTTAGTAGCATCATCTGGTTGGTCTCTACGACGACTACCTGATGCCATTTATATAAACAGAAAATAAACACCAATGAAAATCTCTTCTGTAGAAATAACAAATTCCAATTTCAAATCTCATTACACAACACTATCACAACAATGCTTTCCACAAGTTCACATTTCCCATGTTTCACCATTTTTGAAAATCATACCATTTTAAAAATACCAAATTTATTCACATTACAGTTTCACACAAAAACCATTTCTCAAATCATCCCATAGATCATTATACCCCAATGAAATATGCATCCTAGTGGGAAGTCATTTCTACCATGCGTTCCATGCTCATCTCATTGGCTATGCCCACGACAATGAGATATCCAATGCCTATAAGTGTCTCCAAATCACTTTTGTACCAAACTCCCTGGTAACTTGAATTACAACATAAAAGGGTTAGCTACGTCCTTTTATACTATACATTCCATGTTCCGACAATCCTATGCCTTGCTACCATACCGACTTAATGAATGTAACAGAATGAATGTCAACACCAAATCTGATAATCAACTCCAAAGGACCAAACAAACTGATACAACTTGTAACACCCTGCCCCTGCCTCATTGGCTTGAGGAGGTGGTGAGGGCTACATGGCCTTAGGTGATGTTCCCAAGATACCAAATGCTGGAAATAAATGTCGAGGGATTCAAGATCTAGTTGGGGAATTATTTTCCCTTAAGATAAAACCAACCAAACCATCCACTAACAGCAACAATATAATGCATGTCAATTCAATTACCCAACCATGTATTCCCAAAAGACTGCCTTGTTATTCCACAACACAACTAAAAACCAATACAACTAAACATGTCCATACAACATTAGAGTACACTGCGGAAACTAAATAACCCAACAGCATAAGCCATGACACCACTATACCTCCACACTAAGCACCAAGCTCCATGCTCCATCATCACATCACAATGCTCCATCAAAGGAGTAAGATTCCTTACCTTTGCCCACATCACGGTATTCAACATCTACAAAGACACCAACTTTCCAAAGATGGGGGGTGAGTATTAAAACTTAGTAGGTTTTCCCCAAATGACTTCCCTACACATGTCACTAGGATAAAACCATTAGCATATTTATATAATATAGTTTATATAAAATAATCACAACTGCTACCATTACCATAATCCAGACATTCCCTTATCAAGCCATCCCATCCAACCTAATTAACCAAGGTAAAGCCAACCAAAAAAGACATAATCTATCTCATAATTTACACATTACCACATGAAATCCATATTTCAAAGAAATGCACAACAAAAAAAGAATAACAACCAAATGGTGGAGCTTCAGTCCAACCCGTTCACCCATTCACACCAAGCAGCACTTCCCATCCACTTATCCTTGATGGTGGCTGTTCTGTCCACTATCCATCCCCTTTTTATCGTTATACTTCTATCCAGATACACACAACATTCCATTCAATCACAACCAAGCATATAACCCACCAAGGTCACAACCACATGTAATCAACCCATTCCATTGCATAACAATTCTCTTCAATAAATCACCCATTTGTTGGAAACCATTTTCCACACCAAACAAAATTTCAATAAAACAAATTTTTTATTGAAAACCATTTACATCAATCATTTTTCACAAATCAACCATCACAACACATTTTAAAACATCCATTTTAAAATCCCCAAGAATATCATTTCACCACAAAACCCTATTTTTCCCAAAATTCCCCAAAACATTACCCAGGGGATTTCTAACCCATTTCACACATCAAAACACAATGAATTTCTTCCACAACAAATTAATTGAATCCAAAACAATTAGCTCTAACAATGTAGAGTCGAGAGAGAGTCCACCTACCTTTAGGGTACCCAAGAAACCGAACCACGAACAACCGTGCCTCAAATCTAGAGAACGCACCACCAAAACCTCTCTAGATCCCTTTCCCTAACATCCACAATCCTTAAAAACATCATCCAAGGAAACAAAAACCCTATATCTACATAAATCAAATGTAGATCTAGAAAACCAAGAAAGAGAGGAATGTTGATCTAGAGGAAAAATACTAGGAAACCATGAGAAGAGACTTCCCTCAGAGAAACCACCTTCAATCCACCTTGAAACCCCTTTGAATCACATCCAAATCGAGTGGGAGAGCACCCTCAACCCCGGAGAACCCAATATCCAGAGTGAGGCTCTAGTGGGAGGATAATTAGAGTGAAATGAGGAAATCCCGAGCTAACCTGGGTTTTAAAACCCTAAATTTAAGTGGCAGCACGGTTAGCCCGTACAGTTTGGCAAGAGGTGTGCTAACAGTACGCACTCTACTTCCTCAAGGGCAAGGGACGACACTGTTTCCTCACACGGTTTGGCAAAACATGGACAGGCCATGCAAAGCTCACTATCTCTACCTACACAGTTTCTTGGGGAATCCGCACGGTTTCTACTAACCGTGCTCAAACCGTGCACCCGTTTAAAATCCTCCAAACTTATCCAAAACCATTCCCAACTCTCCCAACATCTTACAAACTCATCCCATGGACTTTAAACACATAATAATGCATAAAAAGGCCACATACCTAATACATTCGGTACTACAAAAGATCTCCCATTTTATATTTCTTCCCTAGGTTATGAAGATTTATATTTAGAATTATGTGTCTAAAAAGGTAATATACATGATTCTAAGGGTAGAAAATGTAGCTCGCTAACATACTAGTGTTTATGATTCCATGATTCCAAAGTCACTAAACAAATTACAATCATAGGGTGTCTGTTTGTATAATATTTAATGTATTCTACAAATGCTATGTAATATTAATGTCCATCTTGACATAGTTATTATAGATGTTATCTGAGAGAAGCATTAGTTATCATTTTGATAATTGGATGAGAAAAATTTAGTGAGAAACCAAGGAATTTTTATAATGAGATATATATGGATTTCTCTACGGATAAGTATATTCATGATAAAATGTTGAGTAGAATTTCATGAAATTTTGGTAAAGGATAGATTAAGCAGTATCCTATAAATATTTCTCGGTCTGGATATAACATGTGGATATGGATATGGAACACATATACCAATGGGTAAAATTTCTGACATGATGTCTCAGGAATGAATGTGGTTAATCAGGTACAAGAGAATGGGTCTTTCTACACACCTAGTTTAAAACTCCCACGGGATATGATTAGGATATTCACAAACACTTCATAAATCACTATGAATAATTTTAAAAGAATATTCTTAAAAATAAAATAAGATAATCCTATGGTTTGATAGATTTTGTAAGGTATCATAATATATACAACCAATAATTCAAATTTCATGATCATGAACTTCCTCACAATGAAAATTGTTAATTATTCAATGATTTCTAGTTTTATCCAATAGAGAGAATCAGAATGAACAAGATTAATGTCTAATGTGATGGACAATCAACTCATGAGAAGTCAAATGGAATGGCCACTAGAAGGAAACATGTTATGATAATTTCTAATCAATTTACACAGAAAATGATCAACAACATGTTCCTTAATCGACTCCTAGACTCAATAAAGAGGAGAAGAAATTAGTTCACTGAGTGTTCAGGTAATAGAGATCATGGAGCAAAGAATAATTGATTTCCATATTGACATGAATTTCGAAATAATCTCCAAATTAAATGTCATAGAGCCACACGAAGATGTTTGAATATGAAAAATGACATGATTCATGTAATTGGGAATGTAAAATGAAGAGTACAGTCAACAAAATTCATGATAATGATGTAATCTCTATGATATTGTCAATTGATGATTTGTCTAAATGTGGAATGTATGGTAATTATTAATATCAATGTCTTATGTGGAAGAATTTTGCAGTGATTCCTCAAGGTGCTACATGTAATTATTTTTTACCAATAATAAAGAAACCAAAAATTTATATATGAAGGGTATGTACAGTTTTAAAAGTATTTTTGACAAAAAATGATTCAACTGTGCTTGATAAATGTTGTGGAATTATTTATATTTAATATTTGTGGAATGAGGTATCAAGGAATATGTTGATATTTCATGGGTAATGGTTTATTAGTATATTCTGATTATTAACGAGTATAATTCATGCAAACAAAATATTTGGTTATACAAACCATGAAATATATATGAATTTTTATAATAATTTATATTATAAATTTAAAAGATGTTTTTAACGGTGGTGGTGAGGTAAAAAAGTGATTTCATGGAAAAGTGATAATAGGAATAGGGTAAGGTAACCCATTTTATTTTCCCTATGTTGAGAAAATGATGTTTGGATAATGATATGTTTTATATGGATATGTAAATTTGAATAAACTAATGAGAATGCATTCAATTAAAGAATTGTTGATTGGTGGTTTATACTATCATGGATAGAGATTACAATATCCTTTTTGAAATTATTGAATATATTCAATATAATTTGTTATAAAGAAACATGAAAATGGAAATGTGATTTCACCTTTTCAAAGCAGAAGGTAATGATGATGTTACTTGTAGAAAAAAGAGGAGAAAGGATAAGATTCCACATGGTCCCTAAGGCAATGATGTGGCTGATAATCCAAAGGTGTTGGAAGGGATGGCCATTTCTAGACATAATGATCACCTGTCTGAAGGGGGATCAACTTATGGAAAACCCTATACTAATCATGGAAAGAAGGCACCTGAGAAAGAAGAAAATAGTTTACATCAGATGAGACCCTCTAAGGAAGTCCTCTATTCAGAGGTGGTAGTTTCTAATGTTGTAGTATAGCATTATTTGGGGAATGATGCTTTGCATAAACAAGTTGAGCATAGTGAAAATGTCCTTATAGATAATTCTACACATTCTAATCTAATTACTAAGATGGTGTATCCTATTCTATTCCAAGACAATGCCTCTGTGGAGAAGGTATGCCTATGTTAATAGGGATTTTACCTCACACATTGGGTGTTAATATTATGGTTGGGTCATCTATTTCACCCTCCCATGACGTTGGAGGTGGGGATGGACATGAGAAAGCCTTGGATGCATCTGATCTGGTAGGGAATTTAAATATGGCACTTCCCTCTAAAGATTCTCGACGAAAGCCACAAGTGAGTAGTTACCCTTCTCACTTATAATCCTAGAATATGTTTACACCCTTGAGAGGTATTTTTTGTCAGATGATAATGATTATTCTCATCTCTCGGATCCAGTTTATGTCCCCCTCGAGATTGAAGTAGGTATTCCAAAGGCTGTCTCACGTGAGTTTCCTAGTCCCATTACTGTGGGGGATGTCACTTTGGATCATTCACTCGCTTATCAGGTCTAGATTGAGGAAACTAAATTGGTTGTTAACAAATCAAGGTGAATAACTGATGGGAATGATGCCCTAACTAGATCCATCATGGAATTTGGGCTATAGAGTGAGGTGAATGGGAAGGTAAAGAAAGGAATATGGATGAACGAAAAGTTCCAGATGACTATGGCACCAAATTTTGGCCCCCAAAAACGGGGAAATTCCCATAATTAACGAATATATTCTACTAGTACTATTAATGGCTAGGAAATTTCTGAACAGTCAAAACCCCTAGACATTTAATTAAGTTCTATAAACCTATTATTGTTGGTATTGATAGACCCTAACTTCTTTTTGATAGTTGGAATTGATTTAAATTGGACTCTCTTGGGTACATGTTTGTGTCCCACAATTTGTAAGAATATTGTTTGGATAATTTGTGGGTATTACAAGATGATTCCATTAGCATCAATTCCTTATTAAATCGTTCATAGTGTATTCTGATTTCTTAAAGTATAAATGATTATAAAATATCAATATCATTTATGTAAGATTCCAAATTCATTATTTGGATTAGGGGATTATTTGGAGAAGTTAAAATATATTTCTTGGAGGATAGACCCAAAATGAGTATCCCTTGGAGATTTTAACACTATGTTGAGACCAACCTAAAAAACTGGATGTAATTATAATAGGATTTCTACATCTTATTTTTATGGGTGCATTGTTTAGTTCAATATTTTTGGAGTCCCAATTGTCGTAGCATGATTCAAATGGTGTAGATACACCTAGAATGGGACGAAATCATGAAAACTTCATATATGTTTTGACTAATTGAATTATCAAGGAGCATCTCATGGGATTTCTTGATTTAAACTTCCTAAAAATCTCTATGTTAAAAACCCTATCATTATGGATATCAATAAAAAATTTACAAGGTTAGGTCCTATCCCATTTCAGTTTTATAATGGTTGTCTTGTGGCTCCGAGACACTGGAAGATTGTGTTAGACGCTTTAAAAATAGAGCCTATTGGAATACCTCTTTATATGTCGGATTATAAATTAAAAATACTCTAGTCACATCTCACTAAATGTAGTAGAAAATGAATTTCCAAAATAGATTATTACAATAGGGCTACTGAAGATGAGCTTGCTTATATTCAGATTCGAATCTAACAGTTGATTTCTCAATCTTGAGAGGAAATCGTGACTCATTAAATGCTGGATGACTTATTAATGATCAGGGAAATGCTATTTAGAAATCATATAAATGTTATATGGTTCAATTAGTTATATAAGAACAAAAAATCCCTCCACGGATTGCATAAAGTGAAAAGAGAATGAGTATGTGATAATGGAATAATCATTAAGAGAATTCATTATTCTCTTAAAAATGAGATTATGTTGGCTATCGTGGAACATTTTAGGGGTTTATAATTTTATGATGGGTAGTTAAATATACACAAAATGGTTGGTAACAAATATACATGCTTTGAGGTGATTGATAACCAATCCCTTTTCACCCCTCCACTAAAAGAGATAAATAGGTAATATCTTCTATCTCTTAATGCGGAAAGTTCCCTTTGTCTAGATGGGTTTAGAAAGAAAATTAAGATGTCTTATTGGAATGTCTTGCAGGATGATATTAATCGGGAAAAAAGGATGCCTTTATTCATTCCAACCAACTGTGTGGGATGAATTCTAACATCATTTCCTTAATACAAAAGAATGGTAATTATCATGATATTAATGAATTTAGGAAAATTCCACCAGGAGATAATATTACCAATATCAATAGTAAGATACTAATGAAATGAAGGGGGGAATGGTAGGTGATATTATCACTATAAATCCATTTGGTTTTGTTCCAGGAAGTAGTATTTAGGATTGTCTCTTCGTACCTCATAAATTGTCAACCTCATCAGAATGATGATGAAGAAAGAAAACATTGCACTGAATATTGAGACCTCCAAATCCTTTGATACATTAAAATATTGTTTTCCCTTGGATTTCCATAAAAGGAATGGCTTTTCCAATTTTATCATTACGTTTATTAGTTCCATTCATTGTTCTTAAGGGTTGTCCATTCTAATAAATAGTACAGCTGGAGGATTTTTTCCCTACACCAAAGGTGTGAGATAAGGTGACCTATTATTGGACTTTTATTTTCCATTTCGAAGGATTACCAATCTATATGAATCAATGAAAATTATAATATGGGTATGTAAAAGAATATTATGACTTTTTAGAATGATTTTTCTCCATCTACTTTGTTGCATGATGATTACATTCTCTTTCTTGGGAAAGCATCAAGGAGAACGATATCTTCTATCAATGCCCTCTTAAAAAATATGAAGATTATTTGGAGTAATTTATTGTCTTTTTTATTGGAATAATGGATGTAAAAATATTATAATTAGATGTCTTGAGGTGAAAATATGTTCTTTTCCTTTTCACTATCTTAGCATACCCTTATTTTGGGTAAAGGTGATGCAACAACATCTGAAGGGAGTATAATATAGAATTGTTAATCAACATTCTAGTTGGAAAGTGAAGGTGATCTTTTTTGATGGGAGTGTCTATATTTTTAATTTATTGATAACATATATGTTATTTTATTCATTTCTCTTTATCTATGGCCCATGGGTCTCATCAAGATGATTCAAAGCATGGTTCATAATTTCCATTGGACATTGTCTGCCCAAGAGTGGAATATTGTATCTCATTTCTATCACTGTTTGTCTAAAACCATCCTCCATAGTCTCATGTGCTCCTCCTTTGATGCCTAGTACACTAAGATGTCATCAAAAATGACCACCATGAACCAGTATAGGAATGGGTGAAAGATTTAGTTCATGTGTATTGTAAAGACTACTGGGGTGTTCTCTCACTGTTTGTCTAGGACCATCCTCCATACTCGTAGTTGGTTATACCCATATATAAGGATATTTTTTAAGAAACATCACACCCCATTAACGAAAAAGGTGAGTCGATCGATCCTCAATAATATATATTTATTCTTTACTGTCACCTCGTTCAAGAGCTAATATTCCACACAAAACCGAAATCACCCATCTACCATATTTGAAAATAGAACATGCTCTTCCCTGTGTTAGACATTAGGTCTCACGAATCCCTTCCTTTAAATGTCAACCAACTATACCCTTATATGAATAAGATCTAAAAGTTCAATATGATGTGAAGGTGTTGATATCGTTGTCTTCCCATGGTAAAAATCAATACAGTAGTCTATATCATAATGGGTAGGTAAACCTGGAACATACTCAAGAAAGATGATTTCATAATCATACCCCAAGTATGAGACTGAGGATCATATCATCCACTTCACCAAGGATCTGGCTATCCAACTCATGAGTGATTTGATACACCCTCTTATGTGTGAGGCTGTGATATGCTTCTTGTGTTTCATTTTCACCAACAAAAAAATCAGCTTCCAACATTATTTACACAATGCTCTCTATTCCTAAAACAATCAATCTGATCATGATCAGTCAACAAATAGTTCATACTAAGAATGAAATCGTAAGGACTCAATTCCTCTATTAAGATATAACACCCAAAACAGACGTCACGAAATATTCAGGTCACATTGTTGGTACCTATGTATGTTCATTGAATCACCTCCTTGAGGTGTCTCCAAGTGTAAGGGTCATGTCAATGGTTCAACCATAATCTGCAAGTCTTTTAAATGCTTCATGGATGGAAATTATTGAATAAAACATGTGACTATCAAAACACAAGAATAGTTGAAACGATGTAGATCGTACCCCAAATCATCCATCGGTCCATAGGGTCATAAGCATTTATTTCATGCAACTAGAATCATCATTATCCACCAACTCACTAATCATGGTGTGGAACACTTGGGGTGGTGGTAGTACGTAAATCATCTGACAACCTCATGCTACCCTTCCTGCTCCTTTAACACAACATCAAACCGATGGACCTCCATGCTTCTATCTCAACCTCTACCTCAGTGGTCCCTTGATCTTCTCTCGATCAGTTATACGATGGATTGAGAAATCAAATTCTAGATGATCTCAAATGTTGTATGATAAACACCATCATTCCCATGACTGAATAAAGCTTCTCTAGGAGCCCTGCACCACTGAAATCAAGTACTGGGACTGACTCCTAAAGTGGATGATCAACATTGATACCTACAATTTCCATTAGCTATATGTATTTGAGGTCTCAACTACATAGTGCCAACTTATAGCCCACACTACTAATTTTTCCTCAACTATAAATATCTCATCTAGTAAGTCTCACTAAACGTTCCAAGAATATGTCAGAATGATAAAGGGATATCATTTTTTCCTAGATATCCAAGAGTTTGTCCTGGTTAAAGGACATTGTCCAGAATAATTTTCCCTATATAATATACAATGTGTAGTGAAAAATAACAGTAAATTTTACGAATAATTTATAATGGTCATAGTACATCGCTATAGATGTGGCAGCTCTTGTATATGCACAGATCGTAATGTTGCTGGATTGAACTCATCTCTGAATAGGTGCTCAATTTCTATCTAGGAGAAAGTTGTGTCATCATTTTTTTGAGTCACTATGCTCCACCATCACCCTAAAAAGCCTTGAAAATGAATTGTGACATGAATTTAAGTTTGATCATCATGCATCCTCACAAAGAGAAAAACATGCGTGTCTTCTTCTTGTCAATCATATCCATCTAGTTGTCTAGATCACTTCAAATCCTAGAATTTAAATGACCATGAAAATTGTGCAATGAACTCGTCCTACATTCATCCTTAGAGGATATTATTAGTAGTATATGATTCTTGACAGGTGGTGGTATAACTGGTAAACCATTAGAATGCTCTATCTCTAGTACATGCCACTCTACCAATGCATCTTCCGGAGGAAGATCGTCATTATAATCACACAATGGAATCCTCTCTAGTGGACTATGTGTAGGCATCCTAAAATAAAATAAGATATACTATAGACAATATAGTATAAATAGATATTATACTCAATAAATACAACGAAAAGACCTCCATTCTTATATGATTCATTTTCCAATGTTTTTTCCTATATCTAGTGTTTTAATTACAAAGTAAAAATATATGTTTTCTGTGTCCTGGTGTATGGATACGTCAGCCACTGCACCAACACTAGATTCCCTAGAATGAAATCTAAAATCAAAACACCTAACACTTTTTCCCCAAACCAATATCAAAAACTCTTAATCCAAAATTATAATAGACCAACTGTAATACAACTCTGTCATGACTCATCCTAGAGGGGACTATTTCCGGACTTTCTTAATCCCACATATAATTGGTTAGGTGCGACTAACTGGAAAAAAGTAAGAATATCCAACAACTGGGAGGAATTCTAATAAATTACATTTACACATAGACACCACTCCAACTTAAAAATGGTAAAATGTAAAAACACCAAGTAAACAATTCATGCTTTCCACTCTATCCCACAAATATATTACCCCAATGAACATACTGGAATGTAATCATAGAAAAATAAAATACATCTCAAAGACGTTTGTAATTCCAAGACCAACTTTAATGAAAAGTGGTTTTGGGATTTCTCTATGAAATGTCATAGAAGCATACCTTATTCTGTCTTGTCTCACAATGAACCGTCGGGTCATGTCCTACCTAGGACTCCATCAAATGGTCGATCATCTATAGAATAAATGACACATGAGGAAAAGTCTCTTGAAATGGTTGATAAAAAAATAGTAATATAATTGAAACTAAAAATAAATACCATAAATAAAAACCACAATGGAATGTACAATCATCATTACACAATTATAGGTATATAGAACATATAACTAGAACATCCATATATAATAAAACCAAGACATAAAAATATTGAGTTATTCCACAAGAACTTACCAGTTACAAGACTCAACACGAACCATTATTGTTTTGGGACAATGAACTCCTCGAGTCATGATGTCAATAGAGACACTCAAGTAGAGGTCTAGCTTATTTTGTCCCCGCCTAAATAGAAGTCATTTTTCATGTATGACTATAATACATAGAGAGGGTATCCAACCTAGTCATACTAGTAAATACAATGTACCCATTCTGGAACAACACACAACATAAGGAATGCTTCCCAGACACACTGTGGAATAGCACTGACCCTACTGTTGCAGCTTGCTAGATGGAGGACCAGCACCCTGATCATAGTGGTTATGTCAATTCCACAAAACTACAGTAGGGGTGATAGAATATCACACTCTAGTCTCATTGAGGTTAACCATACTATATTTGGTACATGGCCTCTAGTGGGTATTAAAATCCATAGATGTGTAAATAATGTTGAACAGAACCCTCATGGAATGGACAAATGGAACACTCTCCATGTAACTGGACTAAACTAAAAACTGACCACTTGTATCAAAAAAAACCATCTCAACCTTAGGGTCTCAATGTGATATATGGATCATCAAATGGATATACCATTTAAAAAAAATGGAAATTAAAAATTTCATAGGGTATTATTGGGCTCTTTGATAGACTACACAATTGGTCCATCATCCATGGCCTTCGGTCAGATGGATTGGCTGCCTATAGACTGACCAAATAGGGAAATTGACTATCATAGACAATGGTATGTGTCCATAGCTCATGGTCGACCATTGTGTTGGGCCATGGTGTGGCTCAACAGTAGTCACCCACAATCTGACCAGGGTCTGACCCACATGGCCTAGACTGGCCAACCTAGCCCTGCTCGACCTTCCTGGCTCGACTCATCTCCCTTATCCAAACATGCTCATGTGTGGGAACCTTACCCACTACACATGGACCACCGCATGTGGCCAACTAGTCCACGTATGAGGCCTTCAGTCCACAAAGATGATGGTCGTGTCTCACGTGTCTGTCACTGTGGCCCACTCCCACATCTACGTCCCTGATGCTCTTTTCATTCTACTGTGTCTAAAAATAAAAATTATTGTATATATGAAATCCTTATGTCTTAATATACATAGATCCATCCACTATTTTCAGTATTTCTCGAATATGGGGTCTCATTATGTTCGTAGCCACTTTTAAATTTCAATCCAGGTTCCACGAGGTTCCAAAAGTGAATAATGGGATGAATAGTAGGGGTAAATACATATAAAACATAGATGGGGAATGAACCTCAATTGTGTTAGGATGGCCTTGAATCATTCTCGTTAGAATGAATAATGAAGAATCAAATAATGAAAACAACAAAAATAGTGTCAAAATTTATAAACAGTCCCCCAATGATCGAATTGTGGATCAATATTTTCATGGATTGATTTTTGTTCATCCTGGAAATCATGAAGGAGGAAACCAAAATTAATCAATAACCCTACCTTGATTTTGTTCGACCACTAGAAATTAATGTGGCATAGTTTGACCGATTCATCAAATCTGAGGTCCATCATTCGATCAAACAACCTTCACCCACCAATGGTTATTCTAAAGGTTCTTTCTACACACCTCTAGAGAAAACTACTGGGTTATTATACTATCCCTAAATTTATGAAAAATACTTAATAAAATGAAATTTTCTACATAAAAAAATCCATTATTAAATTATTTTATTAATGATTACACAATCCATGATTTTTTCATTAGAAAACCCATACTGACTAAATTTATGTCTTTCATAGTGTAAAAACACCATTCTATATCAACAGTGCAATATGATTTCTAATTCGTGCACCTATTTAAGAGTAATTCAACTTTATTATGAAAATGTGTACTCATGCTATTTTAATGTTTAATATTTTTCAAAAACTTTTTTTGAGAACATCGGGCCTCAAAATAACATATCATCGTATGCTTGGTCTCAAAATGAATCCATAAAATATCGAAAAAAATATATGGAAAATCCAAGACATTACACAGAAGAAGTGTTCATGCATACGTTTGACCTATCCTCTCCCTGAAAGGTGCATTCCTTTTCATTCATCTATATACTAAATATTTTTATATTAAAAATATAGTGAATATTATATATATTTATATCATTTTTTCATTCTTGAAATCATTATATAACTATAAAAACCAATGATATAAAACATTATTACAAAAGTGAATAATACAGTGAATAATACCCACAACATAACCAAAACATGGAATTATTAACAACTATGTAAAATAATGTCATAATGAAAGAATATGTTTTATTAGATATTAAAATATCATTCTTTAAATTATGTATAATAAAATTACATTTCTTATAAATGAGTTTTTAATGTGTATGATGTGATTCTAGACACAAGGTAAGGGAATTTAATCACACTTTTTATGTCTACGAGATACACAATTTATTCAACATCCATTCCTTTTTATGGGTGTATACTTCCCATTGATGTTTTTAATGATTATTATAAATAATATTATGAGTATTTTCATATCTACGTTATGATATTTCCTTTCATGGGGTTTATGTTTCAGATGTTACGAAATCAATAATGTAATTGAGTCTCAATTTTCCATCTTAGGGACAAATGTCATGTAATGCACATTTATTATTCCTAAAGGTGTACACAGTTACATTGAAATGTTATATCATGAATCTAATACTTTCCCTGATATTTAAGTATTCATTTAATTTCCTTTTCATAAATAGTGAGTATGGTTCACAGATACCAAGTAGTATTAGTTTATTAAAACAATATCATTTCTTTTAATGATTGTTTATTTTAATGCTTCATTTCAAGAAATATTATTATAAATATTTCAATAACACTAATGAAAATTTTTAAGATAAAGAATTTGGTGTTATACCCATGTAATGAAACTGTTCTTCTAATATTTGGTAAATTAGGTAGTTATGAAGGTGTTTTTAATAAAGACCAACATTACAATCTCATCAATCAGAAATCTGTGTTCCTTCAAAACCAATTTTTCTAAATAATGTTTCCAAGAACATTATACTATTCTACTATAATCATTAAAATAATTTGGTATGATTTTATCATTATACTAATTTTTTCAAAGGAATATTTTGTCACATTCTGAACAAGTCATTTTTCTGACCTTTTTACTGTGCAAAAGGAATTATCTTTTTACATTGTATGACATGTAGATATTTTCCCACAATATTGTTTATGAAGCATAATTTGATTGTATAATTGGTTAATTTTTATGAATATGGATTTTAAATTAATTTTCAAATAAATTCCTTTCAAAACTATTTTTAGTTTTCATTATATGTTTTTAAAATATTTTTCAAGGATTGTATTTTTAAAAATGTTAAAAATTTTATTTTAAATGTTTTCAAGAAAATTTGTTTTCTAAATATATTCAATCTCCTTTTATAAGTTTCCAAGAAAATGGTTTTTAAATCATTTTTAATATCCATTTATATGCTTTCAAGGAACGTGTTTTTCAAAACATTTCAATCTCTCTTTATACGATTACAAGTAAAAAGGTTTCCAAAATGTTTTAAAATAATTCCATATACTTTCTTAAGTTTATTTTCAAGAAAATAGATTTCAGAAGATTTTTTATTTTAATGATTATTTTTCATAGAATAAATGATATTTTACTAAAGATATGTTTTGAAAATATCTTTCTATGTTTCCATACATTTAAGATTATATCTGTAATTGTTACTCAAGACCTGATAGGGAATGATCCAAAGGACACATTCATATTTTTATCAAATGTTCTTTGTTTCAATAGAATGATTCCAGGGAAACATGTTTTCTCTTCCATGAGTTATATGTTTTGAAACATGATTCTCCTCATAGGTTATGGTTTGATGAAATTATTATGAAACCTATATCTTTTACATTTGTTATTACATGATAAAATATTAAGGATATGCTTTTCATTTCATGAGATTATGAAAGTATGTTTATAAAACCAATATCTTGTAGGTGTCATGATATGATGATGTTTTTATTACCTTGAGTCACATTTATGTTTTATTTTATTATGAGCAGGGATGGACTTAAATATCCACCAAATTCAATAGGTAAATATTTATATATGATTAGATAATTATGGGAATAATATCAATGGTTTTGATCCACAATGGGATGATAGAGATATCTGACGCCTTAAATGGAAAGGACTGTGACTGGGGATGGTGGTGCATACCACCCAATAGGTGTAGTCGCTATGAAGATGAATGATGTGGATATTAGATACAATATGGGAATATGGGGATACCTGATCCACTAAGGTATGATGGGGAAACCCGATCCCTTATAAGAAGATGTCTATGATTAGGGATAGTTGTGTGTACCGCTTAGTATATAAAACTCACATGAAGTTCCATGATGTGTTGTGTGAATGTGACTTGACTTTTGGGGAATGATATCTCATTATTATTCATTCCAAAATTCCATGTCTTATTCCTATGTTATTATTTCATGGCTTATGTTCTTTATTTCCCTGAGATTCATGTCTTATGAGTATCTATGATCGATGCCACTATTCAAGTTTATGATCATTAATATGATGGTTATGATATTCTAATGTTATGATAATGTACTCTTACCCCAATTCTAATATTTATGATTATATTTGACCATTGTTAACCATTACTAAGAACCAATGATGTAACACCCCGCCCCTACCTCATTGGCTTGAGGAGGTGGTGAGGGACACATAGCCTTAAGCGACGTTCCCAAGATGCCAAAGGCTGGAAATAAATGTCGAGGACTTCATGATCATATTGGGGAATGATTTTCCCTCAAGACAAAACAAACCAATCCATCCACTAACAGCCACTATATAATTCATGTCAATTAAATAACCCAACCATGAATTCCCAAAAGACAACCAAGTTGTTCCACAACACCACCCAAAAACAATACAAGAAAACATGTCCACACAACATCAGAGTACACTATGGAAACTGAACAACCAAACACAACATCCCATGGCACCACCATAGCTCCACACCAAGCTCCACGCTCCATGCTCCGTCGTGACATCACAATGCTCCACTAACGGAGGGAGAAGCCTTACCTTTTCCCACAACACAGAATACAACATCTGTAAAGGCAAAAACTTTCCAATGCAGGGGGGTGAGTACTATTACTCTGTAGGTTTTCCCCAAATTTCTTCCCCAAACACACCACTAGGTTAAAACCATTATCACATTTAAAAAAAAATAGTTTATATAAAATAAACACAAGTGCTACCATTACCATAAGCCAAACATGACCTTACCAAGCCATCACATCCATCCCATGTAACCAAGGGAAAGAAAACCAAACATGTCACAAGACATATCATCATTTTCACATTATCACAACAATTCCATCTTGCTAATAAATGCACAAAAAAACCATAACAACCAAACGGTGGAGCTTTCATCCAACCCGTTCACCCATTCACTCCAAGCTGCACTTCCCATCCATTTATCCTTGATGGTGTCCCTTCCTTCCACTATCCATCTCCTTTTTATAGTGGTACATCTCGCTACTTCCACACAACATTACATTCAATAAAAACCAAGCATATAATGCACCACGGTCACAACCACATGAAATCAAACAATTCCATTGAATAACAATCCTCTTCAATAAATCACCAATCTATTGAAACCCATTTATCATGCCAAACAACATTTCAATTAAACAACCATTTTATTCAAAACCATTTCCATCAATCATTTTCACAAATCATCCATCGCATTCCATTTTAAAATCTTCATTTTAAAATCCCCAAAAATATCATTTCAGCACAAAACCCACTTTTTCCCAACAATCCCCAAAACATTACCCAAGGGATTTCTAACCCATTTAGAACATCAAAAGAAAATTAAAATCAAGAAAAACAAATTATTTATAACCAAAACCATTAGCTCTATACAAGTGGAGTTGAGAGAGAATCCATCTACCCATAAGGTTCTTGAGAAATTGACCCACGAACAACCGCACCTCAAATCCAGCGAACGCACCACCGAAACCACTGTGGATCGCTTCCCCTAACATCCACAGGACTTAACAACATCATCCAACGAAACAAAAACCCTATATATACAAACAATAGTGTATATATAGAAAACCAAGAAAGAGAGGGATGTAGATCTAGAGGAAAAACACTAGGAAACCAAGAGGAGAGACTTACCCGGGAGAAACCACCTTCAAACCGCCATGAAACCCCTTTGAATTTCTTCCAAATAGAGAGGGAGAGTACCCTCAACCCCTGAGAACCCAAAATCATGATTGAGGCTCGAGTGGGAGGAAGAGTTTTGTGAAATGAGGCAATCACTAGTGAGCTTGGGTTTTAAAACCCTAACATTACATGGTTTCACGGTTATACCGCACGGTTTGGGAAACCTTGCGCTAACCATGCGCATGCTACTGCCTTGAGTGCAAGGGTCTGCACGGTTTCCTCACATGGTTTGGAAAACTGTGTGTAGTCTGTGTGAAGCTTACTATCTCCCCATGCACGGTTTCCTGGGGAATATTCATGGTTTACACTAACCAAGCTCAAACTGTGCACCCCTTTAAAAGCCGCCATACTCATCCAAAACCATTCCAAAATCTCCCAACCTCTTCCCAACACATATGATGCAATTTAAACACATATAAATTCATAAAAAGGCCACATAACTCAAACCAAGGGGTACTTCTTTATCCCCACCATTGGAATTTATGTCCTTGGAATGTAGTGAACCCGCCCTTTGCCGAAAGAGCTCAGGCCACAACTCGACCATCTCTTTATCATGCTCCCATTTCTCCTATTGAATCTAACCATGTTTCCACAAAACATGAACTAAAACAATGATTTTACCACTAAAGACTTTATCTTGCCTATCCACAACCCACAATGGCACGTGTACCAACTAAGAATCAAGTTCTCGCTTAACATGATCTCATCCTATCACATGGTCATGATCTAGATAATAATTTTTCAACTATGTCACATGAAGCACATTGTGCACCGCACTGATCCTTGGAGGAAAATTCAAATGATAAGCCACCTCACCAACCCACTCAATAAACTCAAATGGTCCAATATACCATGGAGATAACATTCCCTAATTTCCAAACCGACGATGTCCCAACCAAGGAAGGATCCTCAAGAAAACATGATCACTCACCTCGAACGACAACGGCAATCGACGATGATCCACATATTATTTCTGATGAATCTAAGTCATCTCCATTCTCTTCCTGATCAACATGATCTTCTCCATAGTCTCCTAGAAAAGGCTCGGTCCAACGATCAAGGACTCACCCGTTTCCACCCATCATAGTGGAGAATGACATGGCCTCCCACACAACTCTTCAAACGAAGTCATCTCTATGGATGCCCGATAACTGTTATTGTTTGAAAACTCAGCCAACAATAAGTGATCCCCCCATGATCCCCCAAATCCATGATAGAATCCCACAACATATCCTCCAGAGTATGTATCATCCTCTCAGATTGACCATCCGTTTAAGGGTGATACACCGTTCTCATAGTCAACTTTGTCCCAAGGGCTTGGTGTAAGGAATTCTAGAAATGAGATGTAAATCTCATATCCCTATATCATACAATAGAAACTGGAAAACCATGCCCCTTTACCACCTCTTAGATATAGATTTTGGACAGATCCTCCACCGTATGAGATTCATGAATCAGGATGAAATGGGCTGACGTCATTAGCCAATCCACTATCACCCAAATAGAATCATGCTTTCTGACCATTCGTGCGAGACCTGTATCAAAATCCATATCTATTTGTTCCCACATAGAAACAGGGATCGATAAAGACTGAATCATTCATGTCGGCCTCTGATGCTCTTCCTTGACCTATTGTCAAGTAAAGGATCTCGAAACAAACTTAACGACTCTTCTTTTCATACCAACCCACCAAAACTGCGCTTTCAACACTTTATACATTTTCTGAATTCTAGGATGAAAAACCCACCTAGAATGATGATATGGTCTGAGAAGATCATCCTGACAAACAAATGGTACAACCATCCGATTCAGAAAACACAAAACCGAATCTCCATTCATTTTCCAACCCTCAGTTTTCTCCCCACCATTGAGTCACAACCCCATGGTCACACACTCAGAATCAGATATATGTGCCTCTTTAACTAGGTCAACCAAGTCGGGAATCAAAAAAACCAGAAAGAAGACCGCTCTATGTTCCTGGTGCACACATTCAAACTGCATATCAGCTATAACTGAAATCAATTGCCACTGGTCTAATGCCAGGTTTACCACATGGGAATATGATTTTCTACTTGATGCATCTACCACCGAATTTCCCTTAACTGGTGTGTACATCATGTCAAAATCAAACATCTGATGATTTTCCATCCATCTTTTTTTTCACATGTTCAAATCATATTGTGAGAAAATGTGCTTCAAGGTCTTATGATCTGCATATACAGTTAATTTATCACCAAAGAGAAAAGGACGCCACATTTACAAATCATGGACCACTACTGCCAACTCTAAATCATGTGTTGGGTAGTTCTTCTCATGCACACTCAACTGTTGTGGTCGATACGCAACCACATGATTCCCATGCATGAGAACACACCCAATCCATGATCCTGATGCATCACAATACACCACATACCATTTTCCTAGTTCTGAAAAAACCAAGATTAGTGCTGATGTAAGGATAACATTTAGCTCATCGAAACGCTGCTGACACTATTCATTACACTGGAATGGAACATTCGTTCTTGTCAAAGCTGTCATCGCCGAAGCCAATTGTGAAAAATGTGAACAAAATGCTGGTAATACCAAGCTAGACCAAGAAAAATCTCTATCTCAAACACATTCTTTGGCTGTTGCCACGAGATAGCAACCTCTATCTTTTCCGGATCGACTAAAACACCCCTTTCAGAAATCACATTTCCATGACAACGAACATCCCGTATCCAAAAGTATCACTTTGAAAATTTTGCATACAACTATTGATGCGTCAACTTCCCCAGCACTGTCGCTAAGTGCTACTCATGCTCCACCCTTATCATTGAATACATCAAAATATCTTCTACAAACACTACCACAAATGAATCTAGATATCTCTGAAATATCTGATTCATCAATGCCATAAACATAGCTGTCACATTCGTTAGACCAAAGTGAATAACCATATATCCATAATGTCAATATAAACTTCTGAAAGCTATTTTAGGAATATCCTCCTTCCTCAACTGCAATTGATGATTTCCCGACCTTAGGTCTATCTTGGAGAACCACTGGGCTCCCCTCAACTGGTCGAACATATCATCGATTCATGGAATTAGATATCTATTATTTATTGTAACTTGGTTAGGTCTACGATAATCAACACATAACCTCAAGTTTCCATCTGTCTTTTTCACTAAAAACATCATCACTACCCATCGATTGTGCTATCCCTGATAAATCCTTAGTTTTATAACTCTTCCAACCAGGATTTCAATTCCCGCAATTCAGCTGTTTCCATCCAATAAGACCAAAGTGAGATAAGACTGGTCCCCAGAAAGAGATCAATCATAAACTTCATTTAAATTACGGTAGGTAACCCAGAGAATTATTCAGGAGAAACATCCATGAACTGATCTACCACTGCCGGAAGAACACTCTGCTCAACACCCTCTACCGATTCTAATGACAATACCACCAACTGATACGATAACGTACCCACTGCAGGTTCCAGAAAACCCGTTGCACCCTACCATTCATGCTTCTATCCTCTAAAGAGATGTATAATGCCATCTGGTGTCGTAAAATACAATTTCAGCACATTACAGTTGATGTGGGCCTTATACGCCACTTTACAATCCATTCCCAGGATTACATCATACCCATCCTTCTCAAGCATTGAGAAATTCCACATTAGCTCAACCTCACCCACAATGATACAACATTATCTACACAAGAAGGCTTGAAACTCTCTTCGACCCATATGTGTATGATGTTTCAAAATAGCGGTCATCATTTCTACTATTAAACCCAGCAAATCAACACCACGTGCAGCAATAAACGAGTGTGAAGAACCTGTACCAAATAGCAGTTTCATCAAGGTATAATTTAAAATAATAGTACCCCACATTTTGGATGGTCTTAACGGATCATTCACCACAACATGCTCAGCTCCAAACACATGTTTTCTTGCCACACTCTTCTCTTTATTGCACTACATAGGCGTGATGGTATTTTGAGAATCACCATGACCCACATTACTCTCCTGAAGAGGGGTGTGATGATGTCCCCTTCCTGTCGAAGAATATGACATCTATGATCCCTGAGGAGTGTCATGTGCACCCGACCTTGGAGAATTTCGATAATAACCTTGCAGATTCCACATCTTCTTACAATTATGACATTCTTGATGTTGTGTCGTACAACCCCTCTTGATGTGGATCATAGAACCACACTGAAAACCTCCCAACTTTCTCTGGTGCTTCAGAGGAAGATTTACCAATCCTGCCGTTGGATTATATGCCATATTCCTACACAGGGAATAAGTGTCCCTCCTTCGCTTGAACCCAGTGTTAGAGTTCCCACAATTCCCCACAAGTACCACCATATATCCTCCGTCCAGATCTCCCAACAAAACCCGCTCAGCCACTGATGCTCTATTCACAATATCTGTGTAGTCATCTATACATAGTACTGCTGCCTTTGAATAGATTTCTTTCCTTAACCCTTCACCAAATATCCTTTCATTTAACGACGTGCTACCCACCATCTCGGGTGAAAACCTCACTAAGTTCATAAACATAGCTACATACTCTGTCACAGACATAAGCTCTTGCTTCAGACTGAAGAAATCAGTCATGCGCTGAATTTTAAACGTATGTGGGTAGAATTTTTTGTTAAACAATTCTTCAATGCCTTCCCACATCATACCATGTTCCGTCCCTTCTTTGACTACTGAATCCCACCCCATAAGGGAACTCTATTCCAACATATATGTGGCCAACTTCACATTTAACTCTACCAGTGTTCCCATGAACTCGACGATCTTGTTAATTATATTCAACCATGCTTCTACCCTCTCTGGCTCTGAATGACCACTGAAGATGGGTGGAATCTTCTTTTGAAACTGAACAGCATGATCCACATTCCTTAGTTCATCCACATTGTTTCCACTTTCCACAGCTTGGAAATCTTGCACTATGCATTGCACTAGCTACTGGTTCACCTGAGGCTCAGGTGCTACCACATTCTTAGTAGCATCATCTGGTTGGTCTCTACGACGACTACCTGATGCCATTTATATAAACAGAAAATAAACACCAATGAGTCTCTCTTCTGTAGAAATAACAAATTCCAATTTCAAATCTCATTACACAACACTATCACAACAATGCTTTCCACAAGTTCACATTTCCCATGTTTCACCATTTTTGAAAATCATACCATTTTAAAAATACCAAATTTATTCACATTACAGTTTCACACAAAAACCATTTCTCAAATCATCCCATAGATCATTATACCCCAATTAAATATGCATCCTAGTGGGAAGTCATTTCTACCATGCGTTCCATGCTCATCTCATTGGCTACGCCCACGACAATGAGATATCCAATGCCTATAAGTGTCTCCAAAACACTTATGTACCAAACTCCCTGGTAACTTGAATTACAGCATAAAAGGGTTAGCTACGTCCTTTTATACTATACATTCCATGTTCTGACAATCCTACGCCTTGCTACCATACCGACTTAATGAATGTAACAGAATGAATGTCAACACCAAATCTTATAATCAACTCCAAAGGACCAAACAAACTGATACAACTTGTAACACCCTGCCCCTGCCTCATTGGCTTGAGGAGGTGGTGAGGGCTACATGGCCTTAGGTGATGTTCCCAAGATGCCAAATGCTGGAAATAAATGTCGAGGGATTCAAGATCTAGTTGGGGAATTATTTTCCCTTAAGATAAAACCAACCAAACCATCCACTAACAGCAACAATATAATCCATGTCAATTCAATTACCCAACCATGTATTCCCAAAAGACTGCCTTGTTATTCCACAACACAACTAAAAACCAATACAACTAAACATGTCCATACAACATTAGAGTACACTACGGAAACTAAATAACCCAACAGCATAAGCCATGACACCACTATACCTCCACACCAAGCACCAAGCTCCATGCTCCATCATCACATCACAATGCTCCATCAAAGGAGTAAGATTCCTTACCTTTGCCCACATCACGGTATTCAACATCTACAAAGACACCAACTTTCCAAAGATGGGGGGTGAGTATTAAAACTTAGTAGGTTTTCCCCAAATGACTTCCCTACACATGTCACTAGGATAAAACCATTAGCATATTTATATAATATAGTTTATATAAAATAATCACAACTGCTACCATTACCATAATCCAGACATTCCCTTATCAAGACATCCCATCCAACCTAATTAACCAAGGGAAAGCCAACCAAAAAAGACATAATCTATCTCATAATTTACACATTACCACATGTAATCCATATTTCAAAGAAATGCACAACAAAAAAAGAATAACAACCAAATGGTGGAGCTTCAGTCCAACCCGTTCACCCATTCACACCAAGCAGCACTTCCCATCCACTTATCCTTGATGGTGGTTGTTCTGTCCACTATCCATCCCCTTTTTATCGTTCTACTTCTATCCACATACACACAACATTCCATTCAATCACAACCAAGCATATAACCCACCAAGGTCACAACCACATGTAATCAACCCATTCCATTGCATAACAATCCTCTTCAATAAATCACCCATTTGTTGGAAACCATTTTCCACACCAAACAAAATTTTAATAAAACAAAATTTTTATTGAAAACCATTTACATCAATCATTTTTCACAAATCAACCATCACAACACATTTTAAAACATCCATTTTAAAATCCCCAAGAATATCATTTCACCACAAAACCCTATTTTTCCCAAAATTCCCCAAAACATAACCTAGGGGATTTCTAACCCATTTCACACATCAAAACACAATTAATTTCTTCCACAACAAATTAATTGAATCCAAAACAATTATCTCTAACAATGTAGAGTCGAGAGAGAGGCCACCTACCTTTAGGGTACCCAAGAAACCGAACCACGAACAACTGTGCCTCAAATCTAGAGAACGCACCACCAAAACCTCTCTAGATCCCTTTCCCTAACATCCACAATCCTTAAAAACATCATCCAAGGAAACAAAAACCCTATATCTACATAAATCAAATGTAGATCTAGAAAACCAAGAAAGAGAGGAATGTTGATCTAGAGGAAAAACACTATGAAACCATGAGAAGAGACTTCCCTCAGAGAAACCACCTTCAATCCACCTTGAAACCCCTTTGAATCACATCCAAATCGAGTGGGAGAGCACCCTCAACCCCGGAGAACCCAATATCCAGAGTGAGGCTCTAGTGGGAGGATAATTAGAGTGAAATGAGGAAATCCCGAGCTAACCTGGGTTTTAAAACCCTAAATTTAAGTGGCCGCACGGTTAGCCCGTACAGTTTGGCAAGAGGTGTGCTAACAGTACGCACTCTACTTCCTCAAGGGCAAGGGACGGCACTGTTTCCTCACACGGTTTGGCAAAACATAGACAGGCCATGCAAAGCTCACTATCTCTACCTACACAGTTTCTTGGGGAATCCGCACGGTTTCTACTAACCGTGCTCAAACCGTGCACCCGTTTAAAATCCTCCAAACTTATCCAAAACCATTCCCAACTCTCCCAACATCTTACCAACTCATCCCATGGACTTTAAACACATAATAATGCATAAAAAGGCCACATACCTAATACTTTCGGTACTACAAAAGATCACCCATTTTATATTTCTTCCCTAGGTTATAAAGATTTATATTTAGAATTATGTGTCTAAAAAGGTAATATACATGATTCTAAGGGTAGAAAATGTAGCTCGCTAACATACTAGTGTTTATGATTCCATGATTCCAAAGTCACTAAACAAATTACAATCATAGGGTGTCTGTTTGTATAATATTTAATGTATTCTACAAATGTTATGTAATATTAATGTCCATCTTGACTTAGTTATTATAGATGTTATCTGAGAGAAGCATTAGTTATCATTTTGATAATTGGATGAGAAAAATTTAGTGAGAAACCAAGGAATTTTTATAATGAGATATATATGGATTTCTCTACGGATAAGTATATGCATGATAAAATGTTGAGTAGAATTTCATGAAATTTTGGTAAAGGATAGATTAAGCAGTATCCTATAAATATTTCTTGGTCTGGATATAGCATGTGGATATGGATATGGAACACATATACCAATGGGTAAAATTTCTGACATGATGTCTCTTGAATGAATGTGGTTAATCAGGTACAAGAGAATGGGTCTTTCTACACACCTAGTTTAAAACTCCCACGGGATATGATTAGGATATTTACAAACACTTCATGAATCACTATGAATAATTTTAAAAGAATATTCTTAAAAATAAAATAAGATAATCCTATGGTTTGATAGATTTTGTAAGGTATCATAATATATACAACCAATAATTAAAATTTCATGATCATGAACTTCCTCACAATGAAAATTGTTAATTATTCAATGATTTCTAGTTTTATCCAATAGAGAGAATCAGAATGAACAAGATTAATGTCTAATGTGATGGACAATCAACTCATGAGAAGTCAAATGGAATGGCCACTAGAAGGAAACATGTTATGATAATTTCTAATCAATTTACACAGAAAATGATCAACAACATGTTCCTTAATCGACTCCTAGACTCAATAAAGAGGAGAAGAAATGAGTTCACTGAGTGTTCAGGTAATAGAGATCATGGAGCAAAGAATAATTGATTTCCATATTGACATGAATTTCTAAATAATCTCCAAATTAAATGTCATAGAGCCACACGAAGATGTTTGAATATGAAAAATGACATGATTTATGTAATTGGGAATGTAAAATGAAGAGTACAGTTAACAAAATTCATGATAATGATGTAATCTCTATGATATTGTCAATTGATAATTTGTCTAAATGTGGAATGTATGGGAATTTTTAATATCAATGTCTTATGTGGAAGAATTTTGCAGTGATTCCTCAAGGTGCTACATGTAATTATTTTTTACCAATAATAATGAAACCAAAAACTTATATATGAAGGGTATGTACAGTTTTAAAAGTATTTTTGACAAAAAATGATTCAATTGTGCTTGATAAATGTTGTGGAATTATTTATATTTAATATTTGTGGAATGAGGTATCAAGGAATATGTTGATATTTCATGGGTAATGGTTTATTAGTATATTCTGATTATTAACGAGTATAATTCAAGCAAACAAAATATTTGGTTATACAAACCATGAAATATATATGAATTTTTATAATAATTTATATTATAAATTTAAAAGATGTTTTTAACGGTGGTGGTGAGGAAAAAAAGTGATTTCATGGAAAAGTGATAATAGGAATAGGGTAAGGTAACCCATTTTATTTTCCCTATGTTGAGAAAATGATGTTTGGATAATGATATGTTTTATATGGATATGTAAATTTGAATAAACTAATGAGCATGCATTAAATTAAAGAATTGTTGATTGGTGGTTTATACTATCATGGATAGAGATTACAATATCCTTTTTGACATTATGTAATATATTCAATATAATTTGTTATAAAGAAACATGAAAAGGGAAATGTGATTTCACCTTTTCAAAGTAGAAGGTAATGATGATGTTACTTGTAGAAAAAAGAGGAGAAAGGATAAGATTCCACATGGTCCCTAAGGCAATGATGTGGCTGATAATCCAAAGGTGTTGGAAGGGATGGCCATTTCTAGACATAATGATCACCTGTCTGAAGGGGGATCAACTTATGGAAAACCCTATACTAATCATGGAAAGAAGGCACCTGAGAAAGAAGAAAATAGTTTACATCAGATGAGACCCTCTAAGGAAGTCCTCTATTCAGAGGTGGTAGTTTCTAATGTTGTAGTAGAGCATTATTTGGGGAATGATGCTTTGCATAAACAACTTGAGCATAGTGGAAATGTCCTTATAGATAATTCTACACATTCTAATCTAATTACTAAGATGGTGTATCCTATTCTATTCCAAGACAATGCCTCTGTGGAGAAGGTATGCCTATGTTAATAGGGATTTTACCTCACACATTGGGTGTTAATATTATGGTTGGGTCATCTATTTCACCCTCCCATGACGTTGGAGGTGGGGATGGACATGAGAAAGCCTTGGATGCATCTGATCTGGTGGGGAATTTAAATATGGCACTTCCCTCTAAAGATTCTCGACGAAAGCCACAAGTGAGTAGTTACCCTTCTCACTTATAATCCTAGAATATGTTTACACCCTTGAGTGGTATTTTTTGTCAGATGATAATGATTATTCTCATCTCTCGGATCCAGTTTATGTCCCCCTCGAGATTGAAGTAGGTATTCCAAAGGCTGGCTCACGTGAGTTTCCTAGTCCCATTAATGTGGGGGATGTCACTTTGGATCATTCACTCGCTTATCAGGTCTAGATTGAGGACACTAAATTGGTTGTTAACAAATCAAGGTGAATAACTGATGGGAATGATGCCCTAACTAGATCCATCATGGAATTTGGGCTATAGAGTGAGGTGAATGGGAAGGTAAAGAAAGGAATATGGATGAACGAAAAGTTCCAGATGACTATGGCACCAAATTTTGGCCCCCAAAAACGGGGAAATTCCCATAATTAACGAATATATTCTACTAGTACTATTAATGGCTAGGAAATTTCTGAACAGTCAAAACCCCTAGACATTTAATTAAGTTCTATAAACCTATTATTGTTGGTATTGATAGACCCTAACTTCTTTTTGATAGTTGGAATTGATTTAAATTGGACTCTCTTGGGTACATGTTTGTGTCCCACAATTTGTAAGAATATTGTTTGGATAATTTGTGGGTATTACAAGATGATTCCATTAGCATCAATTCCTTATTAAATGGTTCATAGTGTATTCTGATTTCTTAAAGTATAAATGATTATAAAATATCAATATCATTTATGTAAGATTCAAAATTCATTATTTGGATTAGGGGATTATTGGAGAAGTTAAAATATATTTCTTGGAGGATAGACCCAAAATGAATATCCCTTGGAGATTTTAACACTGTGTTGAGACCAACCTAAAAAACTGGATGTAATTATAATAGGATTTCTACTTCTTATTTTTATGGGTGCATTGTTTAGTTCAATATTTTTGGAGTCCCAATTGTCGTAGCATGATTCAAATGGTGTAGATACACCTAGAATGGGACGAAATCATGAAAACTTCATATATGTTTTGATTAATTGAATTATCAAGGAGCATCTCATGGGATTTCTTGATTTAAACTTCCTAAAAATCTCTATGATAAAAACCCTATCATTATGGATATCAATAAAAAATTTACAAGGTTAGGTCCTATCCCATTTCAGTTTTATAATGGTTGTCTTGTGGCTCCGAGACACTGGAAGATTGTGTTAGACGCTTTAAAAATAGAGCCTATTGGAATACCTCTTTATATGTTGGATTATAAATTAAAAATACTCTAGTCACATCTCACTAAATGTAGTAGAAAATGAATTTCCAAAATAGATTATTACAATAGGGCTACTGAAGATGAGCATGCTTATATTCAGATTCGAATCTAACAGTTGATTTCTCAATCTTGAGAGGAAATCGTGACTCATTAAATGTTGGATGACTTATTAATGATCAGGGAAAGGCTATTTAGAAATCATATAAATGTTATATGGTTCAATTAGTTATATAAGAACAAAAAATCCCTCCACGGATTGCATAAAGTGAAAAGAGAATGAGTATGTGATAATGGAATCATCATTAAGAGACTTCATTATTCTCTTAAAAATGAGATTATGTTGGCTATCATGGAACATTTTAGGGGTTTATAATTTTATGATGGGTAGTTAAATATACACAAAATTGTTGGTAACAAATATACATGCTTTGAGGTGATTGATAACCAATCCCTTTTCACCCCTCCACTAAAAGAGATAAATAGGTAATATCTTCTATCTCTTAATGCGGAAAGTTCCCTTTGTCTAGATGGGTTTAGAAAGAAAATTAAGATGTCTTATTAGAATGTCTTACAGGATGATATTAATCGGGAAAAAAGGATGCCTTTATTCATTCCAACCAACTGTGTGGGATGAATTCTAACATCATTTCCTTAATACAAAAGAATGGTAATTATCATGATATTAATGAATTTAGGAAAATTCCACCAGGAGATAATATTACCAATATCAATAGTAAGATACTAATGAAATGAAGGGGGGAATGGTAGGTGATATTATCACTATAAATCCATTTGGTTTTGTTCCAGGAAGTAGTATTTAGGATTGTCTCTTCGTACCTCAGAAATTGTCAACCTCATCAGAAGGATGACGAAGAAAGAAAACATTGCACTGAATATTGAGACCTCCAAATCCTTTGATACATTAAAATATTGTTTTCCCTTGGATTTCCATAAAAGGAATGGCTTTTCCAATTTTATCATTACGTTTATTAGTTCCATTCATTGTTCATAAGGGTTGTCCATTCTAATAAATAGTACACCTAGAGGATTTTTTCCCTACACCAAAGGTGTGAGATAAGGTGACCTATTATTGGACTTTTATTTTCCATTTCTAAGGATTACCAATGTATATGAATCAATGAAAATTATAATATGGGTATGTAAAAGAATATTATGACTTCTGAGAATGATTTTTCTCCATCTACTTTGTTGCATGATGATTACATTCTCTTTCTTGGGAAAGCATCAAGGAGAACGATATCTTCTATCAATGCCCTCTTCAAAATTATGAAGATGTTTTGGAGTAATTTATTGTCTTTTTTATTCGAATAATGGATGTAAAAATATTATAATTAGATGTCTTGAGGTGAAAATATGTTCTTTTCCTTTTCACTATCTTAGCATACCCTTATTTTGGGTAAAGGTGATGCAACAACATCTGAAGGGAGTATAATATAGAATTGTTAATCAACATTCTAGTTGGAAATGGAAGGTGATCTTTTTTGATGGGAGTGTCTATATTTTTAATTTATTGATCACATATATGTTATTTTATTCATTTCTCTTTATCTATGGCCCATGGGTCTCATCAAGATGATTCAAAGCATGGTTCATAATTTCCATTGGACATTGTCTGCCCAAGAGTGGAATATTGTATCTCATTCCTAGAAGGAATGTATCTATCTGTATGAATTTGGAGGTCTTGGAGGTAAGCATATCAGGGAATTCAATTTTGGTCTTTTTGGAAAACTCACATGGGTTATGATCTCCATGGTTTTTTTAGGTGACTTCTTAACAAATATATTTAAAGGAAGGATGGTTAATGGATACAAATACTATCATTCGTAATTGTTTGGGAATTCCTCATGAAATCATTTATGTGAATCCTTTATGTTCAAAAGTGGATAGTGTTTAGGGAATCCAATATTAATTGTTGGAACATGACATGGATTCATCGATCTATTCAGGACAACATGATTGTTCCTCATGAATTTGTACATTTTTTTGTTACTGATTTTATATCCCATATGCATCTTTTTCACATCATGGTACACTATTAGTTGGAGTTGTAAATTCAATCCTAAACCTTTACAGACCTTCAGACTCTAATATGAAGGAATAACAGAAATGTAATGTTTATAAGTTTGGATTATTAGCGGCTGGTATCGGGGGGTTCTAATTGCTCACTAGCCAAGATTCTGCATTTTAAGGCTTAGTTTGTTTACACTTCCCGATTTTTTCTCATTTCTAGAATCTGGAAAAACTGAATTCCTAACAACTATCAACGTGAAAAAGATATATTTTAATTTTCATCTTCATGTCACTTATGAATTTGTGTAGAGGATAAAATACATCACTTATTTGTGGAGTGTAACTATTGTTGAAAACTATGGTCTTATTTTGGCTTCCTATTAATGCCGCATCTTGACCTTAATTTTCTTCTCCAGGACATTCGGTAAAGGCTTCCCACTATTGGAAGCAATGAACATGTTTTTAGTTTTCTAGTGTTGTTTTATATAGCAGTGATTGTAGCCATATGGGTTACTCGAAATGCAGCACTGTTTTATAGCAAACAGGTTCCAATATATAGTGGAATGAAGGCGATCTACAAGGAGGTTCAACCTGTTTGATGGTTCAAATAGGTACAATGCATAAAAGTATTTCTGATTTACAAAACATCTAGTTAAATTGAATTTATGTTCAAACAATGAAACCACATGTACTCAAATACATTCATTGGATTCATCTGAAAATCCCATGGAATAATGTAGATGTGGATGGAGTTAAATATGGTGCACTATGACCATTAGGATGTGGTTGTGCATTTCAAACATATCTTTGCTTTTTCAGGGGTTGTTTTTATCATTATAATGGTGTTGGTGTTACATAAGAATATTAACTATGTTCAATAATTCATGTAGTCTTGTGTGTTGTTCATTATAACTCAGACCTTCTATGGATTGAATTATTTTCTCAACTTCTGGTTCATGCCTTATAAACAAGAATGTGTAATGTTCTGTGGCCAGTGCTACTTTACTGGGATAATTAAATCAAAAATGTAACTCGTTTAAATTTGGTAGTCTCATATTTTTATTGGGAGGCCAACCATGTGGTGGATGCATTTTCAATGATGGAAATTCTGGAGATGGATATGATGTGGTGTTTTATGGCCCCTGATTATTGTGTTCTAATGGTGGAGGTGAACATGTGTGGAGTGACACACTATTGTTTTTGTAATAATACACTATATGTCTAACTCATCTTTTCGTGGATTAATAAATTTTTTTAGGATTGGATTTGTCCAGATCCGTGACATTTGGATTAGTACTTCACACATAGCAGATAACATCTTAACATCCAGTTCATAATTTAATGAATGAAATCTAAACGGGTAAAATAACAAACAAAGAATTAAATTTTGTTTACTTAAATATAATAAAATTTTATATTATCTTACATTCAACATCTATAAAATAACTACTAAATCATACTATAATGATAAAAAATGTGACGTTCTAATACATTAATTTTTTTTGACCAGTTGGACTTTTAAATCATCCCTTATTTATGAATATGATGCCCTCAAATATTCGTTCATCATTACTTGTTTTTGGCTAATGAAAACAATAACTCCCTATAAATATTTACACTCTTCCTCCAAATACAATATTCACTCATGACCTATGTTCTCCTATGTGGAATCCAAGTTATATGTTACATTTGGTAAAAATTATGGTTGCAAGATTCCATGTTATGTGAGGTTTTAGTATTCATTTTTATGATTAAGGATTCTTGGAATGAAACGATCAATTATTAAACCATTTATAGCCCAAATTAATTTATATGGTGAAATTAATTATAAAGCATGTAGAATGTAATTCAATGAGATTTTGTGTAATATATTTTTTCTAATTAATATAATCTTTTTTTTAAAAAAGTAGTTAACTCCACACAAAAAATAGTTTATTTTATATTAATTCAAATTGTTTGGAGTGAATTATATGAAAACCCAATTTTCTCATGAACTATATGAAACATAAATTTTATCTTGCTCAACATGGAACACATAGGTTATTATGAGGTAAAAACAATAATAATGTTAGGTTCACTAGATTTGATACCCTGAGGGGGGGGGGAATCTATGTATGACATATTAAAACAATTTCCCCTATTGATATTGTTTCACTATTTAGCAAAAGTCTCATCTCTCTCTTTCATGTAGAAATTTATAAATAGAAAATAAATCATGCACATGACACAAAAAATTTTACACAGTCCACCCTTACTGGGATACATTCAAGGAGCATACACCAACTATGCGTTGATGTACCAAATCCTCTAAATGCACACTGTTGTTTACAATGTTCAGAGCAGACTCATTGTCCCACCTGGTCTACAACCAATCACAATATAAAATCTCATTGCACTCTCATCTGAGGTGATCTCACTTATTTTTCAAAAGACCAACTCATAGTTTATAGACATGTAGGTATCTTTATTATCCCAAATGAATGAATTCTACACTATATGTATATTCTATGTTGACATTCCACATTTATTCACTTATGAATGAATATTTAATGTAGTAATAATTGGAATCTTCAAGTCTTTCATGCAACACTTACTACTTATTGTACAAAACATTAAGGCCTCTCCTGCAAGATTCCACTTTTTTCGTGAAGCACCAATTTCACGCAACTCAAATCTTACATGCATCCTTCTTTGATTTTGTCAAACTCCCACTGTATACAATTCAAACCTGAAACAAAGCTCTGATTCTCTTCAAATGATGAGCTGCAAAGAATGTTGGGTTCAAATCTTAATTATAGTCTCCACTGACCCATGAATGAAGGATTCAACTTTTTTCGCACAAGATCCTCTTCGAGGATGAAAACCTCAAATTGACGTCACATTGGAAACACCATATTTTTTTTTGCGCAACCTCGAGATTCGTGCACATTTTCCAATCTTTGGCATGCAACATTCCTTTCCCATTTATCAACATTCTGACACCGAAACATGCCTTACAGTCATCTTTCCCAACCACCTTAGATCTTGTGCACAACATCCTTTTCCAAAACCATATTTCCCCATTTTCGTATTTTATGACCCAAAAATTTGGAAAACACTGGAAAATGATGCCACCTTAGATCTGTTCTTTTTGTATCGCCTCTAGATCTTTTGTCCCATTTTCATTGTTCTTTAACAACATTGCATGTCAACAATATCTCTAGAACTCGAAATTTCACCATGCTAACCCTCTTTGATAAAAAATAAATATTCTTTGGAAGAAAACACAAACACCTAAAAAATGGTTCCATGTTTTCTTCAGGCCAACAAATAACAATCCTCGATGGACTCTGTAACACACAAGACCGAGTTATAATGAAGAACAACATAATCTTTAAAATATAAATTCTATTAAATTATATGTAAATATAAAATTATGAAACATAATTTTTTCACAAATATGATATGCATTTATAGAATTCCTACTAATTAGAAATGAAAATTTAAGAACCAGTTGAATATAAAGAATATATTTTTACATTTTGGATCCCAAAAAATTATTTCATTAATAAATTTAATTTATTACTATTATTCATTTTTATTATTGTAATATATATGCTATGTATTCAATAAAATATATTTGTATTCAGCTAATTGATTCTATGGACATAACCTAAGAACATACCCATCTTTAGATTTCTAAAATTATATTTTTATAATGTTAATTTTACCACCAGTTAATGGAGAACCAATTTTAAATTTAAATTTTGGCACTTTTATTGATTTAATATGTCCAAATAAACATTATATTTTATATTTAGACACAATTAATTCAATAACACCAAATAATTAAACAATTAATTCATCAATTAATTGTTCAACTCAATCAAAACATTAATCATAACAATTTCCAAAAAAATCATAAATTTTTGTACCATATTCAACAACATCAACATACCAATAATTAATTCATTAATTAATTATTCAATTTAAATAATCTATATCCTTCTAAAATTATTTAGATAATTAGTTATATCAAAAAAACTATTTCATAGCCCAAACCATTCATATTAATTAATTCTATAATTAATTAAACAAGTCCAACAATATTAATAACTACACAATTAATTAAAAAATTAATTATCTATTTCATTCCTAATATCTCAATATTAATTGAAAAATTAACTACTGATGATCTAAAATCTCAATATTCCAATTTCACAATTCCTTTAATAAATTTATACACCTATGTAATTGATTTAATCATGAATGTAATTCCTAGACATGTAATAGAAATTATACAATTATATACACATAATTTTTAATTTTGACATTGGGATTTTTATATTAGACCACCAAATTAAAGAACGATGATGAACGATCACCAATGAATATCCCCAATTTTTAAGGAATAATGATGAAGAATGATATCCTGATTGAATTCCTAGACCCAATATTTAAATGAATCATGCAGTAATAAAAAATGATATTAATCTAGATAAAATAATAATACATATTTATCCTACAGAACTATTTCTAAAAAATAAGGGATAAACATCAAAATTTTATCCATCTATAGGAGAAGGAGAAGAAGAGGGATCTAAATAGTAAGAATAACTCACTCAGGGAGGTGCACAGAGGCTCTTCGGTCAATGTTGACGGTGAGAAGAGGTGATTTGGTCAAAGGAGGAGGATTCAAGGGAATATTAGGATGAGAAAAGTGGGTACGTAGGATTTTGTGATGATGGAGTGGAGTATTTCCAATGCTATGTGAGATCATTACATGAATTGCATTCTAATTTCACATCATGTAAAAATTCATAACTGATTTCCATGTTCCCTATTTAAATCCTTTAAATTAATTTAATGAACATTAATTAAAAAATAAACGTTTTGTAATATAAATTGATGTAATATCAAGATGTGGTGAATGATAATTTTAGGTGGTGTGATATTAATTTGCAACAGGATGTCACGTGGAAAAAAACTATAATGACCTGTCGACATGAGGTGAAAAATAGTTACTGGGGTGTAAATTTATTATTTTTTGAATTAATTCATTATGAGAATTATATTCAGAATATTTACCAAAAAACATATCATTTTGTGAAGTTGGTCCATAACATGTATTTGTTTTACATCCAGAACTCGCCACTCAATATTACTGTGCCCATGGAAAAAGTTGGATCTTACAATGTCCCTTCCCTGTAACAGCACATTCTCAAGTTGTACTCCCAATAACCTCTAATATTATATTTCATCAATTTTTTCCCACTAAGCCCTCACTTGATATTATGTATATGATGTTTCCTCTTATACATTACTAATTTTGCATAGAATACAAAAAATCAACATGGTCTTTTCCTGCAATACCACCCCATAGTGACCCAAAACATGTATCAAATACTCCTTCAAGGGTGTATTTGTCGCCAGATCAACATCCACAAAATACATTCTAATTTACACAACTCACTATTTCAAACAAATTCTGAAACACAATCATGCATTGGTACTTAGAATTTTCATCAAAAACATCATGGAGAGCACGTATATCCTACACCTCCATGGACCACCTGTTATTTCATCAAGGAATTTATACATGCACCTTCACGTATTTTTAATTGGAATTTTGATGTCCTCACATTCAACCCATGATATTTCTCCCAAAATCTACTATAGACACAACACTTCACACCATTGAAGCATTTTTAACAATTCATGCTAAAAAACTCAGCAACAATGGCTCACAACCCACAAAATTCATAGACATCATGTCCCTGCTAAGAAAGTGAGCCGTAAATTTTCAACGGCATAACTCATATAATCAAAATCTACATATATAGTACTTCATAAGCACAACGTAAACAGGTCCCATATCCAACCAAAACACATTTAGGTAGCTCAACATAAATCAAGATATTTCTCAATGTTCCTATGATGATGGAAAGGTAAGGGAGAATATTTTCACAAATTTAAAATAAAATAAGAAGTCATTGATGAAAACCACAACGAGTCCATCAATACTAATGGTTCCTCCAACTATAGAAACAATGTAACATGTCGATAGTCTCTGGATTCCCTACCCACTAACTTCTCCCCACACTAATCCAAAACCAGATAGTCGCTCAAGAAACCCACAATAGAGTTCTCAAACTAGGACATTCTCACTACCCAAACTACCTACATCATGGTCTAAAATAATGAAACCAGTGATTTTTTATTAAAAAATTTCTATATGTTAACAATAGTGATTTAAGAAAAACCATATCAAGTCATTCCCCCTATTTACATCACCATGGAAAACATTAGGAACTATATATAACCTTAACCATCCTATTCCATGGACCTAGTTAACAAGGGTTAACATATTCTCATTATTCATGTTTCTCATCTAGAAACCCATTTTTTCTAAGAGTGAATAATTTATAATTATTCTCAATTTCATGTTAGGAATCATTTTTTTACAATTTCACATGCCAGGAAAACTATGTAATGTTCAATTAAATACCCAAAACTCATTTCCTTATCTCTTCATAAATTGATGCAAGTTTAAAAAATAATCCTGAGTCCCAAGAAGGTTGAAAACTGACTCAAATATAAGTCCATTAAGGTCCATGGGTCATTTCACATAAAATACCAGAAACAACAATTATATCAAAAATAAATTTTGTCACCGAAGGTTAAATAATATAAAACTGTCATGGAAAACAATAGTAATAATATTCCCACGTGGGGAACATGGGTTATCTTGTGTACATGGGGTAGCCAATCCAATGCACAAGCTAATTACCAAGGCCAAAATATTCATATTATCCTATCTACCATTCCATAACAGTAAGAATAACGATTATGAAAGAAATATGGACGTCTGATTCCACATTGTAGCATCCCGACAAAGGTTCCTTGATCTGGTTCCCTGATCTGGACCACCACAGGTACTCTGGAATGCCTCCCCGTATGCGAGAAGTTTTCGACTAGGAGCGAGAGTCTATTATTGATAATGGGATGAACTTACCCACTTTTTCATTTTTTTTATCATATTAATACACCCATGGATATAAACAATCAATAGATAACCATGTATATAACCATATACATTACAAAAATCACACGAAGATCAAAACAAAAAATATATAATCCAAATTGAATAATTGATATGGCCTACTATGTATGTACCATTCGTCAAATGAAAAACAAAATATATATACACTAAAAAATCCCAAGGGGGTCCAAAACCACACCTGGTTCCCTCATCCTTAGTCCATCCCATCTCATCCATCTTGAACATGGATTTTTTCATAAACATGTCTATAAATCATAATGTCTATTCGGGTACCCATAAGGATGCCTGAGCAAGGAGTGCATACAACTCAATAGGCCACCACAAATGTTTTATAAAAAAATCAATTATTTTATAGTGATTACATTTTTATGGAGAATAAAATAAATTTAATAAAGAAAATATTTTATATTTATTCATTTATCCATTATTTAATCGCATGAAACCCCAGGTTCCCATCTACGCCCATATCTAAGTCCATTCTTCAACTCGGGTTAGATTCTAAATCATTTCTCTAATTCAATTCAAAAGAATTATATTTAATGTGGTTCATTTATCCATTTCATTCAATTCATATACTAATAATGGGATATATATTCTAATGTCAACAAAGGGGTGCAAAACATCATGTCTAGAACCCTTGTGAGTATTTATAGCATCAATCCATGTCTCCCACCCCCTGCATATTGGGAGCCTATTTCCCTATATTAAACAATAATTTTTGAATTCATGATGGGTGTAGAAATGTTTTTCTAGAAATGTGTGATTATTTGATGCATTAGTCCCTATCTCACACTGTATTTATAAATCATACATATATCATGGGTGTAGAATGTCATGACTAGCACACTGAGAGTATTTGGATAATCCGACCTGATCTCACCCACCATTTTTCAATCATACAGCTATGTCATCAGTGTAGAACGTCATGTATAACACCTCATTCATCAATCATTCACAATATATCTCAAATATCAAAATTTCCCATATTTCACAAATTTCAATCATAATCAACAATAACCCCTTATTACATTTTCACATCACAATGTCACATTAATTAATTTAAAAAATTACAAATCAAAATGTAATAATTTCATAGTCGCAATTTTTTATTAATTATTTTCGTAATTAATTAATACTATCAATTCCTTTGGTTAATCAAAAAATTAACTAATCACATCAAATTTATTATTTAACTCAAAAATTGACACATCACATCAATAAAATTAATTAATTTGATTATTAATTATTTACATAAAAAATATTAAATAATTAAACCATTACATAATCATGTTAAAAATATTAAAAAATTCAATAATAAATTAATCACTTCCAATAACTTAGTTAATTATACCATTAAATAATCACATCAACTACACTAATTAATTAAATTATTAATTAATAACATCATTTATATTATTCAATTTAAAAATTATCCAATTAAAGCACTTTACTTTCTAATTCAACAAGTAGATAATCACATAAATCCCCTTAATTAATACACTAATTAATTATACATATCAATCCAATTAATTGAATATTCAATTAATTAATCAATATCAACAAAACCAAAATACTATAATTAATTCGACAATTAATGATTTAAATAAAGAATCGCAATGTCTCATAATTAATTAAATAATTAGTATTCTAAAATTGAAAATCTCATTGCCCCACAATTTATTATACAATTAATTATTAAATTTTAACAACACAGTTTCCAATCATCCAATATTAATTAATTAACTAATTCATTAATCCATGTCATACAATTTCCCCGTCACAATAATACATAGTAATAAAATTACCAATTAATTAACATGACTCGTTCAATTACTTTTTCAAAAATAAAATACAATAATTATTTGTCCAATTATATAAAAGGTTCATAGGGGTACTATTATATTAAAAACACACTCACCACACACATAGGCCAGAAAGGTAGGCCATACACCCACGGGATATCCCACTCATCTAGCATTATTTATTCAATACATAGACTGAAGGCCGAGTGAGAATAAAGCCCATTACATGGCTCAAAGGCACACAATGTAGCTTGAATGCCCAATCTACTATGATTTAACCATCATGTCGGTGTCTCATCATGCCTATGTTATGTTGGTGTCACTAATTTCATGTGTCATTCATTTTTCAGTGCCTAACTGTGTCATGCTTGTGTCACCGCATACTTGGGAAAAGTCACTCCAAACCTGATTTGATCATGGGATTGATGCGAGATTATGGGGATCCTTTACAACTCAGGCATGTGCCTAGCTATCAAAATATGACATCACATTATCTAGGTATAGGTGAGTGCCACACAAAAGAAATTATAGGACCATCCCACCACCTGCACGCCACATGCCCCTAGCTAATTTTGAGTGTGGAATGACTCGAACATGATCCAGTTCATTTTTTTGGGAGTGTCCTCCTTACCCAACACTACTATGCCAAAACATATTAGAAAACATGTTATATAGGAAATGAGGTATAGTTGATTGTTACACCATTCTTATATTTGGCCCAACCCACCCCCTATGTACCACATTCCCCCACCTATTTAGAGTGTTGGCAGACTAGAAATTAATATGATTCTATTACTATGGAGTGGACACCTAACATGGTACTACTAAGACAACCCTAGTCAAAAAACACGTTATATGGGTAAGGAGTTATTTGTGGGTGCCAATCAATTCTTATTATTTGACCAACCCTCCAATTTTGTGCCTCACACCCCTAGCTAATTCCGTGTTTGGTATGATTAAAAACTGAGCTAGTTCCATTTCAAGGGAGTGACTGCCTTACATAGTACCAGTAAGACAAAACCATACTCATTAACATAAATCATTCAATTTCATCAAAACAATTCAACATTTATTAATTTATAAATTAATTAATCTAACTCATTCAATTATATTGACACCATAATTTTCCATTAATTAATTCTACAATAAATTTATTTATCTTGTTTACATTAATTAATCCTTCCATTAATTAACATATTACATAGAATATTTTAATTATTTAATTAATTGTCCAAACCAATCCCATTAATTAATTCAAAAATATTTAATTACATGACTTTAATTAATTAATTCAACAATTAGCTTATCCCTTCAATCCCACTATTAAATTCAACTATTAAATAATCACATTACTCAAATTAATTAATTCATAAATAATTTTATCCCATTTATTTACTTTAGTAATTAAATAATCCATTTATTTAAATTAATTAATTAATCAATTAATTATTCCCTTTATTTAATTCAACATTCATATAATCATAACCATCCATTGGATAATTCATCAGTAAATTAATTCTATCTCAATCAATTCAATATCCCCTATTAAATCATCAATTAATTTTCTTATCTCAATTTTTTAAATTACTAAAATTAATTCATTAAATAATTATTATACTAAATCAATTCAGTGATCATAAAAATATCCAAAAAATGACCATATTTATATTTATCCCTATTCAACAACCTCAAAATAAAATTAATTAATTCATAAAATATTTATTCAATATAATAAATCATTATCTTTCCTTAATTAATTCAACAATTAATTATCCCAACTGACTATTTCAAAATACCTAAAGGTCCTATAACTTAATTATATAATTAATTAAAAAGGCCTAATAATCACTAAAATGGTATAGTTAATTAAAAAATTAATTTTCTAATTCAATCCAAATATCTCATTATTAATTGTACAAATAATTATTCCTAGTATAAAATCACAATATCCAATTTTCACATTTCCTTAAATTAATTTCTACACTAACTAAATTATTTAATCAAGAATGAAATTGCTGAAAATAAAATAGAAATTATTCAATTAGATACACGTAATTTCCAATTAAGTCTATATGATTCGAAATTTATATCACGTACCTCAATAAGTGTGATGAATTGTCAACAACGGATATCCACAATTTTTGAGGAATAATGATAATGAACATGATCTTGATTAAATTCTGATATCAACGACTAAAATTATTCAAGGTATAATAAAACTAGATTTATATCTAGATCCCAAAATCCTAGATATGGACCATTTAAAACTATATCTATATCCAGGAATGGATAGACATCCCACTTTAATCAATAATAGGAGTTGGAGTGGTTGAGGTATCTAAATGGGAAAAATAACTTTCTCAAAGTGGTGCACATATGGTCTTCAATCAAATATTGTGGGGTGAGGTAGGGCTTTGGTTTATGTCGAATATGAATGGGGGAATCCATGGAATGCAAAAAAGGGTATACTGGGTAACACGACGATGGAGAGGAGTTTTTAAAAATATGCATGTGATAATTACATTACATGAATTCTCACAGCAGATCAATAAAAAATTAGTAATGGATTTCACTTTTTCTCTAAGGAATACCATCATATCATGTATGAAACATTAATTAACGATTATATGTGGTGTAATATACTTTTTTTCATGTCAAATCATGGTTAACTAAATTTACAGGATCTGTAATATTCTTTTGTAACATGTCAACCCATGGAAAAAACTGCTTTTGTGAAATTTCGACATGAGGTAAAATACAATTACAGGGGTGTAATTTTTTTTTATGTTTTTAATTAATTCAAGACAAGAATTAAATTCACAAGGTTAACCCCCCAAAAAATAATTTCATGAATTTGGTCCAGAATGTGTATCTGTTCAGCAGCCATGACTCACCGGATAATCATGATGCACCCCTAGAAAAGGCAGTATCTTACATGTTAGGTAGGTATCATCACAACAAGATGGAAGATGTGTAAACCAGATCCATTTTGGGATGATACATAATCCCAATACACACTAGAATAAATGGAAATCCCATTCCATTAAAAGGAAATGGATGTGACCAGTGATGGTGGTGTATCCTGCCAAGTAGGTGTAGTCCCCATGAAGGGCTTTGAGAAGTTATAGCAATGTGACTTGACTTATTTGGAATGATATCACCGGTATTTTTATGATAAAATTCCATGTCTTATTCCTATGTTTTGATTTCAAGTAGTATGTTCTTTATTTCCATGGGATTCATGCCTTTTTATTTGTAAGGATTTATTCCATTATTCCTATTTATGATCTTTGATGTGCATGGTATGATATTCTAATGTTTTTATCACTTTTTGATACCCCTTTGAGAAAGTTTATGTTTATATATTGCTCGTTTTTTACCCATATTGGCCATCTATGTTCATCCCTTTTTATGATTCCTTCCCCAGTTTATGAAGATATGTATTAAGTATGGTTTACTTAAGAAGGGTGTTAGTCATGACTAACATAGTGGGGGATACTATATCATGATGATGTAACTATTTTTCTATTTCCATATTCTCAATGTAACTAGACCAATTAAGGCCTTTGGGTGAATATTTATATAATGTTTAATTTATTACAAAAATATAGTAAATTTTAATGTATGTCAAGACTATGATTTTATAGTAGTGAATCTGAACATCCATTTGATCCTCAAAAGATATAGGAAGTGCTGGTTCTATTTCATTAGGACTATGTTGATTATAACTAACCTAATGCCCAAATCGAAATTGGTGAGGGTGATTTTTCTCTACAATATTAGCATCATTCTTTGAACACTATCGATAATAGAATGTTCGACATCAATTGGAAAAAATATACAACCACTACTCAATATTTATCTAAACATGGATTGAATGTGTTTTAGAATGAAATAACAATTCATTTCATTCCATTTAGCATATATAAGAGGTATCTCAATCCACACATTATATAAGAAATTATATGACACGTGAAATAAATATTCCCCTATCATGAATAATTCTTATAAGCACATGCACACACACCCACCCACCCACATATATATATATATCCCTATGTGCCTATCATGATGCATGGATACTCATGTCACGCCACATCGGGCCATGGGTATAAATGTGAAGATCCAATAATATCACATCATAATAACACTACCCAACCTCAGAATCAACCAAGGTGATATAACATTAATTATAATTAGTAAACAATAGAGAAAACAATCCCATCACTAGGAACTCATATTTCCCCTGATGTTTTGGTGAGATACTCCCATGCACAAGATCGTTACCATTTTTGGACACATCTTATTATCATATCTACATTGCCCAAATAGTAAAACAATAGAAAATAATAAATTAGTATTTTATAGCACTTTGTAACATCCTACGTTCTGACTCTATGTCCCATGGATAGAAAGGGATGGTTATAAGAACTCATGCTTTCCTCCCCAAATGCTATAGGCTACCAACTAGTAGTTGTGGTGTGATAAATATAGTAGGAATAGAATACCCCTTTTAAAATTGTACTAACAGTGGAATAAAATATAATAAATCAATGAAATTGGAGTAATAGACATAGAAAAAATCATATAACTAAATTGAGAAAAAATAGTGAGACTAATAATCCAATAACATTGAATAATGTAATGATAGGTTTATATTAACCTCAATGTAACACTACAAATAGTAAAATTAAATAATCTTCTGGAACAATAATTCTAAAAACAATGTAGTCGTGAATCCCTGGTTAAACCAATCAAAAAACTCCATCTCATCGAGTAATGGAAAAATTCATTAATATGTTCTCTTTCCCTTGTCAAAACCTACATCCATGTAATCTGTTAGGGTTCAAAACGGCGGCCCAAATTAGGTGTGAGTAAAACCCGGTAGGTCTTCACCACCGTGTGTGAACATGACCAGTCTTATATTATGTATATATAATATGTATATAAATAGTTTTATTAATTATTCAGTTAATATAATATATTAACAATATTACATTGAAACCATGTCAACATTTTTATGATCATGTAGCATAATCAGTCTAGACAACAACCATATGACAATGGAAAAAGCACAAAATTGTGGACCAGGCCATCTATATAATAATTTCAGCAAGGGACTGGACATATTCCTCTCTATATAATAATATCCACATAACACTATGCACTAACTACTATATATAACAATGACATCATGGTAAAAGGAATAATACACTGAATATTTTCATTATAGGATTGGACTTGGAATATGCTGATCAATATAACATTTACAACATGGGACTAGGGATAACATTTTCAAAATAATAATCACATTATGGGAATAGTAACATCCCTCTTATTATAATCATTATATAATTATAACAAAACAAGTCATTGTAACACCCCAAGATTTTATGAAAAATAATCTTTTTAATTAATGTCTTGTGTTCTACGCTACACTAAAAGGATCTTGCACAACATGCATCCCTAACATGCCTTGCATTACACGTAATCGCGACCTTCCTCGATAGCGTGTGTAGTATGCAATACCGAGTTTCACTAAACGAGATATTATTATATTATTATTATGAACTAGCCGTTATGAATAGTAATACCCACTTTTTGAAATTTTATAAATTTAATATTCCAAAATGGACTTCATTTTTGGATTTGGAATATCGAAATTAGATTAGGGTGAAATATTGGTACTTTTTGGACAATTTTCATATTCTGATGAATAGTGAAAATTACTAAATTTTAATTAAAAACAACTTTTTTAATCAAAATAATTAATATTGATAATTAATTAATTTGAGTGGTTTTAAATTATATTTAGAATATATTTTTACAATTTAATACAATGTTGGTCATTGGATATAATTTCACATTTAAACCAGAAATAAACAAGTGTCAATCTTTTGATAGATATTATCTCTTAAAAACACGCTATTTGTTTTGATGATGGGAATTAATTTTTAAATTAAATAATGTAACTGATATTTTTTGAATTTGGTAAAATAGACATCATTTTTGAATTCATAATATCAAATATATCTTAGGCCTAATTTTTTGTGTTTTTCTAGAAACTTTCATTTTTTGATGAATAGTGAAACCAAAAAGTGGTAGTTAAAAAACTGAATTTTTCATAAAACATAATTTTACCGCTTCTGTGAGTGGAATTTCGAAAATCTGAGAGACACGGTTAATATCAAGGACTAAAATGTGGTTCAATGAGATGAAAATAATTTTTGGTGAATAGTAACTGTTAACTTTTTTTACCATGGTTAAAAGTAAATATGGTAATTAAAAGTAAAAATGATTTTATTATTACCCTAACACATGTCCTAATTCTATTGGATAAGTGTAATTCATCCAAAAACAACCTTAAGAATAAAATATGACCATTTAGGCCCACTAGGATTAGATTAGGACATTAATTATTAATTTATTTAAAGAAGGGTTAAAATAGTTAAAATCAAAGATTAATAACTAAATGATTTTTAATATGGGGTTATACATAAGATAAATTCGACTATAAATATTCATTAGAAATATAAAAAGATATACTATATAAGGGTATTTTATTTTTAATTTTTAGTCTTAAAATAATTTAATTTATCTATGACAAAATGATGATGTAGTAATAATCTTATTAATGAAATATTGACATAATTGATGTAATAAATACCCAAATAAATGTAATATGAGACTTTTTACGAATTACACTAATTTTATAGGTTAAAATGACATGTTATTATTGATTTAGTTAACTTTTTTCGAACTAATCATTCAATAATTATTTTCAAAAAAATCAATTACCAAATAGTGTCAAAATTGACATCAAATAGTTTTTAAAACAAATATTATATTATTAATTGTAATTTTATTCCTAAAAATCTAAGGATCTTCCAAATGACTTAGATAAGGTTATATATATTAATAATAAACAACTTGGGGTTATTTTGGCTTGTTATAGTATATTTATTTACCTTATAGTGTAAGAACACAAAAAGAAATGGTAAAAGTAAAATTATCTGACATAAAGTTAAATCTAAATGATAAGGTTAAAATATTAACTTAACATGTCCAAATTCTATTGGATGAAAGGATTTAGACCCATCCCCACCTTAGGTTTAAAATAAATTAATTTGGAGCTATTTAAAACCGAATATGACTTTATAATTAAATAATATTTTTAGTTTTTCCAAAGGTGCCCCTCTCCTCCCTTATAAAAGGGAACATCATCCCTCTCTTCCTAACACCACTTTGAGCCTTCAAGTTCGGACAACCCATGAAAAATTCTCTTCTCAACTTCCCTATAAACATCCTAGTGGTCCTGGTATTCTTTAAAGACCAATTTTGTGCACTAAGAAGAGGTCTCAAAGAGGCGCCTTAAAGAAGAGGTAAAGTCTGTTACCGATTCTTTCAAATTTATTTCTTCTTCCACTTCTTCTTGTTTAGTTGTTTCATTATGAAGTAATAAAATCATTATAATCATATACAGATATGTTATTATAAGTTTGAAACAACCCCATTTCACCTTCTAACCATCCTAAGGAAAATGAAATCACCACGCGTGCGTACATACGGAATATCGTCTCCACGCCGTGGTGTAATCTGTTTTTCCAATACCACCTTACTTGGATGGGTATAATGGTGAAAATAATAACTATAAATAGTTATTATAACATCATACTGATTATGATATATTATATCATCCATTCCAATTCAATTCAATAATTATGGAAATGATATCATCACTCGTGCGTATATACGGACTACCGTCTCCACGACGTGATGAGATTCATTCCCCATGTTAACCATTAAAGAATGATTATAAAGTATATATAAAAAATAATAATGAAATATATGACATTTTAATCCTAATGGACTTATGTATATATATATATATATTTATGTCATCTACATAATTCCATTATACTCAATAAGGATACAAAAACAGGGTTCATGCGTACGTACGGTCTACCGTCTCCATGAACGGTGTATTTCATTCCATTTATTGATCTATTATATATATGTATATTATGAATATATATTTTATATAAATAATTTTTTACATTCTGAAATTAATTAATCATGATATAAGTAATCATATGAATAATTACAAGTAAAATCACCAACCATAAATGAATCGATTTTACACAAAACGCTACATTAACATGAATTTACAAAAGAACTGGAAATATAAAGTCATAAATGAACCAAATATGATATAATAACAATTAATATGATTTTTTAATAAGTAAATGACATTATTTAAATCATTATACATGAGATTCGGATACATACGAAGAATATCAGACATAAGGTAAGGGATAATGTTGCAATCTCAATTGTTTTCTATCCGAGATTGCTTATACGTAAGTATTTACTGGGGTTATTTCTATCATACATGTCCATGTTTTATAAAAGTGTTTTCATTTATTTTTAATGTCCTTTTTACTCATTTTTTGACTTTTACTACATGGTATGTAAGGAATCTTTCTTTTGTTTACGTTATGAGGTACTTTTTTGACTTATCTGGCAAAAGTACGAGAAGAATTTTTTTTTAACTTATACGAAACGAACAGATTTTTATGGTTTTATAAATCCTTATTTTCATGAAGTTTAGTCAAAAATATTTCATGATTATTTTAAACAAAATCCTTTTCTTTTAAAATTTCATGACATTTTGTAAAAAGAGAATGATTTTGAAGAAGAAAGGATATTTTCCTCATGAATTCATTTCAAGTGTTTTATCAAAAAAATTATCTATCTAAGATGACATTATTTCATATGTGTATGTTTCAAGTATAATTTCTCTATGATTTAAATAGTTTCCATTTTATTATGATGAAATATCCATTTGATTTATATGGAATATGTGATGATGGGATGATGTTTATGAAATCCATTTTATTCTTTGGGTTATGATGAATGTTTTAAGTTTATTTTGTGGCACAAGTAATGATGACTTCACTATGAGATGGGTGGGACCTATATATCCCTCCAATGAATTGGGTGAATATTTATATCTCATGAGATAGACATGGCTGGAACGACAAGTTAAACTGGTTCTGTAATACAGGACTGGAATGAGGAGTGAACTCGATTCAGAAAGGGACTTTGTCCACTAAGATGGTCTTCGCAGCAAGGCCTTGGCTACTATGGAAATCATATCACGTGATTAATGGTTTCCACAATTACATGTTTTATTCCCATTCTATTTTATCATGATTGATGGTCCCTTATGATATATGCCTTACGTACTTCCAAGGTTCATGTCGTTGCTCAAGATTTTGATGTTTAGATTTTATGTTCAAGTTTTTTCATTCAAATATTTATGGATTGTTTTATGTTCTCTACATTTACCCTTACTGGGCATTTGAGCTCACCCCTTTTATGTTTTCTTTTCCCCAGGATATAAAGAAATTTTTTAGCTAAGAAAAAAAGGGGAAGATCTTTATGGGAGATGTTGAAGATCATTCACCACGATTATAATATCATATTCCGAGTTTCCAAAGACACTAAAATATTACGGTCCTTGTGTGTCTGTTTTTGTTATGTACTAAGTATTCCACAAAACTAATGTAATGTTTATGTACGCCAAGATTCGGGTCTCTACAGTTGGTATCAGAGGAAAGTTATAGTCAACCTTTGAAAACTAGGATGCGAGAACTTTAGTGAGATCCCTAGAGATATTTCTAAAGTATGTCTAGGGATGTCCCTAAAGATAAGTATAAGTATAGGATATAGTCCTAGAACTACAGTAACAATCATTTAATTTAACCTAAGATGTTAGATATTTGTGGTACACCCCCTTTATTATGTTGTTTTCCCAATCATGATTTTTCCCTCTCACACTATTATTTTTGGGTTTTAGACGATGGCTGGAACCTGAAGGAACCGTGTTGATCAATGTAATGGAAAATGCAATGATTTTCCTCCTAAACAAACCAATGTTATGGGAGATGGAGTGAAAAATCTTATTTCTATACTTACACAAGCTACGAATCATTCTGGACTTCCAAATGGGCAGAGAAGGGAACAATATTCTATCGAGTCCTTCATGAGGCAACGTCCGCCTTCTTTCAGTGGGTCTTCTAATCCACTTGTTGCTGAACAAAGGATCAGTACCACTGAAAAGATATTTTCAGTTCTTCAATGTTCTGAACATGATAAAGTCATCTTAGTAGTATATCGTTTGGAAGGTTATGCTGATCAATGGTGGAATATTATCAAGAATACGAGGCCAAGATATGAAATTGAGTCCATGGAATGGGACGATTTCATGAAATTATTTTTCAATAAGTACTTCCCTCGTATTCTTCGAACAAAGATGGAGAAGGAGTTTCTTGAAATAAAGCAAAAGGATGATGAATCTGTTGGTGTATACAAAGCGAATTTTACAAGGCTTGCAAGGTATGCATCTGGATTTATCATCCAAACAGAAAGTAAAGTTTATCGATTCTTCAGTTGCTTAAAACCAAATCTTCTAAGGGAATTATCTATAAGAGAATTCAGTAGGTATGAAGAAATTGTGCATTGTGCTATCAAGGTAGAAATAGAATTTGGTCTTACATATCCATCTCATAGTTTTGACAAGAAACGAAAGATGTAGTTCAAGGAGAATTATCAGAATAATGGTGAAAAGAAGATGAATGTTACTTTATGCTCAAAGTGCGGGAAGAATAATGGTGGATATTATCTTAAAGGGACTAGAAAATGTTTTAAGTGTGGAAAAGAAGGTCATCGAGCAGTTGAGTTTCGAAGTAATAGAAAAAGGGTTTCTAATGATGTGAATAAAGAAAACACTGTAGAGTACGCACCACCAACACTTCAATGCTTAAAGTGCAAGGAAATGGGGCATTATGCTAATAAATTCCCTAATCCAAGGGTTAGTGATGATCGATATGATCAACCACTTAAGGTAAAAGACAAAGGGAATTCACATGCTATCACTATCGGCGATGTTGAATATGACAACGATGTGGTGGAATGATTAAGTGTTTATGTAATGGGATTCCAAAATAATGTTGTATATTGTATCGTGGAATATTGGAATATTTATGTATTGGTCTATTGTGGTTTTCAATAATTTTATGGTACTGGTAACCATGAAAAGTGATTGAGATATTTTTTGAAAAAAGATGATATGTGCATAATGAAGGGATAAGGAGAAAATGAAATGTTTGAAAGTATTCATGAGCTCATGACTGAATAAGGAAATAGTTATATCATGGTTTGAGGTTTTGGTTTGTGAAAATAGTTAACTTTTGGCAGCACTCATGTTTTCACTAAGATTCAATGGGTATTCATTTTTCTAGAGAATACATGATTAAGGCCTTCGAATGTTTGGAATGTGACCAACAAGACATATCTCATGATATATGGGGATCAACCATGGTATTAACATGCTTGTTATATGAACTCTTTGGTAATCGTTTTCACTATAATATGAGATTGGAAAACAATATTTTGGATAAGCCTAATGATTGGAATGGATTATATTGGACATAAGTTTGTATTGTTTAAGGATATAACTTTTTTCGATATTATTGATGGGATGTTATAGTAATGTAGTTTTAGAAAAAGGAAAACCTGCAGGACGAGCGACAACCCATCGCGTCGGACAAGGCTGTGGGAATCTAACCCACAACTGAAGTGCGACTGGCCTTTATCGCCACCACTGACCTACATGAAGTCCCTGTTTAGTAGAAACTAGTTTTATTATATTAAGAAGTATGATATATGATGTATAAGTCCATTTTAGGAACCATATATGATTAATATCTCTATAGATTGAGTTATGTATGTTTAATAACTTTAGTTATACTGCCGTTTGAGACAAATGGAATGACCCGTCATTCTATCACGTGATCTGCTAACACTTCACGAATAAATAATTCAACTTCATTATATTAAGAGATGATGTGGAAATTGTTCAAGGCACGAACAACAGTGAGATTGTACCAATATAAAGTAAGTATTTATTCTAATTTAAATTCTTCAACATTAGGGAAATGATCTTGAAAACCAAAAATGTTGTCCTAGTGCCCTTATATCTGATGAATCATATGGTACCCTAGATCATCACAAATATTTGGCTTTGTGATTGTTTTATTTTTCATAGCTATGTTCTCTACCACTCTCCATTAGAACTTAATGGTTAGATTTTTCTTCCATATCCATATTTTCACCTATGTTCTTCTATGAGAAAACCTGGTGATTAGTTAATTTTGGTAACCGTTAAATTTCATATATTAATTTTTAAAGCCAATTATTGGTATTCCATTTTACGATGTGGGTTTCTATTAAATAAACATTCGAGTAGTAAAACTTTTATAACCCCGACGAATTTCGAGGGAGAAATTCATTTTTAGGGGGGTAGAATGTAACACCCCGAGATTTTATGAAAAATAATCTTTTTAATTAATGTCTTTTGTTGTATACTACACTAAAAGGAGCCTGCACAACACACATCCCTGACTTGCCTTGAATTACACGCAATCAGGACCTTCCTCGATAGCGTGTGTAGTACACAATACCGAGTTTCAATAAACGAGATATTATAATAATATTATTATGAACTAGCCGTTATGAATAGTAATACCCACTTTTTGAAATTTTCTAAATTTTATATTCCAAAATGGGATTAATTTTTGGATTTGGAATATCGAAATTAGATTAGGGTGAAATTTTGGTACTTTTCGGATAACTTTCATATTCGGATTAATATTGAAAATTACTAAATTTTAATTAAAAACAACGTTTTTAATCGAAATAATTAATAGTGATATTTTATTAATTTTAGTGGCTTTAAAGTATATTTAGAATATATTTTTACAATTTAATACAATGTTGGTCATTGGATGTAATTTCACATCTAAACCAGACATAAACAAGTGTAAATCTTTTGATAGTTATTATCTCTAAAGAACACGCTATTTGTTTCGACGACGGGAATTAATTTATAAATTAAATAATGTAACTGATATGTTTTTAATTTGTTAAAATAGACATCATTTTTGAATTCATATTATCAAATATATCTTAGGCCTAATTTTTGATATTTTTATGGAAACTTTCATTTTTTGATGAATAGTGAAGCCACTAAGTGGTAGTTAAAAAACTGAATTTTTCATAAAACATAATTTTACCACTTCTGTAAGTGGAATTTTGAAAATCCGAGAGACACGGTTAATATCAAGGATTAAAATGAGGTTCAATGAGATGAAAATAATTTTTGGTGAATAGTAACTTTTTACTTTTTTTTACCACCGTTAAAACTAAATAGGGTAATTAAGGCTAAAAATGATATTATTATTATCCTAAAATATGTCATAATTCTATTGTATAAGTGTAATTCGGCCCAAAACAATCTTAGGAATAAAATATGACCATTTAGGCCCACTTGGATTAGATTAGGACATTTATTATTAATTTATTTAAAGAAGGGTTAAAATAGTTAAAATCAATGTTTAGTAACAGAATAATTTGTAATATAGGGTTATACATAAGATAAATTCGACTATAAATATTAATTAGAAAGCTAATAAAATTTCCTATATAATGGTATTTTTTTTAAAATTTAGACTTAAAATAATTTAATTTATGTATGACACAATGATGATGTAGTAATTATCTTATTAATGAAATATTGACATAATTGATGTAATAAATACACAAATAAATGTAATATGAGACTTTTTATTAATTAAACTAATTTTATATGTTAATATGACATGTTAGTATTGATTTAGTTAACTCTTTTCGAATTAATCATTATTTTATTGTTTTCAAAAAAATCAATTACCAAATAGTGTCAAAATTGACATCAAATAGTTTTTAAAAAAAATATTATATTATTAATTGCTATTTTATTCCTAAAAATCTATGGTTCTGCCAAATGACTTAGATAAGGTTATTTATAATAATAATAAACAACTTGGGGTTAGTTTGGATTGTTATAGTAAGTTTATTAACCTTATAGTGTAAGAACACAAAAAGACATGGTAAAAGTAAAATTATATAACTTAAAGATAAATCTAAATGATATGGTTAAAATCGTAACCTAAACTTGTCCAAATTATATAGGATGAGTGTATTGCGACCCACCCCACCTTAGATTTTAAATAAATCAATTTGGAGCTATTTAAAATCGAATATGACTTTATAATTAAATAATATTTTTTGTTTTTCCAAAGGTGCCCCTCTCCTCCCTTATAAAAGGGCACCTCCTCCCTCTCTTCCTCACACCACTTTGGTCCTTAATGATCAGAACAACCCTGAACAATTCTTTTCTACACTTCCCTAGAAACATCCTAGAGGTCCTGGTTTTTTTCAAAGACCAATTTTAGTGCCCTAAGAGGAGGTCTTTAAGAGGCGCTTCAAATAAGAGGTAAAGTCTGTTACCGAATCTTTCAACTTTATTTCTTCTTCCACTTCTTCTTCTATAGTTGTTTCATTATGAAGTAATAACATCAGTATCACTAATATATATATATGTTATTATAAGTTCTAAACAACCCTATTTCACCAACTATCCATCCTATGGAAAACGAAATCACCGTGCATGCGTACATACAGAATACCGTCACCACACCGTGGTGTAATCTGTTTTTCCAATACCACCTTACTTGGATGGGTGTAATGGTGTAAAGAATAACTATACATAGTTATTATAACATCATACTGATTATGATTTATTTTATCATCCACTCCAATTTAATTCAATAATTGTGGAAACGATATCATCGCTCGTGCGTATGTACGGACTACCATTTCCACGACGCGATGAGATTCATTCTCCATGTTAACCATTAAAGAATGATTATGAAGTATATATAAGCAATAATAATGAAATATATGACATTATAAATGTACTTTATTTATGTATATATATATTTATGTAATCTACTTAATTCCATTATACTCAATAAGGAAACGAAAACAGCGTTCATGCGTACGTACGACCTACCGTCTCCATGAATGGTGTATTTTTTTCCATTTATTGATCTATTATATATATGTATATTATGAATATATATTATATATAAATCATGTTTTATATTCTTTAATTATGTAATCATGATCTATGTAATCATATGAATAATTACAAGTCAAATCACGGACCATAAATGAATCGATTTTACCCAAAACGCTACATTAACATGAATTTACAAAAGAACGTGTAATATATAGTCATAAATTAACCATATATGATATCATAATAATGAAGATGATTATGTAATAAGTAAATGACAATATTTATATCATTATACAGTAGGTTCAAATACATACGAAGCATATCAGACATAAGGTAAGGGATAATGTTGCAATCTCAATTGTTTTCTATCCGAGATTTCTTATATGTAAGTATTTACTGGGGTTATTTTAATCATACATGTCCATGTTTTATAAAAGTGTTTTCATGTATTTTTAACGTCCTTTTTACCCATTTTTTTACTTTTACTACATGGTATGTAAAGAATCTTTCTTTTGTTTATGTTACGAGGTACTTTTTTGACTTTTCTAGCAAAAGTACGAGAAGAATGTTTTCTTATCTTATATGGAACGAACGGATTTTTACGTTTTTATAAAGCCTTATTTTCATGAAGCTTACTCCAAATGATTTCATTAATATTTTCAAGATAATCCTTTTATTTTAAAAGTTGATGTCAATTTGTGAAAAGAGAATGATTTTGAAGAAGAAAGGATATTTTCCTCAAGAAATCATTTCAAGTGTTTTATCAAAACCATTTTCTATCTAAGATGAAATTATTTCATATGTTTATGTTTCATGTATAATGTCTCTATGATTTAAATAGTTACAATTTTTTTATGATGATATATCCATTTGTTTTATATGGATTATGTGATGATGGGATGATTTTTATGAAACCCATTTTATTCTTTGGGTTATGATGAATGTTTTATGTTTATTTTGTGGAACAAGTAAGAATGATTTCACTATGAGATGGGTGGGACCAATATCTCCCTCCAATGCATTGGGTAATGATTTATATCTCATGAGATAGACATGGATGGAATGGAAAGTTAAACCGGTTCAGTAATACAAGACTAGAACGAGGAGTGAACTCGATTCAGAAAGGGACTTTCTCCACTAAGATGGTCTTGGCAGCAATGCCTTGGCTACTATGGAAATCTTATCATGTTCTTAATGGTTGCAACAATTACATGTTTTATTCCCATTCTATTTTATCATGATTGATGTTCCCTTATGATATATTACTTACGTACTTCCAAGGCTCATGTCTTTGCTCAATATTTTGATGTTTAGATTTTATGTTCAAGTTTTTGCATTCACATATTTATAGATTGTTTTATGATATCTATGTTTACCCTTACTGGGAATTTGAGCTCACCCGATTTATGTTTTATTTTCCCTAGGATATAAAGAAAGGTTTTAAGTATGAAAAAAGGGGAAGATCATTATGGGAGATGTTGAAGATCTTTCACAACTATTAGAAGATTGTATTCTGAGTATCCAAATACACTAAACTATTACGGTCCTTGTGTGTCTGTTTTTGTTATGTACTATGTATTCCACAAAAGTAATGTAATGTCCATGTACGTCAAGCTTCGGGTCCCTACAGTCATAGTATTTCATATATCAACAAATCACAGTATACATCTCAATGGTTAATTATGTATATTAAAATTTATCTTTTAATTGTATTTCCATTTATCACAATGATAAAAAATGATACCCATAACAAATAATCCACTAACTAGGGAGTATATATTAAGAAAAAACCTATGGTATCATGTAATTCTAAACACACATTAATACATTATCCTATTATTTTTTAATCACGGGTTTTCTCACCCAAGGGGTAGCCAATATCAAGGTCACTACAATTGAATAAAAAAAGGTTCCAACCCATATATCATTCAAATATATATAACTTATAAATGAATAGTTTAATTATCTCTCAAGTTATATTAGAAAAATTATTGTGGTTTATATTCATTTCAATTTAATTCTCACCATAGTTTAATGGTTTAGAACTAAAAAAATTAGTTGATGATTACCATAACTATTCCAATAAAAAATACCATCAATGAAGAAGACAGATAAGATCCTACTGGGAACCAACGTCAACCTTGGTTATGATAAAAAACCCAACACCATAGAATGGTCATGTAATTACACAAAAACTATTGGATAATAATTAAAGTGAAGGAAAATCCTAATAAAATCCACCTAAATGGGATCAACCATGAACTATGGAATCCACACTGAGGGAAGTGATTCAAAAATCATATAGAGTTCAGAATAAATCGATAGTAGAATGATCCAAGCATTGAATGAAATAAAATCATCTATACTGACCACAAAAATCAATTATCATGGTTAATAAAAGGCATATAATACATTCACATGTTAATTATTTCTTTTAAATGGGATATGAAAAAACCCAACACCTTTGGTTAATATTAAACAAAATCGACATCTACTTGATGTGAATGGTGTATATGATATATAAATGTCTCATTAAATATACTATTACACAAATGTATCCTGAGGAAGTTACACAATGTGAAACATGTACTCCTTGTGTAATCATTCAATGAGTAGTTATCAGACCACTTTCTAGAAACAGACTCGAATCACCCCCAAATCTTTCCCAAGAATGACTGAAACATAGTAACTATTTAACATGTCTATTACTAGATACACCTCCAATACTTATATAATTATCCATAAAAAACTTCTCCTCTCATCAAGACTCATACATAAATGGATAATGAAAAAAATAAAACCTAGTAAAATGTATTTTATGCAAACTCATAGATGGATGTACTAGAAAAAAGGTGGGATCTTACTACCTCCCTATCATATATCAACTCAACCCCATGATGCTCTAATAATCATTTTGGGTTCTCAGTAAACAAGTCGGCCCACTATGCTAACATATTAGACTCCCTCTCCAATTTATCATCCTACATATTCCCACGATTCAATAACACTCTAACTAATGAAATATAATAATCATTTAGATAATTATCACAATGGTCCAAAATTCATATTTGACTATCCAAAAATGATGCATTATCACAAATCATTATTCCCTTGACATCTAGAAAATTATAATGTTCATAATAATACCTCTTACATATCCATACCCTAAACATGTTTTTTTGGAACAATAACATTATTGATGTTTAATTAGAACGTTATTATACCAACCGTATCTACTATATCATACTTCTTGAAAGACATAGTTTTTAGATTTCCCAATTTCTTGATATAAAATTTCCCCATCAGAGGTTACCCCTAAATGAAAATTTATTGACAATCCCCTGACACTAGAGAATGTCTTTAATGGACAATGTATTATTTCTGCTTTCTCAGCATGGTAAAAAACAACCTCCTAGTAAGTTGATCCTACTAATATTATTCATGTATGATTCATGTCCAAAAATTCACAAACTCGCCTTCCTCTAACCAAAAAAAGGAAAAGGACACAAACAATCCCAAAAATCCTAAAATGGTGTAATATGGATTGATTTTTGAAAACTGTTATTTTATTAAAACACTATGATGGAAATAGAATACTCAATTGAACCACTAAAATACAAAAAAAATGCTTAAAATTTATCCCTAATGACATGAATTTTCGTCTCATATTTAATTTAATTCAAGTGATGATACTTCCAACTCAGTGGAACCTATAATATCGAATCCTTATTATGATTCTAAAATAACTATGATGTGAAACAAGGATCTACATTAAAAATTATAATCCTCAAAGCACAGTCCATCCAAACTACCTTGAGCATAAAAATGATACCTAGATCATCAAATTATAAGGCCTCTTAGTTGGAAAATCATTATACCTTCCTCAATTGATCCACAATCAAAAATAATACATCATTATTAGGAATGTTTTGGGTAACCCTATCAGGAAATCCATAGTTACATCAAAACATTTCCATTTAGGAATTGTAAATTTCTATAAAATGTCATATGGACTCTAATGCTCAACATTCCAATACTCACATGTGAAACATATCATCTAAAATCATATTAATTATTTCATATGTTCTATCCACCAATACTTTATATAGAGATCTTAATACATCCTTTTCAAATTAGTGTATATCACCCAACATGAATAATGAGGCACTATCATCATATCCACGTAAAGGCTAAAAAACCCCATACTCATCCACACAAATAATATAATTTATACATTCAATAGAACAACTTGATGGTTTCGGCCCACTATATAGGTTATATATTAGAAAAATATCCTCTAGATCATATCAGTACTATATAATTATAGAACCCAAAATAATGGGTATAACAGATGTTGATGTCCAGGATTGACATCCCTAGGCCCTTGGATCCACTACATGCATGTCATAACATAGTCCAATCACTAAAAATGCATCGTAAGGCTCTAGAACTTCCTCTTGGTGCGTATTCCAGATCAAAACATCATAAAAAACATTTTTTTCCGGTTCAAAATAAAATTCAACACCGAAAAGATAAAAATACTCAACCCACATCTTCATCAAATGTATTATATCACACTAATAAAATATGTAACTATGTTTCTTGTGGACTCTGTACACCACAAAACTCTCCCCATAAGATAGTGTCTCTAACATCATTGGGCATGTACCACTAATGATTAATCTCGATCATGAGATAGTTAATTCATCTCGTATGGTCTTAGTTATTTGGAGACATATAACCACTCGATCCTCATGGATCATAACTACTACAATTCCATCTCTGGATGCATCAAACTGAACATTATATGTTATACTAGACATAGGTAATGATAGTACATATGATGAGGTTAGCAGAAATTTCCTCTTTTAGAAATCTATATTGTAAGCATATGACCTCATGAACATCATCCTCTTTCATGGTCATCTGAGAAATTGATGATTGATATATGGGTGAGGTCTTTGATATAGAAATGAAGATAACATAATAAACCATGAATAAACATAATCCTTAATATATTCTCATGTCACTCTAAATATACCATGTCTAAAACTTTTTATAGGTACACAAAAACTCATATCGCTAAGATGACATGACCAATGGAGTTAACTTTATTAATCCAAGAACTACATTTGTTCAGCATAGAATATAACTGAATATCCCCCAATTATTTCAATATGATGTTAAGGTGTTGTTAATAATATTATTTTTATTGGGAATTAACTAATATTTCATTGAAAAAACACAAAAACTAGTCAATTAAAGGTTGGAAGATCTGGTTAATCAATGTCATTAATATCACTAATGCATTATTCTACTCAAATGGAATGACTAAGAATTAATACAAGCCATATCTGATTTTAAAATCAGTCTGAAGCATTTATTAATGTCACAAACATAGTTTTAGGTATCTTAATCCCAAATCAATCTTAGATAAGATCTATGAACTTCTCATTGGATCGAAGATATATCTGATGAATGGAAGAGGTTACAAGTAATTTATAATCATCTAGTTCAGTATGTGATATTCCACAAATAATCACAATGTACCATCAGTATTATTGCTGAATAAAACAATATAATCCAAACTAGATGTACAAGGATATTTGAAACCTTTATATTCAAGATCCTCAAACGTAAAATTAAACTACTGAATACCTATTGGTTCCATTCTTTATAGTTTGGTATAAATTGCATAAACATTCATCACCAACTTTATCATGAACTTTAACTCCCTCTTTAGAGGTAAACCATAGAAGTAATCATGGATGAACTCTAGAAATTGTTCTTCAATTAGATGAAATTTATCTTATTGAATTACACCATAAAAAATAATTCTTCAAATTTAGTAAATGAGAAAATCTAATTTGTACTTAATTGGTGTTGAAAAACCAGCCAATAAAAACTACTCACCATGGTTATAATAGCTACAAACTTCTAGATATAGAAAGGTAACTCTCTTTCCATAATTTTTGATATGAGAGTGGTATTGAACTATCCAATCCTTACAAATATTCAAATTGAATCATTAAATTTTTAGAAAAAATTGTTCCCACATGAAATGCTAAGCACAAATCTCTGGAGAAAAACCTTGCAAAGTCTGTTATTATATGAACCTGCTACCAATAGTGTATAGATGGTCATAACTCCATCATATGATTCCACAATGTAGCACAAACTTTTTTAAAACAAGGAATATAAAATGTAATGAGATTATACTATATTAAAAATCCTAGGAAAGGGTATATAATAGAGGAATATCAAATCTGATGGTAGGTGGTACTAAATAAAAAATAGTAAGAGTAGTCTGCATATTATGTACCTAACCAACACATCTCCCATGGGCTCTAATCCAACTACCCCGATCTATTCCCTCTTTCAGATACTTCTATTCTTGTAGTGGGGTACTGAATCCCCATTCTCTACCTGAACATCCAATGTAGCCCCATTTACATATCATTTGAGGAGTAGCTGAGCCCTTCCCAAAATATAGAAGATTCCATGTTACTCGTACATTTCTCTAGTGATACATGTCCCTAAAAAGCATATGTCGGTGTCTAATCATACCGTAAGAATTACATTCCAATATAGGGTATAGACAATAAAGTTGTTTGTGTCTCATATTACCATGTAAAAATAATTACCATAGATAAGGGACCAATAATGTTGTCCCAATCATTGGACTATCTCATCCTATACTGTTTTTGGGAAAAAGGTCCTTGTGGCACTTCAGGCCAATAGAATAAGAGCTACCAGTTCTCCATACAAAAAAAATATTACCATTACATGGGGCCTCTTTCATATTTCCTTCATTGATTAGTTAATTATTAGAAAAATCTGACAATATAATCAGATGAAAATTGATCACCAATGACTTGATCTCATTGAGATGTATGTCCTCAAAATTCCAGACCCTGGAGATTTAATCAGCATCCAAATATGGCACAACATGATTAAAGTTGGCGAGACGATTTTCATAGTCTTTCAATGACATGACCAAAAATGTCATATGTATTAACAAATTATGTACCTCATCACACAACGTCTCTATATAGAACTCGAATATAAAAATCACCATTATGGTCTTACATCTATAATAGTAGTAGTATTCTAAATTACATGAAGATAAATTGACCCTCAACTATGGGTTCTAACATCACACCCTTGAGATATTCCCTCTATCTGGTTTTACTATTCTAACAAAGTGGTACCATGCCACCTACAAGGACATCAAAATCCAATGGAACATAGCTAGCAATGTACTAATGAGTTTTTTATTCCTTCCCACTCTCTGGTAATTGTCTAATTCAACTCTCACTGCTCTGATGCAGCACTACCACAGAAAACCTCAATAGGTGGCCCATCATACAATAAGCACACCACTCTCATTTGGGGAACAAAATAAAAGGTATCATGTAGACCATAATAACAATCACAAAACACTATAGTATAATATGAAACATATATGGAATCATAATTTCGTAACATCTCATTCAACTGTTACTTTTCAAATAACTATCACAATGACAATTCTTACTACCTAAAGAAGTGCTCCCAGTTCACCCCACACTGACACTGCAGCCTCTTTATATGGCCTCTCTCAGATTTACATCAATTATATGTTTATGAATCATCATATCTATAATGGTACATATATGAAAAAATATAACCTATGAAATGAAATCATACTGGATTCAATCTGGAAAATTTGTCACCTATGATATCTTATCATCTTATGATAATGGGTAAAATCAGTTCAACTCGGTGAAATGGTCAATGTAGTCTATCACTTACATGCCCTATTGTGTTAGAAACATGAACTCGATATCCTTCTCATCCATCAATGTCCCTCAATATACATGGGTCATGAAACTTTCATCAAATTCCTTCCAGGAAATCTACTCAAGCATCCCAAACTCCAATATAAATGCTCACTAATGATTGGAAGATCTACAATGCATATATCAATGTATCTTCACCCTCTAATATAGGAGTGTCTTAAAATTATTAACTATTTTATAGAATTACTCAAAATATAAATTAAATTCCATGGGGCATCCTTCCCCAATGAAAGTAGGTAGATGATATAGCTGAATGTATCTCATTAACTCACATATGCAAGGCATGGTGTGGAAAGTCTCTCATTCCATGGATCACAATACTCTAAAAATATTTCATGAATCTAAACATCAATCTAATCCTTAATAGCTATAAAAATATCATTTTCTACTACATTAGGATAATTATTATTTCCGAACTCTAGATTATCAAATAAAAAACTATGAACATACATTTTCTCTTCAGGGCAAACAAACTCTGTTGGAAACAGTCTATAACAACACAGTCAACCTAGACAGGTGGAAACTAGAGAGAACCACTACTCTAGATCCTTCAAAACATGGATTGAAATTATTTTATTATGATAAAACACTTCATTTGATTTGATTTAGTATATATAATAGGTATCTCATTTCCCATTTCATATAAGAAACAATATAACACATGATATAAATGATATTTATACATAGAACCATACCTTAGGCCATGATGTTCTTCTTTTTCATTATTAATTCCCAGTATAATTTTTTTTATTATAAATAAATAAAAATCCATATTATTACATTTATTATATTATAAGAGTCCCATATAATTTTTAATTACAAATTTATAAATAGTTCTTCATTGGAATCCTCATTCAGGTAAAATGTAGTCTAGTTTCCTTGTATATTTCCATTTAAATGGTAATGATTTTGTAACATATTCATATTTTCACCATCTATATAATATTAATCATTTATATGTATCATATTAATTTATTTTATAAAAGTTTATATAAATGAATCTAATGTTTTTGTGAAAAATGAATTACATTACTTTGTGTAGATGATAGCTTGTACATACACAAATGAGATGATTCAAAAAAATTATTGATGGAATCTAGTGAAGGAAAATAATAATTAATATTTAAACTATATAATGATATAAAATATATTAATTTAATTATTTTATATGACCCTCCCTGTATAATATATATGAAAAATGCATCACATAACTTCATAGAGGTGGTAGTTTACACGTACGCCTGAACAACTTAATAATTCCTCATAGGATGGAAATGTGTTATAAAATTCAGATAATATAAACAAAAAACCTTTTATATAGAAAATATACCAATATCATAATTTTAATAGAGTTATAAAATATTATTTTTAGGGTATGGATGAAAGAAACTAGAAATTTATCAAAAATTCTAATTCTCTCTTCTTTAGGAATCCTTATATTGCTTGCACCTCAAGGATTCAAATGTTTGTATTTTGTAAATAAAATAAATTGTAAGATATGCTAAAGGACGTTATTAATTTGTTTATATATTAATTTTATGGGTTCAATCAATTAATGTTTTCAATGAATCAATTAGGAGTTGATAGTCTATTATATGCGAGGTGGGTATAAAACTATTAAATACACTAATAATTAAAATATAATAAATTAATTTAATGTGAATGTTAAAAAAAGAAACTTTTTTATTATTATAAGATAATTTAATTTTAAATTTATCAAAATAATTATTTGTATAAAATTCTAGATGATATTTTTAACTATATCGTTTAGTTTACACCCTTCATTATCAATTTTTTACCTTAACCGAAGTTAATTTTTTAACATAGTGTTTTTTCAATATTATTTAATTTAAAAGTGAAAAAATTACCCAATTTTGACATGATAATTTAAAATATATGAATACTTATATAAAATTTGAACAAATTCATTTTAAAATAAGACGGAAAACCCACCGAAAATTATTTTAGAAAAATCAAATTTTTAGAAAAAAAATAAATTTAACATAATTAATTAGCTACTAAAAATTATTAGATGAATGATGAATGATTTCATTAGATATAATGTCAATGTATTTCATTAAAAATTATTTAGTATTTATTACTTTAATTTATTATGAAAAAACAAATTTCATTCCTAAATTAACTTATTCATATAAAACAACGTATACTTACTATCAATGATTTCATTTTAAATTCACTCATATTTAAAACCAATGAATTTTAATTTTTTCATTTTGATAAAATACTTTTTCATAAGTTTTATACTCTAAATAAGTATATAAATAAAATAAATTTGTCATAAATTATTTTGATAATTTTTTTAAATTTGTTCTTTATGATCTATAATATTTCCTAAGTGAAATTAAAATATTTCCATTTTGAATTATATTTAATTTAATTAAAATAAACAACACTTATTTTAATATTTTATTATAAATAATGAAATAATTATTTTGTCTTGTGAATCATAAGATGTAAAACACATTTTACTATTAAATAGAAATTATTCCAAAATCATTGGGCATTAAATTCAAGTTACTGGATATCACCATAAGATCAATATCCATTGAGACTCCCCTAAAAGTAATGCCGTATCACACATCAATGGTAGGTATTTATTGACATAATATTTGATATATATCGAGACATTGGGAGTATAATGATGTAAATATTCATTTTAGAAATGAAATTGTTTTTACATAAACCCCCTTTTTGTTAATATATAAAATGGGTATGAATAGGGATTATTATAAATCACCTTTTTGTTAATATATAAAATTATTGGGAATCTAAATTGAATATGATAAATTGAATTTTTTAATACAATATAAAAATTAAATTAGATTGAATTTATATTTTTACCAAAAAACGTTTATAATACATTTAATAATTATAGGAAGAAATAATTTTAAAAAAATAGTCGATTAAAACATTACATTTTTAATGTAAAAGGAAATATAATGTTATGGAATCCTATGTAATTTGATTAAGGAACATAATGTTAAATATGTCATGAAAAAACATTTCTTTAATATTTAAATATATTTCATTGGCTGTAATATTTCTCAATTTTTTTTCAAAATTTTCAACAAATATATAGGAATTTTGAAATCACCACAGTGAAGTTTTCTAGCAGTGAATATTTCTATATTTACTATGATAGTTGAATTTTTGGGTAAAAAATAAATTCTCAATAAAAATAAAGTAAGCATTGTTATATAATATTGTAAAAAGAGTGATAAAATGAGTAATATAAATGTATTTTTTTAACAAATAATGTCATTAATAGTTAAAATATTTTATTTTAAGTGTAAATATTAGTTGTTAAAACATATAATAAATATTAAAAATTAAAAATCTTATGTTAATGTTTTAAAACAATTATTTAATATGGGTAATTCCATCCCCTTATAATCTATTTCTAATTATTGGATTTCAAACCACAGTTGGTAAAATTATTAAAAACCTCCCCCTTATAAAATACCATGTCCATAACTATAGGAACGAGAATGATTTTTCAATTTCATTTATTAGATGTTAATGTCATATGTTTAGAAATTAATAAATAATTCCCACTCTATGTCGATATGTACACACATATTCCAACATTTATGTTCAATACCTAGAAATAAAGCTTGATATTTACCTTATTTTCCTATTCAATAGAATTTACAAGATGTTATTAGGGGTCCAAAATTCCCATGTTAGTATTTAGGAAGCTAATTTTCGCGTAAGGGATTCACTTCCTCATTCCACTATTATTAAAAGTACTTCGTCATATTAAATTATTTTATTTTTAATATAGTATGTTATTATTTGTTTGGAATTATTCCTTTACATTCCATTTTATTCCATATTAATGAAATAAATCCATCACTCTCATTCATTATATTCCATAATAAATGGTGTATACCTATTTTTATATTACAATCATTCGTTGATTTTTGAATCCATAATTTTCTATAGTAAATAACTATCATTTTTTCCTATAATGTATAATTTTTTTTGGATTTAATTATACTTTAGTGATTTTTTTCCATACATAATACCCATATACAATTTTTTTAATTTTAAAAAGAATTAATATTCTATGTCTTCATGAACTAATGAACTCAATGACATTCATATGATGTCCATTTTTTATTTCCCAATTGTTATTGATAAAATTATTTATTATTAATATTTTTATATTTTAAAAAAATAAATTAATAAATATGAAATATTCCCAATGAAATCCAGAAATTAATATTTTAATCAATTAGTAATGAGATATATTAGTTTTATGAAATCAATATGAATAACATAGAAAAATGATTTATGAAACCTTAGTTATAATCATCAGTGATATACATATGAATGAATATTTTTCAATTTTAATCAACATTTATATATTATTTTTTATATAAATATGATTATTTTCTAGTTTAATTCCTCATGATTTATCCATGATGATTAGTTTTCTTCTATTTTCTTTATTTTTCTTTTACAGTGATTTATGCTCACCCTTTTTATCGATGCATTTCCTCTGTAAATCGTAGGATACGAGTTGAGCATGGATGGAATGATAAACTATGAATTCAATATGATTTAAATATTTTTAATTCTCATGATAGTATTTATGTCCATCCTGTAAAAAGTGAATTCTTTCAAAGACACTAGTCATTAAAATTCAATGGAAGCTGTTAATGTAATATTCTTTTTTAAAAATTTATTAATAATTATATCTGAAAAAATAATGACTCTATAGTTTTCAAAAAACTTTTTTTATATATTATTTGGAATAAGTAATTGTGAACACTAATAAAAACTCTAATTATAAGCACAAATATTGGAGAACATCCAAATTTTTTGAAATTATTTCACTTTTTGGGTTTATTGAACTGTAGTGCATGTGTGTATGTAGAAAAGTGGATGTAGCTCTTGAATGGGTGACCCTATTGTTTGTCTTCATGAAATGGTGGGTTGAGTGTCCACTATATCTTCACACTATACATAAAGAGTCTGCCCAACACTAGAAAATAATAATTAATAATTTTGTTATATTCATCAGTTAATCAAAATATTTTTAAAAATTATTATATTTGATATATAGTTAATATGTTTATTAAAAAAATATAAGTATAAAATAATATAATCTTGATTCTATAAAATATTATAATTTAAAATTCGTTTAAAATATGTATCATAGTATTTATAATAAAACTAATTTCTCGTTTAGGATATCTTAATCAAAAAAATAGAACTAAATAAATGGAATCATGTAAATAACAGATTTTATGGTCAATGAAATTTATATCATTCTAATATGATGGATTCTATAGTTATAAATTTCATGATTATGACGAATAATTTATCTTAGGCATTGAATTATAAAATATACCATATGAATCCTATAAATTTTTTATGGATGGTACAACTAGAAGATGACTATTTATAGTATTAATGACATCCAATTTTTAGTGGATCCTCTGATCCAAAAATTTAATAAAACATGGTCAATACATATTGGTGATATTTCAAGTATTATATTATTATATGTATGTTATTATTACATTGTTAGTATACTGGTTATGGGATAAGCTTATTAGTAGTGGATTCTAACCATGAAAATGAATCAAAAGGATTGGAAAAAATCTATAGAGTGGGAATTCGTCAATTAAAATACTTTTCAATATGTATTTTTCCAATAAAGTTAATGAAATAATGGAAAGGGAATTGCATAAATTAAAAAAAATACATGGGGTGTTATAAGATAAAATATAAAATACATATGTGATATGTTTTATGATTTATCATTTATTAAAATGGGATTATTGATTAATTATTTAGGGTAATAAGAAATAATATATGGAACTCTATGGAAATATATCCATTTGGGATTTACGAAGAGATAGTTCAGTGTTCTTTAATTGTTGAAAGGATGTTTTATGATTTATTACGGTCGCATAGGATATATTATTCAAAGGGGTAGGTGGAATATATTATGGTGAATAATTATCATAAATGTGAAGTGAAGAAAAAAATAACTGATGTGAAATATGTATGGGAAGAAGAATTTATGGAATTTTCATAAATGAATTGAGAATGGATATGATTGATATAAGGATATACATATTTCTCAAACTTTATATCAAAAAATTATTTTTATACATATATAATAATAAAATTCGATTAATATTCAGTACATTACAAAAACACTTTCATAAGTACAGTAATAATTTACTGAATTTGGATACTAGGTAAACTATCATATAATTGGGTGAAAGATCTTCAACATGTGATATAATTATCTTATCATATAGTAATTTTTTAGTTATACCCTTCCTAAACCATTTTTCATAAAATTGGGAATAAAACATAAGAAAGGGTGAGATCAGTTTCTCAATAAGTGTATACTTATGATATATCAATCTACGATTTTATAGAATCCCATTATAGTCAGCAATATATGTTATAATGAAAATAAATTATGATGTTTATACCAAAACTATAATTAGTCTTTATAATGAGTCATGGATGATTGTATTTATCATATCGGAAATCATTTCCCATCAGTGTGATAAATCATCATAACTAAATAATGAACCGCAATCTAATATCATAAAAGTGAGACACCACCATAAATATTGGTTACCGATTCAAATTTCAAGGTTAAATACTAAGACCATCAGTACAATGGATCATGACTTAACACATATTTACCATTATTGTTTTGGATGAACATGTTTTATATTGTGCATCAAAACACACCTCTTTCCCATAATGTATTAGTAAGCAATTATTTCTCATTGTGGAGCATGCAACACTTCATTTCAAGAGTGGATCAAGACAATAAAATTTCATCCCATTATTATCTCATGAGATATAAATAATTTATCTATTAATTGTGAGGGGGGGGGGGAATAGATACCACTTATTTCATAATAAGATTAATATATATGTTCTTCAAAATATCATAAAATATTTTTCATATCATTACCAATGAAATGAAATGGGTTTCATAAACATTTCATCATATAATTACTTGTAACAATGATATAGGTGTCATAATCACTTCATCATTTAATCATAGTATAATCACTAATTATAATTAGGTCTCATAATAGTTCTATCATTGTATAACCCGTGGAAGGGAAATTATTTTCACAAAAATCATGCCATCATAAATATAAACCATTCATAGAAATAATAATAATGGTATCCTTGGATCATACCTCAACCAAATAATAAATAACCTTTAAGGATACCAACATATAAGTTAATTATTTTGAAATAGAAATAACATGAATTTTTTTTATTAAAAGTAAAATTATTATGAAATTATTTTATTTAATTAAAAATTTAAAAAAGTAATTCATAAATTATTTTCATTTAAAATTAACATGAAATATTTTAATAGAAGCATAAAATATCATGAAAAACATTACTTAAGGAAAATATATTTTCTGTTTGGATTTTTTTAAAAGATTTTGAAAATACAATTATGTGATAATAAGCTAGATAAATTATAATATAATATTCATGGAAAGTAATAGTCATGATGAAAGGAAGAATTTTTAAAGTTCTATATGTTAAATCAATTATTTTATTCACATTTTCTGTACATTTCATGTAATAATTGTTTGGAAAAAGAAATGAAGTTTTATTTCAATTTTTTAATCATTAAAAATGAGTAAAAAATTATTTTAAAAAATTGGATATTAATGAATGATATTTAAATTTTATTTATGAAACATTTTTTTGGAAGAAAATATATTTCATACTGAATAGTAAAATATAGTCATATTTTCATAAATACATTTTCCCAATTATTTAATGTACCAAGTAGTAGAAAATTGTTATTTAAATTTAAAATATCATGAATAACTATGTGAAAAGAAAAATATTTTTTTTATTTATATATGTATCGTAATATTATAATTTTATATACATATTCATAAACATTCAAGATAAACAAATATATTGTAACATAAAGTCAATACCACAATGGTAACATTGAATCCTATGACCCATGAAGGAATAAAAACAATTAATATTTAATGTTGGAAAATAAATTCATTATATTATATATCAAATGGTATATTTTTATACCTCACGAATGAATATATTTGTATAAAATAATTTTCATCTCAAAGAAGTAAAATTGACACAAAAATCCACCACAATTTGTTAACTTCTGTGATCGAAACACCATAAAAAAATAAGAAAAAAATGGATAAGGAAAAATAAATATAATTTAGTAGAATCATAATAAAAAACCCTCATGGGAATTATATATTACATTTAAAAGTAATAAGTTATGAATATAACATGTTTCTCATAGAAGTAAAAATTAAGTAAAAAATCCCATTCGTTAAGTATCCACATCTATTATAGATGTTTGAAACTCCACTATAATTAATATAATTTCATTTCAAATATATTATAGGACTGTATATATATATAATAAAATATATGATTTACTTATGACCAATGATACTATAATGGTTACATAATATCTATTTTTTTACCCTGATTTAACTGTCATATTTTTTAAGTATATATGTATTTATAGTAATGTATAAAACATAAATATAGAAATAGAAATACATCATTGATGGAGGCAGTTGGATATTCGTATGCATGAACCCTATTTCCATTTTCATAATGTATTAAATGAAATAAAGTTAAATGATATATTATCATAATATATTTATTTTTATATCATATTTATCAAATATGTTTACTAGAATTATCCTTAATGCCTTCAATGGAAATAAATTATTTGTTTCATCGATTCAAGAGGTTGTAGTCTGCCTTACACATGAGGGATGCTTTAATTATTCAAAAATGTAAGCCAGGAAATTATGTGTGATATAAGAAAAACATAAGAATAATAATATCATAGATATCATATATAAATATATATACATAATAATTTTCAACCCTGAGATGTCACGACCCGTCCCCCGGGGCCCGTATTGTGACTAACCCAAGCTCGCCTTACATAGGCCAGGGTCTGGAAACTACGTCCAAAGGCGTAAATCTCTAAACTAGGAAGGTATTTCATTTATAACTGTAAACAAACACATCAAAGTACACAATTGGAAGAAAAAAACTAAGTAAAAACTCTATACAAAAGAATTGACGGAAAGTTAAAGGGGCATGAAATACAAACTCAAATGGAAATTACAAGTAAATCTAAAATGCAAGTAAAAATGAAGAAGAGTAAAGAAGCTACCGGGTCATCCTCCGGGGTTTCAACATGTAGGGAAGGTACTTATGGCCTCCTCAGCACTCTACGTCCGTCTGTCTGTTCAGTGTACATTCACGCTGAGTGGTCCACCTTCGGGTAACATCTAGTCTTGCCACTCTTTGCCTCAGTCAGCGTTGTCCGTCATCTGAAACCAACACAACGTGGTGTGGGTACAACCTTAGCAGGGGTGAGTATAATGATACTTAGTAGAGACCACGAGATCCTCAAAGTCTCACAATATCCCACAAGGATAAAGCACAAAGTATGAAATCAACAGAAAACCATTACTTAGTTATATGCACATACATATACCTAAGTGATCTAGTAACCCATCCCAATCATGAGGAAAACTAAAAAGTCAATGACTAATCTCAAACTAGGATTTTATTCTAGGGGTAGTATCATGTAACAACCCCAGTCACACTTTTGGAACCTCAGCTGATGGTGTACTCCTCCACTATCGAGTACAGTGGGCCTTCCGCATCACACAGAGGTGCTTCCCATTATCCTTAGACTACTGAGGTACTCCTCCTATCGAGTACCATGAGTATGCTCTATCATACAGATGCGCTCCCCACCATAGGTCTGTCATGATCCCACATAGGTGCTCCCCCTCACGGCCTGTTGAGGTACTCCTCCTGTCGAGTATCGTGCGTCCGTCACACTCACCTAGAGGGGCTCCCCACCGTGGGTCTTCCGCGTCACACAGAGGTGCTCCCTACTAGGTCAGTCGAGTCACGCCGAGTCGAATCGGTCAAGCAGTCATAACGTCTCAGCTAGCTACTAGGTCTCCGTACTCTGTCTGCTCAACTCTGGAAGGATCCACTTCATGAACTACTAGATGACACTCCAACTATCACTAATTCCCATGTATAAGTATCTCAAGGTCCTGCCAAGTCATTGGGATCTCAACGCAACAGACAGCATGTCAATCGGACACCCGGTTTGTGAGTTATTGGCATTTTTGTCCCGGGGGCCAGGTTAGATTTTAGATTCAAACCAACCGAACTATTCCCTAGCTATGTCCAAACCTCATGTGGTGTATTCCAAAAGAACCATCTTGCTCCATGCTTTCTTTCGTCGCATATGGTTTGTCAAGCAGACACTCGTAGCCCATGTTATGGTCGAAAAGGTGTATTCTGGTGACAAGGTCCGGACCGGGGCCCGACTCGGTCGGCGGGTCCGACCCATTCAGCGGGTCTGACCCTATCCGCAGGTCCCAACCGATCTGTGGGTCCGAACCGGCCCAAGAATGAGGCCTGGCCTGAGGGGGCGGACCGTTCCGAGGGGGTGTGGCCCGACCCGTGATGGGTCCGACCCGCGCTTGGTCCAGCCCAACGGCCCGATGGCCCACATGGCTTGGCTGGCCAGCAGGTGGTGGCGCCTTGCGAGACCCGCCTTGCCGCATCCAGTGCGAGGCGCGCACTCCTTGTGTTCCCAAACGGATGATCAATTCGTTGGGGGGGGGGGGACCAAACAGTGCCAGGTCGCACTGGTCCAAGTCTAGCGGGACCCAGCGGGGTCCCGCTCCTCCTGGCTGGCCAGGTGGCCAGCCGCTCGAAACCGGCGGTGGCCGGCCCGACGCTGGCCCCCTGTCCTCCTCCGCTCTGGCATGGCCTTGACGCGGCCCTATTGTCCTCCATGTGCCTCAATGACACCGCTCCCTTCCACCACGGCCCAGCCTAGCTGTGACCCATTCTTCAGCACGGCCTGACGGTGCCTCGCCATTCTGGAGACCAGGCGGCCTTGCACTGCCATTTTCATTCGCGGTCGGCCTGATGTCAGGCATCATTGCTCCACTACAGTCATCAACAAGTGAGGAAAAATGAAGGGGCTGGGTCGGGCCGTTTTCTTGCGGTCCAAGCCCTCCACGTTATGCTGATATCAATAAGAAAAACATTACCCATGATAGAATGATGTAGAATGGAAGAATTTCAAACTCAAATCCACTACCTCATGTTGTTTTTCGTTGATGATGATGTGGAATGGCAGACGTCATTCTGTTGATGTCGGAAAGAAGATGATGAATTTGAGGATGATGACGTCAGCGCTTTTCTAGAAAGGTGCTTCCCTTTCTTTCCCCCATTGAAGATCATTCTTGATTGGATGAATCCGGATTCTTTATTGGGAGAATTAGTTCCTCCATACTCTTTCAACCCCTCACCCAATGCTACACCAAATGAATATGCCAACCAAAAATAATGGGTTAATATTACCCATTGATTTATTGTTGGACAAAATATTCAAAAGAATTCAAAAAAATTATTTAATGTTCCATTAATTAATTTGAGTGGATTGGCACATTTATGAGGGAAGTTCAAGAGCCCCCCCCCACTTATGGAGAGTTAAATGGGGTTAAAAGCCCATGTGGTCCCCACCTTTTTAATTGATAAAATATGTTTAGACCTGGGGTGGACCCCACCACAATAACCTCTCATGGGAGGTTATACTGTGGTGGCCCCCACCTATAACCTCCACTTATAGGTTTAAAACACTGAATAAAAATAAGATACACACTTATTTTTATTTTATTTTTTTCTTAAAAACTCGGAAAACTAACATTCATTCTTGACCAACTGTCATCATGGTGAATGTCTTCTTAAGAGAATACCGGCACTGCGAGTTCAATGTTTCCCTCTTATTTTAGTTCCGAGCGAAAGTTCAAATGTTATAAAATCCTACTCGCACGTTTACTGAACGTACTAGAACAAAACATTAGAAATAGATTCCAGGAACAACGGTCCTCGGAATCAAGCGTTGTAAATTTTTACAGACTCCTAAAAATCCCATGTATTTAAAAAAACCAATGATTTTATGGGTCTTCACATTCTCCCCACCTCTGGTCTTTACGTCCCCGTAATCTATAATTCTAACTAAGGGAACAAATGGGGGTACTGATCACGCATTTGAGACTCTCGCTCCCATGTGTTCTCCTAGAGGTTTTCGTGATTCCATAAAATTCATTACATAGGTATCAACCATCCACACAGGACCCCTTTTTTCGATCCTCAATCTCTACTGGAACCTCTATGAATGTCACCCCATCATCGACGACTAGCTCTCTATGGTTGATAATGTGGAATGGGTCGTGCAGGTATTTCCTCAACTAATATATGTGGAAAAATTCGTGCACCCGATGAAACTGAGGTGGAAGTGCAAAGCGGTAAGCCACCACGCCTACTCTGCTGAGGGCCTGGAAAGGTCCGATGAATCGCAGAGATAACTTGCAGCCACAGTCAAATATATGTGGACCTCATCGAGGTGATACCCATAGGAAGACATGGTCACCATCCTCTAACTCCAGAGGTCCCCGCATCTAATGAGCCTATGACTTATGTCTGCTCTGTGCAGTCTTCGTCCACTCCTGGATGATCTGCACCTTCTCTGTGGTAGCACGTACCATCTCTGGTCCCACTAGTGCTGACTCTCCATGGTCTATCTAGCATAGTAGTGATCTGCAAGGTCGACCATACAAGGCCACAAAAGGTTCCATACCGATGGGGGAGTGATAGCTTTTATTGTAGGAAAAAATCTACCAATAGAAATTGATTCTCACAGCTATGACCAAAGTCGAGGACACAAGCACGGTGCATGGCCTCAAGGGTCTGGATGGTGCGCTTGGTCTGGCCATCTTTTTGAGGATGAATGGCGGTGCTCAATCAAAACTGTGTCCCGAAATCCTCCTACAACCCCTTCCATAGCATGGAAGTAAACCGTGTGTCACGATTAGAGACAATAGAAGATGGTACTCCATGCAAATACACAATCTTCTGCACATAGAGGCATCCCAAGCACTCTACTGAGCCCTTCTCTCTGATCAGTAGGAAGTGGTCCAACGTGGTGAGTTATTCAACAATCACCCATAAAAATCATGACACCTAGATGTACGTGGAATACCTGTCATTAAGTCCATGGATATCCCATCCCACTTCCTCTCTGGAACATATAATGGATGAACCAAGCCTTCTAGTACCTGGTTCTCTACCTTCACTTGCTGACATGTGAGGCAGCGAGAGACAAACTCTACTACCGCCTTCTTCATACGTGTCAACCAGTGCTGCCATCGGAGGTCCTGGGGAATCTTCGCCACTCCTGGATGTACCGCAAGAGGAGAAGTGTTGAACCCCCTCAACACTTCCTCCTAAACTGCAATTGGTACCATGGTACATCCTCCAAACTGGATTGTGTGCTCCCCACAATCTGAAAATCAATCAGGTTCATGTCCTGTGGATATCTTATCATGTCCTGTATCACAGTCAGCATCTACATGCTGAGCCTCCCTAACTCGTAGAAGAAGTGGAGGAGTGACTGTAAGAGATCGAAGGAAAGCTGCTCCATCTCGGTCCACATTAGAAATCTGTAAAGCAGCCAGCTGCTCTGTCACCTCTCCTAGCTGTTGTATACCTGATCTCTTACTGAGTGCATCTGCAAGAATGTTCCCCTTCCCAGGATTATAGAGTATCTCGAAGTCATAGTCTTGGTGGAACTCAAGCCAACACAATTGTCTCAAGTTCATGTACTTAAGGGAGAACATATACCTGAGACTCTTGTGATCAGTGCAGACTATGAAACACTCACCCATCAGATAGCTCCTCAACATCATCAATACGAAGACCACAAATGCTAACTACAAGTTGTGGGTAGCATAGTTCTGCTCATGTTGTCTCAGCTGTCGATAACCATATGCGATCACATGTTTCTCTTGCATCAGGACACACCTGAGTCTGGTCCCTGATGCGTCGTAGTAGACAATGTACCCTACGCCTTCCTCTGGAAGCCTAAAGATGAGGGAACTATTTAACTTCATCCTCAGCTCCTGAATGCTCTACTAGCATCTCTCTGACCATACAAGGTGTTTCCCCTTCTTCATCAATGCTAAGAGAGGTGCTTCAACTCTGGAGATGTTTGGAACAAATCTCTGGTAGTATCCAGCCAATCCTAGGAATCTTTGTACCTTCGTCAAACTCCTAGGTGGATTTCAAGAAAGTATCTCCTCAATCTTCACTGGATCTACTACAACTCCAGCCTTCGAGATGACATGTCTCAATAATTGAACCACTCTATTCCAAATTTGTCACTTTGAGAGGATACCTCAAATCTGGTGCTCTTAGAGTGTGTCCAGTACTACCTGGAAATTATAGCCATGCTCCTCCTCAGTAGTAGTGAAGATCAGAATGTCGTTGATGAAGACCATGAGAAAGAAATCGAGGTAAGGCTAGAAGATCGTGTTCATCAGACTCATGAACACTGCTGGAGCGTTGGTTACACTGAAGGTAATAACCATGAACTCGTAGTGGCCATACCGACACCTGAAGGTCGTCTTCTACACATCCTTGTCTCGAACTCTTTGCTGGGGATATCCTGATCTGAGGTCTATATTTAAAAACCATCATTCTCCCCTGATCTGATTGAAGTGGTCCTCAATCCTCATGAGTGGGTACTTGCTCTTCACGGACACCTAGTTCAGGCGACAGTAGTTGACACAGAGCCTCAATCTCCCATCTGCCTTCTTAGAGAACTGAATCGGGGCTGCCCATGGAGAAACACTGGCTCTGATGAATCCCTTTCCCTACAAGTACCTTAACTGCACCCGCTGCTCGTGAAGCTCAGTGGGAGCCATGCGATATGATGGAGTAGATATTAGTGTCATCCTATGGTACAAGTCAATGTAGAAGTCCACCTATTTCTGAGGAGGTAGTCCTGGAACATCGTCAGGGAAATCATCTGTATACTGGTCAAACACTACAGGATTACTCTGATTCTCCACATCAACTTCTCTAACGGTAAGGAAGGTGAACTGATGAGTGATCGCCTTCACCCTCCTTTGACTATGTCCGTCCTGTGCTGCAAAGGTTCCCTTCTCACCGGTGAAGGTGAACCTGGCCCCATCCATGCATACACACCACACATTGCGCCTAATATAGTCAATATGATCATGTATTATAGATAACTAGTCCATACCAAAGAAGATGTCTTAAAGCCTCGATGCTTCTACAAGGAGATCCTAGCTAATGTTATCACCTCCTAGAGCAATCTCACACTGTTGGCACCAATGTGTAATCATCGAGTCTGCTCTTGTAGGAGTCTCTAGATGTAAGGATCAAGCCAATGGCTCTGTCAGAATCTCTGAGCTCCGAACGAGGGCATTGGCAATGAAATATTGACTTGCACCTGTGTTTATAAGAACTAAAGATAAGGTGGAGTAGACACAGATCATACCTAGAATCATCTGTGGAGTGCCATGCTCGTATGACTTATCTTCCTTAAGTTGATCTCTCCCATGTACACCTACTCCATCTGGTCGGGGTGGTCCTCTTGGTGGTGGTGGCGGCAGCACCTCATAACATCATCCACCGACAAATTCTCGACCAGCTCTTCTGCCACGTCCGCCTGCGCCCTACGGACAGACACTATTGAACCTTTACCTCTACTTGGGAGATCCCTCAATTGTCTACTGATCATCTGAATGGTGGGTCAGAGAGACACGACCCATGTGACCCTGCCCACCGCATGAGTAACACTGCCTACAACTGGCTGGTATGTCACTGACCCAGGTCCCTGCTCAACAGATCCCGAGTCCTGTGTTCATCCACCCGGGGGTCTGGTCCTCTTGGACCACTGTGTCATCTGTCTACTGCTAGATGCAGAAGACTCTGTTGCGTGTAGACCAGATGTGGGTCTCGCTGATGGTGACTCCTCAACATGGAAACTCTACACTAGGAGGTCTCTCCCTAACACCGCCGCCTACGTCGAGATGCTGAGGGAGATCATCAATGCCCTGATATCTCGCCTGATCCACTACTCGAAGGTCCAGACCCCGAAGAATTGGTTTCTCACCATATCTGTGGAGTATCATGAGAGATCAGTGAACCTCGCTGAGTATTGATCTATAGTCATGCTACCCTGCTATAGATGCAATAGATCTTGTATCTGTACCGCTCGTAGGGTCGCTGGAACAAAATCCACTTGAAACAGGCTCTTGAAGTCTTCCCAGATATGTGTTGCCTCGTTGTAGACATGGAGAATCAGGCTCCACCATCTTCTTGCTACTACCTGAAGGAGACTCGCGGAAAGGATCACCATGTAGTCTGTTGGCGTCCCTACTACCCTAAAGACTCTCACTACAACCTCCATCCAATCCTATGCCGCCTGTGGGTCTATCTCTCCCCAAGACCTGGGTGGCCTCTTGCACTGGAACTAATGAAACACGGTCAAGTGGCGTGCATAGTCTACTGCTGGGGATGGTGGCATCGGTGGCCAACGATATGTGGTACTGCTGGTGTCTCTACTGGTAATGGGCCCTGCACAGAGGCCTAGTTATTTGGTGGGCTGTCAGAGCATATGACTCTCAAGGCACTGTGGGGAGGCATCCCAAAAGAAAAAGATGCGATGTGGTTAAAATATTAAACCTGGTGAGATGACCCGGTTGAGCAGACATAAGAAAATGTTTACAGACACGCCCACAATCAGTGTTTTCAGGCACTCTGTCAGAAATCAGTAGTCAGATTTCGGGTGTATGGATACGCCGACCACCCGTACCAATACTGGACTCCCTAAACTAAAAACCACACTTAGTTTCTTTAACATTATTTCCTCATAGAACAGAATGATCAGAGTCCTATGTTCGGTGATAGAACCTACTCCTCTGATACCAATTTTCACGACCCTTCCTCCAGGCCCCGTATTGTGACTACCCCAAGCCCGCCTTCCATAGGCCAGTGGCTGGAATCTAGCACCAAAGGCATAAATCCCTAAAGTAGGAAGGAATTTCCATTATAACTATAAAAAACACATCAGAGTACACAACTAGTAACAAAACACTATGTAAAAACTGTATACCAAAGAAGTGATGGAAAGTAAAAGGGGTCGGAAATACAATCCCAACAAGAAAGTACAAGTACATCTGAAAAGAATGTACAATTGATTAAAATTAAAGCAGTTACTAGGTCGTCCTCCAGGGTTCCGACCTGTATGGTTCATACAGATGGCTTCCTCAGCACTCCGCATCCGTCCCGCTACTCCGTTTACCGTCCCGGAGAGTGGTCCACCTTTGGTTACCGTCCAGTCCTGTTACTCTATGCCTCAGTCAGCGCTGTCCATTATCTGCATCCATCATAACGTGGTGTGGGCATAGCCCATGCATGGGTGAGTGTAACGATACACAGTAGGGACCCTGAGACCATCAATGTTTCACAAAATCCAACAAGGATAAACCACAACGTATGAAATCAACAGATAACCATTACATAGTTATATACCCATACATATACCTACAGGATCTAGTAACCCATCTCAATCACGATAAAAACTCAAAAATCATAGACTCATCTCAAACCGGGTTTTTATTCAAGGGGGTAGTATCAAGTAATAACACTTGTCACACTGTCGGAACCACGTCTGGTGGTGTACTCCTCTATCGAGTATAGTGGGCATTCCGCATCACAAAAAGGCACATCCCACTATCATTGGACTTCTGAGGTACTCCTCCTATCGAGTATCGTGAGTCTACTACGTCACACAGAGGGGCTCCCCACCATGGGTCTGCCACACTCACACAGAGGTGCTCCCCCTCGTGGCCTGCTAAGGTACTTCTCCTGTCGAGCACCGTGGGTCTGCCGCACTCACATAGAGGTGCTCCCCACCATGGCTCTGCCACGTCACACAGAGGCACTCCCCACTGGGCCAGCCGAGTCACGCCGAGTCAAATCAGTCAAGCAATCATCAGGTCTCAGCCTTCTACTAGGTCTCCATACTCCATCCTCTCGCCTCTGGAAAGATATTCTCCACGAGCTACTGGTTGATAATCCAACTGCCATGAAGTCCCATGTAGATGTATCTCAATGGTCCGCCTCTTCATAGGTGTATCAACACAACAGATTGCACGTCAATCAGATTCCACATCTGTGAGTTATTGGCATTTTTCTCCTGGGGGCCCGTTTGGATTTTAGGTTCAAACAAACCCGACCATACCCCAACTATGTCCAAAACTCATGTGGGGTATGCCAAAAAATCTGCCTCGCACCATGAATTATGTCTCCGCAGACAGTTCATCAATCGGAAACATGTAGCCCATGATATGGGTGAAAAGGTGTATTCAAGTAAAACAGTTCTGGAGTGGGGCCCAACCCTGTCCGCGGGTCTGACCCAGTCTGCGGGTCCAAACTGGCCCAAGAGGGAGGCCTGACCCAAGGGGGTGTCCTGACCGAAAGGGGCGGCCCGACACGCCTTGGGTCCGGCCCAGCGGCCCGGCGGCATGCATGGTCTGGCTGGCCAGTGCCGGGCGATGCCTTGTAGGAACTGCCCTAGCCATATCCAGGGGGGAGGCGCACACCCTCTGGGTACCTGAACAGATGATCTGTTTGGGTGGGGACCAAACCAATGTCATGTGGCTCAGGTCTAAGCCTTGTGGAACCATGCAGTGTCCTGCTCCTCCCGGCTGGCCGAACGGCCAGCCGCTTCCCCCGCCGGCATCCGACCCGATGTCGGTCGCCTCTTCTCCTCCGTCGGGCCCTTCTGCCACAGCCTAGCCTAGTCGCAGCCCACTTCTCGTTCACGGCTGACCCAACGCCAGCCGTCTTTGCTCCATTGCGATTGTCAACAAGCGAGGAAAAATGAAGGGGTAGGGTTGGTCCGTGTTCGTGCGGTCCAATCCCTCCACGTTATGTTGATATCAATCGGCAAAACATTTCCCTTGATAGAACGACGTAGAATAAAATAATTTCAAACTCAAATCCCCTACCTCATATTGTTGTTAATTGACGATGTTGCGGAAAGGAGGACATCGTTTTGTTGACATCGGAAAGATGATGAAGAAGACGAGGACGACGTCGTCGTCGCTCTTCAGGGACGACACTTCCCTTTCTTGGCCCAGTTGATGATCTTTCACCGTTGGCGAAGAGGCATTCTTTGTTGGGGGAATTAGTTCCTCCATGCTCATCCAACCCATCTTCCAATGCTCCACCAAATGAATATGACAACCAGAAATAATGGTTTAAGCTAAACGGATATTTTATTGTTGGCCAAAATATTTAAAATATTTCAAAAAAATTTATTAATGTTCCATTAATTAATTTATGTGGATTGTCACATTTAAAAGGGATGTCCAAGAGTTCCCCCCCACTTATGGAGGGTTCAAGGGGGTTTAAATCCCATGTGTTCCCCACCTATTTAAATGATATGAGGTTCTTAGACCCCGTGTGGGCCCCAACACCATAAACTCTCCTAGTAGGTTATGGTTTTGTGGCCCACACCTCTAACGTCTTCTTAAAGGTTTTAACCACCAAATTAAAATAATCTACAAACTTATTTTTATTTATTTATTTTTCTTATAAACTCTAAAAACTAACTTTCATTCTCAACCACCTACCGTCTAGGTGAAAGTATTCTTAAGGGAATACAACACTTCTAGTTCAATGGTATCCTCAGATTTCAGTTTCGAGCACCTGTTCAAAAGTTATAAATTCCAACTCGCACATTTATTGAACGTACCTAAACAAAACTCTAGAAATTGATTCTCGGCACAATGGGGCTCGGAATCAAGAACCATAAATTTTCACGGACTTGTAAAAATACCATGAATTTAAAAAATTGATTGAAATTCCGGTCCTTTACATGAGAGGTGGTAATGAAAAGTATGAATGACATAGGTTCACTGTGTGCTAGTCTTCCAAACACACCAAAGCATATTCCATAATCCAATTGATGGAATTGAGGGTGTTTATAGGTCACAATATCAATATAAAAACATATTAATATATTGTATAAAATTTCATTTGTATATCAAAATGGTATAATTATAATTCATTGTGGCCGATGAATAATTAAAAAAAATTCTCGTTTGTGAACGTTATGACTTCTTTTGTTACCCTACTTAGGTTTGTACCAAAATTAAGACTTGGTGGAATTTATGTCCAAAATAATACTTATATTATGATACGAGGTAATTTCTAAAGTTATTTGGGTTGTAAATGGATGATCTAAAAGGATTTTAATGTTTTTAGAGGAGGGGATAGGAGGTAAACTTTAATAAGTGAGATACATGGCATAGTTGTAGTTTTATGAAAAGATAAAGTCCTACCCACTTTTCTCCCATGAAAAAGGGCCCGAAAATAGATTATTATAGATCCTATAAGGTATAAGGACAAAATAGATCTAGATAATGGGTTTTGTAAAAGTCTGGAATAATTTGGACTTGTATCTATTTAGTTTAACCGCCATGTAATCCCATTTTTACATTAACCACAATATTTATTTATTTTTGTTGTTTGTATAATTTATATTTTTGAAAAATTAAGTTGAAATTATTATATAATATAAATTAAAATGATAATAAATATGGGAAATTTTATTAAAAAAAATTCCACTCACATAAGTGGAAAATTAAGTTTATAATAATTCCATAGATGTGAAGATAATACCGGTTGTTAAAGAGATAATGTTTAAAATATAAAAACGTTTTTATAATGAAATTTTATATGACATTGATTATAATAAAATAAATTGGATTAATAAATGTACGATTGAATTAATTATAACTTTAAACTAATTTAAAGTAAAATGTATATATATAATTAAATGAAATTTAAATGTGGTTTTCAATTAAAATATATTATTATTCACTATAGATAATAAAATTAATCTTTTTAGAAAACCCACCAAAATTATCCCTAGGATAATTTTCTATTATTAATTACAAATATATACATATTATAATATTCATATTATTAAATTATCAAATTTTTATAATATTATTGGTCCAAAAATAAGTAAATATAAATTTATTTTAAATAATAGAAATTTCTAAACATATAAAAACAAGTGAATAGTTATGTGTTTTTTTATCAATACGGTTTTCTTATATAAAAATTTTGCATAATAACAAAATAAATTATTCCTAAAAATGATTCAATTTTAGGGGCTAGGTAATAATGTTATTTTTTTAATATCAATATTTGTGTACAGTTCAATAAGACTTGGTGTTGTGTATGAAACAATATAAACATTGTGTTACATGTAACAAAAGATAAACCATGTGTTACATGTAATGAATAAAAAAACAAATGTTTCGTGTAATGAAAATAAATTTGATATTTAGTTAATTGAAAAATATTGAAAATATAATATTTATTTTAAAAAATATTTCAAAAAATCTCTGGGTGTTACATTATACACACCACATTAAATTTCCCATAGAAATTCATCATCTTTGTGCAATCAAAATTGATAATTATACCTCATCCCAAATATATGTTCTTACATGGATTCCTCAAGCATGTGGTTTTTTAAAAAACCACCAACTAGGTGTGTGGTCTTTTTTCTTATTAAATTCTTCATTCGATAAAACATACCTACCGATCATTCCCCATAAGAAATATCAAGCTATATTGGTAAGACATATAAGTTCAATAAATGCGATGGACTAGTTATATAATTAATTATGAGTGACACAAGAATCATATTGTGATCCTAGTAGAGGAATGTTTGAAGTTATAAATGATAAGATGTTATCCGAATATGATCAAGTATTTCAATGGGATTGATATACCTATAGATTAGTTTTCACCTTAATTAATACATAGTGAAATTAATAGAATGGTTATATCAGCAACTTCCAATTATATATTATGTCAATTATTGTCAACATAACAGTTCATTAAAAAAATTATATCCAGAGGTGTTGTTTCATGGTTCTAACATTATCTACCATCTCTTTATCTTTCTCAGTTTCTGATAGATGTACTTCACCAACTTCATTCAAATACATCGATGTTCTATAATTATTTCTATAATAGGATTCATAAGTAGACAAATGTATTTTTGGGTAAAATCTATTATTTAAAGAAATATCAAAGTAATGATGTTGTTGATCTTAATCACCATTAAAATCCATTTATGTATATCTTGGCCTATTTCCATTGGTTCACATTGTTCTCCCCTAGAAAAAACCATCTATATATAAAGAACTTGATGAACACATTTCCAATACATAGAGGTAAGTTTTGTATCCTAATAAAATATAACTGAATATTCCAATCCATGTGGCCTTACAACATTCTTAATGTATATTTTTGGAAAACGATCATGAGAAAAATACTATTTAATAGTAACCAGGTGTGCTAATTCGTACAGTGATTTACCCAACATCAAAGATAAGATAAAACCTAATGTTTACCAGTAAAATAATTCATATGAAAATAGTGTTATTTAATTATTCCCCAAATGACATTTCTCATTAAAACATATACAAAACTAATGTATTTTATTTTTATAATTTCTTTTAAAATATCCAAAACCATGACAAACTTGCATCTCATAAGACCTCATAAGGTTTGTCGATGAATTGTGATCAACCCCAAACTCATAAAACCATGATTGATTCCATAAATGTCATGTTAATATTAAATGTATACATATAAACTTATTAAAGTCAATTCAAACTATGTTTCATAAATACTAACATTTATTATATGAAAACTACACCATTCATTGTTTTAGTAATTATAATACAGATATAATGTAAAATGTGATTTTTTATTATAGAATTAATGGTGAAGGAGATAATCTGTTGATGTTTCAATAAATGATGAATAGTATGGTTTTCATAGGCCTCTTTCATACAAAATAAATCTTGAAATTTTGAAGCATTAATTGGTGGGTATGATTTCCATTACCATTATAAATAAATATTTCCATTGTGATGGTAGAAGATTTACCATTGCGATTCATCATTAACCATTTTTCTGGCTTATCGTTCACACTTTCCCTTCTAATGGTTATTTTATTTCTATAATTCCAACTCTATTTTAACTTCAAACACTCGATTGTAGGTAGTGTATTAGTTGGTGTCATCTTCTACACCATTTTGCTAACCATCTTGATAATTTCATTTCGATATTCAAGGAATTTAAGACACTAAATATCACATTATAATCCCTTCATCGTTCCATTCATGAAATCCCCTTGATTTTTTTACCACATTTGTTCTATACATATATAGGCAATTTCATTGAACCATATATTTTTAAATGACACCCAATCTTCTTTTTCTCACAAAAATCATAGAAATTGTCAAAAAATAAAATTTCCATTTCTACCTTTAGTTCAAATTGAATGAAATATTATTAGAAATAAAATTATATTGTAGACCAAGCCATTTGAAAAATTATTTTTATTCGACCAATGAATTGATCAATTTTTAAATTAGGGATGATGATTAAACCTCAATCAACCCATTCATTTATTGTAAAATTATCTTCATAAGTTCTAATAAAATCATCATTCTTATGATTAATTTAACGGAATTCATACTCTGTATTTTTTTTGTAGAATACAATGGAATTATTTACTATGAAATACTGCATAAAATTATTAACATTAAATAGATAAAATTTATTCTTATTCCCTCATATTATAAATGCCATGACCTATCCCCTAGGCCTCGTTCCATGACTACCCCAATCCCACCTTCCATAGGCTAGGGGTTCTAAACTGGAATTAAGTAGTCATATACCAAATATGTAATGCATTTCAAATAAAAATGAACCCAAGAATAGAACTCAAAGGATGGAAACTAAACACAATTTAAATGATAGTTATCACTAAAAATACTAATGAGAGTATAGTACAACATAAATGTACAAAGGGGACAAAATTGAAGCCCAAAACAACAATGGGGAGTAAAACAACCATGATCTATCCTCTCAAGACCCTACCTTAAGAGTATATATATGTTAGCTTCTAGTTGCTATATATGTACGCCCGTCTGTCCCATCTCACTGAGCACCACCTGGTCCCAGACTTCCAATTTGTCTGTCAAAGCATCAATCACCTGCAAGATACATGACATGTTGGGGTGATTCCCGTGCATGGGTGAGTAACACAATGCACCATCAGGACTCAATACCACTACAGAAATAACACAATGAAAGTCCACAATTCAATACAATAAAGAAAAATTACAAAGAAAAGAATAATTATAACATGTTTTACTGAATGATAGAAAGAGTGATTATCATTTGAAAAGCCGAATCATAAAATACTACTGATGGACTCATCACTGATGATTCAATGAGGTTAGCTCGAGTATTTGATCACTGAGGTCCGCTCGGCCACTAGACCATTGAGGTTCGCTGGGCTACTAGAACCATGATGTTAACTAAGCTACTGAATCACTGAGGTCCGCTAGCCTACTGGACCACTGATTTCCACTTGGTTACATGATCATCGATTTCATATTGTTATATCCATCATTTCATGGATTTCTATAGTATTACCGCTAACTAATGTGATTGATTTTGGGAGAATATACTCCTCGAACCATCAGTTGTATATCGGCTACCACGAAAACTCACAAAGTGTTTACCAATAGTAATGTCTCATCACAAAGGTTGAAAAACCATAGATGATTTGTCAATTGAACACCTATTATGAAATATATTAACATTTTAGTAAGCAGGGGTCGGTTGCATCCAGGCCTGGTCAGACCAACCCGACCAACCTGGCCTGGGGGTACAACATCGATCGACTACAGTCAGGAGACCTGACGCGACCCGATTGTGTCTCGATTGACGTAGTACAACCATGGTTTCAGCCTGCCGGTTCTCCCCATGAACTAATTCTAATCTGTCCTGGTTCTAATTATTCGGACCAGTTACGACTAGTTGGGCCACCCAGCATCCCAGTTTCCCATCTGTCCCAAACCACAATGTGGATAGTCGGTTCTTTTCCTACCCGGGCTAGCCAGTGGTCATGTTTACTCAATCATCCCTACCCGCATCGGTTTTTAAGCTGGGGTGAATCCTAGATACGTAATAGAATGTTCTTATAACATCCATGCGATTGTTTGAGGCTGACTACCTCCCTCTGCACACGGTCCCATTTGGACAGGGTGCCGGTGCACAATGTGACCCACTCCACCTAGCATAGTGCCCAACTGATGTTGCCTCCATGCACCGTCATGACACCTAATAGTCATGGCCTCCTGGGACATGACATGCTATTGGGGCATCCTGAATCCCACCTACGCTCTCCACCAAGGGACATCATGGAAGTCTCCTCTGCGGTCCACCAGACACTCTCCGGTGACCCATTTCCTGGTGGATCTAAACATCTTGGATTATTTGGAATACCTATCAATACGAAACACTCCTAACCATTTTTCCATCACTATGGGAGATATACCTCATTTGGAACCCCCACCCCATTAAATGGATCTAATGAGGCCTCATGTGTTCCCCGGGGATGAAAAATAAGAGATATGGTGGATCTAATGAGGCCTCATGTGTTCCCTTTATACTGTATAAATAACTGTTCAATCTTTGAGTAAAAAATCTCAATTGTTTATCTAGAGGTCATATTTTTGTTTTCATAAGATGTTGATTGGTGAAATAATATATTTTTAATTTCTGTAGCCTTTTCAGTGGGAGTGATTATTATTGAATATTGTAGGGATCCATACATTCCCATTTTATATCTTGTAATTTATATTTTTATCTAGTTGTAATGTTTGGAAATATTAATTAGTTTCATACTTGTATAAGGTAATGTTATTTGTAAAATTTGATATTTTATCAATATTTTTTATGTGTATAATATTTTATAATATATAATCAACATTTATTCAGGGAAAAACTATCATTTATTGAATAAAAGTTTCTGCCTGTATTTTCATCCTTAAACTTCCAAAGAGAGGAGATGCTCAAATAAATCATGTAATATTCATAAATTTCCATATTATATGAATATATATGTTTTTTTAATGATATATTATTATATTAAACTAACAAAAATATAAAATATTCCACCACATAGGTTGTAAACATAAATTCGAACATATTTGGTATCTTTCGAGTTGAAACCCCATGAATAAGTAAAATGTAATTAATAAAATCAATAACAAGAATAAATATATGTTGATGTAAAAAATATAAATTGTGTACTATAAACACTCCATATAATAAAATATGGTAATAAAAAAACATGTCTAATAGAAGTTAACAATGAGATATAAACTACTTATATCATAATTATAAATAGATGAATGTTCATTAACCCCCCTTAAAATAAATTCATAATTATTTTTATTACATATTAGAGAAATATAAACACCATTAATATTATATGTAATCATGTTATAAAAACATATAAATAGTTTTCACATAAAAATTACTTATTATCAGTTTCTGAGGTGTTATCCACTTCAAATATTAATGTATGTATTGATTTTGTTGTTATAGTCCTTGCGTGTTGATCATATAGATGTTTTCTAAAATATTTTAATCTAGATATAAAATCCATAAATTTCCATTATACACATATTAAGTATCAACCCGGAAAATTGGTCTTTAAATATGAAAATCATTTCTTCGCGGATGTTTTAGTCCACTCATATTCAAGATCGACTTTATCATTTTTAAAAGATGGAATGTTAAGTAAAAATATGATATAATAAATTTATAGAACAACAATAATGTCACCAATATCAAATATATATATATTATTTATAAAATTTTTACTATATGTGATATGGTTGATGGAAAAAGATCTATATGTTCATGAGGAATTATTCCTCTTTACAAAGGGTTATTGGTATTGATTAACATTTAATAGTGAATGAGATTGAAAAATATTTTTTAGAATGCATAATAACATAAATGTATATGTGAAATATATTTCTTATTATTTATTAATTTTTTGAGATAATTTATTGTGGTAATATAGAAATAAATAACGAAATTTTTTGATGATGAACACTACCTTATAAGGTCTTCTTTAGACCACCTCTTAAGAACCAAATAGTGGACTTTTTGGGAGAAAACCTCCACTAAAATGTGAATATGAATGTTTTGGAGATACTTTTTCTTGTGCTGGCCATGATTAATGGAAAATAACGTGTGAATAGGTTATGTGAGGTGGTTCCTGTTTATAATTGAGGTGGGTGGCACAATTATAAATAATTAATGTTTTAAAATATTAGTAAATATCTTTTATTGACTTTTGGCTCCAATATTACTGATATTAGAAGGTGATATTGTTAGTTTTAGAATAAAAATATCCCTTATGGTTGAATAATTTATTTTAATCTTTTTTTATGATTTATCCATTTATTATTTACCCTTATTACCCATTTTATCATTAACCGAGGAAATAAATATTTTCCATGGTTAATATTAATTATGAAAAAAACATAGATTGACGTTACTTTGGAAAATTAATTATGGTGATTCAAAAAAAATTTACTATATTTATAGATTAATTTTTTTTAATTTTTTTAATTTAATTTTAGATAAGGGTACAAATATAATTGAAATATCATTTTAAAATTATTCATTTTTAAGCATAAAATTAAATTTAAATCCATTAAATTCTGTTTAAAATACATCCATTGAATTGAAAAATAATTAATGGAATATATAATTCATAATTTTAATTGAAACTTTTAATAAATTTTTATTAATTTACTTTGACATGAGATAAACATATTGCACATCTAAAATCAATGTTTATGAAAAGTTGTTTTTAATGCAAAAAAATGAACATATACGAAAATCAAGTAAAATGACGATTCCTCTATAACTAATAAGATTATTTTAAATTAAATGTGAATTAGTTAGATATTATATTACATTATAATCATTATGTCACTTCTAATTTAAATTAACTTATAGTTTCTAAAAAAAATTGATATTATTCCTTATTCAAAGAAAATATGTTTTAAATAAAACATCGAAATACAAAAAAAAGATAAAATTGAAATGTTGATTTGAAAAATGATATTAATTTAATAATATTGAATTTCTAGAAATTTGAAAAATTAATAACAATTTACTGGATCCTAGTGAAATATAAACCATTTTTTATTAAAATATATTTTTAGAGTATAAAATTACATTAAAAAAGGAGTTCTTATTTTTTCTGAAATAATGAAAATATTTTATTTATTTAAATCCTTAATAAATCTATTCATAATGAAGATATTAATATTTAAAAAATAAAATAAAATATATACGTTATAATATACAACAGTTTTTTTAATCTTGTCGTTTTATTTCTTAAATCCTATAATAAATAGTTATATTTTAAACTGAATTATCAGGGTGTTAAAATTTCCCCCATTAAAAATGGGTTTCCTCACATTTTCTATCTTGGAAATCATGGTTTCAAAATTTTAAAATACCTATTATGAAACTACCATCATCTATATGGTTAGTAAAATATAAATTTAATAACAAATAGATTTAAATATAAAGGTCATATTGATGAACTCATAATTAGGATTCTAAAAAGGAGAACATTAATGGGAAGAGATAAAATAATAATGGAGAATAATGGTAATTTCTAATGAATTATAGAGAGTTATATAGGAAACAATTGTGATAATTCTAATTTAAAAAAAACTATAAAATTATGAGGTGTGAAAATAAAAAAAATCAGTTGGAATAAAACATATATAGAAGAATATATAATTTTAAACATTCTTTCACAATAATTTAAAGAATTATTTTATCATAGAATATGAGAAAAAACACATACCTGATTTCATAAAATCTATAAACGAAATTTTATCCTCTAGTTTCCTAAATTAATTATTCAAAAATCATTTAATTATATATTCAATAATGAATGATCAATTTTAATTTTTAATTCATGAACCACTAAAATAACATTATAATAGTTTATATTATCTATACAAGGATGGAAAATTTTTCTTCCTGTCTCTAATAGGATACTAAATATATGTTTAGTACATTATATGATAAGTAAATTTATTAAAACATATTTTGAAAGTTCAATATTAATGATATCAATAACAACACCCAATGATCTACCTCGTTCTTTCAATAAATAATAAAATTTAGAAACTTCTCAATGAATTTTTAACAAGTATTAATTTTAAAAAAAATAAAAAAAATGGTCTAAAAATATTCAAATTCATGTCAAAATTAATTCCCAACCACCATAATAGAGCTTATATTATCACATAAAAATTATGTTTGTTAATTGTTTATATAGTCCATAAAAACATTCTAAAACCATGAATTGTCATAGAACCGCAATTAAAAATTATATGATTCATATAGAAACTCTATCCATTTTCTTCTAAAAAATGACATACTATCAAATATACTACATAAATCTAAAAATTTAAATTACTTCCAAAATCAACCTACCATAAAATTGATAATCAGTTTCAAGGCCTAAAATACTATCCATTTTACATTATCAATATCAATCAATTATTTTACCAAAAATAACATTATAATATAAAAATTTGGAAACTATTAATGGTGGTTCATCACCACATAATGTGTATTCCAAAAATAACACTATAAAATTATTTTTCTATGATACTAGTATCATTCAAAATTTCATTCAAATCCATAAAATGGAACCATATAATTATTTCGACATGTTCCATAATTCCTATAACTATAATTTCACTGATAAAAAATAAATAAATTATATTTAAAAAATTCACGACTGAAAAAACATAAATCATTCTTCTTCAATTATTGGAATATAGTATACCCTTAGTTCATATCGGAGTGAGATGTTAGATTAGGGAATAAGATTGGAAAATTCCCATGTTCCCTATATATAATAAATAGAACTAAAAATGGAACCATAAAATATATTTATTTCTAAAATGACTCATAATTTTTATATATTTGAATTACATCATAATATATTAATACTATGTACTTAGAATATTGATAAATGTTATAATAGTTTTGGCCAAGTTCCTTAAAAAATAAATCGATGAAAAACTATTTCATAATTGAGCTATAACATCCCCCACTATGTTATTCATAAATAGAACCCTTGTTAATAAAATCATACATAAATCCCTCCCTCTAAACCTAGGAAAGAAAACAAAATAGGGTAATCCCATATTCTTAAAAAGGGTAAAAATAAAGATATCAATATAAAATGGGAATAATGATAGAATAATCGGAAAATAGTATATGAAAACCAGATACATCATATTATACTTTATAATAATTATTAATGGAATAAATCATGGAAACTAATATGACATGAATCAAAATAGAATCAAATAACATGACCCTTTAGAACATAGAACTGGATAAGACATATTTATTTAATATTTTAAAAATAAAATGCCTTACTTATTGATCAATGATCAATGTTAAAACTATCCTAGAGCAACGTGTCCACTCACCAAACCATTATATTACCCAAGTTTCACTATCATGATTGTAATAGTGGAAAAATTCAATTTTAGATCTCAGATTACTCTCATTCTTATCCTTTTTATCTCATGTGATGTCATTCTTTACCCAATGCATTTGAGGGTGATATAGGTCCCACTGGACACATAATGAATATCATAAATACATCTCCTTGAATATCAGAAATCATTCATAATATCAACATCCATTAAATGATATGGGCTTCGTAAAATATTTCTCATATGAGAATCCATGAAAAGAAACTGTCTTCATAGAAATTTCATTATAACATAATCTATAAAAAGGAAATTCTTACATAAACATATTTTCATAAAATACATTAAAATCCATAAAAAGGATAAATATGGAATAATTGGATCGTATAAATATTTAATCTTAAGAAAAATCAATATATGCCATCTTAGATAGAAAATGGTTTTGAATGTTCACATGAAACCTTCATTGAGTAAAATATCCATAAAATTTAAAAATCACATCCATAAATTAAAAAATTTCCCTAAATAATTAATAACATATTTTCTTAGATATATAACAATGTAATCATTTAATGGAATCATTAATTCAATGAGTAGTCAGGAATGCTTGAAATATAGTTCCCATTATATACTTTGAGAAGAAATATTCAATTCAAATTTTTGGAAAAATCTAAAAGAGAATTATATAAAAAATTAAAAAAAAATTATTCAAAAAATTATATAAAAAATTAAAAAATGGGTAGAAATTTCATAAGCCCTTATATAGTAACATTAAAAAAAAATTATTTTTTTTAAAATATGGTTTTGTATAAAACTGGTTTTCGACCTAGAAGAGAAATAGAGGCAATTTTTATTAAACCCATTATTTTGAACACCTGAGTATATAACAGGTGTAAAATGATGCGAGAAAAAAAATTCATAACATAAATAAGAGAAATTAATATTAATGGTTTACATGATAGATAGGTCATAGTATTTCATTATTAAAATCATAAACATAACCAATCCCCATAAAAAGAAGGGATTGATTCAAAATGAATTTCTACAATGGTAAATTTGATTCATAATACCCATGAAAGAAGTAAATAAAATGAAAAATAAAATATCCTAATAATAAATAAATTCATGATATTAAATTTTAAAATGTCTATATATACACCTCATAAATAAAGATAGATACAAAACATAACAATTGTCTCAATGATGATAAATCGATTCAAAATTTCCTCTCCACTTTGAAAACATTTGAACCATAATCCCTATTAAATTATAAATTAAAACAAAACAATTAATATTTTTAAAATAAATATAATCATGACATAAATTTTCATAGGGGCGTTATATAAACCACACAAAAGATATGAGTGGTGAATATTACACATATCGTCTAGAAATAAATGATGGAATTGAATTACCTTAACATAATTATTGAATTCTATTTATACACATCCGAACATAATATATAGTAAATATAGGGTAATTATAAATATATTATACTACATAAATCATATTTATCATACCATATATTATTTTATTAGGACATTGTTATAGATTTATTTACAATTCGTTGTTAAAATCATTTTTTGTGTAATAAAAACTTTATTTATCATGTTCGTTTTATGTTTGTATCATCGATCCTTATAATTTGATTACTGTTAAATAATTATCATAATTATGTACAGGATATAAATATAGAATATATTCAATTTATATGTATGTAGGGTAATACATTATGTTTCAAGATAGAAAATGAAATATATTGTTCAATGAGATGGTTTGTAATATGTACACATGGAAGATGGTTCAATTTTCCAGAAGGAAGAAATGAAAAAATGATAAATAATATATTAATAATAATTAATAATTTATATTATATATATTAAATGTTTTCATTAATAATATCATTATTATCATCGGTGGAAATTGAAATAGAATAAAAATTCATTTTTCTTAACGAGGTGGTAGTATACAATGCACTTCAGCAGCATTGTCACTTTCCCATTGAATATAATATTTGATTTTATATAATAGAATTTTCTTTGAAAAAATATAACTATGATATAAATTTCATTGACATATTTTAAATCCATTATTATGTTCGTCCGTGGGAGGTAGTTATGTAAAATATATTACATCAGTTCGCATAGTGGTAGTCCATCAAACACACGATCCACTGTGCCATTTTCCATTAGATATAAAATGATACAGATATAGGTTATGAAATTAAAAATAATACCATCTCATTATATACGAGATATTATTTATTATATTATCATATTTTTAGACTATTTGTAGGTGGTGGTGGATAAAGAAAAAAATAGATTCACAAGTGTTATTTCATTACCATATCATTGTAAAACATTGATATATTTATACCTAAATCATTAAAAGGATAAAATAATAAAAAATTATTCAAGTAGGATATATCGAGGGATGTAAGGATGATATTTTAATTTTTTTAATATTCATAGGGTTTGGAAATTGTAATGTGTAGTTGATAGGGGTTTTCTTTTTAAAAGTGGTGGAGATGACACACATACATATTTTGAAAAGAATAACGTGTAACCAAAATGTTCCCATTCCAAAATGATAAAAAATGGTTCATTATAGAGCCTTATTGGTAATTTATTCTATATAATATTATATAATGGACGTTGGATACTTTTCTATGTCTTTTAATGCCATATCATTTTAGTTCAACACCATGTAAATTCGTTTCAACCTAATCTATGATAACTAATAATTATTGTTTTTAACATTTTTTGATCAATTTATTTTGAAATAATTATAAAATTGTAATTTTTTATATTCCAAATATGGAATACTTTTTTTCAAATTCCATTCACAAAATATAAAAAATATAATTTAAAATTAAACATATAACTATTTAAAAAAATGATTTCCAAATAGAAAATATTTATAAATATGTAGACTATTAATATAATAATTCAATATGAAATAGATTAAAACTAAATATATTTAATTAATAAATACAAAATTTAACAAATTAGTTTTATTGAATTGTTTTATATCATATTTTACATTTTATATTCTTCAAATGAAAATACATATTTTAATAGATGTTAGTGTTTTTTTATTATTTCTGGAAAACATTACCTTTCCAAAAAATTAAAAACAAATCACTCAAACACAAATATTACATATTTTGTTAATTGATTAATTTTAATTTTTTTATAAATGAAGAAAAAATTACTTTTATTATTTTTTATAGAATTTAATAACTTTTTAAAAAATATTGTATTTTCAAAATATGTAATGACTATATAAAATTTATGTAATTTTTATTAATATTATTTCATTATAAAAAACAATAATAAGGGAATTTAATTTTTCTATTCATATCCCAAGATATATTTTTAATGTCTAGGTTAAAAAAATAATGTTCAAATAATATAATGATTAATACATGATGGTTTATTAAAAAAATTGGTGTTTCTTGTAAAACAATGCCAAGAAGAAATTAAATTTATTTGAAACAAAAACTCTATAACATATCTAGGTGTTATATTATACCCAACATAAATTGGATTTAACCCTCAATGTTCCTTACATATGAACAAATAATAAAAGATACATTTGTATTACAATATCCTAAGGATCCCATGTAGCATATTCAAACTAGGATATTCACCAGAAAAAATTGGCTATGTGAGTGTTCAAGTTTTATTATAGTATGTGTACTTGATCTAGAATCTCCATAAATTATCAATCATAATAAATTTCATGCTCTATCAGTAGGAACTGAAATATATGTTCATGTGATAGATCAGGTATGTACATCCTGAAGAGAGATACATGGAACATATCATGGACTTGATAGATGTTTATTTGATGTTCTAATTGATAAGAAAATATCTGAATATGATGAAATTTTTCCAATAGGATCACATAACTAGGGATTTATTTTACATTCCTCATGAATCCCATAATCTTATTCCCCAATGAAATTATTATAAACACCTTATCACAAACATCAAATTCCATACAACATAGGTGATTATCAAAAATCTGATTATCCCAACATTGTGCTACCCTTATGTGTTACAGAATGGTTATAACATTCTCTACGATTTTACAGTTAGATCAGGTCCCAATAGATTTCCATTTCCCATTATGTCACAGTACATAATTCTTATAAACATATTTCTATATATGGATTCAAAAGGATCCATATAAATTCTTTAGAGATTGATATTGTTGTATGAAAACCTGAATTGAGGAAGTTGTTGATCCCAACCATTATTGAAATACATATATTAAGATCTTTTTTATATCCTATATGGAATGCATATTTTTCTTGATAGAAAAAATTCTTGAGAATGATACACACTGTTGAAATAATATTTCATATCATGATGATTATAATTTCATCTCCAAAACATTGAGGTAAACAGTGTAACTTGATCTGAAAATTTTAATATAACCATCCATGATACTTATCACATAATGTAATTTATAGAAATATGAACCAATGGTTATTATCCTATTATTTCACTGAATTTTGATAACTCTGTAGGAAAAAAATACAATCCATATATCATTATCACATTTATATGTTTTCAGGATTCCAAATAAAAAATATAGAGTGATGTTCTCCCATTTCCATTTTGGTGTGGCTAATGTTTATATCATCTTCTAATAAATTTTAGTCTCAGCCTTGATTATATTACATACATATAACCAATATAAAATCTCCCCAACATCTCTATTAATTCCATCACACTAGAAATACTCTTTTAAATATGTATATATATTTGTACATCCATGGTGAATTTAGAATGAATAACTATGAAGACACTTTAAAAACTCTTTCCTCATATCTGGTATATATAGAAAAACTAAATGGGTCCTAAGTAATATTTATCCATCATGGTGAAGGTTAAAATGCAGAACAATTTTCACCTACTTTTTTATTTCTATATTATATTCCTAGGCATATTTTATATTGAAATTGATTGTTGGTTGAACACTTATTTTTGAAGGCCAATATGTCCCCCCACTTTAATCATTATTTAGAGATACATAGTATGAAATTCCTTAAATATTTGATCATTTTTATCCTCATCATAGTTAATATATTATGATCCTTCTGACTCAAAGCATCGATGTATTTTTTTTCTTTCCTATGGATGTAATATACTAAGAAATTATAATATTTAATTAGCACTTACCATATTCTAGAGTGCATATTCATCTCTGTATGTGTGAATACATTATATAATTTTTATATATATATATTTCACAAATTTCTCTATAAATTTAATTCCATAATATATTAAACACCAAAACTACTAAATATAACTCCATCTAAATTGTAGTTTATTTTTTTGGTGAATCACCAATTTTCATGAGGCATAAGTTATAACAATGCCATTATATATGGGAAACAATCCTTATACCATATTTTATACAGTAGTATAGTTAAAAAAGTCCCCAACTACTTCATAATGTAATCACAGGTGAACTAAATGGTCTTCTCTTTATTTTAATTAAATTTTACTCATATTCAACTATCTAGAGGAACATGGATACCATCAATGTTAACTTGATTGGTGGATTAGATATTCAATAGAATTGTTCAAAGATCATGGATAATGTACATCTAACCTATGAAAATGTGGATCATAGTAACCATGGATTTTATAAACCAATGTTCAATATCCTTTATATTTTATTTTTTATCTATATAACCCCTTTGGAAATTATATTACAATAACTTAAATCTATATTAAAAAATTCACAATTTTTAAATTTCATATATAATTTTTCTTTCCTAGGAATATATAGTATAATTGTCAGCATATATTTATTATCACGAGATCCCTTTGAATTAATTATTATACAGTTAGTAAATACTATAACAATGTAATCGATGTAATCTCAAAAATGATTTATTCCATAAATCCTTAAAGAAAATGTGGTAATTAATAAGACGAAATTGAATCATTGTGTACTCATAGTGTCTATTCTATGTATGAAACAATAGAATTGATATATCCTCATTATTAAGACTCAATTTATGAGAATAATAATGTTGTTCAATATTATAAATGTATTTTTATCCTTGTGGTTGACTGAATTGGTCCAAAATTGGGGAATAAGGATACGATTTCTAAATAAAGATCTTGTTTATATCTTGATAATAAATGAAAAGTCACATTAAACCATATTTATTTTTAACAAATATATGTGGTGCACCCCATTGCGAAAAACATTGTTAAAGAAATACAACTTCAAGTATCTCATTTAGGTGTTTATTAAATTCCTGCAACTCAATTGGGGATATTTTATATGGTATCATTAATATAGGTGTGAATGTCTGTATTATTTTTATTGAGAACTTAACCTCAACTTTTTATGAAATTCTAGTTAAAAAATTGTTAAAATCATCAGTAAATTTTCATAAAATTTTCATATCATAGATGATGATTTTCTCCCTAACCATATTACATAATACCCTGTTTTTAATAGAAACAAAAATGCCTATACATGAGATTTTATTTTTATTAGATGATGTAATTTAGTTTTACACTTATAGAAGATCATAGGTAATGTTGGAATATAAAAATTTAATTCCATTACTCAAAAATTTATGTCTAAATTATGTTAATATATATCATTCATTCCATTGATAACATCAAATCTATCTACGAGAATAATAACATCATTTATAGGATGCACATTACCAGACACATCAACATGAGAATAATCATAAAGGGTTTTTTAAAGAAATTTACCATTACTGTGTTTCACTTAGAATTATATATCTAATTAATTAGGTGTAATTTTTAATCCATTACAAAATTCTATTGAAATAAATGTTTTAGCAAATCCAAATTTAAAATAATCATTAACAGTTTTAATTTGGATTGTATGTGTACATTTCAGTAAAAATTATCAAAAACAAAATATGAAATAATGACTGTATTATACTTCCTTTTGTCTCTAATTTTTAGTGGATAATTAATATTTTATTCTTCATTTACCAGAATATTTTGGAACTAGATATCATTTTTCTTTACACATCATATTTTTAACACTAGAGAGTGGGTGGAGAATATTTTGGAGAATTCTTTTTATTCACATCAACATGTAACTTCATCCCTTGACGTCAAAAATAAATATATCAATGAACATTATTCCCACTCATAAATAAATTATTAGTCTATTTTTGACCATTTTATCCATATATTTTTGATTAAATTAATCATGATGGACTGCTCATATTCTATTCTTTATAATTTTTATATTTTCTGTTGTATTTAATATTTCATTTCATATAAAAAACATGTAATTTATGAGTAAAAACAATCTATATTTCTAAATTGATATAAATTTGTATTATTTTCTCATACCTAATGAAGTCCCTTATGGATAACACCATTTGTTATGATGGTTTTAAGAAACTAAGAAGTCAATAAAACTTACTTTAATATTAAAAGATTTTACCTGAAGCATACCATTAATGTCTAGTAAAATACACCTCATATGAACCAACATAAAATTATTTACCTATATTAACTCAAAGAATTTATTCTTAATTATAATCAGAAGAATACAAGGATTATACATATTGAAAAATAAGTTCATAAACTCATCTCATTCTATGGAGTCAATTTCATGTTTTTGACTCATATTCTTGATTAACGCTCATTATATACCCACTTCCCATCAAAATAATAATAATCCAAAATTAATTTTACATGAACTAAGCATTAGAGAATGGGAAATATAATTTTATTCATAAAAATCCATTTTCATGTAACTAGTGGGTCAAAATATACACTAAAATAAGGTGGATACTCATTTAATAATGATGAAATATAATTGTGTTCCCTTGTTTTTTTGTTTGGTTGTTATGTATGATTCATATCTTGAGAAAAAATTTAATCAAATAAATGTTATTTTTTATTTTTTATTCCAAAAAATTTGGTTTCTTAGGAAAAAAATTTCATTTATAGTCATAATAATCAATAACATACATCATTTATTTTTCCTCTATTGAGAAAAACAAAAAAGTATAGAGTGAGAATGTAATACTCAAATTCAAAGACCACAAAATCAAGATATAAAATTTATAGGATTTTGAAAACATGAAAAAATATTTACAATCTATAATAGATAAGGTTTACTGTAAGTCGTTTCTAGTAATTAGTCAATTCATCGGTGATAGTTTATTATGAGTATGTGAATTTCCAAAAAAACAAACTCAGAGAATGTCAATCATGGTGAAAAATAAAGCTCTCTATCAAATTCTAGATGAAAATTGAGTCCAGATCAATGATCCTTTTATATATTCATTTACTACATGTATAATATCACCAAAACATCATTTCCAAATTAGATGTGTAAATTTTAATTTTGAAATATATATCATTGATGCTGAATTTTTTTTCCCATATTTTCCATCCAAACAGTATAACAAGAAAAGGATAAGTGGAATCACATATATTAATGTGGTCCATTTAGGGTTATAGATTTATATAATTATGAAAAACTCACACATAGACTATTTTGATGGCATAAAAATATAATTTTTACCATTTAACCAAACATGTATTATTTAACATTAAGTCATTACCATCATCCAAATCAAATCTCTTATATAAATATTTATTTCTACATAATTATTTACAATCATTGAAAAATGAAACATAAGAGGGGAGAGATCAACAACTCAGTTATGGTAAATACAAGCATTATATAGTGACTGACATCAATGTGAATAAAAATTGCATTATTTTATAATAACATAAAGAGAGTGGATGAGAGAATCATAAAAGCCCTCATACCCAAAAATACATGGATCATTACTTATGAAAACATGGTAAAGGAAAGGGTCACCACACCAAATAATGATGATCAATGTGATATCAATCATGATAATAATAAAAATTATAAATAAGTACTAATAATTAAAACATGATAATATCATGGAACATTTTTATTTCAAAATAATGTCAAACTCTTGTATTAAATAGTTGTATCCCAGTTATATTTACTAGAGAAACCCACCAGAAACTCCAACCTTATTTCCTCCCAAAATAATGTACATTATACATTTAATTAATGTTATATCATGTTGAATCAATCAAATAAGATATAACAGGCTCACCTACAACTATTTGGTCCACACTATGGTATAATCTATAATGTGATCATGGAGCCCTATTTGGGTTACCCCATCCTATAAACATCAACCAGATCACTATGTTCTATCTATTATGTACCATCATATCAGAAATCACCATGAACCACAAATTTAATAATGTACAATGATCATTCATTTTCTTGAAAAAATCATAATCATTATTATTTAATAACATAAAGAACACATGGAAACAAAATTGGTTTCATGTCTATATCATTGAAAATTTATCAATTCATGAAAAAGAAACCACTTCCCTATCAATAAATTTTGAAAAATATTAATCCATAGTGAGAAAGGATGAGGATGGTATCATTAAAAACTATCACCTATTGACCATTTGAAACAACACATGTTGTTTACGTTGATTAGTTTAAATAAAATTAAAATATAATTTTTTATTGATGAAAATAACCTTTTCATTTTGGAAATCTCATTTTAGAACTTCGAAATTCACTAAATATTGAGGAAAACGTTTTTATTGAAAAAAAATTGAAACATATAACAGAAAAGATTAAGATTTATTAAAACCATTTCATTAGAAAGTTTTTATTGATAAAAAATTCATTTTTTTAATAAAAAAACATTCTGATTTTTTTTATAAAACATTGTTTTGTATGAAAAAGGGATTTTGAAAAAAAAGATGATTTTTTCATAAAACCATTCATTTTGAACTCTTGATTAATGAAGAGATTAAAATGCAGGAACAAATATATTAAAATTACATAACTAGAGGATAATAAATTTAATGTCTATCTTGATTGATCTATTTTACGATTTGATAAAAAAATATTGTCATAAAAAATCATGATTAATGATGGAATTGTAAAAATATATATTTCCCACTTAGCTAAAACTGAATCGTAAGCCCCATGAAAAAATTATACTAAATTAAATGTAAAACACAATGGTAAAAAATTAAATGATTGATGTACATATCAAATGGGATGTATAAACACCTCATAATATATTATAGGTGCCAAAAATGACACAAATCTCAACGAAGCCATATTATGAATACAAATCCATTAATTCATTGTAATCTATTAACTGTTACTCACAAGAAAGAATGATATAAAATTTTAAATGGAAATAAAAATTAATCTCATTATAATAATCAAAAAATATATTAATTGTATTTATATACACAACATTAAAGAAATAGGTGTTGATTATGGAATGTGTCTCATAGAAGTAAAAAACTGATATATAAATCACTTACCTCACACTTTTGATTGGATAAATATGATTTAGTATCTTGTATTTTGGTTCTATATGTTTTATTAACCATTAAAACCCATATTTTTATTTATAATATCATATAATACCATTTGATAAAATTTTATCACATTTTTGTTAATAATCATTCAATACTTTCATTATTTAGGGTGTCAAATTACTTTTTTTCCCATGCACGCTTTATTATGAATGTCCCATTTCCTATAAATATAATATATTTATATCACCTAATGAATAATAATAATGATATAATTATCATTTTTACCATAATAATGCATTCAAAACCAACCTTTTTTTTAATAAAAATAATGTATATTATGATCATGGTGACGGTACATCATTCGTAAACATAAGTAACATTTCGATTTTTCAATAATAATTACTGAAAGGAGGTAAGTAATATTTATTATTTTAATGATTTATACTAATATTATATATAAAATGTTCTATAAATATATTTAATCATGTGGTGTGGTGATGAAAAGAGAGTCACATCAATTCCTGAAGGCAGTAGTGCAAGAGTTTAATAAATGATGTTGTCATCATTATGTGAGTGAAAAGAAAAAAAATGAAAACAAAAATTATTTAAAAAATGAAACACAGGTCATGGATATCATAATAATGTCATTTATATACCATATATTCATTTGTACTATCTTTATCACCTTCTATGTGAAGCATTTGTAAAAACAATTCACATTGGATCACGAGGTTGTCGTTTACCAAACACATGAGTGACATTATCCTACATCATACAGAATAGAAGGTAAAATGATATATATGATAAAATGGATAAATTGGTTTATATAATTTATATATATATATTATCCATTATCATGAAGGACCCCGGGACACCCAGAGAGGGGAGGGGTGAATCAGGGTGACAACTTTTTCTTTTAATGTGATGGATTTTGTTCCCACGTTGGTAGGAACTTGTTGAAACTGTATAATGAATATGATCAGAAATAAAACATTCACATGCATAGAGAAGACACAACCCTTTTTACTTGGTTCACCACAAAGGGCTACGTCCAAGGAGCATACACCGACATGTTCCCGGTCGTACAAAAATACACTAATCTTCACTAGTTGTGGATTACAATTGTTCGGGCACTATCACTCTATCCCAGGCTCACTACCTTTACAATGGTTCAGGGAAAACTCACTGCTTCCCTCGGGTCACTCCCGTTGACTCCCCCTGGCTCACTGCCATTGGTGAAGTCTCACTCAGTTTATAGACGTGAAGGTCTCTTCAATAGATAGACATGAAGGTCTTTGTCTCCTATTCAGAATGAGACTTTTCATGCATCAGAGTCCTGAGTTGATGCTCTATTAAATTTCAAATTCTATCCACTGATGAATAACCCCTTTTCCCTTGTTCACTGGGGAAACAACCTTTGGAAATGGCCTTAACAAAGTACCCTACATCGCTAAGCTCCCAATTTTGCAAAGCTCAAACAAGCCTTCGCGGAGTTCCTGCCTTTTCGCGAATCTCAATCACGAAGCACTCTCGCGATGCTCCAGCCTTCACAATGTTTGGCTATCGCTGAGCTCCTGCCTCTTCACGAAGCTCACTGAGCCAACGTAGGGCACATGACTTTCGCGAAGCTGGAATAGCCGCCGTGAAGCTCCTCTTTCGCGAAGCACACTGCCTTTGTGAGTGACCTTTGTGAACCGAAAGCAATGGACTTTATCTGAAATTATCTCTACTTATATTGAGGGTGTCGGCCTCTATTTATAGGAAATTCCACCGTCCCTCGACCCTTCTGCGTGAAGTCAGTTCCACGTCAGCTCAAATCGCGATGCTCCAAAGTTCCCGCCGAAAATCTCTCAAAAACGCGAAGCACTATGGCAATTTTCCGTTCGCGGAGCTCATCGTAATTGTAGAGCGTTCCATCATTTCCTTCGTGCTTAGCCTCGATGTTCCCTCACAATGCTCTTTGTCGCCATGATGCTCTTAATCCTCTGCCTTTCGTGAAGCATTCATGTAATCGAAAAGAATCACCGCCTCCATACTTCTGGTCTTCGCGAATTCCAAACCATTAAGCCACTCTTCGCGAAATTCATGCCATTTCCATATTTAATTATGGTCTTCATTGAAATCCTATTTTTGCGATGCAGACCAACTTCCAAATTTTGGACCCCAAAAATTTGGCAAGCACTGGGAAACATCGCCACCTTCAATACTGTTGTCTGCATGAACGGTATGATATCTTTGCTAGTACATGATCCGATCTTCCATTGAGGATTGACAAAAAACACAAACCATACTCCAAATCATGCATAGAAGACCATGGTTCCGACAATCTCCCCCTTTGGGTTTGTTGGAAATCAGAAAGTAAATTCAATAGATCTCCATCCCTGTGAAATCCAAAAACATAGGAATCAACTCAGCCAGCACTCTAAGTCTACGTGAGCAATGCTCGGTGTAGAATACAAGATAGGAGGCTTGAATTGGGTTCCACTATTTTCCTTCTCATTCTTCTCATAAAAGAAGTTTCCTGAATTTAATCCTTTCTCCTTTCTCCCCCATTGACAATAAATCCAAAGACCAATAATTTGTTCAACGTTTAGCTCAAACCATACTCCCCCTGGATAGTATCTCCCCCATAAACCTGCATCATACCCATAAACAGATAGAAACAGTTATCACAAATGGAGAGAGGGGATTTCTGTAACCACGTTATGCTCTGTGAGGTGGCTGAACCACGAGGTTTAACTGATACCTCTCAAACATAGCCGCTGACAGTGGCTTTGTCAGGATATCAGCTACTTGCTCATCAGTTCCCACCTGATCCATTCTAATCACCACTTTCTCAACTTTTTCTTTGATAAAGTGATACCTGATTTCAATATGTTTTGTACGAGAATGCTGAACAAGATTTTTTGTAAGATCAATTGCACTCTTGATATAACAGTAAATCACCATTGGTTGCTTTACCTCATCACCAATATATGTTAATTGTTGCTTCATCCATAGCAATTGAGTGCATTCCTTTGTGGCATATATATACTCAGCTTCATCAGTACTAAGAGAATTACTTTGTTGTTTCTTGCTCAACCAGCCAACACAGTTATTCCCAATAAAGAATGCTCCACCACTGGTGGACTTTCTGTCCAAAACATCGCCAGCCCAGTCAGCATCTGAAAATGCTGACAATTCACATTCCCTTCCTGCAGCAAAGTATAAGCCATAATTGTGAGTACCTTGAATATACTTTATGATTCTTTTTTGTGATGCCAAATGTTCCTCCTTTGGATTACTTGGAAAGCGGGCTGCAAGACATGTGGCAAAGACAGTATCTGGCCGTGTCGCTGTCAGGTATAGCAGGCTCCCAATGATCCTCCTATATATGGTGGGATCTACAGATTTCTCATTCTCATGCTTTCCAAGATTGGTTGCAACTGAAATCAGAGTTAACATTGGTTTGGAGTCTTGCATATTAAAACTTCTTCAACAGCTCTCTTGCATACTTTTCCTGAGAGATAAAAGTGTAGTCTTTCCTTTGAGTCACCTGCATTCCCAAGAAATATGTGAGCTCCCCAATCATTGACATTTCAAATTCTGATTTCATATGATTGGAAAATTCATCCACTGATTTCTACATGCTGCCGACAAATATAATGTCATCGACGTAAACGAGAACCATGAACTGATCTTTCGGAGAATTTTTCACATAGAGATTGTGATCTACTCCTCCTCTTTTGAATTCGAGCTTCTTGAGATAAGAATCTAGTATGTAGTACCACGCCCTTGGTGCCTGTTTCAAGCCATAAAGTGCCTATTTCAAGCCATTAAGTGCTTTATGGAGCAAAGGTTTCTTAAACATCAACACCTTCAATCTAAGAATACCCTTTACATACCAGTCGAGCCTTTTTTCAGATAACACTTCCATGGTCATCAAACTTGTTCTTGAATATCCAATTTGTTCCAATAACATTGTGACCATTGGATCTCTGAACAAGATCCCATGTATGATTCTTGTCAATCTGATCTAACTCTTCATCAATGGCATTCACCCAGGATTCATCCTTTGCAGCTTCTTCAAATGAGGATGGATCCAAAACTGACAGAAATGAAGAAGGTGTGTTATTACTCATCCTCCTTGTCTGTGTGGGTGCATTCCTGTCTCCAATTATGTTAGATAGATCAATCTATTATCTTCGATTTTCCCTATGAGGTTTAGTCGCATTCTCAACATCCAAGATTTCCTCCTCAGATTCTTCGTCTGAGTCAACATCATGATGTGACTGGTGAGTGTTTTGAACAACTTCCTCTATTTATGCATTTGTATTTTCTTCTCGTTCACTTTCTTCCTGACTTTCTATCACATCAACATATGATGTCCTTGATGCATTTGTACTATTCTCTTCAATTATCTTAACATCGTTGTGTTCCACAATCCTTCCTAAATGCATGTTGAAACACTTGTAGACTTTGGTGTTCATTGAGTAACCGAGGAAAATTATTTCATCTGCATTGTCTCCATATTTCCCTTGATTTCCTTCTTTGTTCCCGATGAAGCATTTACTTCCGAAGACACGAAATTATTTTAAATAAGGCTTCTGTCCATGCCACAATTCATATGGTGTCTTCATCTCACCCATATAAAGTCTTGTTCGATTCTGAATGTACAATGCAGCTTGAACAGCCTCTTTCCAGTAATGTCGTGGAATACGACTCTCAATCAGCATAGTTCGTGCCATGTTGTTCACCTGTCGATTCCTACGTTCAACAACTCCATTTTGTTGTGGAGTTCTCACAGCAGCTACCTCATGCTGTATCCCATGCTTCTCCACATAATTTTCTAATCTAGTGGATGTGTATTCTCTTCCATTGTCAGATCACAATACTTTGATTGTTCGTCCAATATCATTCTCGACGATTTGCCGATATGTTTTCATGCAGTCAAGGACTTGTCGTTTCTTGTGAATGACCATCACACATGCCATTATATTGTAATGATCTATTAAAAGGACAAAGTACCTTTCTCCATGAGTTCCGGTAACATTTATCGGCCCACATACATCTGTATGAATCAGATCAAGAAGGTGAGATGCCCTTTTCTTCTTTGGCCGATATAAACTGCAGACCAGCTTCCCACGAATGCAAGCATCACAATATTTTTCATGCTCACGATTCAGGTTTGGATTTTCCAGGACAATTCTCAATTTTAATATTTTCTCCATGTCTTGTTGATTGATGTGTCCCAGTCTCTGATTCCACAAATTATTTTCTTCTTCAACAGTCATGTAACATACATTTTCTTCACTATAAACCTAATACAAGTTGTCTTCTGTTATAAATCCCTTCATAAGTAAATTTCATGTCATTCCCTTGATAGTGCAACCTTTATGAATAAAAGTAACTATAAGTCCTGAGTCACAGAGTTGACTCACGCTGAGGAGATTATGACGTATGCCATCTATATAAAGGACTTCAGTCTTCTTTAGTTCTCCATTAGCTAACTCGGTACTTCCACTCACTTTGATTTTCAGAGCCACATCATTACCAAATCGTACTGTACCATCAACTGTCCTTTTGATATCCGTTAGCAGGCCCGCATTACCCGTCATATGAGATTAACAACCGCTATCCAGAATCCAGGTACTGTTGTTCTTTGTACCATTGAGGGCCACCTCTGTAAGGTTGGATTTCTCAATCTTCTTCCTTTCCTTCCATGAGACATTGGATTGAGTATATAGTACTGATGGTATTTCAATTATCTCTTCCGCTTACCCAGGTTCTTCATAGTCAAAATATTTTTCAAGAGGAGAAAATGTTTCTGAAATACCAACAATGTCTTGCTGATGAGACATGACTTCTCTTGATCTTTGGTATGAGGTGTCCATGTCCCGTCTCTACCTGCAATTAGCATCCTTATGACCGAAGTTATAACATCGAAAAAATATCCATAGAAATTGTTTCTTCTATAAAAATTGGGATATGAATTTGTTCTCCTTTTTTGAACTTATATATCTTCTCCATTCAGATAGCTTCTTGCATGTTCATAATAAGACATTGTATGGACCAGATAGCCACAGAACTGACACTTCATGAGAGGAAATGTATTCTCACTTGAATTTTTCCTCATACCTTCTTCCTTGGGAGAAAAGTTAGAATGTCTGTCATTTCTGAATGTTTGAGGATAATTTTCAGTTCTCCTTTTAGTTTTGGTTGAGGGTTCCTTTTTCAGAACATTAGGCAATGTTTCAACATGTTCAACCTTCATCTTATCTTTCTTTTGGATATTTTCACTTCTAGCAGTTTATGTCTCAGCCTCACAGTCAAGTCCACTCATTCCCATGCAAGCAGGTCTTTGATTACTCAAGATTTTTCCAACCCCATCTGAACTGCACATGGCTTTTTCTAGTAATTCTACATCTGAGAATCTTCCAAACAACATTTTCTTCCTCGATTATTTTGGAATTGATTCATTCTAAAGTTTACTCCTTAGAGTAACTACTTCCTCCTCAAGACCCTTAGAAGTCATGGATTTTACATCTAGTCTGGAGGTGAGGTCATTGATGACCTTTTCATGCTCTTCAATTCTCAGCATCAGATCCACTACATCATCATTGCTTTCAATTATTTTAGACTGTACCTTCACAAATTCTTCCAGTCATTCAATTTCATCTTCATGTTAATCAACGTATTCAGCTGATTCTTCTACAATAGATTTCCACTTATTGCAACTCTTTCATTTAATATTAATATTATTAACCGCATCCTTAAGTTTCATCTCAGGATCTACAAAAGTTCTCAGTTGTTTTTCTCCACCAGTATCTTCTGACTTTTCAATAGTGGCCATCATGGAAGCATGGTTCCCAGTTTTGAATTCTAGTTCTTCTTCATCACAGAATTCATTATCATCTTCTTCCTCTTCACAGAAAAAACACTTCCTTTGCATTTTCTTTCCAGATTGGAAGTCTCCCTTTTTAAAGATCCTTATCCGAGGCTTCTCGAAGCATTCATCTTCACTATATTCATAAATGATATTTCTTAAGCACTGAGAGGGAATGTGCCCAACTTTTCCACAATGAAAACATGTGAGAGGTAACTTCCCTTTGAATTTCCCTTTCACCTTCTGGAACTTCATTGAAACGAGAGAAAGAATTTCTTTTTCTTCTTCATCTTCACCACTACTATATTTTGAGATTTTCAGTTATCCATGGCCTTGAATACCATTTCCTTGCTCACAGGAGTCGTATCATCTTCTAGTTTGACTCTCATTTCATATGCTACCAAGCTGCTAAGTAGATTATCCATAGAAAGTTTTGAAAGATCACTTTCCTCAAGGGCTGACACCTTTGCATTGTACAGATGTTGAAGTTTTCTTAATATTTTCTTTACAATATCAATGTCTTTGATTTCTTCACCTAGACCCTGAATTGCTCCAACCACTTCAGTAATTCGATTGATGAAAGAGTCTGAATTCTCGTCTGGATGAATCTTCAGATCATCAAACCAATTATGCAACACTTGTAGTTTCGCCTCCTTCAGTTTTCTATCTCCTTCAAAAATATTCTCTAGTTTATCCCACATGGATTTTTCTGAGGTGAAATTCATCACCTTTAGGTAGATCTGATCAGAAAGGGCAGAAGTAAGTGCATTTTGAGCTTTAGCATCTGCATCATGAATTTTTCTTTCTATTCCAGTCATATCCAGGCCTGTTGCGTCAGTGAGATGTATTCCTTGCATAGTAGAAAATAGAAATTCCATTCTAAGAGATCATAGATGAGATCTCATTTTGTTCATCCAGATCTGTAAATTACTTCCATCAAAGTGAGGGACTCCCCTGACATTGACTGCATTCTCCCGGAAGATAAAGGACAGATTCAACACCAACAAACTCCCTTTTATACCACTTGTAGGACCCTGAGACACCCTGAGAGGGGATGGGTGAATCAGGGTGACAACTTTTTATTTTAATGTGATTGATCTTATTCCCACGTTTGGTAGAAACTTTTTGAACCTGTATGATGAATATGATCAAAAATAAATCATTCACAAGCACAGAGAAGACACATCCCTTTTTACTTGGTTCACCACTAAGGTCTACATCCAAGGATCATACACCAACAGGTTTCCGGTCGTACCAAAATCCACTAATCTTCACTAGTTATGAATTACAATTGTTCAGGCACAGTCACTCTGTCCTAGGATCACTGCCTTTATAAAGGTTCAGGAATAGCTCACTGATTCCCTCGGGTCACTCCCGTTGACTCCCCCTGGCTCACTGTCATTGGTGAAGTCTCACTCAGTTTATAGACATGAAGGTCTCTTCAATAGATAGACCTGAAGATCTTTGTCTCCTATTCAGCATGAGACTTTTCTTGCATTAGAGTCCTGAGTTGATGCCCTGTTAAAGTCCATATTCCATCCAATGATGAATTACCCCTTTTACCTTGTTCATTGCGCAAACCACCTTTGGAAATGTCCTTTACAAAGTACCCTACTTCTCTAGGCTCCCAATTTTACAAAGCTCAAACAAGCCTTCGCAGAGTCCTGGCCTTTTTGCGAAGCTCAATCGCGAATCACTCTAACGATGCTCTAGCCTTCGTAATGGTTGGCTATCACGGAGCTCCTGCCTCTTCGCGAAGATCACTGAGCCAATGCGTGGCACACGACTTTCGCAGAGCTAGAATATCCGTTGTGAAGCTCCTCTTTCACGAAGCACACTGCCTTCACGAGTGACATTTGCGAACCGAAAGCAAAGGACTTTCTCTAAAATTCTCTCTAATTCTCTTGAGGGGGTCGACCTCTATTTATAGGCAATTCCACCGACCCTCGACCCTTCCGCACGAAGTTAGCGCCACGTCAGCTCAAATCGCGAAGCTCTGAAGTTCCCACCGAAAATCTCTCAAAAATGCGAAGCACTGCGGAAATTTTCTGTTCGCAGATGTTGTCGTAATCACGGAGCATTCCTTCATTTCCTTCACGTCTTCACCACGAAGTTCCCTCGCAAAGCTCTACTTCGTCGCGATGCTCTTCATCCTCTGTCATTCGCGAAGCTTTGACGTAATCGCGAAGAATCACCGCCTCCATACTTCTGGTCTTCGCGAATTCCAAACAATTAAGCCACTCTCCATGAAATTCATGCCATTGCCACCTTCAATACTGTTGTCTACTTGAACGGTATGCTCTCTTTGCTAGTACACGATCCGAACTTCTATTAAGCATTAACAAAAAACACAAACCATACTCCAAATCATGCATAGAAGACCATGGTTCCAACATATCATTCCCAACCATGAGATTTGAAAAATGAAAAATGAATGATATCATTTCATGAGGAGGTAGTCCTCCATACACACTAATGATGATTTTGTAACGCATTTAATAGAAGTGAAGAGGGTTATAGGTCATGAACCAATGATAATAAAATCCTTTTATTTGTAATATAAAACTATTATTATATCATAATTTTATATTAATAATAGGTGTATGAAGAATGTTTATAAAACTAAAACGCACAATGATGAATTTTACATTATCTTTGGGTATCAAAATGTTTTCCACTAAATACTTCGTAGGTGTAATTTTTGCCAAAAATAGTTCTTATAGAAAGATATGATGTATTTTTGAAATGGACTAGGGAATTTATTTTCTTATCTTAATGGATTTATATGTCCAAATAAGTGAGGGGTGTGAGTGTCCTATTTTATTTTAGGAGTTAATTTGCTATAAATACAAACAATTACTCACTATTGGAAGGACAATAATCCCTCAAGTGGATAAAATATTGATAATTAATGGTGAAGAAGGATGGTAGGTCATGAAAAAAATTTATACGCAATTAAATGTATATTTTAAACCTTTTGTTCCTTAAATTCTATGTTTCCCAATTTTTACCCTTTTGGGGTTTCTCTATAATAAACATTTTTGAAACATAGGTAATAAATCTATTAAGAATAAATTGAAATGAGAGTTAATATATATCTTTTAGAAAATTATTATAATAATTATAAATAGTTTAAATAATATAAATCCTAAATGTGCTGGAAATTAACTTTAATAAAAGTGCATGTAATGTGAAATAATCACATTTTATCCTAAATCGATCTAACAATGTTTTTAAAATTTAATGCGCAATATAATCTTTAATAAAGAAAAATTGGCCAATGAATGGAAATTTTTTAATACTTACTTTCATTTAATAATAACTAGGAAAAATATAGAATTATTTATCAAATTTAATTCAATTAATTAATAATAATTTAACATAAAATAACCTTAGTGTTAATTTTGTCACTACATATTTAAAACAAAATTAAAAATATGAATAAAATAATGTAATTTTAGTATATTAGGTTAAAAATAGCGTAAAAAGAAAAATAATGCTAAAAAAATTAACACAATAATTCATTAAATACAATTTAGTTTTATTATTTCTTAAATGATTTATTTATTATTATTTATTTTATTACTCTTTTGAAATTTGTTTTTAATTTAATGTAACTCATTAATCTATAAAAATTAAAGTTAAATATTATTGAAAATAAATATTTATATTTCAATAATATATTAATTGCTAAACCAATTTAGTTTTTCTTTATATCCCAATCCATTATATATACTAAGGGGAAGAAATGTATCTTTTTGATCTTTTTCATTAATTTACACTGTTATCATTATTGTTTGACCCCTAATAAATCCATTTTTACCTTACCCATGGTCAATTATTTAATTTTATAAACTATAAATTTTGGTCAAAAAATACATTGAAATTAAAAAAATATATTAATAATTATAATTCCATATATGGAAAACATTTTTACAAATTTTATTTATTTAAGTGGAAAAATTAAATTTACTACTAATCATTAAGACCTGGCAAAAAAATAAGTTTTTTTAGAAGAGTGTTTTCTATAAAAAGGATATTCTATATCAAGTTAGTGAATAATATGAATCATTATTTGAAAATAAATTAATATTTAATGATAATATATATATATATATATATCAGTAAATAAATTCCCTATTATAGATTATTTAAATTACTTAAAATACATAATGATTATTAATTTAAAAATATTATTTAGAAAAACCAAATTGAATCTAAAAAACATATTATAAAAGACAATATAATGTGGATAAAAATTAAAAAATGAATCAAATATAACTTAAGATGATTTAATACATATTCAAAACAAACTATTTGATGTTATTTAATAATTTTTTGAAAATGAAAACATATTTTAAAAAAATGGATATTTTTCACTATTCAATGAGAAATCAATAATTTAACGAAAATCCTAAAACGTAACCCAATGTAAATTTTTATATTCTAATAACAGAAATTAATTTAATTTTTTCCAATAAATTTTTTAAAAGTAAAAATATTTGATTATAACAATTAATAAATGAAAAAAAAAATGTTTTAAAAAATAATTCCTTTAAATAATAAGATCACTTCACTAATTAATGATTTATTATATTCTATGAATTTATAAATAAATTATATTGTGTAATAAATGTATATATGTATTCATATATTTCATAATTTTTTTAAAACTATTCATAACCTCAAAAAAACATCAATGTTATAATGATAATATATATCATGAACCATTTATGTTCGGTGTTTCATGTTTAATATGATATCAAACATAACCAATTAAGGGTTTCTTGTAATTCTAGATGAACATAGTGTCTTGTGTAATAAAAGATAAAAGGATAGTTTTTTCTTCCATGATATAACACATGATTTTTTTCTTTTAAAATCCTATCGTGTTACATCCCCCCTTAATTAATTGGTTTCTTTAAATTTGATCATTATCATGATAATAAATGATTGGAAATTTGAATATAATATTTATGCAATTAAACATCATTAAATGTTTCAATAACATATACTCATTGTAAAAGTGATAAGAAATTAAAAACGTTATATGAAATAACACATAATTATGTTTTCAAATTGGAGAATATAGGTGGCAATAGAGGGAAAGCATAAATAATTATATAGAGTGATTGAAATCATTGATCAAAAGAAATTAATTATTTATGTAAATTTTAGGGACTCAATATCATAAATTTTTGACGATTGAAAATACCATTAGTCCTTAAATATTGAAGATACTAGGAAAATACATTTTTTTCAATATCATTTTCCTAGTGTTGAGGAATTATACTTCAATATATACTAATAATACTCGGAAAATATACATACATGATTAGTATAATTTTATTAGTTAATAAATATTCACCAGAATCTCATTATTTTTTTAATACGACATTTTTTCATGATGAAATTTTCATCCTTTAAGCCATAAAATAATTGTTTTATACACCACATAACCATAAAACGTAAATTCAAGATATTGAACATATCATTATATAATAAATAAAAACAATATGGTTATTACATATTACAATAATTCAAAAAATGGATAAACCATCATATGTAACACTAATCATCAAAATTCATCCGTAGTACACAATGATTAATCTAAATCATTCAAAATATAACTGTCCTTGATAATTTTCAAACATTTACTCTATAAGATCATAAAAAACAATTAAAATGTTTTTATCATATATTCTACCATTATAAATCAATAATTATTTTTATAATATAATATAAAATGTTTTTGAAATGAACATAATCATTAACTATAATGATGAAATACATACTAGGACATCATATAGGAATGTGGTAGTCATGATACCCTTCTCAAACATCAGTCATGTCTTCAACCCCTCCTCCTTTCCAAATGAGATAGGTTAAAACCACGAATATTGGTTATCATTTGATTCTGTAAACATGAAAAATAATTCCTTCAAAAATAACACTTCATGTTGATCCTAGGGTAACAAATAATTCAACCTAATAAAATTTATCTAAAAAAATCATTACTGACCCCAAAATATTTTAGAAATAGAACCCTCAAATGGGTTTTCCAAAAAATTGAACATACGAGTGAACATAATTTTATAGACCAATGATGGGATCCATAACTAGTAATATAACATAAAATAAAAAAACCCAAAAATAAAATGTTTTCAAAACATTTCCTTTGATACCAACTTTAACAACCGAGACCCAACACTCCTAGTCATAGAGTACACATCTTAAAAAATATATTTCCAACATTGATACTGATAATTGGTACCCATTTCTTTCTATAAAAACCATATATAAATAAAATTAAAAAGGGTATCAGTTACATTATTTGGGAGAATTTATGTTTAAACTTTTAGAAAATTATGAATGAATTGTACAAAAATAACACCAATTGCATAAAAACAGTGTTTCTCCCACTGAAACCACATATTTTTATTTCACATTAATTAATCATATCCATAGATATAAAATCCATTCTAGAAATACTTCATTCAATATCAATATTTATAACTCGGGGAAAAGGAATCATAAACAATGTGAGCTCAAATTCATTGTAATGGTAAACATAAGAATTAACAATTAAATATCATTAATGGGAATAAAATGTTTCCAATAGTGTGATGATCAAATCATAGTGTTTGGAATATCCATAAATGTATGAATACCCCAAAATACCAAGATCATCAATTATGAAATCCTTGTAAATGTGAGATTCATTATACTAACAAATAATATGACATGTTACATAAATATTGGTCATATGTAAAATTATAAAACCGCAAATATGTTGTTATCCTGGAATATTTTTATTTTTATCAAATGTTAGGGAATTTAAAAAATAACTGAAGCCCAGATAAATCTATAAGGTAACCCCTTTGGTAACTCCCTCCAAACTAACTCTCAAGACAAGGTATATTAACAAAAAATTGGAGCTCGATTTGGGTTCACCCCTTATATATGCCATAAAAGGATCAAACACCACTATCTAGGCTAACACATTTTATAATATTTAACATGCTCACCCATTCAAATTTGGGCCACCCCGTGGTATTAGTTATAATGGTCTCACCCAGTGCAATAATGGCAATCCAATTATATATGTAATTTGAAATATCCACAACATAAATAATGTATAATGATATTTCAATTCATAAAAAACACATAAGAATAATTATTCATTGATAGTGTGATTAAACCATGAAAAATAAATTGGTTTCATGTCAATCACTTTGAAAACTGACATAATCGTGAAAATGAATTATGTTCCATAAAAATTTCATTAAAAAAATATTAATTCATATAGAGAAATAATGGGGATAATATCATTATAACATATCCCCATTGATGTATAGGTAAAAAAGTGTTTTTAAACATGATGAGATAAAATAACAGAAAAATATCATTAAATGATTTATACTAAAATATAATTTTCATTTGGAAAATAAAATTTTAATTTTTAAATATTCAAAAATTATTTTAAATCTTTTTTTCTTGGAAGAGAGTACTGTAAATATATAATGGAATCTCTTAAAAATAATTTGAAATATTTATTATGTAATTAAACCTTCCAGTTTTTTAAGAAAATAATTTTATAAAACACAATAAACTCTTAGAAAACATGGTTTTGGATGAAAAATAGTTTTGGAATTAAATGTTGTTTTTACATAAATAGATTCTTTTTGAACTATTCAGTAAATGAACTGATGGAAATGATAAGAAAAAAATAAATATCCTTAAATAACTAGAGGATAATAAATTTATTGATTTTGTCGAGATATGGATAATATGATTTGATCATCAAAATTAGGGTCGTAAAAAATCTTGATAAATAATGAGATTATTAAATAAAATCATTACAAATTCTGTAACAATTATTCATAATAACAATGAATGGAATAGTTTAAATAAAACAAAAAATAAAAATATAAGTAATAAATCCATTATATTGCATTTCTCAAGGCTATATATAAACCTATAAAAAGATGATATGTACATAACATGACATAATTATCAAAGTAAGAAAACTGTGACCAAAATCCATTACCGGTTTGGTAATATTTTGAATTGTAACAAAATTGAAAGATTGATACTCAAATTATTATGTAAATATATATATTTTTGTATAATAATCATAAAATAAATTCATTTTAATTATATACCACACAAAAAAGATATATGTGGTGAAAATGAAATGTGTCTCACTTATGTAATAATAGTGAGACAAAAATAAAAAAAAATCACAATTGTTTTTGGATGAACATGATTTAACAACATATATAGTGTTTTTAAACAAGTAATTAAATAAAAAATTGACCCTATTTATATTTATAAAATCATATAAGTTCCTTTTATAACATCTTATCACCCTTTCATTAATAACCATTTATTATTTTCATTTCTCCGAGTATTAATTTTTTTCATACATAAATTTTTATGAAAGTCATGTTCATGTATATATAATATAGATATATAATATCCATAACAATAATGTTGATCTAATTATCCTATTTATATATCAAATATAGTTTTCAAACATATAATGAAATCTGGTTATGAGAAATGATGTATATAGTGATCATGAAGATGGTTGGTCGTCTGTATGCATGAGTAAAATATCCATTTTCAATGATCATTATGGAAATAGATAAACAAATATTTTATCATTAATCATTTATAAAAATATATTATATACCATATTAAATTCTTATATGTCATCCATGTGGTGTGGTGATGATAATATAGTCACATCTCTTTGTGAAGGTGGTAGTCCACACAGAAACGAATGATGTTATCATCATTATATAAGTGAAAAGGAAAGAAATATAATGATATATGATATCATTTGAAATTTTAATATATTTCATTAATATAATTATAATGTCATTTATATAAAATATAATCATAAAAAATATCTTTATTTCCACCCGTGTGAAGCATTATTGAATGATAAATCATATCACTTCATGAGGCGGTAGCCCATCGTATAGAGGAGAAATTTTTTGTGTCTCCTATGAAATGGAATTAAATAGGATATATATGATATAATTGTTAAATATATATATATAAATATGTCATAAATTTCACTTATATACTTAAAATTCATTATCATACCCAACCCTGATAAGTGGAAATGGAAATGAGAACAATATCAGTTCGCGAACCGGTTGTCCGACATACACACAAAGGATGATTTGATAACCCATTTTATAGAAGTGAAATGGATGAGGTAATTAAATTATAATAAAAAATATCATATTATATAAAAAATATTTTTGATATTATATAACAATTATTTAAAAATAATTCATGTAGGTGGAGAATGAAATAAAATAATGATGCTCATCGATGAAAATTACCTTATTCAGGTATCCTCTTTAGGATTTTACCGAAGCCTTCATAAGAAAAAATAATGACCAAAATAAGGCTTTCTACATTAGTATAGGTTGTTTTTAATGTATTTTGGAAGTTATTTTCTAATCCAATGATCTTGATATATTTGAATAAGTGAGGTGAGATATTGTATTCTTATAGTTGATGAGGGGTGGTAATTTGGAAAATTAAAAAAAGTAATAACTGTTGGTTGGTAAATCATACCACAAGTTGACCTATGATTAATAAATATTGGGGTGGTAGGATGGTAAGGCCGTGAAACACCCACAAAACAAAATAAAACACATGTTTCAATCATTTTTTTCTTGAACATCTATGTTTCCTTATTTTTACAATTTTTTATTTTTGACTACCAGAACAAGTTTTTTAACATAGGAAATTTATCACATAAGAATTAATTAAAGTGAGGATTATTAGATAATTTGGAAATATTGATTATAAATATTATATCCAATTCATAAAATGGAATTCCTATCTAATATAGACATTAAATATAACAGAAGACCATTAATTATTTAGAAAGACCTCTTAATCTTTAACTGCACTAACAATGATTCTATTATTTAGAGTTAATATATTAATTATAAAACATAAATAGTTCCATGAATTTAAAGTAATTTTTATTCATTAGAGATTAAAAATCACTACGAATAACATTTTAATTTCAGTTATTAACATTATTTAACAGAATATAATTTATTATAAAATTAAATTCATTTCAGTTGTGAGAGTATTCACTAAAATAATAATTAAAAAATTTCTATATAATGATGTAATTAAAATATATTCTATTAATAATTATTTAACAATATCTAAATAACTAAAAAATAGTTTAACATAATAATTAATTCCATTTACATCACTTCTTTTATTTTTATTAATAGTTATTTTTTTATCAAAATAATTATGGTGTATTGAACATCATTAGAATTTAATGTAGATAATTAATCAATAATAATTAATGATAAATTATTATTTAAAAAATCTTTTTTATTTTATAATAATGAATATAAACAAACTATACTTTCTTTCCTTACCCAAAAACGTTATACATTTTAAAAGGAAGAAAAGTATCTTTTTGGTATTTTTCATTACATAATATATTATATAGGACATTATCAAAGGAATGTGGAAACGAATTACCATATTTTAGATAATTTTATGGAAAGGTCAAAATATACTCATTCAATATTCTTTAGATACAATTTCCAGCCATTTTCAATTATATCATTCTAATTTAACCCCAGTTAAATACATTTTTACCTAAACCATGGAAAATAGTTTTTTTATTGTTGTCAATATTCATTTTGTTCAACAAATATGTTTTCCTCATCTGAAAATATAAATAATTATTATTATAATAATTGAATTCATTTTTCAAAATTATATTAATAGATGTAGTAAAAACTTATTTAATATTAGTCCTATAGATGGGAATGATATCTGGTTTTTAAGAATCCTATTTTATCTCAAAAAGAGTGTTTGTAAATTAACCCTATTCCTAATAGTAATATTTGAATGAAACTAATATTATATTTATTAATATATATTATAAACATATTATATATTAATTTACACATTTAGGATTATTTTTTTAATAAAAATATTGAAAAAATATGCATTTGATTGCAGTATTTTAAAAATCCCTTTTTTAAATCAAAAACAAACTTATACTAAAAACCAATATAAAAGAGATTAAAATTGATTATGTGGAATAAATATAACTTTTTTAACATTAAAACATAATAAAAAAATATTATGTATTTTAATTAATTTAATTATTTATAATAAATATCCATGTATCTAAAATCAGTAGTTATCATTATTTAATGAAAAATTGTATTTTTGGAAAATTAAAAAAACTGCACCAAAAGTAAATATTGATATTATTATATACAAAATTAATCCACTATTATATGATAAAGTTTATAAACAATAATAATAGTTTATTATAATATATTACTAAATAAGATCAATAAAAACATTTTTTATGAAAACTAAAATTTGAAAAATATAATCACATTACTATAAATTTAATAATTATTTAATAAATAGTTATCAATAATTTTTTTGACAATAAATTATATGTATATATATTTTTCATAATTTAGTTAATATTATTCATAATAAAAAAATTATTGACTAGGTTATAATGACAGTTTATATAATGGGTCGTTTATTTAGCATCCCGGGTAAATAAAGAATAAGACATTTTTATATTTATTAAAATTTTTCTTTTAAATAATAATTTTAATTTAAAAGGGAGGCTATGTTCGATGTCTTACCCGATACACAGCAACGGGTTTCTTAGAAATCATACGTTGCATACTAGTAATATAATAATAATATTTTAAATGGTAGTTTACACCTAGCCACTGTATTGGCCAAAATGAATTGAACTAACTACAATATGATTTTACAAGTTTGTTAAATGTATTCAAATTTATACAATAAATATTAGAGGCATAAAATGTGAATGAATATAATTTTAAGCATAATTTACTTTAAAAGGTTGATTAACAACAATTTAATGGCCAACCCCTTTTAAATCTTGTTTTCGTCACTTTTACAAGTTCTATTAGAAAAAATAAAATAATTATTTAGAATTGGGACATCAAAATTTTGATTGGGTAAAATTTTGGTATTTTTCTGAAAAAATTCAATTTTTGATGAATAGTTAAAATACTATATTTTAATACAAAACTGCATTTTAATATAATTTATTTAGATGGATATATTTTCCTTTTAATTTTTTATAAATCTTAATTGAAATATATTTTTACCATTTAATCCAATGGTGGTCATTGGATTAAATTTCACTTCGAAATTGGACATAAACAAGTGTCAATATTTTGATAGATATTGTTTCTTAAAAACACGCAATTTGTATTGACATCAAAAATTAATTATAAAATTAATTAATGATGATTCTGTGATTTTAATTTCGTAAAATAGAAATTAGTTTTGAATTCTAATATCAAATTTAGCATAGGGTTAATTTTTGGTATTTTTCTAAAAAAACATTAATTTTTTATGAATAGTGAAACCACTAAGTAGGAGTTAAAAACAGACTTTTTCATTTAAATGAAATTATACTACTCCTGTGAATTAAATTTAAAAAATCTGACATACATGGTTTTTATTAGTATGTAATATGTTGTTCAATGAGATGAAAATAATTTTTGGTGAATAGTAACTTTTGACTTTAATTTACCGAGTTTAAAGGTAAATAGGGCAATTCAAGTTAAAAAGAATATTATAATAATACAAATTTGTCTTAAAAGATGTCCTGACCTTATTGGATGAGTCATGTCTGACCTTAGGCATCCTTGAGTTGATTTTGGGACCCCATGGATCTACTTGGTTGTGATAATGATACATTTGATTAATTAACATAAAGTAAAGGCAAAAATGAAATAAACAAATATCTTTTAGTAAACCAATTTTTACATAGAGTTATATAAGTCATATTTTAGACTATTAATATTAATTGGAATGATAAAATTATATACTACATCATGGTATTTGTTTTAAAATTTTTAGAAGTCGAAAAAATAAATTTATTTATGACACAATAGTGATGCAGTATTTACCTCATTAATAAACAATTTAAATAAATATGATTATAAAGACTAAAATAATATTGAAAACCTTTCCAAATACTATTGGATGATGTTATTTAGAATACGAGTCAACTTATATTTGAATTTAATGTGTTTTTGAGATATTGAAACTGAAGATATGTTTATAATAAAATAATGTTTTCACACTTTCCTAAAGAGCCCCTCATCTACCTTATAAAAAGATACCAATTCAAACCAATTTCACACACCTCTCAAGAGTTTTTACTCATCCAAAATCTTCCCAATTTTGTTCCTTACATCACTATCTTTCAACTAGAATCATTACATTAGGAATAAGGCTCTTCAAGAAGCCCTTTTTGTTCAAACCAAAGGGAGTTACCCAAATTAAAGGTAACAATTTATCTTAAATTGTTTTATTTTATTTTAATTCCCCAACCCCTAAAATATTTTTATTCCCTTATTCGATAACAAAACCATTATCATAAATATAATATTATTTGTTTATGATAAGGATTTTAACTACACTTACACACACCTCTATCTAATAGGTGAAGAACATAATGTTTCTGTGGATGGAAAACAAACGCCTCACAAAACGACGATTGTTCAATTATCTCCTACCGCCTCTCATGGTGTCCATTATGATGGAGTTGTATTTATATATGATATATATTATTTTTATGTTTTATTTATGATTCTGTATATTTCCATTTATATATATCCTTTAGGGTTTCCATAGTTTGTAAATACGATAATCTCATTAGAGAAAGTGCAGACTACCACCCCCTCAAAGTGATATGACTCATTAATGCCTTATGTGGGAAGTATAGAGGGTGGAGTTAATAATATTCGATATGATATTATACTAGAATTATAATATAACTATGTATATTTATGTTTTTAATTACAATAAAATAATAAATAGAAATTGAAGTAGCATTTATTCCTACATATGGCTTACAGTCTCCATTAATGGTGCATTTCATTTCTTACCTCTAAATGTAATGTACTATTATAAATACATATATATAATGGATAAATATGATACATATGATATCTAATTCAGTAATATCTTCCAGAAGATAATGGATATCTTAACACGTGAACAACGTTTCATTATAAGGTGTTCATTTTTTTACTCAAGTACCAAATATCGACAAAGCAATTGTTATTAACATAAATGATTAAATAATGTTTATAAAATGGTAATAAGAAATATATAAAAATATAATTTAAAAAGTTTATTAAAATATTAGATATTAACTTTAGTTTATTATTCAAAAGATTAAAGAACGAACGGGTCAATTCAGACACAATGTAGTGGATTTCTTATCTCAATTTTAATTCCGAGATATTTTCATTGATCGCCACTTATTCATTGCATGTGGTGTATTATATACTGACATTTGATATATATTATCATGATTCTCTTTATATTAATGGTATTCTGTTATCCATTTTGTGGATATTAGTTTTTGGTCATAGGAATCAACTTATTACAACGTAATATGGGTTTTCATTTAACTTTTTATTCCGGTGAGATTCATGCTATATTTGCAACTATTTCCGTTTGTGCGGTGTATATACTGCCAATGATTGTACTATTTATATAATGTACATTAATTTATGGGTATTTACATTTTCAATATATGATCCTTATTTCATATGGTGTATGTTTCATAAGTTACCAAATCAGTAAGGGAAGCATTCACCGCCCACATTAAAAAGGATTCTTTTTGTTATGTCTTTTAATTTACATATTATTATGTTGGGATATGTTATTATATATCCTTATTGATTTAAAATTTATGTCCATGTGATGATATACCAGTTTCTCTCTCATCTACTCATTTTCTGAATATTAATTTGACGTCGTTAGGCTGTGAAATTTTTTTAAGGGAACTTCCTTACCCAAATTCAATTATTTGGGTTAAACTTATACTTCTTGAAAATGTCATGCTATGAATATCTGTGAATGAAATATTATTGTTTTAAAATTAATATCCACATAAATTGGGTGTATTTATATTTTTCACACATAATTATGTCATTTATTTATCCTTAATCATAGGATATCGTTTATATAAGGGAATGCGTCTCAATTTACATTCAATTGAGGATTCATTGTTTTTATGCACCAATAAATTCTTATATGGTGTATATACTATCCATTGTCATATTATATCATAAATACTTTTATTATCATGATATTATAAAGTTATGATTAAATTTTATTCCTCAATTATTTGTATTCACGTGCCTCTCATTTTGTTAAAAACTCTTTAACAAAAATAGCGTTTTAAATGTTGTAATGATTTATTCATCTAAATAATTTATCATTAATATCTATATTTTCAATTATGGTTTTTAGGATTTTTTTTATATGAACATTAATGATTTCAAATGATAATATATTTAAAAATGTCAAAGTGGTATGAGACGCATTGATTCAAAAATTTCTTTATTATATGTTGTAAATGGTTTTGAAAATGGTTTGATAAAGCCTTGATTATGTCAGTATCTTGAAATGATATATTGTGATTGCAAAGTGGAAATGTTATCTTTCCATTATTCATGGATTATTTGTTTTGAATATTTTATTGTTATTGGTTATTTTTTACGTATAAGGGTGGTTCCGTGATAAACCCATGGCAGTTGAGCCCAAGATATATCTTCAATACATTGGGTAACGAGACGGAGGTAAAGGTTAATGTTTCTCCTAAGAGATTTAGGGAATATACTATGATGGGTATTCCAAATGTGACTCTTTATGTAGTAGTGATATCTACAATGTATGTATGTTTTGAATGCCATAAGTTAATTTTTTGATTTATGATTTCGGTTTGTTATTCATAAATCTTATGATTTCATATGGTATATTATGATTGAAAAGTATAGGTTTCATCGATTTGTATTTATTGATGGGTTAATGTTTCATTTCCTTATTTTATAACCCTTAATGATATTTTTATGCTCATCCCACGTATTTGAAATTTCTTCCACAGGACTTAAAGATGAATAGGTTCAATGATGTGATCAAGGAAAAGTCTTGTTTTCTAAAACATGGAACTAGACATGTTCCTTTTTAAGAGTATTTTTTTTAATATAATGGATACTTAGTAGTAGTGTCTACATGTAATTTTCATGTTGATATGTAATAGATATGGCCTAATTCTATCCAACTCTAAACCTGAAGAGATCTGTAATGTTAATTATTCATTTAATTCAAGATTATGTTATGTTTAAGGTCATGTCCTTATAGTTGGTGTCAAATAGAGGTTTAAATAACATTAGAGGTTAGGGTATTCTTTAAGAATAAGTGACATAACCATAATTGTTAGGATTTTATAAAGAGTCATAGTTTTTTTATAATGTAAATGAGTTTACGATAACTAGAATAAGTATATCTTAGTATTTACCATCCTAATTATATTTTATATGATGATTTTACTTATATACTCACACTGACCATTTGGATTTTAGTAAATGACTAGATCTAGCAGGCATCAGAGTAACAGTGAATATAAAGAAAACTGTGATGGTTTTCTGAATGAGAAATTAAATAAAATGGGAGCTGTAATGAGAACACATGTGGTTATTCTAAACCAACTATCTGGCATCATGATTGACCACCTGAACCTAGATGAATTTCATAAGGCATCGTATATGTGAGAAAAAAATCCCCATAGAGGTTCATGTAATAATCAAAAAGGTAAGTGTATTCAAAAACCTATGTCTCAAGGAAATTTAAAGAAACACATAGGAAAATGTTTCAAAGGGATGAAAAGATGTTATAGATGTGGAAATGAAGGTTGGAAAGAATAAACCTACCATGGAAAAAGGAAGCATCCAGTTGACTTGAGGAAAGGGAAAGATATTATTTTTCAGTGATCAATTGAATGTCTTAAATGTGGTGTGCATGATCATTATACAAATAGATGTCCTACAAAGATGTTTTGGGAATGGGATCACATGGATCGTACAAATATATGTTTAACAATACAAAATGTCATTCTGATTGAGGATTAAGAAACTGACAATGACCAATAAATGGTATGGAATAATTCTTAACGTATGTTTTGAATTTATTGAAACTTATGATATGATTCATGATTTTGTTTTTTGGAATGAATTATTTCAGAATATGATGGAATGAAATGGTTTATGGATCATGATGAACGTTAAATGAGTAAGAATTCATCATATATGGTATTGAACTGTTATGATAGTTTTTAGGATGGTGAAATGCATAAAAGTATTAAGGCTCTTTTGATGATGGGATTACATTAGAATGATTTTTATAGTATGTTTAACCATGAATTTTGATATATGAATGTTTTATTCAAGGAATAATTATATTTTCTTTTGTGGATAGAGTTATAAATTCCATTTGGGTTTATATGATCTTTGAATTTGAGGCAACTATATGTTCATAGATTTTGGGATAAAAAATGAATGTTATTAGATAACCACTGTGGTTAAAATTTGTTATGGTTATTTTTTAGAATTTATCCATCTTTGGGAATGTTATAAAATTATATAGTTTTCGAAAAATGATAACACACAGACTATGTGACAACCCGTTGTGTCGGACAAAGCTGTGGGAATCTAACCCACAACCAAAGTGGAACTAGGATTTATCGCCTACCACCAGACTACATGGAGTCCCTGTGTAATATGACTAATTATTTTTTATATGATTTCGTGAATCAAGAATAAGTTGATTTTGGGTTATCTATGGAAATTATTAACTTATCATAGAGAATATTTGATTTTCTGAATTACACATCAGTATGATACTTTAAGAGTAGTCAATGATTTTGGAGATAAATGTTAAGATTTTTTTGGAAGACTATGTGGTCAAATACATTTGAAATTTTGGGTATCAATCATATTTTGGGATACATTGAAGAATTTATAGATAGTTGTTTATTGAATGTTATTTTTTTAACATTGGGTATTGTTAGACAAATTTTTGATATTATGAGTATTTTTTATTTTTGTAAAAGGTTATCCTTTTCGGGGATTATCTGATCTTGTACTTAGCATTTTAGTTTCAGTTGATTTATAAAGACAAGGAAAATATATACTTCATATTTTTTGGAGTATATGATACTCTAGAAATTGTTTCTCGTACTTATAATGTGACAAAGTCAGTTTCAATACTCATCGTTGGGAGAAATGATGCGTTTGTTGTAGAAATTTAGTAATGTATGAAAGTCTATATGATATGTAAGTATGTTTCCTTATGTTATTATTTTATATAGTAAATAAAATCCTAAAAATTATGAAATGGAAAATAAAACAAAAAAAGTTGTTGGTTTACCTTTCCTACTGGGTAAGAAAAGACCATTTAACACATCACAAGTTTGAGATTATCTAGTGGTTAACTTTCTCCTAATCATGTTTTCAAAAACACTCCATCAGAACATGACTATTTCATTTCTCTTCCATATCCATGTTTTCTTAGAATCCTAGTATTTGTTTTCTCAGGTGACCTTTGTACTTTTCTTCCTTTATTTTGAGGTGATATTTTTACTGAATCGTTTTCTGATGTGGGACTTCCAATGAAGTTTCCAAGCCCAATTTGAATAATTGTAAGGACGCAATTCCCAAAAGGGGGGAAGGATGTAACATCTCGGGTAAATAAATAATAAGAAATTTTCATATTTATTAGTATTTTTGATTTAAATATTAATTTTACTTTAAAGGGGATGTTATGTTCGATGGATTACCTGATACGCAACAACGGGTTTCATTGAAATCTTACGTTGCATACTAATAATTTAATAATATTATTTTAAATGTTAGTAAACACTCAGCCATTGTATTTTCCAGAATGAATATAAGTGACTACAATATGATTATACATGTTTGTTAAATGTTTTTACATTTATCCAATAGAAGATAGAGGCTTAAAATACGAATGAGTATATTTTTAAGCATAATTTACATTAAAAGGTTGATTTACCTCCATTTAATGGAGAACCCTATTTCAATCTAGTTTTGGATAATTTTATATATTCTATTTGACAAAATAATATTCTTCTTTATAATTAGGCCATCGAAATTTTCTTTGTGTAAAATTTTGGTATTTTTCTGATAAACATCATTTTTTGATGAATAGTGAAATATACCTTATTTTAATTCAAAAACAATATTTTTATTTAATATATTTACATTGATAGATTATCTTTTTAACTAGTTTTAAATTTTTATTGGAATATATTTTTACTATTTAAACCAATGGTTTCATTGGATTGAATTTCACTTTGAAATTGGACCTAAACAATTGTCAATATTTTAACTGTTATTGTTCCATAAAAACACGCTATTTGTTTTGTCATCATAAATTAAAAATAAAATTAATTAATGAGACTTATGTGTTTTGAATTTGGTAAAATAGACATCATTTTTGAATTCGGATTTCCAAATTTAGATTAGGGTGGATTATTGGTATTTTTCTAAAAAACATCAATTTTTGATAAATATTGAAACCACTAAGTAGAAGTTAAAAAACTGAATTTTTCATTTAAATGAAATTTTACCTCTTATATGAATTGAATTTCAAAAATCCAATATACATGGTTATTTGTATTAATTAAAATTTGGTTCAATGAAATGAACATAATTTTTTGCAAATAGTAACTTTTGACTTTAATTTAGCGCAGTTAAAGGGAAAGAGGGTAATTACAGGTAAATGAAATATTATAATAATAATAAATTACCTTAACACTTGTCCTGACATTATTGGATGAGTCATGGAGGACCATGGGCATCCTTGGGTCAATGTTGGGACCCCATGGACCCACTTGGGTGTGATAATGACACATTAGATTAATTAACTTAATGTAAATGCAAAAATGACATAAACAAATATCTTTTAATAAACTAACTATTACATAGAGTTATATAATTTTATTTTTGACTATAAATATTAATTAGAAAGAAAAAAATATTTACTACATTATGGTTTTTTTAGACATCGAATAAATTAAATTATTTATTACTCAATAGTGATGTTGTATTTACCTCATTAATAAATGATTTAAATAAATAACATTATAAAGACTAAAATAATATCCAAAACCTATCAAATTCCTATTTGATGATTTTATTTCGAATATGAGTCATCTTATCTTCTACTTTAATGTGTTTTGGTACTTTGGAAACCGAAGATATGTTTGTAATAAAATAATTTTTTCTCACTTTCCTAAACATCCCCTCCTATCCCTAAAAAAAGGAAACCACTTCTATCCAATTTATGAAACCTCTAAAGGCTTTTAGATCATCCAAAGTCAACCCAATTAAGTTCCTTACATCCCTATATTCCACCTAGAATCATTACCATAGGCATAATGATATTCAAGAATTATTTTTGGTTCAATCCAAAAGGAGATACCCAAATTAAAGGTATTAGTTTCTCTTAAATTGTTTTCTTTTATTTTACTTCTCCAACCCCTAAATTATTTTCATTACCTTATTTTATAACAACAACGATATCTTAAATATACTATTATTTTGTTATGAGAATGATTCTAACTACACTTACACAAACCTCTATCTAATGGGTGAATAACATAATGTTTCAATGGATGACAAACAAACGCATCACGGAACGATGGTTGTTCAATTATACCCTACTGCATCTCATGGTGGACATTATGATGTCACCGTATTTATATATGATATATATTATGTTTCTGTTTTATTTAGGATTCTGTATTTTTTTCATTTATATAACTCATTTATTTTTTCCATAGTGGGTAAATACGATAATCTCGTTAGAAGAAAATGTTGACTACCAACCCTCAAAGTGATATGACTCGTTAATGCCTTATGTGGGATGTAAAAAGGATGGAGTTAATAATATTTTATATGATATTATACTGGAATTATAATATAATGATGTATAATTATGTTTTTAATTCAATTAAAATAATAAATAGAAATGGAAGTAGCGTTCATGCATACGTACGGATTGCCGTCTCTATGAACGGTGCATTTCATTTCTTACCTCTAAATGTTAGGTACTATTATAAATACATGTATATACTAGATATATATGAAACATATGATATCTAAATCATTAATATAATTCAGAATATAATTCATATTTTACCATATGAACAACTTGTAATAATAAGGTGTTCATTTTTTTACTCAAGTATCAAATATCAAATAAACAACCTTTATTATCTTAAATGATTACATAATGATTATAACCTGGTAATAAGTAATATAAAAGGAATACTAAACTTTAAAAAGGTTATTATGAAATTATAAATTAATTTTACTTTATTATTCATGATATTAAAGAACGAACGGGTCACTTCAGACATAAGGTAGGGGATTTCTTATCTGACTATTAATTCCGAGTGATTTCCATTATTCTCCACATATTCATTACATGTGGTGTATTGTGTACTGCCATTTTATATACATTATCATGATTCTATTTATACTCAAGGTATTTTGTGATTCATTTAGTGTATATTAGCTTTTGTTCATAGGACTCGATTGATTACAACGTAGTATGGGTTTTCATTTCATTTTTTATTCCGGTGAAATTCATGCTATATTTTCCGCTAATTCTTTTTGTGTGGGGTATGTACTGCCCATTATTGTACTATTTTTGTAATATAATTTCAATTATGAGTATTTACATATTCAATGTATGATCCTTCTTTCATATGGTGTGTGTTTCGTAAGTTACCTAATTAGTAAGGGAAGCTTTCACCCACATCTTTTAAAAGACTTCTTTTTGTTATAACTTTTAATAAACATCTTCTATTGTTGGGATATGTTATTATATTTCATTATTGATGTAAATTTTATGTTCATGTGATGAGATACCATTTTCTCTCTGATAAACTCATTTTCTGAATTTTAAAGTGACATCATTAGGCTGTCGAATTTCTGTAAGGGAACTTCATTACCCAATTTCAATTTGTTGGGTTAAACATCTACTTCGTGAAAATGTCATTCTACGAATATGTGTGAATGACCTATGATTGATTTACACATAACATCCACTTATTTTTTCTGTATGTATATTTTTTCACACATAATTATGCCATTTATTTATCCTTAATCTTATGATACCGTTTATATAAGGGATTGCATCTCAATTTAGATTCCATTGAGGCTTCATTGTTTTTATGAACAATTAACTCTTATATGGTGTATATAATGTCCACTGTTATATTATATCATTAATCCTTTTATTCTCATGATATTATAAAGTTATAATTAAATGTTATTCCTCAATTATTTGTATTCAAGGATCTCTTATTTTGTTAAAAACTCTTTAACTAAAATATTGTTTTAAATGTTTTAAAGATTTATTCTTCTAAATAATTTCTCATTAATTTCCATGTTTTCAAAAATGTTTTTTAGGATTTATTTATTTATATGAAAATTAATGTTTTCAAATGATAACTCAGTTAAAAGCTTCAAAATGGTATGAGACACATTGATTCAATTTTTTTTATTAAATGTTTTAAATTATTTTGAAAATTATTTGATAAAGCCTTGATTATGTCAATATGTTGAAATGATATATTGTGATTGAAACATGGAAATGTTATCTTTCTATTATGCTTGGTTTATGTGTTATGAATATGTTATGTGTATTGGGCATTGTTTACGTATACGGTTGCTTCCGTGATAAACATATAGAAGGTGAGGCTGAGATAGCTCTCCAATGAATTGGGTAATGAGACGGAGGTAAATGTTAATGTTTCTCTGAATAGATTTAGGAAATAAACTATGATGGGTATTCAAAATGTGAATCCCTATGTAGCTGTGATAGCTACAATGTATGTATGTTTTGAATGCGATAAGTTACCTTTATGATTTATGATTTCTGTGTGTTATTCTTAAATATTATGATTTCGTAAGGTATGTTATGATTTAAAGTATTGGTTTCATTGATTTGTATTTATTGATGGCTTATTGTTTCCATTCCTTATTTTATAACCCTTTCTGAGCGTTTTATGCACAACCCAATTATTTTAAATGTTTTCAACAAGACATAATGATGAATAGGGTCAATGATGGGATCAAGGAAAAGTATTGCTGTCTAAAACATGGAAGTAAACATGTCTCTTTTTAAGAGTTTTGTTATTTAAAAAAATGAATACTGAGTAGTAGTGTCTACATGTAATTTTCATGTTGATATGTAAAATCTATGGATTAATTCTCTAAAACTCTAAACCTGAAAAGATTTTCAATGTGAAATATTGATTTAATTCAAAATTATGTAATGTTTAAGGTTGGGTCCTTATATTTTAAGTTCAGTGTTGTGTGTCGAATATACAATCAAACATAAAAAAACATGGGGTTTCATATAGTAAAATACTAAGTGAGTGTTTTAATTAATTAAAAATAATATTAGTGTTTATTTTCCTTTGAATTATAAAATTTAATTTTCTTCTTGTAAAATGATGGAGTGTTACACTAGGTATAACTATGCTAGATGCACATACACATGTAGTTTCCAAACAAGGGAAAACCTTCTTAGAAAGTACTATCTCTATCGTTCAACATAATTCCTATATATTTTTACCAATAACAGAAATATTATTTTTATTATCACTAAATTTTTTCACCTATGATTCATAGGGTTTATAAAACTTCTTCCAATGAAAAATATAGTAACCCATAATATTCGTACTTATATGTTACATCTTAATAGAACATGTTTCATTACATTACATAATGATCCACACTAGATTAATTTATGTCCATTGACATTGAAAAGTCAGATACATAATAAATTATTTCATAAGTGGGATAAAAAAATCTATGCCAATGGTCATTATAATAAGAATCATTATTAGTGATATCATATATAATACACTTTTATATAACTTTGTAATGGAAACATAAAATAGGGTGTTATGTTATTGTCAACAAGGATTGAAACTGTAGATAATTAAAAATCCTAAGAATAAGTGTTGTAAAACATGACAATAATATTTGAAATCCAAACCATGTATATCATAGATCATAAAATTGATTCATGGAATAAATCATTGTAGTTAAAAAGACATGATTCATGATGGAATCAAAGATCATGAGCCATGAAATCAAAATATTGGTATAATACATATATATGTTGAATATATATAGGTATAAACAATTATTTCCATAAAAGATATTGATCAATGAAAAAAATGATAATGTGGAATGGGTTTAGTACCAATACAATCAAAGATTTCATGTCTCACTCAAAAGATTGTCATCTTGAGATATAATTATTTAACAATAGAAAATTAAATCCTTATAATTTAAGGTTCAATGAAAAAATAGTTAATTTGGAATGGATTCAATCACTAAACCATCATAGTTGTGAGGGTTAACTACCAATATAATCTCTTGGGAAAATGACCTTTAATGAAATAGTTTCAGTAACCTTTCAGTCTAGTTTATCCTATGAAATGTCATCCATTAAACAATGCATTAGAGAGATATATAGTACCCACATGTCACCAAATAAAATTTATACGTACATGTTCCTCATGATAAAAAATATTTCATTATATTATAACCCTTGAAACAAATTTGGATTCATAAGATATTTTTCATATTTTAACCCATTAAAACTAATGGATTTCATATGTATTTTGTCAAAAAATATCCAATCGAAAATAAAGAGTTTTCTTAAACATATTTCCATCATAAAAACCGTTATGATAAATAATAAATATGGTATTGTTGGATCGTTTATCCATGGATTATTAAGTAACTTGAAAGTATTTCATCTTAGATAGAAAAAGATTATTAAATATCAATATGTAAATTTATTGAAGAATATCTCCATTTCATTTTGAAATAATACCTTAAAAATATTAAAATATTCATGATATTAAATATAAAAAGAAAATATAATATTATACTTGGAATAATATAGATTATTATATAAGTAATTGAGAAATAAATCTATTTGGAAATAAATTTCATGTCGTACATATTAATGATATATTCCATTCACATTTTCCATATATAGGGCCTCGTATAGAAAAGGAAAATAATATTTGTTTAAAACCATTTTTTAAAAAATAAAAATTTGGTATAAATTCCATAAATAATTTATAATTTAACATTGAAATATTGTTGAATTATTTTTTAGATAACCTTGTTAAAAAATTAAAAGGTTTTTCAATCAATGATACAAATAAAAGATTATTTTTACTAAAAAACATATATTGACCTATTGAGTACATAAAAAGTGGAAAATTAATGTAAAACAAATATTATCATGAAAAAAATGAGGATAATAAAATTCTTGAGTTTCTATAGTGATAGGTAATAAAATCTCATCAGTAAGTACATAATCATAAATAATTCTGAATTAATATTAGATTGTATCATAAAACACATACCACTTTGGTAACATTTGTATCATATGTTCCATGAATCAATAATAGTAAATCATATTAAAAATATAAAAATATATATAAATTCACGACATTATAATTCAATTATCTTATTAAAACACCATTTAAATTAGTTTTGGTTTACAATATAACATATGTCTTAAAGAAGATAAATTGTGACAAAAACCCACTTCCACATTGGAAAAATTTGAATCATAATCTAAATTATAGATTAAAAAAGAATTATAATTTAAAAATATTGAAAATAATGATATTAATTGTGTAAAATATCAATGGGTAAGTATATACAGTACAAAAAAACATTACAGGTAAAAATGGCATGTGTCTCTCAGTAATAAATGAGATATTATAATTCCACTACCTCTATTATATACTTATTTTACGTATTTAATAATCAAGTATTCTTAATTTATATTTATTTTAAATATATTAATGAACTGTAATCATATTTATCGTACCATATGTGATTTACTTGTAACATTGATTTACCTATTTGTTAACAATTCCCAATCAAAATAAAGGTAAATGATAATTTTCTATAATTATTTTCTTGTCATTTATATGAAATGTTATTTATTAAAATTATCTTTTTAATTTCCATCTAATGAATATGTGAATAAAAAATCATTTCACTTCGTGGGAAGGTTGTATACCATACAAAAAAGTGTCATTATCGTATTAAAACCAAACAGGATGTGAGAAGGTATTTGTGATATTATAATAATATCAGTATATAATTTCATAAATATCATATATATTTATATATATGTTAAATCAATCATATGATCCAACCTATATATGTGGTGATGGAAAAAATTACCTTTTTTCACGAGGTGATAGATCTATACACACATGATCAGCTGTTTCATTTCTTATTCCATGAACAATTATTTGGATATTGGATATCCCATTAATGTAATAACATTTCAGTATATGGTAGATACATGCGTTCTTATATCAGAACATTTCATTAATATTTGAAGGTGGAGGAAAAGAATAGAACAAAATCACATGTTTAATAATTTTACCTCCCCTCTAGAGAACCACTTTAGGTTTATCCCTAAAGTCAGCATAGGGGAATTTAATAATAAAAAAACTTATATGATGAGGGAAGGGAAGTGTATAAGTAATTTATATATAGTATTGTAAAATTTAAATGTGTTTTATGTTTTTAATAAGATATAATAGGTGGTGGCTATGAATATGTGGGGAATATGACATACAAAATTTATTTAAAAAGAATAATGTGTACACATGTTTTTCACACGAAAAATGAAAAAATTATGAAATTATTGATACTTATAATTTATATGTTTTAGATATTGAATAAAAATTATTTTTTTATATGTTTTATGCTAATTTTAACACTTTCCATTTCAGTTTAATCACCAGGTAAACCCGTTTGAACATTAACTACTAGTGCTAATTTTTATAGTTTTTAGAATTCTTTTTGACAAGAAAATAAGTAAACATAATTTTAAAATTTTAATTAGGTTCATTAAAAATATGTAATCAATTTTAATAAATTCAATTCACAAATTTGGAAATAATAAATACAATATCTAACCCCCATATGTGAAGAAAAATTGATTTTATAAAGTGAATGATTTAGTAGTTATATAGTGTTTTAGTCTTAAAATTAAATATAAAAATGATTATAATAAACTATATTGGTTTTATAAATATATAATTGAAGTAGTTTTACTATTAAAACATTTTTTAAAAATATTGAACGTTTAATATGTTCTAAATTAAAATAATTTTCATAAAAATTAATATTTTTTCAGAATAATATAGAAAATTAAAATATAATTTCTTTGTGTAGACTATAAAACATATTATTATTTTTTAATATTATTTTATAAAAAAGTATAAATTTAATTTTATTATTTTTAATAAATAGATATTTGTTTTTGAAAATAATATTTCTAAAGTATATAATGACTTTACTAAAAAAATAATTACTTTTTTATGAATATGTTCTACTAAGATAAAAACATTATAAATAATATTTAAATCATGTTTTTACTATTCTTACCAACATTATTAACTTCAAGGTTAAAATATGATTTGTTTGAAAAATTATATTAATAATATATCCTAGTTTGTTAAAAAAAACTCAACGGTGTATGTAATCCAAGAAATTAATGAATAATACTTATTCGAAAAATTCCCAGAAATTGAGGGGTATTCCATTTCCCTCAGTTTAATTACTCATTTCTCCAAGATTAAATTTCACATATGTTCTTCTATTCTACACATACTACATCTTCACATTTCCTTGAATCATTTCCATGGGTTATTCTTTTCCCATCTCAACATATTCAAAGATGAATCTTCATTCCATCACTATCTACATGAAACTCCAATTTTCTACTATTTATCTTGTTCATATACTCACCTATGTTAAGGTTAATAATCACATATCATAATATATAGTTTGGAATTAGGAAATTCTTTCTAAAAAAATCTTCTACAATATTTGAATTCATAAGAGGAAAAAAATTACATTTTTGGTCATATTCAGTATTAATATAGTTCTTTCAAGTGGTATCCATTACTAAATACCCAAGAGATTAGTATGGGTGTCAATAATCATTGTTAGAAATCATATCATCATGAAAATTAAATATATCATGTTTAAATGGTGAAGAAATTTTTTTCAATCTATGACACCTTATGTTTAACCTATGGAATTCATGTTCATTATATATTCATATATTTCATAATGATTCATATATAATATTTTAATTAATAAAATATTGTCCCCTAATAGTGTCCTACCATGTGTGTGGTAAGGGACCATTCACCTTGCACATAAACTATGGTCATGATATACTAGAAAATATTTTCTGGGGTCATTACCCTTGGAAGTGTCTATTCCTATAACACATCCACTTGTAGTATCTATACAAAGATATATGTCATAAAAAATGTAATATATACCATATGAAATTTATTGTGATATTACTCTACAATTAGACATATAATTAGTTAATATAATATTATAAGGTTATAATCTATTCTTTCATAACACTAGTTCCTGTAGATTATACTAAAATTTATCTATTTCAAAATGTAACAACACCAACTACAGTACCCCCGAGTTGATGCATAGTTTATTACCTTGTTACAAGATAATACTAATCACACAATCAAGTATTAACAATATTATTTATCTTGGGGAACTACATACATATATGATTCTAATATTTTATTTGTAGTAAAATATAATACATAGTTAAAGTAAATATTCTATATAATTGAAACTCATTTATGAATTCTTTCTTATTATCATGGGGAAATGCAAATAACATGGGTGATTTATACACAAATTAAGCATTAAATATAATTGAAGATTTAATGAGTACAAATACCATAAATATATAAATTTAAATAAATATAAGAACACTCCATTTAATCAATACCATGAGAATGAAATACATTCATGGATAATATCAATGTAATAATAATTTTTTATAATAAGAAATGAATTTTCAAGGAAGTTAACAGGAAATGGACGAACTTAGAGAAAAGGCCATATACGAAGATATTTTAAAATATGGGTATGTATAAAATAAATAAAATTTAATATGGATTTTTAACTAATTTGTTTCATAAAAATGTTATGGTTATAGTTTAATCCATAAAAACATATACTTCAAAAATAAACACACCTTCTAACTTTTTAAACAGATATTTGAAAATGAAACACGCAAATAAAATTATAAAGATAAAAATTGAACCGTGTAAATGAATTAAATGATTAAATATTACTTCCTTAATGAACTATTTAATTTAATAGATTGTTCTTTGTAATTACAATTCTTTTAATAATAATGATATAATAGGTAATATTTATGATTTTGAAGACATATTTGATAATATTTTATCTGAAACACCTATTTTATTTATTTAAGTTCCAAGGAGTGGAAATGAAAATATAAATTAAAATTTCTTAATTTACTATAGGATTATAAAATATAAGGTATTTTTATTGATCAATTATTATATTCTATTATTGAAAATAAATGAAATATAAAAAATGAGGTTGAAAATATAAATTCCTATATCATTGGTAACTTTTTTACTGTAACCTATTTAATGATTAAAAATTAATTCAAACCATAAATATCATTTATAAATATTTATTCATGATGTATATAATAATGTGGTGGTATATTAACAACATAAAATTATATAGGTTAATAAGATAAATGACTCAATGAAGAGTAAATCAAGATATAAAATCACTACATAATTATTCCACTCAGTTAATTAATTATTTAACCTCCTTTATAATAATTTTTTATTTATAATCATTTAATATTATAGAAAAATAAATATTTATAATATCATATCTGATAGTATTATAAAATCTTATTACCTTTTTGTAAATAAAGATTCATTATTGTCATTGTTTCATATATTAACAAATATATTTTTCAAGATAGTTGGGATTCAATTATTATGGTCCTAATGTTTAGATCATAATTTTATTTGAACATAAATTCATATAAAAAATATAAATTATTTGGTTTTTCAAAATCATTCAAGAGATCATGAAACATGAATCACATTTCATCCTTGAGGTGGTAGTCCAAACCTACACATGAACAACGTTATAATTTTTTAACAGGTTAATAGGTGTAAAAGTAGATTATATAAAAATATTAAAAAAATTATTTAACATATATCATATATATCCATTAGTTCAATAATTATTACCATTAATGTGAGGTGTTTATGGAAAAAAATTACATCTTTTTGTGAGATTTTAGTTCACATTACCCACGAGCGTTGTTTCTTTTTCCCATTTAATAAACATAGTGATTGGAAAATACTATGGAATAAAAATAATAATATCTTAGTATATGAAATATATTGGTACTTTTATATATTAATGTTTATTAAAAAATAAAATGTTTTAAAATAGGAATACAAAAATTATTGTTTTATTTTTAAATGTTTTCTTTTTTAGTATGATATCCATTATATATCCTCATAAGAATAATAGGATTTTAATTTTTGGAAGAATAAAACCTTTTAATAATTTATAAGGATATTCAAGAGATATTTTCATATGGAATATTATTTTTAAATATATAAATATGTTAAAATAAGTTTACATAGTTGGTTCACCTTTTTAAATGAGATGTGTGTCACAATTGTAATTTTTCAATGTTTAAAATTATTATTTAGTCTTATTATTGGTAGTAGGTAAAAATTAATCATATTTTGAGGTGATAGAATTATTTTATAAATAAAATAATAATTTTTTGTTTAAAGTTCTATTTTTTATATATGTATTCTTTATCCCTTTATTTTTAATGATTTAAAATCAATTTACCCTCCATCGTAGTGACAAATATTTACAATGGTTACTATTCATCGTGACAAAAAATAAGGTTTCCTAAGTTACCTAATATTAATTATCATGATTCCAAATATCATAACCATTTCTACATATTAAATTTCTGAATGTGGATAAATTTAATTTTCAATAATCCTCTATTCTATATTGAAAACCCATTTTAGAATAATTTATTTTTAAACATAAAACCTAATTTACACACATTCTTTTCCTTATAAAATCCATAACCTAAATGGTAAAATACATTATGGAAAATATAATCTATAAATTATATTAAAAACTATAATTAATAAATACTATCTTCTGTCAATGAGATAAAATCACATTGGTTTCATAAAAATAGTTTTTATAAAACTATTTCATTATTCCCAAAATTTATCTTATACCAAAATAATGTTTAATGATGGTTCCTATGTAACTAAATAAATTAATTATAATTAAATTATTATTTAGTAACATTATGATAAAATTTATAACATAATGGTACTTATTATTGCAATCAAATTGTAGTTATTACAGAAAATTGTATTTGTCACAATTCACTGAATAATTTGTTTTAGATGAACAATAATAATTCACTATAAGATATAAATGATTTTATTATTTCTAAAATTATTAACATTTACACAAATAATTATTAAAAAATAAATATAAATCTCTTCCAAAAAATTATTGAAAACTATTTTTGGATCTTAAAATTTATTTACTAAAAATTTAGTTCTTATTTATTATGCATTAATCATTATATTTTTCATTTTTAAATACAATACAAATTTTCATGAAAATGAGGATATTAATATGAATTCATGTTAATTTAATTTCTAAGATATAATATTTCATGGTTTTTTTCTTTCTTGATGTTTTTAGTCATGAAATCCATCAAATGTAAGATTATTTTAAACTGAATTTTCAGGATGTTTCTTTAAGAAACATGTTATTATTATCGAAATGACTATTAACATTATTATGAATTCTATCGAAAAATTAATTTTTCATTAAGACAAAATGATTCAAATTGACATTCTCTCTTTAATATTATTATCAATTGAATGAATACTATTCCTAATCATGGTAAAAATATTAAAATAATGATTAAAATAATGTAAAATCCCTCCTCTCCCCATCTATTAATACTAATATAATTCCACTCTTCCTATCACACCTCTAAATCCATGGAAATTGTATAAGATATGAAAAATGACCTCCCCAACGAACTTCACCAAGTCTAGGACCTGCTGGTCTCACCATATAGCCAAAACTGAAGGCCTTAAAGAGGATCTCAAGGAGAAGAGATCAAGAGATAAGAATTAGCTTTTATTTTCATCTATTTTATTTTGAATTCCATTAATTTCATATATTCTCTTCCAATCCCATATCTTAGAGTTATGAAATCTCCATAATCATATATATTATCTATGTTATCATGTTTGAGTAAAATATTAATCATCTTTCTTCATCTCATATTCCTTCTATTCTAAAAATAAATAAATAAACCATTCGTGGTGTATTTTTTACCAATATGGTGGATGATGTGATTTCAATTTAAATTTGATCCTTCAGAGATGATCATAAAACACTTTTAATGGTTGAAATAAAATTAAAATATTATGATGTATCCTATTTTATGTTCTCGAATGAACATAAATGCATGACATTAAATTATATAATGGAACAAGTTCATGATTATCGAGGAACTTTCTAAAATTATCTAAACAAATATTTTTATTTTTTTATCTAATGATTCATCATCAGATATGATAAGAAATTATTTATGATATCATTATATTATTTTTAAAACCATGAATAATTATTTATTCCACTTACATATATTCTTTTCAATTTGACAAGAAAATGAAATACAATCCTGCAACGGAACACATGTAAAGATCACCCCTAAAATGATAGAATAATCATAATAATAATAACTATATAATGAAATAATATTATAAAATGATAATATAATGTGTTATAAACATGATCATGTTTTTTTAAAATAGTAATATTACACTTTTCAAAATTATTCTAGATTGTTACACAATTCTGAAGTTAAACATACCCACGGTAAGGGAATTCTTAACCCAATTTCCATTCATTGGGTTATCCTTCTACATAATTAATAGTGTGGTTGTATGATCTTTTGTGTGATGATTTTTTTTAGATATTGCTTTATTATATTTAATTATAGTTTATACACATATTCCATTCCTTCAATTTATTCTCATATAAATTATTTTTATTTAACATGTCTTATAAAATATTTTTTTAAAATTCATGTTTTACAAAATACAATGTGAATGTATTTATGAATGTATTATTATATGATGATTATTTTATAGTTCTTGGTAATTTATTATGATTAAGGTTGTTACCTATATATCTCTCTACTTTATTAGGTATTTTATTTTAGAGGTCGTCCGTATGGGTATACCATGTGTAGCTGGGATGGAAAACCCTGGAGGTAGTTGTGTGGGTTACATTGTAAGTTATAAGTGAGGGTTAATAATAATAAGGTAGATTATATGGTTAAAATATAATTATACAATGACCCAATATAAATTTATGGTTCTATTTATGTTCCATATGTTTTGCGGGAATCTCAGGGAAATATCAGGTTGAACAAAATAAGTTAATATGGCTGACAAGAAGATATTTTTGGAAATGATTTCAAATTTTATTGGTATTCATAGAAAGATGATTTTATCATTATTTTTATATATATTACTAAGATTTTTTATATCATCTCCTAATTTTAAATGATTTTCATAGTTTATAATAATTTTTCAGACAGATACAGAATCCATGTTAATTGTTATTATCATTTTTCAAAGAAAACATGTTTTATTAGAAAATTATTATATTATGGAAGAAATAGACAATGTTTTTTTTGGTATCTGCTTTTTAAAAATAGGTAGTGTTATGTACCTTTTATTGCAATTACCAAAAACACTAAACATGAAGAGAACCTCAATATTAATGAAAGTGAGTTCTTGACTAAAAGTATAGACTATGTAATGTAGTAAGGTTAGCTCGTTATAGTATGAATCAAACTATAGTTTAGATAAAATTAAGGGTTTGGATGATGTTAATAGAATAACATAAATTATTTTTACTATATTTTTAATTTTAAAGAAAATATAATTTAAATATTAGAATTTTTCTTAAAATAAAATATGTTGGTTCAGAATGGTTTTCCATAGAAGAAATAAAGAAGTTGAAGTGGAGAGGAATCGACAGAATGATATCCTTCCGAATATACAGCCCATAATGGTATGGATTGGAACCATGAAGTATTTTTATTAAAATGGCTTAGTTGACATTGAAAATAATTTGTGGTGTAATCCATTTATGAGGAAAACCCGATGTACCCCAATGGAACATGACGATAGTAGAAAATTTTACAAGAAAAAAACCACTTTCTTTCAATGGATCTTCTGACACAGTAGCATTTGAAGGATTGATTAAAGATCTTCAAAACATATTATATGATATAATATATTCATATTATCAACGGAAAGCCATTCCATTTTCCATTTTTAAGTTGATATTAATCAATGGTGGTCAATGGTAAAATAATATATGGGATAGAGTGGAGATTTATACCATAGAGTGGTATGATTTTAATAGTCTTTTCCTTAAAAAATAACTTCCTCAGATGGTGAGACAAATTATAGGGAAGAAACTACATGACATGAAGCAATATGAGGATGATTCAGTGGTTCTGTATAATGAAAAGGTCACCAGACTGGAATTGTATTCTCTAAAACTTATTTTGGATCGTGATAGAAAAATAAAACTCTTTTACTCCAGATTGAAGACATGAAATTAAAGTGAATTGGACTCCTCTGAATTAAAAAGATAATAGAATCTACTATGATGTGTTGAGAGGGTTGGGATGGAGGATTCTAATGATCACATGCACTTTTACAATAAGGATAACTAGGGTACCAGAAGGAAAATGATGGATAAGAGTCAATCAATGAAATCTGGTGGTAAGAAAATTCAATTTCCTATTTGTTAAAAGTTTTGGTAAAAGAACCGTAGGGAAGGCCTTACCAAAACTGGGATGCGCTTTTGTTGTGGTATGTTTTGACATATGTTCCAGGATTTTAATGAAAATGACACAAATATTTATCCTAGTAAGAAAACTGTTAATTGATTTAAATTTGGTGACATGGGTTGTTAAGTAAATTCCTACACAATGAGAGATCTTAATGATACAAAGAAGCTAGCCTATAAGAAGAAAGGTGTAGTGATATCCTTTGTGACTAACTCAGCAGATGTAGGGTTATCCAATGATGTTTTATCTCATATCTTGTTTGTTAAATATGATTTTTCTTAATATTTATATTGATATGGGGTCTACACATTACTTTATTTTTGATGGATTTTATGCTAAATTGGAATTATTAGCACAATAAATGAGGGGAAAACATATTATTAAAACACCATGGGGAAATATTATAGAAAAAGATTAATTTTAAGAATCTTCTGTTGTTATTTGTGGAATGGCATTACTTGATAAAATTGTTTTTTTCACTTAGTAAAGTTTGATGTTATCCTGGGAATGGATTGATTCGATATTTATCATGAAAATATTAACTATATAGATAAAGAAGATTTTTAGAAAGAGTTTCGGTTTGTATACATGAACCAACCCATACAATTGATATCAGATCAAAAAGATGTGAAACTATTGAAAGATGGAAATGAAATTAAAATAGTTCATATTGTTGAGAATAAAGAACTATTCATATTAATTATCTTAAAATACAAAAATAATACATTTTAGTTTTTTCTGATGATTTACCTGGCTTCATACATGATTCGGTAGTCTAATTCATAATTTACTTTTTTTTATGATTATCCAATTTCAAAACCCCCATATCAAATGGATCAAAATAAACATATCGAGTTAAAAAATTAGTCATCGATGATGCTCGATAAAGGCTTCATTCATTCTATCCCTTCACCACGTAGTGCACATGTTTATTCGTTAAAAATAATGATGGTTAAATGAGAATTTGTATTGATTATAGGGCCTTAAAAAATATCTATTAAAAACAGGTACCATTTTCATCATATTGATGACTTGGTTTGTCATCTCCAAGAAGATTAGTACTTTTACAAGATTCACATGATATCCAGACACCATCAATTGATCATAAAGGAGGATGAAATTCTGAAAATATATTTTCATACAAGATATGGGAGTTTTGAATATTTTTTTATGATGTTTGTGTTAACTAATGCACCCTATTTATTTATGGATATTATGAATAAATATTTCATAACTTCTTGGAAAAATTTGTGGTTGTGTTTATTTTCAACATGTTGGTATTTTCTAAGAGTAAATAAAAGCATTAAAAACAAATAATTATTTCTTTGAAAATCATAATGGAAAAGAAATTGTATTGAAACTTCAGAAATTGTGATTTTGGGTTGCAACTGATTTCATTTATAAGGATCATTGTAAATAAGAATGGAATAACATTTGATCCTACCAAAATAATTGTTGTTGATGAATAGAAAAAAACATTCAAATGTTATATAAATTCAAAGTTTTATTGTATTTCATAGTTAATATTGACGGTTTGTTAAAAACATTGCACAATTCTGTTTCCTGCTAAATAAGTTAAGAAAAAAAGGGGTTAAATTTTTTTGTACTGAAGAATGTGATGTTTGTTTTCAAGAATTGAAGAGGATATTGGGGAATGCTCTAGCTTTGGCCTAGCCCTCCAATAATAGTGATATTTTCATCAAAAATGATTCTTTATTAAAGGGATATGGTTGTGTTCTGATTTAGAATGATCAGGTAGATGATTATTCTTCAAGACAACCAAAACCCCAAGAGGTAAATTATCCAACACATGATTTGTAATTAAGACTTGTGTATTTTCTTTTAAAATTTGGAGGTATAATTTATTTTATGCCAAATATAAAATATATACTGACCATAAACGTATAAAGTAAATATTCAATAATAAAAAATTAGACATGAGGTAAAGAATATGGCTTCTAATGATAGAGGATTATAATTTCATGATCAGTTAACATCTGAGAAATGAAAACAATGAGATCGATGCCATGATATTAAAACATCATGCATCATTAACTATGTTACACTTGGAACATGATCCATTGATTAATTATTTGAGGAATTTTGGATTAGAAGTTGTTGGTTGTGAAAATACATCTTTTTTTAGGTTTCATTATAGTCATCATTATCAAACTGAATAAAGTAAGAGAAGAAAGAAGGCTATGAGCTATAGAAAAATGTAGAATTGGTTTAACTATGTATGTTTCATAAATTTATCCTTGAAAAGTATTTTGTTCTATGATTTAAAAAAATTATGTTCATGCCTTTTGATTTTTATATCAAGAAAAAATTAACGTGTGAAGCTCATAGTTCTATGTTTTTAATTCATCTTGAGAGCATAATGATTTATAGAGACATTAGATAGTATTATTTGTGGGATGGAATGAAAATAGGTATTGATGAATGTACTATGAAATTTTTGACGTTTCAAAATGTTAATGTAGAGAAGAACTTAATAAATGGAATGCTTCATCTTTAACTAGTGCCAGAGTAAAAATGGAAAAATATATCAATGGACTTCATGAGACTTCCAAAAATTTATATAGATCACAATCTAATATGGGTTATTGATGACCATTTGACTAAATATTCACATGTACTTACTATTAGAGATATTATGCTTTTGGATCATCTTTCTCAACGATACCAAAATGAGAATGTCAGGTTAAATAGAGTTCATCTTACCATTGTATCTGACCGGGATCACAAGATCACTTATAATTTTTGGAAGGTCCTTCCGAAGTTGTTGGGAATAAAATTAAATTTAAGTAAAAATTTAGTCCTTAATCATATGGTTAGTTAGAAAAAATGATTCAGACATTGGAGGATATTTATTGATCTTGATCTATGAACATTCATGGATTTTGGGATCATCATATTTCCTTAGTTGACATTTCTTATACTAATAGTAGTCATTATAGTATATATATGGATCCTTTTGAGGAATTTTATGGTAAACGGTGATGAAATCCATATTTTTGGGATGAAGTTAGGGAAATGAAGTTGATGGGACTAGAATTAGTAGTGGAAGTGGATGAGAAACTGAATATGATCCATCACCATATAAGAAAAACTCAGAGTAGGTAGAAATGTTATTTAGAGAATAGGATTAATGAGTTTAACTTTGTGGTAGGTAATCATGGTTTTTATAGAATCTCACCATGGAAAAGTGTTATGTGTTTTGGTAAATAAATGAAAGATAAGCCCACAGTTCGTTAGACATTATGAAAATATGGAGAATGTTGGACTAGTCTCCTACCAAGTAGCATTGCCTTTGATTTTATCTCAGGTACGTAATTTTTTTCATGTTTTGATGTTGATAATATATATTATATATTCATCTCATGTTTTGATCCAAATAGTAGTTCAGACAAGTTTAGATTATTTATAAAAGGGAAAAATTATTTCAGAATAGAAAAATCCACAAGGTAATGGTTGTCTTTGGTAACCTCGTGGTTGAAGAAGAAACATGGGAATCTGAAAATTCTATGAGTGAAAGGTGTTCTCGCATATTTAATATGTAAATAAAATTGCAAGGAAAAAATTTCTAGAAGGTGGGAGAATGTTACACCCCATGCTTTTAAAAATAAATCAATATTCATGAAATTTTTTTCATGCAGATATTATAACTACCCTTTATACATAATTTTTCTACGTCAATGTTTTGGATTTTGAAAAACAGTCATCTACAATTTTGAGCAGTTAGTTATTTGGTGTTTGATGGAACCAAAATGATTTTTGTTGAATAGTAACATACCCTAATGAATAGTAATATGTATAGTTATATGACCCTAATGAATTGTAAATTAAATTTTTATTTTATTTTCTTGGGGATTTAAGATAATGACATTTTGAATAAATTTTCGTGGTGATATAAAATGAGTTATTGTTTTAAAATTGTTAATTTTTTAATGAAGTGTGTTTTTATTTAAAAATTACATTAAAAATATTTAGAAAACAATTTTCAAAAAATATAGTTTATTTTTTAATTATAAACATTTAAAAATGGTTTGGGAGAGTATTTTTTATTTTTCTGAAATTCACGATTTTTTATGAATAGTGAAATATAATAAAAATACCATAAATTCATATTATCTGTTAAATACACTATTTTTGAAATCATGTATGATATAAGACAACTTGTTTCAAACTCAAATTCTCTCTATAATATTTCTATCACATGGATAATGAATAATTATATTCATGGGAAAAAATATTAAAATAATGATTAAAAAAATGTAACATCCCTCCTCTCCACAATAAATACTATCCTCATTAGGTTCATTATCTCACACCTCTAAAGCCAAGATCATTGTCTATATTTACACAAATAATCTCCATAAGGATATTCCCCTTGTCCAAGAACCATGGGTGGCACTAAAATGTCTAAAAAAAGGTCGTATGGAGAATCTCAAGGAGAAGATATCATGAGGTAAAAATCCTCTTTCATTTTCTTGTGCTTTCTTTTTAATTCCCTTTCATTCATATACTCTCTTCCTAACCCCTTGACCCGATGGTATGAAATATATAGAACCATATTTTATTTATTTTATCACAATTATGTAATTGATTCACTATATTTTTTCCACTCATCTCCCTCTAATTCTAAAAATAAATAAAAACACCATTCATGATGTGTCGTTTAAAAAACATAGCATGATGTGATTTAAATTTCCATTAATTCCTTAAAAGATGATAATAAACCCCTTTTAATGATTGAAACAGAATATACAGTGTATTATGTAACATATTTTATGTTCTGTAATGAACTTCTATGCATGAAATTATATTATATAATAAACCAAGTTCATGATTAAATAGAAACCAATGAAAATTATCTAAAAAATATTATTAATGTTTTATATAATATTTCATCATCATATGTGAAAAAATTGATTTATAGTATCAATATATATTATGTAAACACATTAGTACCATTTCATTCCACTTCTATATTATCATTTACATAGGACAAGAATATTAAATACAAACCGGCCATGAAAATCATGTAAAGAACGCACCCAAAACAATGGAATGAACGAAATACTAATAACTAAAGTGTAAAATGATGTCATAAAATGATCATATGTGGTTATAAAATAATTAACATGTTTCTTAAAAATACTAATAACACTCTTCTAACAATTATAATTGAGGTTTAAAATGTATTATGTAATAAAAACTCGGGGTAAGGGAATTGTTAACCCATTTTCCATTCATTGGGTTGACCATATAATTCATTAAATGTTACGTTTTAAGATTATTTGTGTGATGTATTTTTTATATAATTCATAATTATGTGTATTTATGGTTTATAAACATATTACCTTTGGTTCAATTTATTCTTAGGTAAATTAGTTGTATGTTAGTTGTCAAATAAAATTATATTTAATCTTCTAGATTTACAAAATTCAAATTCATTTTTCTCATGAATGTTTTATTATTTTAATATAATGTTCTGGTTCTTGGTAATTATTATTGACTATGGGTGGGACATATTTCTCCCTCCAATTCATTGGGTATGTGTAGGTTGGAGGCCAATTATATGGTTACTCAATGTGTATTTGTGATGGTTACACCATAAGGTTGTCATGAGGGATACATTGTAAAGTAGAAATGATGGTTAAAATATAATTAAATATTTCCCAAATATAAAATTATGGTTCTATTTATGATCTATATGTTTTGGGTAAATCTTTTGGAAATATCATGTTTCACAAAATAACTTTACATGTGTGACTAGTGTGTCTTTTTTCAAATGATTTCTTATGTTACCATTATTCATTGACTAATATTTTCATTCCTTGTTTTTATATCACTTACAAATAGTTTTGATCTCATCAGTTAAATTAGTTTCATAGTTTATAGGGATTTATAAGAATAATAAAGAATACATGTAAAATGTTATGAATATTGTTCAAAGAATACATGTATTAATTGAAATGTTCAATATTTTGGAAGAAATGGATAATGTTTGTGTGGTATCAGCTATGTATAAATGTTGAATGTTATGTATGTGTTATCCAAATAATCTAAAACAATAAACTTCAAAAGATCCTCATTATTATATAATGCTAGTTCTTGACTAAATTTCTTGATTGTGTAATATAATAAGGTTGGGTACTTATAATACAAATGGATTTATCCTGTTATTGATTTAATGCATTTATATGATTCTCAATTATTGTTTCATTTGTTTGCGGGAAATATTTATTAAAAAATATCCGAAATAATCCCACAATATGTGCAGTCAATTTCTTCCATATGAATCTTGTAAAATATCAAATCCAAATATTTATTTTTTTGACAATCCAAATGATAAACAACTTATTTAAATTTTTTATACATCAAGAACTAGAGAATAATAAAATATATGTTTTATTTTGTGGATTCATTTATCCAGAAATTTGGGACATAATAAACTAGTAAATTTAAGATAATTTTGATATATAAAATACACAAAAGTTCATTTCTATTTATTTAATACATTTAGGATCTCATCAGGGATCAGGTGAATGATTATAAGTGAACATAAAAATTCTTTAATATTATTCATTTTATCTGAAATCCTATTTGAATTATTAATGGGGTGGACATTACATTATCCTTCTCAGTAATTATCATTGTAGTTACACATATTTTTTCTTATTGAATCATGAATATTTTTTTTATATCATTAAATAATTCTCCGAGTATGTAAATATGTGATAACGGAAATCCTTCAAATGATATCATAATTTAGGACTCAAAAATTAAAATAATGGGATTTTATGTTCAACAACAATATATTTTAGTTTCTAATAGTTTTATTTCTATTTTTTTCTCATTGGAATTCACAATATAATCATTCAAAATAACATGACCATTCCTTGATTCCAAATGGGACCACACCAAAAAAAATCAATTCCATACCATGTAAAAAAATTAAAAATTTAGACATAAATTTTTATTCTATGGGAAAAAATTCAAGAATAAAACACATATATATTAAATAATATTCATAAATAATTTTTTTTTCAAAAAATATAAATCAGAATACCATATCCTAATGGGATGATGAATTTGGTGATTTTATATAAAAAATAATTATAATATTGTGATTTTTCTGGAAATTATCTTCTGACGAGACCACCTTCTATGAATTACATACACTATATTCATGTTAATACATGGGGAGATTGAATAATTTTAATGGGTTCATGATATATTCTAAATATAGATTTACATAACATAAAATTCTCTTAAATACTATGTGATCATTAAAGGACAGCTATTTTAGGAGAACATTTTCCAGGTTCATGAACCTGAAATAGGACAATCATACCCAATAAGGAAATTATCATAAATCCTGATTCATAGATTTTTTTTTAATAACAATTTATATGATTTATAGGAGTGAAACAAAGTGTGAGATATCATGAACCTAGAAAATATAATAAAATAACAAAAATTGTGGTATGAAATTGAACAAATAAGATGTTTCATGGTTAACAAAAAAATTCATTAATCATATAATGTACTATTATAAAAAAGTTTCATGAAATATGAGGAATGGGATATCAATATTATTACCCTTTTTGGAATGAAACACATCCCCTATAACTCTTTAGGCTTGGGATAATAACCCATTTTACCTTTTGGTCTTGGGATATTACCTAGGTGTCATATTTTTCATAGAATGATAACATGTTTTTCTATTTGAGAGTATTATACTACCCATGTATGATTTTTAAAATTGAGTTAAACATTTATGTACTCATTTGGGAATGGGATATCACCTATTTACCTTTTTTTATACGACTTGTGTACCCGATTGGTCTTGGGTGAATATATGTGTACACTTTTGGTATTAGACTACCACTAGCGAACCCAATGGCCATGGGATACAACCATTGTCGAATTTTAAGATGAAGAAATATAATACCTCACTAAATGTATCAGACGTCTAAAAAATGAACAACCGATCACATAATTAAAAAACATATATATTAATTCCATACAAACATAAAAAATATATAATGTAAATATATTTTATTTATACAAAGGGAAGGAAACCAAATTATTTAATACATTCATTATAAATTTTAATAATATATCCATTGAATGTAGGCAGGATGAAAATGTATATCATATCGCAGTTATGATGAAGAATCATTTCTTGTTTTCAATCTAGATGAAATATAGTTTTATATATGTATTGCATAACACAATTAAAAAAGAATAAATATTTATTTATTTTGAAAATTATTATTATAGAATAAAAATCATAATTTATTAATAATAATTAATTTTGAGAACCATGATAATAAATAGTGGATGATTCATTATAGAAAATGTTCATAAATTCTGGAAATAATTTTCATGTTGAAATTATTAAAATGGAATATTTATTTCACACGTTGGTAGAGGGAGTCAAATTATGAGAAAAAGAACCATACCGAAAACATTAATAAAAGATTAATTTTTTTAATAGACTAATTTACATTTAAAACCCCTTATGAAAAAAACAAGTGATAAATATATTATTTAATAATAGAATGAATAAAAATATAGTGGAGAAATATTTTCGACCAAAAAACATAGTAGGCAATCTCCACTTACAATAATCATTCAAAATAAATTTTTTAAAAAAGGGAAATAAAAAGGTAATAGTACTAGTCATGCAAATGAATAAACTAATCAGATGAAAATAAATAGTGTATTATATAGAAAGAAAAATCATTTACCCCAGATGGAATTTTATACATGAAAAAATATCTATTTCAAAATGGTATTGGAAAATAAAACCAAACCTTTACTCCAAACATCCATAAATGTTATTCAAACTCATGTATAATAAATATTATGATATTAATCAATTATTTGAAAAATTACCCATATATTTTACCGCTTACAATATTAAAATATTTACTTTTATAACATATATATTTGATATTTATTATTTATCTTAATCATCAAATGTTAGTAAATTTGAATTTTTTAATATTTGATTCATATTAGTGAGGTTAGTCATCATACATTGATAACAGGCTCATAATTAAAATTATTTTCAAGGTAGTGGAATCAATTTTTTAGTGATTTATGTTTTTGAAAATAATAACTAACTTAATAACTCAAGAGAGGGGTTATTCAAATTTTAAAAAATTCTTTAATATAACACATCCCTCTTGGAAGCATGTCAGTTCAATTCGTTCCTTATGAGTATATATAGTGGAAATATGAAAACATATGAGATTTGAATTAACCTATACAATTATAGTGGTTAAGATAATAGATATCCATTAGTCAACTCCACCAACACATCGTTATATGATTATTGTGATTTTTTTCTAAAATCACCCTTTTATTGAGTGCTCCTAGCCAATTACAAGAAGCTATCACTGAGTAAAAATTTCCAAGAGAATTCAACAATGATCCACCTTTAAAAGACATATCCATGTTCTTATAAAAAATATTAAAGGTAGTTCAAAAAATATGAAATAAATAGATATAATTTATTATTGTTTGTAGCTCCTAGATACAAGAACCAAATAATGGAAAATAAAGATTCATGTTGAGAAAATGAGAGACACAAAAATGTATCTTGAAGTGAACTTCATTGAAACTAAAAAAACATGAAAAGGGAAACTATTCAGGATATTCTATCCACACGACTTAAACATTTTTATTTTTATAATTTGAATTAGAAATTTTATATCATTCTCTTCATCCTTTTCATTACATTATTATTATTTGTAAAATAATACTAAACAATTTATATTATTGTTTAATATTGAATGTAGATCAACACCAAAGGTCATGAAATATAGAAATATATAAGGATATGATATGATAATAAGGACATTTTTACAATCATGTTAAATATCATAATTTCTTCTGTGGTAGGAAATCTTATCATTCATCGGATTTTCATATATAATAATGTCTTATAAAGACCGATTGTTCCAAAAAAAGATAAACTACTATTACATTATCATAATAAATGATGTGAATTATTTAAATATTAGAACATTATTTATATGGTTATGTTGTACTAAATCTTCAAAAGATTAAAACAAAAATAACATGACATAGTAAGTCATCTTCTCCAATGAAAAATTAGTTTTTCTTCAAATGATTAGATATTTTTATTAGAGAATACGATAATTATATGATATAAGATAAACATTTTTCATAATGTAATTCATAAAATAATCACATTAGAATATAAAGTCATTTCATATTTATATGATGACTAAAATCCTATTATTAGCATCTTAGTTAAACCTCTCTGTTAAATTCTTATATTCTTCTTTCAATTTCTTTGTAACTGATGATATTATCAGAATATCATAAGATAAATAGTTAAGAAATTAATGTATGATAATATTGAAAACAAAGGAAAAACATGTTTGAATAAGTTTATGGAATTTAGAGATAATCAGAGAACATAAATCAGATATATATAAAAATAATAATCTACTTAGAAAAATCTAATCTTTTTGAAGATCACAAAACCAAAGTTATATAAAAACAAAATTTCATCTTATAAATTTTTATTTTTCAAAAAATATTATGTTTCCATTTATATTATTTATTAAAATATATATTAGTTTTCATTTCCAAAAATAATTTGAAATACGATTTTCTCTATTTTCTTTTTATCCTCCATATTTTTGTGATATAAAAAATAACTGTTATAAGGAAAGTTGGTATTGCACACTAATATTAGTCATCAATCTATATTATTTTTGTTAAATAAAACTTTGGAAGTAAAATAAGATCATATTGAAAATTTTGAAATAATTTAAAAATATCAACAATAAGGGATAAAACAAAATTATAAAAAAAGAACATTAAATAAAAACAAGTGGAAATAAGATATTACGATCATCCAAAATAAAATTATTATTATAGAAATTAAAATATTAAAATTCATCAAATATTTATAATAATTAAAAAAATTAGCTGCCTAATCAATGGGAAACCGATTAAAAAAATTATGGGATGAGTATCAAATTCCTTGAGGAAAGTGAATTTTTTCAAATGGTTTCTTGTAAGATATGCATTGGTTGTGAGATGTTGAAGATTAAGGTAGATAAGAGTATTGAATTATTCAATAGAAGCACCTAAAGGCTTCAAATATTCTCTAATATAAGTACCGTCAACATAATAATACCTAACTAATGTGGACCAAATGTTGCAAGATGCTTGTTGTGCCATCACTAAAGTGAATTTATCTACCCGAGTAAAGGGAATTTTAATGGATAGATATGTTAATAATAAATATGTTTCTTTAGAAAACATTTAATGTTACCATTGATTATCCTATTATGGATAAATGATATCTTCATAACATTGAGAGGAATATGGTTAATGTTCAGAAATCAAAGGTTCATGCTGCCATGTCCCACATATTTCATGATGTGCATCATCACAAGTATCAATCTTTATTACCATTTAATGTATTAAATATTATATATGATTTGTAAAAACATTCTACGTTATTTGAGATAATATTCCAACAATATTCTATAGTTATTCTTTTTAGAATAATTTTACACCAGGTTCATTAAAATTTCATTGGGATTATCTATAATTTCCATGACATTGAAAATTTATTTTTCAATATAGGGATAAACTCATATTAGGGATTCCACAAATAATTCAACATACACTTCATCACCTTATTAGAAACTATTCTTGAGAATATTTACTACTAATTCATGAATAACCTAAAAAAATTTATTTCCCCAATGTTTTTTTGACAATGATATAGATAACCTTTGTATAAGAGTATTGATAAAAATTACACCCATAATTAATTGAACATAACATTATTGTGTTTCAACTATCTACTAATTGATATTTTAACATTATTGTTTTATAAAATTTTTAAAAACATCATTTATTTAAAAATTAATCTACAAAATTCATATAAATCAGTTCGCTATATATTTTGTTACATCTTTCTAGAAAGGACATCACATTGAATAGAATTGATATCAATAGTCACCAAATATATGGATTGAGATAACTTCATTATACTTAACTGAACATATAATCTAGATATATTTATTCAAGGTTTTTTGTAGAATGATTTCTAAAATGGACTATTCCAACAATATCACTTTGTAAACATCAGATTTTTATTTAATCTAATAACACATACATATATTTCTCAATTTGATTTAGATAATTCATAATTAAGGGTTTCAAATTTAGATTATTTGTTTGAAACTTTCAGTTCACCTGGTTCATAGACACATGTATTGAATTTCAATACATCATTCTTTATATATCCCTAAGGAATATGGGAAAATCATTCCTTATTGACTTGACGATAGTCTCCATGAACTATTTATTCATTGATAATGGTAGGAATTTCATTCAAATAAGAATATTATCAAAATTATATTATTCTAGTTCTTCCCTCAGCCACCCCCTACAATTTATAAGAGTGGTACACAAAGAGGTAGTGAAACACTATCAGTATCTCAAAGGCATTTTTTGAAGGGTCCGGTGAAATTAATACATGTAATAACTGAGGGATTCATTTCCTTTTGAACATAAATAGTTTCTTGAGGTAGAGAAAGGAGTGATTTTTTCATGATGGTTATTCATAGGGTCATATAGATGACAAGTTTGATATATTCACCATATAGTTAATAGTTTATTCATCATGATGAAGTTCATTATCTCAGTATTGTGAGATGACTCTTCCGAAACTATATAAATTTCAGGAAAACCATATCACTCCCCCCGGGATAGGGAAAGATTTTTCTATATCATCACGTAAAACGGAATCAACATTTGTTATGAAAATTCCCAATTTATGACAATTTTTCTTATAACATATAAATTTATATTTTTTAAACCGTGACAAGGCATTGTTTCCTTATCATACAGAATAACATAATCAGTTTGAATGATTAGGGATAGGATTTATAAATATGAATAAAAGTTTATTTAATTAATTTATACAGGGAATATATATAGTAAGGTATGTTTTGGTAGGTCCACATTCTTTTCCAACATGGAAAAAAAATAATTTCTAGGAAAATAATTTTCTCTAACTGACAATTTTTTTGAGAATCTTCTGACGTATTGAACTTGGTCAAAATCTTTTTTTCTGGCTCCATGTTCCTCACATGATTTTACCCCCCAACAGTTGTATTAAATATCCATTTACTGATCTCAAAATAAGTTAGACTGCATATGGATGATAATTAGGTACTGACGAATGAGTTTCTTTCTTGAGGAACATTCAATGCTTCATCATTGTTGATATAAGTTAGAGAGATATCATTTTGGTTTATATTTAGAGAGACTATATTTTAATCACAACTACTATTAAAATAATCCTACTCATATAAATGATGAAAATAATTATTGAAAACTACTAAGTTCATTTACACATCATAAACATATTACCTCACTTTATTTATGATGAACATATTTTGAATCCTGTCAGTTCTTTCTATGCATAAAAATAAATACAAAATACAAAAAACACCTTTCATTGATTACTTTTATGTTTATTTTTTCTAGTTTATACATCATTAGGTCTATTTTTTAGTCACTTTCTATGGATTATGGGGAGGATAGATGGATAGGGTAATAAGAGTTTAAATAAGGAGAAATGGAGTGTTAAATTTTTTTAGAATGTTTTAGAAACTATAGTTGGTACTCAATACTTTCAATTCATGAAAATAAAGTGGTCTCACAATAATATTTGAGTAATTATTATTAAATATAGCTGAAATTTTTTATCAAATATGAACATTATTCCTAGCAGTTGAACAATGCAATATTTAACGAAAACCTATATCATTTGTACTTTATATGCTAGTGATACAATGTTGAATATTATTTAATAAAATTAAACATTCTTAATTACGACTTAATAAAATAATATGTTTTAGCAAAAAAGGTTTTGTGATGATATATTTTAATTTTTTTCCTTTACAAACAAATTCTTAATAGATATCATCTTATTGTGAACGGTCTACCAATAAGTTATACTAATATCAATGTCATTTTTATATAATGATTTATTGTATTCTTTGAGATATTATTGTTACTAGTGTTATCATATATTGTTTTATGTTGATTTATGTTTAATAAAAAATCAATTAACTTGTGTTTCATCCATAGAAAATGTGCACAAAAACATTGTGTGGCATTAAATTCAGGTATATAGTTAACAGTGCTAAAGAATATTTCATATTACATTACTAGGACATCATTTATTTACCACGAAAATGAAAATATCATGAATTTATTATCCTATACAATATACATCTTGAAAATTTATATTCTTAGAATAATATCTAGTTTAAATTTGGGGTGTTTGAAAAAATAATAGAAATTGTTATGGTTCCTTTTAAACATATCATAATTAATTGTATAGTATTGAAATGTGATTAGTTAGTATATGATTTAAATCATGCTCCATGGAATACTAAAAACATAATTTCTTGTCTATATTCACTAAGGTATATAAAATTTCAAGTGATTCCTCTATAAAAATTGTTGTTGACCGAATTTAATGATTCATCCAATGCAATCATGATAATTGAACTCATAATAGTTTAGTAGGCATAATTAGTTTTTATTACAAACCTTTTCTGTATGTTTAGTGTATAATTTCATTAAATTACAATATTTTTTGAAATATTTTTGATAAATATGAAATCCTGGAAAATAGTTTAGATCACCAATCTTACTAATTTCATATTATTTTTTCTTATGTTTTGAAAATTCATTGCAATTTTTTTTATTTGAATGTAACACCTTCTTGATATATTTGTACTAGAAAAACATCCAGAAAGAATGTTCTCATAAATACTGGCAGATTTATGGTTCATACTGAAAAAACATTGGATGAAGTAAAATAGATTCATCTTTTATACCATTCCCTAATAACATATTAATGTCCAGGTAGTGCATTTGTATATATAAACACATAATTTGGAAAATAGGGGTCTTCAAAACCACAAGGTTTTTATATGTAAAATTCATCCATTAAAATCAATTTCTAAAATGAATATTTTACAACCATCTGATATAAGTTGAAATTCATATATGATTCTGTTTCTGGAAGGATTCTAATATATTTTAATCTATTTATGGTTGAATGATTTACTTCATAATGTATTCCTTCTTCATTATTATATATTTAGAAATTATTTTAGATTTATTTCTAGTTAGTATGTTGTTATAATATTTCTTATTTCTAAATAACCATTAAATTTCAATTATAGGACATTTTTAGGGCTTTTTAACTATTTCACATACATCGTTTCTCTTAAATTTATTTAGATCATATTTTATTAATAAAATACAACCCTTATTTGATAAGGATCCTTATAAAGATTTATGTTCTAATTATGATATAAAATAATATAATTATAAAAATTTCCTAAATTTCTTCTTGTTATTACTATCTCACCTAGGATTCCTATGGCAGTTTCTATATGATGTTATTTAATTTTTCTAGGTGTTCTAGGAAATATGGATTCTAGTTCACTAGTATCCACTAACATTGGCCTAAATTAAATTTAATCAAGTTCTATGTAATATGGGTCATTTTTTTATTGAATGGGTAAATTTCAGCAAATTTTACACAAGCTACCAATTTAACAATCCTTTACCATATATTTAAAACTATAGAATCTTTTGAAGTAGTAAAATATCCATAGAATATACCTTCAACTTCCATTCGATTGAAATTTACAATATTATCCTTTATGTTCATGATGTAAACCCTATATCCAAAAAAATTGAAGTATCCTACAGAAATTATTATATTATTATTAATAACATTTCTTGTTTTCATTAAAACAGATCTTATCTTATCTTTAATAATGATATAAATTGACGTGTTAATATAACTAGCATAGAAATGAGTGGGCTCGTCATATTCACATAACATAGTCATATTAATTTTTGATAGAGGCCTATTTCTATTTTTAAAAAGATCATTATTTTGTTTTGTCATGAGGGATGATAATATGTGTTTTATTATTCTTTTTGAATAAATGTGAATTAAATTTTTGATTCTCAAACTCACCATAATTATCAGTTTTCCAAGACTTGATTTTCATATATTTTTTGTTTTGAAAAAGTATATAAAAAGTTTTTAAAATAGAGATGGAATCGAATTTCAAATAAATAAAAGTAAACCCATTCATATCATGAAAAATAATCATCCAACATGTATAAATTTATTTCTGGAATGAATTGATGTTATATTCATTTCGTAAAAATCCTTATGCATAAGACCAATATTTCTAGAAGTACCGATGTCATTAATTTGTTTGAAAGATGAATTATGTTCCTTTCCAATTTCGCATTCATTACATAGTTTCTTTCTATCCATTTTATGATTAGTAATGTCAAAAATAAAATTCATTTTAGAATGATTACTCAATAAATGAACATTGTGATGTTTTAGAATTCCAACCCAAATACATTGTTCATAAGTTTTATCATTTAAATATTTTACATCTTTTCTAAGAAAATAATATATAGTGTATAAAAACATTTTATTCTAGGTATCCTAAAATTTGAGGCATTTATATTTTCAATCTAATCATGAATTATTGGATAAATCAATAGAGTATATATCACCACTGTCATGACCTGTCCTCGAGACCCGTGTCGTGACTACCCCAAGCCCGCCTTCCATAGAACAAGGGCCGGTGACTATCACTAAACGCAAAAAACCCTTAGCTTGGAAGGCATTGCCATTAAAAAAAGTAAACACACACAATCACAGTACATAACTGGAAGCAAAGAACTAAGAAATACTGAATACAAAAGTGGTGCTGGAAAATAAAAGGGGATGGAAATACAAGCACAACAATAAAGTACATGCACAACTGAATGTAAGTACAACTGAAAAAGGGACAATCGGCTAAAAAGTTAAGAGCAGCTTCTGGATCATCCTTCGGGGTTCCTACCTAATGGCTAGGTACAGATGGCCACATCAGCACTCCACGTCAGTCAGACTCCTCTGTGTACCAAATCATTGAATGGTCCACCTCCGGGTATCATCCAGTCCTAGTGCTCTCAGCTTCCGTCAACGTTGTCTGTCATCTGCAACCAACATAATGAGTTGTGGGCATAGATTGTGCAGGGGTGAGTATAACGATACTCAGTAGGGACCCCGAGACCCTCAAGGTCTCATAATATCCAACATGGATAAAAGAAAATGTAAAGGATTCAATAGATAACCCATACATACGAATATGCACATACATATACCTAGGTTATCTAGTAACCCATCTCAATCATGAGTAAACACAAAAGTCATTGACTCAGCTCAAACCATGATTTTTATTATCGAAACCACGACTGTTGTAGAACTCCTCCTCTATCGAGAACAGTGGGTCTGTCATGACACCAAATAGCTTCTTACTATCCTTGGACTGCTGAGGTACTCCTCCTATCAAGTACCGTAGGTCTGCTGCCAAATACTATGTTCTCCTCCACTGTGTTTTTGCCCCCAAATACCAGGTGCTACCCCTAATATCATGCAGAGGTACTTCTCCTATCGTGTACCATGGTTCTGCCGCCAAATACTAGGTGGTTCTCCACCATGGGTCTTCTACCATGTTCCAGGTGCTCCCCATTGGGCTAGTCGAATCAGTCAAGTAGTCGTCAGGTCTTTCATCTACTAGGTCTCTGCACTATGTCTGTTTGTCACAGAAAGGATCCGCTCCTAGATCTACAGGTAAAAATGCCAACTGTCGCGAATTCTCACATAGATGTATCTAAAAGGACCGTCTCGTTAATGGGATCTCAATGCAAAAGACGGCGCATCATTCGAACACCCGATCTGTTAGTTAATAGACTTTTAGTCCCGGGGGCCCGGTTGGATTCATGTACGAACCAACCCAACCATATCTCAACTATACCCCGAACTCCAGTTGGGTATTCTCAAAAGGACCATCTCTTATTGAGATTACCAACGCCAGTGACAGTTTGTCAAACTGATGACTGGTGCCAAAGATATGGCCAATGTAAGCAAAAGGTCGGTAGTGGGCCTGGGTCCAGTCCGACCCAATTAGTCTGACTCGGCTAAACCCAGTCTGAGCCAACTCGGTCTGGGTCAACCCAGACATACCCGATGTGTTGGACCCAACTCGTTGGGTGGGTCATCTTGTTATGTAAGTCCTGGTCAGCTGGGCCCGGCCCAACGGACTACAAGGGCGGTTCGACCTACAATGTTAGGCCCGGTCTGCTCGGCCCGGCCCAGCTGACTACAAAGGCGATTCGGCAAGAACCACGAGGGTAGTGGCATGGGAGGTCGGCCAGCGGCAGGCCAAAGGCAGGCTGCGCGGTGTGCGGGCATGCTGGTTGGACACCAGGTAGACCGCGGGTGCACTGGGCAAGGTGTTGTGGCGTCGGGCAGCGTGCTGGGGCTGCGCGCCGGGGCACTGGGAAGACTGTGGCAGGGGGCCGCCGCGGCACCGTAATGGCCACCGGAAGGGCCCAGGTAGGCCGCAGGCATGGCGCGGGGGCGTCGGGCTGGCCGCCGGGAGGGCATGGGGGTGCCGGGCTGGCCGTTGGGGGCACGGGCAGAGCGCCGGGGTGCCGGTAGAGCCGGGCTACGCATGAGGCACATGGGAAGGCGACACGGGCTGTGTACCGGGGCAGCACGCCAAGGTGGGTGTAGGACGTCGAGGCATAGTGGGGGAGTCATGGTTCGCGGATGTCGCGAGTAGAGCGACCTTTGTTCTCCCTCTTCGTCATCGTCGCCACATGTACTGCCTCCTTCTTCATCAAATTGGAACACGCAAAGGGGAGGGTGGGACCGTGTTTGTGCGGTCTGAGACCTCCTCTTCATGGCGATATAATTTTGGTAACAATGTGCTCAACAAATGATGAATAACGGATGTTTATACTCACATATAAAATTAAATCAAATCCCCCTAGCCTCATTTTTCGTTCGGTGATCATTGAGGGGTTTACGGTTGGGTGTATATCATCATTGGCGACGTTCTTCGTGGGAAACATATTCTCCTATGACGTGGATGAAGAAGAAATAAGACGACGTTCTTCGCGTTCTTCCCGTTCTTCGCTGGAGATGGTGATGTTCTCCCAATTCTCCCAAGGCTCCACCAAAAATAAAGTTGCCCACCAAAAATAATAGACTCGCTATTATTTTAATGATTGGAAAGAATTCAAATGGAATCAAAAAGGAGTTAGTTAATTAAATGGATTGGCACTTTAAATTAATTGGGGGAAGGTGGAGAGGCTCCCCATTTAATTGGGGGAGTTTTCCGAAAAATTAATGGAGAAAGGGCTTGCTTCATTAATTGAAGGGATGTTTGGGGGGTTTAGGGGGTTTGTTGCTCATGTGGGTCCCACATCATAATATCCTCCAAAGGGATGTTATTCTCGGGTGGGCCCCACCACCATAACCTTCCATGGGAGGTCTAGGTGTGGTTCCCCCACCTCCAACCCCCCTTGGAGGTTTTATCCACCCAAAAAAATAAAGTTCATACTTTATTTTAATCAATTTAATTAAAACCCCAAAAAAACTATCTTCCAAACTCGTCAGAATGAAACTGCGGTGAATGTCTTGCTAAGAAATCATCGAAATTGCACGTTCAACGGTGCCCTCAGATTTCAATTCCGAGCACTGATTCAAAAGATATAAAATCATGCTCATATTTTTACTGAACTTACATAAACAAAAAATCGTAAATTGATTATGGACACACCGAGCCTCGGAATCAAGTGCCGTCAGAAACTGCAAACTCATAAAATTCCCATGTATTTATGAAAAAAATTTCCACGGAAATTCTGGTTCTTTACATTCTACCCACCTCCGGGATTTATGTCCCCGAATGCTACAACTCAATCTAAGGGAACAAATAGGGGTACTAAGCACGCATCTAAACCTCCGGCTTCCATTTTCACTCCTAGAGGTTCCCGTGCTACCAAAGAATGTGCACCAGAGGTATCGACCATCCATATAGGACCCATTATTGTCGATCCTCAATCTCTACTGGAACCTCCATTAATTCTCCCTGTCATTGATGTCCAGCACTTCATGGTCGATGATGTGGGTTGGGTCATGCACGATTCTCCTCAGCTGAGATATGTGGAATACGTCATGCACCCAATGAAACTGATGTGGAAGAGCTAAGAGGTAAGCCACCTCGCCTAATCTACTGAGGACCGGGAAAGGTCCTATGAATGGCAGAGATAACTTTCACCCTCAACCAAATATCCACAAACCTTAGCGAGGTGAGACCCGTAGAAAGACATGGTCGCCATACTCAAACTCCAGAGGTCTTTGTCTCCGGCCAGTAAATGACTTCTATATTCTCTGTACAGTCATCATCAGCTCATAGATGATCTATACCTTCTCTGTCGTAGCCTGTACCTTCTCTAGTCCTACCAGTGCTGACTCCCCAGGGTCTGTCCAGCACAGTGGTGATCTGAATGTTCGACTGGACAATGCCTCGAAAGGTTCCATCCCTCTGGCGGAGTGATAACTGTTGTTATAGAAAACACTACCAATAGTAAGGTTTCCTCACAGTTACGACCGAAGTCGAGGACACAAGAACGAAGCATGTCCTCGAGGGTATGGATGGTCCGCTCGGTCTGACCATCAGTCTGAGGATGGAATGCCGTGCATAGAGGTATCTACGTCCTGAAATCCTCCTGCAACCCCTTCCATAGCCATGATGTAAACCGTGTGTCTCGGTCCAAGAAAATAGAGGAAGTTACTCCATGTAAACACACTTACTCCTGTACATAGAGGCATCCCATGCTCTCAACTGATCCCTGCTCTCTGATCGGTTGGAAGTGGGCTGACTTGATGTGTCCGTCAATGATCACCCATATCGAGTCGTGACTCTTGGATGTACATGGAATACCCTTCACGAATTCCATGTTTATCCCATCCTACTTCCACTCTAGGACCTCTAAATGCTGATCCATGCCTGCTGGTAACTGGTGTTTTGCCTTCAAATGCTGACAACTGAGTCCACGTTAAACAAACTCCGCTACTCCCTTCCTCATACCTGGCCACCATTTCTATCATCGAAGGTCCTCGTACATCTTCGCCACTCCTGGATGTACCACTAGAGGGGAATTTTGGAACTCCCTGAACACTTCATCCCGAAGTGAAACTAGTACCAGTGTAAATCCTCTAATGTGGATGGCGTGATACCCACCTTCACAAAATCCATTAGGTTCCTTCCCTCTAGATATCTGACCACGTCGCATCTCACAGTCAGCGTCTCCATGTTATGCCTCTCTAAATTTCTGAAGAAGTGGAGGTGTGACTATAAGAGACTAAAGATAGCCTTCTCCATCCCTATCCACAAAGGATATCTTTAAGGCATATAGCTTCTCTATCGCCTACCCTAGTAGTAGAATGTCTGGTCTCATACTGAGAGCATCCGCAATAACGTTCCCTTTCATAGGAGTATAGACTATCTCGAAGTCATAGTCAAGGAGGAACTCAAGACAACACCATTTTCTCAGGTTTAGGTCCTTCTGAGAGAACATATGCCTGAGACTTTTGTGAACAGAGTACACGGTAAAACGTTCGCCCCTCAGATAGTGTCGCCACATCTCCATAGCGAAGACCACTGCTGCTAAATATAATTTTGTTAGTGGTAAAACTATATCCTATGCACAAGAACCATTACATATATGAAAAAAACATGTATTGGAAAATGAAGAAGTTAACAAACCAATGAAGGGTAATAATGAAATATTAATAAAAAAAGTATAATAAGACAATCATGTATGATATCATAAAAATATATGGTTCTGGTTTAAATTAGTAACATTATTTAAACCATTATATAGTAGTTAATGATACATATAGAGGAAATTAGACTAAAGTAATTGTTAATTTCACAATCTCATTATTATATGTGATTGATTATATATTAGTAACTACTAGGGAATATTTATCTTCCATGTATGATTTTCTTAAAAATAATTTCCAAAACATTTTTAATATTATTATAAATTTATTTATTTTCATATTACCCACTTCTGAATCTTTAATAATTGGTTTGAAAGGAATATTTTTCTCTATTTCCTAATGAATTAATTTTTGTTTTTTGGGGAAACATTACATGAAGAATATTTTTTATATTATATACATTGAATAGAGTTTTACACTTTCACGATACCTTAATTCCAGGAATATTCCATTACAGTCATACAATATTACTTTCAAATAAATATTTTTTTTTTGGAATTGCTCACTATTTTATGAAATGAAAATGTTTTCAATGAATAAAGGTTATTTTACAGAAGAATTATTTTCATGTGATATATCAAATTTTAGTAATGTTTTAATGGGGATATTTCTCATGTATTACATCCCTATTATCTCAATGGTTTGTTTATTTTTATGATATAATGATATTAAAGATGCTTATTTCTTCCCATGGGATATGTTATGTTTAAATAATTTTTATGAAACCAAATTATTTTTTATGGTTTATGATTTGCTGATTGATTTATGTTCTCTTGGGACACATATGTGTAGTTTAAATTAAGTGACGGGAGGAACTATATCTCAGTATAATGTATTTGGGAATGATTTATATCTCCTAGGATATATAACACTATAATGATAAATTATATCGGTTCAGTAATATCAGGTTGGAATAAAAAATTATATTGGTTCAGTGAAATAGGGCTAGAATAGGTAGTGAACGTGATTTAATAAAGGACTATGTCAACTTTGATGATCTTTTAAATGATTCAAGACTAATACATATGTGAATATTTATTCTTATGTGTATGCCAAAATTTCAATGTATTATGTTAAGATCTCTTGGAATATGATTATTGATAATCATCTATGATTTATCCCACGACATGATATCATGATCTATGATATGAAGAATTTAATTTAATTTTTTAATATTTATGTTCTTATGTCCAATGATTATAATATGATTCATATACAAATTATTTAACCTTGTTTTGAATATGATATAACTTTTTCTTTTGTTTCATTCTACCATGATATAGAAAAGGGTATCAAGTAAGATCAGAAAAAAAGGTTCTAGAAATGAAATAATAATCGGGAGACAATTTCCATGTTTTATAAACTTGTTTCTTATGTAACATATTTTTTTAAAACACTAATACAATACGGTCTTGGAATTTTTTTTTATTTTTTTAAAAAAGTTATTCTATTTCAAATTAATTTATATGAATGAATTGTATAGGCTGTTATTTTATGATTATTCCCTATCTAGTGTCTGATTCTATAGATAATTTTTCTCTATTTGGAATTTTCCTATAGGTTTTTCCAGTTAGGGAATGATCTAGAATCAGTGATGGTGTAGAACATATAGAATACTATTATAATGGATCATGTTTTATAATTTCTCTAGGATTTACCAATAAATCATTGGTTTTACCATGATCATTGGGTTTTACCAACAACATGGTAGCAATGTTTACACCTTTCAATTTTTAATTGATTAAAGAGAAAAAATTATTTCTATTTCTTACCATTGAATAGTTTTTTTAATTTTTTCCTATAATAATAATTATTATTATTTAAAAAAAATAAATGTTTTATTATTTAAAATTTAATGACTTATAATTTTTTAACCATTCTCCAATTTTCAATACACAGAATTCATTTCTAAAGGAATTCTTCAAATCAATTTTTTCATTAAAGATGGTTTTTGGAAACAATAAACGATTTATATGCTTTCTTATTTTCTGTTGTATAAATTTCATGTTTCTTATTTAAATGGTATAAAATCATTAGTCTATTATTTATTTCAGTAAATTTGAAAATTCATATATTGTTAGTTGTTATTGAAACTAGAAGGGTTGGTTTTATTTTTAATGACTATTGAAGCAGTAGAGGTAAGATACATACTTTGATTCTGTTCTAATTACAATAATATATAATTTTTATATATGATTATACCTATATCTGGAATATAGTTACTTTTTTGGTTTGTGGACATATGTGAATTAATTTCACCTGGCACATTGAATATTTCGGAAGTAGTTTTCAATTGTGATGTTTTCTGATGTTTCAATGTGTTGAGATACTTCATCATATCATTATATTTGATTTTTTCAAATCCTTTTTAACTTATAATAATTTTTGGATTTATATATTAAATTTATTTAATATTTATGTTACATTTTTATTTTCATGACATGTTTGGTTTTTTTATTTACAAATATAGTTATTTCTTTATGAATAGATAAATGTTGTATGAAGGGGAAAAGTATGATTTCTACTTCACATGTTAATCATTATTTATTTGGTAAAATATTTCCTCATCTATAGGTTTTGATTCCTAGAATCATGTTTCCGTCCCATGGGGATCAAGAAATCCCTTTGGGCCTTACCATGTTTTAGATTAATCAGTTCATTAAGGGGTGACCTAGATTTTTTAGGACTGATAGAATCTCAATGAGGGTAATGAATATAAATGATTATTTTTTATTAAAATTTCATTCATATGAATTTTTAAATGGTTATTATGAATACTTTTTATAGTATATAGAATATAGTCATTCAGTAATTAATTTCTATATATTTTATAATTTTTTATAATTATTTATCCATCCAATATATATGATATATCAAATTATTAAGGATGTGGTTTTTGGGACGATGTAGGGGTTGTTTTAGTTTTCTAAATTTCAGTGTTTCAGTTATTCAAGTGATGAAGAAGATGTCATACTTTACTGGAAAATAATTCATGGATTCTTGTTAGTAATGATGGTCACTATTAAAATTTGATGGAATTTGAATCATATTGTTTTATTTTATAAAAAATATCTTCTTACGTTATATGATAAAATAAGTTATTTTCAATGACCAAACCTACATGTTCTAATCTATTTGGTGATATAGTTGATCATGTAAAAATGGATAACTCCGGGATATAAAAGTACATAGACACTTTTTTTGAATAGGGAAACTATTAAATAATCTTATCACATCATTTTATATCGATGTTAAAAATTCATCAATAAACAATTTGATAATCATTAACTAATATTCAAAATAGATGAATAATGTCAATGATAGCACAATTTTTTATATTTAAATTATGAGAATAAGTGATTTATTGATGAATCATATAGAAATTACATCCCATGATTCACACACCCCCATCTATGAATAATCTAATGAGGCCTATCTATTTTTACTAATTTTTCATTATATACATCTCATTAATGTATGTGTATACCTTTAAATTCAATATTATTCCTTTAATTTAAAAGTGTGTTGTTCTATCCCTTTATATTTTTTATTTCTTCAAAATTTTTATTTTCTATAATGATCACATTAATTAAATGAAAAATAAAATATTTCAAAATATTAATTAATATAATTACTCATTTTGGATGGATACAATTCTACCATACCTACTGTTATATATATAAATAAAATAAAATTTAACTATATTAATCAATTTAATGAAGTCATGGTGGTCAATAAAATTGATAAGATTAATAGGGATATCAAGGGATATTTGATTATTACTGTTCCAAAAAAACATTTAGTGAAATATTTCATAATCATAATGGTGGTCATGAAAATTAAATGAATCTAGGATTGTTGAAATAAATATAATATTGTTGATGTTAAAATATATTTGTGATGTAATGATACATTGAAGTAAGAAGTAATAAAATATATCATATATAATCTCTTGCTATTTTTATACATTTTAGATAAATTATATATGAATTCATCACTATATTACGTGATATTGGGTGAACCGTATGATTTTTTAGAGATACTATAATTGAAATAGAAACAATATAGGGGTTTCATCTTATCATTCAAGATATGCTTGATGGTAAAGTATTATTTTTTGAATATCATGATTTTTATTTATTTGAAAAATATAAATCAAATTATGTGTTTTTGAAATATGAAATTAATAAACTAAAATCATAAAATTAAAAAAATTACTGAGATGTAAATTTATTTCAAATACTTAAATATTGAGAAAAATTATAACGCTATTATGGAAGATGGTTATGATTCATATTTGAGTGGAAATGTTTTTGTGAATTTTGACATATGTATATTTGTTATATCATGGTGTTTCTAGAAAAGAAAAAGTTATAAATGATGGTAGTATAGTATTAGAGTGTTTTATATATTAAATAAATTGTAAATTTTATAGAAAATGGCTGAAGTTAAAAAAATTTTTAATTTGAAACGTAACCACTATTTATTTAATATATAGAAATAATATTGCAAAAATGGTGAATTTCAATGGGATTAATCCCTTAATGATCTTATTCTAGAAATATTGATCATCAAACTCAATGTAAAATAGTTTCCTAGTGAATTAGATAATGAAGTATTGTATATAATCTTTGGATGATGTTTCAATTGAAGTAATTATTTATCATAATATTAAAACTAAATAATTTGATCAAGATGTTTTCTAAGACACCTAAAATTTGAAAGAGGGTTGATAAAGATCACAGAGAAAGATAAAAAACAATTTTTTGATGAAGTAGAGTGATGAAGGGTATAACATATTGAGGATAATAATATTAATGATGAACTAGTAGAGAATATAAGAATGACATAAAATAAACATGTATGTTTAAAGAAATAGTATTTTATATGGTCGATAAACATATGATAATGATGTCAAATATCAATGTGTCTATTAATTAATATGGTGATTTTTTTAGGACTTCTGAGAAGAAGAAATATTTTTTCATAAGTTTTGGAAATCATTCTATTAATAATAAATAACACAAAAATTGATTATGAAGTATTAAATATAATGATAAGAATGTAGAAATGATTTTAAAGAATACAAATTTTTTCAGATTTGGTGAATTACATATATATATATATATATATTTTACATATAGATAGAATATTCTTAATAATTTAAGTTAAGAAAAATAATTTTCTAATAAATTAATTCATATATTCCATGAATTACGACAATTTTCTGAGAAAATATATTTGAAATTATTTTTTGAACTATATAACGAATGAAAGTTTCATAATTTTTATAGTGAATGGTTTTATCTCAAGGATTATAAATTTTTATCAATTTTGTGATATTAGTTTTCACATAAGAATGTTATTAATTCTTTGGATTAATGACTGAAATTACAACAATTATTAATGTTTTTATGAATGAATTTATGGGAGGAAACCTAATCATAGAAAAAACTTTCTAAAAGAATTTTAATTATAAATTTTTCAAGTAAAAAATTAGTATTATGTTTAGAATCAAGAATACTAAAGATTAGGTCATTTCCGTTACTACTATGAGGATTAACAACGATTTCTTCTTTTTTGAAATATATTATGAATTTTTATCAATGTTTTTAGAATATTAATTAAAAATAAATAAATAATGTTTTAGTGGATCTTATTTTATTGAAACTCATTTCAATATAATTTATCATGGATTCACAACAATGGTTTTCCATCACATTTAATAGGTTGTATGATGTTTATTATGTGGTTTATGATGTTCAAATAAAAATTAATAACATATATAAATGGAATAAGAATTATAATGAATGTTATTTTGTAAATTTTAATTGCATATATATTGTTAAAATAAATGTTCACACTCACTGTAGGTTGTTTGAAATAAAAAAATAATTTCTTTCCCAATTGATAATATAATGTAATGAAATGAAAATTTTTAATTTTTTTTCAAATTTGTTTGAATGATTGATGTGTTTTTAAATAATGGTATAGAACTAATGGTGTATTGCTTCATGTTATAGAAAAAAATTTATATTGGTGAGCTTGTTGAATTAGAATTTTTAGTGGGATTAACTCTATGGCCATATTATCCAAAAAACAAATTAATATGAAAAACCAATAATAAAATGTATATGATCTTATAATTCGAATGATATATATAAAATATAAATTTTTTATATTTTAAATGGAAGAATTGTTCAATTTTCACACATTTAGTAGAGTTTCAACCATGTCATCCCATGGAACACGGTAAATATTTTATTTCACTCATTAATGAAATCACATAAATTAATTGAGGTGAAACTAAAATAATTTAAATGTTTTGACTCTTTTAAGAGGATTTTATAAAAGGAATGATCATATTTATTCAAATGGTTTTATTCAAATAGTAGAACATAATATAAGCTTAAATAATTATGAGGTGTATTTGAAAATAATGGTCTTCATCATGAGTGTGATGTACTATATAAAACATCAAAATGTTTTGACTATTGGATTTATAATTGATATCGAGTCGATATGGATCAAACAATATTTTTTTAATATATCAAATGTTATTTATTTTATGGGAAATCTTTTAGAAATAAATGCATATTAAAAATTTTATATATAATATGATCATTTAAATGATTCCTAATGAGATATAATAGAGTGATTTCCCAATAATTATATATTTAATGGTATTAGGTTGTAACTATTTTATCATATTTAAGAGTTAAAATTTATCCAAGCATGAGTGGAGAGGATTTGTGTGAATTTTCATTTAATTTACACCAAAAAAATGTGAATATCAATTCTAAATTAATTAGTCTTAAAATATTTTTTGTGATTGAAATGTAATATTTATGAGAAATTATTTAATTTGTGTTATTAGTAAAACATGATTTATATTTTAATTGGAATAGATAAAGTATTTCTCGGATTAAATGAATAATTAACATAATATTTTGAGGGTATGTGTGATTGGTATAGAAAAGTAATCAATTTATCCACATTTAAAGACATAGATAACTAGTATTTAAATTATCTAAAATTAAAATGTCATTCTGATGTTTAGAACATCATAAGATATCATAGATGACCAAAAAAATACTAGTATATCATTGGAGAATACAATCAAATTCATATAAAATGTCTTAGTATGAACCATGCAATGAGAATGATGTATTGAATCATCTAAAATTTATTCCTGAAATGAATGATAAATTCAATCTTTTTGAAAATAATATACCATGATAATTTTTAAATGTATTAAAATTTGAATTTTATTATATTTTAATTTCCCATAATAAATTTAATAATAATTGTAAGGTGATGGAGAATAGATCATGAATTTTATGAATAAGTTATTCTTTGGTTAATGAAATTTACCTAAATGATAAATTTATTCCTGTTTCAAGCGTCAAATCCTTATGTATTTTCATGCAAGGAATGATCAACAAAGATTAAAATTTTCCGAAAATTATTGCAGTTAATCCAATTTCTGTCATACATTTTAAAAAAATGTGTACAATAAGAAACCAATAGGATTTCTTCCTAGAGATAATGACATATGTTATTTAGGTAGAAGAGGTTGTTCCATGGGTATAAAAAATTTCAAAAATGATTTTATTCAATATAGAAATCATGATTAAATTCACTGAAATTTATTAAATGATATCTATGAAAAAACGATTACATAAATTAGTGTAAGATAGCATGTGTTCTTGTTACTGAATATAATTATTAAATTTTATTTTAATGAATTTCCTATTCTTCCTAGGAAGTTTTCTATCAAATGAATGAGGTGTGTGAGATTATAATGTTGGGAGAGTGTAAGTACATTATTGGATAATAAATTTCTACAAGGGCTCACTCATAATTTTTTGAACAATCAATGGTGAATTGGGGTCACTATCCCACAACATAATATCTATAATATATTATCGGGATGAATTGTAGGTTAATGTAATATCCTGAAATCCAAAAAATTCATTAAAACAGCTAGTTTTTAATTAACCAACATGCTACAATGAATGCTTTTTCTTGATAATTTATAAATAATAAAGGTTGGAGTGTAGATATAGATTATTGAATGTTAAAATATTCGTTTTTTACATAAATATTCTGATTAATTTCTATCAAGATATTTCACTTTATATCTCACTTATTAATTCTTAACACTATCATGAAATTCTATAAATCTCATCTAATTATAACTACCCAAATTATTTTATGCTTCACTCACTAAATGTGAACCAAAAACACCCAAAATATTCGTGTTCGAATCACTATATCCATTACTAATTTATCCCATTTGGAAATATAATCGTATTTGAAATTAACTATAGAAACAAAACTCATTAATAATGATCTATATTTTCTCAAAGAATGATTATTTATCGATATATCTTATTCATAGTACAATGGTACATGATATAAACATCCACTAAATGGTAATAATTGTTTATATTTAAACAAATAATAATGGTACAATGTATGAATGGCCCGAAGGCATTATTTTTATGGATTTTTGATACCCCCCACTTAATGGGATGAGGGGGAAATCTTACAAGGCTCATAGGCTCATAGATTACATGACCCCTAGGTCATAAGAAATATAAAGACTATACTTTGAACTCCTCCTCCCCAGCTTATTTATTGTGATATCATCTCTCAACCTTCACATGTCTTGTTCGGCTAGGCTTCATGTGGAACCATAGGTTTGTCCTGATTGGACTTCCATACCCTCTCATTCTGAAAACATCTCATAGCTTATGCTATGAGGAATGCACCTGCTCTGAATCCCCATTTAGAGACTGCTCCTTGTAGAATCTATTTGATCATTATGTACAATTTCACATGGCCTGAAGGCTTTAAGGTGGCCCGAAAGCCTTACTAGCCCAACGACCATGGGTGGCTTGAAGGTCGTGGTTGACCCAAAGGCCTTAATGGGACTAATTCCAAAATTGGTGTCCTGAAAGCCGAAACAGATGAATAGTTCTGGTTGCTACAGTAAAGGAATAGTGTCTTCTATAGTGCCTACAATATCACCTACTATAGAATTTTATATAGTACCCCGGAAATTATTTCTCCACCCGATTTTGAACTCGGGTCTCTTGGATGCGCTTTCCGGGCCCTCACCAACTCGGTTGAGGCTCTTGGGCTAATAATGTAACAATGGTTATCATATAAAATCATCTATAGAATACTCCCATCCACATTTAAATATAATAGTTTAATTATTATTCATTAAAGTTGAGTTATTACATATATGGATGAAGCATATTATGCATTCTCAATAATCATTGTAATAGTGTTTCTATCTTAATATAAAATTTAAACACAGGTAACCCATGAAAAAGAATCCACTCTACCTATCCATATAATTGAAAAATATATGGATATATATTCATCAAGATATCTAGAATAATATAACTTAACATTAAACTAAATGTTGAATCAATGTTTTTGACAAACATTATATACTATAAAATCTGTATCACTACTATAAAATTGTATTCAATATTCATCTATTTATGCATTACACACAATAGTTATTTTGTTTCATTATCCTAGAAAACAATATCTATCGTGTTTTATCAAGATGAATCATATGTTAACTGAATAATCTAGAGTCTAATAAAAATTTAGAATCAAATAGTTTTAAATGATCAAACTTTCTAGAAGGAAAATAAATTCTTTTTGATGAGTGTTCAATAATAAGGGTTTTATTGTCCACGTTTTTTATTAAATATGAATAGGATCTAGTTTTGTATAACAATATGCTCATTGATTCCATTAATGGTAATTTTAATTATTTATATCTTATTCATTATAAATACTCTCTTGAAATTATCTAGATCACTTTAAATTATAACCTTCCAAAACATATTGGGTTTTGCCGACTAATTTGGAAAAATAAACCACATATTAATTTTACAAACACTATATATATTTCGAAATCATACCAATTTGGAAAAAAATTATATTTGTAATGAATTATAGAAACAACATCATCACTATAACATGAATTTTGTTATGGTATGTGGTGATTCATAAAATATCTTCTACAATATAATTTAAATGTATTATGGTGTGATTCACCTATTGTTTTACGAAATAATTCAATTCGTAACCCCGCTAAAAAAATCATGTTTGGACTTGGGAATAACATCATCATAGTATATGGATTATTCCATACCAAATATAATTAAATTTATTTTTTTGACCTCTTTAATATTATACGGTTTTCACTATAATAAATTGTGCTTTAAAATATCCTATTTTATCACAGAAAAGTTTTAATTCAATCATAAAATATCATCATTTCTATTTATATTTGTTTATTATCACAATTTAGTGTCCACATCCTTTGTGAAATATCATTATATAATAGTGTGATTAGAGAAACACTATTTCTTATTTTACATAGTTCAATAGCCTCCATGGTTTAATCACACCCATCACAATGTAGATTTATCTTTCATTGATAATATAATTCCATCCATCTATAATCCATTAACATCTGATTATATGATTTCTCAATGTTTTTTAAACACCATGTTCAACCAAAATACCCATTTCATGCCCCAAAAAATATATTATATGGTTTGAATCGACAATGTGGTATTGATGGTAAATACATTATCATCATCTATAGAGTTATTAATTTATCCCTATTATATTTTTTTCTATATAAATATATAATTTAGTGTATTCAATTCTCTATTACTGTGTACCCCTCTATTAGTGTATCCTAATGAAGTTAATTTGAATGTCTGTATCCAATTTGTTAACAATAAGTATAAATGTTTTTCAAATACGGGTTGTATCACACATATATATGAAATGATATAAGAATTAATAAAATATATAACAATGTGAATATCATAGTGTATAAATAAAAAATTTATTCAAAAATATACTTTCACCATAATTTTTTTTATATTATACAACCATTCATAAAAAATATTTGATATTATTTAATTTCTTACACTCATATAAACATGTGGACTGAAATCATTATATCATAATATATTTTATTCACTTAATAAAAATATATCCCAATTTACTTCAATGAAAGCATGATTAAATATAAGGAGGTCTTGAGAAACATACCTTTTGGATTTCACAAAATGATTATGTCAAACATACACTATTTAAATATCACATAATTCCTTGTTGTGGGGTTTCTTTGACTATATCACCGTATTTATCATTTTAATAAGAAACCATTAATTTTATGGTTATTTAAACCACCATATAATATAAGAAACAATAATTGTATTCTTTGTTCATTGACATTGAATGTTTAACTATATTCATTGATAATTGTTCTAACATTTGATATCATATCTAATAACCATTGGATAATCCACATAATTATATATATCACATAGTTGGGATTCTATCAATATAATTTGGGAAGAAAAATATGACTTATTGAAGCAATCAACCTTAATGTTGTTGTATGTATTATATGACTGATCCTTGATCCACCATGACACATATTTTCCATTGATGATAAAAATTTCCAACTAATGTTGGTTTACAATAAAAAATGATTTTAATAGTTATTATTAGTAAAAAATTAAAACTAAAGTTTTACATTTATAATATCCATGCTTTAATTCAATTGTATGGAATAGAGTGTTATATGAATTAATCTGTTACTTATCATACATAGATGGTTGATAAGTAGTTGGGGGTCCTTAGTAGAAAAATAATAAGAAAATTCCCATATTATCATATGGACATGAATTTCAAGAAAAAAAAGAATAAATATAAATTCAGTCATAATATAATATCACATAGTGGATGAAATTTATAATGATTAAAAATAATAAATGATCAAAAGAAATAATAATAAAATATGATATACCAATATGGAACACCATTGTTATGAAAAGTTTTCACAAGGGATCCCCACATGAATTAGATAATTTAAAAAAAAAAGAACATAAGAAAAATATATTATAGAGGCATGAGGGAAAATTATCTTCAAAAATATTGAAACACCACCTCAATATATCCCACTCCACCAGCTTAATAGAATGATATAAGGCCATTAACATTAGCTAGATCATAAATCATATTGTATGAACATGAATCAATATTACATTTTATGGGGTTAGAAAAAACACATATTGAATCCAAGAACAGAACTATATTAAAAATATATGATGTCTATAGAGATCGATTCATCTATAGATGATAAATTCATAATCAATACATTACCTGAAATTTTATTATATTGTATCTATGAATTTATGAATTATATCACTAAATTTTTCATATCCATGTTATAAGTAAAGCCTGTTGGAACCACTAATGAAAACGCAAGACATATACCACACCTTATCAAATAGGTCATAATATTGTAACACACCCTGTCTATCCCTAATCACTATTGATATGTCACCATAGTACACTAATCCTTCCTTGTAGACTAAAGGGATACTTACTAAGACAACACAACATCCATGTAAACACTTGTGAGATTACATCATCACACTAACCCATCCTGAAAGACTCATAAGAGGAAAATTCAACACATTGAACTATATCTATATATTATATTGAGGTCATATCATGCACATTGACCCATTCATATAGACTAAGTGGATGCTACATCAAGTAACATGTATCAAGAATAGATTTTCATAAAAATAAAATTTTGAATAGGGATATAATCACTTAAACCATGAAAACTATTTTTTTAGGATATACTAAACTCAACACATCCTAAATGGTTCCCCCAAACCATATTTCAGGAGAAACAAATCCATATGTATCATATGAATTCAAGTCGAATCACCGCTATAATGGAACTAAAATTTATCACATACATTATTAGTTGTATAATGCATCTCAAAGTAACTAAATAACCATTTTATTCTAGAATAAAATTAATTATATTTCAAAATGTGCACGAATATTCATATTAAGCTTAAAACTTTATACAAAATCCGTTAAATGGGCAGGACATCCTACCTCTAGAACGGAGAACATAAATCATAATGAACCACCACCATAATTGAGACTATAATCCAAATACACTTACATTATTCCCAAAGAATCATATTATTGTTTTGGAGAGAAGTAACAAAAAAACATGGAATTACATATATGATGGTTTTAGACTTACCAAAATGAGACCATCATAATGAAGGATGATTCAAATTGTGAATAAATTTGTAAAAAGGATCCAAGTCCTTCACATAAAATCATAATAAATCCATATATATGTAAGGACTTCTATGGAATGAAGAAGTAATAAAAAGGTGGTTTATTAGAAATTACTAAAAAACACTAAAAACCATCCATGATCACATTTATAGTACGAAAATAACGTTTATACTATGAAAAATATCAGGATGATATCTATGGGATTTATTTTAAATTATTAATCATGTGTGAAACAAATGTTATGTTGTGAGATCCTAAAAGAAACTCCATATCTACTATAGGGATAATCTGTTCCTTACGTACTCATTGTCGAGCTACAAAACCGCCTAAAAATTTGAAATATTTATAATACACATGATTTTGAAAAATATTTAACTACATCCCATGTGGAAATCAGAGGATCATTAAAACACCCCCACTAAGTAATTCTAATTCTCATAACGTTTCACATGGTGTCTCTTCCAAGAATATTGGGCCACTACAGCTACATATATGTTCTTTGACCCCAATAATTATCTTTGATAAAACAATTTTTTTAAAAAAAAATCAAACAATATGCATTTTATTACCCCACAACACATTTTCACATTACTCCATTACTTACATTAAATGTTCCTTAAATGAATCTTCAACCTCAAAATTGACTAAAAAACTATCAATAACTTGTTCTTGTTCCTCATTATACTTATGGAACTGTAACATGTGGAATCATCTAGAATAACATGATGACATCGAGTAAGATCCAGTTTTTAGGCCACCATCTTAATGCACTCTAAAATATTTAACATACCACCAAAACATTATGATCTCATATCCTTCATCCTAAAAAACTAATTCTTTCACTATGGTGATAACCCCAAAAGAATGTGGTAACCCATGTAAAATAGTTTTGTTCACCACCTCCATTGGGAATATGAAAGCATCATACTTTGATGGGTGGCCATCTTTTTTCAAATCAATTATATCAACTATGGATTCAACTATACTAGTGTCTAATCTATCATAACTAACTCACATTAACCATGATAACAAAAGGAAAATGAAACTTTCAGACATAGAGTGCCTAATATATTGACATATAAATTCAATATTGGATGATATTATTTTAAATCATTTCTTATAAGGATAAAGATTCATCCCATGACCCCCAAAAATTTAGGGTACACACTCTAATCGTTTCTTCTATGTTTTGGATTATTTTCTCAAATTATATGCCAATTTGTTTGTGATATGGAATAATATTTTTCTTCTATGCTTCCAAAAACATTCCATAATTATTTAAAAAACAATAATGTCAAACATTAATATTTTTATAATAATATAGTTAAATCAACTATAGGAAACAACACTATTTTCCATATATAAAATATTCCCAACTCATCCACTGAATTAGTCTATTGAAAAGAAAACAAGTTTGAAACCATCACTATAATATCAAGCACTCCCTGGAAATGATCTAGGAATCTTGGATTCAAATGTATTCCCATGATGTTTTCCACTATCATCTCATTCCACTACTAATATTGTAGTAATATAGGATGGAGAAAACCATAATGTCACCATTACCAAATTTTTACCATTTGAACAGTATGTCAATGAGTATAAAACCCTGCTACATCCTTCTTTTACTCATCATCTATAAGAGATGTATCATATCATGACACGTGATGGTAAATCTATGTTATTATAAAATATATTAAGCATCATGTAGATATATAAAATATAAAATATTTAATGATGCCATCAATTCTAGGAACTGACCATCAAATACAACTATATATTATAGGTAGGTTAATTCTACTTATTGGATCATAGATGAAAAGTCCCATAAGTGACCACCCAAGAAGTCTACATTAATAAAACTATCAAAAGCCTCTAAATAATTATAGTAATCTAGATAACAGGTCAAGTGTTCTAGTATAATAAATTATAGAGCATACATCAACCTCTTATTTAAATTTTATAGGTCATATTCACATTGATACCTCCAGGTGAATTTTACCCCTTCTTAGTATGTATGATAATAAGAAACACCAAGTCAGTAATATATTTGATGGAGGATAACTAATTATCATCTTACCCGAGTAGAATCTTGATATCTAATAAATTCCTAGAAAAATACTAGCTCATTACTGCATCCACATTATATTTATAAAAATAAATTCCCACCTCTAGAAATATGAGACCAAGGAATCACATATCCTTGGTCATGAAATGCCTATTTAGGAAAATTTTATAAATCTTTGTTTCAAATATTGTGCATATAATTAACCCAATATATCTATTATTAGAAACTAGGGACCGAGAATACATTATAAAATCACTAATGATGACCTTAATGACAGAAGCTGGGTAAGAATGAAAAACACAATGCATGAGAGCCATAAAAAAATATAGTGCATTGTAAAAATAGAATATTTTAATGATATAGTCATATGGACAATGAATTTTATTAAAACTTCTTCCATGATGCAAAAATAATGATAATCATGTCCTAGGACATTCTTGAAAACCCATTGGGATCCAATCCAGCTTGTTTATAAATATTATTAAAACAAACACAATAAGTATAAGTGGGATCCTAAAAAATATCCATTACAACATCAAATCCTGACCGTAGACCCTCACAGAGACACATTTCACTTGACTGAATTCAAAATTTAAAAAAAAATTCAAACATTTTAGCATCACCGTGCCAAAACCAACATCATACACCTATTCAAGAATTCAAATGTGATCCTCATCACTTTTGATCCTGAAATTCCCATGATTCACCTGGGGAGAACTGTAGACATATTGAAACACATCCTCGCCTTAATCACAATCCATCATCATCAACTCAACACATGATTCCACCCTTGTAGACTGTATAACTATTGTCCCTTCACCAACATACACCCCCGCACTGGAGACCGTCTAAGTCCCTCTAAGACACCATCGAACATCATAGTATTATCAAACCCAATAATGAATGAATCCAAACCAAACAATAGAAACCATACCATTGGAATCCACTCAACCGATCAAAAAAAATCATAGATCCTCGGTAGTATAGTACATTTTTAAAAAGTAATTCATTAATGTTCTATAAACCATATACAATAAAAGTATACCATCTACCTTTTAAAAAAAAGAGTGGGTCACCCCAAGGATAAGTGCTTCAGTGAAAAAAATAACATATCCTCCATGGAATTAAGAAACAACATAAGATATCTTTATTCATCCTCTATTACATGATATGGGGAAATCGATATAGGTTGGACACCCAAAATTAGTTCATTATCAAAATCATTCAATTTTTTTGTAAGGGATTGGTAAGAATGTATCAAAAAATATTATTTTGTAATGATCCTTTATTATAGGAAAAATGTTTTGAACTATCACATGAACTACTATATCAACCATACTAACCAAATATGTTATAATAAACCCAATCAGGATAAAACAATTTCCTTTCTCTTCCCACCTCTAGATTTAACAACTATGTATAACAATACTCATCTCCCATAATGGAGGTGAAATTTATGCAAATCTAATATCAATCGATGCAATATTCAGAATATGACAAAAAATAAATTCCATAAAATGTCATCCAAATTTAAAATCTATAAAAAAATTCTATAGGTATTAATAGATGTTTTCCAGTATAGAATAGTTTTTAATTCATTTATTATAATCATAATTCATTATCAAATGTATTTAATGGGATAAAACCATACGGGAAAAATCAAATGAATCTATAGAACAGAAATAAATTTGGTGAAAATAATTGGGTGAGATACCCAAGTACTATAGAATGCAGTAGAGAATATTAACCTAAATAAAACAATACCTTTAATCATCTATGTTACATATCTAAAAAATATCAACCTAATCAATGGTATACCCCCTTTTGGCATCAAATCCTTATCGCTACAAACATGATACATGGATAACTGATCGACATAAACTATCCAGGTAAAGGAACATATATTTCTGAGATCACTGACATTTCCCATAGAAAAACCTCATATCCATAGTTCTACTATATTACTAGGGTCAACATGTCTGTGATATCATGGAATTTTTATATATTCAATCTCTACCAATATGTTATTAAGATAATGTTGATAAAAAATACTACTGATTCTATTTCCCACCACATGAGTGGAACTTCATTAGTTAAATAGTATATATACTATTGTAATGCCATGTTTTACCAAAAATAAAAGAACATGGATGGAGTCTCTCTTAGCTGAAGAAGAGATAAAATCCAATAAAATACTAATTTTCATCATTTCCCTATAACATATCCCATGATCTCATAAAACTACCACTCAATGAATTCATCAAAATAATCATAGAAGGCATCCACTAGTGGAGGTAGGAATCCAGAGTATATTATTTTCTTCTAATACACTATAAATGTAGAGAGCCTTATGGAACACATCTGAATATACGGTAAAATCAAATGTACATTCCTTACACATATTCTCTAGAAAAATATTGATCTCATACTTCATGAAATTCATAGCCTCACTTTTATCCAATAATTGATTAAACTAACCAACTACCTAAAATGGTTATCATATTTGGCCATCGATGTCATCCTATATATGTGATCCATAAAACAATGAGATCGCTTCCACCATATTGATTCATTAAGTAAATTCTAAAAAAAGTGTTCCTTGAAGGCTACTCACACCAGACCACTAGTTTTCATGCTTAGACTAAGGATCTACCACCTCGAGCAGGGCAACGATAAAATTTACTCTTTCAATATAGCCCTACATATAGTAAGAATGTCTACAAGATCAACAAATCCCTAAATATTATATATATAATATTAAATTTCTGAGTACCCCCCCCTACATGTATAGAAGAACAATGTTGTTGCAATGAATCATTTGTAATGCCCAACATCATTGAAACTATCTAGTCAGAATATCCAAATTTCACTAGGATAATATATAGAAACATGGATGGAGTGTCTCTAATTCATAAACAATATGAGAATCATCAATGGAATTTTCCACAAAACCATTCTAAATTTCTAGAGGTCTAACAGAAGTAATTTCTATGTCATGAAAATCCACACAATATTCCCTAGGGTTATAAATAAGACATTTATTAGGTGAAAAACATTAATAAAAAAAGAAACTCATATATTCTTTTAGAAAATAAATATTCAAAATACATAATCATTTAATAGATACACACATCAAGGCAACAATCCATATAAATGAACCATAAAGCTACAAACAAAATTATGAAATATACTATATAAAACATACTCAAGGCTTAATCCCACACCACGGTACCTACATGTTAGTAAAATTAATTTCTAAATACATAACTAAAAGTATTCCAAGATATGGTTAATTAATTAATGTTCACCAATGATGTATTCGAAAATACAGAAAATATATGATTATGGAATATATGTAGTTTTAAAATATATCATTAAAAATAAATAAATTTTATGACATGTGAACATACATTTCTATCCATTATTCCTAAAATCACCCGCTCATACAAATTAGGCTCATATAAAATCCCATAAATCATCATTGTTCAATAACACAAAGTAAAATTATGAAACTATTTTAATAGAACAATTAAAATCAATCACACATGAATAAAATTTTAGATGTCTATTACATGATTGAAATAGATGAATCATATTATCCCATTCCAAAGTCACATCCATTATATCCATGTTATACTGAGAATCGAATATTAATTCAAAATAAAATGGGGGCACAAATACAATTTTTTGTAAGTCTTCAACGCGATTCACACAATCCATGCTAGGGTGGTTAGTGACATCATTCATTCTTCCCTATTTCATAGAGGCACCTAAATAGTGGTTATAGCCCAAATTGAATTGTAGGTATACTATCAAATTAGTATCTGATGAAAATCAGAGTAATGAAAATAAAAAAAATAAATATAAAAATATTAACTTCAGAAGATCACATAATAGAAGTGATATAAAGAAAATATCATCAATAAAATAATTTATGAATAAATAATTAACCAAAAAATGGTATATGAATATGGAACAACAATGGGACTGATTAAAAAATATCATAGAGACTACAATGGAATTCACTAAATCTATCAGACTCCACATTCTCAATAACCCAAAGTATGGACCATTCACATAGTTTTATTCTTGACCATATGGTCAGCACATGGATCAGCATTCCCTTACTAGTTGTGTGTATAAACCCATTTGGTCAATGGAAATAAAACCAAATGTTAAATGGAACAAGTTAAATTTTTTTTGATGAATTATAATACACAAATAAATAAATATTCACACATCCCACCGAGTTATCATTTACAAACCTGTTATCCCTACACCACAAACAAACAAATTTTTTTATCTATTATGAATACAAATTATATCAAAAAATTAATTTAAATGAAACAAATAGGTTATGATTTATCCCATAGTCACCACAACGTCAAGCCCTAAGACCCAAACCTCCATGCTCAATGGATTTCACCTCATCACACACACACATACCTATAGAATATAGGGGGAAATCATTAAATTTCCCCATACATAGAAAATCACATGAGGCCCACTAAATATAAATATCCATCCTTATAGACTCTATATAAGTAACCTAAACACACATACACATACCTTAAAACTCAAGAGGTGTATTATCATCCATATAAACCCATCCTCATATACTCATGGGAGGTCACACTAATTAGTATGAATAGATAAAAACAAGACCAATAATCAAACACAACCATGTGTAATAACCAACCATTGAACGACTCCATTTATACAGGCTAAACTAGCCTCAACCGAGCCTATAAGACTCCCCAATTGTCATATATCCATGTTGTACATAACATATGTGACTGTAGTATCTCACTGGATTCACCACATTAACCAATCCATATCCCATCACTCCAAACAATGTGGATTACTATGTTAATAAAAAAATTCCTACCTATATTTATTTCATATGAAAAAATATCATAGGGATTTATTTTCACATTCATGAAAATAAAAACATATAAATTCGTATGAAATATAGGTAATGGTAACAATATCTAACCTCAAGCATGATGAAGGAAAACCAGAAAGAACAATCACATTAATTGATCATAACAATCCCAAACAAAATAATAATCCACAAAATTTATCCATTAAGTAAAAATAATAATAGATATTTTCCATGTGGATAAGATGATGTTCAAAATATTTGAAGGATATTATAACATTAAACATAAAAAACCATAAATAATTTGATAAAATGGAGAAAATACATTTATAACAATCGTTATGTATCCAAAATCCAAAAAGGGTTAAGGGGAGGTATGGGTAATCTTAAAATGGTTTTCTGGTGATGTTACCAAACTAACGAAATAAAAAAATATTCAGGCTAATATTCAAGGAATGAACAATATAATTACAGTTTGTAAAACAACATAAAAACCCCCTAATGTCTAATATAAACATTCTTAGGGTCTGCCATTAGTGCGACTCTAAAAAACCCATCCTATAACTCCATTTCATCTTCAGGTGTATCCCATTCCTCAAAAACCCACTCACAAACTACTGGATTCCATGAATATGTAATAAATAAGTATAATACACCTAAATAGAAAAAAATTAAACTATAACATAATTAAAAAAGTTAACGGTGTTATACATTTCATCTATTTTAATATCTGATAATAGAATATATTAATGAGATATATAAATCACTTTTTTCTATAATATGAAACCCATTATTGTTAAATTTATACCTAGAAAAATGAGTTTAAAGGAATAATATATATATATTCTTTATGTAGTCTAATACAATAGTATATAGTTCACATTCTGGAAATTTCTATTATTTACATCCTATCCTTCATTATCATTTTTCATGTTTCTACAAAAGAAAAATGTTTTAGAATCATTCTCAAATTATTCTCTTCTAATATTTTCAATATATAAATGTAAAAAGTTTCATCATTGATAAAATCCAATTCGATATCTTTGGTGATTGAAAAACACATGAATATATTATTCTAATTTTAATTACATGATCTTCTAAAATTCCATATATATGAAATAACATTATATTTTTTATTGTTTCAATTTATATATATCGTTTTTAATTTTTCATACCATTATACCATCTTCATACATAATAATATCTTCATATTTCTTGATTTACTCTTCCACATTTAGTAAAAATTTTAATAATTAACATATTACATAAATATTAAGGATTTTATTATAGCAAAATACATTAATTTAGTGAGATATTTTTATTCTCTTAGTTCTTTTTATAGCATAAAATGCCTCATAAAATTATATTCAATTAATTTTGGAATGGAATATTAAAGGTATTCATGATTTATTTTTACATCATTACACTCTATGTTCATTTTTTTTTGAAATACCATATTACTCCAGTGATAATATTCTATTTAGGATTCTTTAAAATATTGGATGACTTATTTATTTCAATATCAATCATTTATTAATTCATTATTTCAATACATTTCATATTATCCAAATAAATTTTGGCATTTTTTTGTTAATATATTGAATGAATACTAGTATGCCCATTTTTTCAATTTTTTTCTTTTTTATACCATATAGTTATCATCGAGAATAATATTATTTGTATTAATATGTATTCAAATTAAATATAAAATTCTAGTTATCCAAAAACAATTATAATCATCAATATAATTGAATTTTTTTCATCAAAATCATCATGTATTTCTCATTATCTTTATTTTTTATATTATGGTCAATAGTGTTATAAACATCTTTACCAGCATCCGTAACTAGATTCTATGGTTATCATCTTTTTTTATGAATTTAAGTACATAAAAGTCAACTAATTTCTTAAAATCCTAGTTATATATTTTTAAATGGCATTCATTTATTGAATATCCAAATAATATTCCACTTGTAGCTTTTTTATCAAAATTTCCATTCATTTATAATTCCCTGTTGATTATGAATAGCCTCCAAAAATCTATATTTATATTCATGTTGAGACATATTTAATGGATTCATATTAAAATTAAATATAAAAAATATATTTCTAATTATACAAGTAGTTATTTTTTTTTTAATCCAAAAATTTAGTATGTAATCAATCTTATTTGAAATGGTTATAGAAATATGAACAAACCACAAATTCTACCATTCAACAACATCAGTTTATTTTTAAGTGTTTGGTTCTCTAAATAACAACTTATTCCATGTTATCTAATTTAATATTTAAAATATTTATTGGTATTTCTACCTTTGATTTAATATGTAAACATTTCCATATAAAAAATAAACTACCCTCAACATCATTCTAATATAGTCATTTCATTTGGATTTATTTGTATTAACAAAATAAAATTGTTTATTTAAAAATAAATTATTACTAAAGCATGGATGATTGTCACATATTGACTGTTCAGGGTTCTGGTTCTCTATTATTGTGTATAGCAGCACTCGGGTCAAATCCTCGATGGTGAATTTTTTTAATAGTCAAATGTTTTTAATTTATTGTAATTTTATTGTTGGTCTTTTTTGGTAGAGATAATATGATATGATTTATTTATGTAGATTTATTTAATGATTTGATAATTATTGGGCAGATTTAATTAATGGAAGTTTATTCTTATGATATCATTGATTGTTTCTTTATATTACATTAATTAAACACCCACTACAGAAGATGACTTTGATATGAATTTCCATGTGTTACAGCCTTAATCGAATCCTTAACATATCTTAGGGATCTAATCATAATCAGAATTTTTTTATGGTAGTCAATTTTTTGTTCCAATAATCCATGGAAGCCACTATTTAGAAAAATCATTCATCAATCGATGAGATTTTATGTTCAACAAACACAATGTTAATTTAAATATATTCCGCATTCAAAGGCTCTCAATCACTTAATATCCATAAAGTATGACTCACCCCAACAGATGATTTACAAATTCATTTATATGGAAAATAATGTTTTTGTAATTTTAATGTTGATGATTTAAATATAAAATAAATAGACTAAGACACGAAAAGGTTGTTGCACTGAACACACACAGATGAAATATAATGTGAGGTAAATGCACACTTTTGATTGAATGAGAAAGTGAAATAATAAAATGGGTTTAAACAAGATATGAACTATTTTAATAAAATTGTCATGAAAATATAGAAATATAATTTGAATAAGATATTTTGAATAATGTTATATTTATATATTAATAAATGTAAAACAATACACTTACAAAATCAAAAAGGAAAATCTTCAAAATAAAACATGAAAAAAGAGGAGTAAGGAATTTTAAAGATAAAACATGAGTTTAGAAGGTCCTCACTATCATTATAAATTATTTTGTTATTCAAATATAGATTAAACTCTTCTGAAATTTCTACTGTATAAATTTATAAGACGGGGGTGCATTTATTGCTAAAGGTAGTGGACTCTATGAATTCATAATTTTCCCCTCCGCATGGATTGCGAATTTGACCAAAAGCATACTAAATTTCAAGATGTGGCCTTCCTACAAGATTTAGATATTGATGTTATATCTATACTATGATCATTTTGTGGCCATTGGACTTCTATAGCCAATGATATGGTATTTTAAAGAAACAAAAATAGCTGTATATTTTTATTATCACTTTTGGGATTGATAGAATGTGAAGGGAATTTTGGATAGTAATATTTCACCAAATACTTACACCTTATTATCAAAAGAAGGATAATTATATCATCTTTTTCACACAACAAAATATTAGTTCTAATGGATGTCTATATCAAGAGATAATCCATAAATATGTATTGATTTCAATTCCTAGACTTAATGGTGGACTCAACATACAAAATTCAGTTGGGACCCTTTTTTGTGAATTTGGGACATGAAATTAGCCTCCAAGAATAATTTTATTGGACCCCATGGATTAGTGGAGAATAAAATTATTTGGTCTTTTGGATTTATTCCACAAATAAAATATTTATGGACGCACTAATTTCATTACAGATTCATTGGTCCTTCATTTTTGGATCATATTTCCCTTAAAATGGCCGAATTTGGAAAGGATTTGTTCAAAAGATACGTTTTAAATATAATAAGAATCCTTATAGGAGTAGAATCACGCAATTTGGATCAGTAATATGCATGTTTTGGTTAAACCATAGACACACATGAATTAGGATTAATTAAAAATATTGATGAAAAATTATATTTAATTTCAAACCATGAATACTCCCCACCAAGAATTATTTTTTCTTAGAAAATCAGTAATGGGAGTAAATTAATAACATAAACACCCACACACTCAGCCTTTTTCTTGTGCTCATCTACAATAAAAATATAAAAAAATTAAATAATTTTTACTCACCAAAATTTATTAATATTTTTTCCCTAATTAGGGGAGGTTTAGGGCATTTTAGAAATCTAAATTGAATTCCATCAAAAAATGTTCTAGAAAACATATTTGAAGAAAATTCACTTTTCAAGCTCAAATTATAACTAGAAAAGGAATTCAGTCAAAACATAATTCTCTCATGATGGTAACAATTTATTTCTATCAGTTTACCCATTAACCATATAAAACTGAAATTCATAGATTATGGAGGAGCTCTCAACATCAATTCTTTATAATGAATAGCACAAAAATCAAGATGTATTTTTACAGGTTTTATGTGGCTATTGGATAGAAGGATTTTAATGTCTAAACAAGTGGAAAATAGGGGTAAACACCAACATGGGTAAAATAATGGACAATTTTTTTCATATCAAACAGCGGTGGTAATGGAAACCCATATTTACAGCGACATAATTGTGTGATGAAAGAAGCAAAAGAGGATGAAAATTTGAAGGGGAAGGAAAAGGTGAAACATTTACAAAACAAAAAAAAATCTCTCAATGACATAAGTTCATTTTTTCGTTTTTTGATTTTTTTATAATGTTGAAATTGAAACAGATATGAGAGTCATCATCCAACCCATTTTTTCTACTCATAATAATAATTATACGTGATATTAAAAGATCAAGTGTTTAAGAAGAGTCATTTTTGACCATCCCAAGACACAACCCATTTTTCTTGTTTTTTTATTTTTTCATTTTAAACACTTTTCAATAACATTTACAAAATTACATTAATCAATTTCTATTCCCAAAAACTCACTGAATTACAACCTCTCCCCCACATTAAAATTGCTGTGTGTCCTGAAGAATATGACAACACATTTAAAATCTAGGAAATGAAACCCTAAATGAAATGGATACCCTTAAACAAAAATTTCATTAAATTATGAAATTAAATTCCATGTAGATGTTGGGTGGGTTATGTTATTGATATTGTAATTTGGCTCTGAATGAAAAAGTTTTTATAGGAATGAAAGGGCTTTCAAAAAATATGATTAATGTTTGGTAAATGGTAGTATATTTATCTATTGCAATTATCATTTGGTTTAGAAAAAGCCTCTATAATATTAATGTACACCAAAATTATAAATTCATCTCCAAGGTCCATAAACTCAAGACTCACAAAGGGGAGTGAAAAAAACAAAAAATGAAAAATGTTCAGAGGTGACCTTGGTATGGAGAATAATTTTGTTTCTCATTATTGGGGAATAGTCATATTCCAAATCTAAAAATAGGAATAAAATTATTATTAATATTGAAACAAAATTAATTATTTAAATTCATGATGAAAATAAAAAAAACTTATATGAAAAATTTTCATTTTTACTCCCCAAAATGTTTAGACAATATTTCATAACTATATGGGGAGTAATTATGACAATATTTCACTTTTGTTTTGAAATTACTTAGTTTTTTTTAATTTTTCAGGTTTTAAACAAACACACCCACACAAAAGATAATGAGAAAAATAATGGTTTAGATTATGTAAGTAGTAAAAATGGAAATAGAAAAGAAGATGAAGAAACATGGAGAGAGGGTAATAGAGGTAGAATTAAAGTGGAAGAGGTGCCCTTATTTGGGATCTGGTGGGTTCTCATTCCCATCAAGTGGTGGGGATAATTTAGATGTTTTGGATCTGGTGGAATTCATTGATGACCCCGATATGTGTGTCCAATAGTTTTAATGATTTAACAGATGTCTGTTAACCATGAATTTCTTTTTGGATGATGGGTGTTTTACTTTCACTGCACCAAATAGCTAAGCGTTAGTAATAATAAAAGGACCATCCCAATGATAATTAAACATAACTTGGTGAAGTAAAAATCATGAATTAATGATAATTACCTATTCACCATCATTAAATTCCATTTTCCAATGGTGTTATACATGGAGTACCATGGCAGTTTCATTTTACAAATTGGAATTATCATATGAGTCATGTATATGCTCCTCCAATTCATTTAACAAAAAAATACTCTTTTCCCTTGATGTATCACAATCAAAATTCTATTTTTGAACTTCCCAAAATGACTTACGTTGGATTTCAATTGGTAAAGGACATGATTTAAAAAAACTATCATAAAGGAGACATCCCAATGGGTGTGTTATAGGCAGTTCAATAAGCCCAAAGCGCTTCACCATGTCTGTCAGACTAGTCTTTTAGTGGATTTACCATTCATTGAAGTACTATTGTCACATATATATTATAATGTTAATGCATTCCATTTGTTTGGGGTTGATATTAAATTGATGTTTTATGTACAACCACATTCTTTTTTATAAGAGACTCTATGGCCTGATTACAGAAACGTGTTCATAATTCACTTATCAATGAACACGGTCTTCCAAAACAATGGAATATGTAGATTTTTAGTAATTCTCCAATAGTATGTGATTCATATTTTCTAGTGGGATTTTCCTCAAAACACCTAGAATCATAATAGTATATAAAAATAATATATGAAAATCCATTAGAAGGGGGAATTTTCCAATGAAATTGATTCCCCAAACAGTGAGGATCACATATATAAATAAATTATTTTAGGGAATTTCATTACATATGGAAATTGTTAAAATATTTTGGCATGTAGAACATGATATATAGATCACATTTGAGTCTTTAATGAGATAATTCTAGAAGAATCTAATGTTTGGGACATTTCGAGAGTTTTTTTGTGGTCCAAAATAGATTCCACCAGGCATTGACTGAAAAAATTCCAAGATGGAGGAATGTTCACATTCATCGACATGTCTCTTAATAAACATTTTAGACCTAGTTTATCAATGATTATTATCATACCAAAAATTGAAATTTGAATTAATTTTTAGCTTTACTATTTGATATTAGTAATTTTTTTCCAAAAAAAACCGAAAACCAAGTAGTTTTGAATTAGGACATACCATAGAAAAATTAGAGTGATAGATGATAGGTCCTTAAATTGAAATTTAGTGTCATTTTTTTAGAAGGATATGAATTATAAATTCAATTCCAGTGATCATCCACTATGTTTTATATTCTAGGAATTTTTGAAACAAAATATCATACTCATGGAAAATCAAGATCCATCTAGTTAGCCTAGTTATGGAATAATTTTTATTGAATTAGAACATTATAACGTAATGGTCTATGAAGATGGTGATTTTTTTCACTAAAGAGATAAGGTCGAAATTTATCCAAGGGAAAAATCACTGCTAAAAGATCCTTTTCAGTCACAGTGTAGTTAGATATAGTTTCATCCAATATTTTTATGCGTAATATGTGACAAGAGGAATTTTTCCCTTCTTTGACCAAGAATGACCTCAATGAAAATTTCAGAATAATCATACATAAATTAAAACGATATAGACCAATCTGGTGGTTGGATTATTAGGGAATTTGTAAGAATAGTTTTGAGTTCAATGAAGGCTCTCTTGAAAGCCTCATTGAAATTGAATTCAACGTCATTTTGGAGTTACCGGGTGAGTGGGAGAGAAATTCTTCTGATGTTCTGGATAAATTCTGATAGAAAACATCAAGACCATGGATTAAACAGTTTTTTTGAAATTTTGTGGGTTTCAGAAGAGATTAGATCACCTCAATTTTGGAATGATCGACAAGAATATCATCTTGTAAAATTATGTACCCTATAACAATTTAATTAGTAACAATAAAGGCACTTTTTTTAGAATTCTTCACAATGTTACATTTGGGACACATTTGAAATACTAGAGGTAGTGATTGAAATAATGATTCAATTAAATCACATTAAATTGTAATGTAATCCATTAATACATCCATTAAATGGTCAATGAGTTCAAAAAAGATTCTCCTCATACAACTCTAAAAAAAATTTATGTGCATTACAAAGGACAAATGGAATTATCTTATATGAATATGGACTAAAGGTCCAAGTCAAAGTAGTCGTTTCTTCATCTTGAAGTGAGATTGGGATTTGGAAGTAGCTAGTATTTCCATCAATAGATCAATAGTGTGACTGCAATTTTAATCATGCTAGCCTTTGATCAAGTATAGGAAGATGGTAGTGATTTTTTCATGATTCATGATTCATTTTTTGGTAGTCGATGAAAAAACAAAATTTATTCTTCACTCATGTTGTGACCACCTCCCCATGTTCATTTGTGACAAAAGTTATCCCACATTTCATTAGAACCACTAGAATTCGACTACCCATTTAACAATCTGAAGATAGAAGATAATAGAAGCTTGGTGAAGCTTCATAATCTCTTCCCTAACTACCTAAAGGATGATTGGATTGAGTCTTCATTGTGTTTTTCTGATTGGTTTGGATGATTCCTCAACATAGAAGTGATACATGCAAAGGGGGGTTATTCTTTTTATGTAATCTTGGATCCAACCTATGGAATGTTTGTCCTCTATCACTAAAAAATGTTTGGACTCCTCAGTTTCTGTATGTGTGGTGGATACAATTTCATGATAAGAGTGATCATGTAAATTGAATTCATATTTTAGTTTTGTAGGAAGAGGTTTCAAATTAGTCTCATTTTACAATTTTTTGGATAGATAAATCATGGTTGGAGGATGGATTTTCATCTAGTTTTAATTAATTTTCCTCAATAATTTCCATGGAGAAACAATATAGATCAAATATGACATGATATTTAATAGATTTTTCATGAACCTCTATATTTTTGGAGTCTATGAATGAGAGTACAACATAAAAACCCCCATTTTTTACATGGATAATAAAGATAAAAATATCAAAAGATCCTCTTTCATTAGAACATGATGAAAATTTTGGAATGATGTTTAGTTGAATTTTATATATGTCCCCACAAGCATGGATTCTGAATGAAGAGTGATCCATTAATGGGTATCGCATGGATTGATAGATATTGAACATGACCAATTGGTCCCCTAATTCCATGGATAGGATTCCCTCATGGACATCAATCTTAGTTTTTAATTTTAGGAGGAATGGTATTCCTAGAATTATTGGGGATTAAGAAGTGGTCCTCTCACCTTCCATGTCAAGTTCAGTGAACTAACAAAGGAATACAATATCATTAACATAGAAAAGCACATCCTCTATAATTTTCATAGAACTGGCTGTGCCTTGATTGGCTAACTAGATGAAAATACCCATTGGGTGAAAGGGACCTAGAAAAAGGATTGTGAAGATAGATTTTGGCATGATATTAATCGAGGCTCTTAGTTATATGAGTGCATCATTGATGTCTGAACATCCAATCTAGCATGTAAATGTAATGGTCTGAGGAACTTTTCTCTTCATTGGAATGTACTCTTTTATTGAAATGTTTTCAATGGTATTATGTTTTCTCTTATGAGTGCAAAATTCCTTATAAAAAGTTTCATTAATTGGAATCTATTTGATGGAATATAATAGGGAATGTCAAATTAATCATATTTGAACATGTTCAGCTTTTCAGGATACAGTTCAAAAGATTTATAAGGCTTAGAAATGTGTTGATGAACTTGAATTAGGCTCCTCAATGTTATAGAAGGACATTAGTGTAACATCCTGGGTAAATAAAGAATATTGAATTTTTATATTTATTAATAGTTTTGAATTGAATATTAATTTTAATATAAAGGGTATTCTATTTTATATGGCATACCCAACCCACAACATTGAGTTCATCCGAAAACTCATATTACATTAATGGCTACATCATACAGAAAAATAATAATATAATAATATTAATTTTAATGGTAGTTAATACCTATAGGTTATATTAGAGGTAATATACATAACTAATTAAAATTTGAATAAATTTTTTTGTTAAATGTTTTTACATTTATCAAATAAATTTTTTGGCTTTAAATGAGAATTAATCTAATTTTTAGCATAAATACTATTATATTTATAAAAGGTACTTTTACCTCATTTTTATGGAGAATCCTTTTTAATTATAGATTTTTCCATTACTATATGTTATTATAGAGAAAATTTACTTCTAATTTATAATATGGATATAAAAATTTAATTTGGGTAAATGTTTTGTATTATTCTAATAAAGTAAATTTTTTAAATGAATTGAGAAAAATACTACATTTTATGTCGAAACTATCTTTTCATCTTATTTATTAAGATGTTTAGATTTTCCTTTTATTTGGGTTTAAAGAGTAATTAAAATTTATTTTAATAATTTAATCTAATTATATTAATTGGAAGTAATTTCATATTGAAATTATACATAAACACATTCCAATCTTTTGTTTGTTTTAACTTCATAAAAATGCTATTTGGTTTTGACAACAAAAATTAATTTTAATTTAGTTCTTCAAACTTCTTTGATAGGAATTTGATATAATGGAGTCCATATTCGGAATTAAGTTTTCCAAATTGTGTAAATAGGTAACATTTATTTTTATACATTATGAAAAGAACCATTAATAAATATTTTATTTACCATGGTTAAAGGGAAAATCTGTTAAATTAGTTTCAAAATAATATTATAATAATATTAAATTTCCCTAACACAAGTCTTAACCCTCTTTTATGATATATTTCCAACCATGGGTTCCATGGGTCCATCTTGTGACCCCATGGATGCACTTATGTGTCAAAATGACATTTAATTAAAAATAATTTGAAGTTAAAAAAGAAATAACATAATCATTTTTCTTTTACTAAAACAATTTTTATATGCAGTTATATAAGTGATCAACTTGACAATAAACATTAATTATAAATATAATAATATTTCCAAAATCATCTTATTTTATTTATAATTTATATACATCATATAAATAAATTTATTTATGACACAATGGTGATGTAGTGATTACCTTATTAATGATTGTTTTAAATAAATGAGATTATAGAAAAATTTATTTCGTTTGAACTTTTATATTCCATAAAAACATTTTATGGATGATTATGAATTTAAATATTTTAATTACTAATGTTTTTTTCAAATTAATCAAATTTTTATTGATTTTTAAAAAGTTACGATATAAATAGTATAAATATTAACATAAATGTGTTTTTAAATAAATTAATATTTTATTAAATGATATAATAGTCCTAAAAATGTAAGATTTGGAAAAATAACATATATTATGTTATAAATGTCATTAATTATAACTTTTGGGGTCTCTTGTAGTTTTGTAGTAACTTTGGTAACCATATATTATAAATATACAAGAAGCCAAGGTAAAGGTGAAATAAGTTTAATAAGTGTTGAAGAAAAAATATAATATTGATTATGTGACCTAAACATATCTTAAATCAATTTTTTAAATGGATTTATACCCATAATCATATGATAATTGAAATATATAACATTTTTGTTATTATAATTCTAAAATTAATTAATAATAAAATAATAATGTCAAACATTCGTAAAGGGTCCCTCCTCTATCATAAAAAAGGGCACCACCTCTAACCCAATCTTGTAGCTCCCAATCACCCTTGGCTCTTCCAAACATTGCTAGAATAATATTATAACATCAACCCCTTCCTCGTATATGACTCACATAGTAAATTAAATATTCCCTTTTATCTTAAATTAAAATAAGTTACCCGATTTGAGAAAATGTCTTCTCTCAAGATTCATTATTTTTTTCCTTTTCCAACCCCCTAAAATACCTTTATAAAATTATTTTATAACCAATCAAGTAAATTAAATATAAAAGGGAGTTTATGATATGTTTTCGAACTACACTTACACACACTTACGTTTAATGGGTATAAATCATTCTATTTCTGTGGATGGCGATCTACTGCCTCACAAAACGATGATAGTTCAATCTTCTCCTACCACAACATATGGTGTCCATTATGATGGAACTGAAATTATATATGATATATATGATATTTATTTTCTCTCTATGCATCGATAATTATCATTAAGAACATATATTTTTTCATTTCATTTATTATAAATATGATAATTTCATTTGAGAAAATGCAGACTACTACCCCCTCATAGTGATATTACTCAGTCATGATATACGTGGAATGTATAAAAGATGGAATTAAGGAATTTATTAAAATTATATAAACTATATTTTATAATGAAATTATAATATATCTATTTATCATTTATTTTTCATTTCAATAAATATGGAAAACAGATTAATCTAAAGTTCATGAGTATGTACGTATAACCATCTCCATGAACGGTGTATTTTATTTCTTATATCCAAATGATATTGACAATGATAAATAAATATATATATGATATATATGATATATATGATGTGTAAATCATGAATATTAATCTATAGATAATGTAATTTTTACATCATCGACAATTTATAATTATAAAAAGTACATTTTCTACTCAAGTACCAAATATCGACAAAACAGATGATATCATCTTATATAATTATGTAATTTTTATGACATTTTAATAAGTGATATAAAAGGAATAATAAACATTAAAAAGGTTATGAATCATGTAGGAATTATCATAATTTTATTTTCCATGAAATTAATGAAAAAACGAGTTAAGTCGGACACGAGTTAAGGGACTTCGTCTAAATCTCATTCCATTGAAGAAATTTCTGATAATATACACCTCCTTCTTGTAAAATGTGTATAATAAAACCCTTCGAATTTTAAATTTATTCAATATGAATATTTTTCTATGAGTAGTTTTACTGAACAGAAAAATTTAATGTTTTTCCATATTGCGACAACAATGAATTTTTTATCGGTGTAACCGTTATATCATATTTGGATTCTTCTATAATCCTTAATGTTTTTAAAAGAGAAAATACACCATTTATTCCCTCTTTAAATATATATTTTTGAAAATGGTTTTGAAAGTGGATTTATTATTTCAGTATCTTGAAATTATTTCATGTGATAGAAAATGAAATTTTATGAATTAAATGGTGATATTTGAAATCATTAATGTGTGAAGATTATATAATGGTAAATAAACATTTGATGAGTGGCTACAAGATAAAAAAATGAATGGTCATTCCATGAAAAAAAATCGATAGGTGGTTACATTATAACCATGAATGCATTGGGAATGGAAGTCATATGTATGGGTATTTCATTTGTAAGAATGATTAGAGGAATTAGACCATATGGGTATTTCATTTTCAAATGATTATATACAAAGATGAAATTTTATATGTTATGCGTGCTTTATATGGTTATTACAGTAATATTATTGTTGAAAAGGGTATGCAATGAGCTTGAATTCGGTGAACAGTGTCTACTGCTTTATAAATGTGAAAAGTATTACTTTTGATAATGTATTCATGGTTTAGAAGGTATTTTAAAAAAACTAGTTATTTTTTTCTTTATGTATTCCCTACTGATATTTTTATGCTAATACCAAGTTTTTGAAATGTTTTTCAAAGGACATAAAGTAGAATAGGGTCAAGGATGGTATCAACAAAAATTCATGCAAGTTAAAACATGGAACTAAACATGTTACTTTTTGTATAACTGTTTTTATTTTATAAAAAAATGATACTGAGTAGAAGTTTCTACATGTAATATTCATCTTGTTATGTTTATGTTATGACCTAATTATCAAAATTTCAAAAACTGAAAATATCATCAAACTAAATTCGTAACATAAATCATGATTCTATAATGTTTATGGCTCGAGCCTTAAAGTTACTATCATAGGTCGGATTAGATAAATTTAGTAGTTATAATTTTATAAATAGAATATACATAAATAATATTTACATTATTGTAAAAAAGAAATGATGTAGAATTTGAAGATTAACATCTTGCTTCATCTAAGATAATTTTTTTCAGAATGGTTTTCTACAGAGGAAACCAGGCAGCAGTTCTTGGTAGGCATGAAGAAGAGAAAAACCTTCCAAATCAGCATCCCGATATTTTTGGAATCGAAACGGAGTATTTTATTTTCACTTATGGAGTAGTTGACTCTGACTATAAATAGTGGTGGTATAAAAGCATTTTATCAACTGGATCAACACCATAAGAGCATTTCTATAGTCCATCATTTCATGAGGCAACATCCCGTATCATTAGGAGGATTATTTGACCCTGTTCAAACTGAAGGGTGGATCAAAGCACTTGAAATTATTTTCGATTTCATGGGTTGTAAAGACAATAAAAAGGTTGGTCTTTATGTTTATCATTTCGAAGGAGAAGCCGATCAGAAGAGGTCAATGGTTATAAATTTTAGGGATAGTTACGAGATTGATTCTCTTGGATGGGACAAATTCAAAGGTGTATTTGTTGAAAAATATTTCCCTGTGGAGGTTCTACTATGGACTTAAAAAAAATTATTGGAATTTAGAAAGGAGGATTACTCAGTAGCTACTTATGAACAAAAATTCACTCGACAGGCACGGCATGCTCCAAATTTCATTTGATAACTTGATAGTAAAATCAATTTATTTTAAATATGATTAAATAAAATGTATCCAATGGATTAATATTCTCATGAGTTAAAAAGTTATGAAAAACTTTTTCAATGTGTGGAGAAGGTGGGAATAATGTTTCCCAATTATTAGGTGTTCTTTTATAAAAACATAATAATAGGTCGAGGTTGCAGATCAAAGTGATTTTTTTTTTCAAAAAAGTACGATGGTAATAAACATAAGTTTATTGTTTGTGAAAATTGTGTTAAAAAGAACTCTAGGTAATTTCTTTTGAACTCTGGTAAGTGGTACTGATGTGGTAAAATGGGACATTAGACTTGTAATTTCACTGAAAAATATGAGGGAAATGGATTGAATAAATATTATTTATAATCAGTATAATAAATTAGGTGTAGTGAAATGGGTCATTATAAAAAAGAGTGTCGAATGAAGAACTCAAATGAAGGATTGAAACTAAACTAAAAATATAAAGCTGTGATGAAATCATTTTTGACTACCACAGAAGATGTTGGGCCATCAAATAAAGTAGTATCACGTACACTGTTTATTTGTTCAGATTTTTCAACTGTGTTGTTTGATTCAGGTTCAACACATTCTTTCGTTTCTGAGAAATTTTCTATTTAATTAATAATTCTATCTCTATATATCTATCATTATATTTTGATAAAAACACATGGAGTAAATGACTAGAAAAAAAATTATAATAACCTTCATGTAGTTGTGTGAAAAAATAATCAACATATAAACATTATTGTTTTTCCTATTTTGGAATTTGATTTTATTTCTGGTATGGATTGGACTTCCATTTTCATGAAGGTATTTACTACAGAGATAATGAGGTTTTTTTTAGAATGAATTTCAATTTGAGTAAAATAATGAACCCTTATGTTTGATAACATATTAGGAAGCATAAAACTAGTAAAATATGGAAATTAATGTTACCTTGAACAAACCTTTGAAAAAAAAATTAATTGTTTAGATTAATAATTTTCTAGTGGAAAATGAGTATCTTGATGTTTTTACAGATTAGTTTCCTATAATAATACCTGACTATGATATGTTGAATTTATTGTTGACTTAGTTTTGATTCTATTCAAACTTCAAAAACCCATTATCAAATGTTTTAAATTGACATTTTATAGTTTAAGATGTAATTGCAGGAGTTATTAGGTAAATGATTCATCTGACCGAGCACATCACCATGCAGTGACCCTGCCTTGTTTGTTAAAAATAAATATGGTTCAATGATACATTTCATTGACAAAGAGCCTTTAATAATATCATTGTTAATATATATCATATAATTCTTTTTTAGAGGGAAATATTTTTGGAAATCAATTATTTTGACTAACTTTTTAAGGGGATCCACTACAACAAAACTTCCATTATTGGAATTATATATTTCAGTGGTTCTGATAACATATTATTTAGTATTGTTTTCCGATTTACATTATTGGATAGAAAATTATTTAAAATTTTCTTATACATCTATCTATAATAATTAACCTACTATCATACAAGAAAATAAAATATAAACTCTAAAATATATATTTTATAGTGTCTCAAAATAATTACTTATCTAATATCTATAAATGTTTATTTTTTCAATATGGATAGAGAATGTTGTTCAATGAGCTTCTTCCATTATTTCATTTTATTGTCATTGAATTGATAAGATACCCAATTATTTTATAAAACATATGATTCTAGAAAAATTATGGTTGAAATCATGACAGTTTCTATGAATCATTTTTATCTCCCCATCATCCTTTTCTTCCAAATAAATATCTACATGGATAGATAGTTGATCACTAATTTGAGGAAAATAATGTTTAAATAGTTCCATTACGATTTCTAGTTGAACCCATTCAAAAAAAAACAAAAACATTTGATCATTTCTTATCCTCATCATTGATAATCTGTCATTATCATTTCGACTCATAAAAGAAGCCACCTATTTCACATTCATATAATTTTAGGGAATTGAGATATTATTAACATTAATCTTATAAAACGATCATATTTGGTGAATAATAAACTATTTTTTTGAATGTAAACATTAATCATTTATCATAAGTATATATGTCACACAGTTCATAATAAAAGATAATATATCTAGATCATTGACTAAAATATTAATAGATTTAAATCCAAATCATGAGTGAGGAAACATTCACCATCAAAATAAAATTGGCATGTAGAATATGTTATTTATATATTATTATTTATATGAACAGAAAGGAAAAAAGCTTCATTGATGTGATATTTTAATCACAAACCCTTAACTATTATAGGATCATGTGGGAGAGTGGGCATTAGAAAACCTTATCTTCATTTCCATTGAAATTTTTTCACATTAATTAGTCGAAAAATAATTTATTTCCCATTTTGAGTTAAACATGTTTGAGGATTTGATAGTCAATGGAAATCCTGTATAAATAATCAATAATATATCTCCAATCCAAAAAAAACTATTGATATTTTTTATAGTGATTTGTTTGTTCGAATGATTATTAAATTTCATATTTGATATATCTAAAGATATACCCTCGATTTATATTATCTGACCAATAAATTAAACATTCCATAAAAAAATTATTTTTGTTTTACTCTTCATACATATTATCTATATTGAGGGTATTCTATGAAAACCTCAAGTGATATTTATTCTCCTTATTTGTTAGGAATATAAAAGAAATTTTTTAATAAAGTTTAATAAAAATTGATCATGTTATTTTATAGAGACTATATTTAATAAAACCTTTTTATGTCATGAAAATTAGTTATACCATATAAAATTTATATAAATTCACAGTGTCTATACATTTATTAGAAGGATACTATTGGTATTTCACTCATGGAAAATTATATAAAACCTAGTAATTTATTAATCAATTAATTAATATGAGGAATATGAAACTTATTCTTATTCATTATCATGTTATGTTACTAATAGTCCAAATTTATGGATATTTATTCCTAACAAAATAATCAAATGAGCCTAATGGTGAAAAAGTTAGAATAATGTATTCCATATCATTATTCTTTTAGCGTTTCTTCTATAATTTCTTCCACTAAATTGCATCAATTTTCATAACATCATTGAACTTAAACTGTAGGATCTGATGCTAAAAATAGAAAATACACCTTATGTAATTTAATAAAAACAAATGTTATATAATTCAAATAATGTAAAACAATAAAAATACAAAAGTAAACATGTGATTCCTGAATACCCCTGGAACTATTTGGTTGTATGTTTTAGATAATGAGGACAAGATTATACATAAAAATATTCATATATTTAATTGATCATCATTCCAAATATATATATAACTTTTCTTTTTTCATGTTATTTATTCATCATTTTTCCCACTCATCCATAAACCCCATTAAAGAATCCAAAACATGAAAATGAATCAAAAACAATAGTAAGGTACATATAAAAAAATTATGAAACATATTGATCTATTTCAATAAAATTAAATCATAAAATAGATTTTCCTTTTAAAATAATAAATATTCAGTTATAATAATCACCCACCTATACCGAAATTCAGTAGTAACACCAAAATATTTTTATATCACGCTATAATAAATCATTATGGTAAAATCATAATCAAGAAACGTTTCCTAGAAAACATGACAACGAATTATTTTTATCATTAATATTTAAAATTTTACTATATAAAGGAATAATTATCCATTGAAAATTATTATTATTTTTCCTATTGAAATAATACCATTTCTATTTAAATTTATTATAATGAAATTAAAATTCATGTAGGTAACTTTTCACAACATTTCAATATCACTCTTATAGAAACAATAACATAATGAGTAAATTAAAATAATATCTAAGAAGAAATGTAATTATTTAACTCAATAAATTAATAGAATAAATTATAAATTATTACCATGATCACTTATCAGTTTTTTATCAAAGAAAAAATCATCATTGGATGATAATGGAAGGACTCATATTCATTTTATAATGGAATAACACATCCTAAGTTATTATCAAATCCACCCATCATTCATTTATAAAAACCCCATGATTTCAGTTTATAATGAAATCACCCCTCATAATAAATAATTTCCCAAATCTATAAAATAATCATATCACATGAAATAATATATTTTCATCATTTTACTTAATAAAAATATTCCCTTCATTAATAAGAATCAATTTTCAGATACCAAAATATCCAATCCATTCATAAATATTATGAATATTCAAAAAATAGGAATTAATGATGGGTTTTAATTTAATAATAAATAAATTGTTATAAATTAATCCACATATAAACTAACATCTATTCAGGAGTTAAAAACATGTGACTTTTTATTTTTAAAACATATTCATTTTACCATTATATCAAAACATTATGGAATAAATATTCCCTACAAATAAACTAGAAAAAAATTTCAAATGAGAAATTAAATAAAAATTATAATTATTTTATTTATATATAGATAAATCAATGAAATTATTATATTAATAAATACATGCATGAAACGATATAAAAAATCATTAAAACATTTTGAATAAGGATTATAAAGTAATGCTTTTTCATTTCATCAAGTTCGACTAATGAAATATATTTTTTATCTTCCAAAAAATAATCTTATGTTAATTATTCATTTTATCATGTGCATTTTTGAAATATATTTTCCCGGTTATTATATCGATACAATTTTATATTCAATTACATAATCAATTATGTTCATGTTAGACATTTTGGGGATATTTGACTTATATATCAAAATTGACTTTCATATGTAGAATATGGTATATGATGTAATTATTATATCATATCGAAAAAATATTCATAACCTAGTTGTATTTTTTAAATTAATTATATATTAATAAATAAACATGAAATATGGTTTTGAAAAGTGAACTTTTTTACAAACATAGAAATTGTATATCATATGTACATATGAGTAACATTTTAATTTTTTCTTGAGAAGTTAAGAAAGAATAAACAAAATACCTTCATGTCTATTGTATTATGAATATATCATTAATATCATATTTTAAATTTATAAATATTTATATATAGAAACCATGATATTTGGTTATGAAATATTATTCACATTATTTCGTGGTGGTGGTAATCGACACGTGTTCACTAATGATGTCTTGTTTTTTCAATAAAGGGAATATTATAAATTAAAATATATAATATGATTATAGAATGATATATGTTTAATGAATATCATACATACATTAAAAACATCAATATAAACTTTGTGAGAGGTAGTGATGGAAAACACATTTCATAGGTTCGCAACACTGTAGAGCATTTTACACACAAACAATGGGGCCATTTCCCATTTAATGGTAGAGACAATGTATATAGATAATTACATTAAAATAATAATGTATTAGTATATGTATGATATAAATGATATTATTTAACATTGGATAAAACATATTTTAACTTTGTATAATTATAAATGAAACTAATTAATTTAGTTTACGATAAACATCTTCTTCGAAAAACATCTAATGATTTTCCCAATAACCTGATAATGTTTGTATTATTAGAAAACTATAATATAGATAATGTCTATAGGGATGTTATTAATTTAATTGGATCAGTAATTTATTATCCAAATGGATAATCATGTGTCCATAGAAGAAGATATGGGTTTACCATTCATATATGAGGGACATGGATTTCTGTGAAATTTTTAGAGTATTACACTTAAATAAATTAATTTTAATTTTAAATTTTAAAAATTGATATAATTATAATATAAGATGAGGATGAGTTAAAATTGTCTCATTAAATTAATTTTTCATCATTTCAAATGCTATTTTTTCCTTTAAAAATTTTTTAAACACCCATAATCATTATGATAATTTCAATGAAATTTATTTTTTAACAATATAGGGAAAAATAAATAAACTATGAAAACAAAGTACTCATTAATGGACAATTTATGAAATTTTAATCCATTAAATTATAAATGGGAGGAATATAATGTTTATTATTTTTAAATAATTTAATTTAATATTCCTTATTATAATATATCAATAATATCATATTTGAAAACACAGTAAATGTAAGAACCCATTTTTTGGACCGGGTGCATCGTACGATGGTTTTTGAATTAGTGGAAACTAATGGACAAGGAAATTTTAAATCCAAGGTTCATAATTATTTTCCATAAGTCGGAACATTTTAATGTGATGTTATCAAGCTTAGGTAAAGGGTCGACGAGTTTCCATTGAGGTTCGATGGGTTTTAGGAGTGTCAAACTGGGAAAGGTGGTGTTTTATGGACCAGTAGTGGGTGATAGTTTTTCCAATACCATGTTGGCCTGTAATAGGTAACTGTGAAGTCAATTATAGTTGGATAGAGTTTGTCTCATGGTACGTGAATGATTTTTCAAACCCTATGGGTCAAACTATACAAATGGATTTTCATAATTATGTCGTGCTGCATAGTTGGTACATGGTTTTCCAAACTATAAAAATAAGATTGTGAATGTAATTATATTTTTAAATTGATTAATTTTAGAAAAAAAAATTAAACTATTAAATAGAACCTAATCCATCTCTCCATCACCTAACTTGCACGACACACATAGAGGGCCTCCCCTTGAGGTGTGAGGCACATTTCATCGACTGGATCCTCCATTCGTCTATTTGTTGAATAATGTTCTTGGTTATTCTCTCCTAGATCATCATGCTAGGTCCCTCTCCCTCTTTATTGTTATTCACTTTGGACAATTTGGCTTCCCTATCACTCAAATTTCATTCGGATGAAACCATTTCATAGGGTTGATGAATTTTTCATCGATTCTATGATTTCATGGGTTTTTTATATGGTGTCTCATGAACTGCTGGTCTCTATTCTACCAACTTCCACCAATGGTGTGGTAGTATAGGCTAATTCAGTCCACTGGCATCGTTTTGAGGTATGGTTTTAAATAGTTATTTTGTTTGTCACCTTCTATTTACCATTTAGTGGTTTTTATGAGACCTCGGGAATTTGATATAGGGATTTGTGATTAATTATAGGTGTTCACGCGCATTTTATCACAAGTATGAATATATATATATATATATTCCATGTTCATGTTAAGTTAGGGAATAGGAATCATGTGAATCATTTTAAGGATATATATATATATATATATGGAATTGCATACGGGAAAGTGGGCGCCTACATAAGTTAGAAAGATTTGGAGTTTCCATCCTTTGAGATAGGGTCTCTAACGATAGCATTATAAATTATGATTTCATCAGTTGATTATGATATTATTCATTATTAGGTGAATTAAAAATTCTATATTGAACATCATACATGGAATAAAATGATTTGTTAAACAACAAATTCTTGTGATTTATAAAAACCCTTTCATCATTATTTGCTTACATCAATGTAAAAACATAGGGAATATGATATTATGTTTTCTTGGAATTTTGAATTTTTGTTTTTAATATGATTTTCTAGTCAGAGGAAGATATTAAAATAATGAAATATGGATTTCTTAGCATGGAGAGGTAATGCCTACTTTTCATGATGGCACACTTGAGTTAAACAGTTCTAGTGAGCTAAAAAGAAATACATGGGTTGGTGAACCTATGTGGCATGCTTGAGGTTAATTGGATAATTGAGTTGGAATACTCAATAGGATGGAATTGATTGTCAAATGTGTTAATCAGACAATGAGGAATAAAAACAGGGTAGACTCATTTAATTCCTTCAATTCAAAGTGGATTAATGAGTGGGTAAACCCGTAGGTTGTATTTAAATATGAAATTTCCACAAGAGATGGTATTCTGATTGGTTGACTTGTGACGTATTTAATAATTAAATTTTGATATAGGGGGGGGGGTTTAACACTATGGATTGATTAAAAGGAAATGGAATATATTGGTGGGTATAATTATGTTGTTTGAAAATTTTGAGTGGGTATACTCACTAAATTAATTTCTATGGTTAAAATTATCGGTATACCGTTATGCTTTTGTTTATGTCTTGAATGAGATTTGATCATTAGTTGGATTAAATCATGGTAAATTGTTGAATGTATTATATGGGTTGGGATAATCATATGTACTTGATGGAATGGGTTATATGAGTGGGTATGCTCATATGGGTGGTTTGACAATTCATTAGAGATGAATAAAAGGATGATAGATTACATAGACATTTATATATGGATCTATAATGCATTAGTGGATGCCATTGGATGATCGTGCCACTTTAGTCTTGATTCCGTCGGATTCCTAGGGCCTTGATACCCCATGGATCTGTCTTTCTTGGGCTTGCAGTGGAAATGTTGGTACACATGCACCAAGTAATCCAATGAGTTCCAAGATAGAGTTTCCACTGGGACCTCTAAGGGACTCGATGTGGATTTTGTGGATGAGTTCGATAGATCTATCCCATTCAGGTCCATATTACTTATATGGATTCCCTTGAGGAGTTCCTTAGATCAGACTCTTTGTGGTATTGATTCCATATATGGATTCCTTAGACAATTTCATCAGATCCATCCATTCGTGGTCCATATTTATTATATAGATTCCTTGGATTTGTTCCTTTGATCCGGCACTTGTGGTCTAGATTTCATTATATGGAATTACCATGAGTTATGTGATATGCTCAAATATATGTAATGGCCAACGTAATTTCTAATATGTGTTCATACGACACGGGGGTGATGGTTTGACATGTTTGGATGAGTGGTAAGGCCTTGTATTTATATTTTTTCAATACATGTTGTTTATTTTTTATAGGATCTTTACCATTTTGAGTAGGGAGCCTATGGGGATACGTTGGTATAACTATATTAATAGTTTACATGCCATCATAATTTCATCAATTCATTTTCTGCTTATTTATTTAACGACATAATTCATTTTTTACTTATTCCACATATCGGTTAGGGCTTTTCACAATGTCTATCAGCCTATTGAGATATTATAACACACCCTGATTGTGTAACATTGGTACCCGAGTTGACTCTTTTTTTCTCCATGGTTATGGACTTATTATTGCGTTGTTTACTCTAGTACATGAGAGTTAGGAGAAAAGAACTGATATGGAGATCAGGATACTAATGGAGATCGCCCATGGGGTTGGTTATTATCTTTATTAATATACTGAAATGTACAGAATGTTTTATTTTTAACTAATTTCTATTTATGTATCATCACGAGAGTTATTGCATCGTATAAACTAATAGTGGCTATACTTCTATATTCATTTGATATTTAAATTTTCATCCACTTCATGGATTATTATTTTTTAATTATTCCATTGATATATGTTTCTTAATATTATGGTGTTTTTACTAATGCTCACTCTGAATATGAGGTTATTTTTCCCCTATTGATTGATCATACTTCTTCGAGGTTAGTAGGTAGCCTTTGTCATATGTGGTGACACACTTGAAGCCATGTGATGACATGTCCTGATACAAATTTAGTTTCTAGTTAGGATGGGATGTTACAAAGTTGTAGCATAGGCTATTTTTATCATTTCTTACTATTTGGTCTGGTATAAAGGAGACTAAGAACCACTAATCACATGGTAGATAGCCATGCATGAGACTGATCACCCCACGTATGGGAAAGGACTATATAGCTTGGGTTGGGAATTATTCTTTTTTGTTATACGTTGTTATAGATGATGTGATTTGACATTGATGGAATGGTGTATTTTCCTTGTCGTATTGATTAATGGAATTTGTAGTAAATTCTCCATTTGGATAAAATGGAAATGATATAACACAACATGCATCATAATAGTATCATAGAAAATCATATTCCATACATAAATGCCATGAGAGATGACTTCATTGGATGTTTTCGTTCTAAGTATGATTGTGGGCCATTGTTTGATTCACATTCCCATAATATTATTTTTCTTTCCTGGTTGTATAACATGTTAAGATGATTATATTCCATACTGCATCTATTTTTATCATGTTTTTTTATTATTCAATGTGTCTGTGTTATAAAAAGTTATTGCATTACAGATTTTGAAAATAGGATTGAAATATTTTTTTTGTCTAATGGTTTCATGCACTGAATTGGGTGGATGTGATTACAGTGGGAGCCCATTTCACTTTAATGGTATATGGGAACCTTGTAAAAGGTAAAAGTTTTACCTATGTATTCCAATAATTGAAAATTGAATTCTATTGTTAAAATGATATATGGATTTGGAGGTTATCAATAGAATCCAATTTTCCATTGATGAAGTGTATGGGTGCTTCATGAAATGGGAAATGAAAACCCATATTAAATATAAATTAGTGATTCATTAGAAATGGTTTAATTTGGATCATGTTCGATTTTAATCATAAATGAGTTCTGTTCAATTAATTGGATCTCAATTCCTATGATAAACTGTATGTGTGCCTTATCGATTGGGATATTTTCACCCATGTGAATGAGGATTTTTATAACTATAGTGTGTTTGGGAATGGTTTTAGATGTGAAACTATAGAGTTTTGACTTGAAACAGTTCAATTACTTTTCAAAATTCTCAAATACACCCAATTAGGTCAGTTGAGGAATGTTTTATAAAAATGAACTATTATGGTTGTTACTTTTTGGCCAACATAGTTTGAATAAATGGAACCCTTGGATGTCACCTAATCAGATTACAAGGAATTTAGATGATAAATTTACTTTTTTTATGATGGAATGTCATAAAATGATAAATGGTTACACATGTAGTTTGTTATAAACATGACTATTTTCCCATGGGGTGTCTTTTAAAACCAACTTCTTTATTCATGAAATGGAACCCATGAGTTTGTTAAAATACATTCAAATGTTGTATGGTTGAAATGGATTACTAAAACGGATCTAAATTGAATCCTGAAGTGGGGACCATTTTTTAAACCCTTCTAGAAGAGTATTTTTAAATTTTTTGATTATATGACTTGAAACAGAGAGGCGAGCGATCATGTATATGTAGTTTTTTAGAATTGGTTAAAATAAAAAGGGTCTCTTGATCCAACTGAATCTACTTTGCGTGACCAGGAGATAGGGTTGATGTGTGTTCTTCTTAAAGGGATAGCATGTGGCGGGTATCACCCTTAGTGTTTGATGTGTTATTTTTTCCTATGATATTTCTGACATTTGGTGTTTTTTGCTGTCTTTGTCCCATGAAAGAAAATTTCTATTTTAAAAATATCTACATGTTCTGATGGGTTGCCATTAAATATTGACCCTTGATGTGGGAACAATCATTGGGGATTTATTGTATCATCATGATAGACATTTCATGTCCATGTTAATATATTTAAGAGTCTTCATGAACTTCTATTTTATTTTTGATGAACGACTCAGTATGTCATCATTTTATTTCTAGTTTCATGAGATGATTTCCTGTTGTATTTTTTGAACATGGGGTTGAATGTGCTGACATATGTGGTACCCGTAGAGTCTTTAGGGGTACAAAGAACTAGTTGAATTCAATGTGATAATTGTGATTTAAAATGTTTAGTACATTCTCAGGATAACTCTGGATTATATTTTCTGGGTTTTATAGAAACATGTTCATCCCACTACTCGAGAGGACTTTATGGGAATCCGGTGTTTTGACTCGCCTGTCAGTTTAATTTCAGCTTTCATTCCATATATTATATGTGGTTATTATATTTTGGGTAAAATAACCCATGTCATTACTGTGTTTCTAAGATATCATGTTTGTGAATATATGGTATTTTCTTTCAAAATCATGGACACTCCAAAGATGGTTTGCATTACATCGGATCTGGTGTGTGTATTGATGTGTTCTAGGGTGCACGACGTCAATGATGTTGTACGTATGAACAACCCATTACAAATTCTGTTTGTTTTAGAAGAGTATTAGTTTATGAATTGAATAATTGTTATTCCTATGGTGGTATAGGAATCAAGGTTTCATTGATGATGTCCCAGCAAGTGAATCCAAATTTTTGCAGAGAGTTAACCAACAACGGTTTGAGTGATCTTATTGTGTTACACGTAGTTTAATTTCAGAAAAAAGATAATTTACACTATATTGACGATATACTAGATACACTTGTATAGTGTTAGTTATATTCTATCGTAATGTTTTAATGTGTTGGGGTTGTTTTGTGATCTATTTCTAGGTTTTACAATAAATTCGTGGTTTTTGGTATGTGGTTGTGTTTGTAGGGGAATGCCTTATGAATAAAGGCATTATAGTTCGATTGGGATGCCTCGGCCACCTAAGATGGGCATCATAGAGAATGTTTTCATTTATGTGGCTTGGTTTCTTTCCATTATTTCTTGTTTTGTATGGTTGGTGATGAAACCCGTTCTTTGTCCCATCACCAGTTTAAGGGAGACTGTGGGTACGTTGGTCATTGTTGCCTTTTGAGGAAAGCATGAGATGACAGTTTTAGTTGGCTATTTTCATTTCTACCATCTCCATCGATGGGGTCTCTATTATGGTCTCAGATTTATTTAGATTCTCTACCTTATGAAATCATGTGATATGTGTCACTAGAATTCAAAAGATGTATCCCATTATGAAATTACAATGGTGGAAGGGCCATGGTTTGAAATGGTATATTAAAATCTGATACCCATGATGTATAGCACCAATAGGTGGATGGGTGAAAATACAATCAAAAAAACCTATCTCATGTTAGATGTCTCGGTTAAATGCTTCTTTGATGTTTTGGGTTGGAGTATGAGCTTTGGATTGGGTTTTAAAGGCTTAAAAGCCATGTGATTATGAAATGGTTAAAGGTGTGTATGTTTTTAGAAGTGAAAGGTTACCATTGAATGAACCATAACAACCTATATTGGTTGGGTGATGTTTTTTTGTTCCAAAATCTTTATTAGGGTTGATAAGATTTAATTTGGGTAGATGGTAGGAACCAATGTTTTGGACAGGGTGGTTCGTACGAGGGTTTCAATTTTATGGAAACTCAGAAATAAAATTAATTTTGAAATGAGATTTATAAAGTATTTATGTGAGTTGGAACATTTTAATTTGATTTTTAATTGTTTGGGTAAAAGCTAGATGTGTTTCCCGAGCAGTTCTAGGGGTTTTGAGAGCACCGAACTGTGAAAGGTGTGTTTTTAAGGAACTAATGAGGTCCCATGGTTTTTTTAGAAATATTATGTCCTACAGTAGGTAATTGTGCTGAATATTCTGGGTAGAAAGATGTTGTCACATGGTAGGAACATGGTTTTCCAAACCATGTCGGAGAAATCATAAAAATAGAGATTCCTAAAGAGGGGGTGCAGCATGGTTGACACATAGTTTTACAAACCATGTGTGGCGTTCAGCTTACATGTAATTTTATTTTCATAATAATTTAATATAAAATATGAATAAAATCTATACCTAAATATCCCTCACCTCACTCGCACGATGCATATTGAGAGATTCCCCTTTAGGTGTGATGCACCAACCTTCCATAAGCTCCTCGGTACCTCAATTTTCTGACATATATCCTTGGATTTTCTCCTTAGTATCATCATGATAGGTCCCTATTCCACTTTTATATGTTTCCCATTGGCTGATTTGGTTTCCCCATCGACTGGATTTTGTTTTGACAAAACCCTAGCATAGGGATGATGTGTTTATCTTTTATTGTTCAATTTTATGGTTATACAAAGGGTGTCTTCGGACACGTTGGTCCTTGTTATAACAACTACCACTGATGGTGGGGTGGTTTAGGCCGATTTGATTAGAAGATGTCATTTTTAGGTGAGTTTTTAAACCACTGTTTTGTTTCCCACCGTCTATTTTAGGTTTAGTGATGTTTATGAGACCTAGGAAAATTGATGTTGGGAGTTACCATCAATTCTAAGGGCTCACAAGCATTTTTTCCTAGGTATGAATATATATATATATATATATATATATATATATTATGTGTACATATTCCCCCACTAAGAGGGAAAACATGGATCATTATGAGGATTAATATATATATATATATGGAAGAATGTGAAAGTGAGAGTTCTTCTTCATGAGTTAGAATGCATTGGAATGGCCATCCTCTGAGGTAGGAACCCTAACCATACCCTTTTAAATAAAGAATGAAATATTTTATTATAAAATAATTCATGATTTGTATGATTAAAAAATATAGACTGAACTCCTTATGAGGAATAAAATGATTTGTTTACGAAAAAAGTGATGTTTGTTGAAATAATACCCCTCTATTGGAGGTGCATTGCCAACAAACTTAAAATTTAGTGAATATACTTTTTTTTCTTATCCTGTTGAATTGTGATTTTTTTATTATTTCCTAGTAAGAGTAATCTGTTAAATTAAAGGAATATGGATTGATTATCTATCATAGGTATTCCCAACATTGCACGACGACACACTTGAGTTAAACGGTTCTAGTAATCTACAATTTGATACATGGTTTTGTGAACATATGTGTTATGATTGCGGGTAATTGGTTAATTGATTGGGAATACTCAATAGGGTGGCTTGTATTTTTTAAAGGTATAATTAAAAAATTAAAATTATCATGTGGTTATACTCATTAATTTCTTTGAATGGGATTTTGATAAATGAGTTGTTAAACTCATATGATGTAGTTGAAGATGAATCATCAACATGAGAGGGTATCCTCATTGGTTGAAATGTGATGTATTTAATGATGAAACATCGATATATTGGTGGGTTTACCTATATGGCTTTATTAAATAGGAAAGTAATTCATAAGTGGGTAAAAACATTTTCTTGATAATTATGAGTGGTATAATAACTAAATGAATTGTTATGGTTATATGGGTGGTTATACCATATTGATTTTGTTTATGTCATGATTGAGTTGTGATCATTTGGGGGGGGGGGGGGTAAACCAATGGTAAATTGCTGAATGATTATATGAGTTTTTATACTCGTATGTATAGGATGGAATTGTTTATATTGGTTGGTACACTCATATTGGTTGTTTTGATAATTTTTTTGAAATGAATGAATGGTCGATATATGACATTGACTACATTCCATGGATCTGGAATGCAGAAGTGGATTCCTTGGGTTGATTATGCCCCTTGGGACTTGATTCCATGGGATTCCATGGGTATTGCTTCCCTCTAGGGATGGTTTTCTTGTATTGACATAGGACATGTCTTTACATATTCTCTTAGGTCTCTAAATAGTGTCTAAACCTATTTTCCAATGGGACACTCACGGGACTCGATGTGGATACATTGGATGAGTTCAACGAATCCGACCCTTCATTGACAACATTGCTTATATGGATTCCTTGGAAAAGTTCCTTATATTCGTCTATTCATGGTCATGATTCCTTATATGGATGCCTTAAATCTATTCCTTGGATTAGACCCATTATTGTGTAGATTCCTTATATGGATTCCCTGGATGAGATCCAAGGATCTGTCCCTCATGGTCGAGATTCATTTATACAACATGGTTTTGAGGAATTTGGCACGTTTGAATATACGTCATGGACATGGTAAATTAAATCATGTGTTTATATGGAAAGGTCAAGATGGGTTGACATGTTTGGATAAATGGTAAGGCAATGCGGTTTATTTGTACACCACTTATAGCTACCATTTTATAGGAGCATGATCATTTTTTAAAGGAATTTTTGTGGGACCACATTGGTATAACATTCTTATTAGTTTTCATGCCATGGATATTTCTTCATTTCATTAACTGCTTATGTATTTAGCTGATCACTTCCATTTTTTATTATTATTGATATTAATTAGGGTTTGTCACTGTGGGTGTCGGCCCAATGAGATGTTATCTCAAACCCAACTCAGGGTACCATTGGTACCTGAGTTGGATTTTCTTGATTGGGTGGATATTTACTTATGATTTTTCTTTTTTACTCTTGTACCTGGGAGTTAGGAGCAAAGGACAGAGAATGATCACTATAAGCCTATGGATATCTCCCTGGGTTCATGGGTCATTTCATTATCCTTTTACTAAAATGTAGAACATTATTAATTGTTTACTATTTTCAATTTATGTATCATCATTAGAATTCATTCATTGAATAAACTAGAATTGGACAAACTCCTATATAAATTTGATATTACAGATGACTTCTACAGCATTGAAAATTGTTTTATATACTTCTACTGATATATTTTGCTTGATATTATGGTCTTTTATAGCCATGAACTCTCAATATGAGGCTATAGTCTCCCCAAATACTGTCCTTACACCCTCCATACTAGTCAATTACCTCTCTCATATGTGAAGATGCGCTTGAGGTCATGTGGAAACCGAACCATCTACCTATTTTGTGGAATGTCGGTCCAGAACAATACATTAAATATTGTAATATAATATGTGTCTTAGTAATTTAAATGGGTCCAAAATAACATTTATCAAAATATATGTATGATATAATGATAAAATATTCCACAAATAATATTTAGGTATGTTAAGATATAATTTAAAAACATATAATTTTGATTGACCTGGTAATTCTCTAACCCCAGTTAGCATGATTAGGTTCTTTATTACATAACCTTGGCATGATATATGGAATCATGTCCTAAAAGACCGATCGGTTTAGTATTATTAGAAATAAGATACATACATAAGCTCAACATTAAAACTAGAAAAGAAATACAACAATAATTTATTACATTATAAAAATATAAGGATCCTAGATTATTCATGTAAGTCACTCATAACTAACTTCATCATATCATGGTAAAATGAAACATAAGATGGGAGTGAGCTCAAATGCTCAGTAAGGGTAAGCAATACAGTGTAAGATTACATAAAGATATGGCATGATGAATAATTCAAAACACATGCCTTTAAAAATAACAATCATTAATACATTATGGAAGGAATATGAGATGAGTAAATATTTTCATTATAAAATATAGTCATGGGTATTATAAAAGTTGAATAACCACATGAACCATCATTATTATTCTCGTAATGAGGGAATATATAATGTTAGACATTCAAAAACAATTTTTTATGGACTTGGCCAAGGCGACTAAAAATGATTAAGGCCTTAGCCAAAACCATATATCAGATTGGGAAAAGCCTTTGCCAATTCCATGTCTAATTGTCCCATGAGACCTATCGATGCACTGAGGAGCTACAGTGGGCTCCACCTGTCATATACTGAGTCCAATACATTCCTCATATGAAAAGGTTGAAACATAACATAAACATTCGTATTAAAACTAGGATACCAAATGTCAATAATTTAACCATAAACAATGAATTGTATTAAAATAACATATCCACATTCACAAATATCACAAAAGATTCAATACAATATTGAAGATTTGTATCATAACAAATAAACTTCAAATAAGTTTAAAATCCATCAGAGGATGTTGACATGGAAGAAATGAAAACAATTTGAAAGAAAGAACTCTTTAAAATTTGAAACCATTTAAGAGTCACATATTTATAAAGGAAAACATTTATTTCGAAAAAAAATTATATTCTTGTAAGGTAATCTTCGGTGATTTTATTATGGCGTAAAATTGCAGCACACACCGTATAAGTTAAAAAAAGTTCTTACATTAATTTTGTTAAAATGGTCATAAAGTAACTTATTTGGAAAATGAAAGAACGACTCCTTTAAAAACATATATGGTCAAATAAGGGTATAAATAACATTATCCCATATTCTATTAAATTTTAAAAATATTTTGAATTTCAATTTTAAGAAAACATGGATGTGGATGATAATGTGGTCCCAATAGATACTTACGTAAAAAAACCTCGGATAATTTATAGATTGTGAAATTAACCATTACCTTGTACTTTTACATATTCGAGGGTTTCTTAAAATCTTTTATAACAGTTAAAACATTATGAATAAATTATACAAGAACTATATACATAAATATGATATCATATATGATCCTCTAATATTTCTTTGTTAATAATATTTCAGTAGTATCATTATTTTGGGAGTTAACTGATTCGTTTTCCGTTATATGATTGGTTACATAAGCCATGTTTTTTATGGATAGGATGTATTTGATTAATATATAGAATGATATTATGTTCTTAACCATTATTATTAATAATAAAATTAATATTATTCTTGAATTATTACGATGGTGAAATGAATCTCATCGCGTTCGTGGAGATGGTAATCTGTATGTACACACGAGTGACAATATCATTATACTGAAGGTGAAATCATACGTAACTAGATTTTATATCATCTATACATAATAAATAACATGTTATATTTATTATTTACATAATTTTTACTCATTATTATACCAATCCAAATAATAAAGTGTTTGAATAACAAACAACACCCCGATGTAGACATGGTTAGCCTTATGTACGCACGTATGGTGACATTGTCATTAATATGATTTATTGAAAAATGAATATGTTTGTACCATTTTCATAATAACATCACAATATACAACATATATTGGAGTTATTATTTTATAATGGAAACAACAAAGAAAGAGGAAGTGTATGAATAAAAATACTTGAAATAGGTGATGAAATATTTATCTCTTCTTCGGATTCTTCCTTTTAATTTGATCAATAGCGATCATTAGGTTCCTTTTATGTTCAAAAGAATGCCTCTAGGATGATTGAAAGATTGTTGGGAGGATATCTGGGCCGGTTTAGGCCAAACCAAATGGCTTTTGAGGAGTGAAATTAAGATAAGGTGAAGTGCCCTTTTATAAGAGAGGTGAGGGTCACTTTAGGAAAATTTAGAAATACTATTTTATAATAAATTCATGTTCAGTTTTTATTGGCTAAAAAATTGATTTATTTAGATGATAAGGTAGGGATGGGTCTAAAACCTCTAAACCAGCATGTTTTATATAGGTTTATGTCCCCATATTGTCCATATATGTTAGATTTATCTCATAGTTAAATAGTTTTACATTTACAATGTCTCTTCACATTTTTATATTATATGGTTAATAAACATACTATAAAATGAAAAGAGAACCCCAAGTGATTCATTATTAATATATATAACCTTATATAGGTCCTTTTTCAGAACCATAAATTTTTATGAATATTATATCAATTAATAATATAGTATTTTATTTAAAAACTCTATTATTTCAGTTTTGACAATATATAGTGTTTGTTTTTTAAATGACATTAAAAATTAATCAAATAGAATATAATTTATTTAACCAACCCTAGATTGTCATATTAACCTACAGAATTAGTTTTATTCATCATAAGCCTCAATTTACAATTATTTGGATATTTATAATATCAAATATTTTAATATTTCATTAATATGGTAATTATTGCATCATCATTGTGTCCTAAATAAATTAAATTATCTAATGTCTAAAAATTAAAAATAAAATACCATTATATAGGAAATCATTTTATCTTACTAAAGAATATTTATTGTCTATTTTAAATTGTGTGTAACATAATATTAAAAATGGCTTAGTTATTAAACATTGAATTTTACTCTTTTAACTCATCTTTAATAATAATAATAATAAATGTCATAATCTAATCTAATTGAACCAAATAAAATCATATTTTACACAAAAGGTTTTTTTCTAATTAAACATATCCAATAGTATTAGGACATGTGTTATGGTAATTATGATATCATTTTTACCCTTAATTACCCTATTTACTTTTAACCGTGGTAAATAAAACTCAAAAGTTACTATTCACCCAAAATTATTTTCATCTTATTGAACCAAATTTTTCTAACTGATATTAACTATGCCTCTGTTATTTTTGAAATTCAACTCACCAAAGCGGTAAAATTATTTTTTATGCAAATTTGCATATGCTCCTATGAGGTGGGTAAAAGATAGTAAAAAAGTTCAAAAAATTTTTATATATCTTTACTTATTATAAAATGACTCTAATGAATTACATTGAGCTTATATAGGTATTATGTATCTACTTTGACCTAAATTAAATTTAAATAAAATAAATAAATTTTTTATAAAAATTACGTTTTAACCAATAACGCGGTGTTTTTCACTATTTGTCAAAAATTGAATGTTTTTAGAAAAATACCATGAATTCACCATAAGATAATTTCGATACACTGAATTAAAAAATGAATCCCATTTTGAAAAATAAAATTTATAAAAAATCAAAAGTTGGATATTACTATTCAAAATGGCTAGTTTGATTGGTCATGTTGTGTTAGAATCTCGATGTTGTGTACAATGCATGCAATTTCATTATTCAAAGGGAAACATACCAAGGATGCATGGGGTGTTACATTCTTCCCTCCAAATAATTTCATCCTCGAAATTTCTAGAATACTCCCACACAAAAATATTATGGTTTTTCTTCATCATAAGTTTCTCTAGTTCCCATGTTGCATCTTCCATCTTATGGTTTCTCCATTTAACTTTTACCAGACGAGTGGTATGGTTTCTCAACACGTGTTCTCTAGTATCAATAATCTTGACCTGCTCTTCAAAATAAGACAAATCAGGTTCAAGTTCAATTTCCTCATAAGTGAGTACATGTGTTGGGTCAGGAATGTATTTTTTCAATTGTGATACCTGGAATACATCGTGATCTTTAGAGAGATTTGGTGGCATTTCCAAACGGTAAGCTACAACACCAATTCGTTCTAGAATTTTGAAAGGTCCAATGTACCTGGGACTTAATTTACCCTTATTACCGAATCATATAACTCCCTTCCATAGATACCTTCGAGATAAAATTATCTCCTACCAGAAATTCCAAATACTTCCTTTTATTATCATTATATCTCTTCTTCCTACTTTGAGCTGCTTTGATGTGGGTTTTTCTAATCTTCAGTTTTTCCATGGTATCCTCGACATGTTCTGGGCCCACGAGTTTTCTACCACCTACATCACCCCCATGAAGTTAGTGTGTGACATATCATTCCATATAACACTTCATGTGGTGTCATTTGAAAACATGAATGGATGTTATTGCTATTGGAATATTCTACCAAAGGTATATATTGATCCCACATACCTCGAAAGTTTTGTCAGTAAGATCTCATCATGTCTTCTATGGTTTGAATAGTCCATTCTGATCGTCCATCAGTTTGAGAATGGTGGAAGGTGCTCAAAAAATGTTCAGTATCCAAGGATTTCTAAAGACGTTTCTAGAAACATGATGTAAAATGGGGATCACGATCAGAAATGATCGATAGGGGTACTCAATGAAGTCATAAAACTTCATTAATATAGAGTATTGCTAAACGTTCAAGTGTTAAATCTTCCCTTAGAGCGAGAAATTTTTTTGACTTGTTAAGACGATCATCAATGACCCATATTTCATCATTCCCTCTTGGAGACTAATGTAGCCCGATGACAAAGTCCATGGTAATATCTTCCCATTTCCACTCAGGTATTTGAAGAGGTTCCATGACTCCTTTAGGATGTTTTATTCTAGCTTTAACTTGTTTGAAAACCATACATATTGACATAAAATCATCAATCTCACTTTTCATGTTGTCTCATAAAAATGTTCTTTCAAATCACTATATATCTTGGTGCTCTCTAGGGATATAGAGAAATTCTATATATAAGCATCATCCAAAAATTCCCGTTCTAGATTAGGTATATTGGGATCATAATGTCTATTAACAAATATCAAAATTCCATCTTCATATATGGATTCACTCAATCTCTCATCATTTATAGATTTAAAAATCTTTTGAAACTCCTCATCATAAGTCTAAGAAATCATTATCCATTCTAGTAATGATAGTTTGGATACCATTTGAAAAAATATTGTTTATTCACCTTCCCTAGTTATTATCATATCCATATATACTTGATCCATAAAAATAGGATACCTTTCAACTCTCATCTTGTTCCAAAATCCATGGCCTTTTCTACTCAAAGCATATGCCGCCTTATTTTCCTTCCTCGGATGGTGGTGTATAGTGCGATCATAGTCCTTGAGTAGTTCGATCCAAAGTTTTTTCCTCATGTTGAGTTCGTTCTGTGAGAAAATATACTTCAAACTCTTGTGATCAGTCTAAATCTAAAATTTCTCACCATTGAGATAGTGTCTCAATAACTTATGAGGGAAGATTACAATAGGTAACTCAAGATCATGAGTGTGATAGTTTTGATCCTGAATTTTTAACTGTCGTGATGCATAGGTAATAACTCAATCCTTTTTCATATGGACACAACCATGTCCTTTCTTTGAAACATTACTTTAAATAACAAACCTGTTGTTCATTAAAGATTTAGTCAGAATAGGATAATTATATTATATTCATTTCATTTCATCAAAAAAAATTCACACTAGTTTTTCCAAAAAAAAACCCTTTACATGTGATCTTGGTAAATGGGTTAGCCAAGAGGGAAAAATTATGGTTGAAACGTCAATAATGACCTGCTAAATCAATAAAACTGTTTACCTCAGTTCTTCTCATCGGTGCTGGCAATTCATTGATTTCCATGGTCTTTGAAGGATCAACATAGATTCCATTTTAGAAGGCAATATGGACCTCAAAATAAATCTCTTGAATCTCGAATTCACTCTTGCTAAACTTCATGTATAATTCATTTCATCTAAGAGTCTTCAGAATAATGCGCTAGTGATTTTTATGATCTTCGTAGCATTTGGAGTATACAAATATATCATTGATAAATACCACAACATATTAATCTATATGTTCATTTATTACTCTTTTCATTAGATATTTAAAGATATAGGGTGGATTAGTTAATCAAAAAGGAATTACTATAAACTCGTAATGCATGTACCTGGTTCGAAATGCTATTTTTTGATTTTTTTTCCTTCTTCACACACAACTGATTATATCCATATCGAAGTTAAATCTTTGATAAATATTGAGCTTTATGAAGTTGGTTTAATTAATCATCAATGCAATTTAGGGGATAATTTTTCTTTATTTTTGTATCATTGAACTCTATGTAGTCAATGCACAACCTCATAGATCCATATTTCTTCTTAACAAAACGGACAGGGGATCCCCATAGAGAAACACTTGGGATAATAAATCCCTTATTACTCAATTCCTATAATTGTTTCTTTAGTTTCACTAAATCCACATTTTCCATTCTATAAGGGTTATTTGATATGGGCCTTGAACCTGGAATTAAATCAATGGAAAACTCAATTTCTCGTTATGAAAGATGTCAATGTAAATCTTCTGGAAACACAACAACATATTCTAGAAAAATATGTATGTCCTCAATTCAAACCTACTTTTCCTCACCCATAATTTTTTAATTCTCCTCCTGCCCAATAATTGAATTTAGTAGAGCTACTTGGGTGGATCTAGATTAGAAACGGATGGTGACGTTTCTGCTCTAAAGATAAGTTACTCTTTGTCATCATCAAAAATTGTAACCTCCTTCTTAAAATAAATTTTTGCATCATGGTTTGAAAAACAATCCATACCAAGGATTATATAAAATTCAATAATGTGTATGATGATTAGATCAGTAGATTAATATCATGTACATTCCTTAATGGGGACCGATTCACAAAATATTATTGCAATGATACATCCATTATGAGTTTTGACTAAAAACTCCTTTGTTAAATCAAATTGTAAATATCTAATTTTCTAAGAAAACTGGGATGAGATGAATTAGTACGATGATATAGAATTAAATAATGCATTGTCTAAACTTGTGGAAACATTATGTTACTTTCAACCATGTCTTTCGAAACTTCATCCTCAGTAGTAGTGATCACATAATCTTGGCCTTGATCCCTTGGCCTTTTCCGAGGTAAGATTTCTTGACACTTTGGACATTCATTTGCGTAATGTCCCATCTCCCTACAATTGTAGCATTGAATATTGGTAGCTTCTTTCAACCCCTTACAATCACTAGAAAGATAGACTTTCTATCCACATTTGTAGCATACTTCTTTTCCTTTAAGACAAGCATCTGGGTGCTTCCTTCAACAATTATCACATGTTGGAAATTAAACTCTCCCCTTATTCCCATTTTTCTTATTTATTTTTTTAGAGTGTTCATAAGATCACTTCTTCTTTTTCTTGTCTTTAATGTCGTAAGGATTAGAGTATTATTTTTTTGTCTTGATAGCACATGACATATTATCTATATACAATGAGAAGGATTGTGAGACTAAAGATCAATAGAGAAATGGGTTTAACCCATCAATGAAATGATCAATCTTATTTCATGGTTTATGTATACAATCTGTAGTATGCATTCCTAACATTGTAAGGTTAGCTTCAAACTTTGGGACATTCTCGTCCTCTTTTTGTCTCAAACTCAGAAATTGTCTTTCCATATCCACTCTATGGTCACAATGAATGTATTTTTCGAAGAAAAGCTCTTTAAACTCACACGATTACATACATGATTCTTCTTTATCCTTCTTTTCTGTTTTGAATTAATGGCCACAATTGATATTCATCTCCGATGAGGCGATAAACTACCATGGAAACTTGTTACCTTTCGCCGCAACGCAAAGTATGAAATTTTTTCTATAAGGAACCTATCCATTGTTCATCTACAAATGGATTTTTAGACCCATTTAATGTTGGTGGTTGTTTACTCATGAAGAAATCTAACATTGATACTCTGTGTTGTTGATATGGGTGCTACATACGGGTGAATTTATTATTCAAAAATAGTGTGATTTGTCCTCGTACACTGATAAGCTGATCTACACCAGTTACATCACCAACTCCGCTATAATTATCTTGAGAAGGAGGGAATTCCCTATATGGATTACATGCATTGATACATATTCCATTTCATCCACTATGAATAATTTATAATTAATGGCATACAATAGATTAGTTTATAAACCACAATACATAATTCCGAACATGTAAAAAACATACCATAAATTGAACAGATTATCGATATAATCCATAATCATAAAAATGTTTTCTTTGAAAAGGTACTTAATCATAATTCCTTCATAATTATTTTTAATGAAAATGAGATTTATCCTAAGAATATCCCCTGGGAGTGTCGTAACCAAGAGTGCATCACGACCTGTTTTCGTCCACCAGTTCTTTTTTGAGTCTAGCTCAAAGCGGTGTTTTTGGGTTTTACCCCTAGGTACATATGTCCTAGAGCCACCTCTACCTTCTCATATCTAGACTGAGATGTATTTTTTTGGAAAACTCACAAAATCAATACAATACCAAAATTCTATGATGTTATTCTATACTAATCCTCAAAGTATATCTTAGGGTAATGATCTCTAATCAGAAATTTCCAAATCTAGTTTCAAATATTTGTACTAAACTTCCTATAATAAAAAATGTCACTCCATAACCATAGTTACCCAATGTCAGTGCATTATTTCATAACATTTTCAAGATGGAAGTAATCATGTCCGGAAAGACTGATCAATTTAATATTCTTGGAAACAAGATACATACTTAATTTCAACATTACCACTTGAAAAGAAATATGACACTAATTTATTCCATTAGAAACATCCAAGACTCTTAGATTATTCCATCAGGTCAATCATAACAATATTCATCATATTTTGTAAAAATAAAACATAATAAATTGGTGAGATCAAATTCTTAGTACAGGTATGCAATATATCATAAGCTAATATAAACATTAGGCATGATGAATAATTCAAAAAACATGACTTTAAAAGTAATAAACCTAAACACTTGATTGAAGGAATATGAGCTATGTAAATAATGTAAAAATAAAACATAGTCATGGGTATTTTACTAGTTGAATACCACATGAAACATCATTATTATTTTCATAATGAGTTCTTGTATAATATCAGACATTCTAAAAAAAATTGAAGGCCTCGGCAAAGACGTCAAAAAATTATTAATGCTTTTTTCAAAACCGTATTTCAAATTGGGAATGGACTCGATAAATTTCACATCTAATTGTCTCATGAGACCTACCAAAGTACTGAGGAGAAATAGTGGGCTCCACTAATCACCTACTATGTCCTATATATTCCTCATATGAAAAGGTTGAAACATAACATAAACATGTGTATTCGAACTAGCATATGAATTGTCAATACTTTAACCATAAACCCTAGATGGTATAAAAATAACACATCCACAGTAAAACATTTCAGAAAACCTTCAATACAATATGGAAGACTTGTATCATAAATAATAAACTTCAAACATGTTTAAAATTCATCAAAGGATATTGACATATATGGAATGAAAACTATTTTAATGAAATATCTCTTTCTATTTGGAAACCATTTAAGAGTCACATAATTATAAAAGAAAACATTTATTTTGAAAATATTATTATAAACTTACCAGGGATGCTTCGATGATGTTATAAAAGTAGAAAATATCCTCACCCGTCATATAACATAAAATAACATTCTTACCTTACTTTTGTTGAAAATGTCATAAAGTACATTGTTTGAAAAATGATGAAAAGATTCCTTTTATAGAATATAGGTTCATATAAGGGTATAAATTAATTTAACCCATAGTCTATTATATAGTAAAAATGTTTTGAAATACATTTTTAAGAAAACATGGATGTGGATGAGAAAGAGGTCCTAGTAGATAATTACGTAATAACAGCCTCGGATAATAAAGAGATTGTGAAATTAACCCTTACTTATTTACATTTATTTAGGCAATGGATTTTTGACCTCTTGTATACTAGTTAAAATATTGTTACTAAATTATAAAAAAACTGTATTGATAAATATGATATCATATATGATCCTCTAATATTGCTTTGTTAATAATATTTCATGAGTTTCATCGTTTCAGGTGTTAACTGATTCATTTTAATTTATAGGCTTGGTTACGTAAGCCATGTTTGTTTTGGATAGGATTTATCTGATTCATATAAATAATGATATTATTTTTGTAATCATTATTTTTAATCATAAAAGGAATATTATTTTTTAATGATTAACATGGGGAAATGAATCTCATCGCGTTCGTCAAGATGGTAATCCGTACATACGCAGGAGCGAAAATATAATTATACTGATGGTGAAATCGTATGTATTTGGAAGGTATATCATATATAAAGAATCAATAAGATTTTATATTTATTATTTAAATTAATTATACTCATTATTATTTTCATCCAAATACTGAAGTGTTTAAATAACAAACTACACCACGATGTGGAGATTATAAGTCTTACGTACGCATGTTTGGTCACTTTGTCATTGATATGATGGATTTAATAATGAATATGGTTGTAACATTTTTATAACAATATCACAGTATATAAAAGATACTAGATTAATTATTTTATAATGGAAACAACAATGATAGAGGAAGTGGAAGAAGAACATAACGTGAAAGAGGTGATGAAATATTTACCACTTCTTCGGGTTCTTCCTTTTGATTTGTTCAAAAGGGCTCCTTTGGTTGACTTTATGACCAAAGAAGGTATTATAGTATGATGGGAGAAAAGTTGGGAGGATATTTGAGCAGGTTTTTTCCAATAAAAAATGATTTTGAGGTATGAAATTAAGTGAAGAGGAAGTTCCCTTTTAAAAGAGATGTAAGGGTCACATTAGGAAAATATTGAAATATTATTTTATCATAAATTCATCATCAGATTCTCATGGATCCAAATTGAATTATCTAGAGGATAAGATGGGTATGGGTCAAAAAACTCTCACCCAATAGGTTTTAAACAGGTTTAGGTCACCATATTATCCTTATATTTTGTATTTAACTCTTAGTAAAATAGATAACATTTACCATGTCTCTTTTTAATTTTATATTATATGGTTAATAATCATAATATAATCCACCAAGAGAACCCCAACTGGTACATTATATATATATATATATATAACTTTATCTATTTCCTTTGGCCGATCCATAGATTTTAATGAATATTATATCAATTAATATTATTGTATTTATTTTAAAAACACAATAATGCCAATTTTGACAATATTTAGTATTTGATTATTTTCTAAAGACATGAATACTTTATCACTTAGAATAAAATTTATATATACAAAAATATTATTTCATAATAAATTATAAAATTAGGGTAGTTAATCTGAAGTCTCAATTTACAATTTTTTGGATATTTATAATATCAATTATTTAAATATTGCATTAATAAGGTAATTACTGCATCATCATTGTGTCCAAAATAAATTAAATTATTTAATGTATAAAATTTATAAATAAAATAACATTATGTAGGAAATCAATTTATCTTTCAAATAATTTTTATAGTAGAATTAATAATCTGTGTAACCCTATATTAAAAATGATTTAAATTTTAAACTTTGAATTTAAATATTTTAACTATTCTTTAAATAAAACAATAATAAATGTCCTAATTTCATCCAAGTGGACCAATTGGGAGAGTATTTTATTCCTAATGTTTTTTTTCGAATTACATTTATCCAATAGATTTTGGACATGTGTTAGGGTAATTATGATATCATTTTTATCCTTAATTACCTGATTTACTTTTAACAGTGGTAAATAAAAGTCGAAAGTTACTATTAATCAAAAAATATTTTCATCATAATGAACAACATTTACATACTGATATTAACAATGTCTCTTAGGTATTTGAAATTCAACTCAGAGAAGTGGTAAAATTTTGTATTATGCAAATTTTCAAATGCTCCTAGGAGGTGGGTAAAAGACTGAAAAAGATCAATAAATTTTTTATATATCAAAACATATTATCAAATGACTCCAATGAATTAAATTGAACATATATTGGTATAATGTATCTATTTTGACCTAAAATAAATTTAAATAAAATAATTAATTATTTATATAAAAAGTCGGTTTTTACCAATAACGCATTATTTTTTATTATTCATCAAAAATTGAATGTTTTAAGAAAAATACTAAATATTCAACATAAGCTAATTTCGATATTCCGAATTGAAAAATGAAGTCCATTTTGAAAAATAAAATTTATAAAATTTATAAAAGTGGGTATTACTATTCATAACGGCTAGTTTGATTGGTCGTGGTGTGTTAGAATCTCGAAGTTGCGTATAATGTAAGTTATTACATTATTGAAAGGGAAACGTACCATGGAATCTTGGGGTGTTACAGAACCCATGATTAACCTATTTTAATGTTAATAATGATAATTTTTTTTAAATATTAAAGTTTTTATATATTTTTTATATGATGAATCACGTATATTTAAAATTGTTTAAATTTAAGACATTTTAACATCAAAATTTCACTCATTAAAAAATTTATTTATTATCATTCAATTTAAAAATATATTATTTAGCAAAAAAGGCTTATATATCATTTTTGATACTATTAATTTTATATCTCATTAAATATATGAATATAGTAGTGGATTTAAAATATAAAACCTCAACAAACCATAATCTGTTGTATTTATCTATGAAATTCTTGTGAAAAAATACATCTCCCCATAAAAATATTACATTTATTATTTTTAATATCTCTAAATTTATTTTCTTACATATAGCATTAGCATTTTGTTAGTGTTGAATATTAATTTAATTTAATTTTTTCTTCACTAATGTTTTTTTCAAAATTTATTAATAAAATTAATTTATATTTAAAACAAACCTTTTAAATAAATATTAATTAATTATTAATTTCAAAAAATATCATTAATATTAAAATCATGGAAGTGATATTTTTTACATTACCTTTACAAAAATGATTATAAAGGAACACATGATAGGATAATGGAAAAAGGACACATTTTTTTAGTCAAGATGATTATGGAAGAAATGGGCTCAAAAAAATTAATGGAAGGAATTTTATTTGAATTGATATCATTTCATATCAAATTATTTTCAACCCTAGTTAACCTATTTTACCTTTATGTTGTTAATAAATGTTATTGTTATTAATGTTTTTTGTGAAAAACATAAATGGGTTATATTTTTCTAATTTGGATCCCATGATTCTAAATATATAAATAATTTTATAATATTAATTTTTTATAAATATTTGAAATTAATTTTAAGTAAAAACACCATGCACAAAAGAATTTTTTTTTATAGAAAAAAGCATTTTTGTGCCAAAAAATGACCTTATACCAAAATCAAGTATAATAATGATTCTAATTTAATAAATAATATTTTATATAAATAGATAATACTTATTCTAAGTTTATATTAAATTAAAATAAAGATTATACTTTGGAATTACCTTATTTAAGGGTATCAAATCACAGTTTAACAGAAATCATAAACTAGCAATATTCACGAAAAAATAATTATTTTCGTATAAATATCAAAATGAACTCATAAGATAATATTTAAATAAAGAATTCAAAAATTATGAGTAATTTTATATTTAAATTTTTTAAATTCCCAAAAACTAATTAAAGTATTTTATTAAAAAAATAACATTTTTGGTATGAAATTTATGTTTGAAGAAATAAATATAATTACTGAATAAATTAAAGAAATATTATTTTTAAATTTTTCATGTCTAGTAAATTTATATATTTTTCATTATGTGGTGACTTTTATTGATATCTTTCAATATAATTCCTAGGATATAATAGTCAAAAGATAATTCTATTTACTAGTACTTTTAAAATTGGTTTTGTAAGTCGTATACGCTATAAATCACATTGTTCTAGTAAAATTAAAGGATATTAAAAACTATTGTCATTAAAAAAAATTCAACTATTCAATTTGAAAATGATCTCTCTAATCGAAGTATTGTTAGTGGCACTGACCCTAGTATCTTTGAGATTGTTTATGCTTAATTACATGGAATAACTTACAAGGTTTCATATCCCAATGAAAAAAATAGTCTAATTTTCTTTTCTAACTAGTTACATACTTGATTCAGATATTACATATGATAACATAAATTTTAACATAATATTTTTTGGGGAATTCAAATATTCCTTCCATAATATCCTTAAAGATCAATCATAGTAAACTTCATTGTTTCTTGGGAAAGGAAAGAAATTATTATCTAAAATTCCCAGTAATAGAAATGTACAATGGATGCTACCGTGAATGAAGAAATATAATAAATATGGAAAATTAAATAATTGAACACCCATTTCATGTAATAAATAATCAATGAAGGAAGTGAAACCAAGTAGAATATCAATACAATAAATATCATGGATAACAATAAATATTGAAATAGAAATTAGTGATATACATTTTATTTATTTAATTACATGATTACGATAAGAAGATAAGGAATAAAAATATGGATGAATCAATAATTTTTTAAAAAAATTATGAACAATTAATAATTAAATTCATCTATATATAATATCATTTTTAAAATATCATGGATAATAATAATAAATAAAATGATGTAAATGATTACTATTTGGAAATCATGTATTTTGAACATAATACCTCTACCATCTTGACCACTCACAACAATTTTTAAACTACCGGGTGAAAATCCACCAGTTATGGCCAATATATTTCATGTAAGAACCCCAATTCCCATTTTTGACTACTAATTCATCGAGGTGTTATCTTTAACTGGGCACCATCGGTGTGTTTCATATCCATAAAATTCCCCATATATCAAATAATCATTTTTATTCATAGACATTGTTATTTATCATCAAATATCCTCGTCGAGTATATGAAAATGATTTATCAATATTTCCACAATCATCAAATAAAATATTACTAAAAAACATTATATATATAAATGACATATGGTTTATGAAATATGAATACCCATTCTAAATAATTCAGATGTTTAGGGGAAACTTAACGTCTAATGATCATTGGAACGTGAATATTTCAAGAGGATGTTAATGACTAAAAAATGAAACAGTGAAGTGAATTTGAATACTATATTTTTATCAAAATAATAATAACAAACAAATAGAAAAATAATAATGATATCAATATATACCCATTAGAGTATGAATAAATAGATATTCTTATTTATGAGTATATTTATCATAAAAATGGATTTATTATAATTCTTCAGGAAAATATCATTTTTTTAATTTGTTTTTTTTTTAAAGAATATTGTATAATAAGTCACATTAAAAATCACATTATATAATTATTAATTTTCAGAATATTAGGAAAAACTTTTGCGTTAAAATAACCTTTTAAATTTTCAATGGATGCATAAAATAAATTTTGGTCATCTTGATGGGTAATTCTTTATATTCTGTAAAATTTTAAAAGAAAATATCTATTATTATATAAATATGTTATAAATTATAATTTTCATTAATAAAAATGAATATTAATTTTTTTTAATTTATTTGTTTTTATTAATTGTCTTAATAAATTATTCAAAATTAGTTAAAAATATTTATAGAAAACTTGGTTTTGAATGAAAAGTAGTTTTCTGGACGAAGGGTTGAAAAAGTGGAATTTAAAAAAAAAATCTCATAAATGTTATGTGGAAGAGAAAGTAAAAATGTTACTATTAATTACATATTTTATGGGAAACCCTAGGTGGTGATAAATTTGTTTTAAGGAATATAGAAAAATTATTTCCTTCAATGGAAATAAAAGTATAAACAAAATTGATTAGAATTATACATGAAATGGACCCTTATGATATTCATAACATTAATATGAGAATTAATCCCTAAAACGATTATGTGTATATGTTTTATATCAAAATAGATGAATTTTAAATAAATTATAATATGTAAAAAAAATTTAACACATATATTTCATGAATATCAAATTAAAAAATGATTTAATATAAACATATGAATTGAATAAGAGATATAAAATTATTTACCAATTGGTGACGTGTAAGACAAATATATTTATATAAACTAATTCAAAAATAATTATAAAACCCCACAAAAACTGAATTATTTATGAAATTAAAATTTAAAGGGGTTGTAAACATAATATATAAAAGATACTAGATGTATACTACTATAGTATGACCATATGAAAGGAAATTGAGATGAATTACATTAAATCAGGCTTCCTTTTAGTTGAATGTGATATAACATCTTGTATAGTATTTTTAATAATGGTATTATTATAAAATATAACATTATTAATATTTATAATATCATATTTTATCTTTTTATAACATATTTCACCTAATTGATTAATTATATTTTATAAAATTTAGTGATTTCGATGTCAATTGCTCTGTTTAATCATGGATATTTTTTCTTCAGTTATTTGTTATATCACATGTTATATTGTAATATGATTTAAATAATAATAATTATGATATATTTTTCATAATTTTCAATCAATTTTTCTCCATAACAAACCAAGAATGACCAATAAGATAAATTAAGCTTGTTACGATCACGGAGACATTAGGTCATGTGTACGCTTGAGTAATGTTTTCATTTTTAAATGATAATTAGAGAAATGAGGATTCTGATATTTTATTATTATAGAATGATCAAACTATGATATATAATATATTATTTATTTAAATATTATTATATATATTTTTGGTATGGTGATGTAAATAAGTCCACATCATTTAATGATTGTGTTAGTCCACACGTACAAAAATGGTGTTATGGTCTTTTGATGAATGAAAAGGTATCATATAAAATGATATATATATATATATATAATATTTTTAGATTGATAATTATACTATGAATATCACAATTACATCATTTATATCACATATAATTATTATAATTTTCATTATTACCATCCATGTTAAGAGTGACTGAAAGATGAATCCCAATGCATTGCGTGGGGGTAGTCTTCTATATACAAGAGGTACAATATCATATCCACTATTGAATGAAAAAAATATATGTATATTTATTATAGTTAAATGATAGGTATAAATATTTTAAATATACAATATATATAAATATATATTAATTACATCTACTTATTCCATTGTGAATTGTTGTAATGAAAATATGAATGGAATGGGTCCATGTGTGTGTTTTATGTCGTACCAACATATGAGTATTTCATAGCTAATTTGATGGATGTGGAGTTGGTTGATGGTGATTATATTATTATAATAAAATAAAATTATATAAATGATAATGTGGTTATTATATCATCGTCATTTAATAATTATTGATTGGGGTGGTTGAATAAATTAAATAAAAATGATTATTTATGAATGTATCATTTTATTTGGGTATCCTCCCTATGATTCAAGTATATCATTCCCATGATGTATTTATACACAGAAATTAGATATAGAATTTTATATGAAAGAATTTTTGAAATTTTTTTGGATGGTGTTAGTAGAAAGAATTTGGTTTAGGTGTGTAATGAAAATAAGACAGAGGAAGGCCTTTTATAATTGTTGTGTGTGGAACACTAGTAGTATTTTGAAAAGAGTCAATCATAACCAAAATTTTATAAGTAAATATTCCCCTTAAATAGTCCATTATAAAACCTATAATAGATAATGTTTAACTGTTTCCTTGATATGTTATTTTTATATGTTGTTAGATAATGTTTAACACTTATCATCTTAGTTTAACACATCGGTAAATTCATTTTATTACCTTAACATTGTTAAATATTGTTTACATTATTTAATACAGAAATTGGTAAAAAAAATTGTTGACCATATTACAAAGTTTAAATTATTATTGTTGAAAATATGGAATCTAGTTTTCCAAATAAATTCACAAATTTTTCAATATTAAATTTATTATTAATGGCACATACACGGTGAGAAAATAGGTTTTTTAAGAGAAAATGTTGAAAAGTTTTAAGAAACAATTTATCAATATTCATTATAATTATGATAGTTATGACCTATATGTGATTTATTTACATAATATTTGACTAATTTTAATTTAAAATTATATAAACTAAATTATCATTTTTAACAATTTAATCAAAAACGATGTTTTGAATTTAAATTTCATACATTTACCTATTTATTAAATAATAAATACTTTGAAAAAAAATCTTACAATTATAAATATATGATTTTTGGAATATATATTTAAAAAATGTAGTTTAATTTTTAAAATAAATTTTTAAATGTGATCAAACATAATTTTAAATTATGTGTGAAAAACACGAATGGACAATCTTTTAGAAAAACAATATATTTATAGAATTTTTTGTTTTCATTAATATAATAATTAATTTATTAGTAATAAATATATAACAACATAATTTCTATATACTATATATTTTTTATAATTATCTACTAATATTCATAACCTCATAAATAACTATTATGTTATAATGGTCATGTATAAATAATATTTTAATAATGTTTCCTCATTTTTTAAACTCTTTTATTATAATAGAAGGAAAAAAATGTTTTTCATGTAATGCATGATAGTAATGATATTTAATATATATTAAAATAAAATTCATAATTTCTAATGGAGTTATAGTTTCATCAATATTTTTTTCTTTTTCATATACATGATCTAATACTATTTCCTTAATTCAATATGTCGAGGTGTTAATTATCCCTAAATTGAATAAATTGAAACAACATAATTTTAAATTTATATCAATAATTAATGGATTGTAATTTGTAAATTTCATTGTTTACAAAACAACATTGTAAACATGTATAATAAAAATCCTCATAATAAGAGATATAAGGAATTGAAAATGTGACATGGTATAACCTATTAGTAGATCATTTCATAATAGAATAGTGGTGGATAGTGATGATGTTGAATTAGTTGAAAATAATATATAATTATATCCAGTTATTGAGAACATTAATTATAAGTAAGTAAATCATTAATGTATAGTTAATTTCCTAAAACCATAAATCAATAATGGATCGTAAAATTCCTAAAACCATAAAATTTTGATGACTTAAAAGGGAATCTAATTGATCGAATATAATTGGAATACGATAAATTTTATTATTTATGATCCTTTTCCTTATGTTGATGAAATATTACACAAAATATGATTATAAGGAAACATATTTACATGATACATTTCTATTTCAAAACAGAAATTTAAACATGTTTTTATAATTTAATAAATATCCAATTTATCCCTTACACAATGAAATGAATATCTTAAAATGAATTATTTTGCCTCTAGAACTAAAATTAAATTTTAGTACAGAATATGATTCATTAATGAGTGGAAATTATTTCCATCCATCTCTATCTATTTTCTAACACCAACATGGTCAAAATATGTAATCTAAATTAATATATTAATCTCTAAATCTCAAAATTAAATCCACATGTATATCATAATTGTTTGTCATATTTGTAAACTAAATAAAATGGCATATTTAACATGAAATCACATAGGGTAGGGGTAAGTGTTAAATCATTATCATACTTAGGTCATGGGTTCATGGACCAAGACATTTCTAGACATCTCTTTTTTTACCCAACATATCGGTAGGGGTATGATATATGTATTTTCCATTTTCTAAAACCATGTTAACATAATTTATATAACTTTATAAAATATTATGGAAATCTTTTAAAAACATAATCATTATGTATCCATTTCACAATGGTTTTCAATATAGCTTAATTTATTTTTCAAAGTCTAATAATTGTTTAGACTGTTATTAAAATCTCATTAGTGGTCTTGTTAACTTAAAATATTATCAATATCAATATATTTATTATTATAAAATGTTAATTAATAATTCCAAAATTAACTTTTCAATAATAAAAATATACTTACAATAAATTTCTCCCAAAATATATTTAATTATAGAGGACTCCCATAACATAAAACGAAAAGAATAGTTGTATAAGATTTTAAAAATTAAATCAATATTAAATTCATAAAAACATGATTGTATTAATAACTATTATGTTAATGAATACCTAAATTCGTTAAAAATTTTAAATAATCTTTACATGTTTTCTAAATCATAGCAGCAAAATAAAATTGGTAAAAAATATTATTTTTCAATTTAATTCATGAACAAAACTAAATAAATATTCCATTCATTTATGTTAATATATGTCCCTAATTGTTTAATAGTTTAACCTTAATATGAGGGAATTGAATCAGATAATTCCCATGTTCTCCACATATAAGAGAAAAAACTAAAAATAGATCAATATGATGTGATTTATTTCCTTCCATTGTACCGTTCACCTTTCATCTGAATTTATTTTCTTTATTACCTTATATTACATAAAAAAATCATTTTCTGATTACATTGGGACACCTGATATTCAATCCAAGGAACATTTGTTTCAACCACGTTCATTTCGTGTAATCATCTATTCAAACAAATAACAATATTTTCAATGTAATGTGAGAATTTGCCTAAAATTTTTAACTAGGTGTATCAAATTTGGTTCATGGTAAATCACATTTTCATTCATCAAGAAATGATTAGACAATAACAATGTCTACTTTCTAGTTATTTCCCTTAGGTAAATCTATTTCAGAACAACATTCCCATGTTTTTTCCAGATAGGGATGTATTTCAATGAAAAAACAAATAATCTCTACGGTAAAAAATCATTAAGATGTACTTCTATACATATCACCAATTTCATTAATATGGTTATGGTCCCTAATATATATTTCTAAATTTAGTTTCGAATGATTTAAAAAATAATCTATTTGATAAAAACTATAGAGACTCTGACCCTAGAAGCCTAGAGCCAGTGGCTACTTCATTAAATTGGAATAATATATAAGGAATCCTATTCCACAAGACCAAATAATTTTTTAGTATTAGAAAAATCATTACATAATTCAATTTCATATTATATTTAAAAAAAATTACAAGATAATGTGTTTCTGAATCACATTATTGCGTCTAGCATATCCTTTCCTATCAATAACATAGCACCCCACATATTCAAGGAAGTGGAAACAAAATATGGGTGAGATAAAATTATATTTATATGTAAATTATAGAAAACTATAAAAATGATCTATATCAACAATTTTATGGTGATCTGGATATATCTTTCATGATATCTATATTTTTATTATTTTTGTGTCTTTATGTATACTTGAATCCATGGTTTTAAAAAAACCATGAAAATAGGTTTCATTTTTTTCAATACTCTAGCATGTGTCCCCTTCTCCCAATAACCCTAATCCAACTATCATTAGGATTCCTCACACCCATGAAACATACAGATCTCCTATGAAACCCTCCTACCATAACTCCCTCCCTGAATCTCTCCTTGACTCTTCTCCTGAACATTTCCCCCAACAAATCACCACCATCCCACCTCAATACCTTTGATGCTGACAAAGATTACCTTATCCCAACCACCCTCCCTAATTCCACCTCTTATGCCCTAAAATCTATATAACCCTAACCCATCATTATCCTTCTCTTCCATAATACATTCCCTGTATCATATCCTAACTCCTCTCGGTATCCAACATCCTTTTTCTATGGGTTCCCTCTTCCTACCATCCATTCCCCTCCCCCACACATTCACATTCCACTCAAACCAAGACCTTCCCTCAAAACCCCAACACCCTTCCTCTATATTTTGTTTAATTTAGTATTTTATTAAGGAAATAATTCATATTTAAATGCTTCTAATTTACTTTATTATTGTTTCCAACATCCACTATTCAATTATGCTATCAGAAATATCCAAAAATCATTCTTTGTAATTTTATTTGAAAACTACACCCTTTGATTTTTTTTGTTTTGAATGGTAAGATGTTTTACGTAAATCAATATATTATTCGATATGAAATTAGGATACATGAAATCCACTATAGAATATAATTATAAAATGAATAATATTATTTTTTCTGTTATGTTGTTCCAAAATGTTTTGAAATTATAAAATTACTAATTGTGTTTCATTACTTTTTCAGTAGAAAAAATTCAAGCAATTGTACCTTGGTGACATAAATTTCATAATTATTAGTTGGTTAATTTTCTATTAATTCTGTTATTCCTACATGTTTTTCAACTATGTAGCCGTGAACACTGTATATTTTTAATTATATTTAATCTTTACATGATAATTGAATCCTTGTCCTCTATGAGATGTTATGGGATTATACCATTAGAGAATTCCTCATTCAATTTGTGTTTGATGACCTATCACATTCTCATTATATTAATATGTGTCTATATGTGAAATATGGAATTTTTAATTATTTAAAATTATTTTTTTGATTCCTTAATTGGTAATTAGAATAATTGGTAAAAAATAGATTTTTTTGTGATTTTTATAATGATTATCATGGCACTAATATGGTGATATAGGGTTTGAATGATGTTTGGACATTATTAATCTAATGAATTTGTTAGAGAACGGTTAATATTAAATTCATATAACAAATAGTCATTAATGTGATAATTTTATATATGAAAACAACCAAAATATGAATGAATTTGAATAATGGAATATTACTTATTGAGAAATGGTTTTTAATTTTATTTTCAGAAATTATAAGTTCCACTATGTTTTTATGAAATTTATAAATATATCATGGTGGTTTTTAGTGGTATATTTCAACCTGAAAATTTTCTATATGTAGGTTGATATTTTGATTTAAGAGGGATAATCATGTTAATACTAATTTGGTAAATAAACCACAACATTTAAAGTTGAAATTTTTTGGGGCCATTAATAATTCAGAAGAAGTAATACTATATCAGTTTTGTTTCAGGTATGAGAAGTTCATTCCCTTAATAGTGATATTTCTAATTATCATTGATTATATTCTATCTCTTCTTATAATCATTTTTGAACCTATTTAATTCTTATTACATAATTTGTAGTATGAAAAATGGTCTTTCTTTTTTAATCATCATCTAGAGTAAAAGTAGTTTCGTATTATGGGTTATATATAAATTTAATTTTATGTTATATTAAATTTTTTAATTAATTTTCATGTGTAATTTTCTACTTGTTACAACATATGCATTTTATTTAATGATTTAATTGTAATATACTTTATAAGTTATTGATAAAATGGAAATGAAATAACACAGTAATATATTAGTCTTCATAACATACTTATTATTTCTATTTGTATGTGTTATTATCAACTATATATTTTACATTCAGAAAATTCGGAATAGTGTGTATCTTTAGGCCATTATTCATTCCATATAAATGAAACTACTACATGGTTTCAAGTTTTAGAATTATTTTCCCTTAGTAAATGTATTTATAATATTCATTTTTTTCATTCCCTTATTCTATTAATTTTTATGCTTTGTTGTTTTTATATTCAATATTATGTATAAAAAATAACCATTACTATCATAGGATCATAGGTAATAAAAATAGACTATGAATTTGGTCTGTATATTTCCACAATGAGATGTTTCTAATTAAAGGATTTTTATTGGAATCAATTTGATAATTAACTATAAAACCTTTGTGTCCACTAGTTATATTCTCTAAATAGTATCCTAAATAAGATAATTTGTTTGTTTGGAATCCTCAAGATGAAATATTTTACTTTTATGTGGTTTTTTCTTTTTGTATGCTATTTTAGAGAGTTTAAATTATAACGAACTTATATATATTTTATATTTATATAATTATTTTGGGTGTATTTAAGAATCTTAAATTTACTTTTGGAGGCCTCAAGAACAATTTATATTTATGAGACTTTTATGATGAGTAATTTTATAAGAGCTGTATTCCACATGGGTTCATTTATTCAGATATACTTGTATGTTTTCTAATAGGGTTATACATATAAAATGTTCATGAGATTAAATGACACTTAAAACTCTATACCTTATATTATAATGACTCCAAGAGCTTATCAATTCATTAATGGAAAATAATAGTCATATTATATAAAAATAAACTTGATGTTTTATTTTTTATTTATTAAATAGGGAATATTTTGATCATTTAGCACTAAAAATTATATAAATAGTGACTCTTAAAATTCAATCATCAGAATTTCATGTTTCGTTCGGATAATTTTGCATTTGTTTCGTCATATAAATTCATGGTTCTAAATATAGACTCAATTTGTCCACACAATTAATGAACATATATTAAATCATGATATTGGGTTGTTAAAATTTTCAGTATATAGTTATTTCATTTATTATAAATATATTTTGATAGTGTAAAAAGATCTTAATTATAAGACATAATGTATGTCTATCATTCATAATTCTATTTTTTCATATTAATTGAATTTCAACGGTCACTTTTTTACATTTCTATAATGGGTGTTTGCGATATTGGTTCACCAACATTAATTTTTTGAATCCTCAAAGAAAAATTATTCTATTTCTAAAAGTTTTACTTCAACTTGATGGTTCTTTTTTAAAATAAATAAATTTAACAAAAATGAAAAAAAATATAAGTGAAAGAGAACTACATAAAATATCTAAGAATGGTAAATATAATTACATGAATATTTAAGTGATTTATATGTCTAAAAATTAACATTATTTTAAATTTCTCTTCAACTTTCACATTTTTTTCTAATTCTAATGATGGATAGATATATTTTTCTTATTTCATAGAAAATGATATTATATTGTACTATAAAAATTTCTTTAGTAACAAAATATAATTATATGATCAATAATAATAAATAAAACTGATCTAATTAATCTCATCCAACTAATGAACTCCCCCATGTCTTATTAAACTATAGTTTCAAAAATACGTATCACTCAATTTTATACCATTATTTAGAATGATCATATATAAATAATGGAATATATTTTCAATTTTAATTTTAATATATTTATGTTCATGTCCTCATCAATACATATATAAGAAAATATATAATTTAATATATTGTTAATATATGAGAAAAATTGTGGGGATATATACCCCTTGTGGTACACTCTTCAATGGACTAAAAACCCAAACTATGCATATGACATGTCCTTTCTTTGTGAATCAAGTGTTTTTAGAATGATGATAATTGAATATGGGAAAAGGGGTGTCTGAAGTGGGTTTTTTCACATAAAATTATTCATTATGGATGAATTAAAAATGAATTTATAGGTCATGAATATTTAATTATATTTTGATCCTTTACTATGAGTGGATAGGATTTATGAGGTGTTTAAACCTCGTAGATTATGATTTTTTCATGTTCATCCAACTAAATAATTCATCATCTACTCTTTCTTGGAGTTAACTATAACCCCTCATGCACATGAAATTGTTGGGTTCAGTCCTTAAAATGTCTACAAGATATTAGAATCAATAAAACTTGTGATATGTATGATAAAATAAAAAGATAAAATATTATTTATTTGATAAATTTTAAAATATTGGTGTCCTATAGAATGTGTTGTAAATGGAATTTCAATAAAAAAATAATATGAATATTATTCTTAGCCTAAATGTTTAATTTTATAAATATGTTGATGTTGTCATATATTCCATTGGGGATAATCTAATACTAATGGATAAAATAGGTTGTTTGATTTTACACACCTATATATTTAACAAAATATATAGGACAAATTAATAGAATGGATAGTCTATAAAATATATTTCCAAGATTAATATTTAATGGATTATGATTTCAACGTAAAATGAGACTTCTCTATGTTTTTTATTTCATGTCTTCCACAAGTATGGGGATGAATGATTGTGGTTAGAATGGGTGCATTAATTTAGTAACACAACTAACATAATAATGGTCTATCAATATAAAAAAATTACTACTAAAAGTATTTAATTTATTTTCCACATTAATTGATAGTAGGACCACTATTAAACATAGAGTCTAATTAAAATCATTATTCATAGGTTTGGTCTTACCATTGTCAGAAATAATTTCCAAATGATTGATGAATTTCTTTCATTATATTACATCCAATATTGTAAATCATTGAAATAATATGACTGCTGATAATAAATTAGATTGATATTTTCATTATATTGGTGTACTTCTCTATATTTATAGTTTTTATATTAAATAAAATATAAAATAAATATGGAGGATATAGGGGGAGATATGAGTAATGATATTAAAAAACATATTCTAGGATATATAACACATAAAATGAAATTTCGGGGTCATCAATTTCGAACCATATTCCCCAATATTTTTTTCCCTTTAGTTAATCCATTTATAAAAGTTTAAGCAATCAACCGACCATTATATTTGTAAATAATAATATCCAACAATTTCATACCCTTTTTTTGATTATTTTTAATAATAATAGACATAGTATGATAATGGTATAATACATTACATTTTTAATAAAATTGTTTGTACAGTACGTGTATACATAGAAATATATTAAACAAATATATTGTTGATAGACACATTAATTTGGATAATAATATTTTTTCTCAAGAATATAGCCTATAAACAGAACATAATATTTATTTATTTCAAAAAACATTACAAAAGGATACAAATTTACGGACACCTAGGAGGGAGGGCATCATTTTTTTTAAATAAGTATAAAATACTTTATATTGTGTGGAATTTTGGTTTTGTTAAAGGAGATGTGCATTATAAAGAGTATATAAATCCTAATGATTCTGTAGTAGAACATTTTCATTTGATTTTTACTCATAATCCATAGGTTTTTTACCACCCCTAAATGGATTTGTTTTGTTTCCCTCTATAAAGGGTCCATGACCCATGTGGAAGATATTGAGATTTTAATTTATTATTCCCATTACTTAAGAGTTTATAATGGGTATCAAAAATTTATCAATTACAACAATAATAACAACTTATATAGTATTTTTTGGGTTTTTATGGGCTATAAAAAATACAATACAAGGTTTGATACCTATAATTTTATTATTACACCCTAGTTACTACCTGAGAAATGGTTAAATAGATGATTGGATATGTTTTAGAAAACCTAGTAAATGCTCACCCCACACAACACAAATGGGTATCCTCCAATATCTAATGTATATAGAATACAATGACATTTGATAAAATATTTTCTAATTCACTTATTTATTGTTTACCTTTTTAGATACCATAATGTTATGTTTATGTATTATATAGGATTATGTTATAATTGTGTAAAATCTAAATTATTTTTGGTGTATGATAAATTATATGCAATATTATAGTTGTTATACAATTTAAATTTCTAGGTTAATAAATTATAATGAGAGAATAATTTACTCAACATTACTATAGATATGAGATGTCTGACATTCTATTCCCAATTATACTGATCATAATTATTTTAAAAAATTTTAGGGTTTCATAGATCATGGATAACTCATTGATATAAATTGATAATCATAGAATGGTAATTTTGATATCATATTAATTATATATTGTAATGTCACATTAGATGGTTTATTGATCCATATGTGTTCATGATCCTTTCCACATTCAATTTATTAGTTATAGACATTACATTCGTATACAATTTTCTATTCATATGATATTAATGTCTATTAATGACTAAAACGAAATCGAATTAGTAGAAACCATTGGTTATGGCCAACTAACATCAGGATAGAGTAATGATTCACCACATGAGACAACCAATTCATCAATATTATATCACTAACTAGGCCCCACTCATTTCATTATTTTTCAATTCCTTCATAATATATTGTACAATTTAATGAATTAATAAACATTTTTCTTCATAATCAAATATTCTCATTGTGAAAATAATTATTATTTATAAGTTTTCCTTAGAAAATAAAGTAGCATTCAATATATTTCATAGTATACAGAAATAATATAAATTTTACCACAATAGAATTTTGATTTAAAATAATATGTGTATTTAGGTGAAATTTAATATTTAATGATCATAACAATGTTCATATTTCGTAGATAAATTATTGACTAAAAAATGAAACAAGGAAGTGAATGTTATTATAATTTGTAGTAAAATAATCTTAAATCATTATGGAATAATATATATGGTGTCAACATATACCAATTTGAGTAAGAACAATAATATTTTTTCAATGAGGAGTAAAAATTCTATAGAATTTTCATTAAGTCAATTATTTATTAAAATATACTTTTTCTTTTGAAAATAACTTTTTAAATCATAATTTTTCTGAAAATAGTTTCATATCAAAATTTATTTTAAAAACTATAAATTTATATATTAATATTAAAATAATTATTTATAAATAATGTGGTAAACATGGAATGAAAGAATAAAAAATTCATGATCATGATGGTGGGAAATTGCATACATTTCAGACATGTTTTTTCACTATAAAATGTTTAAAATATAACTTGTTCATAAAATGAAATGTGGATTTCATTCAATAAATTTTTTAAAATTTCAAAACAGGTTAAAAATTATTAATTAATCATTTGTAAATTGTAGAAAAAATTATACTTTTTAGGGAAAATACTGTTTTAGAAGAAAACAAATTCCTTACTAAAGATATAAATGATGTCTGATTGTCTTAAGAAAATTTTCCAAACATATTTAGGTACCAACGAGTGGGAAATGTAATTATTTAACGAAAATTAGATGAATAAAAAAAGATAATAAATTTAAAATGGGTTTTTAAAAGATTATAAAATTATTTAATTTAATTGAAATATAATTATAAACAATCTTGTTTAAAATCAGATTTTATAATAAACACTCAAGAGGATCATAACGCTTATTTGAAAAATAATTAATGGAAACATTGTGTTTATCAAATGTAAACCCGCATAAAACAAAATAAAACATAATATAATATGTTCCAGAGTTATTAAAATCATATATATTAGAATGTCAAAGACAACAAAGATGTAATATAACCAAATGGAAAAAATTGAGTTCATGAATTATTTACCATGTGTATCTTTTTCTTCAATTATCCCTAGATGAACTTAATAAAATCGAAACATAAAATAAAATAAATAATTTATTTTTGATGATATTACATTCCATAGTGGTGGTATATACTACATATAAATGATATTATATATATAACGTTACAATATGCCTTAATGAAATGAAATTGAAATGAAATCCCATACTTCAAGCTACTATTTATTGGGATGATCCTTAACCTTCTATATAGTTGTTCGAAAAATGTTACCATATTATAATAGAATGATATTAAATTCTTATATTTGTACTATAATATTAGGTTTAATATCTTATTTGAACCAATTGTAACGTCTTATGACAGGTTTGTTAACAATTTTTGGTAATTTAATTGATTTGTGTGTTAATAGTCTTGTTTTTTCATGCATGTTTCATCATGAACGATAAATTTAATGTACATACTATAATGTTATATCATCTATAGATTAATAAAAAATACATAAATATCATATTGGTTCAGAACGATTACTTTTAAAACCAATCATGAATGATGGTTAGGAAAAATTAGGTATTTTACGATCTTGGAGATGGTATGTCGTATATACACATGAGTGACGTTTCAATTATTCAATCATAATTATGGAACTGAGGAATGTAATATTTCATAATTATATAATGATAGTAATATAATAAATAGTTCATTATATCTTTATACATTCTTATATATCCATATGGTGTAGTGATGAAAATGGGTCACAACTTTTCATAAATGTGGTAGTCCACATGTACACAAATGATGTTATCATCATTCATTTCATGAAAAGGTAATGTTCATAATTATATATACATGAATATATATTATAATTTAATAATTATAAATAATTCATGATTATAAAATTTATATCCATATATCACATATAATTAGTAACTTTATCTGTAACCCTTTCTATGTTAACTGTTACTGAAAGACGAATCACATTGCTTCACTTGGAGTTATTCCCTCATACAGTTGAATGATTTTATAGTATCTACTAAAAATTTAAAGTAAAAATGATAGATATATATAAAATTATGAAAATTTTGTTATAAATATGTTATAAATTTATAATAGATACTCTATATATCCATCATTATACCTAACTGTGAAAGGTGGTAGTCGAAAAAAGAATTTGATTTGTTTGTGAGGCAGTAGTTTGTCGTACGCCCGAATGATTTATTGATAAAAATTTGATGGATGCTAACATATATAGTTTACTATATCATCATGTTTTATTAATAATGTATTGTACTAGAGGTAGAAATAAAATTACAAAAACTCATTGATTAACATTACCTCTTCTTCGGGTATCCGCCTTCGGGTTTCCAAAAAGACTTCATTGATTGGATTTTAGACTTAATTATGGATTATATGATGATAGTATGAAATTTGGTATCTGATTTGGTAAGATATTTACTAATACCCATTGATTATATTGTTTGAATACTGGTGGAGACGGGATGAATTTTGTAAGTTATTTGAGTGGCACACATCCATGTTTTTTAAGTCACATGACTCCCAAATTGTTATATTATCAATAATATTATGACAAAATTTAGAAATATTTCTAGAAAATGGGTTTTGGATATGTTTTGAGTTGTATTTTACTATTACCGTATTATTTGAACCCTTAGGTAAATTCATTTTTACCTTAACAACACTAATTAATTATTTCAATTATAAATATTAATTCCGGTAAAAAATTAATTTTAACCTAATATCAATTAAAAATTATTATCGTTTATAATATTAACTCCATTTCTGTAATTTCAATTCATTTATGTGGGAAGATTCAATTTTAAATTTATCAGGCATAGTTGAAGAGAACATTTGTTTTAACGAGAAAATGATCAAAGGGATTCATTTCTTATATACAATTTCTATATAAAAAATTATTCAAATGATCTAAATTGGAATAATAATAAAAATATTTAATTATATTTTTAAATATTAATGAAATATATGTTATAAAATAATTTAAATTAACCGGAAGTTTGTAATTAACAATCATTATTTTTCACTATTAATTAGAGAAATAATCATTCCATGAAATTAAAAGAATTCACCCAAATATAATTTTCATATTATAATATCAAAAATCAAGATTATTAATTGAAATAAATTTCATAAACATTTTAAAAAATGATATTATATTTTGTGTGCATTGTATTAATATACTAATTTTTTGAAAAATGTTTTTTTTCAGAAAATATGTTATTTCCTTTAAATGATTTTTATTTAATTAATATAAAATAAATAAAAATGAACATTTGTAAAATATATATTTATAATAATATAGTTTGGGCTATTGGGGTCATATTTTATTACTTATATGTTATAATTATTGTGTGCAAATAAATTTTTAATTATGTATCACGATTATTTGAATCACAATGTTGCATGTAACCAAATTCAAACTCAGCAGTTAATTTAACAAATGAAATTGAATATATTTAATTTATATTAAAATAAATATATCATATTTTCTTAGCATGTTATATTTTATTTTATTCCTATTTTTTTGTAACAAATTCTATCGAAAACAATGTTCTAATATTATAGTATTTGTTGTTACAGTTATGATATTAGAAAAGTAATTTTTTGAAAAACCACTTTGAAAAAATGTTTAATAAAACATTCTCTAGAAAATAGAAAGATGGAAATAAATAAATAAACTATAATACCACATTTATAGTTTTAATAGTGGAGGAGAATTGTTGGATGTTGATATATAGAGAAGAGAGAAAACATATTGTCCAAAAAATTAGGCAGAGTGATAAAGACAATTGATTAAATGAAGGTGGAATACCATATTAATGCCGTCCTTTAACACCCAAAAACAAATGAAAGGTGAAAAAGAAAATTAGTTCATCTGAAATAAAGGTAATATGATAACAATTTCATTTAAAAATCATTTCCTATAATTCTGTAATTTCATTACCATCTGATGTATGAACATTAGGAAATATAATTTCAAGATGTTATTTAGATCCATGAATGAATGTTTTATCTATTGGTTGTGTGTTTCAGTTAGTTTCCACAATTTTCTCTTTTTTAATCAAAATTATGAGTACACAGTATAAATTATATCTTATATAAATATCATAAAACATCTTATAATGAATCCTATATTTCCATAACAAGATAACATGATTTTGATTATTTATTTTTTCATTAAACAATTACAAATATAGTTAATATAATTAAAAAAATGAAGAATCCTTCAAATCAATTAACATAATATTAATCCCCAAATCCTCAAAAATAATTCCCAATGTTCAATATCGATCATTCAATTATATACCACATGTAAAATTCTTCAGAATATTTTCGGCAATGTTTGAAAAATGAAAATTAGAAGGATGTTTTGACATATTCGTCCAATATTAATTTAATATTTATATCAAAACTAAATGAGTCACCTCAAATGTCATAAATTAATAATTTATATACTGGAAACATATAATCACTAAATATTACTAATAACTTTCATAAACATCAAGAATCAATATAAAATTATATGTACATCCACATAAAACTTTAACCATTATTTCTTAAATAAATATTTTATCTTTACCAGAAAATATTTATTTAACATCATTGTATTCTTTCCAAAAAATAGTGAATATAATTAAAAATAATAGTGATGAAATTTTCATCAAATACATTACAATCACATGGTGGTATATGTTGTAAATAATATAATTACAAACATTTGATAACCCTTTTATCTTGATAAACCACAATTACTATAAAATCTGAGATCATATTAAACCTAAATTTTATCAAGACCACTCAGATGAATTACATAATATATTAAATAATTATTTCTAAAATAAAATGTTCACTATATAACAGACTAAAATCAAGGTTATTATGAATTTAAATATCACCCAAAATAGTATTAATTATCTTAATATCTCAACACGTTAATCATGAAAACATATATTTTATGTATTAGAGCTAATGATTAACCCATAAAGTATTAATCAATGATGTTTTCTGTAACTACTAAGTTAATATAACATGTAAATATCCATAACTCTAAATAAATATAAACAATAGTTCGATATATACTGTAAAATCCCTGAACCCACATTCCAAATAAAATAGTTAATAAAAAATTTATATATCATGATTTGATATCGTTAAGTTTTTCCTAATGTCAAGCTTCCCAAACATAAACATCAAATGAATTATGGGTTCATTTACATACCCAATGAAAAATCAGTTCATTAGTTTTAGTAAAATATGAAAATCTATTGCAAAAAAATTCCATATCATTAGGCTAGCATAATTCACATAGTACACTATTTTTATTTTTCCATATTATATGTTCACCACTATTCCTACTCATCATTAACCCCTATGAAAAACATATAAAAAGATGGAATTAGTGTAAGAATCCTAGTGAGGGATATATAAATCATTAAAGATACTCTCTATTCATTTCCATGACAATGAAATCATTAAATAGGGTTTCCCATTTAAATAATAATCATTTCACCTAAATACAATTTTTCTAAAAACCTTTCTTTATGGATAGTAAATTTTAAATTAAATTTAATGATATATGTTAATTTTAGTTGATAAAATAAAAAATATGTTACGAATTAGTAAGTAAAAAATAATCAACTAATATAATCATATTTTTAGGATATGGAATTAAATTAAATTGATTAATGATTAAATACCATTGTGAAAGTAAAATGGTTTTTATATGATTAATTTTAAAATAGTTATATATTTCTATCTAAATAAATTAAATTAATACCATTTAAATTATGTCACATTAATTATTATTAATCATATAAGAAAATATAAATATATTCAGTCACTTAATAATTATTTATAAATAATAATAAAAATAACTAATATATAAAAAATACATTTCAATAAAACATTATTTTGAATAGATTATGATTTATTTTTAAAGACAATTTTATCACAATTATAAGTTGAATTATGTAAAATAGATCAAAAAATTATGATCATAATTTCATAATTTTTTATAAAGAGTAATCATATATTTTTCTAATTAAATAATTACAATGGTTAATTTATAATCAATATTATTATGGGTAAAATGGGTAAATGAGGTATCTCAATTCATAGATATCTTAAAGGTCATGTAAACCATTTAGAAATCCTTGTAAGGTATGAAATTCAACATAAATTTCCCACATACAATTTCCAAACCTAATTTACAAACCTCATCAAACCCATATAACATCCATGTGAATCAATTAATAGAACATACATAATATTAGTTACTATGAGAATAACCACATTTCACATATAAAAGGTATTAAATGTCACAAATGCTATCATTCGCACCCCCTAAAAAGGTGTTTATTATGATGTTCTCTTTCATTTACCACTCTCTTCCCTTCAAATGATTTCAAATGGTTCTATGTAGTCCTATTAATATCTGTGAGGATACATATCAATGTAACGACTTATAATCCTTCTCATTCATTTTTAATAGAAATTTATTTGTTATAATTCTATATCAAAATATTTCTTTTATTGTGTAGTTAGGGTATTATATCATATTTTATATTAGTTTAATGAGATGATAATAGTCCCCTCTAATTTTTTCCCTTTCCCTATGGAATTATTATACTGACATAATCACTCTCTTTCACTCATTAAATTATCATTTACAATCCAATATTAAAATTTTATCAAACTTATAATAATATGGGAGTGTGACCTACTATATATATTAAAATTTTGATGTCAAATAATTAAATATATCTTAATCCAATCATATTGAAAATTAATCTTAAATATTAGTATTGTAAAGAGTTTATGTTAATGTTTCTATGACATAGATTTACATAGGGGTAATCACCCCAAAAATGAATGTTTATTGATTAAATCAACCATCACTCAATTACATGATGATTGAGCGAAATATTATATAGTTGTATTGAAAATACCTAGGGAAATTCTTTTGGATATTCATAAGATCATTATGAACTTGTATTAATGATTTCTCCTAATAGATAAAATTATTGAACATAATTATTATTTTATATTTATAACTATAAACATTTAATGTACATTTCCATAATATTTGTTTAAATACATGTGATTTATTTGAGTTAAAGATCATTTTTTAATGTTTCTATTCTCTATATAATCCTAATGAGTGAATAAAATGGAATCATAAAGGATTTAGGAGAATCTAGTACATGTTCAATTTCCAATGCTCCATAAATTTGAAAGAAAAATAGAGCTACCTGGATAGATAATAGTTGGTGCTATCTGTATGAATCAACCATGTGAGGAACTCAATGCACAGTATGAGGCCACATCATTGGTCCTAACCTAGTGATCTAGGATACACCCCATAAAAATGATTGAATATTTTTAACAGAGGAATTTTTCATGGATTCTGTATAGTAAGAAAAATTGTGATCCTAGATTATGTGAGTGGGGTTGGGTTCTTTGTACTATTGGGTGCCCCGTTGGTGCATAGTTTGTCCAAATATGCAGAAAAATCATTCCACTATTTATTTGATGTGGAATTTACCATTTCACACATAAATTTTTTTATCCCTAATACCACATTTATTTTTCACCAATGTAAGGAAATCCCCTTCCTCTCCTGGGATCTATCCCTTTCCAATTCATTGGGATCTTGTTAAATCCCTCATATTTTAGCCATTCTCATCACTATCATGTGCTTTTGATCCCAAAATATAAACTACATAATTACATTTCCTCTATTATTATATTATATTTTCCTCTCATTCAATATATTTGTTTTAAATTACATTCCCAATTTTTAAGGCATTAGTAGGTTATTCTAATTTCTCAAATTTTAACTAGTTTTAAAGGAAAAAAATGGATGTTGAATGTTGTATAAGACTAAGGTGGGAGTATTATAAATTTTCCTTATAATTTTAGTAGTTTAATATCTTATTATCATTATGTTACATGAAAAAGTAGGTGACTGATGACATAAAATTTCATTTTCCTTCCGAAATTAGGTATAACATGTTTATGTATACCTATAGAATGGTATTCAATTACTAGAGGTTTCCCACCACATATATTTTACACACTTGTGTTTTCTGAATGTCATTTCATCCTTAGTTTATATTATTAATTGAAATAGATAACATCTATATGGGTGGTCTTGAAATTTAAATGGATTTTTCTTATATTATAAATGTAATGGATTAATTTATTTTGATAAATGTTTTTGGAACGAAATGGCCTCACATTATGTATTTATGTAAAATGATTATGTAACTGTGATTCCCATTTCTATATTGGATGAAGTAAATGTAAATTATTTAAAATGGAAATTCCTTATATGATTATTTTAATTATAACATGGATATGGGTCAGTTAACAATGTTTAAGGGGTATGTTGAGTGTGTAAATTTATAGTCCCTTATTTTGGGGTATGAGAAGGACGTATCAAACAATTTATTATTAATTGGATTATGGGAATATAACATCCAATACATTTGAATCAGGTGTTGGGAATGAGTACTCAGACCACTATATCAAGTATTGAGCATGAGTCGTGCATTCCTCATAGATTCAAGGAATATACACTTTATTAGAGGATATAACTCCCCATACTTGCTATAGACACCTAATATATAACCAGAGTAAAACAAGTACCTAGTATCCATGTATATGTATATTTTTTAATTATTACACATTTAGTGAATATAAATTTATAAATATTATGTAGGATTATATTATATCGTAAATTGATCTGACTTATACCACCTTATGCCAGAGTAGGTAGAGTTTTTTAGTTTTCATTTAAGAATATTATCAAGATGATATTTATTTTCAGAATTTTTTATTATTCATATTTTCTTAACAATACTATGATATATAAATTGACATTATTATAGTATTTATCATTGGTGTTTTCTTAATGAGTATATCTCATACCATACTCAGACCACCCTTGTTGCCATTTTAAACATAATGGATTCATTTTTTGATAAAAGAAATCACCCTTTCACTGATTCTTGATCTATTTTTCTTTTATCAAAGATTATACGAGCATAAATATGAATGTGATGATAGTAGAAATATCTTTTGGTTAGTTTTAAAATTTGTGTGTTATGCAGTATACAAATGTTCCTCGTATAATCTATTTTCCTCATTTTTTTCAGTATTACATGAAATCATTTTGTATATTCCTCATCCTATTTATATTAATTATAATTACTGTTTACATGATTCATAATCCAATATACTAATTTATGTAATCTTTTTCCACTGTGTGGTTGTTTATATCTTCTTTTTCCCCAATTTAGCATGTTTTTATATCTATTTTTATAGTACAATATGTGGGTATAATATCCCCACTATACCACCATAGTACATCGTAGATAGTGAATAGCCTCTTCCATATGGGGATGCATGTTTGAGGATATCTAACCCACCAGATGATGGCATTATTTAAGTGGAACCTAGGATGAGATGTTAAAGAGGGGTATCATTGGATATTTTTACATTTTTCTTACTACTAGGATTTTAGAAATGATTTTTGGATGAAATATGAATTTATTATTTTCATATTCTTGGGAGTAGCATACCCAAATATTGTGTAATACCAAATTATAGGGGTGGGTGAATTATTTTTTTATTTCTACATATTAAATTTTAACTTATTTTACAATTAGTGACACACATGTGTAGGGATGTTATTTATAATGATATTACTATTATTTTTATTATTATTATTATATATTTCTTTAATGATTTCTAAAGTATACTATAGAGTTTAATCTAAATCATAAGCATTAGAATCTTAACACTTACATCTCATCTATTTCTTCATTCCATGTTTACTTTCTTAGTTAATTTCCTCCTACATATAGTTAGTGACTGAATAATTATATTGGTAAATGTGTCAACATTTTTTATAGGGATAACATAATTTGATTATTTGAAGTTTTTTCATCAATCTAAATATATTTTCTCTATATATATTAATGGTGAACCTTTAATTGACCCATTAAATCCATGTTTGAGAAAGGAACTTTAGGTTCTAAGTGTAGAAAAAAATTTGGATGTATTTCTTGTATGTTAATAACAATTTTGGGATAATGTACTTATATAAGTTAATAATTATAATTTTTTTATCATTAAATTTTATTATGACCTGTTACATCTTCAAAATAGATGTATAGGTTATGTTCTAGATAAATATTGTGCCGATTGGAATTTAAAAGAGTATTCCCTTATATGTTTTGTGTGGAAACAGATTTAATTATTCCCTGATATATATAAATGATAAATATAGTGATCCAAAAGGAAATTTTACTTTTAATTAATATTGTTACCATTAAATGGAAATCCTAATTTCTATGTAATGGGTGTCTTCTTTAAAAGGACACAATTGACACATCATTTACCAAAACCTTTACAATTTTATATGTGTCCTAGACCCAAACTCGTCAATAGTATTGAGTAATTGTGCCTGTACCCTAATATTCATATGGACAATTATAGTAGTCCTTCATCACTTAGACCTGGGTTTGGGAGATGCAAGGGAGGTATCAGGATATTTATAAGAAGACTATGTACCAATCCAATTATGTATCTATAATATTTTTTTCAATTGATGAATTTATAATCTTTGGTGGGTGATTGGTGTTGTGGAATCATTCCATTATGAAAACATCGAGTTGAATTCTCAAAAACAATTATTGACCATAAATTGATGGATGTGGGACATGATCCACTTGTATTACATCCTGTAGTGTCAGAAAATGCAACTAATATTATTCTTGACATTGTACTATTGCATATTTTTGAGATGATTTCCTACAAATGATGTCGTATATGCCAGAAGGTGATCATCCTTAGATGACTATAAAAGGGTCAAATAAGGAATTATAGTAGTAAAATCCTTCCACATTTTATATAATTTCACTACATTTTCACTATAAGTATGGGTATAGGTGATGTTAGTGATACATTAACATCTAGATATTCCTCTAGAGAAAAGGGTCAAGCTCATAGTCTTTATTATTTGATATTATTCCAAAATATACTGGGATGTTATTACCTCATCCGAATGAAATTGGGGAATTATCTAGATGGACATCCAAAAAGTTAATATATAATTATGTCATTCCAATTACATTGAGGGATGAGTGATGTATAATTTTCTTGAACATGTAGAATGTAGTTATGACTGTAATGGATCATTTTTTTGTTTTATTGATCTTTAGTTATTTTCACATACACTAGTAGGTGAGGACATGATGGTTGCGATGGTATTTGATGATGGGATGGTATAAGTCCTCTGATTGCAGGTTAAATTCATTCACTATAATATTATCTCCATGTTTTTCAACATGTTCCACATTACTGATTATATTTTTGAGGGAAGACGATGGTGTAGGTAAAGGTTTTTCATTACCTAGATATTTTATTGGTTATTCTAGTGAATAGAGCCACAAAAATCATGTTTATCTTACGGGGAATGGTAGTCATACAACTCAAGCTAATAGTTTCATTATTTTTCTTCATTATGGAGAATTAGGATAGAAAAACTCACAATGTATGCCATGTATATTGGAGTATAGAGGCTGCAAGATGATGGGGGTTATATAGCACTCATATAGGAATTTACACAAGATAAAAGTTTGAGATAATTTATATTGTCCTCAAATATGAGAGTGGGGAGAATACTATATCTCCAAAAATGAACTGGGTGTACTACATGTCAGTCAGGCTAAGGTGGTGCTCACGGTAGAGGGATCCATAATCACGATTTAAGGTTCCATTAGAGTGGGCCTCCTCGAGGATGTCATGTTGTGTCTTAAGTCCATAGTATGGTAAACTTACACAAGGTGAAAACTAATCTAGGGGATTGGATATCATAACCATTAAATTTTATAAATACTATTCTATTGGCCTCAATATTAGTTTCATCTATATTTTACACAGGAACATTACACTATTTTATATCTGTGAATTCTCTAGAGATTATTTCCTTAGAAATATAGTTCTTTTTGTTTTATAAAACTAAATACCCTATTGGGTACATGGTTATAATGTTTCCTCCAATATCTATAATTTCCCCTTGGAATATATGGATATATTTTTTATTATAACCATTTTTTTCCAAGACATTATATTGTAAGATTTTTATTCTCCTGAAGAACAGTTTTGTTCTCTATCGATATCATATTTATTTTTATCATAGTAGGATTATGTTTATATATCTAGAGTGAATTAAAAATTTTACAAGGGATAATAGGATGTATATGAATCTTGATATAGCCCCTAAAATTGTTTGGTCACCAGATTGACAACCCAAATAACTAGTATCTTCTAGGATGATTAGAGAGCATAAAATTATGTTTTCTCTCTTGTTGGGGATCATTTAATGAATTTATTCCATGAATCCATTTTTAGGATATATTCACATAGAGAGGTAGAATTAACAATTGATCAATATAAAGGAGTGTAACTATTATCCATTAGTCATTAATTTCATCTATCGTTTACAGATTATAGAGCTTAACAATGAGATAGATATCCTAGAAGATAAATGGTTTATCTAACATCGAACCATTACCTCAGGTACAACATTCATTTTTTCGAAAAAAATGAGAATGTTACCCTTATTATTTTAATAGATTAATGATAGATAAACTATATCACATTTATGAGTTAGTATCCACATCATTTAATTGATAACATATTTGATAATCTCTAAGGAGTGAGGGTGTTTACAATATATGATTTAAGGATGGACTTATATATTGTGAATCTCATGCCTTTTTAAATACCTTTTATAGCATTCCAAAGTGTTTTTGGTCTTTATGAGTACTTGGCAATGTCGTTCGGTCTTAGAAAAAATGGCCTCAATTTTCATGAACCAGTTGAATATAGTTATCCACCCATATGAGGATAAATTCATGGTTTCATTTGTAGACAATATCTTCGCGAACACTCATTCCTGAAAGAAACAAGAAAAATATATTGATATCATACGAAATACACTATGAGAACATTTTGTTTATGAAAATATTACCAATTTCAACTTTTGGAATGATAATTTCATGTTTCTGAGTCTCACCATCCCATAGAAAGATGTATCATAACATGAAGATGAGGTGAGAGATGTAGTCTTCTAGGAGTTTTCCAAGAACATATTGGATATATAGAGTTTTTTTTGGTGACAAATTAGTATTATATATTATTATTATAAAATTTATCATACCTATAAGTGCCTATTATAGGTTTGAGTAAGGAGGGTAAAAATTTCATATGGTCTAAATCTTTTATAAGGTACATTTATAAATTGAATTTCATTTGAATTCAACACCGATCTTTATTTTCCTAGATTTGGAGAGAAATAATACTATTTATTATAATGCATTATGTTTTGGCCATACAGTATCTTAGATGTGTTATGTGTGATTTGTGGCAAATGATCCTTATTAGTTTCATCTATATATGGAGAAATTATAGAATGCATGAATTTATGAAAAGTGATATAGTTTATGCTTTACACTATTGGATGCATTATATTCTTGATGGTCATTTTTGGTATTTATGCATCGCAAAAGCCTCATGTATATCAATAAGTTAAATGACATGAATCTGAATCAATTCTATGTATTGAATACCTATAATCCTTTGATCTCTATCTTTCATATATGCTTGTAAAAGGCTATGTAGTATCCAATTCTCTATGCTAGTTGACATAAAAATATGTTGATTATGAGTCAAGTGTTGAGTGGAAGATGAAGGAATATTTTTACAATTTTTCATGCTGAGTATATGCGGGATGGTGAGAAGAAAATAATATTATATATGGATGTCACCTCTACTTGTATTCATTAGGTAACGATAAGGTAGATTTTGGATTCTCACAGTTTAGTCTTGAGGGGATGTATCTTAAAAAAGAATTCATAACTAGGGTAGACCATGGATGGGGATGAAATATTAGGCATACATAGGAATTTCAAGTTCCTAGTGGACACCCAAGAGGATTCAATGTGGTAGTATAATTACTTAGTTATGTTAGTGAATTCGGGTGTAAGAAAAATGTATCAATATATACGTTTCTAGAATTTACATTCTACTATGAATTGATAGATAACTGGATGAATCACTTCTTGTTCAACCTATCAAGAGCTTGATGTAACATCCTAGGTAAAAAAATAATATGAAATTTTCATTTTTATTAATATTTTTGAATACAATATTAATATTACTCTAAAGTTAAGGCTATGTTCGATGGCCTACCCAACACACAACAACGAGTTTCTTTGAAATATTACATTGCACACTAATAATATAATAATATTATTTTAAATGGTAGTTAACGTATAACCATTTCAATGGTGGGAATGAATAGAACTAACTAAAAATGATTATATATGCTTTTCAAATATTTTTACATTTATTCAGTATATGTTATAGGATTAAAATTCAAATAAATCAAATTTTAAGAATAAATATTATAATATTCTTTAAAAGGCCGATTAATAACCTTTTGATGGAAAACCCTTTTTATATCTACATTATGTCACTTTTATATATTATATTTGACAAAATAAAATCCTTCTTTATAATCAAGACATAAAAATTTACTTTGTGTAATTTTTTGTTATATTCTGAAAAAGATCATTTTTTAGTGAAAAATGATGTATTTTAATTCAAAACCTCTATTTAATATAATTTATTTATATTGTTAGATTACCATTTTAATTGGTTTTAAAGTGTAATTAGAATATATTTTTACTATTTAATCAAATGTTTGTCATTGAAATTGATTTCACTTTGGAATTGGGCATAAACAAGTGCCAAACTTTTCATAGATATTGTTTCAAAGGAACTCGCTATTTGTATTGACAATGAGAATTATTATTAAATTAATTACAGAAATTTATGTGTTTGGAATTTCATAAAATGGATTCCATATTTGTAATCACAAGGTACAAATTATGTGATTAAGACTCTTTTATTTTAGGACATTTCGAATAGAAACGACTGTAATTATCTTTAATTATCGTGATTAATTAGTAATCGGGTAATTAACTGTAATAGAATAATATCATAATAATAAAAAATGACCCCAACATGTTTCCTTATTCTACTATTTCTGTCATGTCTGACCATGGGATTCCTTCTGCCAAACTATGGGACCCCATGGAATCACTTTTAGATGATAGTGACACTTTATCTTTTTCTTTTTAAAGAAATGAGGATATCACAAAAGAATGTAACACCAAAGTAAAACAATTTCAGTTTTTTCCTGTGTAAATGATGTCTTAGACTATAAATATTATTTGTAAAGATAAAAAAATTTCTTACAATATAGTATTTTTTTCATAATTTTTAGACATTAAATATAATAATTTATTTATGACACCATGATGATGTAGTGATTACCTCATTAATGAACGATTTAAATAAAATGGAATGATAATGTAAAATCTATAACATACACTTGTCAAAAACGTATTGGATGGGTGGATTGAAAACCCTTATCACCTTATCCTCTAAATATATAATTTTGGGACCTTGGATATCCAAAAAACATTTTATAATAAAGTATCTTTTCAAGACATTCCAAGAGTGCCCCTCCTCCCTCTTATAAAAGGCCCCCACCTCTACCTCCTTACCCACTCCTGTCATGCCATTGACTTGGCCAAACTCTACTAATTATATCTCTCCACATCCCTCTCTTCATCATAGAAGCCTTTAATTAGGCAAAAATATCTTCAATAAATCCATTTTGTTCATACCAAGGGGAGTTACCCAATTTAAAGGAAAGTCTTCTCTAATGTTCTTTTGTTCTATTTTTCTTCTCAAACCCCCTAAACTCTTTTTATTACATTATTTTGTAACAACAATAGTATCTTAAATATACTAGGATGTGGTTATGAGATGTATTCTAGCTACACTTACACACACCTCTGTCTAATGGTTAAGGAACATATTGTTTCCGTGGATGGTGAACTACTGCCTCACGAAACGATGATTGTTCTATCTTATCCTACCATCTATCATGGTGGACATTATAATGGAACTATTTTTATTTATGATATATATTATATTTATTTCCACTCTATAATTCTGTATTTTACATTTAAAACACACCTTTATGCTTTCCATGTTGTGAAAATGCGATAATTTCATTTGAGAAAATGTGGACTACCGCCCCCTCAAGTGATGTGACTCATTCATGAAATACATGGAATGTATAAAGAATGAAATTAATGAACTAATGTGACCTATATAACATATATATTATACTGTAATTATAATATATATATATCTCTCTCATTTAGTTTTAATTCCATTAATGTGACAAATAAATAAAAGTAGCGTTCAAGCGTATATATGACCTACAGTCTCCATGAACGGTGAATTTAATTTTTTATATACAAATGTTATGTAATAGTATAAAATGAATATATACCGGATATATATGATATATAAATCAGTAATAATATTCTAGAGATGGTTGAATTATATCTACATGGACAATTGTTTTCGAATAAGTTCATTTTGGACTCATGTACCGAACATCAACAAAAATGTATGTTATGAACTCACATAACTAAATAATTATAATAACATTATAATATGTGATATTAATTGAATTATAATATTTAATGGAGGTCCTTAATCAATTATTAATTGACCAAAGTTTATTATTCAGGAATATAAACAAAGAAACAAGACAAGTTGGACTTGAGGTAAGGGATCCTACCTCTCTCTTTCATTTCATGTATTCTATTTTATGTCATTTATTTTATGCTCCATGTTCTAAGGTTGGTGATGATAATTTATATTCATAATAATTTCCTTTTTTATGTTCATATGGTGAGATACCCCCTATTTCCCTCATCAATTCATTTTAAGAAGTTTTATGTGGCGCTGTTAGGCCGTCTAATTATCGTAAGGGATTTCTTATCTCACTTATAATTCTGTGAGATTTCAATTGTTCGCCATTTAATTATTTCATGTGGTGTATTGTGTACTGATATTTTAGATATATATTATCATTCTATTCATTTTATTCTATTATTAATTTGTTTCTTACTATCTTTTGGTCATATGACTCGATTGATTACCATGAGGTAAGGACTTTTTATCTCACTTTTTGTTCCCGTGAGAATCATGATACATTTGCCACTCTTTAATTTTGTGTGGTGTATTTACTTCCCATTTTTGTATTATTTGTGATATATAATTTAATTTATGGGTATTTAAATCTTCATTTCATGACACTTCTTTCATGGGGTGTACGTTTTGGATATTACCCAATTCGGTAAGGGAACCTTTCACCATCATCTTTTTAAAAGAATTCTTTGGTTATGTCTTTTAATTTGCAACTTATTATGTTGGGATATGTTCTTATATATCATTATTTCTATAAATATTATTTACAAGTTATGAGATACCTTTTTCTCTCTCATAAACCAATTTTATGAATTTTAAAGAGACGCTGTTAGGCTGTCAAATTACGGTAAGAGAACTTCTTAACCCAATTTCAATTCGATGGGACAAACCACTACATCTTGATTTTATTATTCCAAGATTATGTATGTAATCTTTATGTATTAATTTCCACAAAACATTGTGTAGATATACTATTTTTACACATAATCATCTCATTGATAAATTCATATGTCATTTATACAAACTTGTATGGGAAATCGCAACTCAGTCTCATTTCATTGACTTAAATATACATGTCATTGGTTTTCCTTTTCCAAGTGTATATGTGAATGACCTCTGATTTTTTTACCCTTGATATCCACATATATTGGGTGTATTTATACTTATCAAACATAATTATTTTATTGACTTATCCTGGCACTAATGACATGATCTTTGAATGGGATTACGTCTCAATTTCTCTTTCTTGAGACACTTCTTGATGATATGAACTTTTATTCTTTTTAAAGTGTATATACATCCCCTTTGACATTCCATATACATATTATATCTATTCTCAAGTCATTTAAGTGTTTTGAAAATGGTCTACTTTCATGTGGCTTATAATTTAAATGATCAAAATGGAAAAGGAATCATTTATTAACACATTGTTTTAAATGGTTTTAAAGATTTAATCATTTAAGAATTTATCATCCATGCCCATGTTTAAAAAATTGTGTTTCAGGATTTATTTATATGGACATGAATTTTATAAAACCCTTTCAAATTTTTCGAAGTGGTTTGGGACACTTTGATTCTAAAACCTCTTTTAAATGCATTATTATAATATTTTCACAGTATGAAGGGATATTTCACTCATACAGTTTTAATGATTTTATTATATGTTTTTATTTATGATAATATCAGGATGTGATCTCTTGTGATTGAAATGTGGATATTTTATGTTTCTTTTATGCATGTTTTATGTGTTATTATTATGTTATGGTTTTTGGGCAATGTTTATGAAATCGGGTGGTTCCGTGATACACTAATGGAGGGTGAGCCCGATATAGCTCTCAAATGCATTGGGTAACGCGATGGAGTAAAACACTATGTTTTCTCTAAATATATTTAGGGAATATATTGTGGTGGTTATTCCATACGTAACCATGAGGGTTACTCCCTACGTAAGAATGTTATGAATGCCTGAAGATACCATTACGTCTTATGATTTCTATGAGTTATTCATAAATCATATGATTTCATGAGGTATGTTAAAGTGATTATGTTTTATGAGTATAGTATGATTTATTCTTTTCTTATATATACATGTACTAGTGTTTCCTTTCCATATTTTAATATCCCTTACTGAGCTTTTTATGATCTTCCCATGTTTTTGAAATGTTTTCCACATGACTTAAAGGTGAAAAGGGTCAAGGATGAGATCAATGAAATACATGCTATCTAAAACATAGAACTAGACATGTTTCATTTTAAGTGTTTTTATTTTATGAAAAAAAATTGAAACATAGTAGAAGTGTCTACTTTGTAATCTTGTGAGATGTAATAGTTATTTCCTAATTCTCTAAAACTCTAATCCTAAAAAGATCCTCAATGTGATTTATTCATTTAATTCAAGATTATGTAATGTTATGAGGCTGGGTCCTTATAGTTGGTATCAAAGGTCAGTTTAGATAACTCTAGTGGTTAGGGTATTCTTTAAGGATAAGTGACATTACCATAATGGCTACAATTTTAGAAAGATTCATAGTTTTTAGCTAAACTGAATGAGTAAGTATATCATATTGTTTATCTTCTTCATTAGTGCATGATGATTTTTTTATATACTCACACTAACATTTTTGGTTTTAATAAATGGATGGATCTAGAAGGAACAAAGTGACAATGGGTCTGATGGAAACTATGATGGTTCTCTGATTAAGAGACTAGATAAAATGGGGGATTCAATGAGGAATCTCATGGTTATTATAAACCTACTATTAAGGATTCATGATTAACCACTTTAACCTTGGTGAGTTCTCTGATTCATCATGTATGAGAGAACCAACTCGATGTGGAAGTTCAGGTAATAATTAAAATTGTAACCATTAGGGTTTATATGATCATTACTTTTGAGGAAAATATGGGTTACTATATGATGGAAAATGAAAGGAATGAGGTAAAATTGAGGTTATATTATGTTATAGATATTTTTTAGGATTTAATCTCTTTTTTGGAATTGTTTTTTGAATTATATTGTTTTGCAAAAAGGAAAACACGCAGATCATGTGACAACCCGTCGCATTGGAAAAAGTTGTGGGAATCAAACCCACAACCAAAGTGTGACTGGTATTTATCGCCTACCACTTGACTAAGTGAAGTCCCTAGTTAGTATAACTAATTCTTTTTTTAGTTAGATGATCTTATGAATCAAGAATAAGTTGATTTTGGGTTATATATGGAAATGATTAGCCTCTCATGTAGGCTATGTGATTAGGTAAATTACTTTTTAGCATGAGAGTTTAAGAGTAACTAATGTTATTTAGAGATAAATGTTATGATTTACCTTGGAGGACTATGTGATTAAATCCTTCATAGATTTGAGTTTCAATCTTAGTTTGGATTACATTGATGAATTTTGTGGATAACTGTTTATTGAATGGTCCTTAATGAACTATTGGTTTTGTTGGACAAAATTTGGAGATTAAGAATAGTTTTTCTTTAAGTAAAAGATTATAATTTTTGTGCATTATATGATCTCCTACTAACAATTGTTTTTGGTTTTGGTTTTGGTCTAAATACATGGGAAATATATAGTTATGTTTTTGGATTAGGTGATTCTCTGGAAGTTGATTATAGTGCTCTTAATGAGAACAAGTCATCGTAAATACTCATCTTTTGATGAAAATATGAGTTTGTGTAAGAATTATAGTAAGAGATGAAAGTATACACGATAAGTAATTATGTTTCCTTATGATTTAGTTATGCTCATAGATAAATTCCTCAATGAAAATTAACATAAAACAAAAATGTTGTCTGTTAACTTTTCCTATTGGGGAATCAAATACCGTTTAACCCATCACAAGTTTGTGATTTTCTTGTGGTTAACTTTCTCCTAATCATGTTTTCTATCACTCTCCATCAGAACATGACCCTTTTTTTTCTCTTCCATGTCCATGTTTTCTTATATGGAATCCTAGTATGTCTTAACTCAGGTGACCTCTATACTTCCCTTTCATTCTTTTAAAGTGATAGTTTAATTGACTTATTTTCTAATGATGGGATTTCAATAAAGTTTCCAAGCCCAATTTTAAAATTGCGAGGACGTAATTCCCAAAAGGGGGGAAGGATGTAACATCCCAGGTAAGTAAATAATATTACATTCTTATATTTATTATTATTTGTGAATAAAATATTAATATTACTTTAAAGGGAATGCTATGTTCGGTGGAATAAGCAACACGCAACAGTGAGTTTCTTTGAAATCTTACGTTTCACACTAATAATATAATAATATTATTTTAAATGGTAATTAACGCATAGCCATTGTAATGGAGGGAATGAACAGAACTAACTACAAAATGATTATATACGCTGGTCAAATATTTTTACATTTATTCAATAAATGTTAGAGGCTTAAAATGAAAATTTATCAAATTTTAAGAATAAATATTCTAATATTATTAAAAGGATGATTAACCACCTTTTGATGGTGAACCTTTTTTAAATCAAATATCTGTCACTTTTATATGTTATATTTGAAAAAATAAAATCCTTCATTAGAATCAAGACATCAAAATTTGCTTTGTGAAATGTTTTGTTATTTTCTGCTAAAGATCATTTTTTACTGCAAAATGATGTATTTTATTTCAAAACCACCATTTATAATATTTTATTTATATTGTTATATTATCTTATAAATTGGTTGTAAAGTGTAATTAGAATATATTTTTTCCATTTAATCCAATTTCAGTCATTTTAATTGATTTCACTTTGGAATTGGGCATAAACAAGTGCCAAACTTTTCAAAGATATTGTTTCAAAAAAACACGCCATTTGTTTTGACAACGAGAATTATTTTTCAATTAATTACTGCTATTTAGGTGTTTGAAATTTGGTAAAATGGATTCCATATTTGGAATCATATGTTACAAATTATGCAATTAAGACTCTTTTGTTTTTGGACAATATGAATAGCAACGACATTAATTATCTTTAATTATCGTTGTTAATTAGTAATCACGAATATTATAGTAATAGAATAATATCATAATAATAAAAAATTTCCCCAACATGTGTCCTTATGATACAATTTGTGTCCTGACCGACCATGGGATTCCTTGATCCAATATTTGGGACCCCCTGGAATCACTTTTGGGTGATAGTTACACTTTATCTTTTTATTTTTAAAGAAAGGAGGATATCACAAAAGAATGTAACACCTAAGTAAAACAATTTAAGTTTTTTCTATGTAAACGATATACTAGACTATAAATAGTCATTGTAAATATAAATAAATTTCCTACATCATAGTATTTTTTTTATAATTTTTAGACATTAAATTAATTTATTTATTTATGACACCATGATGATGCAGCGATTACCACATTAATGAACAATTTAAATAAAATGAAAAGATAATGTAAAATCTAAGACATAAAATTGCCAAAAAAACCTATTGGATCGGTGTATTTATAACCCTTATCAAGTTATCCTATAAATATATAATTTTGGGACCTTGGATATTCGAAAATCATTTTATAATAATGAATATTTTCAATACTTTCCAGGACTGCCCCTCCCCCCTCATATAAAAGGCCCCCACCTCTACCTCTTTACCCACGCCTCTCAAGACATTGGTTCGGCCAAAATCTTCTCATTTTATCTCTCCAAATTCCTATTTTTATCATAGAAGCCTCCCCTTAGGCAGAATTCTCTTTAATATACCATTTTGGTTCAATCAAAGGGGAGTTACCCGATTTAAAGGTAAAGTCTTCTCTAATGTTCTTTTGTTTTATTTTTCTTCTCCAACCCCATATACTCTTATTATTCCTTTAATTTGTAACAAAAACAGTATCTTAAATATACTAGGATGTTTTTCGAAGAAGGATTCTAGCTACACTTACACACACCTCTGTCTAATGGTTAAAGAACATACTATTTTCGTGGATGGATAATTACTGCCTCACGAAAAGATGATTGTTCTATCTTCTCCTACCACCTCTCATTGTGGCCATTATGATGAAAATATATTTATTTATGACATATATTATATTTATTTTTTCTATATACTTATGTATTTTACATTTAAAACATACATTTATGCTTTGCATGCTGTGCAAATACGATAATTTCATTTGAGAAAGTGTGGACTACCGCCCCCTCAAGTGATGTGACTCGTTCATGAAATACATGGAATGTATAAAGAATGAAATTTATTAACTAATGTGACCTATATAACATATATATTATACTGGAATTGCTATAAATATATATATATATATACCTCTCTCATTTATTTTTCATTCCATAAATGTGACAATGAAATGAAAGTAGTGTTCATGCATACGTACGACCTACCCACTCCATGAAGGGTGCATTGCATTTTTTATCTCCAAATGTTATGGAATAGTGTAAAATGAATATATAATAGATATATATTTTATTTAAAACATTTATAATATTCCGGAGAAGGGGTAATTATAAATACATGGACAAATCTTTTCAAACAAGTTCATTTTTGACTCATGTACCGAACATCGAAAAAAACGTCTCATATGAACTCACATGACTAACTAATTATTATAAAATTATAATATGAAATATTAATTTAATAATAAACATTAAAGGATGTCCTTAATAAATTATTAATTGGACAATGTTTATTATTCAGGAATATAATGAAACGAACAAGACAAGTCGGACTTCAGGTAAGGGATCCTGCCTCTCTCTTTCTTTTCATGTATTCTCGATTATGTCATTTATTTTAAGCAACATGTTATTATTTTGGGTATGTTAATTTATATTTAACCTAATTTCCTTTTTTTCATATGGTGATAGACCTCCTATTTCTTTCATCAATTCATTTTAAGATGTTTTAAGTGGCGTCATTAGGCTGCAGAATTTTTATAAGGGATTTCATACCTCACTTATAATTATATGAGATTTCTATGGTTCTCAATTTATTTATTTCATGTAGTGTAATGTGTACTTAAATTTGAAATATATATTATAATTTTATTCATTTTATTCTATGATTAATTTTGTTCTTAATATCCTTTGGTGAAACGACTCGATTGATTACCACGATGTAAAGAGATTTTATCTCACTTTGTGTTCATGTGAGATTCATGCTACATTTTCCACTATTTCCTTCTGTGTGTTGTATGTAATGCCCATTATTGTGTTATTTTTGTAATATAATTTAATTTATGGGTATTTAAATCTTCATTGTATGACCCTTCTTTCATGGGGTGTACGTTTCAGAAGTTACCCAATTTGGTAAGGGAACCTTTCACCCTCCACTTTTTAAAAGACTTATTTTGTTATGTAATTTAATTTACATCTTGTTATGTTAGGATATGTTCATATATATCATTATTTCTATAAATATTATTTCCAATTAATGTGATACCCTTTTCTCTCTCATCAATTCATTTTCTGAATTTTAATGTGACGTCGTTAGGCTGTCGAATTTCTGTATGGGAACTTCTTAACCCAATTTCAATTTGTTGGGCTAAACCACTACTTTTTGATTTTATTATGCCAAGATTATGTGTGGAATCTATATGTTTTAATTTCCACAAACGTTTTTGTGGATATACTCTTTTTACACATAATCATCTCTTTTATAAATTCTTACGTCATTTATAAGAACTTTTATGGGAAATCACAACTCAATCTCATTTCATTGAGTTAAATATATATGTCATTGGTTGTTTTTCTAGGAGTATGTGTGAATGACCTATGATTGTTTTAAACTAGATATCCACATATATTGGGTGTATTTATAATTTTCACACATAATTATTTCATTGATTTATCCTTACACTAATGACATGATCTTTGAATGGGATTTCGTATCAATTTCTCTTCCTTGAGACACTTCTTGATGATATACACTTTTATTCTTTTTAACGTGTATATACAGCCCCAATTACTTTCCATATCCATATTATGTCTATACTCAAGTCATTTAAATGTTTTGAAAATGGTCTACTTTTATGTGGCTTATAATTTAAATGTTCAAAATGGAAAAGGACTCTTTTATTAACACATTGTTTTAAATGGTTTTAAAGATTTATTCTTTTAAAAATTTATCATCCATGTCCATGTTTTAGAAAATGGGATTAAGGATTTATTTATACGGACATGGATGTTTTAAAACCATTTCAAAAGTTTCGAAGTGGTATGAGACATTTTGATTCTAAAATCTCTTTTAAATGTGTTCTTTTAATATTTTCAATGTATAAAGGGATATTTCTCTCATTGATTTTTAATTATTTTATTAGATGATTTTATTTATGATAATATCATGATGTGATCTCTTGTGATTGAAATGTGGATATATTATGTTTATTTTATTCATGATTCATGTGTTATTATTATGTTATGGTTCTTGTGAAATGCTTATTAAAATCGGGTGGTTTCATGATAAACTAAGGGAGGGATAGCCCGAGATAGCTCTCCAATGCATTGGGTAAAGCGAAGGAGTGAAACGCTAAGGTTTCTCCGAAGAGAATTAGGTAATATACTATGGTGGGTATTCCAAACTTAACCATGAGAGTTACTCCCTACGTAAGAATGTTATGAATGCCTCAAGTTACCTTTATGTCTTATGATTTCTATGAGTTATTCATAAATCTTATGATTTAATGAGGTATGTTAAAGTGCTTCTATTTTAAGAGTAAGGTATGATTTCTTTTATTCTTATGTTTACATGGACTAGTGTTTTCTTTCCGAATTTTTATATCCCTTACTGAGATTTTTTTGTTCATCCCACGTTTTGAATTTTTTTCCATAGGACTAAAAGGTGAATATGGTCAAGGATGGGATGTAGGAAATACATGCTATCTAGAACATGGAACTAGACATGTTTCCTTTAAAGAGTTTTTATTTTATGAAACAAAATGGAAACTGAGTAGATGTGTCTACTTTTTAATCTTGTGAGATGTAATAGTTATATCCTAATTCTCTAAAACTCTATACCTAAAAAGATCCTCAATGTCAATTATTCATTTAGTTCAAGATTATGCAATGTTTTAAGGCTGGGTCCTTATACATAAGATGTAAAATATGATACTAGTAGGGATTTTACAAACATTGTACATCCCAAATAGAAATGTGATAATGTCTCTATGGACATCATGGTAGGTTTTCCATGATCACCTAAAGGATGAGATAATATTTATATTGTGGTTGATTAGTTGAAGAAAGTTTCCTATTTCTTTTCTGATCGAGATATATTCTTTGTAGTTGAATTTTGGAGAGAGTAGAGATGGGGCATTGTACGTCTTAATGGATCTCTTCAATCTATCATACATGATAGGGATTATAGTTTCACATCATGGTTCTAGAAAGGCTTATAGAGGGACTTCGTTATAAATGTAATTATTAGAATGGAATATCACATTTATATCGATGATAATAAAGGGAAAACGATTTAGGTGTTATATGAGATTCTTCATGCATGTGTCCTTGACATTTGGGGTTCTGGGGAGACACTCGTACACCAAGTTGATTAATCATACAATAATTTCAATCATGATACCATCCAAATAGATCATAATGATTCCATATATAGTGGGACATACCGATCACCATTGTGCTGGTTAGTGGTTGGATGAGCATTTCTTGGAGCACATCTAGTTTAAGAGAAGTCGGTAGAGTTGATCAAGGAGATCACATTATTACCGTTATCAAGTATATATTTTTTTACAATTAATTCTTATGAAACTTGATTTATGGTACATGATTAAGCATTGATTCATGATTCATCAACGTTGGGAGTTTTTTGAAATTTGGATGTAGGGTGATATTTAACCATGATTCATCATGCCTTTTGAGATTATAGAGTGAATTAGAGAAATTTTTTATCATATAAAACTTCTAAAAAGAAATTGGTTAATGGAAAATTCTTTTCATGTGACTCTTCTCTGATGGTATTTTCCTAGCATAACACATGTTTTACTACCTAATTAGGCTATGTTAAATGTTTATTCTTCTTTTATATAGTACCTACTACGAATCGTGGATTGTTGTGTGAGGGATCTCAACAGAATGTTAGTTTCTCATGTATTGGTTATATGGAATCATGACCATGTATTGGATGATACATGTGAGATAAAAGATGATATAGGCTCCCTATTATCCAATATTTTCTCAGATGTTTCTTATTTACCATTAAAAGACCAAATCACGGATGATTTTTCTTAAATAAGAGTGGTTGTTATGACTCGACTTTATGTGAAGGAACAATTTATTATATTCATGTTTTAAATCATTATTTATCATAGTGTGTGTTCTAAATGGCATCAATAATGTCTCATGGGATTGTGTGTCTTGTTCAGAGACGAGATTGTGAAAAATTTGGGGGATACCCTATGCCAAAATATTAAGGCATTATTAATTCTATCAATTTTGGGATCTCAATTGACTAGAGGAGCCAACACATTTATCTTTAACCACGTAATCCATTCTACACATGCATAAAAATAACTCAACATTTTTAATAGAGGTATATTATAAATCATGAACATTATTAGAAAAATGTTTCACCTCACCCATGTGAGAGTGGGTTCTTGAAATTGTTGGGCACATAGTTGGCATAGGGTTTGACGAACTGTGCATCCTAAAAGTGTTACCCATTAACAGAAATGGAATTTAGCATTTCCCTAAATAAATTACACATTCTAACTCTTATCTATACTCCTGCATTCATGTATCCCCTTCGTCCTATGTGAACAATCCCTTTTCATTTTATAATTATATTAATAACTCACTAGAATGATATAAATTTCTAAAGTCACAAATTGCTTTGGATCCAAAATGGTATGATTACTACACCCATTTCCTCGGTTCAATGTTTATCATTCCATATATTTCACTTTTTCATGTGAGATCTTATGCCTTATTTTTGGTAATTGGTATGTTCATTTGATTTATCTAGTTCTATCTCAATTCAAGGGCCGACATTTGACGTGCAGAGTTATAAAGTCCTAATGTATGAGTTTTTGAAATGATTCCTAATATTTTCACTATTTTATTGAGCTTTTTCATTGTTCCTAGTGTCGTAAATTTATTTTACATTCCATAAAATCTTATCATTATTAATAATTTAATTGAACCTTCTATATATACACCTATGGATAAATATTTTTTTATTATAGGTTGAATGCTTATTGGAAACCTCCCCCTTGGGATCATGAATTATTTTCCATCCTTTAGTAATATTCATAATTGGCCCAAAAACCATATATATTGTATGGATTGGCCTTTAAAAGGGTTTTCCTTACGTGATAAATGAAATTGGTTAATTTAATTATATGTATATAGATGTTTTTTCTACACCACAAACTATGTGTTTATATGAATGTATTATGTAATTGTGATACTTGTTGATATATTAGATAAAGTAAACATAAATAAATTGATTGTAAATGACTTATATGATTTTTATTATTAGACTCTTGATATGGGTTGGTGATCTATAATGGAAGGATTATTTGATTATGGAATTTCATTATCCCTTACTTTTTGTGATACAAGTTATGTATTACAACAAATATCATTACTAGGATGATGGTAATTATGTTCCACTTTCCTTTAAATTGTGATTTGTGAATGACAAATCACCCCAATATCTCATGTTTCAATCATGGCATCTTCAATTATTCTATGATTTAGGGATTATATCATTTGTTAGACCATAGAGCTTGTTTTTCTAGTCAGGGATTCAAGATTTACGTACTGGGTAAATCCAGCACCTAGTATCCATGTATATTAATATATGTTCATCCTTACATATAGAGTGTATATACTTGAGTATATATTAAAAATGATTATATATTTCAAAAAATTATCTGACTAATTCTAACTTATTCAAAAGTAGGTATTGTCTACAAGGTATCAATTGTGAACCCGACATGACTATTATTTCATTTTAGAATTATATATTATAATTTGTGTTCTCAAATAAATTATCTATATCCATATAATGTATTATTATAGATATTTCTTATTTCCCCTATTGATTTAATCTCAACCCCGGCTCTGGACTCCCTTAGTACACTAATAGATTTTACGATTGTTCGTGTGGATAAAGTCAATGGTCGGATCTTATATAGTTGATATATTTTTATTTTATTATTTATCATGGTATAATAGAACCAGGTATATGATTGTGATGCTTGTGAATATGTCTTTCAGTATTTTATAATATGTATATAGAATTTTGTATCAGATTGTGGCATGTATTCCTAATATTCCTCTTTTGAACATACACATTTAATTTCATCATTTATATATACCATAGCCAATTGATTTTAATTCATTATTACAATTTGGTGTTTTATATTATTACATTATTATTTATAGTGTTAGTTTCTATTGTGCTGTTAGTTATTAATTATTCTTATTCAATTTATTATACCATTTTATATATGTTTTATTCTATTTTATAAGTATATTTTCTCTCCACTATACCTTAATTGACATTCAATTATATTTGGAATCCTTATACATATATTGCAATGTGATTTATTCCAATTGACCAACTATTTGGGGACACAAATTTAGTCACACAAAATTAGGGATGTTATAAAAATAAATTAAATTAAATTATTAGTGTACATCATTTTAAATTGAAAAAAATCCACAGATTTAATTCTCAAAATATAATTGTAAACTAACCATGTTCTATCTCGTGATTGGTTATGATCTGATTTTCAAATTTATTAACATTAGTAATGGTTTTAGAAATTTTTATGACCTTATTATAAAATAGATTCTAATTAGAATGTAGACTATATATTATGATTTCATACATATTCACTCGATGGATAGATTTTGATCATGTTATCCCTCTAATTAAATTGCGAAATGTACTTGATTTTGATCTGATTTTATCGTAATATAGATGTATATTGAATAGTTGACTCTGTACTAGTTGACTATCCACATTTTTTTGATTGATTTATGATCATGTTATACCTTTTATAGACATGGGAAAAAGTATTAGTCTTTTATGTATTAGTATTCAAATATGAATGATAATAGAAAACTATGATAGTAAATTCATTATTAATTTATTAATAGGTTTAATAAATTGTTATTAAATAATTAAGGGTGTGGATTGAAATTACAGAGCCCCTTGATGCATCAGTAAGACTCCAAAAACCATAATGTTTATGTATTTTGGCTTATTTCAATTAAAAAATAGATTTTTTTCATCATAGTATTATCGTGATGTCTAAGGTAATTATTTCTTGTATTATATAATGCAATTTGCTATGTGTGTTAATAATTTCACCAATATGGAACCATTTATTATTAATGATGTGATCAAATTATTTTTACAACTATAAAAAGATATATTATTCTTTCTGTTTCATTTGATTTTTGATTTGTGTTTATTATTTCATGTCACATTTTTTGTGCCATATTTTTTTCACAATAGATTTACCTATATGTTTCTAACACATATATATTTTAGGAAATATTTTTTTCAAAAAAATTTAATCATTTTATATTATGTGTTATAGGAAACCCTGAGATATACATGTGTCACACAGAACATTGTATTTGATTTTCATTACACAGAACATTGATTTTAGATAATGATCCACAAAAACATGAGTGTTTATTGATTAACACAATAAAAATATTTTATATTGTGTTAAAACAACATTGATATTATCATTCATTATTCAAAATGCCAATTTTGGATTGAATTATAAACAACATTGATATTATCATACCTTAAACACAACATCATGTTTAGACGAAATGTGAAATACTATTGAAGTATATTTATTTTATATGATAGTTATCATGTACATGTTGTAATGGAGGATTTAAATAATATTAAAAATGTTTTGAAAATATATTATTTAAAAATTTAAATAAATTGAAAACATTGTTAACCAATTTATTTGAATCAAAAATATTAACCATTTGAAATTAATTGAAATATTTATTTAGAAAATAATTTTTACGCCCCCAAAATTAGTTTACATAAATTAATAAAAAAAATAACTCATTGTGATTTTTTAATTAAATTTTTATATTATATATAAAATAAAACATTTAACATTCAAATTATGTTTTTTTATATAAGATATTATAATAAATAAAAATTTATATTAAAAGTATATATTTCTACAAAAAATATGTTTTGTTTCCCATTGTAAAAAAATATTAAAAAAATATTATTTTAATTTTATAAATTTTTTTGGAAAAATAAATTTTATTTCTGAAATTTTAATTTTTTAATTATATTATAGTAAATTTTTTAAAGCATTATAAGAATTTATATTTTTCAATTATTAGGGGAAAACAAGTGTTTTTTATGAAATGTCATTTATTTTTTCTAAATTAAAAAAACTAAATATTTCACTCATATGATTTCCAAAGTAAATTATATTCCAATATATATCTACTAATCAAATTTTTTCATTTTAATTAATTTAATTTTGAAATTTTATATTAAAATTTTGAAATCGTTTTAACATTTTCGATTTAGAAAATAGCTTTCACATCATCATTACTGGTTTAATGTTAAATTAATACATTAAACAACTATAAGTGGAATCTATAATGTTTTATTCTATATTGATAGTGATAATAATCTACATTATCTAATATGGTCAACAAAATAATTTACTATAAATAATTATAAATACATAAAATATTAATTATTGTAATAAACATTAAAATAAGATTACTTTGCCGTCAAACTAAATATATGTGGACTAAAATGACTTATAAATTATTCCAAAATCATTAGTATGGGTAATATTTTATCTTGTATACTATAATTTACAATAATATAGAATTAGGTATACTTGAGTCATATTAAAAACAATGGAACACCTTTCACTTTTCAAAGAATATAATTCTGCCACTCACCTATCTTATAAAAGGCCACCCACTCCATTATCCCTTTCACAATTATAAAAACCATTTATAATCCAATAACATAATAAATTTCCTTCATATTTCATTTCTGTCGTCCTAGAATACTAATTTTGGTCATAAATCCATCCGAATAATATATTTTTTGAAAACCAAATAATGTTTTATGATGAAGATATAATGTCCCTATTGGTGAGTTTTATTTTTTTATACATACACCTCCCAGAGTTAAAATTAAAAAATACTGATATTATATCCTCATCATCCTTAATATAAATAGATTTATTATGTTAATTTAATTTCCAAAACCCTTCTCATACATCAAATGTGATAAGAAATCATTATTCATGTCTACTGCAAACAACCTCCTAGTGATATGATGGTATTTTTTTCCATTATCACCTATTTGGGAAATATGTAATGAATATTTAAATTTTATTTCTATAATTTATCAAATTATTATTCCTCTAAAATTACTATGTCACATATTCGTTATTACATTACATTCCATGGTGGATAAGTTTACTTTTTTATTGAGTATGGTGGATTACCACCTTGCGATGTGATGTGATTAATTCTATATACACTCATTACAAAGAATGAAATAAGGATTGGTTAAAGTAATATTATCCTATATATAAGAAATAAAAAATGCACTAATGGTAATATATTATTTATCTTTAATTTACACAATCCATTTAGAAAATGTGAGCAGTATTAATGTGTACATATGGCCAACCGTATCCATGAATGGTGTATTCCATTTTCGATATCATAATTTATTTAATTTGAATAATTACATATATACTGAATATATATGATGAAGAGGTCTTTGCTTTCCTTAATAATAAATGAGGCTTCAGCCCAAACATTTAATATACTGAATATATATGATATTTTTATCATATATAAAATTAAATTAATTTTTTTAACAATTATTATTTTATTATTACTAAGAAATAATACATCAAAACAAAAACAAAAAATTTATTGGTTATTATCTAAAATGTGATTTCAATAAGGAATAGTTAATAAATGGTTAATTAAATTTAATTGATTAATAATATATTGTATGATATATATAGATATAGTTATAAATTATATGTGTTATAAAAATATATCTATTATACTTGATGTTCTAATTTGAATTAATGAAGTCATGTCTTAATGGATTTCTATATATCTTTTACTTTCCTTGAGACATATACCATATTCACCACATGTTTTTTATATATTATATATTTATACTAATGATTAATGTATTTTATGATAATTATAATGAAATATATTGATAAAAATATATCTATATGTGTTTATATCATTCATTTGTCTTACGGTTCAAAATTTATCAAAGTGTAAAGGGGTTTTTTTTAAATTGAAATCTATAGGACAAAATATATAATATGAACCTTTTTTCTCTAAGGTGTATATACAACCCCATTGACTTAATTTATAATTAATCTAATTATCTTTTAGTATATTAAAAGTTTCATTTGATTTTAATCTTCAATGGGTCATATAATTCATGATATACCTATGTTTTAATGGTCTTGTGAAATAATTTAACCATTTATTAGGATTTTTTATGGTTATGTTTCTAATGATGGTGTCTTATGATCCATATTTCATAAAACTCATTAATATTCATCAACAATAGTATTGTAATGATAATTAATGTTTTTCCATTTAATTTTATAACTTTTAGTACTGAAAAGGTCAGAAGAATATTTCTATGAAAATTTTTATTTATTCCACTCTTCAATTGATATCCAAGTTTTCATCTAAAAAAGTGATTTTGAAAAAAAAATTATTTAATTATTTAATTGATTTAATAAATAAAATTTTTACACATATTTTAATTTTTATAGAATTTTTTTAAATAAAATTTAATTTAATTTTCAAATCAATGAATATTTTTTATTTTACCAATAATGTGAATGGAATCATAGGATTAGTGTGTAAATAATTACTTGTATTTTTTAAATCATTTTTACTCAATTTTTTAAGTATTTTATATAATTTTAAAATTTTATTTCAAATGAAATGTATTTATGAAATATTTTTTAATTTTTTGAGATATTTATATGGGAAGTGATATGTTTTGATCCTTTTATTATATTGAAACATAGTTTATTGTTTTCAAGTATATTTTTAATGAAATGGATTTTGAAAATATTTCATGATTAACTTTTTTAAATTATTATGGCTATATTCCTAATTAAATGTTCCATGTGATCATATAAATTCATTACTCATATTATTTGAGATTTTTTGGTGTTAGTTTTTATTTACTAGGGATGTGATCCAAGAACACAGTTATTATTATATATCTGAGTGGATTTTGATTATGGTGATAATATGTGTACGAAACCCATTTCACATACATGGGTTACACAATTATAAAATGCTTACGAAAACCACTTATTTTTTCCTTGGGTTATCCTATGATGATATGATGAAATTATTCTGAACCCCATTTCATTTCCAAAGCATTTTCGATGATGGAATGTTTATTAAATATATATATTTTGAGGGGTTTTATATGACGAGTGTTTGAGGAACCTGTGGCACTAATACATGTTATTTTCATTATGTAATAGTTGTTATTTTATTACCAATTAAATTTGTTATGTTATAACCAAAATGGGTTGGACCAATATATCCTGCCAATTCAGTTGGTATTAGATGATATCACATGATATAAAGAGGAAAATAATGAGGATTGAATCTATATGAGTAAGGGACTTTTTTCACTATGATCATGTTAGGTGTCATCCTTGACTAGTAGGATTGTTTGAGGAGTTAACCAATTCCATAATTATAGTGTTATAAATGATCTTTTGACTATATAGGAAATTATTTTATATTCTTATGTTTATTCAACAAATCTTTGTTTTATGCCAATGTTATATACTCATGGTTATTTTTTTATTTAATTATGATTTATGCATTATTAACTACAATGATTTCTTCCATGAATCCATATCATGATCAATGATATGCATGGTATTCATTTAAATTTTATTTATTGTGTTCTCATACACTTATACTCATGATATGTGGATATCAACTTTATTTTCCCTCCTGAAGAATTTCCTCCCACCCTTTTTAATGATTCATTTCATATGTTATGAATAATTGTTTTATGTATGGTATGATAATGGAGACTACAAAAGGGTAATATCATTTTGGGAAATGATTATGATCTATTAATAAATTTATATGTTTTTTACATATTCTCAAAATAAACTAATCCATTACAATACTTATGTGTTTTTTGAGAAATTTAATGAATATTAGTCTATAATATCTAAAATCTATGTTAAAAACAAAGATATTTTTATGAAATTTTTCTTCTAAATAATTTTCATTTTTCAGAAGATTACATTACATGAAATCATCATTTTAGATGAACTTATTGATGAATTTAGTATAAAATTATCATTATAAACTATACATTATGTGATTAAGAATAAATATAACTAACTTATGAAAATGTATGGTGATTTCGTTCACTACAAATTATTTTTGAAAAATATAAATAAAATATATATTTTATTTTTTTATTTATAATTTGAGTAAATTATGATTAGTAAATAAATTTTTTGAAATATATATTTTATATAAATATTAATATATTTTTTATATTAATCCAATTGATATTTTTTCATAGGGTATGAATAAACCATATTTCATGTATAAAACCGTTATTTTTCAAAAGGGTTATTTTACACCATTAAATAAGGAACTCCATTTAAATTAATATTTTTTGAAATTAATAATATTTATATAAAGAAAAACATGTTCTTTATAGTATAGATAAAAAAATTTACTTTGGATGAAATTTAATATTTTTCTAAAAAACATTCAAAATTTGATAAATAGTTATAATATAATAAACTATAATTCAAAATATCTTATTTCATTAAAATAATTTTAAAGGTTTAATAATAGTATTGAATTATTTTAAAGTATAAATTGAATATATTTTTATCTTTAAATATAATGTAAATTGGTACCATTAATTTTACATTGAATTCAAATGTTAAAACATTTCAATCATTTGTAATGTTTTTTCATTTAAAAACTCTTTCTCTCTTTTTGAAAAAGAAAAATATTTTGAAAAAATAATTGATAAATTTGATTTTTTTAATTTTAAAAAACGATTCAATATTTGGAATAAATATGTACAAATTATATAAAAAAATTATTTTATTTTTGGGAATTATGAATTGTAATTTTGGTAATTTTTTTTTATATGGTAAAAGGGTATATATAATAATTAAGGGTTAGAATTCTATTATTAAATTAACCTACCATTTATCTAAATATTATTAGTTGATTGTGTTTCGACATAAATAATCCATTGTTGGAAATGGAGTCCTTTTGAATCCACTTGGATGAGATTAGGATATTAAATTTATTTTATTTAATGAAAAATTAAATAAATCTTACTCAAATTTCAGTAAATATATTATTTTTATATAAAGTTATACCAAAGATAAATTTTATTTAAAATACACCTATTAATTATAATTTATTTATTTATCATTTTATTTTTTTTTATTTTCTTGGAAATATATAATTATCATAATGACTTATACTTTGTTGTTGTAAAAATTAATTAATTGATGAGAAATCAATAATTAATTAATTAAAAAATTATAGTGATAAAAAGACCAAAATTGATGAATAAATATAATTTTTCAAGCATATATTGACCATAATCATCAAAATGTAGATTTAGTTACCATTGGGTGACATATTGAAGAGATTATGCCTGTTATATTATTTTATATAATGTCTTGTTAAAGATTTCACCTTCATAATTTAATAAGTATAACATTTTAAATATCTAACATTCTTTAAGATAAATTCTAATACATATATTATTCTTAAATATTTTATATTTATCTTCATGAATGAATTTAATTTTTAATTTTTATTCAGCAAATATGTATATTAAATAATTACAAAATTTTGTTCTGTTAATTTATTTTTTAATAGAGACAACAAGTAAATGTTATAAAAAATATTAAAGTAATATATATTTTTATAATTAATATATATAATGAATTTTATAGATTATCATATCTTTTTTTGAATATAATAATTTTTTTTCTAGGTTACCTTGTAATATTTATATTTCTATAATCAGTGAATTGAATAGTGTCAAAATTGACATTATTAATTGTTTAACAAAATAATGTTTTTTTAATTATTTAATAATCATAATTTATTTTAAAAAAGATATAATAATTATTCTGTGGTATAAAATTTAAACCTTAATTATTTTTGGTCCAATTTACATCAAATATGTATATATTACACTATTTTTATTTATAAATTTTTTTACCCTAGATAAAAATTAAATAAGATAACTATGTTTTAATTTAAATGATAAGGATGAAATTGACAGAAATACATGTAATTTTTTTCAATCTATGAGATTTAAAAACTATCTAATCTAATATTATAATTTGGGTCATTATTGAGGTTTTTTAATGGGGTGTTATTTTATTTTAAATTAATAATTTAGGAGATCTCAAAAGTGCCCCTCACCTCAATTATTAAAGGGAACCTCCTCCCTCACCTATTCCCCTCACATTGAGCATTAAATCATAGAGATACCCTAATATTTTCTTTTATAATAGTCCCTAGTTAAATTATAGTGGTTCAGGTTATCTTTAAAGGCTAACTATCGAGCTCCAAGTGAAGATTTAGAGGAATCATGTCAAAGAATGTGTAATCTCCTCTACCAATTCGTTCTAACTTTTTTCTTCTTATACATCAAAGTAAAGAGTTGTTTCATTATAGCATAAAAATACAATATATATTATATAAAAATATTTTATTATAAAATTTAACAACCATATTCCACTGCATATCCATCCTGTAAAAAAATGAAATCACCACGCTTGCAAATGCAAGCCTTACTGTCTCCACACTATGGTGTAATAGGTTTTTTCACCACCACCTTACATATATTTGTATAATGATAAGAATAAAATCTATATATGATTTTTATAAAATGATATTAATTATGAAATACTAAATTTACCATCCAATTCAATAACATTCCACAAATATGAGAATGAAATTGTTCATCTTGCCAAAGTACGACCAATTGTCTCCATGATGCAATGTAATTCATTCTAAATGATCTTCATAAAATAGTGATTATATAAAGTTATATAATGAATAATAATTTATATGTTGTTTTAATATCATTTTTAATTATATTACAATGAACTAATAAGTATAACCATATCTTATTTTATAAAACATGCATTTGGGCATAAAGTTGTGAATGTCTGAATAACGAGTAAAAATAAAATTTTATTGTAAAATGAATGATAATAATATCATATATGATGTCACAAAAATAATTATGATTAAAAACTAAGTAAAATAAACAATATAAATCATTATAAAGTAGGTTCATATACAAACAAAATAAAGCATACCTAATGTAAGGGATAATTTCCCAATACCATTATTATCAGATATTGTTATATACATATGTATTTATTAGGTTATATTTATCATCCAAATCAATATTTAATATTTATATAATATTATAATTATTTATATAATATAAATTTCAAGACCATATTAACATTTGGAGAAATTTTATTAAATGGTATGAAACAGATATTTTGTCGTTATTTGATTCGAGGTAGTTTTTGATTTTTAAGAAAATAGTATGATAGGAATGTTTTTAGATTATAAGGAATGAAAGGATTTTTAAATTCTAATAAATTCTTATTTCCATGTATCTTCCATTACATTATTTAATTTTTATTGTCATATAAATTATTTTCATTGAAATTTTCACAATATTTTGAAAAAATAAAATGTTTTTTCAAGAAGAAGGGATATTTGTTCCATAATTAATATCATGTCTTTTATCAAATTATTATCCATATAAGATGACATAATTTAATAAGGTTATGATTTTATAATTATAATTACTATGGTTATTATTGTGTTTATGAAGGAATTCTATTTATGAAATCCATTTGTTTTGTATAGATTATGATTGAATGATATTAAAGAAACCCAATTTATTCTTTGGGTTATGCTATGATGAATATTTATGTATTTGTGGTATATGTAAGAATGATTTCATTATAACATGTGAGGGACTTGTATCTACTTCCTATTAAATGGGTAATGGTTTAAATCTAATAAGATATAAAGGTATAGAATGTGAAATTATATCAGTTCAATAAAATAGGGTTGGGTCGATGAGTGAACTCGGTTTGGTAATGGATAATGTCTACTATTTTGGTTATAGAAATGATAATTTACTAACATAAAATTACATTCTATGCATAGGCGTTTTACACAAAACTCCATGTCTTTTGTTATGATTTTTTTGATTACGTTCATTGATTTTTATTAACTATCATTATTTATCACATGGCATGAGATCATGATCTTTCATATACAGGATAAGATTTTAAAATGTTAGGTTCTTTTTTAATATGAGTATGATATGACTGATATCTACATTTTTTACCCTTATAGAGAAAAAAATCTCACTATTTTGTATATTTATTTTCCCTATGTTATTAAGAAGGGTATTATGTAAGATATGTCAAAAGATCTCTAATTATGGAGAAATAAGTGAGAGATAATGAATATATCATTTGAACCAGTTCTTTATGTTTCCCAGTTTCTAATGACACTATATATATATATGGTACTATCCGGGATTTGTTATATTTTTTAATGTATATTCTTCAACATTGATGCAATATTAAAATATTTAATTTATGGGTTGTTATAGTTGGTATTAGTGGAAAGGTATTTTTAACCATTTAAAACTAGGACGGGAAAACCATAGTATGAACCCAAAGAATATGTAAATGTATATTTTACAATCCTAGTGTTATAGAAATGATCATAAATAACCTAGGATAAAACCAAATGATTTATAAATTGAAATTTTATTTTTTATTATGTGGTTTTCCAATTATGATTTGTGTTTCTCACACTATGCTCCTTGGTTTTAGTAAATGAATGGAACCTGAAAGAACCATTGTGATGGTGAATGTGATGAGAAATGTAATGATTGTCTTAATGAGAAATCAATTGATATGGGAACGGGAATGAAAAATCCTTTAGAAATGCTCACACAACATTCTCAAGTTATGAATCACGTAGGACTTTCAAATGATTAAAATCTGGAACAACATTTTAGTGAGTCCTTTTATGTCATCGTCCACCTTCATTCAATGGGCCAGCTGATCTGTTAGAAGTTCTCCAATGTATCAGTACCACTAAAATGATATTTTCATTTCTTCAATGTTCAGAACCAGATAAATTCCTCATATTAGTCTACTATTTGGAAGTTGATTCTATTTAAAGGTGTAAACATATCAAAAATACGAGGCAAAGAGATTAAATTGAATTAATGGGCTGGAATGAAATGAATAATGTTTTTTCAAGAAGTTATTTACACATATTAATTGAACATTGATATATAAGGATTTACTTGAACTTTAGAAAAATTATAATGATTCGATTTCTATGGATGAATAAAACATTACAATACATGCAATGTATGGTTCTAGAATTATTATCCAACCTAAGTGTTAAATTCATCAATTAATCAGTGGTGTAAAACCAAGTCCCAGAAATGAATTTTTCATATGGGACGTCAATAGATACTGAGAAATCATTTGATCATATCTCATGGATGATATGGATATTGGAGAAACCCATCCATCCTATGGGTTCGATAAGAAGTGAAAATTAGAATTTAATGGAAAATATAAAGAACACACTAAAAATAAGATGAATTTTACCTTATGATCAATGTGTAGAAATAACCATAGAAGATATTTTCATAAAGGGACTAGTAAATATTTTAATTGTGAAACAGAAGGTCATTGAGCAGTTTAATGTCGAAGTGGTTTAAAAAATATGTGTAATAATGTGAGTAGAGAAAAGGATACAAAAAATGAACCTCCTGCACGTGAATGTTAGAAGTGCAAGGAAATTGGGCATTATGACTATAAATTTATTAATATAAGGTTTATTGATATTGATCATCATAATAAATATCTAATGGATAAAAGAAAAACGAATGTCACATGGAATCACTATCTTCGAAGTAGAGTAGGATAATGATGCCGTGAATGGTATATTTACCATCCAGTCTAAACTAGAATTTTTTTTTCTCGATCCATCCACTCTTTTATTTCTGAATAATTTTCTAATAGTATCTAAATTTTACTTCAACAATTAGATATTGGGTAATTTGTGACTACTTCTAATAGAACAAGACCTACATAAAAGGTATACATTTATTCTCTGGTTGGTGTTTTTATGAAATTACTTCAAGATAATCTTATAATCCTTTCTTCAGTGGAGTTTTATGTGCTTCTTGGAATGGATTGGCATTCTCCTTATGCGACTCATATCAATTTACATGGAATAGATCTCACATTTCATATTCTACATCATTCTATGATCATCTATCAATAGAATGGTGAAAATAACCATTCAATATATATTTCTTCAATTTTTGGCTTTTAATTCCTATAAATGATGGTTTCAATATCATATACATGGGGAGAAACTCACCATTTAGAATAAACCTATTATACTGGAGTTTGATGATGTCTTTCATGTAAAATTCTAAGGTCCTCCACCCAACCAAGATGCTGTTATTTTAATAGAATTCATATTGAGTGCAATGAGTTTATCAAAGACACATTGTGGAATTCCCCCAATTGAATTTTATGAATTGAAGAATAAAATCCATGAGAATCTTGACAAGGGACTCATATTCCATAGTGAATCACATTAGGGTTCACTTATACTATTTTTAAGAATAAAAATAAATCAATGATACTCTACATTGAATATCGATAATTTATAAATATCACTATTATGAAAAAATATTGACTTCCCAACATTAATTAATTATTTGAAAAACTATGCAAAGATCAATTATTTTCCAATAATTATCTTCGTTCATGATATCATCAATTAAATGTCGTGACTGAGGATATACAAAAGATAACATTTCATACAAGTTATGAACACTATTAATTTACAGTTTACCTTTTCGTCTAAATAAACCCCCATTATATTACTTGATCAAATTAATGGAGTCTTCATAGACTATCTTGATTAGTTTTTTGTAGTATTTCTAGATTTTATTATTGTTTATTAAAAGAGAAATTAAGAACATGAAGAACACATGAGAATTGTACTGAAGACCCTATTAAAGGATAAGCATTGTGAATAATTTAACATGTGTGAATTTTGGTTTTAAGATGTTTCATTTATTTGTCACATATTCTAAAGAGAGGGGATATCTATGGATCTATTAAAAATAAAAGTTATCGAAAGGATTGTGAAACTGAAAATGGAAACCGAGATCCGAATATTTATTGGTTTGGATGGATATTTCCGATGGTTTGGGAATTAATTTTCAAAATAATCTAATCCACTCACCAATTTGACTCAAAAATGAGTTATGTTTATGTGGAAAGTGTAATTTGATGTGAATTTAATTTTGTTCAAAATAAATTTATCTATGGAACCTATGATCACCTTTCCTTGTAGTGGATAATGGTTTATGATGTCCAATGATTCATCCAAAAAGGGGTTGGCTTGTGTTATCATGAAAAGTATATAGGGATATCCTATGCCTCACAAAAATTAAAAATCTATAAGAAAAATATCACACCTCATGATTTTAAGTTAGATATGGTAATATTTTCACCAAATATATAGAGGCATTATCTTTAGGGTGAATGTTGTGATATATATACTAATCATAATTGTTTAATGTATTTTGTCACTCAAAATCAGTTGAATATGTTCCCAAGAAGTTGGTTGGTGTTTAATAAATATATGGATCATCAATAAATTACTACATTGGGGAAACAATCAAGGTGGAAGATGCTTTTAGTTGAACAGACCATGTTATCATATCCATGATGACGATCACAAAAGATCCAATTTATTTTATTTTCAATGGATGAATCTTTAAATTTTAAAGGAAATGGAAAAATATTTTCTTTCTAAAATGAATATTCAACCAGCAATACATGTGATGATTAATGAGGTATATAAGGAATATATAGAGATATAAAAGAAGGTGATAAGTATTTTGTAATTCAACCTTGGTTTTATTGAATCATGATTGTAATCAAGAGATGAGTTTTTTTTCACCCATTTTAGAATTAAATAAATATCTATTGTATGAGTGTAACACCCCAGGTAAATAAAGAATATGACATTTTCATATTTATCCATATTTGTGAATAAAATATTAATATTTCTTTAATGGGGACGCTATGCTCGATGGCGTACCCAACACGCAACAACAAGTTTCTTGGGAATCTTACGTTGCACTCTAATAATAAAATAATATTATTTTAAATGGCAGTTAACATGTAGCCGTTGTACTGGCGGGAATGGATAGAAATAACTAAAATATTATTATATATGTTTTTAAATGTTTTAACATTTATCCAATAAAGGATAAAGGCTTAAAATACGGAAAGAATTCAATTTAGGCGTATATGCCCTAGTTTTCACTAAAGGTTCACTTATCACCCTTTGATGGTGAAACGTCATTAAATATAGTTTTTTTCACTCTTATAAATTCTATTTGTACCAAATAAAACTCTTCTTTATAATCGGGACATCAAAATTTACTCTGTGTAAATTTTTGGTATCTTTCTGATAAAGTTCATTTTTTTAATGAATAGTGTAAAAAGTTGTATTTTAATTTAAAACCTCTTATTAATCTAATTTATTTATATGATTAGATTATATTTTAAATTGGTTTTAAAGTGAAATTAGAATATATTTTTACCATTAAATCCAATAGTGGTCGTTGGAATTAATTTCACCTTGAAATCGGATTTAAACTAGTGTCAAACTTTTAAAACTTATTGTTTCATGAAAACATGCTATTTGCTCTGATAGCGGGAATTAATTATTAATTTAATTAATGTGTCTTATATGTTTTGAATTTTTTAAAATGGACTTCATTTTTGAATTCGGAATATCAAATAATGCTTAGGGTGATTTTTTGGGATTTTTCTGGAAAACTTCAATTTTTGATGAATAGTGAAACCACTAAGTGGTACTTATAAAAACTGATTTTTCCGTTTAAATGAAATTTTTCCATCTTTTTGTTTTGAATTTAAAAAATCCTACATAAATGGTTGTCATTAAGAAGTAAAATTTGGTTCAATGGGACAAAAATAATTTTTTTTGGTGAATAGTAACTTATTAAGTTTTTAATTGCGATTAGAGGTAATTAGTGTAGTTTATGGTAAAAATATAGATTTAATAATATGAAATGAACTTGAAACATGTCCTAACCTCATTGGATGTATCATGGCCGACCAAGTAAACAAATGGGTAAACTTGGGGACCCCATGAAGCCACTTTGGTTGGAAAATGACATTAATATCTTTTTATTTAAAGTTAAAGTAAAAAATGAGACATACATGAAATGTTTTACTAAAACAATTTTTACATGGGGTTATACAAATCAGATTTTTGACTATAAATATTAATTGGAAATCTAAAAAGATATCTTACATCATAGTAGTTTTTTTATAATTTTTAGACATTAAATAAATTAAATTATTTATGACATCATGATGATGCAGCGATGACCTCATTATTTAACGATTTAAATAAAATGGAATGATAATGTAATATCTAAGACCTAAACATGTCCAAAACCAATTAGATGAGTGTATTTAGAACCCTTATCACCTTATCCTAGAAACACATTAAAGTGGGGCCTCCTAAATCCGAATACCATTTTCAAATAAAGTAACATTTGCTTACATTCCAAGAGTGCCCCTCCTCTCCTCTTATAAAAGGCCCCCACCTCTACCTCCTTACCCACACTCTCAAATCCTTTGGCTCGGCCAAACCCTGCCCATTTTGTCTCTCCACTTCCCTCTATTACTCCTTTAAGCCTCACATTGGGCAGAAGTCTTCTCAATGAAGCCTTTGAGCTCAAACCAAAGGGAGTTACCCGATTTTAAGGTAATGTCTTCTTTTGAGTCCTTTTGTTTTATTTTGCTTCTCCAACCCCTAAACTATTTTTATTCTTTTCTTTTGTAACAACTCCAGTATCCTAAATATACTAGGATGTTGTTATAATAAGTATTAGAGCTACACTTACACACGCCTACATCTAATGGTTAATGAACATACTGTTTCCGAGGATGGCGAATTTCTGCCTCACGAAACGATGATTGTTCAACACTCATATAACGCCTTCAATGGTGGACATTAAGATGTCACTATATTTATATATTATATATAATATGTTTATGTTTTACTTAAGCTTCTGTATTTTTCATTTGTGGATTACCATTATGGCTTCCATTATGGGTATACACGATATCTTCATTTTAGGAAGTGCGGACTACCGCCCCCTCAATGTGATGTGATTCGTTACTGCCATACGTGGGATGTATAAAGGATGGATTTAATTTTATTATATATTATGTTATACTGGAAATATAATATAACTATATATAATTATTATTTATTTCCATTAAAGTATGAGATAGAAATGAAAGTAGCGTTCATGCGTACGTACGGCTTACCGTCTCCAAGAACGGTGCATTTCATTTCTTATCCCCAAATGTAATTTACTATTATAAGTACATGTATATAATGGATATATATGATGAATGATACATCTAAAGGATGAATATAATTCTGTAATTAAAATATACATACCTCTCATTTAGTTTTAATTCCATTAATATGACAATGAAATGAAAGTAGCGTTCATGTGTACGTACGGCTTACCGTCTCTATGAACGGTGCATTTCATTTATTACCTCTAAATGATTATGTAATATTATAAATACATGTATATTCTGGATATATATGATATATATTCTATCCAAATCAGTAATGTCATTCTGGATATAAAGAACCTTTGACCACACGAACAAAATGTAATTGTAAGAAGTCCACTTTCGACTTAAGAACCAAATATCGATAAAACAAACATTATTAACTTAAATGATTACATAATGTTTATAACGTGACAATAAGTGATCTAAAAGGAATAACGAACTTGAAAAAGGTTCTTAAAAAAGTGGAAATTAACTCATGTTTATTATTCAGGACGTTAAAGAATGATCGAGTCAAGTCGGACCCGAGGTAAGGGATCCTACTCCTCTCTTTCTTTTAAAGTACACTCTTTTATGTCATTCCATTAAAGCTAATATTTCTTGAGATTGGGATGTTATTTTATATTACACTTACTGTAATTTTTATGTACATATGATGAGATACCATATTCTCTCTCATCAATCCATTTTGGATGTTTTGAGTGGCGCCGTTAGGCTGCCGAATTTTCGTAAGAGATCTAACCTCTCTCTTTCTTTTTAAGTACTCTCCTTTATGTCACTTCTTTTAAGCTCCTCTTTGTTATGTTGGGGGATGTTATTTTATATTCCTCTTTATTTAAACTTTATGTTGATGTGATTATAGACAATATTTCCTCTCAACAATCCATTTTGGATGTTTTAAGTGGCGCTGTTAGGCTGCCGAGTTTTCATAAGATATTTTTCATCTCACTTTTATTCCCCTGAGATTTATGCTACATTTTCCAAAATTTCCTTTGAGTGGTTTATGTACTGACCATTATTACAATACTTTTGTAATATAATTACATTTATAGGTATTTACATATTCATTGTATGACACTTCTTCGATGGGGTGTACTTTTCAAAAGTTACCCAAGTCGGTAAGGGAACCTTTCACCCTCCTCTTTTTAAAAGACTTCATTTGTTATGTCTTTTAATTAACATACTATTATGTTGTGATATGTTCTTCTAAATCCTGATTTATGTAAATTTTATTTCCATGTTATCAGATTCCATTTTTATCTCTCATCAACTCATTTTCTGAATTCTTGAAGTGACGCCGTTAGGCTATCGAATTTTACCAAGGGAACATTTTAACCCAATTTTGATTTCTTTGGGTTCAACATGTAGTTATTGAATATGTCATCCTTTGAATATGTTTGAATGAAATTTTATTGTTTTACACTCAATATCCAATTATATTGGGTGTATTTATATTTTTCACACATAATTTTGAGATTGATTTATCCTTAATTTAAGGATACCTTCTTTATAAGGGATTTCATCACATTTTACAAATCTATTTAGACTTCATTGTTGTTATGCACCAATTCACACATATATGGTGTATATACTGTCCTTTGGAATATTATATCATGAATAAATTTATTTTCATGATATTATAAAGTTTAGATTAAATGTTATTCCTCAATTATTGTATTCAAGTGTCTCTAATTTTGGTAAAAACCCTTTAACAAAAATATCAATTTAAATGTTTTAATGATTTGTTCTTATTAATATCCATGTTTTCAAAATGGTTTTAAGGATTTATTTATATGGATATTAATGGTTTAAAATGTTAAAAGCTTCAAGGTGGTATGGGACACTTTGATTCAAAAATCTATTTATTAAATGTTTTAAATGGTTTTGAAAATGGTTTTTTTAATGGATTCATTATTTCAATATCCTAAAATGTTATATTGTGATTGAAATATGGAAATGTTATATTTCCTTTATGCGTGTTTTATGTGATACATTTATGTTATGGTTCTTGATCATTGTTATGAAAACAGGTGGTTCCGTGATAAACTAAGGGCGGGTGAGCCCGATATAGCTCTCCAATGCATTGGGTAACGCGAAGGAGTGAAACATTAAGGTTTCTCCAACGAGATTTAGGGAATATACTGTGATGGGTATTCAAAATGTAACCGAGAGGGTTACTCCCTACGTAAGAATGTTATGAATGCCTCATGGTACCTTTATGTTTTATGGTTTCTATGATTTATTCATGGTTTGACGAGGTATGTTAAAGTGCCTATGTTTTATGGGTAAAGTATGATTTCATTATTATATATATATGAACTCATGTTTCCTTTCCATATTTTTATAACCCTTACTGAGCTTTTTAGGCTCATCCCAAGTTTTTGAAATGTTTTTCACAGGTCAAGGGAAAGGTACATCATGTGATGATAGTGTCAAAGATGTGTCAAGAAGAATCTGTGTTTTATTTTAAATATGTTTTTGTTGATGGGAAGAATGAATATTGTCTTTTATGTAACCACTTTGTTTAAATGTGGAATGTAATGCAAGTTTCATGATCTAATTCTCTAATACTCGAAACTTGAAAAGATCCTTAATGTGTAATCTTGTAATAACTCAAGATTAAGTAAGGTTTAAGGCTGAGGCCTTATAGTTGGTATCAAAGGGAGGTTTAGATAACATTAGAGGTTAGGGTATTCTTTAAGTATAAGTGGCATTACCATAATGGTTAGGAATTCAGAAAGAGTCCTAGTTTTAGATAAAGTGAATGAGTAAGTATATCTTAGTGTTTACCTTCCTCATTAGTACATGATGGTTTTGTTGATATACTCACACTGACATTTCTGTTTTTAGTGAATGGCTGGATCTCGCAGGCACCAAAGTGACAATTGGTTTGATTGAAACTATGGTGGTTCTCTGATTAAGAGACTCGATGAAATGGGGTATTCAATGAGGAAACTTGTGGTTGTTCTAATCAAACTATCAAGGAGTCATGATCAACCATGTGAACCTTGGTATGTTCTATAATTCATCATGTACGAGATGACCAATCGATGTGGAAGTTCAGGTAATAATTAAAAAGGTAACCATTAGGGTTGATATGATCCTTACTTTTGAGGTAATTATGGGTTATTATATGTTATGATGGAAAATGAAAGGCATGAGATAAACATGAGGTTAAAATATGTTATGATCATTTTTGATGATTTTATCTCATTGTGGGGAATGATTTAAGAATTATATAGTTATGGAAAAAGGACAACACGCAGACCGTGTGACAACCCGTCGCGTCGGACAAAGCTGCTGGAATCGAACCCACAACCAATGTGCGACTGGTATTTATCGCCTACCACTGGACTACGTGAAGTACCTAGTTTGTTTGACCGATTCTTTTTAGTTAGATGATTCTATGAAATAATAGTAAGTTGATTTTGGTTTATTTATGAAAATTATTAACCTATCATGGAGGATATGTGATTAGGTAAATTACTTTTCAATACGAGACTTTAGGAGCAACTGATGTTGTTTGGAGATAAATGTTACGATTTAACTTGGAAGACTATGTGAGTAAATACTTCAAATATTTGGGTTTCAATATTATATTGTTTTACTTTGAAGAATTATATGGAAAATTTTTTTATCGGATGGTCCTCGTTGAACTTTGGGTTTTGTTGGACAAATTTTGGAGGTTAAGAATAGATTTTCTTTTTATAAAGGGTTATCCTTTTCTGGATTATCTGATCTTGTACTAGCCTTTTTGGTTTTGGTTTTGGTTAAGGTCTAAATACATGGGAAGTATATAGTTCTCTTTTGTGGATTAGGTGATTCTCTAGAAGTTGATTATAGTACTCTTAATGCGAACAAGTCTCCCTAAATACTCGTCTTTTGGAAAAAATATGAGTTTGATTAAGGAATCTAGTAAAATTTGAAAGTCAACATGATAAGTGATTATGTTTACTTATGAATAAATTCCTCAATAAAAAATATCTTAAAACAAAAATGTTTTCTATTAACTTTTCCTACTGGGTAATCGAATACAGTTTAACCCATCACAAGTTTGTGATTTTCTCATGGTTAAATTTCTCCTAAACATGTTTTCTATCACTCTTTATCAGAACATGACCCTATGTTTTCTCCTCCATGTCCATGTTTTCATACGTGGAATCCTAGTATGGGTTAACTCGGGTTACCTCTGTACTTATCTTTCTTTATTTTAAAGTGATTGTTTTACCGACTCTTGTTCCGATGTGGGACTTTCAAGGATGTTTCCAAGCTCAATTTTAAAAATTGCGAGGACGCAATTCCCAAAAGGGGGGAAGGATGTAACACCCCAGGTAAATAAAGAATATGACATTTTCATATTTATCCATATTTTTGAATAAAATATTAATATGACTTTAAAGGGGACGCTATGCTCGATGGCGTACCCAACACGCAACAACGAGTTTCTTGGGAATCTTACGTTACACTCTAATAATAAAATAATATTATTTCAAATGGAAGTTAACATGTAGCCGTTGTATTGGCGGGAATGGATAGAAATAACTAAAATATGATTATATATGTTTTTAAATGTTTTTACATTTATCCAATAAAGGATAATGGTTTGAAATAAGGAAAGAATTCAATTTAGGCGTATATGCCCTAGTTTTCACTAAAGGTTCACTTATCGCCTTTTGATGGAGAACCATCATTAAATATAGTTTTGTTCACTCTTATACATTCTATATGGACCAAATAAAACTCTTCTTTAGAATTGGGACATCAAAATTTACTTTGTGTAAATTTTTGGTATCTTTCCGATAAAGTTCATTTTTTTAATGAATAGTGTAAAATGTTGTATTTTAATTCAAAAGCTCTTTTTAATATAATTTATTTATATGATTAGATTATCTTTTTTATTGGTTTTAAAGTGAAATTAGAATATATTATTACCATTAAATCCAATAGTGGTCTTTGGAATTAATTTCATCTTAAAATCGGACTTAAACTAGTGTTAAACTTTTGATACTTATTGTTTCATAAAAACAAGCTATTTGCTCTGACAGCGGGAATTAATTATTAAATTAATTAATGTGACTTATATGTTTTTAATTTTGTAAAATGGACTTCATTTTTGAATTTGGAATATCAAATATATCTTAGGGTGAATTTTTGGGATTTTTCTGAAAAACTTCAATTTTTGATGAATAGTGAAACCACTAAGTGGTACTTATAAAAACTAATTTTTCCGTTTAAATGAAATTTTTCCATCTTTGTGTTTTTAATTTAAAAAATCCAACATACATGGTTTTCATTAAGAAGTAAAATGTGTTTCAATGGGAAAAAAATAATTTTTTGGTGAATAGTAACTTATTAAGTTTTTAATCGCGATTAGAGGAAATTAGTGTAGTTTAAGGTAAAAATAATCTTTTAATAATATGAAATGAACTTGACACATGTCCTAACCTCATTGTATGTGTCATGGCCGACCAATAAAACCCATGGGTCAACTTGGGGACCCAATGAAGCCACATTGGTTGGAAAATGACATTAATATCATTTTATTTAAAGTTAAAGTAAAAATGAGACAAACATGAAATGTTTTAATAAAACAATTTTTACATGGGGTAATACAAATACGATTTTTGACTATAAATATTCATTGGAAAGGTAAAACTATTTACTACATCATAGTATTTTTTTTATAATTTTTAGACATTAAATAAATTACATTATTTATGACATCATGATGATGCAGCGATGACCTCATTATTTAACGATTTAAATAAAATGGAAAGATAATGTAATATCAAAGACCTAAACATGTCCAAAACCTATTGGATGAGTGTATTTATAACCCTTATCACCTTAAACTAGAAAAAAATTAATGTGGGACCTCCTAAATCCGAATACCATTTTCAAATAAAGTAACATTTGCTTACTTTCCAAGAGTGCCCCTCCTCACCTCTTATAAAAGGACCCCAACTCTACCTCCTTACCCACACTCCCAAAGCTTTTGGCTCGGCCAACCCCTGCCCATTTTGTCTCTCCACTTCCCTATATTACGCCTTGATGTCTCACATTGGGCAGAAGTCTTCCCAAGGAAGCCTTTGAGCTCAAACCAAATGGAGTTACCCGATTTTAAGGTAATGTCTTCTTTTGAGTCCTTTTGTTTTATTTTGCTTCTCCAACCCCTAAACTCTTTTTATTATTTTCTTTTGTAACAACTCCAGTATCCTAAATATACTAGTATTTTGTTATAATATTTATTTGAGCTACACTTACACACACCTACATCTAATTGTTAACGAACATACTATTTCCGTGGATGGCGAATTTCTGCCTCACAAAACGATGATTGTTCAACACTCATATAACACCTTCAAAGGTGGCCATTAAGATGCCACTATATTTATATATGATATATAATATGTTTATGTTTTACTTATGCTTCTGTATTTTTCATTTGTGTCTTACCTTTATGGATTCCATTATGGGTATACGCGATATCTTCATTTTAGGAAGTGCGGACTACCGCCCCCTCAATGTGATGTGATTCGTTAATGCCATATGTGGGATGTATAAAGGATGAATTTAATGTTACTATATATGATGTTATACTGGAATTATAATATACCTATATATCATTATTATTTCTTTCCATTAAAGTATGAGATAGAAATGAAAGTAGCGTTCATGCGTACGTACGGCTTACTTTCTCCATGAACGGTGCATTTCATTTCTTATCCCCAAATGTAATGTACTATTATAATTACATGTATATAATGGATATATATGATTAATGATAAATCTAAATGATTAATATAATTCTGGAATTAAAATATACATACCTCTCATTTAGTTTTAATTCCATTAATATGACAAAGAAATGAAAGTAGCGTTCATGCGTACGTACGGCTTACCGTCTCCATGAATGGTGCATTTCATTTCTTATCTCTAAATGATTATGTAATATTATAAATACAAGTATATGCTGGATATATATGATATATATTCTATCCAAATCAGGAATTTAATTCTGGATATAAAGAACCTTTGACCACACGAACAACATGTAATTGTAAGAAGTCAACTTTCGACTTAAGAACCAAATATCAACAAAACAAACATTATTAACATAAATGATTACATAATGTTTATAACATGAAAATAAGTGATATAAAAGGAATAATGAACTAGAAAAATTTTCTTAATAAATTGGAAATTAACTCATGTTTATTATTAATGACGTTAAAGAATGATCGAGTCAAGTCGGACCCGAGGTAAGGGATCCTACTCCTCTCTTTCTTTTTAAGTACACTCTTTTATGTCATTACTTTAAAGCTCATATTTCTTGTGGTTGGGATGTTCTTTTATATTACCCTTACTTTAATTTTTATGTACATATGATTAGAGACCCTATTCACTCTCATAAATCCATTTTGGATGTTTTGAGAGGCGTCGTTAGGCTGCCGAATTTTCATAAGAGATCTAACCTCTCTCTTTCTTTTTAAGTACTCTCCTTTATGTCACATATTTTAAGATCCTCTTTGTTATGTTGGGGGATGTTATTTTATATTCCTCTTTCTGTAAACTTTATGTTGATGTGATAATAGACCCTATTTCCTCTCATCAATCCATTTTGGAAGTTTTAAGTGGCGCCATTAGGCTGCCAAGTTTTCGTAAGAGATTTTTCATCTCACTTTTATTTCCGTGAGATTTATGCTACATTTGCCACAATTTCCATTGAGTGTTTTATGTACTGACCATTATTACACTCCTTTTGTAATATAATTCTATTTATGGGTATTTAAATATTCATTGTAGGACACTTCTTCGATGGGGTGTACTTTTCGAAAGTTACCCAAGTCAGTAAGGGAACCTTTCACCCTCCTCTTTTTAAAAGACTTCATTTGTTATGTCTTTTAATTCACATACTATAATGTTGGGATATGTTCTTATATATCCTGATTGATGTAAATTTCATTTCCAAGTGATGAGATTCCCTTTTTATCTCTCATCAACTCATTTTCTGAATTCTTGAAGTGACGCTGTTAGGCTGTCGAATTTTACCAAGGGAACTTTTTAACCCAATTTCGATTTCTTTGGGTTCAACATGTAATTATTGAATATGTCATCCTTTGAATATGTGTGAATGAAATTTTATTGTTTTACACTTAATATCCAATTATATTCGGTTTATTTATATTTGTCACACATAATTTTGAGATTGATTTATCCTTAATTTAATGATACCTTCTTTATAAGGGATTTCATCACATTTTACATCTCTATTGTGACTTCATTGTTGTTATGCACCAATTCACTCATATATGGTGTATATACTGTCCTTTGGAATATTATATCATGAATACATTTATTCTCATGATATTATAAAGTTCTGATTAAATGTTATTCCTCAATTATTGTATTTAATTGTCTCTAATTTTGGTAAAAACCCTTTAACCAAAATATCACTTTAAATGTTTTAATGATTTGTTCTTATTAATATCCATGTTTTCAAAATGTTTTTAAGAATTTATTTATATGGATATTAATGTTTTAAAATGTTAAAATCTTCAAGGTGGTATGGGACACTTTGATTCAAAAATCTCTTTATTAAATGTTTTAAAAGGGTTTGAAAATGCTTTTTTAATGGATTCATTATTTGAATATCCTAAAATGTTATATTGTGATTGAAATGTGGAAATTTTATATTTCCTTTATTCATGTTTTATGTGATACATTTATGTTATGGTTCTTGGGAATTGTTTTGAAAACGGGTGGTTCCATGATAAACTAAGGGCGGGTGAGCCCGATATAGCTCTACAATGCATTGGGTAATGTGAAGGAGTGAAACGTTAAGGTTTCACCGAAGAGATTTAGGGAATATACTGTGATGGGTATTCCAAACGTAACCAAGAGGGTTACTCCTTACGTAATAATGTTATGAATTCCTCAAGTTAACTTTATGTCTTATGTTTTCTATGATTTATTCATGGTTTAATGACGTATGTTAAAGTGTCTATGTTTTATGGGTAAAGTATGATTTCATTATTATGTACATATGAACTCATGTTTCCTTTCCATATTTTTATAACCCTTACTGAGTTTTTTATGCTCATCCCATGTTTTTGAAATGTTTTTCACAGGTCAAGGGAAAGGTACATGATGTGATGATAATGTCAAGGATGTGTCAAGAAAGAATCCGTGTTTTATTTTAAATATGTTTCTGTTGATGGGAAGAATGAATATTGTCTTTTATGTAACCACTTTGTTTAAATGTGGAAAGTAATGCAAGTTTCATGATCTAATTCTCTAAAACTCTAAACCTGATATGATCATCAATGTGTAATATTGTAATAACTCAAGATTATGTAAGGTTTAAGGCTGGGGCCTTATAATGAGTGTCATAGTTCATCATTATCTATTAACAATGGAAGAACAATGATGTAAAAGGACATGAAAGTGTATTTCTTGTGGGATGACATGAAAAATATTTTTCTGAATATGCCTCTCAAATATTTGTTTGTTATAAACTCAAGGATAAGAAACAAAATTCTTAGGGGATGTTACAAAAATTACCCATACCAAAATGGAAATGGGAAATCATCAGTATGGACATTATTTTCAACTAGACCAAAACATATAAAGTCCATAATTCTATATGGGTTATAATTGATCCCATTACAATGTAGGTAAATTTAATTGATGTACAGGAGGATTTCACAATAGATCTTCTTTCGAGGATATATGTAAAGGAAGAGGTAATGTCTCATAGAGTACCACATTCCATTATATCTAATCAGAATCTGTAGTTTACCTCGATGTTTTGAAAAAGGTTTCAGTAGGGTGTGGATATAGAATTATGTTTCAACACTTCATATCATCTTCTGAAAGATTTTCATTCTGAGGGGACAATTTAATCTATAGTAGATATTTTGATATAATTCTCGGTGGTTTCAATGGTTTTTGGGATCAATACATCCCTATGGTGGAATTTTCATACAAAAATATCTTTCAATGTAGTATTCTAATGTCTCATTATGATGACCCATATGGAAAACGTGCATAAATCCAAATTTATACTATGATGTTGAGGAAATAAATCAATTATGACCAGATCTTGTTGATGAAATGGATAAAATGTCATATATATTCGACAACACATTAGAAAAGATAAGAATAAAAACACTTCATTGATAGTCAAAGATAAATCCTAGAGTTTGAAATGGGTAATATGTTGTTTCTACAAATATCACCATGGACAAGAGTAATGGGATATTGAAATAAGGGAAAGATGAGACCTAGGTATATTGGTCCTTTTGAAATTCTGGATTATGATGGATAGGAAGCATACTGATTGGAGCTTCCGTTGAATATCCCTCATGTTCATGATGTTTTAAATGTCTCTCCCTTAATAATTTACACACCTAATACATCACATGCACTGAAATCAGAAATCGTACCACTTGAGAACTATCATTATTATAAAGAACAACAGATAGAGATTATGGAGAGTAGCAAACTGTTATGTGAAAAAATACCACTCCCTTGGTTAATGTTTTGTGAAAATATCACCAATTTAAGGAGGGTATGTGAGAACATGGGGATGATATGAGGAAGAGATATCCTCTTCTATTTGTATCCAAGTAATAAATTTTGATGGTGAAATACAATTGAAGGGGGTAGAATGTAACACACATATGTTTTTATGAAATATTTTCTCAAAATTTTATTACCTCTTCAATAATATAAATTTTAGAAAATTTTGAGTTTAAATGAACCACAATATTCCATTATTATAAAATAAAATTTTTTACATAGTTGGTAGTTTATCTGCAATAAATATAACTTAATTATGAAATTTAATTGTGAATTCATTCACTACCAATTGTTGGTGAAATATATAAGTCAATTATAAATTTTTTGGGATTAATAAATACAGTGAATTAATATTATTAAAAAAATAATTAAAAAATAAATAATATATTTATTTAAATGTTTATTATATTCATCAAATAGATATTTTCGTCATAGGGTATGAATAAATCATATTTCATATATACAATAATATATTTTTCAAATGGATAATGTTCCACCTTTTATTGGATAACCCCTTTTGTATTAATATTTTTACACATTTATAATTCTGATATGAAATGAAAATAATTTACTTTTGATAAGGTATATAAATATATACATTTGATTAATTTTTTTTTCAAATAAATTAAAAAAAATTTAATAGTAAAAATACACTAAATTAAAATTGAAAATAAATTCTTTTAATGAAATAATTTATATGGTTGAATTATAAAAATAGATGGTTTTGAATTATGAATGACCATTATTTTTATCATTAAATATAATTATGTCATTATCAATAATTTTACATTGAATTTTGATGGAAAAACATTTCGGTATTTCGAAAAGTTTTAAATGTTAAAAACATGTTCCCTCTTTCCAAAAATGAGAATAATTTTAAATTTAATACTGAAACATTTTTTTTTAATTTAAAAAAATGTATTCCCTATTGATAATCTCTATGTACAAATTGTGTAAATATATTTGTTTTTTTTATGAATTGTTTTTTGAAACATTGATAATAAATATTATTAGGGTAGAATGGTAAATATTGTAAAAAATTGTAATAATTATTTTATTAAATGACACAAACACTTGTATTAATTTTATTGGATAAATTTTTTTATATCTAAACCATCCTTGGGTCGAAATGGTGTCCTTTGAAAGCCACATTGATGTGATGAGGACATTTAATTTATTTTATTTAATATATATATATATATATATATATTGTAATGAAATTTTAATAACAATATCATTTTTATGTAACGTTATACAGAATATAAATTCAATTATAAATACTCATTTGAAATATAAAATGTTTTCCATTTTAATGGTAATCTATATATAATTTATTTGAAATACATAATTCATTTAAAGTCATATACTTAGATGATGGAAAAAATAATTAAATGATGAGAAATAAAAAAAAAATTATTAAAATAATAATGACTACTAAAAGAACAAATAAGATGACCAAATATTATTTGTTTAGTACATCCCGACCATAACCATGGAATGGTTGAGTTAGTGACCATTTGGAGCCTTATTGGGATAATTGTGACGCTTATATTATTTTATGTAAAGTGATGTTAAATTTGTCACATTCATAATGTAATAAGTATGACATATTAATTGTTGTATGTTCTCGAATATAAATTTAAAAAAATATATTATTATGAAATCTTTTATATTTATATTAATTATATTTTACTATTTTTAATTTTTATTCAACATAAAATTATATTAAATAATTACACAAAACTGATGTAGTGACTATTTTTTTAATGGAGATAACAAATAAATGTTATTACAACTATTAAAGTATATATATGTTGGGATAATAAATATGTATTATGAATTTCATAGTTTTACTTGACCTCATCAAAATATTATAGAATATTTGTTTCAAATTTACCTTGGTATATTAATATTTTTAAAATCTATTAATTATATAGTGTCAAAATTGACCCTATTGATTGCATATCAAAATAATGTTTTAATAAATTATTTAAAAATAATAAAACATTTTTAAAATATTTTTTAATTATTATATGGTATAAAATTTTCTAAATTATTTATTTATGGTCCAATTTAAATGAAATATGCTTATATAGAAACCTTTAATATTGAAATATTTGTTACTGTAATTAAAACTCAAATAAGATAACTATGTTTTAATAAATATTATAGTGTTTAAATTGATTGAATACTTCCCAAAAAAAATTTATGATGATATTTAGACATTATATAATGTAATATAAGAATTTCGATAATTTTTTGGGGGGTTTTAATGCGGTTTAATTTTATTATACATTAAAATATTTAGATATCCCAAAAGTGCCTCTCAACTCAATTATCAAAGGGCATGTACTCCATCACCATTGAACATGAAATTTAGCCTACAATCTCAGCCATATCCTACCCTTTTCCATTTTAAACTTCCCTACCCACATTGTAGATGTTTTGGACTTCTTCAAAGAAAAATTCTAGTGCTCTAAGATGATATTTAGAGGAAGCACATCGAAGAAGAGGTAATCACCTATTTAGATTCATTGAATATTTTTTCTTCTTACAAATCCTCCTCTTCAGTTGCTTCATTATAATATAATAACTCATATATAACATATGTAAAAAAAATTTATCTCAATTATGAAACTACAATATTCTATCATCAATCCATCCAATGATAAACGAAAACAATACGTGTGCGTATATACAGCTTACCATCTGCACATTGTGGTGGAATAATTTTTTCACCACCACCTTACCTGGATGGGAATAATGATAAAAATAATAACTAAATATTATTATTATTATATTAAATTAATTATGAAATATAAAAATCATCCAATGAAATACCATTCAACAATTTTGGGAATGATGTCTTTACTAGTGAATATTTTTGACCTACCGTCTCTACGATAAGATGTGATTCATTCTATATGATCTTCATTTATGCATGATTTTATTAATTTAAATAATGAATAAATATGATATATGTTATGTTAAATTCATTTTACAATCCTATAAAAATGATTTGAGAAGGTGAACCAAAACTTATATGAGAAAACATGTATACGAAAATAAAGTAGTTAATATCTAAAAAAGGAGTAACCATGAATTGTTATTACAAATGGATGATAATAAAATCATATATGATATCATAAAATTAACTATGATTCAGAAACGATATAGTTAAATTTTTTAAATCATTATAGAAGTGGTTCAGATAAAATCAAAGGAAATCAGACCTAAGGTAAGGGATAATTTCCCAATCACATTATTATATGAAATTGTTTATACATATGTATTTTTTGGGGTATATTTATAATATATGACCATTTTTACTATATATTTAATATTATTTATAATCTTAAAAAAACGAATGAAAATTTTATCCTGTGGTAAATTTTTCTTAAACATTATGAACCAAACATTTTTTCACTATTCAATATGAGGTACGATTGACTTTTCTATAAAAAACTACAAAGATAATGATTTTTTATCCTATACAGCATGGACATATTTTTATGTTTTCATAAAACATTATTTTCATAATGATAACATAATTCAATTTCATTTTTTTCTAATAAATCATTTTTATGTAAAAAATTAATTTAATTTATACAAAAGATAATGATTTTGTAAATGAAAGGATATTTTACTTAATAATTAATATAAATAGTTTTATTAAAATAATTTCAATCTAAGATAACATTATTTGAAATTGATTATGTTTCTATCCCTTTTATTTCTATGTATTAATTTTTTTATAATGAAATTATATTTATGAAATTTAATTATTTTATATAGATTATGATGAATTTATCTTTAAGAAATCCATTTTATTCCTTGGGTTATGCTATGATGAATGATTTATGTTTTTGTAGAAAATGAATAATAGAATTAACTATGAGATGGGTGGGGCCAATATCTTTATCAAATGCATTGGGTAAATATTTATATCTGAAGAGATATGTAAAGACCCCAAATTTCGATTAATTTTTTTAAAATTACATGGGAATTTTATGAGTCTGTGAAATTAGATGTCACATGATTCTGAGGCCCAGTGTTCCTGGTATCAATTTCTGAAGTTTTTTTCGGGTACGTTTAGTAAACATAGGAGCGGGTTATTATAACATTTGAACTAGTTCTCATAATTGAAATCTGAGGCCATAGTTGAAATCACAGCCCCGATTTTCGCTTAAAGAGACTATCACCTCGATGGAAGATGGTCGAGGGTGAAAGTTAGTTTTTGGATTTTTCGTGAATAAAAATAAAGTCGTGTAGCTTTATTTTTTTTATTGGTTAAAACATCCATATAGAGTTTAAGAGTAGTGACTATCAGACATTAACCACCCATGCTACGTTATGGTGGTGGGGAACACCACACCATAACCTCCCATGAGAGGTTATTGTGGTGGGGACCACCTGACCACTATTAATCGGGGGAGAGGAAACCTCGCAACCCCATTTTTAAAGTGGAGGAGCCTCTTGCGATTCCTCCACATTAATGTTGCAAACACACCTCTTAAAATTTGCCAAATTTATTATTTGGCTTGACCTTTTTTTAAATTAAGTAACAGCATCGTTAAAATTTAGGTAGGTCCCTAATAAATGAACCGTCATAAATTTCATCGATCATTACCTACCTTTCCCACTCACCTTTATATATAGATCTTGGGAGGAGGATTTGGGATGGCTTCATCAATCAATGAAGCACTATTAAAGTGATGTGACCCCCAACACATGGAGGATTATGCTCTCCGATGAAGAACATGTTCTTCTAGGAAGAACGCTCCACTGATGAAGAACGTCGACAAGGAACTCCTTCGGCTATAAAGTACGACCCTGACTATGACCTTCTTCCTTGGAACTTCCTTCGACGTAGAACGTGTTCGTCTACAACAAATTGGCGTCCACCTTCTCGTGCCAATGTCGACGAACTACGAACAAGATAGGGATATTATTTGAATATGATATTATTCCCTTGATTCTTTCCTTTCAAAACCAAGAATGTGGATCAACTTCTAACTAGTTGATCTGCATATGTTTTCCATTTGTGGGTTTTTGGATTATTCATTACAGGAGGGTTTTATATGCTTCATTCTTTTAGGACAAATGCTACCACCCTAAACGCGGAGGGTGCGGACCAATCCAATATGGTACGACCCCTCGGTCATTCTCTTTTAAAGTGTTCTTCAAAACAGATGACGGTGACAATGACGACGAAGGCGACAAAGGCAACCATCACGCCACTTACAGTCTCCGTAACCCGCGCCACCCCCGTAGTGTTCTGCGCTATCGCCGGCCGAAACTCCGCCGCCCTCATGGTGCCCCAGCCGAGTCGGCCTCCCAGGCCCTCGCCGCACCCTGGACGCGCCGGCCTCCCGCACCCTCACGGCAACCCGGCCGATCCGGCCTCCCACGCCCCTCGCAGCACCCTGGCCAAATTGTCCCACACCATCGCGGAACCCTCCGAGCCAATTCGCCCACGCGGCACACTCCTATCTGAACCTCCCACAGACCAACCCGCGTCCGGTCCGCACGCTCGTGGCCAGTCTGCGCCCTCATATACCTTTGCGGCCCATCATGGCCAACTCGGATAGGCCCAGTGTGCCGGGCCGAACCGAACGGGCTGGCCCGCCCAATGGGCCGGATCTAAAACAACGGGTCAGGCAGGGCCGTCCCGAACCGATTCGGGCCAGACTGGGTCGGCTTGAGTCGATCCAACTAGGTCGAACCGGACCTCAACCCACTACGACCCTTTACTTTCTTTTGGCCATATCATTGGCACCGAACATCCGTTTGATGAACTTTCAGCGACGTTGGTAATCTAGAAGAATTACGGTCCCTTTGAGAATAACCCATTGGTATTTATGGAATAGTTCTGATACGGTTAGGTTGGATCGTGCATGAGTACAATCGGGCCCACCGGACTAGAAGGCTAATAACTCAGAGACCATGCTCTGATTGGCGCACCGAATTTTTCATTGAGACCTCTGTGATGTGTCAGACCATTGATGTACTTCTTGGTGGGACATCGTGACAGTTAGAGTTTCGACCAGTATCTCATGGAGCGGATACTTCCAGTGATGAGCATGCAGAGTTCGGAGACCTACTAGCTGGCTGAGACCTGAAGACTGCTGACTGTTTGACTCAGAGAGAATCTACTAGCCCAGTCAATAGCTCCTGGTTGGTGCTGCAGACCAAAAGTGGAGGATCGAAATCTATGTGACGCAGCCGACCCACATTACTCGATAGGAGGAGTACCTCCACAAGCTACGAAGGGGAGCACCTGGGTGTGGCGGCAGACCAGTAGTGGGGAGGACCTCTGTGTGACATTTTAGACCCACAGTACCTGACAGGAGGAGTACCTCAGCAGTACATGGTTAGTGGGAAGCGAGCTTGGTGTCATGGTAGTACCACAGTATTCGATTGAGCAGGAGTTTTCCAGTAGCCGAGGATTCTTTAATGTGAATAAAATCCTGGTTGACCTTATTTAATACTTTTGTGTTTTCCTCATGATTGAGATGGATCACTTGATAACTTAGGTATATGTATGGGCATATACCAAAATAAGGTTATCTTTTGAATTCCTTACATTGTGGTTTATTCTTGTTGGATTTGTGAGACCTAGAGGGTCTCGAGGTCCATAAAGAGTATCGTTATACTCACCCTAGAATGAGTTATTCCCACACCTTGTTGTGTTGGTTGCAGATGACTGAGATCACTGACTGAGGCTGAGAGTACCAGGACTAGACGGTGCCTGGTGGTGGACTATAGGATGTGTCGATACGTGGAGAAGACTACCGAATGTGGAGTGTTGAGTAGGATATATATACCTACCCTTTTGGTTGGAATCTCGGAGGATGACCCATCAGCTATTTTTCCTTTCTATAGTTGTACATGTACTTCCAGTTCCTTGTACATTAATATTGGTCTTGTATTTATGGACCCTTTTACTTTTCAGAACTCTTTTTTTATACAGTTTAATTAGTGTTGTGTATCCATCGGTGTGACCTATTGTGTGAGATTACAGGTTATAGAGGAAATGCCTTCCCAATTTTAGGTAATTATGCCTTTGGTGTTAGTCGCCAACCCCTAGCCTATGGAAGGCTTGCTTGGGGTAGCCACGACACAAGCCCCGGGTGAAGGGTCTTGAAAAGCGGTATTAGAGAATTCGGTTCTACCATAGAACATAGGACTCCGATCATTCATTCTATGAAGAAATAGTGTTAAGGGTAGTGATTGTAGTTCTCAGTTCAGGGATTCTAATGTTGGTGCAGTGGCCAACGTTTCCATACACCAGGACCCTAACATCTGATATCCAACTCAGTGCACGAAAATACTAACTGTGTGTGAGTTTTTAAAATTTTCCATTAAGTCATCTTAACCAGGTCATCTCATCAGGTATAATATTTTGACCATGTTTCACTTGTTTCTTTCAGGATTCCTTCACGCAGACAGCCAATTAGTGTTTCGAGAGTTGTATGCACAGATAGCCCACCGAGCGACGAGGCATCCGTGCATGGATCTTTTCCTACGAAGGCACCATCGGTACCTTCCCCCATTGGGCCACTAATGCCACCAGCCCCAGCAGTAGACGTTGCATGCTTCTTGAGTGCGTTTCACGAGTTCTAGTTCCAGATTCCACCTAAGATCAGGGGAGAGACGGGCCTGCAAGCGGCTAAGGATTGGATGGAGGCTGTGGTGAGGGTCTTCTGACTTGTAGGGACACCAGCATACCTTATGGTGATTCTTGCTTCCAGCCTTCTACAGGCAGCTATTGGCAGATGGTGGAGCATGATGCTCTAGGTTCATGATGATATAGAGATTCTATGAGAAGACTTCGAGATCCAGTTTCGGGTAGTGTTTGTCCTAATGACTCTCCGCGTAGTGCGCAAACATGAGCTACTTCATCTGCAGTAGGGATGCATGAATGTAGCTCAGTACCTAGCGAGGTTCACAGAACATTCATGCTACTCCACCAATATGGTTCGAGACACATTATTCAGGGCTTAGTCCTTTGAGTAGGGACTCAGGTGAGAGATCAGAGCTTTGGAAATCTCAATCATCATCACGACATAGACAAGGGTGCTAGAGAGAGCCCTCCTAATGGAGAGTTTCTTTGCTGACTAGTCTCCTGCAGAAAGATCCACCACCAGTAGACATGTAGGGTCTTCTATAGCTGGCAGAAAATATACGTCATAGAGGTCCAAGAGGACCAGACCTACAGGTGGATGACCACATGACTCGAGATCGGTTATGCAGGGAACCCAAAGCAGAGACAGACATGCCAGGAGCGGGCAGTGTTAGGATTGCTGCAGGAAGGGTCACATGGCTCGTGATTGCTCAACACACCATTTTTATGATCAGAAGACAGTCAAGGAACCGCCCAGGAAGAAACAGATAATCGATCGAGGCCATCTGTAAGGAGCAGGTGGACATGGAATTAGAGTTGGGAGTGTAGCTAGCATAGGATGATGATTCGAGGGGCTACTGCCACTACCACCAGGAGGTCTACCCTGACCATAGGGAGCAGGTAGATATGGGAGAGCTGAGCTCCATATAGATGAGGAATATGCTCATGGCGCTCCTGAGATGATTAGATGTACGGTCTATGACTACTCCACCATAGTCGAAATACTTATAGACACAGGTGTCTGTCACTCTTTCATTTCAACTGCCCCTGTTTGGAGCTCAGAGCTTCCAATAGAGACATTGGACAGATTCCTATGGCTACCGACTCTTATGGGAGTAGATTCGACGATTACACACTAACGCTGACAATGCGAGCTTACTCTAGGAGGTGAGAGCTTCATCCGAGATATCATGGTAGCATCATCAAGGCCTTTCGACGTCATCTTGGGTATGGATTGGTTATCTATAGTTAAGGGTGGTGTGTCCACATGGACGGGACCATATTTACCTTCACTGGTGGGAAGGGGGACTTTTCAGCACTGGATGCTTTTGCTCAGAGGAGAGTGCAGCCGATCACTCATCTGTTTGATAGCCTTACCCTCAGAATTGTTGATGTGGAGAGGTTGAGCAATCCTATAGTGGTGTACTAGAATGTGGATGTCTTCCCTGATGATGTCCCAGGTCAACCCCCTCATAGAGAGGTAGACATTTACATTGACTTGTACCCCAGGACTACACCGATATCTAAAAAAGAATATCAGATTTCTCCCACAGAGCTTCGTGAGCTATGGGTATAGCTGGAGGACTTGTAGGGGAAGGGATTAATTCATCCTAGTGTTTCTCCATAGGTATCTCTAATTCTATTCTCCATGAAGGTGGATGGGAGCTTGATACTTTGTGTAAACTATCGGCGCTTGAACCATATGACCAAGAAAATCATGTACCCACTCTTGAGGATTGATGACCTCTTTGATCAATTGAATGGATCACGGTAGTTCTCAAAGATAGACCTCAGATCAGGCTATCAAATTCTCAGAGTTTGAAAGTAGGATGTGTAGAAGACGGGTTTTAGATGACGGTATGGCCACTACGAGTTCTTGGTTATGCCATTCGGCGTAACTGACTCTCCAGAAGTGTTCATGGGACTCATGAACTGGATCTTTCAGCCATACCTCAATCGCATTGACATAGTCTTCATCGATGAAATTATGATCTACTTGCCATCTAAGGAAGATCATGTCTATCATTGGAAGGTAGTATAAGACACACTCCGAGAGAACCATCTTTATGGTATGCTCTCTAAGTGCCAATTCTAGATCTGAGAGGTTCACATTCTGGTACATGTAATCTCAGAACCTGGGGTTGTTGTGGATCGAGCGATGATTGAAACAGTACATGCTTGGCAGCCACCCAAGAGAGTTTGGAGGTACGAAGTTTCCTGGGTTTGGTAGGATATTACCGGAGTTTTGTACCAGACATATCTAATGTTGCAACACCACTATCTTCCTTGATGATGAATGGGAAACACTTTGTGTGTTGGAGAGATGTGAGTAGAGCTTTCAAGAGATGAGGCAGAGGCTGACTAGTGCCCCCATTTTGAGTCTTCCAGAGGAGGGCGTAGGGAACGTAGTTTACTACAACATACCGGGGACCGGGTTCAGATGTGTCCTGATGCAAGAGCGAGTAGTGATCACTTATGGTTCTAGGGCAGCTAAGACAGCACGAGAAGAACTACGGTACACATGACCTAGAGTTAGCAGTAGTGGTCCTCGCCTTGAAGAGTGATAAAACACTATTTTGTCAAATATTTTAGTGATAATAAATGATATAATTTCCTCAAATTGTGTTAAATATGTTCAATTAGAATGTATTTGGGATTAGATCATTCATTTGAATATTTGATGAAAATTCAAGTTTTACCCTTTCAATATCACTATAGTATTCCAATCGTTAATATTTTTATCTGAACTATTTCAACTTAATATTTAGTAATTGTGTTACTTACTTCATGGTATTCAATATTTATTAAGGACACTAGAACAAAATAATGAATTTGGATGGAGTAATTGGGACATTAATTAAAATTTGGTCTAGACATGCCACAATGGATAAGCTTATGCATTTGGGCCATAACTCATTCATCGGGGCTTGGATTGAGCCCAAATTTTAAAAGGATATATTGGACCTATATCTGCACATACGATCCTACTGGAAGAAGAACTTATTCATGTGTTTTGGTGGTCAAATGGGCGTTGTAATTTGGATAAAAATATTTGGACGAATTTTCACATTCACACATGAAACCCCTTGTATCATCTCCTCCCATACCCTATATAAATTAGAGTTTATATCATTTTTAAGGTTTGGGACGTGGATTAAGAGATTTATGGAAGAGAAGAATTTTATTCAACCAAATTATCCAACCAGTGAAAGCGGGGTAGCTCTTGAAACAAGGATCCCCTAATCGAAGCCTCCTTTTCCACTTCATTTTTTAATGTTTTCATTTGTGTAATAAAAATCTTTGATATTAATTTATTCCTAATATTTTATTCCTTTTTTAATTTACTCTTATCTTAATCTTCCTAATTGGGTTTGAATCAAGAGTGGAAACGAGATCGTCTTCTACCCTTTCAGTCCTTTGCTCATGCAAAACGTCTCCACGATGACCACACCGCCCATGGAAGAGTAGTATTTTTAGTAATCGATCTGTCTCTTACCATCAACATTCATTTATTTTGAATGAATGATATACTGTAATTCACTTAATATGATCTATTAATTTATTTTTCAATTTAAATAAAACTATGAAAGAAATTAAATTTTTAACACAAAACACGCGATGTCGGGAATTTTGTGAACTGTGAGAGCTCAACCTTACCTAGTAATTAAAAACCACATGGGATTAATTTGTAGAGTTAAAACATAATCCATAAACTCAATTAGTCCTCATTTCCTGAATGGTTATGTGCCTTAATTTACCACTAACCATAATCTATCCTTAGAACATCAATCAATGCAGGGGGTTGCGATTGCAGGTTCTGAAGATAACCTAGTGTTTATTTCACTTCATCTTTGTGGTAAGATTATTTCTCATAGGGTAAGGGGGTTAAAAAGTTAAGGGATAATAATTAAGTGGATGTTAATTTAAATAAAATTGATAAGTAATTGATTTAAGAGGTATATTTAGAGCGACTACATATTTTAAATATTGTCTAAAAACATCTTCTTGTTGAGTCATTTTAATCGAAATTCATTTCAAAACTAAAAACAAAAAAAATACAATTTTCCTCCCGAAAAATTATTCTAGATTTATAAACTACAACCAAAACCCTCCCTTTAAAGTAGTGTTTTTATTCTCTATTGTATTAATTTTAGAACACATCTAAAATATTGTTTTAATTTACATCCTCCTATGAGAGAATACCTTGGTCAGCCACTCTACACCACCTATGTGCCCCAAAATAACACTAATCATTGGAGGGAGCCCACGACAGCGGTCTTTCAAATTGTCAACATTCACCAGGAGATAAGTAATTTATTAAACCATTTAGAGGTATTTCTTATATTTTGAATTTTATTATTTTCTTCACCTCTCACTTTCATCTTTCCCCTTTCTCATGTTTTCATTTTTTAACATATTCTATTATTTTTAGACCATCAACTCCAACTTATAATTTTTTTAAGGGTTCACTTTTCCTAATTTAATTTTTCTGATTTATGACACAAACTAATCCCAAGGATCTCTTTGATATTGACCCTTATATTGAACATAGACTTCGAGTTTGAATTAGACAGTCTCAGTCTACGGGACGTTTCAATATTCAACCAGTTAGTGAATTCCTCCCTTCTGGAAATAATGAAATTTTAAGCAATTCAAATTCAAACATAAAAGAAGAACCAATGGAGGGAAATAATAACAAGAATCTAAATAGAACCGTTCGAGAATTGGATGCACCTGATATTAATTATCAACCAAATTGTATTGCATACCCAAATCTCTAATCATACTTTGAACTAAAATCTGGGTTAAATCACTTACTTCCAATGTTTCTTGGCCTCTCTAGTGAGGATCCCAATAAAAATTTAAAATAATTTAATGTGGTTTTCTCAACCCCAAATACTAGATATGTCTCTGAAGATAAAATAAAATTAAGAGCATTCACATTTTCACTTGATGGAGCTGCAAATGATTCGATGTACTATTTACAACATGAAGATGTAACATGTTGGAATGATTTGAAACATATTTTCTTGCAGATATATTTTCTTTCATCGAGGACCACTTCCATTCAGAATGAGATCTTAGGGATCAATCAAGCACAAGGGGAGTCGATGTATGAGTATAGGGAGTGATTCAAGAAGTTATGTGCAAGCTGTCCACATCACCAAATTAGTGAACAACTCATCATCCAATATTTTTACGATGGACTCACGCCTATGGTGAGGAGTATGGTGGATACTGCAGTAGGAGGGGCATTGGCGGACAAGACACCAATAGCTGCATGTGGATTGATCAACTAGATAGCCCAAAAATCAAAACAATTTGGCGATAGAGGTACAACACAAGTCAGGGGAGTACATCATGTATGCCCTTCTTCTCATGAAAGTCATTTTATTGATACCAAGTTGAAATATTTGACCACTATGGTGAGGCAGATTGGTTTCTCTCAGAAGACATCCCAAACTACTCCTTCATGGCCTTGTGTCATTTTCACTGAGACAGGTCACCCAACTGACTGTTTCCCCCATCTACAAGAAATAGAAGATTGTGCTGCAGTATTTCCTAGGAGACCATATCAGCAAAAACAACAACCAGATACATAAAATAAGTATGACTCCTTTTCACCAACATTCAACCAATGGTGGAAGGATCAACTAGAAATGAGGTATGGCTCTGGGAAACAACGAACTCCCCCTTTTCAACTAAACTTCGAGCTGCCTCCACCCTACCAACAGGGTTTCCAAGAACCCCAAAGGAGAATTGAAGCTCAAACATCAACAAGCCAGTAACCAAGAAATCTCCATCAATAGGTATAATCAAACACTGATGATATTTCTAAACAAATTGTTCTTAATGAATAGAATGATCTAATGAGTCATGGTTTGGAGTTGAGGGAGTTGAAGACTCAAATGAGCCAAATTGCCACGTCCCTCCTTGAACTGGTAAGTAAGAATTCTGGAAATCTTCCTTCCCAACCTACACCCAATCCAAAGGGTAATGTCAGTATCATTACATTGAGAAGTGGGAAGCAAAAAACTGATGCTTATCCACCTATCATTCCACCGGGATTCACCTCAACTCCGGAGAAGACCCATTCCATACCAGCTGATGAGAAACCCAAGGATAAAGATAAAGGTATGCCAATGATTAATGATGTTCCTCCTAAAACCCTTCTTTTTTTAAACAGGGTTGTTCAAACCAAGAATATTGCTGAAGAAGTAATGAAAAAGGAGGTTTTGGACACATTCCAACGTGTGGAGATCAACATTCTTCTACTGGAAGCCATTAATCAAATTCCAAGGTATGAAAATTTCATAGAATAACTTTGTACCAATCGAATAGGGCTCAAGGGAAATAAGAGGATCAACCTTGAAAGGAATGTCTCAGCACTCATTACACCAACTCTAGCCATTCCAACAATGTGCCAGGATCTTGGGACATTATCCATCGCATGCACCATAAGGGAGTTTCACTTTTCTGATTCTCTTTGTGATTTAGGAGCTTCAATAAATGTGATGCCTCACTCTGTATTATCGTCTTTACAGGTTTGTGTGTTTAAGACAATGATATTAGTGGTGTAATTGGCGAATAGAGCTAAGACATATCCACTGGGAGTTCTTGATGATATACTTGTCTGGGTAAGATACATGATCTTTACAGCAGATTTCTATGTGATTAACATAGAGGATGACCAGGTAAGTTCTCAAGCCCCGTTACCTTAGGTAGACCCTTCCTCAAAACTGAAAAAACTATCATAAATGTCAATGATGGAACACAATCCCTGGAATTTGGGGATGATTTTGTGATATTTAATGTTATGGATTCCATGAAGTACCCCTCAGAGGATCATTCTACTTTTTTATCTCATACATTGAACCACCAAGTAAATACCATATGGATTTTTATTTTCCTATACTTAGGGAGAATATGAGTATTGGTTCTAGTTTGATGTCTAATAGTACTTAAAAACCTATTTCTAATGAAAAAGTCTCTCTTAGATTTGATTTTGAAATAAAATCCTATTCTGATTTTGATCATTTGAACTCTAATTATGACATGGCTGTTGAGCATGTTGATGGATTTGATTCTTTATTTTCGGATTTTGATGATGTATATTCAGATACTGATGCTCTTTGTGCACATATTTCAGTTCCTTATATGTCTCCATCCATACACCATACCCCGACACTATAACTCAAGACATTACAAACAAATCTCAAATAATCATACTTATTAAGTGGTGAGAAATTGCATATTATCATTGCTAACAATATTTCTTTTGAACATGAAGAAAAACCTTTAAATATTTTGAGGGAGAACATCAGGGCAATTGGGTGGACCTTTGCTGACATATCAGGTATTAGCCTCTCCATTTCCATGCATAGGATCATTTTGGAGGATGTGGCTAAACCGGTGAGGCAACTACAAAGGAGACTCAATCCAACTCTTTTGGAGGTTGTTAAAAAAGAGGTTGAAAAATTTCTCGAGGTAGGTATAATCCATCCCATTTAAGATTCTCATTGGGTACATCCTATTCAGGTTGTTCCAAAGAAATGTGGTGTTCTTGTTGTTAAAAATGAGAAAGGTGAGTTAGTTCCAATGAGGGTGCAAAACAGTTGGCATGTGTGTATTGATTATAGGAATCAAAATCAATCTACTCGCAAGGACCATTTCCCCCTCCCATTTATTGATTAGATGCTTAAGATACTTGCTGGGAAAATACATTATTGTTTCTTGAATGGATTTTCTGGATATTTTCAGGTTCCTATTGCTCTAGAGTATCAGGAGAAGACAACATTCACTTGTCCTTTCAGTACGTTTGCCTACTGAAGGTTTCCATTTGGACTTTACAGTGCCCCAGGTACCTTCCAGAGATACATGTTGAGTGTTTTTCCTGGTTTTACTAAGACCTGCATAGAGGTATTCATGGATGATTTTACAGTGTATGGGACTTTATTTGATGAATGTCTAAGTAGTTTGGGAAAGGTGTTGAATCGTTCTATTGAGAAGAATATGGTCCTGAACATTGAAAAGTTTCATTTCATGGTAGAGCACGGTATTATCTTAGGGAACGTAGTGTCAAAACATGGGATAGAGGTTGATAGATCTATGAAAGACATTATTTAATCCTTACCCCATCCTTCATGTCTTCATGATGTTAGATCTTTCCTCGGGCATACAGGATTTTATCAGCGCTTCATCAAAAAATTTAGTAAGTTTACTCTTCCTATGTCACGATTACTCCAAAAGGATTCTGATTTTGTGTTTGATGATTCATGCAGGTATCATTTGATGAGATAAATAAGTTTCTGACCACTCCACTGATCATACAGCCCCCACGGTGGGACCTTACATTTGAGTTTATGTGTGATGCATCCAACATTGTTGTTGGAGTTGTCTTATCTCAGAGGGTGGATGGAAGTTCACATGTGATCACCTATGCAACGAGGACACTTTATTCAGCCCAATAAAATTACACAACAGCAGAAAAGTAGTTTCTTTCTATCATATTATCTTTGGAAAAATTCCATTCATATTTTTTGCGCTCTAAAGTAGTTTTTTTTTTTCTGACCATGCAGCTCTGAGGTACCTCTTGAAGAAGCCAGATGCAAAGCCTAGGCTAATCCGATGGATGCTCCTTCTTCAGGAATTTGATTTTGAGATAAAAGAAAAAAGGGGTCATAAAACTAGGTGGCAGACCACATGATTTGTCTTACTCGCACACTAGAGGTTGACACCTTGGACTAGGTACAACTTCGGGACACTTTTCCAGAGGAGCATCTTTATTCCATCCCATCTATGCATCCTTGGTAGGCAGATTTTGTTGAATTCCTTGTTGCCTATGATATCCCAGTAAATTTTAAGAAGAATCAAGTCCAAAAATTAAAAAGTGAGTCTATGTATTATGTGTGGGATGATCCTTACCTCTGGCGCATGTGTAGTGATCAAGTTATTAGGAGGTCTGTTCCTGATCATGAGTTAGTGTCTGTTTTACATTTTTTGACATACACATGCTTGTGGTGGACACTTTGGACCCCAATGGATAGTTATGAATTTTTTTTACTCTGGGATAAACTGGCCTAACTTACTCCATTATGCCCATGTGTTTGGTTAGTCATACTCCCGTTGCCAACACACTTGGAACATTTCTAGGAGGCATGAAATTCCCCAACAACCCATACTGTTCTGTGAGATTTTTGATGTATGGGAAATAGATTTTATGCGTCCTATTCCTTGTAATTTTGGATTTTTGTATATTTTGGTAGCTTTTGATTATTTGAGTAAATGGTTGGAGGCTAATTCCACCAGGACTGATGATTCTCATATTGTTGTGGAATTTGTCAATGAACAGAGTTTTTGTAGGTTTGGAGTACCGAATGCCATCATCAGTGACCAAGGGACACACTTCTGCAATAGGAATTTGTCTTCCCTCCTTCGGATGTAAGGGGTGACACACAAAACATTGACACGATACCACCCCTAAACAAATGTCCAGGATGAGGTTTCAAATCGTTAGTTGAAACAGATTTTAGAGAAAAATGGGCAGAAAAATTTGAAGGATTGGAGAAAGGGCTTCGATGATGAATTGTGGGCTTGAAGGATAAAATACAAGACACCCATTGGTATGTCCCCATTTCAGATTGTTTTTGGGAAAGTGTTTCATCTCCTCATGGAAGTTGAGCATCGATCTTATTGGGCTATTAAGAAATGCAACATGGATTTGGCCCAAGATGGAATCCAATAGAAGCTGAAAATTCAAAATCATGAGGAGATTTGATTGTCTTCATATGAGAAATCAAGGCTCTATAAAGAAAAAATCAAAAGCTTCTCATGATAGAATGATCCAAAAAAGGAGTTTCATGTTGGAGAGAATGTCCTTCTCAATAGTTCATGACTATAGGTGATGCATGGTAAGTTGTGTTCCATATGGTTAGGTCCTTATGTTGTGACTACTGTTTTTCCTTATGGTGAAGTGGAGATCACACAAAAGGACACAGGATGGGGCTTTGTAGTCAATGGAAAAAGTTCTAAGAGATACATTGTGGGACTTCTTACTAATGCAATGGATTTTATCACACTCCATCACCCCATCATCACTTGAACACATCAGGTTGTTCCTAACCCTTTAACATTATTTATTCATTGTCCTATTTAAAATTATACATTTCATGTGCATATATCATCGCATGGGTTCAAATTGAGGTCAATTCAATATTTTATGTGTTGGGGAGGGAACCATTTAGTTAAGTAATTTCAATTGTTTTCCTGATAAAAAAACCAAAAAATGTGTGTTTTTCAAATTTTGTGTGTTTATATTTCAATTTTTTGTGTGTTTTTTAAACTTTTGGGTTGAAATGATTCTCAAAAAACATTTTGAAATCCATATAAATAAGTGAAACAATTTATCCCTTGAATCTAACCTTAAATTAATGTCGAAATGACTCTGTTTCAAACTCAAATATTTATTAATTTTATGAAATGTACACTGAATTTGGAATCCCATGCCACATCTCACTGTCTTTATATTTGAAATAACATTCTTATGAGGCCACTGAACCATTATTTTCATATTTTTTTCATTCACCTCACTTCCTGAGAGAACAAAAACATGCTTGATTTAACCATAATTTGATTTATTCCTGTCAAAACATGAGGGATTAAGGTACTTATGTTTAAATGATTGAGAAATTTGTTTGGTATTAAAGCCCATATTTCAAAGAATTATTTTCTATAATGTCATAACTTTAACATTTAATACTTTTAGCCCTATGGATCCATGCACAACCTGTTAGGTTAGCCACATTACAAGACAATATTCCATATCCAACCAACTATTGAAGTGAAATTTCATAATCTAGTTGAGCATAAATGTGGGGGAAGCTATCTTGTGTTGTGAAACCACATTCGGTGATACATTTGGTGGAAAATTAAATTCATAAGATATGTGTTTCCTGCTGAATAAAAACATTATATTGAAATCTGTGCCTTTTTTTTATCTTTCATGATAATAGAAGTTTTGCCCTTCTAGAGCATCTAATAGAGGGGAAAAGTTGTGCCTATCTGGAGATTTTTTAAAAATCATTTTCGAGAAGATTGAAATTTTTACTACTGAAATGTTGAAGGGATGAACATTTATTTATTTTTCATGATGATTAACAAGAATCAGTGCTATGTCAATTGAGTATGAGAACATATTTATGTGAAAATTAGATTAATGCAATTTTCCATCAAAATGAGTCAAGCCCTTCTCATTTAGCCTCAGAAATTTTCACATCTAAATACTACCAACAAAAAACCATAGAACAAACCTGAAAATTCTTCATGATAAACATATATCCTTGACTCGCATAGGGTACAGATTTAGGTGTTTATCAAGCCTATGGTGACCCTTGTTTGAGTTTGGATGAGAAAGACATTGTAAAAAAATGACATTTTTGTGATAAGAGATAATTCATGTGAGGTAAGTGTTTTGTGCATGGGAGGATAAATAAAGTGGAAATATGTTAATGATAAAAATTAAGAACTTGAAATAATTGTTTTTTACGAGTCATGATATCTTTTGTTTCTTGGTGTTTAATTGTTTCACCTCAAGGATATGTGTTTTAAAATTGTTTTTGATTTGATATTGATGTTTTCTTGATATGAGGTTTTTCCCAGGAGTGGTAAATGGTATGTGTGGTGGAGTTGATAAAAAAATATTTATTTGAATATTTTATTGATAATAAATGATATAATTTCCTCACATTGTGTTAAATATGTTCAATTAGAAAGTATTTGGGATTAGATCATTCATTTGAATATTTGATGAAAATTCCACTTTTACCCTTTCAAAATCACTGTAGTATTTCGATCATAAATACTTTTATTTGAATTAGATGAACAGAATAGTTTTATCTTTGTTTTTTACATCATGGTATATAACTTTTATTCAGGATACTAGTTCAAAAAAATGCATTTGGATGGAGTAATTGGGCCATACAGTAAAATGTGGGCTGGACACGCCAGAATGGATAAGCTTATTTATTTGGATCATAAACCCTTCATATGGAATTGGATTGATCCCAAATTTTGTGAGGAGATAGAGGACCCACAGTCTCACATATTATCCTTCTAGGAGAATTGATGATTCCCCTGTTTTGGTGGTCAAAATGGCAGTTCTATTTGGATTAAAATATTAGGACGAATTTCCACATTCACATTTTAAACCACATGTAACCTCTCCTCCACTCCCCTCTGTAAATTGGAGTTTTTATCATTTGTAAGGGTTGGGTCGTGAATTAGGAGATGGAAGGAAGAGGATAATTGGTTTCAACCAAATTCTCAAAACATTGTAAGAGGTTTTTCTCTTGAATCAAGGATCCCTTAATCGAATCCTCATTCTCCTCTTTGTTTTGTAAGGTTTTCATTTATGTAATAAACTTCATTGATATTATTCTATTCCTCGTATTTTCTTCTGGTTTGTCTAAATTTCTTCTCCTTTTAATCTTCCTAATTGGGTTGAATTAATAGTGGAGAAGAGATTGGGTTCTACCCTTTCAATCCTTTGCTCATGAAAAACGTCTCCACGATGACCACACTACCCGTGGAAGAGTAGTCTTTTTATTAATCGATATATCTCTTACCTTCTTCATTCATTTATTTTGAATCAACGAGCTAATGTAATTCAAATAATATGATCTATTAATTTATTTTTCAATTTAAATTAAACAATGGAAGTAATTTAATAGTTAACACAAAACACGTGAGGTCGGGAAATGTGTGAACTGTGGGAGCGAAATCTTAATCGGTAATTCAAAACCACATGGGATTAATTTGTAGAGTTCAAACATCAACCCTAAACTCAGTTATTCCTCATTTATAGAATTTATAGGTTCTTTAATTTACCACTGACCATAATCTATCATTATAGCATCAATCAAAGAAGGGTACTACGATTGCATGTTCTGAAGATAACCAAGGGTTTAATTCACTTTATCTTTGTGGTAAGGTTAATTCTCGTAGGATTTGGAGGTTAACAAGTTCAGGGTTCATAATTTATTGGATGTTAATTTAAATGATATTGATAAATAATTTATTGAAGAGGTAGAGTTAGATTTATTATGTCATTTAAATATTGTCTAAAAACATCTTTTAGTTGTTTCATTTTAATCGAAATTCAATTCAAAACTAAAAAAATACAATCTTCTTACAAAAAACATATTATAGATTTATAAATTATAACGAACCCCACCCTTTCAATTTTTTTTATTCTCTTTTATTTCATTTTTAATATAACTCTGAAATGTGCTTTAAATTCAATTCCTTCTTTGAGAGACGACCTTGGTCAGCCACTCTGTTGAACCTAACTACCCCAAAATCACATTAATCATTTGAGTGAACCCATGAAATCACTCTTTAAAAGAGGCGGCAACACTATCTGATGGGCGAGAGTTTTACCATGTTCTTTGATTAGAGGAGTCTCAGATATATCTTCTCTCAGAAGTACCTGAACCTGAGACATTGACGTTGGCTTGAGTTCCTCCATGAATATGACTTCAAGATAGTATATACTCCAAGTAAGGGGAACATTGATGCAGATTCACTCAATTGGAGATCTGGTATACAATGTCTAGGAAAGGCGACAGAGCAGCTGGCCTCTTTGTAGATATCCTTTGCGGATCGGGATGGAGCATCTTTTCTTTAGTCTCTTACAGTCACTCCTCCTCTTCTTCAGCGAGTTAGGGAGGCGCAACATGGGGACTCTGACAACGAGACACACATGCTCAGATAACCACATGGCATACACTTGATACATTTTTTGAACGTGGGGAGAACATAATCCTCTTTAGAGGAAGCACTATGGTACTAGTTTCACTTTAGGAGGAAGTGATGAGGGAGTTCCACACATCCCCTTAAGAGGTATATCCTGAAGTGTCGAAGATGTACCAGGATCTTTGATGACAACACTGGTGGCTGGGAATGAAGAAATAAGTTGAATATTTTGTCTCTCGGTGACTCACATGTCAGTAGTGAAGGCGGAGAATCAGCTACCATTAGGCTTGGTTTGGCCTTTAGAGGTCCCATTGTAGAAGTGGGATGAGATATCCATTGACTTCATTATAGGACGTTCACGTACATCCAGGGGTCATGAATAGATCTTGGTGATCATCGACCGACTCACCAAGTCGGATCAATTCCTACTGATCAGAGAGTAGGGTTCAATAGAGAGCATGGGATTCCCCTATCTATATGATATTTTGCTACTACATGGAGTACCTTCGATGATTATTTCTAATAATGACGCACGATTTACTTCTAGTATATGGAAGGGGTTATAGGAGACTTTCGGGATGTAGCTTCGTTTGAGAACCACCTTTCATTAGCAGAAGGAAGGTCAGGCTGAACAGACAATTCAAACCCTTAATGACATGTTGTGTTCTTTTTTCCACGACTTCGGTCGCAGTTGGAAGGATCACATTCATTTGGTAATGTTTTCATACAACAACAGAAATCACTCCACCATTGGGATGTCACATTTTGAAATGTTGTACGAGTGACCCTGTAGATCACCTTTGTGCTGGACTGACCCAGGGGAACCAGCACTCATGGGACCAGAGATTTTACGGGCTACCACGAAGAAGGTGCATATCATCTGGGAGCAAATTAAGACTGCACAAAGTAGGAAAAAATTGTATGCCGACTGGAGATGGAGGCCTCTATAGTTCAAGGATGGCTATAGTGTCTTTCTACAAGTCTCACCCCAATGAGTTATACAGATATTTGATCGAGGTGGCAAGTTATTTCCATGATTTTTCAATCATTTCTAGGTCCTCAACATAGTTGGAGAGGTGGATTTCCACTTAGCTCTTCAACTTCAGTTGCACTGGGTGTGTGACATCTTCCATGTATCCTAGATGAGGAGATACGTTCACGACCCCTTCTCACATCATTTACCATAGTGATATGGATGTTGAAGATGGGGGCCCTTTACGGCGGTTCAAGTAGATAACGAGGATCGATATGACCGGGTCCTTCGTGGACAGACGACACCACTGCTGTATGTTTACTGGCAACACAAGTACCTCTAGGAGAGAACATGGCAGCGAGAGGCTCAAATGCATGCTCAGTACCCCCACTTGATCCCTAAGATTCATTTGTAGCTTATAGTGACATAAATTCCTAAGGTGGGGAGAATGTAAAGACCCAGAATTTCCATGTAATGTTTTTTAAATATATGGGAATTTTAAGAGTCAGGAAATTTTATGGTGCATGATTTCAGGGCCTAGTTTTTTAGGAATAAATTTGTGATGTTTTTTTAGGTACATTCAGTTTACTTATGAGTTGGTTTTTATAACTTTTGAACCGATACTCAGAATTGAAATCTGAGGGCACCGTTGAACTCGCAGCGCCAAGATTATCTTAAGGAGTCTTTCACCTTGACGATAGATAGTCAAGGGAAAATGTTATTTTTTGGCTTCTTTGTGAATAAAAATAAAGTGTCGTAGCTTAATTTTTATTTTTTTGGTTAAAATATCCATGTTGAGGTGAGTAGTTGGAACCACCAGACCTTAACCTCTCAAGAGAGGTTATGGTGGTGGGGACCACCATACCTTAACCTCCCCTGAGAGGTTATTGTGGTGGGCACCACAAGACCCCTATTAATGGGGGGAGAGGAAACCTACCAACCCCCTCTTTAATGAGTATGAGCCTCTTTATCTTCCCATACAATAATGATGCAAACAAAAATCTTAAATTGAGCCAACATGAATATTTTCCTTCCCCTTTTTTAAAATTATGTAACAGCATCGTTAGAATTTAGGAAGGTTCCTAATAAATGAACCATAAAAAATTACAATGATCGTTACCCACCTTTCCCCCTCTCATATATATATGGAGAATGGGAGGATTATTTCGGACGGATTCACTAAGCGATGAAGTGCTGGTAATGTGCCGTGACGCCCAACACATGGAGGATTACGATCTCCAATGAATAATGTGGTCTTCCATGAAGAATTCTCCACCTATGAAGAACACCGACGAGGAACACCATAGGCTATGAAGAGAATCCTCGACTCTGACCTTCTTCCTTGAAACATCCTTCGACGTTGAACATTTTCATCTACAACGGATCGACCTCCTCTTTCTCATGCCAAAGTCAATGAACAAAAATCAAGGTAGTGATTTTATTTGAATATGATATTTTTCCCTTGAATATTTCCGTCTAAAACAAAGAACATGAATTAACATCTAACTAGTTGATCCGTATATGTTTTCCTTTTGAGGGTTTCTGGATTATTCATTGCAGGAGGGTTTTCTATCCTTCATTCTGGTGAGGGAAGTGCTACCCCCCTAAAAGAGGAGGGTGTGGAACAAATCAACATGGCCCAACCCCTCTGATGTTCTCCTTTGAGGTGTTCTTCAAAACAGAGGATGACAACAATGATGACGGAGGAGACGAAGGCAATGGTCACCCCACCTGTGACCTCTGCAACCCGTGCCTCCCCCACTGCATTCTGCACTGCCGTAGGCTGAACCTCTCACTCTGTCATGACGCCCCAATGGAGCCGGCCTCCCATGCCATCGTAGAGCCTAGGCCGAGGTCGCCTCTCGCACCCTCGTGGCTCCCCGGCCAAGCCTGCCTCCCATGCCCTCTCGGTGCCCCGACCTCGCTGGCCTCCCATGCCCCTTGCGATGCCCTGGTGGAACCGGCCCACACCCTCGCAGCGCCCTCCGTTCTGCGATGCCCACATAGTGCCCTTTGGGCCGAACCTACCTCATGCCGACCCACGGATGGTCCACGCCCTCACGACCCTCTGTAGCCCCTCGCAGCCGACTGAGTTGAGTGTAGCGGGTCGGGCCGACCCGAACCGGGTTGGTCCGACCGGGTCGGACTGGACCCCAGGCCCACTACTACCATTTTCTTTCTTGTGTCCATATATTTGGCATTGGATGTCCATTTTTACAAACCGTCAGCAACACTGGTAATCTTGGAGCATGACGGTCCCTTTTTGAATAACCCAATGGAGTTTGGGTTATAGTTGAGATATAGTCAGGTTGGATCCTACACGAATCCAACCGGGCCCCCAAGACTAAAAGGCTATTAACTCACAGAATGGGTGTCTGATTGACTTTTCATCTATTACATTCTGACCACTATGAAGTGGAAGACCGTCGAAATACTTATTCATTGGAATTCGTAACAGTTGGAGTATCCACCAGTAGCTCGTGGATCAGATCATTCAAGTGATGACCGAGAAGAGTGTGGAGACCTATTATCTACCTGAGACCTGATGACTACAGTCCATTTGACTCGGAGAGACTTCACAGGCCCAGTGGGGAGAGACTACTTGGGTTGGAAAACCCATGGTGGAAGTGTGCGATCTGTGTGACGTGGAAAACCCATGGTACTCGACAGGAGGAGTACCTCGGCATGCTACGATGGGGAGCGCCTGGGTGTGGCGGTAGACCCGTGGTGGGGAGCGCCTCTATGTGACGAAGTAGACCCACGGTACTCCACAGGATAAGTACCTCAGCAGTCAACCGTTAGTGGGGAGTGTGCTTGCAGTCATGGTAGGCCCACTGTACTCGATTAAGCAGGATTTCTCCAGCAGTAGAGGTTTCGTTAATGTGAATAAAATCATGGTTGAGCATAGTTAGTACTTTTGAGTTTTCCTCATGATTGAGTTGGATCACTTGATTACATATGTATATGTATGTGAATATACCTATGTAGGGTTATCTGTTTAATTCCTTACAAAGTGGTTTATTCTTGTTGAATTTTTTGAGACCTTGAGGGTCTCAGAGTCCATACTGAGTATCGTTTTACTCACCGCTGCATGGGATATTCCCACACCTTGTTGTGTTGTTTGTAGACGACATAAAGCACTGACTAAGGCTGCGAGTACCAGGACTAGATGGTGCCCAGGGGTGGAACATTCGGAGTGTTTGTATGTAGAGGAGACCGAAGGATGTGGAGTGCTGAGGAGGCTATCTGTACCTCCCCCTCAGGTAGGAATCCCGGAGTATGACCCATCAGCTATTTATCCTTTCATTATTTTTACTTGTACAAACAGTTCCTTTTACTTTACAGTTATTCTTTTATTTACGACCCCTTTAACATTTCATCACTTTTTTTGTTATACATTTTACATAGGGTTTTGAATCCATTTGTGTGCTTCGTTGTATGCGTTTAAAAGTTATAAAGGCAATGCCTTCCCAGTTTTAAGGAATTATCCCTTTGGTGCTAGTCGCCAACCCCTGGCCTATTGAGGGCGGGCTTGGGGTAGTCCTGGAACGAGCCCCGAGGGATGGGTCATGAAAAAATATACAAGGATGTAATGGGAAATGATATTAGTTTAGTTATATTAGGCTAGAATGAGTAGTGGACTTAGTTTAGTAATGGAATTTGTCTGTTATGATGGTCTAGGAAAAGGGCCATGAATTATATGAAATTATTTTCAATGATTATGTGTATTCCACAAAAGATAATTTATTTTGTTATAACTTTTGATATTATGTTAATTTATTCTTATGAATTGTCATGATTTTTCCAATGACATGATATTTGGAACTGTCATATACCAGATCATATTTTCAAATGTTATGTTCTTAGGTCTTACGATTATGATATAGTTCATATCTCCGTTGTGTGCCATTTTTTAGAATCTATGATCAAATTGTTTTTTCTTTCCCTGATGTCATCAAGGAGGGTCTTATGTAAGATATTCAAAATGGTGTCCAATTAAGGAGAAATAAGTGGGAGACAATAAAGGTGTATTACGAACATGTTGTTTAGGTTTTGTTGTTTCAAAAGACACCATACCATTATGATATTCTCATTGATTTGTTATATTTATTAGTGAATATTCTTCATCTTTTAAGTAATATTAATATTCTTAAATTATTGGTCATTATACTATGTTTGAGAAGATTGGGAAACAATATATGGCATTAATGAAAGTTTTAGTTATCCTTTGGAAGCAAGGATCCCTATTGATACATATAAGGATCTTTTTAGTGATATGTTTACTGATAAATCTATTGTATATTCAATGTATAAAAAAATTCCAATGTTTTTTTAAAGGAATCCGTTAGGGTTTTCCAATAAATTACATCCATGTTTAGACTATAAAAGTGGATGTGGATCTGGCATAAAGCTACATAGGTTTAATAACACTAAATTTGATCATTTAGCTTGAATAAATAATAATTTTGTTCATTAAGCTTACATTTCCTCACACATCGTTTGAATATCCAAAGGGATATTCCTCAGTAATTCTAGAAATAATTACAAACCAACCTAAAGGATTAAAATAATTACCATAGATGACTTTTGATCAATCAATTCTTCCATAGATTATAAAAAATGTTTAATTATTTTGATATCCTACATGTGATTTTAATAATTATATAGTTCTTAGAAATTATTATTGTCTCTCACTATATGCCATTTTGTTTTATTCAACTATGAGAACCTAAAGAAACTGGATTGACATTGAATTTGATAGACAATTTCTTGATGAGAAAATAAGATTGATAATGCACAAAGTGAATGATGTTTGGATTTTTTGTAACTATTTATCAAGATATATTATGGATTAATGTAGAAATAACAAACTCCCTAAATCACTAAATAATATAATGTATGTTTTTTTTCGATTGTTATGTTTTTGGGGAACATGTATGATATAATATTATTTATCCTTTATTTCAAAAACGAGGGTAGAATAACTAAAGTGAATGTCTCAAATTATTGATAAGGTTTTTATGTGTGTAGAATAATGACATAGAATAATTAATTTATAAGATAAAATGAATTTTTTAATGAATTGGATTTACATAATATCTTCCCTAATATTTCATTGATGGCTTAATTTTTAAAATTTGGAAGGTACTGGAATTATAAGAACGAATTTGAAACTGTGTTTGTTTTCAAAAATAATTTGTAATAATTCTGGTTATTAAAAAGTTTTAGTAAAATATATGATCAATGTATTCAACTATTTTATATGTGACATTTATTGATACTTATTGTTTCTTGAGGGATTATTCGAAAGTTTATTTATTTAATTTAGTGAACTTTTTTCTAAATTTTTTTTTCAAAATTTTCAAGACATCATGGAGACTGATGTATTTCTATTAACAATATAGATTATGTTATTTTTTGGATGTTATTGGATAATAATGGGAAACAATTATTTTTTTTATATTAAAAATATATATATCGAATGAAGTATAATTATTTATGGATCATATTAACTCTTATCAATTAAAGAATAAAAACATCATCTCACAGAGTAAATAGATAAATTTGAAATTAATCATGGAACAACAAATGGAAGAGACAGTTCTTATGAAATAGAATGAAATAAAGTAACGGTATCTTCTCATTAAAATTACTCATCATTTGGAAAAGGATCACGAATTAAATTTTAAAATATTTACCTTCAATATTGTTCATTTAATTGCATTTTCATCTATCTGGTATTTTTGAATTTTTGGTTGATAAATTTCATTTATCTGTGTTCTTTTTCACTCACCATCAGTATTTGTGTATTTTTAGATCATCAATAACCATTTTTCCCTTACCAATAATGTTATCCAAAATTGAAAAATTGTTACGGGTTTTTTATATTACAATTTCATATCCTCTACTCTTTTACCAAGATTATTTTAGTGAAAACATTTATATGTGTTTCCCCAAAATCATATTTTAAGATGATAAATCCCTTTTTAATGCGAATAAGTCTAAATTTTGATGGTGTAATTTATTTATGGGGGGTATATTATAGCATGATATTTTATTAAATGTATATATTCTTTCAAATAAATTTAATATTTTGATATTTTAAATTATATGAAACACTGATTTTTTATGTTGTTACACAAAAAAAATAAATTTTTCTTTTATTATATGGAACAACAACATGAAATTTCATTACATGAAACAATGATCTGGGGCTGTCTTACACGCAACATCAAATTTTTCATTAATTAATCACAAAAATGATTTTATCTTGATTTAGAAAAAAAATGATTTTTATCTTATGTTACATGAAATATATAGTTTTTCTTGTGTTGCATGCAACACCGTGTTTAGATTGCATTAAAGAAAGAACTATGTTTAAAATAACCGTGACATACTATTAAAATGTCATTTTTCAAATTGATAGATATAACATCAATATTGGAATGATGGGTTTTATGTAGTTTTACTAAATTATAAAAAATTATGATTTACACATGTATATATAATCAATTCTATAGTGACCAATGATTAGAAATGATAATATGAACCATTTTAAAATAAATTGAAAAAAGTGCATCTTTTTCTAGAAACTATTTTATGTGAAAAAATGTTTTTACATTATTAAATTAAAGAAAAAATTTGGATGAATTATTTTAGTGAGATTTATAGAGTATATAATTTATAAAAAGATTAGATTCTATCATATGTGTTTTATATTGAAGAGATAAGAATATATAATGTTTTATGCTAAAATAAATTATATGAAAATAATATTTTTTGTTTCCTTTTGAAATTATTTTTCAAAATTATTTTCAGGATTTTTTTTGAAATACATTTCCAAAAATAAATAAAAATATTAAAATAGATATATTAAAATTATATTATATGGTTTGTTTATATATTTTATGAAAAAATAATTTTTTTATGATTAGTGAAAATATTTGGTTTTAAATGAAATTTCAATTCATTTTAATTAATAAAAATCATAGAAATTACTCAAATATGGATTTGAATATGAAAATGTTTTGAATAAATTTATATATTAATCCAATATATTTTAATTTAATAAATTTAAAATTTAATTTTAGTACAAAATCTTATTAAACATTTGAAAATTCTCTCTTGGAAAAAATAATTTCTTATCTATACATTAGATTTCATATTAAATTAAATATTTTCACATATATGAATAGAATTTTAAAAAAACATTTTATATTTGGAATCAGAATAATCTATATTATCTAATAGTTTAAACATAATGTTTTACTTTGATTAATAGTAAAAAAATTTAATAACTCATATCTATTGTTATGATCAAAATAGTTTTATGAGGGGTTAAAGTAAAATGATAATGGATAAATGAAATATTAAAAATTAGAACACACTTTATAATGTAAAACGTCAACCTTAAATTCTCTATCTAATTAATATACTATTGTGTATCCTTGTGCCTTTTGAGAAATGTGGTTACACCTTTTTTATTTCCACAATAACAAGTGATACAACCAACTTACATATAAAAGTCCCCCAAATATACACAATAGTTGAAACCTTTAAAACAAATGTTTTTGGAATTTATATACCAACATAAATTTATTAATTACCTCATATCACTCTAGAATACTTAATTATCTATGGAATCGTTCCTAATAAGCATTTATGGACAAAGATAAAGAAGATTTATGATGAAGTGGTAACATCCCTCACCTACAGTTTTATATTAACTACTCACCAAAATCATAAAATTTTCATTAATATATTACGATTTAATAAAATTGGTATATTATATATATTGAAATTCCATTATGTTTATTTAATAACTTTAATCATTTGCATCATCCATCAAATGTAATATGAAGACATCATTTTTTTGTACGGTGGATTACCCCTTTGTGAAATGTGGTTATTAGTTATCCATAAACACCCATCATGTATAGATATTAAGATGTATTCATTGTTTATTTATGATATTTATTATGTTATTATACCTAGGTAATTCTTATATAACATATTAAATAATACATTCATTTCTTTAGGTGATATGATAATGACATTCCTGTTTACAACAGACCACCGCCTCACAAAGCAATGTGAATTGTTCTTCATGTACTTTTTAAATGGATGATAATAAGAATTGGTGAAATAAAAAAACTATATATATATATATGAAATCATATTTATATTTCAATTTTAATAAGTTATTTACATAATATCATTAAATCTATCGAGAAAATGGAAACAATGTTCTTCTGTACAAACAAACTACTATATCTATGAATACTTTATTTCATTTTATACATTCAAATATTTTTATTTTACAATAAGAGATATATTCTAAATATATATTACATTTAAATAATATTTAAAATCATTGAGATGAATTATCCTTGATCAACTTAATATGGCCAAAATAAAAGATCAAAACTTGTTGGAAAAATAATGCGGTTGTTATCTGAAACATTATTTTAACAAGAATTTGAATGTAAATATGTAATAATGTGTCATAATTAATTTATTAATGAGTTTATATATAATGTTTTGGATTTAAAATATATTAATATTAAATATATATAAATTTTATAGGAAGATTAAATGTGTATAAATGAATTCATGGCTTATGTTATGGTATTTATAGCTAACTTTTATTTTTTAATAGACACATTCCATATTAATTAAATATTTATTTTATGTGGTTTATATAAATAAAATGAATTTATTTTATGATTGTTGTCCATAAATTTTTTTATTTACTAATACATTTTCCGATCTTTCATTCGTGAGGTTTAGTGATGAAAATTCACCAAATTGTTTTTGGGATATTTGCCTCAAATTTTATTTATTGGGATATAAGATATATTATGAAACAATATTGTTTTATAACATGTATATAACTACCCAATTCAATTATATAGTGTGAAAATAATCCATATAATGATATTTAATGTTATATTTTAATTTATCATTTATCGGGGTCTACGAATCAATAACCATGAAACTGGTGAAGATTTTTTGATACAATCTCATCATTTATCAGGATTGTTTGTAGTTATTATTATGATGATAAATTATTATGAACCATATCTCAATAATATCCTGATTTGTTTCTACAATATTAGTTTTTTTAAACAACATGTTTCCCCATCATTTTCCTCTCTTAATTTAAATAAAATTTTAAATTAATGATATTAATAATAAAAATTATTTATCTATTCATTCCACCACTCATTTTAATCCAAAATAATGTTTTCTAGACATGTTATTAGAAATTATTAAATAATTATCAATATGATTTGATTAAAACATTGTGAACCAATATTTTACTATTTGAATATTTTTTAAATAAATTATTATTCTTCTTCCCAAAAATGTACACATAGATTTTACCAAAATTATAAAAGGGTTCATTGGTTTAACATATTCTATATGAATAGTATTTTCTACCATCAAAACCAATTAAATATTAAAATCGTACTTTATATGATTTAGTCTATATTTTCAAAGAAACTGTTTTACAATACATTTTATGATATTTTTGTGGCTATCAAAATGGAATGTTTATTTTTACCAAGAAATGTTTTAATGAATTGAAATGATTTTTTCTTATTCTTCCATGATTATTTTCAAATAAAATTATATTCATATTGTTTTATGTTTAAAAAATCATACTTTAAATGAGATTTTACATTTTCAATGTTCCATGTGATATATCAAAGTCATTTTCAATCTAATATGGCATCCCTTGTTGTTAATTAGGATTTAATTGGGATGTGATGTAAGGATACCATTATTATTAATTCTGTAAATGTTTTAAATATATGATTATATGACTTTTATGATTCTTGTCTATCTCCCATGGGTTATAACATGATAAAAATCTTATAAAACAAACTTTATTCCATGGGTTATTCTATGATGAAATGAAAAAATGATTATGAAACATGTTTATATTCCAATGGTTATTATATGAATAAATTTTTATAAAACACATTTCATGTCATGTGTTCAACTATAATTATGGATTTTTTATGTTGTGGGACATATACATAAGATTTTTATAATTTCATACTGGTTAAAGTACAACCATTGGATATGGTTATGTTATAAACAAGATGGTTGGGAAATATATCTCTATCCAATGAGTTGCGTAAATATTGATATATCCCAAGATAAAATATACTATAATTGTGAGTAAACATAATTCAGTAGGGTATTTTCTTCTTTGTGATAGTATTAATAGTAAACTGTGACTACTATGATGGTTTGGGGAGTAATCACATTAAATTACAACTATCTTGGAAATGATCCTTAAGATATTTATGAAATTTATTTTTTTAAAAAAATCTATACCTTATGACGATGTTATGTCCACATTGTTTATGTTATTTTATTTCGTTATGATTCAAGTCTAATTAATTAAGATGATTTATACCATGGAAGATATTTTTGATCTATGACATGCATGGTATGGATTTAACATGATATTCTCATGTTCTAATATAATTATGCTTATAATATGTGGAAATTTCACTTGTTAAACATACTAAGAATAAGCAATAAAATGTTTACATGTTTTTCTTCACAAATCATGAAGAATGGTTTTTAATAGCATACGTTAATGAATAGATGAATTGGGGAATATTATTTTGGCTGATGTTTAAGATCTGTCACCAAATAAGAATATTGTGTACCATATCTCCAAATTAACTAGACCATTATAATCTTGAAGAATGTTTTTGTTCAATATAATTAATATTCATCTAAAATAAATAATATACATGAAATAGAATATTGTGTCACTACAATGATACTTATTATTGTTCATCTAATCTCTGCATTCATGGTTTTCATTTTCTCATGAACCTTATAAGATAACTATGCTTTTAATATATTGCGGAATGGATAATAATTTCATAGAAATATATCTGGGATTCATATTATTTTTTCTAACATTATATATATTTTTATCTTCTCTTACATGAATAAAATTCCATTATACCATTCACAATCTATTTGTGGTCATTATAGTTGGAATTAGAGGATGTTTAGTAGGAAGTAATGGTACACGAGTTAGAGGATCCTAGTGGGATATCACATTCTCTTGTAAGCCAGATATATATTTCAAGGGAACTCTCTAGAAAACAAAATTTCAATTTTATAGTAAAATAAAATAAAATAATGTAATTATTTATATTATATTATAAAAAATTTATGTGAAGTAATTCCATGAGATTCAATATCTATATACAATTATGGGACATTACCCGTGTGAAATGAAATAAAACAGGAGTTGAGAATAATAAAATAATTAAAATATAATGTTATTTGACTAATAATATGGAAAATAATACTTCCCATATTGATAGACATGTTGATCTATAACGAGGTTCATATATGTTGTCCCACTTAATGTGATAACAACTTGTAATATTAAGTGTAAATTCATAGACATTAGAAGTTGAAAAATTAATCTAGTCCCTAAATAGTATCTACAAATAATTAAGATGTAGTGAAAAGTATAAAACACATCATAGAAATTAATCTTATCATGGTATATTTAGACAAAAGTTGGTGAATCATTCAATACAACAAAGTAGAATATGAGATAATGTTCATGGGATGGAAAACATTTAAGGGTTTATATGAGGAAAACTACATTCCAAGTGATAACCTATTGGAAATTCGAAGGTAGTCTATCAATAATAGAAAACAATGAAGATTAATATGTTCATATTTATGAACATAACAATTCAAGGATAGTTTTACCTGATCTAAATATTATATATGGAATTAAATGAAGGATTATTATCTAGTTTCTATGTTAATATTGAGCCCTAGATGTGTCATGGAATCTCAAACATATAATTTAAAGGAAGATATAGTATCATGTGTAATTTAAATAGAAATCATTATATCTAGGATACATGTATTCAAGGAAAATCAACAAAGAATTAGGTCTATAATGAATTATGTGATAAATATTGTTTAAATATGGAATTAATGGTGGTATTTCCAACTTTTGATGCCATTTGTATGAAAAAACATTGGGATTTCAAGAACAGAATAATAATTTGTTAAAACTATTAGTGAAAATACATAATGCTCAAAATTGAAAATTCATCAAATTTAATGTTGATATTGAATGAATTGTTTGGATGTAGTAGAAAAATTAGTCAAAATCATTACCCAAATTATAAGGTATTTCACCTTAGAAAAGATCATGGGTAAAATTCCTTTCTTATATGATAACCACTACATAATTTTATGTTCATAATGAATTAGTGAAATGTACAATGATAATACTCTTAATTTTATATTGTTTTTAATTTGATTCTAGCTTTTCATAAATTTTATATATTCCATTTTTTGCAAATATAGAATAGGTTTTCTATTATCATATTAATAATTTTATTAATTAAGAAATCAATTTGAAATCATATTAAAGTAAACAATTGTTAGGAATATCGAATTATTATAAAAGGGTGTATCCTGTTTAAAAAAATGTGTTTTATTCCAATGGATCAATTTTATGTAATCTTTTATATAAATTTTCAATCATTGAATAATGAAAAATAAACTCCATGAGAAGGATATTTTTACTCACATTGGTGTAGTACAATATTATGTCTTTAGAGGGGAAACTGAAACATCTAAATCAATTATAGATCCAACCATTGCTTCTATAAATAATATAATTTTTGTTAGATATGAAGATAAATTAATTTTGATGAAAAATGATGATATCCTAATAATATAGGATGGTAATGTTGTAAAATATTTTGAATATGTTATTCCTAAATAATTACCTAGTTATCTACTTGAGTATATTGTAACGACCCGAATCCAGAGCCCCTCCACTGTTGCCTCGTACCCTATTCACCACATGACCTCAAGCGCATTTCCCTAAACACAAGAGGCTTCCGACTAGAAGCGAGGGTCTTGGTGAGTCGGTGGGGAAACTATAACCTCATTCAGTAAAGTATAAAGTGGAAAAACAACCAGACACAATAGCAGAAACAATTAACAGCATACAACAATTGATGTAAATAGCGGAAGTAATGGATACATGTTAATGATGACACATGGTACATATGTCTATGAAAAGTAGTAAAAAACAACATGCTGAAGTACAATAGAAAACAATGTGAAAATGAAAACAAAGTAAACTCCTCAGCATCGCAAGCCTCAGCTAGGTCCCATGCTCTCCAACTCTAGTGAATCAAGAACCCGAAGTAGAAGAGCGATTTCCCTTATATATACCTGCAGCAACATAGTCTGCTTGAGCCCAAAATCATGGCCCAAACAGGGTGTGAGATACAATCACATTAGTAAATCACCCAAAGATCGGTTCCTAACAGTCAATGAATACATGGGAGTAATAAAACAAGAAGTAGTAAACAGAAACATATGTAGATGCAATCTACAGTTCTAACAAAAGATGTACACAAGTAAATAGCCAGTGACAAAGGAAAAAAGGTAACCCTCTGGGTAGCTCTCACATCCTAACCCTGATGGTTCAACATATATGTACGAGCAACCCTCTAGGTGGAACACATAGTCTCAGCCCTCTGGTTCAGGTATGAAATTAATAGACTCTCTGAGGAAGAACTCACCGTCAATTCCTCCTATAGTCTTGTATCGTACTAAAGGCTCTCTATGGAAGCACTCAATGTCTCATTCCCCTTGTGGCCCACTTCGAGGAACTACAGACTCTCTAAGGAAGCACTCATCGTCAATTCTGCCTATGGTCTCGCATCGTATTTAAAGACACTCTAGAGAATCCCATACGCCAATTCTCCCATTGGTCTACTACTCTAGGTTCTCACAGTTCTGAGTGAAAAAATAAACATGATCAGCGCGCATACATCATCCAAGTAAACATAGATAACTAATTTTCTATCATTCTAAGGCTCAATAGCAACAAAGTAGCAGTTCCATTATCCTATGTATAGGCATGGCAACTGGAAAAATTCCAAATAGGAAGAACAACATGGAAAAGAATCCTAAGAACCAAATAAATTACTCAAATTACAAGCATAAACCTCTACTATAGAAATCAAGCAATGCATGCAAACAACATGGGAAAAACAGGGAACCCAGAATTCCCCGACCAAGGGAATTTGCCAAATTTCCACAAAATACTCATCGACTTTCAATAGAAAGGCACAAACCACCTACCTCGATCCAAGGAGATCGATATATGTGAATCACGACTATTGATTCCCCTTAGAACGTTGTAGATCTGAGAAAACGCACAAAACTCTCAACCCAAAATAACTTGGAAATGAAGAGGTATCAAAAAATGAAGCTCAAGAAGAATGAAGATCTTACCGATGCGATTCCAACACAATTGAGCGTGCTCAAATCAGATAACGGAAGAAGGGGCGGGAGATCATCGGAGATTTGGTGGTACAGGTCGCTCCTGAACGAACGGGACCAGAATGAGGTGTTTCAATGTGTCAGGCGCGACCCCAGTTCATTTAGTAAAAAAAGAAAGTACACCGTGTGTACTTTTAGAGTACACGGTGTGTACTCGGTCTTTTTTGTACTCCGCCAAAATCGGCCTCCACGTCACCCTTACACACCATGTGTGTAGCCCGGGTATGGCCAGCACACGGCCTCAGCCGGGGAAGAGTACAAGGCGTGTACTCAAAAAGTACATGACGTGTACTTTGAAAATTTCCAGAAAGTTCATTTTTGGTAAAAACTCCAGAAAAAGGAAATCGTACCTGAAAAGAAGATCTGGGTTCCTACAAACATCCCTCCTTAAATATATTCATCCCCGAATTTCCATAACATGGCGCAGAAGAAGGATCCCCAAAAAGCTCGGACCACTGTGATCGTACATCGGTATCCCTTTCCCAAGTCTCATTCGGCACTCGCCCGTGCTGCCATAACACCCGTACCAGAGGAACAGATCGCCCGCGGAGAACCTTCATACTACGATCAACAATCCGGATAGGATGCTCCTCGAACGACACATCTTCTTCATGTTCATCCTCCTCAGGCTGAAAGACATGAGACGGGTCCGTAAAGTAACGTCGGAGCTAAGAGACATGGAAGAGATCTAGAATGGCCCGATACCTTTGAGGTAGCTGCAACCGATAGGCGACCGGCCCTACTCTCTCCAAGACCTCAAACGGACCAACTTAACACGGTGAAATATTACCCTATCTCTGAATCCTCTTATGTCCCAACCTCGGAGTGACACACAAGAAAACCTGATCCCTGACCTCAAACACCAGAGGACATCTCCGCTGATCAGCATAAGACTTCTGTCGAGACTGTGCTGTATCAATCCTCTTCCAGATAAGCTCTATCTTCTCTGAGGTCTCCTAAATGAGACGAGGTCCCAACAAAGCTGTCTCTCCTGCCTCTAGCCAGCATAAGGGTGATTGGAATGACCTACCGTACAAAGCATTGTATGGTGCTATCTGAATGGTCCCATGGAAACTGTTGTTGTAAGCGAACTCCACCAGAGGAATATGCTTCAACAAAGAACTGCCAAAGTCTAGAATGCAGGCTCGGAGCATATCCTCAAGCACCTGGATTGTGTGCTCGGACATGCCATCAATCTGGGGATGGTATACAGTACTCAAAAGTATATGTGTTCCCAAGGCCTTCTGAATTCCCTACCAGAACTGAGAGGTAAAGCGCGCATCCCTGTCTGAAACAATGGTGTGTGGAACTCCATGAAGACGAACAATGTCTCGGATGTAAAGTCATCCTAGATCATCAACATAGAAGGTCTCCTTGATCGGCAAGAAGTGAGAAACCTTCGTGAGCCTGTCGACGAGAACCCAAACAACATCGTTTCCCAGAGGCGTCCTCGACAATCCGGTCACGAAGTCCATTGAATTATCATTCCACTTCCACTTTGGAAGGGGTAACTTCTGTAAAAGGCCTGCTGGTCGCTGATTCTCTTCTTTCACCTGCTGACAAGTAGAACATCTCATGAGAAAACCAGCAACATCTTTCTTCATACCTGGCCACCAGTACTGTTGATGAAGATCCATATACATCTTGTTGACTCCAGGATGAACTACAAAAATAGAGGAATGAAAATCTGGCATCATCTCCTCACGTATGTCTGTCGGCACACATACGCATCACTAGAAACGCAAGATCTCATCCTCTCCCACTGTCCATCTAGGAAGAGGGTCATCGCCTGACACACCCTCCCGCAGGACTAAGCCCTCTGAGTATGATAGTTTCATCATTCGTACCCGAATGAGATGTGTAGAGGTAACAACTATAGAATATTGGAATGTCTGTCCTTGTCTGTCATGCACCTCCAGATGCATCTCATAGAATAGAGCCATGAACTGCCACTCACTGCTAGCCTCCTGAACTACCTGAATCTGAGTTCTCCTGCTCAAGGCGTTTTCCACTACGTTACCCTTTCCAGGCGTATAGGCAAGCTCGGAATCAGAAGACTGAAGATACTCGACCCACCTGCACTGCCTCAGATTTAGATCACGCTGAGTGAAGATGTACTTGAGACTCTTGTGGTCGGTGAAGACCACAAAGTGCTCTCCCAACAGATAGTGTCTCCAACAGCGTAAGGCATGAACAATAGCTACCATCTCTAGATCGTGTGTAGGGTAGTTCCTCTCAAGTGGCCTCAACTACCGAGATCCGTACACAATGACTCCATCTCCCTGGATAAGCACTGCTCCTATCCTGATACCTAAATCATCACAGTAAATAGTGTAGATCTTCCCTGGATCTGGAAAGACTAGTATCAGTGCTGACGTCAACCTCCGTTTTGGCTCTTCATTGGCTGACTAGCTAGAATCCGACCATAAGAAATTTGACCCCTTCTTGGTCAGACCTGTGAAAGGTTCTACTAGACGAGAAAAGTCATGAATGAAGCGTCAGTAGTATCTAGACACCCCTAAAAACCTTTGTACCTCAAAGACGTTCTTCGGCTGCTCCTAGGAAAATACAGCTCTCACTTTCTTTGGGTCCATAGATACTCCTGCTTCTAACATGACGTGACCTAATAAGAGAATCTGATCAATCCAAAAGTGGCACTTTGAGAGTTTATCATACAGCCGATGCTATCTCAGTGTACTCATAACGATCTCAAGATGTGTGGCATGGTCATGTCGAGTGTGAGAGTACACCAATCTATCGTCCACGAAAACCATGATGATGAAATCCATATAAGGATGGAACACTCAGTTCATCAGTTCCATGAAAACTGATGGCGCGTTTGTGAGACCAAACGGCATGAATCTATACTCGTATAGACTATACCTGCTCTTGATGGATAACAGAGGTATATCTGATGGTCTAATGCGCAAATGATGATAGTCGGACCTCAAATCGATCTTTGAGAACACTCGGGCTCCTTGAAGCTAATCAAAAAGGTCATCGATCCTCGGCAAAGGATATCGGTTCTTGACCGTCAACTGGTTCAGCTTCCGATAAACCACACAAAACCGAAGGGTACTATATGCATTCTTTACAAACAGGACAGGAGAACCCCAAGGAGAAGTATTGAGTCGGGTGAATCCCTTATCCTGCAACTCCTCCAACTGCTTCTTGAGCTCCAGCAACACAGGTGTATCCATCCTATAAAGAGGAATGGACACCGGTGCCACTCCTAGCATGAGCTCAATTGAGAAGTCTAACTCATGCACCAGATGAAAACATGAAAAGTCCTCTGGAAAGACATCCCTGAAGTGATCCACTAGTGGAGGAAAGTAAAACTGTGGATTCCCCCGATCATCCAGAAAAAGACTAGAAATATGGGCTGTCACCCTTCTTAGCCCATGATGCTTGAGTCCTGCTCGAATCACATGAACATCACATTCACCTCTATGAAGAAAGAATTCACCCTCTGGTGAAATAAAACTCACTCGGTGGTGATAACATTCGACAAATGCCTGGAAGGGAACCAACCAGTCCATCCCGAGGATGACATCATAGCATGTCATCTCTAGTACATAGAGATCCCATACGAAATGATACCATGCAACCTCGAAGGGCACTCTCTACACTGGCGTACACTAGATGTCCTCTTCCCCAATGGTGTGTCTAGTGTTAACAAGTCGGAAGAAGAAATGATAAAGACCCCAAGGCTCTCCACGACAACAACAGAGATAATGTTATGCGTAGCGCCAGTATCGAAAAGGGTTGAAGATAAAACTGAGGCTGCTAAAATCATACCTCGAACTATAGAAGGGTCAAGATCCTACTCCTGATAGGTCTGATCCACGGAAAAATACTGGACTACACTGCAGCCCTGCGCCCCTGACTGACCACTCTGAGCTGAACCTCCCTGCTGGTGCTGAGGGACTAGTGGCTGACTGCCACGGACTCGACCTCCACCTCGGCCCGAACGGCCAGAAGAACTCTAGTTCCCCGAATGGTGAGAGACTGGTGGGGATACTCCTGAACAAGGAGTCATGGAAGAACCCCGATCAATAGCTACTACTGATAAAACCTGGTAGAAAAGTAGAATGTGAAGCATCTTTCCACAATATCGGCACTCCACGGGGTCCCTCTGGCACGGCAGCCTCGTGTGCCCTGACCAGCCACACATGTAGCATGTCACCTGGCTACCTGATGATGCATCATGCTTCCTCGGGTCACCGCGCGTAGACTCTCTTTGGAAATTCTTGCTGTCATCTGGAGGAAGACTAGCTCTGGATGCAGAACCGCCATAGTTCGCAGATCTAGAGTCTCTCAGATTGAACTCTGCAATCAGTGCCTGGGTGACGATGGATGTGATGGAAGTCAGATGGAGATGTTCACTTGCGATCAGATCTCCCTCCTAAGGCCATCCTAAAACTTCCTTGCTAAGAACGACCCACTTCCATCTCGGAGGGGTGTGAAACACTACAGCTCGGTGAAGCAAGAAGAATACTCCATGATTGAAAGAGTACCCGGATCTAAGCTCATGAATTCCCGGGCTCGATCAGCCCTCAGGGTCTTTGGTTAGAATTAGTCATCGAACACACGCTAGAACTCATCCCAAACCATAGCCTGTTGTTGACCCGCCTGTGAGATCACGTCCCACCACCTCTTGGAGGAGTCTCGGAGCATGTAGGTGGCGATCTTGACCCGCCTCTCTGAAGGTGTATCAAGATGGTCGAAATTGGTCAGCATAGCATCCAGCCATGACTCTACAGCCTGAGGTCCTCCTTCCCCCAAGAAAGTGGGAGGATGTTGCTACTGAAAAACTCACGACAGGTCGGCCATAGTCATGGCAGGAGGCGGCACTCCCTGGAAGGCCTATTTCATCCTCATGAAACCTTCCCTAAACTGCGCATCGGCACCTGCAACTGGTAGAACAGTCGGTGCCAAGGCTGGCTTGACTGGAGGATTGGCAGGAAGTCCCTGATCCGCCCCATCTGGCGTCTGATAACTGCCTGATGACATACATACGACCTGAGGACGTCTCAGAGGCATAACTTTGAAAGATCAAAAGTGCACCTTAGATCAGGAAAATAAGGACAGATAACAGAAGAGTAAAAAACAGAAATAGGAGATGGAAAACACACAAGATTACAAAACTCTACTACACGACATTCATAAAAACTACATGGAATGTTTTCTCAAGCCACTGACATGGGAATGTACTCTTTCCCTACAAGTCGTGTACTCCTCAAACTACATGGCATATGGCACCAATACACGGTGTGTACTTTAAAACTGTTCATCTACTCGAGTCCCTTGCACGGCTTACCCACACGGTTTACTTAACTGATACTACACAGCGTGTTCCCTACGGACATGGAATGTAGTGGACATGGATTCGGCGGCCCGTGTTGTTAAACACACAGTCGTCTACATGGCTGAACCTTACATGGCGTGCTCCGAACAAACCCGGCGTTTATAGGCAATGTGACACCGTCCCGTGTGGTTCGTGACACAGCTGGGTACCTGGCAAGACTACACTGCGTGGTCCAAGAGAAACACGTAGTGTCTGAAAGAAGGTCACGCCGACCCATGTTGTTCGTGACATGGTCCAGTGTCTGGAAGGGACTACACTGCTTGTTCCATAACAACAAGGTGTGTGCTTCTCAAACTTCCTCGACCCAAGTTGTTAGTGACATGGTCGGGTACACGGCTCATTACTACTAGGCGTGTACCTACCATACACGGCGTGTTCCTAAAGTTGCGTTCATGGCACTGTGTTCTGCTAACAAGGTCAGTAACAATGGCCTGAAAACTACACAGCGTGTATCCAAAAAGTACACGCCATGTATTCTGGGATTTTTTGGGCAGTAGCTCAGAAACTGCACAGAACCCCAGAAACACTAAAAACAAGGCAAAAGGGTGCCAAATTCTGATTCGTGAGTTCCCATTCTCCCCGCGAATCAATGATTGGCATCTCCTATAGTCACATATAGGGGAAAAACTAGCTCTCTAACATAACAATAGGGATTCTATCAAGCATATATCACAACAGCATGCATAATCAACACAAAGCCAATCACAGCAGCATGAAATCGCTAATGCACCCTAGATGGTAGAGCAAGAATGCTTGGAATGTGATTTCTTGAAGTAGTTATATGATGTTTGATATGGAATACCCTTATCTCATCGGGTTTTGATAGAAATATAACCGAAATATCAAACAAATAACCACTTAAGTCATGTGAATCACTCTAGGTGAAAATATATCAACTATAAAAACTCAAACCCAGTAAACTACAATTAACGAGGTAGTATTGATTTTCCTTGTACACGGGTTAGATACTCCCGAGCACAGCTTAATACCAAGGAGTGAGTTCATCCTATCCCTGTATAAAGTCTCCAAACAGTAAACCAAGATAAAATAATTCCTCTGATACTGTAAGAACCCGGATCTTATTTTCAAGTAGGTTTTCCCTTTTTCAAGAGTTTTTGAGAAAATGAATTATCTGGAAATTTCAGAAGTACACACCATGTACTTTCTTGAGTACACGCCGATTACACTTCCCCAGCTCGAAGCCGTGTGCTGGCCGTGTCTGGGCCACACACACGGTGTGTAAGGCTGAGGTGGAGGCCGAATAACTCCGAGTACGGGGAATTGAAGTACACGCCGTGTAATTGTTTTTCATTAAACGGACCAGGGTGACGTCTAACCCCCAAAATCATCCTCTTCTCCAGATTTTGTCTACCCAGAAGTGACCGTACGACCGAATATTCTCCGAGCTCCCGCCCCGCCATCCGTTCTCTGAATTGAGCACGGTCGATTGCGTTGGAATCACAGCGGTGTGTTCTTCATTCTAATTTAGCCTTGTTTCTTGATTCCTCCTCATTTCCATGTTATCGTGGGATGAACGTTTTGGGCATTTTCTAATATCTATGTTGTTCTAAGAGTAATCTGTCATCAAGGTTCACGTATATCAATCTCCTCGGATCGAGGTAGGTGGTTTGTACCATTCTGTAAAAAGTTGATGACTATTATGTGCAAATTCCACCAATACCCTTGAACGGGGTATTGCGTGTTTCCTGCTTTTTCCTCGTTGTTTTCCTACTTTGCTTGATTGCTTTAGTAGATTTTATTTCTTGTGAGTAGTGTAATTTATTTTTTTCTCAGGATTCTTTGCCATGCTTGTTTTTTCTGTAGGGTGTTTTTCCAGTTTCCATTACTTGTTGTAGGATAGTGGAACTGTCTCTTTTGATATGCTATTGAGCCTTAGTTGTTAGCCATGTATTTCTTGAGGTTTACTTGGATGATGCAAGCGCGCTGAGAATGTTTGGTCATTCTCAGGACTATGAGAACCTAGAGTAGTAGAAGAAAGGGAGAATTGACGGAAGGGATTCTCCCTAGTGTGTTTTAATTATGATGCGAGACTATAGGGAGAATTGACGTTGAGTGATTCCTCAGAGAGACTGTAGTTCCACGATGTGGGCCACAGGGGGAATTGACATTGAGTGCCTCCCCAGAGAGACTTTAGCACGATATGAGACTATAGGGGGAATTGATGGTGAGTGATTCCCCAGAGAGTCTTCTTAATTACATAGTTGAACCAGAGGGGTGAGACTGTGTGTGCCTCCTAGAGGGTTTCTAGTACTAGAGGTTGAACCATAGGGGTTAGGCTTGGAGAGCTACCCAGAGGGTTACCTGTTTTCTTCTTGTTGCTGGCTACTTACTTGTGTACATTATTTGCTAGAAATGTGGATTATCGATGCTTGTTATTTCCTGTATACTGCTTCTTGTTCATTTACTGCCATGTATTCATTGACTGTTAGGCACAAAAATATGGGTGATTTGCTATAGGGATTTTATCTCACACCCAGTTTTGGCCATGATTTTGTTCCCAAGAAGACTATGTTGCTGCAGGTATAGATATGGTCAAGTGACATTCTATTTCATGTTCTTGATTGAACTAAAGATGGGGAGCATGAGACCAAGCTGTGGCTCACGATGCTGAGGATTTTTCATTGTTTTTTCTTTTTCACTTGGTTTTAGTTGTATTCTAGCACATTGTTCTGTTCGCTACTTTCCATAGATACATGTACCTGCTGCATTATTGTCATCATTGTTATATATCTTCATTGCTTCCCCTGTTTGGTTTATGTTGTTATGCATGTTGTTTACTACTTCCGTTGTTTATTGTTGTTTTCTTACCTTGTATACCTTACCGAATGAGGGCATAGCTTCCCCACCAACTCACCAAGGCCCTCACTGCTAGTCGGATGCCTCTGGAATTCGGGGAAATGCTCTTGAGGTCATGTGGAGAACCGGGTACGGGGCAACAATGGAGGGGCTTCGGACTCGGGTCGTTACATATACCACTTTGTAATGACCCAAATCCGGAGCCCTTCCACTGGTGCCACGTACCCGGTTCTCCACATGACCTCAAGAGTGTTTCCCCAAATGCCAAAGGCTGCCAACTAGCAGGGAGGGCCTTGGGGAGTCGATGGTGAAACTATGCCCACATTCGGTAATGTATACAGTGGAAAGAGAACCAGACACAATAGCAGAAACAGTCAACAACATACAAAAATTGAGGTAAATAACGGAATCAATGGATCCATAATAATGATGCAAAATTGTATATATGTCAATGGAAAGCAGTAAACAAACCAACTTTCTGATGTAAAATGGAAAACAAAGTTCAAAAGAAAACAAATTATAGTCCTCAACATCGCAAGCATCGGCAAGGTCCCATGCTCTCGAGCTCCAGTGAATCAAGAACCCGAAGTAGAAGGGTGATTGCCCTTATCTATACCCGTAGCAACATAGTCTTATTAGGCCCAAATGCAAGGCCCAAACAGGGTTTGAGATACAATCCCAGTCGGAAATCACCCAAAGATCTGTGCCTAACAGTCAATGAATACATGGCAGTAATAAAACAAGAAGTAGTAAACATAAACACCAGAAGCTACAATCCAATATTCTAACAAAAGAATACACAAGTAAACAGCCAGCGACAAAGGAAAAAGCTAACCCTCTGGGTAGCTCTCACAGCCTAACCCCTATGGTTCAACCTATATGTACTAGAAACCCTCTAGGTGGTACACATAGTCTCACCCCTCTGGATCATCTATAAAATTAATAGAGTCTCTGAGGAAGCACTCACCGTCAATTCCCCCTGTAGTCTTGTATCGTACTAAAAGCTCTCTGGGGAAGCACTCAACGTCTCCTTCCCCCTGTGGCCCGTGTCGAGGAACTACAAACTCTCTGAGGAAGCACTCATCGTCAATTCCCTGCTGTGGTCTCGCATCGTATTTAAAGACACTCTAGAGAATCCCTTATATCAATTCTATGTTTGGTCTACTACTCTAGGTTATCACAGTCCTAAGTGAAAGAATTAACATGCTCAGCGCGCGTACATCGTCCATGTAAACCTCAAGATCTACTTGGCTATCAGTCTAAGGATCAACAACATCAAAGTAGAAGTTCCACTATCCTACGGTAGGCATGGCAACTGGAAAAATGCCAAACAGGTAGAACAACATGGAAAAGCATCCTGAGCACCATATAAATTACTATACTTACAAGGATAAACCTCTACTATAGAAATCAAGCAAATCAGGAAAAAATCAGGGGCAAAACAGGGATCCCACAATTCCCCGCCCAAGGGAATTTGTGGAATTTCCACAAAATTCTCATCGACTTTCAACAGAAAGGCACAAACCACCTACCTTGATCCTAGGAGATTGATATATGTGAATCACAACAATTGATTCCCCTTATAACATCGTAGATCTGAGAAAACACACAAAACTCTCTACCCACGATAACTTGGAAACGAAGAGGATTCAGAAAACAAAGCTCAAGAAAAAGGAAGATCTTACTGCTGTGATTCCAACGCAATCGAACTTTCTCGAATAGGAGAACAGATGAAGGGGCAGGACAATGTCGAAGAATCGGTCGTACAGGTCACTCTATGAAGAACGAGACCTAGAAGGAGGTGTTTCTGTGCTTCAGGCGCCACCCCGGTTCATTTAGTAAAAAAAGTACACAGCGTGTATTGGGTCTTTTCCGTACTCCACCAAAATCGGCCTCCACTTGACACCTACACGCCGTGTGTGTAGCCCTGGTACGACCAGCACACGGTCTCGAGCCGTGGAAGAGTACACGACATGTACTCATAAAGTACACGGCTTGTACTTTGAAAATTTTCAGAATGTTCATTTTTCTTAAAAACTCTAAAAGAAGGAAAAAATACCTGGAAAAAAGATATGTGTTCTTACATATATTGTTTATTTATCCAATGATCTAATTCTTAATGAAATATTTATCTCTAAAATTCCCTATATAATGGGTCGAATTTAATTTTTGGTGTTAAAGAATTAATGATTGGTTGTTTAATATGTTATTTATAAGATATAGTCTTTTAGCATGTGGGGACTGTGTTTTATTAATGAAAAGTAATAATGGATCATTGATATAGTGCATTGAGTATAGGGATGTCAATAACTCTAGTATAATTATTAATTACTAATTTTTATGCATTGATAAATTATTTGATCATCCTCATGGATATTAATACAATTCATAGAAATATATTCTTTGTGGTTATCATCATCTATGAGTAACACAGGATGGTATAACAAAGAATTTTTTTTGTATATGGAGTGAATTTTATGATTTTATAGAAATTAATTAATGAAAAAAGTACATCACCATTTGTATTTATGGATGCGAGGAAAATATTATTCATGTAATATCTTGATAAATTTTCTATCATAATCATTAATTATATCATCATACACTATAAAATCTATGAAGAGAATGAAGGTCATTAGAAAATATTTTTAGAGACACTTATAGAAATTTAATTATATATAAAAAATAAAAAATGTGAAATTTGAATCAATGATGTTTCATTTCATGGATGTAGTGGCTTCAAATATGGAATATATATTTATCCTTTAAAAAAAAACTAGTAATATATTGTCTTACTATGTTGAACATAACAAATTTATATAATTTTTAGATTTAGAATGTTTCTATCAGTATATTTTTCAAGATTTCACAAGGTGGGACAACTCGTTAACTATATTGAAACATAATAGGATGAAATTCATATGGTCATGTGAATGTAAGGAACGTTTTGAAGAGATTGAAGGATAGCTTTGTAATGAAAAAATATAAATCCTCCATCCTCTAAATATGTATTTGTTAAATATAGTGATTCATTATATAAATAAATTGGTTTTTCCATTTATAGATTTTTTCGGTGATTTGATAGGAATAATGTCAATTGAAAATTCCTTAAAAACTATCCATCTCATGACCATTATCATTCAACTATAATATATTAATTTTAAAATATCAAGAAACTAACTATATGGTGAAAATTATATATATATATACACACACAAAAAAGATAACGTTGTGAATTATATATTATATTCAAAGGAGGTCAATATAAAGAGAATAATATGGTTGAAGTACGCATTAAACTATAATTTCATTGAAAGATACCACAATGGGATGTCAAAATGATGGATAGTGATTAAAATATGACGGACCATGGATTTTGGTCAATGATGAAGAAAAAAAGTTTCATTTATAAAAAGATATAGTAATGATGGATTTAGTGATTTTGCGGTATTATGGGACACCATTAATTTTCTATGAATTTGATAAAAATTACATACTAAAAATGATAGATACATCTTTATTGGATGATGAGGATATATAAGTAAACCATAAAGTATTAAATTAATGAAAATTTGTATTATTAATTTATAAGGATCGAGTGATGATTTTTGGAATGTTTTTATGCGTTCCATCCATTCTAGAGTTGAATAGGTAACATCTAGATGAATGAAATATTTATAATTCCCCATTAATCCATGGTATAAGAATAATATATTATCATTAAAGAGAAAATTTCTTGTTGTATGTTATGTAGTGATTAATATCAAACTATATGTTGAGATTGATATCATTCCTATTGGTAAGTTCTAAAAGAAAATATTCTAATGGAGTCATGAAACATTTTTCAATATCTATAAAGGTGTGGTAAAATATTTAAATGGACTATTCAACGAGATTCACAATGTCTCTAAAGAAGAATAATAATATATGGTTATTTTGTATCATTATACTAAATAGACTAATTTCTTAGTGATAAGAGATGTTCAATCCCTTGATTTCCTTCCCCCACTATTTATTATCATAATTTATGGATATATGGGGAACCCAAATATATTGTATCTAATTTTCAATGGGAGGTCAAATTATTTTTATAAAGGAGTATTAAATGTTCTCTTAACCCTGAGATACATTTATGTAACACTTATCATCCCTAAACTAATCGAAAGACAAAATGGGCTGTCAATTCTTTGTAAGTATTCTTGATATGATGTTTTCAAGTCCTTCACGTAATGTGAGATCAGTATATAAATTTTATGGAATTTTCGTACAATAATACAATAAGATGTAGAATCCATTTGAAACCATATGAATTATTGTATATGAAGTGGTTTCACCCTAAATATTATGTTTAAAAAATCGAAAAAATACTACTTATCATAGGGAATGTGGAGTATACTACAATTAATGTGATTAATATTTAGATTATAACATCAAAATAGAGTGTAAAAAAAGAATAGTATTTATAATCAATGTGATCACATGTAATTACATGTGGGTGATAATTTTGTAGTAGAAGATTCAAAATTTAATTAAGGTGTATGTTTTGGTAAAAATGGATGTCAAGTCAATTGAACTTTTGGAATTTTGAAATAATATAAGGAATTGGGGATGTTTCATAGTGATTTTTAATGACTCCCACAAATTCTCGACCTGATCCATCCCATTGTGGCATGGGAGGTGACTATCTGATGCCAACCTCCAGTAGGTCAGAGGAAAGTGTCTAGAACTTAGTAGGAATATCAATTAGATGGGGGCCATATCCTAATGTACATGTATTCATGCACACATTTCCTGGACCATATTATGATGAAATGTAAAACAATTAATAATCTTCCGTGCACAGTTCTAAATAACACCATAAAACTATTGAAATATGTAATAGAAAAAAGGACCAAATAAAATCCTACCATAAAGAAGAAGAAATAATTTAATTATTTAAATTTGGAGATAAATACTCTCATTGAAATTATGGGAACACACCTCAATTTTTTCAGCTCACTAAGTTCACCATGTCTTGGTGCCCTTACGACTATATAAAATGATCGATCATCTACATAATACATGACACAAGTCAGATTATCCCATTAATGAGTTGGTATAACATTAACCAGTATGAGACACTTAAATCATTAATCACATATAATATTGAATATTTATCATCTCATCAAGGGTATATTTCAGAAACACTTTTAATAACACAATCAATATATACTCAATAAATACACAATGATTCATTGTAAAGACATAACTGTAACTCCAATATAGGATTCATAATCAATGATTCCACATATCAGTAATATAAGAGAAAACACTTAATGAGTCTAAATAGAACTGATTCTATATATACATGATTTCATGCTCATCAGGTCACAACATAAAACGATCACACTGGAAGTATTAAGGGAACGTTAATCAGAATGGGATCAAAACCAAGTCCATGGTGTATACTAAAAACCTTATATGGATTAACCCTCTATGTAGGGGATATATACCTACATATATTTGGTCATGAATATTTCAATAACCCAACAAATGAAAATGAAATTGATTGAGGACCTCACTTTACACTTCACGGAAGGATTCAAACAAATCTATTTGACGCTAATATCCCTCTAACAGGATCACCAACCTATTAAAAAGATGTCATTCTATATTAAACCCATAAGAGAATGGACCAAGGGAATGTTTCATTGTAATATCCCAGGTAAATAAAGAATAAGACATATTTCATATTTATTAATTGTTTTTGAATTAAATGGAAATTTTACTTTAAAGGGGTTGCTATGTCTGATAGCGTACTTGATATGAAACAACGTGTTTCTTTGAAATCTTACGTTGCACACTAATAATATAATATTATTATTTTAAATGGTTGATAACTCCTAGTAGTTGTATTGGAGGGAATGAACAAAAATAACTAAAATATGATTATATATGTTTGTTAAATTTATTTACATTTATCCAATAAAATGTTAGAGGCTTAAAATGTGAATGAATCAAATTTTAAGCATAATTTATCTTAAAAGGTTGATTTATCACCTTTTAATAGAGAACCATCATTAAATATAGTATTGGTATCATTAATACATTTTATTTGGGAAAATAAAATCCTTCTATAGAATGGGGACATCAAAATTTATGTTTTGTAAATTTTTGGAATTTTTCTGATAAAGTTCATTTTTAATGAATAGTGAAAAATACTGTATTTTAATTCAAGACATCCATATAATATAATTTATTTATATGGTTATATTACCTTTATAATTTGTTTTAATGTGTATTTAGAATATATTTTTACCATTTAATCCAATTTTGTTCATTGGAATAAATTTCACTTTGAAATTGGAAATAAAAAAGTGTCAATCTTTTGCTAGTTATTGTTTCTTAAAAACACTCTATTTGTTTTAACAATAGGAATTATTTTTAAAATAATTGATGCCTATAATATGTTTTTAATTAGTTAAATTAGACAACATTTTTTAATTATTAATATCAAATATATATTTGGAATAATTTTTGGTAGTTTTTTTGAAAAAAAAACAATTTTTGTTGAATAGTGAGACCACTTAGTAGTAGTTAAAAAACTGAATTTTTCATTTAAATGAAATTTTACCACTTCTATTACATGAAGATTGAAAATACAACATACATGGTTGTTATTACTAAGTTAAAAAATTTCAATAAGATAAAAATAATTTTTTGTGAAGAGTAACTTTTGACTTTTATTGAACACGGTTAAATGTGAATAGGGTAATTCAAGGTAAAAAATATTATAATAATTAAAAACTACCTTAACACTTTCCCAAAACTTATTTCATGAGTCATTTACGACCATGGGAATATTTTTCTTGATTTTGGGACCCCCATTGAGCCACTTTGGAGTTATAATGACACTTTAGATTAATAAACTTAGAGTAAAGGCAAATGTGACAAAAACAAATATCTTTTAGAAAACCAATTTTTACTAGGGGTTATATAAATTATCATTTATACTATAAATTTTCATTGTTAATCTATAAAGATTTCCTATATTATGGTATTTTAAAAAAATATTAGAAATCAAATAAATTAAATTATTTATGACACAATAATGATGCAGTATTTACCTTATTAATACATAAATTAAATAAATAAGATTATAAATATTAAAATAACATTCAAAACCTGTCCAATTATTATTGGATGAATTTATTTCATCCATTAGTCATCTTAACATTTACCTTAATGAGTTTTCGACCTTTAATAACTGAATATCATTATATAATAAAATAATATTATCACACTTTCCGTAAGAGCCCCTCCTTCCCCTTATAAAAATCCCTCACTTATAACCAATTCCTCACACCCCTCAAGCCTTTTGGATTGTCCAAAATCTGCAAAATTAATCTCCACACATCCCTCTCCTCCTCCAAGAAGACTTACCTTTGGCAGAAGGCACTTCAAGATGTCCTTTTGGTTCAAACCAAATGAAGTTATCAAAAATAAATGTAACAATTTCTCTTAACTTCTTTTCATTTATTCAACTTCACCAACCCCGAAATAATTTTTGTTATTTTATTTTATAAAAAAAAGTTTTCTATGATGTTGTTATGAGAATTATTTGAACTACACTTACACACATCTCTATCTAATGGGTGAATAACATACTGTTTTTGTTGATGGAAAACTAATGCCTCACGAGATGATGACTATTCGATTATCTACTACCACATATCATGGTGGCCATTAATATGACACTATATTTATATATTATATATATTATAATTATGTTTCCTTTATACTTTTGTATTTTTCTTTTATATCATACCTTTGTAGTTTCCATTATTGGTAAATGGGATAATTTCATTTGAGGAGGTGCGGACTATCGCCCCATAAAAGTGATATGACTCTTTAATGCCATATGTGGGACGTATAATGAATAAAGTTAATGGTATTATATATGATATTATACTAGAATTATAATATTACAATGTATCATTATGTTTTAATTACATTAAAAAAATAAAAATGAATGTAACATTCATGCGTACGTACGACATAACGTCTCAATGAATGGTGCATTTCATTTCTTACCACCAAATGATATGTACTATTATAAATATATATATATACTGTATATACATGATATATATGATATATAAATAATTAATATAATTCTGGATATAATGGACTAATGACCGCATGGACAACTTGTAAATATAATGTGTTCATTTTTGACTCAAGTACTAAATAACGACAAAACAAACGTTATTAACATAAATGATTACATAATCATTATAACATTGTAATAAGTGATATAAAAGGAATAATAAACATGAGAAATGTTTTTAAGCAAGTAGAAATTAACTTTAGTTTATTATTCAGGAGATTAAAGAAAGAACAGGTCACATCAGACACGAGGTAAGGGACTTCATCTTAACCTCCTTTCATTGAGGCATATTTTGTTTTAAAACACGATTTTCTTTTATACGATGCATACAATCCTTTTAATTTTCATTTCATTAAAAGATAATCTTTTTCTAAAAATATTTTTAATAAATGAAAAAAAAATAATGTTTCTTTTTAACATAATCAGTGAAAATGACTTTTTCCCTGCAACGAGTATTCTTTGATCTTTGGCTTTTGTAAAAAGCCGTAATATTTTTAAAAGAAAAATAAATACTGAATACTCTTTTATGAATTTTAGTAATGAAAATGGTTTTGATAATGTATTAGATATGTGAATATATTTAAATGATATATTTTTACTGAAAACATGAAATGGTATCTTTTTTTTATGTCTATTTTATGTGTTACGAACATGTTATGGTTCTTGGGCCTTGATACGTATATGGTTGGTTCCATGATAAACCATGGGCGGGTGAGCCCGATATAGCTCTCCAATTCATTGGGTAACATGACATAGGTACACATGGATGTTTCTCATAAGATATTTATGGAATATATTGTGATAGGTATTCCAATGTAACTCCCTATGTACATGTGATAGCTATAATGTAAGTATGTTATGGATGCCACAAGTTACCTTTATGATTTATGATTTCTATGTTTTATTCATAAATCTTATGATTTCATGAGGTAAGTAAAAGGTTGTATTTTTTGTATCAATTTATGAACTAATGTTTTCATTCTTTGTTTTAAAACCCTTACTGTTATTTTTATGCTCATCCCATGTATTGAAATGTTTTTCATAGGACTTAAAGATGAATTGGGTCAAGGATGGAATCAAAGAAAAGTGATGTTGTCTAAAACACAGAATTAGACATGACTCATTTCTTTAAGAGTTTATATTTTATGAAAAAATAGAAACTGAGTAGAAGTGTCTACTTTGACATCTTTTGAGATATAATAGTTATGTCCCAATTCTCTAAAACTCTAAACCTTAAAATATCCTCAATGTGAATTAATTAATTTAATTAAATATTGTGTACTGTTTTAAGGTCGGGTACTTATAATTATATTGAAATATGTATGATAATAATAAGTTACAGGCTCTAGTACATATTTAAAGGTGTATGTTATGTGTACCAGTATTATATGACTTTCCCATTCGACACTAGGCCCTACCCATGTGCCATGTATCATTCCCATGTTTGTTTCTAAGTACACAGCATGTTTGATACTATATACACATGATCTTGTTTTTTCTATCTAGACATTTTCGTTCCCAAGTACATGACATGTCTGAGCCCATAGACATTAGTCTATGTCCTGGTTCCCTCAACAATACAAGTTGATTATTCACATAATAATCATAGATAATGTGATATTTATCTTCGTCATGAAATTCTATATCCCCATAGGGGGGGTCCTACGTGGTGTGTGATCGAAGATGACACCCCATATAACATTGAATATTCCAAAATTTCATATTATTCCTCCATGTTTTCCTACACCACTGCTACATGTTCCACCACAAATCACAGTAGAATATTTCTTATATGAATCGAACGAACCTTAATATTTTTCTATTAGCATAGATCATACTAAATATGATCGTAATGCATAGGTCGAGGAACCCCATAATTCCATGCCAATGATATGAAGAATGAATATCCATAAACCTGTCACCAACAGATCATTCCATTATGTCTTTGTTTCTGATCAATAACATCGTCGATCCAAACCCATATCTACTCTAACAATCCTTTTCTCTAGGAAATAATTGTGTGATGACTATTTATTTCATTTTGAAGAATCTGGGGAAAATGTAATTTCTTATAAATATTTAAAAATATGGAAAGGAAAATCACAACATGAAAATATAGGGAGCAAACCACTTAAAATTTTCTTCTTTGTTGTATTTCCCTACCGTAAAAATTAAAAATTAATTGATATAACATAATCATCAATGAATTTCCAAATATAGATAATATTAACACATACACTCAAAATATTTTTTCCTTGAATTAATATTTTAGTTTATTTATTTTATTTATTTATTTGAATAGATAAAATTTTAAAAAATTAAAAAATAAAATACATTTCCATTATTTGAATGAATTATTGGAAATGAGTGATTCTATTTCGTTGTTATTTTCAATATCCTCATATACCATCATAGACCGATCAATGATCATTGAAACGGCGATTCCTCGCCTTCAAAAGATCCTCCAACACTCTCTAAAAAATATCTATAGTTATGCATCTAATCCTAGAATATTTATTATATTAATATTTGTACACAACAATCCAGTCATCGAAATAAATTGAATTGAATAAAGAAATAATTTTATGTATTTATTAATATTCCAATGACTGTTCTCAACTTGAAAATTCGACACGCTCTAGGGTTATGACATTCCTAGGGTAAATCCCATTTTATGAACTCAGAGAAAGGCTTAGATTTCTTGATTTGAGCCTTTATTTAAGGCTTATAATTTTTTTTCAAAAACTCCACACATGTAATATTCAATATATTTAATATATATCAAAAATTAATTTTGGGACCTTAAGGGCCTTGAATCTCATGATGTATCTATCATAATTCATTTCAATGAAATTTATGCAATAATGGATGTCATTAATTTATCTCTACCTTGGGGATTCACATTCCAACATTCCATAATAAATAGGTTATACCTAGAGGTGTGTGTATTGATCGTGTTTTTCAGTATCACACTCGTAACAATAGATGTGATGATTTTCATTTTTTATGTTAAAACATACTAAATGAATCACTTTCACATGAAGGATCCTCACCTTATGATCCTAACTATATATTGGGTACTATGAAATGGTAGCTCCATCTTTGATCTCTAGCTCACATGAATTGAGAACATGTGACAGGTGGTGAATGTACCTTCTATAATATGACACATGGAAGACAACATGTAATCTGTCTAATTGATGTGGTAGTTATATGAATTATTCCACCTCACTATCTCAATGTAGTATCTATAATGTGGAAAAAAATCATAGATATACCCTTCCACCATTACCAAATTTCTGCAATCTACATCAAGGCGAGGCACTCAAAAACATGAGGTCTCCATCCTTGAACTCCAAAGGCCACATTCATCAGTCATTTTAAAACATATGGTGGCCCTATGTAGTCCTCCCCAACATTTTTATGATATGGACCTTATCTGTAGTGTCCCACACCATTTTTGGGCTCATAAGTGTTGATTCTCCTTGGTAATCCCCACATTGTGGTATCCAGCAGGGTTGTTCATGAAAGGTATCGAATTGATCCATACTGATGGGGGAATAGAAGGTTTTTTTGTTAAAAAAAAGCATTGGTAGTTCATCATCCCCACTAAGGAGAATATTTAAAAGGGAATCATACAGGATTTCCTCAGACACCCTAACGGTCTGCTCAGTATCGCCATTAGTGTGTGGGTGAGAATCTATGCTCAGATAAATTGATCCCCACAACAATTGCTCAGTATCTTCATTAAATAAGATATGAAGAGATAATAGTTTTTATAAATGACAATGAATTGACCCCCATGGATTCGGACTATCATATATATATTTAGGAATCCCATGTTTTCTACAAAACATTAATCCTGAATGGTTTGTATGTGGGCAGAAATGGTGACTCGATCTAAAATCACCTATCTGGAGTCATGTCCCTAAGAAATACATGGTTTCCCCTTCATGAAACACAATTTTATCCCATAACACTTCCAATGTACATATCAGGGGTTTTTGATAAACCAACATGAACATGGTGGACATATTTCACTTGCTGGAAAGCAATGCATCGAGAGACAGACCTTGTAAATCAATAATTCAAACATGGCCACCACACCCAATGTCTGTGGTCAGGGTACATCTTCTCTAAAATTGAATATAATTCCAAGGGATATGTATAAATATCCCTTAAAACCAAATCCTATAACCATACCTATTATTTTCTATCACTGTAGGAGAATATTACCATGTGTCCCACCATAAAAAATCAATCATCTTTATATCTAGTGGACATCATTTTTGGTAGGCTCGCACAGTCGGTATTCCTATGTTGTGCCTCTCTTATACTGATAATGTAGAGGGGAATGAACTATAGACAATAGGAAAATTGATCCATAATCATAGTAAAAGGATAATTTTAATGATTATACCTCCTCTGATTCCATTATCTATAACTAGAAAAAATATCTTATGATTAGAGAATCTTCTACCACATTTCCCATCCTAGAAGCATGGAAAATATAAATGTCAAGATTTTCTAGTAACACTTGATAAAACATATAAATAAAGTTATGATCCTTCATATATAATATATAATTGATAAACTTATTGTAATAATATAAATCAAACCACTATTTCAACTGGTTGGGTTGAAACATCTTCAATGTTCAGACTACCTCTGATACCTCATGATTTTTTGTTTCATTGTTCTGCTCACGTGGTTTCAATTAATTTCCACCATAGACATTTACCACCTTCTTAAATTTAAAATCATACCAAATATAAATATTTGATAAATTTTAGAACAATACATACTTGACACCCACCATTGGAAATCTCAATATGGGAGAGCTTGTCCATATATGCCTTAACTATAGAAAAGTTTGTTCGAACCCCTCTTTACACGTGAAATGATTCACCTTTTGGTTAAATGATAAAATTGATGGTATAGAAATCATGAATTAATCTATAATAGTATCCTACCAACACATGGATTGTCACAACCCGTCCCCTGGGGCCCGTGTTGTGACTACCCTAATCCCGCCTTCCATAGGCCAGGGGTTGAAGACTAGCACCAAAGGAATAATTTCCTAAAACTGGAAAGGCATTGCCTTTATAACCTATAAACGCACAAAACATAGCACATAGCTAGATACAAAACACTATGTATTCTTTATAACAATAGAGTGATAAAATTTAAAGGGGCCGGAAATACATGCCCAACAGTAATGTACAAGGAACTGAAATTACATGTACAACTAAAGAAAGAAAAAATAGAGGATGGGTCGTTCTCCGAGATTCCTACATGAAGGGAATGTACAGATTGCTTCCTCAACACTCTACGCCCTTCACTCTCTACTACATACCGGAACTCCATATGGTCCACAATCGGGCACCATCTTGTCCTTGTACTCTCATCATTACTCAGCGTTGTCTATCGTCTGCAACCAACACAACAAGGTGTGGGCATAGCCCGTTCAGGGGTGAGTATAACGATACTCAGTAGGGACCCCAAGACTCTTATGGTATCACAAAATCCAAGAATAATAAACAAAAAATTATGAAATCAACAGATAACCTTACAATGGTATATGCCCATACATATACCTAAGTTATCAAGTGATCCATCTCAATAATGAGCATAACACAAAAGTACTGACTCAGCTCAACCTGGATTTTATTCTCATATCAAGACCTCAGCTTTTGGAGAACTCCTGCTCAATAGAGTACAGTTGGCCTGCCGTGAAACTAAGTGTGCTTCCCACTAACCATGGAATGCTTAGTTACTCCTCTTATTGAGTACCGTCAGTCTACTGCATCACATAGAGGTGCTCCCCAGCATGGGTCTGCTGCCACACCTAGTCACTCCCCCTCTTAGCCTACAGAGGTACTCCACTTGTCGAGTACCATGGGTCTGCCGCGTCACACAGATCGTGATCCTCCACCGTGGGTCTGCTGCCCCAACCAAGAACTCCACACCGAGCTAGTAGAGTCTCTCCGATTCAAACAGTCAGCAGTTGTCAGGCCTCATCCATCTACTTGGTCCCCATACTCTGCTCGCTCGTCACTGGAAGGATCTACACCATGAGCTATTGGTCGATAATTAAACTGTTATAAAGTTCCACGATGAACTGTCTCCATAGTCCGCCATGTCATAGGGGTCTCAACAAAACAGACGACATTTCAATCGAACACATGGTCTGTGAGTTATTTTCCTTTTAGTCCTGGGGGCGCGGTTGGATTCGTGTATGATCCAACCTGACCATATCTCAACTATACCCCAAACTTCAGTGGGGTATACTCAACGGGACTTTCATGCTCCATGATTACCTGGGCTACTAATGTTTCATCAAACGCACGCCCGGTGCCAATGATATGGCCAAAATAAAGTAAAGGGTCGTAGTGGCCCCGGGCTCGGTCTGACCCAGCCTAGGATTACCCAGTTCGGGTCGGCCCGGCCCGCTGGGCCTAGACTAGCAGGACATGAGGGGATGTGGAGGGACATGATAGCGTACACAGGCTGCGAGGGCGCAGACCGGCTGCGGGTCGGTGGGTGGGCGGTTCGTCCCAGAGGGCGCCCCATGGGAGACTCGGCTCGGAGGGCACTGCGAGGGTGCGGGACGGGTCGTCCGGGGACCCACGAGGGGTGTGGAAGGCCTGCTCGGTCGAGGCACCACGAGTGGCGCGAGAGGCCGACTCGGTCGGGGCGCCGCGATGGCGCGGGATGCTGGCTCCGATGGGGCGTCACGAGGCCGCCGGAGGCTGGCTCGGACGAGGTGCCTCGAGGGCACGAGAGGACTTATCAGATATGGAACCTCGAGGGTGTGAGAGGTCGGATCGTTCGGGGCGTCGCGAGGGCGCGGGAGGCCGCCTCGGCGGGGCGCCGCAAGGGGCGTGGGAGGCCGGCTCGTCCTGGGCACCGTTAGGGCATAGGAGGTAGGCTCCGTCGGGGCGCCGCGAGGGGCGCGGGAGGCCGGTTCAGCAAGGGCCCCACGAGGGGCGCGGGAGGTGGGCTCGGCTGGCTGGGGCACCGTGAGGGAGCATGAAATTTTCCTTCGTCACATATTTTTCCATTGTCTCCTCCACTGTTTCTGAGAACACCACAAAATACAATGACAGAGGGGTCAGTCCATGTTGGTTTGGTCCGCATCCACCACGTTTATTGTGGTATCATTTAACTCACAAGAACGATGCACAACAAACCCTATGGTAATGATTAATCCCAAAACCCGCAAAAGGAAACATATGCGGATCAACTCGTTAGAAATTTGAACCACATTCCTTGATCTAGAAGGGAGGATCATGGGTATATAAAATGATTCAAAATAATCCCCTACCTTTGTTTGCATGATGTCGTTGGTTCAAGAAGGAAGGAGGTGAAGTTGTCAACTTTTGTCTCATCCTCCACACACCTCAAATTATAGGTTTTCATGTCGGTTCTTCATAGTCAAATATGGGGACGTACCATATCGAAAGAAGTCCCGATGAAGAAGGTTGAAGGAGGTCTCTATTCTTCATTGGTGCAGCATTCTTCGTTAGAGAGTTTAATCCTCCAAGTGTTGGGTGTCGCAGCACGTTACTAGCGATTCGTCGCTTGGTGAAGCCATCCCAAATCCTCATATAATGCTCCATAAATATAAGAGATGGGGAGAGGTATGTAATGATCATTAAATTTTTGACGATTCATTTATTAGGAAGCATCCAAAATTCCAGTGATGTTTTTACATAATATCTGAAAAGGTTCAGGGAAATTAGTTTACATTGGCATAATAAAGAGTTATGTTGGCACAATTTAATATGGAGTAAGTCAAGAGCCTCCTCCACATTAATGAGGGGAGTTAATAGTTTCTCTCAATTAAAAGGGAGGTTTAATCCCAGGTGTTCTCTACCACCATATCCTCTCATGGGAGGTTAGGCTTGGGAGGTCCGCACCACCATTACCTCAAATGGGAGGTTAAGGTATGGTGGTACCCACATCTCAACATCCACATGTAAGATAAAACTCATGTTGTCCCACCTCCACAATATTCACATGGGTACTTCAAATAAAAATAAAATTTTTCCACACTTTAATTTTTATATTATTCCTTCATGAAAACCCCAAAAACTAACTTTCACCCTCGACCAACTATCATCAAGGTGAAAGAAAATTTTAGCAAATATCGGCACTAGGAGTTCAAAGGGCCCCTCATATTTCAATTCCGAGCACCGGTTTAAAAATTTATAAAAACCCGCTCATATTTTTATTGAATGTACCTGAAAAAAAAAGTCCCGAAAATTATTACCAGACACCATTGAATCGCACCGGTCGAAGTTAGGCTATGCCCAAGTGAAACACGCCCCACTAACCCAATAGAACTCTCAGATTTCCAATCCATGTTACCATTTCAATGTTATGGATTTTACAATAAAATAATTTCTACTTAATTAGTTTATTTTCTGCAAAAAACTGAATTCCCCTAGTGGCCCGCACCGACCAATGTAAGTATCTGCTATACTAAATCATGCCCTCATGAGTTCAGTGGTGGTATCATATTTTTAATCCGACTACCATTTCTGAGTTATAATCATTTGATAAATAAAATAATTTATTTAATTATATTATTTACGGTAATTCCATTTTTTGGGTTTTATCACAAGAGGCCTGCTCAAACTAAACATAACTCACATTTAGGGTAAACATGCCATCGTAAGTGCAACGGTGACCATATATTTCTGATCTGAGTAACCAGTTAAGATTTATTCTACTCTTTTTAGAAAAACTTCTTACATGCGCTAATTAAAGCTTACAAAATCTTCAACGGATCGTTCTGGGCACTCTGGGACTCATAATAGAGCGCCGTTAGATTTTTCAATATAGAAAAATTCCCATGTGATTAAAAAAATATTACATGGAATTTAAAGGTCTTTACATTCTCCCCATAATCGGTCATTGCGTCCCCGAAATCCACATTACAAAAACATTGAAAAAAAGTGGGGGGTACTGAGCATGAATCTTAGGCTCCCGCTCCCATGTGCACTCCTGGGGGTTCTTGTGCTTCCAATAGATACGATCCGAAGGTATCGACCGTCGACAGAAGACCCTCTAATGTCGATCCTTAATCTCTACTGAAACTACATAAATTTCTCCCCATCTTCGACGTCAAGGACGCCATGGTTGATGATGTGAGAAGCGTTGTGCACATATATCCTCAGCAGGGATACATTAAAGACGTCATGAACGCGGTGCAACAGAGGTGGAAGAGATAAGGTGTATGACACCTCGCCATCTTCGATGATGACCTGAAAAGGTTCAATGAACCTCGGAGATAACTTGTCGCCTTGTCCAAATCTCCAAAAACCTCATCGATGTGAGACCTATAGAAAGACGTGGTTTCAATCCTCAAACTATAGATGTCTCCATCTCATGTCAGCATATGACTTCTACAAAGTCTATGCAGTCTTCATCTATTCCTGGATGATCTACACCTTCTCTGTGGTAGCCCGTACCATCTCTGGTCCCACTAGTGCTGACTCCCCTAGCTTAGTCCAGCACAAATTTGATCTCCAATGTCACCCGTATAATACCTCAAAAGGTGTCATCCCAATGGTGGAGTGATAACCGTTTTTTTATGAAAATTCCACCAAAGGTATGTGATCCTCCTATTTACCACTGCAGTCATGGACAGAAGCACACAACATATCCTTGAGGGTCTGAATGGTCCGCTCAGTATGACCATCCTTCTGAGGATGGAAGGCGGCGCTCAAACGAAGCTATGTACCGAAAGCCCCCTACATCCCCTACCATAGTTGGGAAGTAAAATGTTCATCATGATCGAAGACATTCGTCGAGGGTACTTTATGTAACCTCACAATCTCTTGCACATAGGGGCGTCCCAATATCTCTACTGAACCCTACTCTCTGATCGGTATGAAGTGGACTGACTTGGTGATTCGGTCGACGATCAACCAAAATGAGTCATGTCCCCTAGATGTACAAGGATTTCATGTCACTATTTCCATTGATATCCTATCAGACTTCCACTCTGGGACCTCTAAATGCTGAACTAAGACTGTTGGTACCTAATGCTCCCCCTTCACTTGCGGACAAGTGAGGCACTGAGAAACAAACTCTTTAACTATTTTCTTCATTCTCGACCACTAGTGTTGTCATCAGAGATCCCGGAACATCATTGCCACTCCTGGATGTACCGCTAGAAGGGAAATGTGGAACTCCCTCAACACATCCCCCTAAAAAGACACTCGTACCATGGTATATCATCTGAAGAGGATGATGTGCTCCCTACCTTTCAAAAATCTATTGGGTGCCAGCCCTATGGATATATGATCATGTCGGGTCTCTCAGTCAGAGTCCACATGCTGCACCTCCCTGACTCACTAATGAAGTGGGGGACTGACTATAAGAGACTGAAAAAAGCTGATTCATCTCGATCCAAAAATGATATCTGCAAGTGGCTAGCTTCTCTGCCACCTCACTCAGCAGCTACATGCCATACCTCCTACTGAGTGCGTCTGCTACCATGTTCCCCTTCCTAGGGTTATAGACTAACATTAATTCATAAACCTATAGTAACTCTATCCACTCCTGTTGTGAACTAAAAACTCAAAAACTTCTCCTACCACGAGGGTGAGGCTGGCCGACTCACGAGATATCAGCTGCACCCTCCTATGCAGGAGTTTATCCTGTGCTGCTTGAGTTTCCTTTTTCAGAGACTAAGGAAAAACTCATCCCAACAGTGTAGGTAAACCAAAAACATATTTCCTAATACGGTCAATATGAGTATGAATTGTGGATCTCCAGTGAACACGAAAATTACGTAGTAAGGCCTCGACGCTGCCACTATAAAAACCCGGGTTTTGAGACTGTATGATTTTGAAATTGTTCATAATGTTATTCTAGGTCAGGGCGTTCAGACGACGAGTGATTCTGAGCCCCACTGTGGCCGAAATTAAATTTTAAGTGCAATCAATCTGGAAATGCCAAACCAGAACAACTCTTAAATACATTCTCAGATTGGAAAAACCGAGTGCACCTTTGAGTGCAGAGCATGCCGTTCTCCCTGGCAGTGGTGTATCTTTCGCGGGCGTGCCCCTTCTGTGGAAAACACCACTACATGCGTTTCCATAATTTATCGGCCTCGGGCATGAAATTTGAAAATTCTGAATGGAGGCTCGAATTAAAAATCCGAGACCATTATTGTGCTTAGAACATGAATTTTACACTTGGGGCGGCTTAACCCCGACCCCGTCAAATGTTCAGGTATGGGCCTACTGGTGGGTGTTTAAAATTTAATTAATTTTTAAACAATTCCATACATAAACACCCCAACCCCTCCTCCTTATTCAACCATGCCTCTCCCTGGCGGAATCCCTCTCAATAAGAAACAATCCCCTCTCCCCACCTCTCTAAGGCATGATGGATCAGTTGGATCGTCAGCAAAGCGATGGGCTATACCATGCGAGGTAGGCTCGTGAATTTTCGTTTTTAATTTCTACAACATCTTAAAATGATATTTTTAGTGTCGAAATTCTTTTTTCTAGTCGAGTGAAGCTTATATTTGCATAGGGCCTCATTTTTTCTTCCCACCAATTTTTTAGATCGAATTTTTGAGTCCCAGGGGTGTCTAGAGTGACCCCGGTATGTTTTTCGGCCAAATTTTGGGTTTTCTGGTGGTTCTAGGGTTTCTATCTGCTCTGCGCAGCAGTCTAGTGGGTGACGATGGCGGCACGTCAACTCCCAAGCGACAGCGCAGTGGGTCCCTGCCGGAGGCGCGACACCTCCAATGTGGCGGCGCGACGGGTCCAAGGCGGCGGCACAGAGGCTCCATGGCGGTGGCACGATAGCTCCAAGGCGGCGACACGACGCCTCCCAGGCAGCGGCACAGTGGAACCCAGGCATCGGTGGGTAGTTCCCAAGAAGTCGGCCCAGGCCAGGTGGACTAGCTCGACCGGGCTGGTCCAGCCCTAAGGGGTTATCCCCCTTGTCTTCTCATACCCGTAACTTTCACTACGAGTTTCGGTTTTTCCTGCCGTCTTCGGAAGCATGATCCTTGGAACGATTCATAGTTTTTGAGATGCTATCAGATTTTTTTAATTCTCAATACGCGGGCTCAGTGGTGGGACACACATGTTAAGTGTTGATTAGCGCCATGTCGAGATTCTTCTTTTGGATGGCGTGAACACATCCAGATTCCGTTTATGGTGCCTCTAGAGGCGTTGTGACCCTGGCGTCGAGAAAAAGTTTTCCAGGGATGTTTCAGGTGACGAAAGTTGGAGTTGAGGCATGGGCCACATGGTCCATCTTTTAAGCTGTGAGTATCATTTTAAGCCTTTTTCATCAAACGTATGTTTGGGGTGATTGAGTACTCGTTTCAGCGTGTTTTTCTGATAGCATCATGATGGTGCAGTTCACCCAACCTCTTTCGGGACAACGGTGGGGGCCCCATGAGACATTGTATGGGCATAAAGTGGCGTTGAATATCTTTTTCGTCGGAAGTCCATTTCATGCGAGTAAATTGTCTATCTCTCATTTTTTTTCCGTGAGGATTGCAACTGTGTAATTGGTTTGGGCATGTAGAGCCTATTTAGAGATATCATTAAATTTGAATTCACGAAAGGGCGTTGGTTGGAGGTTCCTTTGATGCACTCCAAACCAACCCATGGTAGCGATGATTAGTGACAACTAGTGATGGAATACGCAGTGTGGTGTTATCAAACCAGTTTCGGGTTTATCCTCTAGTGGGGCTAGGTAGTAGGTTACCCGTTGACCTTAGGGTTTACCCTCCAGCGGGGCTGGGTAGTGAGTTACCCATTGACCATAGGGTTTACCCTCCAGCGGGGCTGGGCAGTGGGTTACCCATTGACCTTAGCGTTTACCCTTCATCTGGGCTGGGCAATGGGTGTTAAGACTAATAGGGGCCTATATACCGTGAGAGGGGGGTGATTCAGGGAATGTATATTCTTTTTCAATGTTCTTCTTTCCCCACTAGATCTTGACCTCTTTATTATAAGGGTCAAATTTTTTGCACTTGTGTGTTTATTATGATCCCTTATTTTCTTCTTTATCTTGTGAAGATTCTTTAAATGCAATACAGGGAAGTGAGTAGGCAGACACAGAGATTGATAGTTGGTTCACCCTCATGGGGCTACGTCCAAGGAGCATACGACGACATGTTGATGGTCATACCAAATTTCACTATTCGTCACTAGATGTGGATATAATGGTTTGGGAACAATCACACTATCCCAATAACACTTCTTTAGCATGGTTTAGGGTCAGCTCACTGCTTTCCCAAGGGTCACTCCCCGTTTCTCTCTCTCTGGCTCACTATCGGTGGAGAGGATCACCTTCTTCCACTTCATTTGCTCACTGCTCCAGAAAGGATCCACTCATAGTTTATAGACCTATAGGTCTCTTCATTTGTATGAAAGAATTCATCCTAAACTCTTTATAGATGCCATGTTGAAGTTCAATGTTCATCCACCGATAAATACTACTTTACTACAGATGTTCTGGGCAAATTCTAACTTTCACGCAACCCTAGGGTGATTTGACTTTAACCAGTGCACAGCCTGTGCAATAGTTGTGGAAAACCCAACTTCTGTGCCACACCTACTGGAAAAAACCTGCTGGAAAAAACCTACTGGTGAAAACCTACTGGCCAAAACCTACTGGATAAAACCTATTAGCCAAAACCTGCTGGCCAAAACCTGCGGGCAAAAACCTGCTGGCCACAACCTGTTGGCCCAAACCTGCTGGCTGAAACCTGATGGCCAAAACATGATGGCCAAAACCTACTGGCCAAAACCTGTTGGTCAAAACCTACTAGACGAAACATGCTGGCGAAAACCTGCTGGCCAAAACCTGTTGGCTGAAACCTGCTAGCCAAAACCCACTGGCCAAACCTGCTAAACAAAACCTACAGAACAGAACCTGTGGCCCAGAACTTGCACGCCACAACCTTCTAGCCAGAACCTATGGGCCAGAACCTACATTCCATAACCTACGTGACACAACCCCCACAAAATGTGTGCCAAAACCTGCTCTCCAACACCTGCGCGCCACCCCCTGCGCACTGACACCTGCGCGCAAACACCTGCACGCCAACACATGTGTGGCAAAACCTCCACCGGCGCGCTCAGAGATCAGATTTTATCTCAGTGTTGAGATCGTTGATAAATGTGGAGGGTAGTCTTCTATTTATAGGAATATTGAGGACCTGCGTGCCAATCACATGCGCACCAAACACCTACGCGCCAAAACATGCATGCCACTTTTGGACCTGCGCGCCACCTTTCCTTTCCCATGTTTTTGATGTTCTGAATTTGAAAAATTCCTAGCGTACAACATTATAATACTCCTTAACACAAGAGAACAACTCCCTTTTCAAAAAACACTTTTCCCCATTCTCCAAGAAAACTCCCTTTGTCAACAGTTTGAGTCATTGAGACTTGCTTTGTCAACAAACACAACATGGAGCCCTGCATTGTCAACAAACAAAAACATCTCAAAAATTCTTCAATGATACCTTGAGGTTTTTTTCCCAACAATCCCCCCCCCCTTTGGGTTTTTTGACAACTATTCTCAAAACAATTCTCCGTTCTTTGATACCTCATTAAGGCTTCATTCATCTTCAGCCACCATTCGCCTCTTTTGATATAGATAGAGATCAAAGAATTACTCAACACATACTCTAAGCCCACATGAGAAATGCTTGACGTGAGAAACAAGAGTATTATGAAAATTTCATCTATGAGTCACTTCGTTTATGACACCTCTATTGATACCAACCTAATGCCGATTGAACTTTTCATACCAACCTAATATCAACCACACTTCTAATTTTATCAAGCTCCTCAGCGGTCATGATATCTATTCTTTAATCGATCATGTCTAGCATCATCTGATTTAATATTCTCCCCCTATCTCATTGCACTTCACCTATCTCGCTGCTCCACCTATTAGCTTCCCCCCATATCAATTATGATTTATCAAATTACCACACTATATCCCCCTTGAACAATCACTATTTTCTCACCCTTTCTCAATGATCCCAAAGGTCACTCCTTTGCAGTCTGTAACTGAGTAGAGAACACATATCAGCACATTAAGGAAAACACATCATACCTCGTGGAGAGGGGGAGGTCCCACATTCACACTTTTCATGTTTGGGGAGTCGACGGGACTCCCCGAGCCAATCTATTCCTCTCAAAATCTTCTTTGGGTAAGGACTTTCTCAGTATATCTGCAACCTGTAGCTCTGTAGGCATGTAGTCCAACTTCACAAGCCTTTGCTCCAACTTCTCCTTGATGAACTGATATTTGATCTCAATCTGCTTTCTCATTGAGTGATGAACTGTATTTTTGCTAATATTGATTTCATTTTAGTTATCACACTGGATTCCGTTCAGAGACTTCACTTCAACTCACATATCATCAAGTTACTGCTTCATCCATAATAATTATGTGCATGCTTGAGTGGCCGCAATATACTCAGTTTCTAGGGATATTAATGAAATGAAATCTTTCTTCTTGCTTAGCCAAGAAATACACAATCCAATAAGATAGAATACACCTCCTGACATTGATTTTCTTTCATCTGCAGATCCATCCCAATCTGCATTCGTGTAACCTAATAACACTGATTGAGATTTGTCATTGTACATCAGACCGAAATCCATGGTTACTTTGATATACCAATGTATTCTTTTCACTACAAGAATGTGGCTTTCTTTGGGATTACTCTCTTATCACGCTTCTTGGAATTTGATGAAAACAATATCAGTCTTTGTTGTGGTAAAGTACAGCAAACAATCGATAATCTGCCTCTTTTCAATGATATTAACTGCCCTCCCACTGCCATATTTTGATGATTTCATCTGGGTAGAAACTATATTATTCATCTCCATGGAATTTTCAATTTCAAATATCATCAGAACCTTCATTTCATATTTCTGAAAACCACCTTCACTATGCATCATTTGAATCAGATATTCTGCAAATATTGATTCAGTATTGAATACGATTCTCTCAGTTCTTGTTTCAGTGCATATAATGCCTTATTCAGCCGAAAAACCATGTTCTCATCCTCATGAATAAGAAAACCATATAATTAACCAATATACACTCCTTCCTCTAGAATCTAATTCATGACTGCAGATTTGACATCCACATAGATGACTTTGAACTTCCGTTGCACTACAATGACTAGGAATAATCTGATTGTCTCCAGCCTTGAAACCTATGCAAATGTCTCAACAAAATATATTCTCTCTATCTGAGAGTACCCCTTTCTCACTAGCTATGCTTTTTTTCCAATCACTATTCCATCTTCGTTCATCTTCTTAAGAAAGATTCATTTAGTCATGATGACGTTCTTATATGCAGGCCTCGAAAAAATCCCCCACATCATATTCATCTCAATATGATTTAACTTTTCATTCATGGCATGAACCTAGTTTTCATCTTCAGCTGCATCAGAAAAGCATTTCGGCTCATCCTGTGATAGTAATGATGTCTCCTGTAGTGTTTTTATTCTTCTTGTCTGAATTGGAGCTCACTGATCACTGATGATATTATGCCCGTCAATTTCAGCACGACGCTTTGTCTTTTGTGTAGATAAGGATTTTACTTCATCATACTCACCATCAATATCTTCTTCTCAATAATATTCAGCCACTTCTTCTCTCCCTAAGTCTCTTACCACTTCCTCACTTTCGATAGAAAACTTTTCACCCTGTCATTGTTTAATGACGCCATTTATTTCTACTACGTTTTTGATCTTCTTGTTGAACCATTGTTGATACTCTCTCACAGCTTCTTGGTATCCTAAAAATAGTCAACTGATACCACATTTTTAGAGAAAAATATGTAAGCATTAAATGATTGATTATTGATGCTTCCCCCGCATTATGTCTTCCCTCCATAGACAACACCTGCGTCGAGTCATTCAATTATTGCATTGATGGATCTTTCATTTGATTTTATTATTGAATGATCCCCCAATATTATGAAACACTTCATAGGGTTAGTCCCACTATTTATACTCATAACCATTCTTATACTCATGAAACTTTTATTCTCATATTTAACTTGGAATTAAGCTATTAACAAAATATCTAAGCCTACTGAGTTGGTACTCGGTGTAGGCAACAAGAGATAAAGTTAATAACAGAATCACTTCTTATTATGCTTTGTTTCTCCCTTTGTTCTTCACCATTGGTACCTTATTTGAGTGAATCGATAATCTGAATCATATCACCTTTCCAGGTTGCATCATTAGATGCCACTTCCCCTTGGATCATATCTCTTTAAAACCTGAAATATTTGAATCATAAGTTAATTGCATTTATATACATCAGGAGAGGGGTTATATTGGAATCCTCAAGATGAGGATGGTGGTTGATCCTGATGGGTCAACCCTTTGATTATTTCTTGAAGAGAATCACACTATTTTTTTTCTTCTTCTAACTGCCTTGCAAACTTTAACTGTTTTGGCCACATGTCTAGTCATTATGTTCCCACATTCGGAGCCTTTTTGTAATATGTAGATTCGGTAGGCCTGTATTTCCTTTCACATCGAGGTTTAAACCCACTGGTAGACATTTCCTTCTTTAATGTTCCACAACTATGACACTTCACCTGATTCCTTCTCTGAGTAGGAATCTCTCTACTTGTCATCTTCCCTTGCTCCTTCCTCCATTGTAGGGATCTTCCTCTTTCCTCCACTAAATGAACACTCTTCTTACTCATAGATGTAGCATTTACTCCCTTTTTCTTCTAGATTTGTTCGTGTTCTTTCTTAGAGGGAGGTTGTGATTGTGACAGAGAATGTGACAGATACACCATTCGTTCAGATCCATGTGATTCACCTAAGCCTCTAAGCCTATTCTCCAATATTCCACTCTGTCTCCCAATGTAATATTTATACATCACTGGAGTCAAGAATATCATTTTAGGCTCCTGTTCCTTTCTTGTCTTCTTCATGATGAAATATCTTTCCAAATTCCAATGATTAGAACATATGAAACATCTTCCATTACATTCATACCTAATTTCATCATATCTCACCCAAGATGTTAAAGATTCTTGATTTCTTCCTCTGACATTGAGCTCCTGAGCATCCCGACACATATTCATGGTGTGTCCCATTCTTCCACAGTAATAGAATCTAATGAATGCTTTCCTCTGAGAGACTCTCCTCTCTGTTTTCTCATAACACTACTAATTCTCAAATTTTTCAATGTTTCTACTTTCACAGCCTGAAATGTATTCCAGGGCCACTGAACAGAATTATGATGTATGGACATGAATCTCACAGAAATAGCACATGTCGTCACATATTTTTGTAACTGTACTCTTAGGCCTATCTCCAGCACCTGTAGGGTTTTGTTTACATCTGGAACTATTCACATCTCTCTTTCTATCAAGAATGGGAGGTGATTCATCAAATCTAATTCCAATTTTTTCCAAACTATATGGTCTTTGAGCTGATAGAATTTGTTCATGAATCTTTTTAGAAATAGAAAATTTTCTTTTAATTTAATCATCATCTGCTGAAGGATAGTCAAATAGTATGTGCAAGGCATCCTATATTTTAGGATTTCCTCTATCATTAGATTTATCCACTGCCGTCTTTATTAATTTTAGCTCTTCATCCAAATTTTTAATCTTCACATCACTTGATTCAAGTTGGGAATTGTGTTCTCTTCTAAAATTATTTCCAATACTCATCTCATCTTCCAGTTCTCATGTGAGCTTTTCTACCATTTCAACTTGCTCCATTACATTCAATTTTTCATGAGAAATAGAGTCAGAGACAGATTTATTCTCTTGTTCTGGCCTTTGATTTTTCTGTACTTCTGTAGACAACTATGTTGCTAGATCTTCATTTTTAGCTTTTAGATTCCAAACATCATCTGAGTTTTGATTCTCATCATAAACATTAGCCCTTTGTTTTCCTTTCATTTAAGCCATCTTTTTTAGTTCTTCACCTTGAGAATCATTCTTCTCCCATAGGTCAGTAGCCACATCAATAAGCCTTTCATTTAAGACTCTTAGCTTATTGACCTCAATTTCCAATACTTGGATATGGATATCTTCAAATTTAACATCTTCATCCAATTTCTGATCCAATTTCTTTTTCATGTTGACAACATCTAATTGTGGCCTCCTTCTTAAAACTTCTTCATCGTCAGTTTTTTTGGTATCACTTTGAAGTTCATGTACTTCACTCATTCCACCATCATGATTGAGTGAATCAATATTTTCCCTATCTGATTCGTCCAGCCTTTCCTTTAGTAAGATTTTCAATTCTTTTAGCTGAATCACAATTTTTCCATAAACATTTTCATACTGAGTGATATCACCTGACTTTTGACTCTTCATTGATGTCTTTCGCTTTTCCATGGCACACTGGGATAAGAGCAAACTGATTTAACAACACAAATTGACTACACCAAGTCAGAGCAAACATATCTGATAAAAGAAACCTTCCCTCTAATACCAATTTTTATGACTAATAGGCCCATATATACACTGATTGGGGGGGGGGGGTGAATCAGGGTATGGATATTCTTTTTCAAAGTTCATCCTGTCCCACTGGATCTTGACCACTTTATTACAAGGGCCACAATGTTTTCACTTGTGTGTTTATTATGATTACTTATTTTCTTATTTATATGGTTATGATTCTTTAAATACAATGCAGGGAAGTGAGCAGGCAGACACAAAGAAATTTACTTCATCCACCCTAACAGGGCTACGTCCATGGAGCATATGCCGATAAGTTTTCAGTCATACCAAATTCAACTATTATTCACTAGATGTGGATACAATGGTTTGGGAACAATCACTCTGTCCCATGATCAGTACAATTACAAGGATTAGGGTCAGCTCACTACATTCCCAAGGGTCACCCTTAGTTTCCCTCTCTCTGGCTCACTGCTGGCGGAGAGGATCACCTTCTTCCTCTTCCTTTGCTCACTGCTCCGGAAAGGATCCAATCACAGTTTATAGACCTGTAGGTCTCTTCATTTTCATGAATTAATTCATCCTCAAATGTTGATAGATTCTCTATTGATGTTCAATATTCAATAACTGATGAATACCTAGCTGAAAAATGCTTGCCAAAACCTACTGGGCAAAACATGCTGGCCAAAACTTGTGGGCCCAAACCTGCTAGCCAAAACCTACTGGCCAAAACCTGCTGGCCAAAACATGCAAGCCAGATCCTGCGCACCACAACCTGCACAACACAACCGGCGCGCCCCAACCTGCGCACCACAACCTGCTGGCCAGAACCTGTGGGCCAGAACCTGCGGGAAAAAACATGTGTGCCACAACCTGTGCGCCATAACCTCCGCGCCACAACGTTCTCGCCAATGCCTGTGCACCAACATCTACACGCCACCACCTGCACGCCAACACCTGCATGCCAACACATGCGCACCAACACATGCATTCCAACAACTTCGCGCCAACACCTATGTGCCAACACCTGTTCTTCACAACCGGCACACCAACACCTGCGCGCCCACACCTACGCCCCAACACCTGCATGCCAAAACATCCACTTGCACGCTCAGAGATCATATTTTCTATAAGTTTTGAGCTCGTTGACAAATGAGGAGGGTAGTCGTCTATTTATAGTAATTTATAGGACTTGCGCGCCAAACACCTGTGCCCCAAACACCTACGCACCAAACACCTGCGTGCCAAACACCTGTGTGCCAAAACCTATCCGCCACTTTTGGAAATGTGTGCCACCTTTATTTTGCCAAATTTTTGATGTTTTGAATTTGAAAAAATCATGTCGTACAACATTAGAAACCACCTTAACAGAAGATAACAGCTCCATTTTCCAAAAACACCTTTCCCCATTCTCCATGAAAATAGTCTTTGTCAACAGTTTGAGTCATTGAGACTCGCTATGTCAACAAACACAACATGGAGCCCTATATTTTCCACAAACACAATCATCTAAACAATGCTTCAATGATACCTTGAGGGGTTATTTTCCAATAGAGGGTAACTTTACGTCTTCTTTCAGAATCAGCCCTTTTATATGTGGCTAGTCAGTGTCTTCTCTCTATGATTACCGGAGCGGGACCCTTGGTTGTGCTATTTAGCGATGAGATAGTTTTGACGTGCGGGACTGATGGGCTTCAGTGATGTATATCCTATGGATTGTTGGAGAGTTTTCCTGGGATGATCATGGAGATATAGATCGCCTTACACACTCGTTTGGGTTTTATATTGATCATATATATATACACCTTATTGTTGTTCCCACTGTTTGGGTTCAGTTACTCTCCTTCTTGGAGGAACGAAGACACGCGGGGTATGCCATGTGTTTTCCATGTCTACCTTCTCTTGGTTGGAATAGTATAATTCCTTTCTTTTATTGGGTTGATCTACACTCTATTTACTGTACTCTTTCATTGTTACTTGTTCTTTTTACTGCTCACAGTTTGGATACATCCTTTGTTGCTCCCTCGAGCTTTCGGGGCATCCTACTGAGTATATTTGTACTCACCCCTACATGGGCTTTACCCGCACTTGGTGTGCCCTAGAAGATGATGGACCGGTCAATCTAGACTACAGAGTAGCATAGAGGCCACTGGATCTTGGGCTGCGTTCAGTGGCTGTAGTTGGACTTTTAGGTGTGAGACACACCAGTTGTTTACATTGGTTTAAATGTTGTCGGGTTGTTGCACCATTAGAGTTTGGCACTTAGTTTTACCTTTTTCTACTCAGTTATAATGTCTGTACATTTCAACACTTTACATGTTCTATATAGTAGTTGATTCATGACTATGGTTGGGTTATAGATGTTGTCCATTGGTTTTCTTTTTTACTCTGCACTTCGGGATCAAGTGGGATGTGTGTGTATGTACATGTACTTAGGCGAAGGCCTCCCTGAGAACGTTAAACCTTCGGTGATTGTCTCCATCCCATGGCCACTGGAGGTTGGCCTAGGATAGTTTCGGCTTGTGACCGGAAGTGTCGGGTCGTGAAATAGTGGTATCAGAGGTGGTTCTTTCCTTGGGGCATTGTTCGGAAGTCCCTAAAAATGAATTTGTTGGTATTTAAGGAAATAGTTTCGACGTGTCTCAAGAGTGGATCTTAGGACAGGGATTCCAGTGATGGTACGGGAAGTCTATCTATCCATTCACGAGGACCCTGATGACCCGCATGTCGACTTGGAATGCTGAGACACTTATTACAGGGAACTTTGGAACATGCATCCAATAGGATTGATTCTTTGACAGTCCTTTTTGAGTCATCTTACCTTTGTTATTACTGCTATATATATATATATATGCTCATCTAATTGCGATAATACATGATAATTTTCAGGATTCCCCCACAATAACATCCATCCAGGTTACCCTCTCCAGTTTGTGATGATGACCTGGTGAGCGACAAGGAGTCAGTTCAGGGACCCTCACATGATCCCCTTATACCCAGTGCTTCAGCAGTAGCCCCTCCACCTGGAGACTGATAGTTAGTATAGGCAGTATAAGCCAAGGTTGAAAGCCGGCTGAGTGCGCTCCGAGACTTTCAGCATCATCCACCGTAGAAGTTGCATGGAGAACTGAATCCCCAAGCAGTGGAAGACTGGATAGAGTCCGTGTAATGAATTTTCAGGTGGGTAAGAACTCCAGCGGACAAGATGGTAGCCCTAGATACTAGCCTTTTCCTCGGTACGGCCGGGCATTGGTGGGGGTTGGTAATGTAGACCCATGATGAGTCATCTCTCACATGGGATAGCTTTCAGCAGCACTTCTGGGTGGAGTAGTCCCCCTTTTTTTATGCTCTGTTATGATTCAGGATCTTCTAGAGCTCATGAAGGGGTGTTGACCATGGCGTAATACTCATCTTGGTTTACTGATCTGACATGCTACACATAGGATATGTTTCGTGACAGTTACTTTCAAGTGCGGAAGTTTGAGTAGGGTCTTCATAGGGAGATCAATTCTAGTGTAGTACACTTATGCATCCATACTTATGCCGTGGTGCTAGAGTGGGCGCTCGTGATAGAAAGCTTCTTGGCTGAGGGATGCCAGCTGGCAGGGCCTAACAGTGGATACTTCAGAGCAGAGCCTTTGGTAACAGGAATGCAGTAAAGAGCAGACCCTCAATTGAGGAGAAACTTCGGTGAGCAGGCTCATGGGAAGTGTCATACACCACATTGGCATCGTAGATCATTGGTACAGTCAGGAGAGAGTCAGTGATATGCCTGTGACGGACGGGTCACCTAGCACATGACATCCCGAACTGGTGTACCGAGCAGTCATGGCTGGCAGTGGGTGCACCACAATTGCAGAGGCAGCACCATGACAAGGGATCCCCTAGGCGGGGACAAGATTTCCTTCAGGGAGGCGGTGCAGGAAGAGTGGCAGGACATGGAGGTGGGGGATGGCATTTCGAGGTCCTTCCACCGCCACCACCAGGCGTCCCACACTAGGATCAGAGAGCTGGCGGTAGAGGCCGCTGGCAGCTTCAGGCTATGTGTGTTCGTGACCCCCCCCCCTACACAGGAGATGGTATGATGTACACTTTTTGTTTACTCTATTCTTGCTTCGATACTAGTAGACACAGCCCCCAGCCACTCCTTTATATCGCAGTTTTAGTATGGTACTTGGAGCTTCCATTAGAGGTGCTGACACCGGAACTTAACATCGTGGTTCCTATGGGAAGTGCCTCGTTGGTGACATTTATCTGAAAATAGTGTGAACAGTCATTTAGAGGAGGGAGTTTCATGTGGGACCTACTCATAATCACGATGGAACCATATGATGTCATCTTGGGCATGGATTGGCTCTCCAAGGTTCACGTTCAGATTGATGGTCGGCGTAGACTAGTCAGATGTGTCCATTCTGATGGGACGATGTTCACCATCCTTGGTGAACAAGACCTCGTGAAAGAGCAGATAGGTACTCTGTACAGGAGACCACGTCCTTTTTTTTCTCACTAGTTGGCGAGAATGTCTCTCAGAGTAGCATATTCTATTGGAACTGGGATCCTAACTTTTTGAGAGGACTACATGGACGTCTTTCCGGTGGATGTCCCAGGACTACCTCTAAAGAAAGAGATGGAGTTCTGTATTGACTTGAAGCCAAGGACTGTCCCTATATCATGTGCGGCATATCGGATGGAACCCACAGATCTTCGAAAGCATTGAATTCAGTTGGAGGACCTTCGTGAGAAGGGATTAATCATGACCAGTGTGTCCCCCTAGTAAGCTCTAGTTCTGTTTGTGAAAAAGGAAGATGGGAGTCTGTGGATTTGTGTGGATTATCGTCACATGAATCAGGAAACTATAAATAACTAGTACCCCTTACAAGGATCAATGACTTCTTCGACCAGTTGAGAGGTGATAAGTGGTTCTCCAAGATTGTTCTTTGATTCGGCTACCACCAATTGCAGGTTCGTGAGGATGGCATCCTGAAGTTGGCATTCTGTTGTCATCATGGGCATTAAATGTTTCTGCTGATACCCTTTGGCATGATGAATTCCCTTTCCATTTTCATTGCTTTAATGAACCAGATCTTCCAGCTGTACTTGGACGGGTTTATGGTTGTCTTTATTGACGTCATAATCATCTACTCTACGATGGAAGAGGAGCACACATAGCATTTGAGGATGGTCATAGACTTACTCTGTGAGCACCAGAAGTATGGGAAGCTCTCGAAGTGTCAGTTTTGGATTCATGAGGTTCACCTTCTGTGGCATGTCATTATAGAGTAGGTATTGGTTGTAGATTCCACATATATAGAGGCAGTTCTTTCTTGGGAGCCACCCAAGAATGCGTCAGAGGTCCATAGCTTCCATGGTTTGGTATGGAACTACAGGAGGATTGTTGAATATTTCTCTAGGATTGCAGCACCTTTGAACACATTTACGCGGAAGGGATGATCGTTCACCTGGACTGATCAGTGCCATATAGCCTTTAAAGTGATGAGACTAAGGCTGACTAGAGCTCCAGTGTTGAGGGCGCCATAGGAGGGCATCATGTTCATGGATTACTATGCCGCTTCAGGAGTTGGGCTCAAGTGTGTTATGATTTAGCAGAGGGTGGTTATTTCATATGGGTCAAGGATGTTGAGGATACATGAGAAGAATTATGCAAATCACGATTTGGAGCTGTTACCGCTGGACTTCACCTTGAGATTATGGAGAGACAACCTTCTGGGTGAGAGTTTTGTGGTATACCCAGACCACTAGTTCCTCAAGTACATCTTCACTCAGAAAGATCTGAATCTGAGGTAGAGGAGTTAGATAGAGTTTCAGGAGGACTATGATATCGAGATAGTCTACACTCAAGGGAATGGAAAAGTAGTAGATGATTCCCTTAGCAGGAATTCCCAGGCTCGACTAGTGAGGGATGCTTCAGAGAAGTTGGATTCCCTACGGCTCACCTTGGTGGAGCAGGAGAGTACGACTTTCCAGCAGTCGATGGTGTTGAAACCTTCACTCCAGGAGCGAGTGAGAGATTCCCAGCTGGGTGATGTCAACATCGAGGTGTTGTGTGATTAGATATCCTCGATCGATGAACCCGATGGGTATTCGGAAGGTGGAAATCACGAGATCCTGTTTCAGGGGTGAGATGTAGTACCAGTGGAGATGCGAGAGGAAGTGATGTGTGAGTTCCACACTTATACCTTGTCTATACATCCCGGTGTGGGGAAGATGTAGAGAGACCTTCAGTGGATGTTTTTTTTGGTCTATCATGAAGCGGAGTGTAGCTGAGTTGGTTTCTCAGTGTCTTAGTTGTCAGTAGATAAATGAAGAGAATCAGGTTTTGATAGGGTTATTGCAGCTCCTTGATATCCCGATGTGGATGTGAGGTGGTGTATCGGTGAAATTCATCACAGGGCTTCCGCACACATCAAAGATCCATGATTCCATTTGGGTGATAGTGGACTTACTCATGAAGTCGGTGCATTTTTTTCCCACAGGGAGAAGAGATCGGTGGAGAGTCTAGGCCAACTATACGTTTGGGAGATCATCTACCTTCATGGAGTACCCTCTACGATCGTCTCTGACTATGACGCACGGTTTACGTCGCGATTTTGGTGAGGCATGTAGGAGGTATTCAGGACTCAGCTGCGGATGAGTATAGATTTTCACCACCAGACCGACGGGCAGACCGAGCGCACTATCCAGGTGTTGGAGGATATTCTTAGGGAAAGGGTTTTAGACTTTGGCCTATGCTGGTTGGATCACCTACCCTTGGTGGAGTTCATGTATAACAACAGTTACCACTCTACTATTAGCATGAAACCATTTGAGGCCCTCTACGGAAGACACTATGGGTCACCGTTGTGCTGGACAGAGGTCAGGGATACCTCCCTCATGGGCCCCGTGTTGGTGTGGGCGACAATGGAGAGGGTGCCAGCCATTCTTGAGAGGATGAGGATAGCTAAAAGCAAAGAGATTTCATACACAGATTGACGTCGTAGGCCATTAGAGTTCGAGCAGGGGACCATGTCTTTCTGAGGGTCTCCTCGCGGTTTGGAACATGGCGGTTCGGCCGGGGCGGCATGCTATCCTTGAGGTTCATTGGGCCCTTTGAGATCATGCACAGTTTTGGTGAGGTTGACTACAATATTTATCTTCCCCCATAGCTGGAGAGGGTGCATGACCTCTTCCACGTGTCGTAGCTCAGGAAATACATGCACGACCCCACACACATTATCGACTGGGGAGAGATGGACATTGAGGATGAAGCCACCTTTTCAGATCACATAGTGGTGATTGAGGACTGGCATGAGTGAACACTGCTTGGATGGACCATTCCTTTGGTTCGTGTGATGTGGCAGCACAGGAGGTTGCAGGAGAGCACTTGGGAAAAAGAGAGCCAGATTCGGGCTCAGTATCTTGATTTGTTTTTGTATTTTTGATTTCTTAAGAAGAAACACATGAAGGAGGGAATTATGTAAGAACCCGGGTTTTGAGCCTGTAAGACATTGAAATTTTCATGATGTTATTCCAGAGCAGGGCATTTAGCCGACGTGTGATTCCAATACCCGATGTTTCCAGAATTAAATTTTAAATGCTTTCACACTAGAAATGCCAGATAATAGAATAACTCCTAAACAGTTTCCCGGATGGGAAAACTGAGGGAACTGTTGAATCTAGAGCATGCCATTTACCCTAGGAGGGGTGTAACATTCGTCGGCGCAGTTTGTTTGTGTGGAAAACACCACCAGGGGAATTTTCATAATTTAACAGCATCGGGCGTGAAATTTACAACATCCGAATGGAGGCTATGCTTAAAATTCTATGACTTTCGTTGCGCCCAAAATATGGATTTTCTCCAAGGGGCGGTTTAACCCCGACCCCATCGAATGTTCAGGTATGGACCTACTGGTGGGAGCTTAAAATTAATTAAATTTTAATTAATTCCCTATGTAAACACCCCCACCACTCCTCCATATTCCCCATTACCTCTCCCTATTAGAATCCCTCTCAAAATTCATCATGCCCCTCTCCCCACCTCCGAAGGAACGTTGGTGAAGTGACGGGCTACGCCCTGCGAGGTAGGCTCCTGTACTTTCGTTTTTATTTTCTGAAACTTCTTCAATTGAAATTCTTATTGTCAAAATGCAATTTTCCTATCGAGAAAAGCCCATATTTTCCTAGGGACAGTTTCCAGCTTCCCAACGATTCTTTCAGATTGAAATTTCGAGTCCTGGGGTGTCTGGTGTGACCCTGTAATGTTTTCTGGCCAAATTTTGGGATTTACAGTGCTTACAGGGTTTCTGGCGGCTCCACACGGCGGTCTGGTGGGTGACGACTGCGGCATGGAAGATCTGAGGCGTGAGGCACAGCGGGTCCCAGGCGGCTGTGAATTGGCTCCCAGGAGGTGGCATGTTGGGTCCCAGGTGGTCAACGCGGGCAGTCTTGGACGGAGGTCGCCGATGTAGGGCGCGATGGGGGAACGACGTGCAACCCCGAGCGGGAGACCGAGACCATCCTTTGGCAGATCTCCGCATGAGACAACAACTGGACACGAGGGCCGGTCAGTGTGGGTGGACCGCGGGTCAGTGGTTGGGCCGCGCGGACGGGCCGTGCGGACGGGCCGTGGGGCGGCGCTACGGTCCGGGCCAGCCTAGGCTGGGTGGACCGCATGGACCGGGCCAGTAGTGTCCTAATGGGTTAGCACCCCTATCTTCGGACACCCGAAACATTCACTACAGGTTTCCGGTTTCCATGCCGTCTATGGCTGTGCGATCCTTAGATCACGTCAAAGTATTTGAAATGGTCTCCGTGAATTTTAATTATCGATATGGGGGCTTGGTGGTACGACATGCCGGTTAAGTATTGTTTAATGCCTCACCGAGATTCTTCTTTCGGATGGAGAAAACACATCCGGAGTCCGTTTAAGGATCTGTTAGTGGTTTTGCGACCCTAGAATCAAGATGAAGTTGTCCGGTGTGGTTTCAGGCATTGATGCCAGTGTTGAAGGATGGGCCTCACTGGCCGTCTTTTACACTGTGAGCAGCGTTTTGCGACTTTTTTATCAGACGTTCATTCGGGGCTAATGAGTAGTCCTTTCGGCATGTTTTTTCGAGAGCATCACGATGGTGCAGTTCTCCCTAACTCTTTTAGGTCCGAGGTGGGGGCCCCATGAGACACCGTATGGGCATAAAGTGGTGTTGAATACCTTTTTTGTCAGGAGTCCATTTCAAGTGTGTAAATAGTCTCTCTCGTGTTTTTTTCGTGAGGATTGCAATAGTGTAATCGGTTTGGGCATGTAGAGCCTCTCTAAAGGTCTCATTATATGTGGAAACATGAATGGGCATTGTATAGAGGTTATTTTGATGCACTCTGAACCAACACATGGTAGCGATGATTAGTGACAACTAATGAGGGTACGGGAAGTGCAGATTTATCAGACCTGTTCTGGGTTTACAATCTAGTGCGGCTGGGCAGTGGGTTGCCCAATGGCGTATTAGGGTTTACCTTCCTGTGGGGCTGGGTAGTGGGTTACCCATTGACCATAGGGTTTGCCCTCATTTTGGGATAGTTATTGGGTTACCCGTTGACCATAGTGTTTACCCTCCATGGGGGCTGGGCAGTGGGTTACCCTTTGACCTTAGGGTTTACCCTCCAACAGGGATGGGGAGTGGGTTACCTGTTGACCTCAGCGTTTACCCTCTAGCTAGGCTGGGCAGTGGGTTACCCGACGACTTCTTTCATACACATCCCTTTCTATATGTGTCTAGTCAGGGACTTCTCTCCGTGATTACTAGAGCGGGACCATTGGTTGTGCTATTTAGCGATGAGACAACATGGATGTGCGGGGATGATAGGCATTAATGATAAATATCCTTAGATCAGTTGGTGACTTTTCTTGGGCTGAGCATGGAAATATAAATCCCCATACACAATCATTTGGGTTTATTGTTGAGAATATATATATATACACCCTACTTTTGTTCCCAATCCTTGGGTTCTGTTACTCTCCTTCTAGTAGGAGCGAAGACACGCGAGGTATGCCATGTGATTTCCATGTCTAGATCCTCTTGGTTGGAAGATTCTAATTCCTTTCATTTGTTGGGTTGAGATGCACTCTATTTACTGTACTCTTTCATTGTTCCTTGTTCTATCTACTGCTCACCGTTTTGGTGCATCCATCATTTCTCCCTCGAGCATTCCTAGTATCCTACTGAGTATTTGTATACTCACCCCTGCTTGGGATTTTCCCTCACTTGGTGCACCCTTGTAGTTGATAGAAATGTCGATTGAGACTACGGAAGAGTATAGAGGATACATGAGATGGGATGCATTCAATGGTCGTAGTAGGACATTTAGGTGTGAGACTCACAAGCTGTTTACTTTTATACCTATTGCCGGGTTGTGGAACCTTTCGGGTTGGGCTCATTTTTTTCCTTTTTCTGCTCAGATATATTGTCTGTACTTTTCATCACATTACTTGTTTTATTTATATGTTAATGCATGACTGTGGTTGGGATGTAGTTGTTGTGCTTTGGATTTTTTACTCTATAGTTCTGCATCGTGTGGGATGTGTGTGTGTGTACAGGTACTTAGGCGAAGGCCTCCTCGAGATTGTTATGCCATCGATTCTTGTCGCTAGCCCCTGGCCTATGGAGACGGGACTAGAGTAGTTGCGTCTCTAGACTGGCATGGTCCGATCGTGACAGCCACCAATAGGTTCCAACCGTAACTCTTGCCTCAAGGGTCAGATCACAGCATTGGAGTAAGTCTGATTATCAAGTATCCTCCCAATGGTATCTCCAGACGTGAGGGTCAAGTCAATTTTTTTGCAGGAAACTCTAGGTCTTGGACAAAATTATTGGAAGTAAAGAATGATTGGTACCTATGTCTATTGATTCAAAAGCTAGTACTAGACACAGACCGTACCTTGAATCATTCTTAGAGCCCTAGTGTCTCACTCCTTGACCACATGAAACTACTCTCTTCCCCCCGTCCTCCAGCACCCTGAACCTGGAAGGGACCAAAAGGGGGGTTGTTGTAACAAGTCATAATGTACACCACCTCATGCTACTCCCTTAGCTATGCTTCCACGGCTACAACCCTGCAAATTAATCTGTCTATAACACTTCTTCTTCCCGAAAAATTTTCTCACGCCCATGTCTCTAAGACTGGATCCTGTTTTCTGCTTTCCCACTACTAGAATTCATTGGTTTCATTTGCTCAGCCAAAGAAAATTTAACCACAATGGTTCTCTCTAGCACCATATCATAAATAAGAATGCATAGAGGAATAGTGCTATCTTGGATGTCCCTAAAGACACCTCTCTCAGAGGTCCGAGCTCTAATCACTAATCGTATTGTATTCTTCAAGTACCAAGGATGATCGGTACGCCACGATGAATACTCAGCTATCGACATGTCATCCTTCCGAAGCTATAGAATCTCTAGAGAACTATCAGACACCTCATAAAACCATTCCTCAGCCGCCTATGAGTCATCTAACCTCAGATTCTAAGGGGTATATAATGCTAAATCACGCATAAGGCACTAATCCTATATGTGTTATATACTGGTACAGCCGGTTGTAACTGCTGACCAACAGGTAGTGATATAGATGACTCACTACCCAAGGTACTATCTTTGTTTATGGTCAACGTACTGAAGCGTCATCACTATGCAGACCATCCTCATGGTCTCTAAATGAAAAATTCTAGTAGAAAAGATTTCCATGTTCTCTACTAGTGTCTCAACTGGTTGGCAATCTCTAGAAACCGCCTCAAGCTGGCCCTCAGTTGTGTGAGAATCTTTCACGCCTCGAAACCTCGAAGGCATTTGCTTCTGGAACTCCTCCAATGTGATCAGTAGACATGCATTGTCTGCCAGTGCGGCTGGTGGTATCTTCTGCCAAACAGGTGGTGGTGCCGCTGGTACACCACCTGATGGAGACAACATAGTAAGAATTCCCCACAATAGAGCCTCGTCGTTCGGTAGGCTATCAGTGTGTACTAATCTCGTAAATCTAGTTGGCTGACTATGTGGAGGAATTATGAAAAGAAAAAAGGTGTGCTACAGTTAAAAGATTACACATGGTGAGCTGACATGTTTGAGCTGACCTAAAGTATTCTTTTGAAAACACACATTCAATTTGTGTTTTCATGCACTTAATTAGAAATTAGAAGTCAGGATCTTGGTTTATGTATATGTCGGCCACCACACTGACACTGGACACCTGGAACTGAAAACCACACTCACTACACTTAACACTATTGCTTAATAGAAAATGAATAACAGAGTCATATGTTCTGTGGTAGAACTGACTCCTTTGAAACAAATTTTTCATGACCCGTCCCCCGGGGCCCGTTCCATGACTACCCCAAGCCCGCCATCCATAGTCCAGGGGTTGGTGACTAGAACCAAAGGCATAATTCAATAAAACTGGGAAGGCATTGCCTTTATAACATGTAAATACACACAAAAGATCACACATCTGGATACAAAACAGTAGTTAAACTGTATAAAAAATGAGTGAAAAAAGTAAAAGGGGTCATAAATACAATATCAACTATAAATTACAAGGATCTGGAAGTACTAGTACAACTACTGAAAGGAAAAAACAACTTCTGGGTCATCCTATGTGATTTCTACCTAAAGGGTAGGTACATATAGCCTCCTCAACACTCGATATCTGTCTGTCTCCTCCACGTACTGATGGTCCGTATGGTCCACCTCTGGGCACCATCTAGTCCTGGTACTCTCAACCTCAGTCAGCGATTTCCTTCATCTGCAACCAACACAACAAGGTGCGGGCATAACCCATGCATGGGTGAGTATAACGATACTCAGTATGGACCCTGAGACACTCAAGGTCTCACAAAATCCAACAAGAAAAAACCGCAAATTATGAAATCAATAGATAAGCTTACTTAGCTATAAGACCATACATATACCTATGATATCAAGTGATCCACCTCAATCACGAGGAATACACAAAAGTACTGAATCAGATCAACTAGGATTTTATTCTCATATCACAACTTTAGAAACTGGAGAACTCCTGGTCAATCGAGTACAGTGGCCCTCCCATGACACCAAGCGAACGTCCCAATAAACTTGGACTGCTGAGGTACTCCTCCTGTCAAGTACTTTCAGTCTGTTGCATCACAAAAAGGCTCTCCCACTGTGGGTCAGCCGCTACACCCAGGCGCTCCCCCTCATAGCCTGCAGAGTTAATCCTCCTGTTGAGTACCATGGGTTTTCCGTATCATACTAATCGGGCTCCTCCACTGTGGGTTTTTCACCACAACCAGGCCCTCCCTACTGGGATAGTAGAGTATCTCCGAGTAAAATGGTCTGCAATCTTTAGGTCTCAACCATCTACTAGGTCTCCGCACTCTGCTCGCTCGTCACTGAAAGGATCCTCTCTATGAGCTATTGGTCAATACTCCAAATTTCATGAATTCCAACGAAGAAGTTTCTCACTGGTCTGCCATGTCATAGGGGTTTTAATGCAACAGACGACACGTCAATCGGACGCCCGGTCTATGAGTTATTCGCATTTTAGTCTTGGGGGCCTGGTTGGATTCTTTCATTATCCAACCTGACAATATCTCAACTATAACTCAACCTCCGTTTGAGTATACTAAATGGGACCATAATTTTCCATGATTACCAGGGCCGCTGAAGGTTTGTCAAACGGATGCCCGGTGCCAATGATATAGACAATAGAAAGTAAAGGGTCATAGTGAGCCCGGGTCTGGTCTGACCCAGCCGGGGCCGACCCGTTGGGTCTGGCCTGGCCCTTTGGACGGGCCAGCCCATAGGGTTCAGCCCATCCCACTGGGCCTAGACCCCGCTGGCCGCGAGGGGCCACGCAGTTTTGTGAGGGCGCGGACTGGCCATGAGGGTGCGGACCGACCATGGGTCGGCATGAGGGCGGTTCAGCCCGGAGGGAGCCATGTGGGCGAATCGGCAAGGAGGGAATGGGCCGAATCGGCCAGGGAACTTCCAGGGGCGTGAGAGGTTGGCTCTCATAGAGCATCACGAGGGTGCGGGAGGACGGCCCGACTGGGGCGCCGTGAGGGTGGCGGGAGGCCGGCCCGGCCGGGGCGCCGCGAGGGCACGATAGGCCGGTCCGGCAGGGGCACCGTGAGGGGCGCCAGAGGCCAGGTCGTCCGAGGCACCATGAGCGTCTGGGATACCATCACGGCTGGGGCACCATGAGGGGGCACTGATGGTTCAGACGGCGGCGGGACGCAACACCGTTGGGGTGGCACGGGTCGTGGAGGCTTTGGGTGGCACGACCATTTCCTTCGATGCCTTCGTCATCATTATCACCTTCCTCTATTTTAAAGAACACCAAAAAAGAGAATTGTGGAGGTGTCGAGCCATGTTGGTTTTGTCAGCACCCTCCGTGTTTATGGTGGTATAATTTGGCTCACATGAACAAAGCACAACAAACCCTCACACAATGATTAATCCCAAAACCCGTAAAAGGAAACATATGTAGATCCACTAGTTAGAATGTTGATCTGCGTTCATTGTTCTAGAAGGGAAGAACATGGGTATATAAAATCATTCAAAATAATCCCCTACCTTTTTTCCCTGATGTTGTTGGTTCAAGAAGGAAGGAGGTGAAGTTGGGAATGCTCATCTTGTCCGCCACACACCTCCAATTACGGGCTCCTGCGTCAGTTCATCATAGTCGAAGATGTAGACGTACCACGTCTGAAGATGTGCTGAGGAAGAAGGTCGAATGCGGTCGGTGTTCTTCTTGGTGGAGCGTACTTCGTTGGAGAGCGTAATACTCCAAGTGTCGGGTGTCACGACACTTTACCAGTGGTTCCTCTATTAGTGAAGCCATCCCAAATCCTCCTCCCAAGCTCCATATATATAGGAGATGAGGAGAGGTATGTAAATATCGTTGAATTTAAGACATTTCATTTATTATGAACCATCCTAAATTCCAAAAACGCGGTTACTTAATATTTAGAAAGGGTCAAGCCAATTAATTTACGTTTTCATAATAAAGTGGTGTGTTACCACAATTTAATGTGGAGGAATTCAGGAAGATCATCCACATTAATGAGGGGAGTTGAGAGTTTCTCTCAATTAAAACGGAGGGTTAATCTCGGGGGGCTACCCACCACCATAACCTTTAATAGAAGGTTAGGGTTTGGTGGTCCCCAAAAAAATAACCTCACATGGGCGGTTAAGGTATGGTGATCCCCTCTTCTGAACTTCTACATGTAGGATAATACTCCTATGGTCCCTCCTCTACAATATTCACATGGGTGCTTCAAATAAAAATAAAATGTTTTCACAATTTTATATATATTTTATTCCATCACGAAAAACCAAAAAACTAACTTTCACCCTCATCTAACTATCATCGAGGTGAAAGTCTCCTTAATAGAATATTGGCACTGCGAGTTCAACAATGCCCTCAGATTTCAATTCTGAGAACCAGTTTAAAAGTTAAAAAACCAACTCTTACGTTTACTAAACGAACCCAGAAAAAGATCATACAATTATTACAGGACACCCTTGACCTGTACCAGTCATGGTTAGGCTCCTCCCAAGAGAAACACGCCCCAATGAACCCAACCATACTCTTGGATTTCTAATACGAGTTACTGTTTAATAGTTATGGATTTTACAATAAAATAATTTCCACTTAATTAATTTATTTACAGCCAAAAACTAACATTCACTGGGGGCCCGCACCGGCTAACGATATGATCTTCATAAATAATGAATTCCCTCATGAGTTCAGAGGTGGTATCAGATTTTCAATCTGAGATGTCGTTTGTGAGTTATATAATTTGAAAAATAAAATAATTTATTTAATAATATTATTAACGGTTATGCCATTTTTGGGTTTTCTCACAGGAGGCCCGCGTTGACTATACATATGTCGCGCTTAGGGTAAACCCGCCATCCTGAGTGCAAATGGTGCCCTCTGATTTCTGATCTGAGTTACCGTTTATGAGTTATTCCACATTTTCAGGAAAAGTGTTTACGCGCACTAATTAAAGCTTAAAAAAACATAGATGGATCATTCCGGGAACTCAAGGACTCGGAATCGAACACTGTCAGATTTTGCAGTCTCGAAAAATTCCCAATTAATTATAAAAATACATGGAATTTCTAGGACTTTATATGAATGCTATGTTCCCATATCAAATTCTTTAGTGACCCACAGCTTCACCCTATGTCAACCTTCTTTTGGTTCATTGCTACCCTATATGCTGAGATAACATTTCCAAGAAAGTATACATCCTGAATTTAAAACAAGAACATCAAGAGATTCCTATAAATATGGTATACATAGAGTACATTCAGAACCATCATCAAGTGTCTCATATGATCCTCTTTAGACACAAATTAATGTAGGATGTCATCAATGATGACCACCATGAACTCATCTATACAATGTTGAATGATCTGGTTCATGATTCCCTAGAAAATTTCATTGATATTTTTTATTCCGAAGGGAATAAACAAGTACTAATTGTGACTATTGAGGAATCTGAAAAAAATTGTTAGTATTTCCTCATCTATTACTCACAACTAGTGATATTCTGATCTGATATCAATGATTACGAACCATATTTCCACTCTCAACTGATCAAAGATGCCATCGATCCTTAGTAATGGATACATTTTTTTCACAATCACAAATATTATGTGATTTAAATCCAAAAAAATCCTCTTTCTCGCATCCACCGTATTTGACAACAACACTTGGGATACCTAGGGTGAAACAGTTGGTCCGAAAAAGACATTCCATTATAAGTCCTCTATCCACACCCTCAGATCATGAAGAACTACGATAGTCATCCAATATTATATAAGAGATATTGGGGCTTCCCTAGGGTGTATAAATATTTATAATATATCACTATGTGTGGAGGTAAGCCTAGAACATCCCTAGGGAACACATACTCATTGTTTGCACCACTACAACAAACTGAATTCTCAGATAATCCACTACCCCATGGTTCAAGGTAACCTAATAATGTGTAATCATATTCACCCTCCAAGGCATGTGTTCATCATACACTAATGGTGTTTCCTTTTCACCCATCAAGGCGGACCTCATCAAATAATTGTGGGCACACCACATTCTCTTCCTGAAATAGTCTATCTACGAATGAACTATGGGAAACCTGTCTACACCTAGTAAGATGTCATTAGGAATCATCCCCATTACCATTATATCCTAAATTAATCACTCTCCTTCATGAGCCCGAGGAAATAATCCTTATTTGTGTTTGATAATTGAGTCACAACCCGTATGTGTCTCCGACCATAAAAGTCGACCCATTGTCTTAACCATAAATTGAATGTCTCCAACATGATATTTGGATGTAAATGAAAGACTAATACCTATGTTTATTATAATTATTTATATGTTAAAATGACAAAATATTTTCATTGTATCATTCACAGACCCTCTAGGTCATAGTCCTTCACCGCCTATAACAATTCTCTCCCATTTCCACTATGTCCTTGAGCTTGTTGTGGACCACCTGGTTGTGGTGGTGGCCACAATCCAAAACTTATACCCCCTCCATATATTCTAAAAAATCATATACCATCTCTACTACATTGTTAACCTAACTACTAATATGACTGCCTTTTCATATGCATTACATACACTATGTCTCTATTAGTGGTAATGGGGGTCATAAAATCCCATACGAGATGTCTGTTACTATAACAGGAGTGACGCATCCTCTCTATATCATAACTAGATATCTCTTGTGACCCCTGAACCACAAATCCACTTTCTACATAGCACCTCCTAAAACATCTCATAGGGCCATTCACCATAGACTGATGTTGGATAGTTGATACGAATGACTCTGCTCTTGTTTACCCATTACAAGAACAAACTATTAGCATTTTCTCATCTAGGAAGCTCTCAACCACAAAATCATGCACTAGAACCCCAAAAAATGTAGTTATTCAAAGAGGTATAACAGTATCATAGATATATCTTCATAGTACATTATCAAATTTTCATGAAATAAGAAACTCATCAGGATTCATATCAATCGGGTACTGAGAGAGGATAGTGAACAATGATTAATACTCATCCTATGTTATACTACACTGCTAATCTTTTAGAAGCATCTAAATGTTAAAATTTCCCATATTTTAAAAATTGATCAACTAATTGTAAATTCTCTCAAAATATAACAATGAATGAGTTTTCTCATAATACCATTGAGTCACTAAACCCCTACACCATCTTGACGATACATGAAGTAGGAATTATTCCATGACCTCTATCGGGTCTACAGATCTACTGAGAAGATATAAGACTCATGTGAATGCCTCAATAGAGTCCTCTTATGAATTTCACATGGTCTCACTTCAGAACCTAATTGGTCACAATCCCTGAAACACATGAAGTGAACTCATCCTTCACAGCACATCTATTGGTACTATCAGTACTATCAATTGGTCGATAGGTGGTGATATAAATGGTGTACCACCAAGAGGTGACACCTTCTGAATAGGTCCATATATATAATCATTATCATTGAGTGGATCATCTTCTTAGATCCATTACTAATTCATAGACGGACAACATCATGGAGGTATCCAAAAAACGAAAATATAAACCACAATAAATGATTATTCATAGATAATTAAAACAAGAAATACAAGGGAACTAGAACACATTATCATATGATTCAAGTACCACTAATTTTCTTGAACAAACATTCTATATGGATAGAGTCAATAAGAAGGATATAAGAGTCTTGGTTATTGTATTTATTAGTTGATGTGCCTACACGTGAGTCCCTATCCAAAGAGATGATCTTGAATCAATTTACATTTTTTTCCCAAAACTAATTAAATAGATTCTATTCCTATGGTTGAACTGATTACCGCTAATAACACTATGTCACAACCAATCCTGATTGGATTCATTCCATGACTACCACAATACTGCCTCCAAAGGTAAATGTTTGCAGACAACTATTGAGTAGTATTAAAACATATGTGAAATGAATTAACCTAATGTAAGAGTACATATGCACTCAACGTTATGTCCATAAATTACTAAAATGAAAAATAATATATAACCATATATGCCAATATTTATATCCCACAATAAGAGTATGCCAACATGTACTGGAAATTATTGGGGCCCATATAAACTAACATCAATGAAATTGAAAAATGTAAAAACTATAATGTAGCTGAGTACAACAGTAAATGTAACTCTATAAAATCACCTCCATATGTCTATATCACTATGATTATCTAATATGTGGCCCCTATATGAATTATTTTAAGGGTCAACCATCTGCATAATATAATACACATGAGGGAAATCCCATGCATGGGTGAGTATAACAATATCTAGTAAGACACTGCAAAATAATCAATAAAATAACAACAATATTAATAGCCTTATTATCAAAGGTATTTTTCTATAGAACATATAACATGGATATCCAGATATACTAAAAAAGTAACATAGTCTCAATGTAAATTCAAAATTATACTTCCAAAGTCAATTTTTCCTCTAGGGTTCCATATAGAAAAATTACTAAAAAAATAGTTGAGTTAAATATTACGAATGGCATCCATCAAAAATGATATGTTCATTGGGTCCCTCCATAAGATGTACGTGTTTGATATTTAACGAGAAATATAAATAAAAGGGGATCACATCCATGTCTGTTTGATATACCAACAAACCAATATAGATTATGTCACCAAGTAGGGGATCAATTACCATGTTGTATTTTTCATGACGATTTGATGAATCCCGTCTAGATAAATGATTATGATAGAGGATATAAAAATAGTCCACATGTATAGATTTTAAAAAATCTATCTAAGACTGATGTTTCTATGAAGGGATATCCTTCTTATGTAAAGTATTTTATTCCATTATATGTTATCAAATAATAGATCCAGTTAATACACTCTAATGAAACTTTTCCATGATGAAGAGTAAAATGGCACCCATCCATATTTAATGGGTTACATTGTGGTAACTAGTAGTACATGAGTTGTCCCTTCGATATTTATTCCTACCCTTATTTCATGTCACAAGCCCATGTTAGTTTCTCAGTACATGATGTGTATAATACCATGTATGATTGAATGTGATTGTGTAACGATAGCCACGTACACTCTTGAGTACATGGTGTGTCTGAGCCAATGTACACCATGTTAGGTCCAAGTAGCCTCTGTGGTACATATTGAGACTCCTTGTAAGGGTAACATTTCTTCCTTGTTCATTCACCTTCTGTTAAATATATATCTTCGGTGTGAACCCAAACTCAACAAATGGGGGTCCCACATGGTGTGAGATCTTGTGTGACATTCCATGTGACCCTAGATTTTTATTATGTCATGATTATTCCTTATTTTTCTCCAACTCTATCACTACACGGTCCACCATTTTTCATTCCCATAGATTGTAGAATTGGTTTGACATAGCCTATTCACTAGCCCCTCACCAGAGATCATGCCTTGATCTATAAAGAAATCATCCATTGATCTACCATAATTTCCCATACCAAATATATGATGAACATGTATCTCTAGATCAATCCTTGTATGGTTATCCACCATATCCATCATCGAAACTCATCCTCCTCATCTATCCAAAACCATGATCTATGATAACAATCCATTGTCAAAAGAATCATGCGTCCAATGAATATTTATATGGTATTTACTGAATTGATGGCAACTGAATCTTTATCCATAAACAATGAATGAGGAAAGGAAAAACAAAATAAACCAGTGTAGAGAATATACCATTTCTAATTAATGATTTGGACTCTATTCATTTCTAATAGATTGACTATGGAAGTGAAATAACATACTCATCGTGGAATTACACAATCCTACATAATATATATACCGTAAAAACAATATGTACGATCCATTAATTAATTTTATAGTTTATTTATTCATCTTCTTCATAGGAATAATCAAAATTGGGAAATAAAAAAATGAAAATGTTATATATCAATTTTGATCAATCATTTGTTCTGAATGATTATATATAATTATTGTTGATGAAATCACCGAGTCCTGTTAGAAATCGATCAATGATCCATGTTTCAATTGTCCCTTTCAATTGTATACTCCTCTAATTATCGCTCAATAATTCTATAGGTTTGTGTAGTTAACCATAGGATTTTTTTTCATAACATCGTATTTATAGACCAAAATTTGGACATGGAAATTAATTATTTAAAATAAATTAATATATTTTAATATTTATTTATTACCTCAAAATGCACACAACCAATACATATGATTTCTCTACTGTTATAATGTGTCTACGGTATAACCCTTGGTCTCATCAAATTTGTGGCCTCAAATTTCCGATTTGAGCCTTTATTTATGTTTTCCCTATTATTTGTAATATTATGAATTAATTATAGTTAATATATTTCACAAAATTGAAATGGTATTTCCAAGAACCATGAAAAATAAAACATCACAATGTCTCAAAAACTAAATACATTAATAATCCATTCATTATGCACAAGAATTAAGTAGAAAATTACGAGTCATAATAATTACAAATTACAAGACATCAACTATGATTAATTAATAAGGAAACACATTTCAAATACAAAACATTCTCTCACAACTGAGTTATAGAGATAGAGAATATATTTTGAAATAATATAGATCTTATCTAGATTAATGAAACAAGAGAGAATGTGATGCAGAATCAGGAAACCCAGTTGGTGATTTTTATATGAAGAAATATCATAGTAAAAGTTGTAGTATGTGATTGTAATGAATATATGAGGAAGAAATATGAGTTTTATATAAAAAATCCTATCTAATCTAAATTCTAAGAAATTCTTATTTTAGTGGTGGGGAATGTATTACCGGAGACCCTTCAATAGAATATTAACTCCATATCCTGAACTATTACACAATACAAAATGTAATATTCATTTATATATATTTATAATTAAAATGTAAAATTATTAATGCTGTAAACTTATTTTAAATAATCTAACTATACATTTGACTATAAATAAATATTTTTTCTTCAAATAAATGTTTTTGATTTTTAAAATATATTTGATTTTAAGGGAATTTATGAATTACGTTTTTATGAAAAAATAAAATAATATTTATATAATAATATTTATATAATTTTATAAATCCTTTAAAAGGGTAAAATAAGTATTTATGTTGTATAAAAATATTTTAGAAAAAAAATAATTAATCCGTATGACACATGTTTAACATTGTTTGAACACATTTTATGTTTTTCAATAAAATAAAATATTTTTTTTATATTTTATTTAGATATAATTTAATCATGGTATAATTTTTATTTTTATATATATGAAATCCGCATAACATTTATTTTTTAATTACCCAATTTTTTTTAAATTTAATCATTTTCTTATTTTTTTATCCTAAAAATTACAGTTCATCAAAAAATATGGTTTACACATGTTAATGTGCAATATAATTTTACCAACATATAATAAAAATATTTGATAAAATTTACATTATATTTATAATTAAAAGGATAAATTTTTTTAACAGACCAATTAATATTTTTATTCATTAAATGAAAATGTAACAATTTAATGTTTAATTTCTATGATATATGTAAAATTCTCATTTTCGAATAATTCAATATATATGAGTCATATTAATTTTTACATACCTAATTTCATTTATATATTTGAATTATTTATTTATTATGATTTTCTAATATATTAAAAAGTATATATATAATAATCTAATTAATAATTAATAGGTAAAAAATAATATAATCCTATAATATAAAAAAATTAATCTGTCATTAAAAAGAGTTTAGCCAATAGCTTATAATTATTATTAGAAAATAAATTTCTATGTTTTAAATTAATTTACAATAAATGGATCCCATATTTATGTTTATGACATTTAAATCCTTGTAATAAGTGTAATGAACAAAGATGAGTCGACTCAACCCGTCACTTGAGTCGGACCAGAACACGTCCTGAAGAATTTTCATTATCACCAGAGGCCAGTTACAAGCACTAGGCATCACAACCTATTGCATAAAAATTGTTTCTATACTTTTAATCCATCATGAGTCATAGATAATACAGGATATCCACAACAATAACATCAGATTCAACAACACAATATATCTGTATTAATGTGTAAAATATCAAAAATATAACAAGTATATATAATAATGTATATCAAATCCTCAAAAAGACTTCAAAATAGTCTATACCTACATGAATATATCTGCACTACAAAACACTAGATGACATTAATCAAGTAGTGACACCATAAAACATGGCTCCCTTTCCCATAACTACATCCTGGAAAACATAATCCAAATACATTCAAAGGAACAAGAATGTTGTGAGGAATAAATCCCATTATGATTCCAACATAATTCCATTATAGTATTTTACATGTGAAAACAAATAAACATGTTTTCAAATATTTAATATTGAAAAACACTGAAAGCGTAAAATTATCAAGTAAACCATTAAATTGTGTTTCTGTTTTCAATTTTAAATATACTATTTTGTGAATAATATTTTAAAAATGGATCAAATAGATAAACATGCCCATAAATATTATAATACTCATTATATGAAACCTGAAATATACTATGGTGATCACACCAATAACAAAAACATGTATTCTCATGGATAGAAAATAATGGGAATAATATATCTCTGTTTGAAAATGGAACTAATGAAATGAGAAAATCATATAATCCAAACCATCATGACTAATAAAGTAAGAGTGATCTAACCATTGATCTTATCATGTGTGATTAATAATAAAAGAATTTATCATTGAGAACAGAATTTATCATGGACTTATTTGTGGTAAAAATGGAAACCCTCATAGTATTCCTACCCAAAGTGTCCCTCTAACATGTGGAAATGAAAATGATGTAACATATGTTCCTCCCTCAGATATATCAGTAACCCTTTTAGAAAAACAATATTTTATCTCACATGGTCTTACCACTAAAGGATCACATATTCCATCAAACAAACCCCCCACCTACACTCAGTTAACCCATTCTTTACTCCCTGCCAACACATCAACATGAAGTTACCAATATCAAAAATATTATGACTCAATCTATTGTATAGTATTTTTATACAGATTAATCAAAATCACCTTTCCCATGGTATAAATATATCATAAATCAAATTAGAAATGCATTAATACCAATAAAAAATGTTTATCAATTTTAAAAAAACACTGTGTGCATAAAAGTTTCCCCCATTTTGCAAGCACCATTTCATTAGACAATTTATAAAACCATTCCATGAAATGAATCATACATGGAATATAAATCCAAAATATACCATTAATATGGAAATTTAAAAAATATAACCCATATAATATTTGAAATTTAATATAAATATTTAGAGACAATCCTAATATAGGGATAGCTAACACAAATTTAGACCATGTCGCTTCTCCCTTAATGATTACCACCCAGAATAGGTTGAAAAAATAATCACACACATAGTATAAAATAAATAAAATAGAACCAACATTATATACCATAGATTTGGACAAACCCACTACTAGGGTTTTACATGTCTAATAAAATCCAATATTAAGGTTATAGTGTATAAAGAGGGATATAAAATTAAAATAAATCACCACACTAAAAGCTAATACACTAATATAGCCATGATAAGTCCTCTAAAGAAGAGGGGAATACTATATAATCCATGGGATATAGGTTTTACATAATGTGTTATAGAAATAAAGGGTAGTATTATTTTGACTTTATCATTTAAAATGAGAAAAAAGAATCCATTTTTTAGGTGAACAAGATTGGGAAGCATGGTTTCAACACACAGTTTTGAAAACCATGGACCAACTTTGTCGGTTCAATTTTATACCCATCAAATAGTTCGTATTGTTTTCCCAAGAGTTTTATTGGTTTGAAGAAAAATTATAATCATTTGAATGACCCTATGTCACCATATGGAGTCCCATCACATGGTTAGACACATTATCAGATTTACCCTGCACTAATTCTGAAACTTGATATGACTTCTAAAAAAACTATAATTTTCCTCCCCCAAAACCTAGGAACTCAATGAACGTGATCAATGATAAAAAAATATTAAACATACTAGTGAATGGGATGGTTTCATAGGAAGGGTCAACATATATATATATATATATATATATATATTAGTAAAATAACTACCATGGTAATGTTTTCATCATGATTAAATAGAGATAAATGGGTAAATGAGGTATCATGATTTTTAAAATAAATATCTCCCATACAGTTTATAGATTTCCATGTTAGGCTCAAAAATAATACCCACATTAATCACTAACCATTTATCAATACTATTATCTTATCTCACAAATCATGCCTAAAACCCATGTGATTCCATTATTACCCCCATAGAAAACATTAGATTCCATGGAATTCTCAACTTCTCACTAATAAGTTGAGCTATTTCCCACACCTTTTATCATTCCAATCCACCCAAAGGTATTTATCTAAAGTTAATCATTCATATCCCTCTATGAATCCATCCAATGGAGTTTTTATGGTTTAATAAAGGCCAATAAATATTAATTAAGATAAATAGAGTGGTAAGTGATTCCAATCCGTCACAATACTTTTATATTGATTTTTTATTTAATTGTGTTTAAAAATTATTCATTAATTTTAATCCCTTGGTATTAAATAATATTTGATTTATCAATGATAATATAGATATACCATTTTATTATAGCCTTTTATATATTCCATTATTACTCTGGCATAGGGAATCTCATCATACAAACTATTGTAAATTACAAGAGTTTATTATAATTCCATAATTCTAGTAATTATATAGAATTATCACCCAATAGATATACTAAAAATTGTATTTGATTGAATTTTTTTCTCTAATACATAATAATGCCAATAAATCCTATATTTTTGAAACTTTTGTAGTTTATAGTATTATTATAACAAAAATCTATGACTTAACACAATAAAAATGCTTCGACAATGGAATTGTTGAATTGTCCGTTAATAAAATTGATGTTGATGGTAAAATATTTGACTCAACCATATCATTATTCATGATGAGTAGGAATAAGACCTTAAACCTTATTGGAAATTCCAATGGGATATGCTTTGGGATATTTAGAATCTATTTTTCAATGTCAATCATGATTTTATCCTACCATTTTAAACTATTTAGCTAAGTTATTATATTATATTGATTAACCAATAATTTGATTATAACCTTTTATACTACATTCTAATTGTCTTATTGATAATTATACATATTTTGACATTGGTAATAAAAAATATATTACTTTTTTTCTAATAATAAAGAGTAACATAAATATATATTTAATTTTTTTTTTGAAAAAATATAACATCTCCCAAAAAATGACGGATTTCCAAAAATAATTATAGTTATTTTTCTCTTGATACATGAAAATATTATTTATGTAAATTTTTCCATGTATCAATAATCTTTTTATATATATTTTATACAAGTAGTGTAATTATACTTATAATGTTTCTTCAAAACTCATAGATGAAATATTTAAAAAAATTTGATCAAGGATGTTATGTAAGGGTAAACATGAGAGATATAAATCATAAGAGAACTTTAGATGATCCTAAATTATTGATTAAAAATAATTTCCATGTTCTTAGAATAAAATAATCAAACCATGAAAATCATTGATCATAATCTACAAATTAATCTAAAATAAAAAATAATGATCATAAGGTTTCCAAATGACAGTTTTCCATTCACGAGTCATAACAATATCAAGTTAAATAATAAGTATAGAATATCATAATCTTACGTAAAAAAATAATATGCATCATTTCTGTGCATAACAATTTAAACAATACTAGATAAAAAATTTTACTCACTCATTAAGATGTGAATGTATCCATTCACAATATTGTCTATGAAAAATCTTGTTTAAAAATATATAATCAACAAAACATACCTCTAATGGAAGGTTAGGCTTGGGTGGTCCCCAACAAAATAACCTCACATGGGAGGTTATGTTATGGGGATCCCCACTTCTAAACATCCACATGTAGGATAAAACTCCTATGGTCCCACCTCCACAATATTCACATGGGTGCTTCAAATAAAAATGAACTGTTTGAACAATTTTATTTTTATTTCATTCCATCACGAAAAACCCAAAAACCAACTCTCACCCTCATCCAACTATCGTCGATGTGAAAGTCTTCGTAATAGAATATTGGCCCTGCGAGTTCAACAATACCCTCAGATTTCAATTCCGAGCACTTGTTTAAAAGTTATAAAAACCCACTCTTACATTTACTAAACATACCCAAAAAAAGTTCATACAATTATTACCAGACACCCTTGACCTGTACCGGTCAAGGTTAGGCTCTTCCCAAGAGAAACACGCCCCAATAAATCCAACAGTACTCTCAGATTTCTAATACAGTTTAACATTTAAAAGTTATGGATTTTAAAATAAAATAATTTCCACTTAATTATTTTATTTACAGCCAAAAAATAACGTTCATTGGTGGCCCGCACCGGCCAAAATTATGATCTTCTTAAATAAAGTATGCCCTCATGAGTTCATAGGTGGACACAGATTTTAAATCCGAACTATATTTTTTTAGTTATACGCATTTGAAAAATAAAATAATTTATTTAATAATTTTATTAACGATTATTTCATTTTGGGTTTTCTCACTGGAGGCCCACATCGACTAAACATAAGTCGCGCTTAGGGAAAACCTTCCATCCTGAGTTCAATGGTGCCCTCTAATTTCTTATATGAGTTACCTTTTAAGAGTTATTCCAAATTTTCAAGAAAAGTGTTTACAAGCACTAATTAAAGCTTAACAAACCATAGATGGATCATTCCGGGCACTCCAGGCCTTGGAATCGAACACTGTGAGATTTTCCAGTCTCGAAAAATTCACATTTAATTATAAAAAATAAATGGAATTTATAGGTCTTTACATGGATGCTATGTACCCATATCAAATTCTTCAGTGACCCACATGTTGTCCATATCTCAGCCTTCTTTTGTTTCATTACTACCTTATATGCTGAGATAACATTTCTAAGAAAGTATACATCCTGAATTTAAAACTAGAACATAAAATTATTCCTATAAATATGTTATACATAGAGTATATTCAGAACCATCATCAAGTGTCTCAGATGATCCTCTTTAAGCACATATTAATGTAGGATGTCATCAATGAGGACCACCATGAACTCATCTATTCAATGTTGAATGATCTGTTCATGATTACCAGGAACATTTCATTGATATTTTTCACCCTGAAGGGAATTAACAAGTACTCATTGTGACAATAGAGGAATATGAAAAAAAATTCACTAGTATTTCCTCATCTTTTACTCACAACTAGTTATATTCTGATATGAGGTCAATGATTGCGAACCATCTTTCCCCTCTCAACTAATCAAAGAGGTCATCAATCCATAGTAATGGATACTTGTTTTTATAATCACAAATATTAGGTGATGTAAATCCAAACAAATACCCTTTCTCACATCCAACATATTTGACAACAACACTTGGGATACCTAGGGTGAAATAGTTAGTCCGAAAAAGACCTTCCATTATAAGTCTTCTATCCACACCCTCAGCTCATGAAGATCTTTGATAGTCATGAAGTATTCTATAAGAGATATTTTGGCTTCCCAAGGTTGTATAAATATGTATAATTATATCACTATGTGGGGAGGTAATCCTAGAACATCCCCAGGGGCACATACTCATTCTTTGCAACAACTACAATAAAATGAATTCTCAGATAATCCCCTAACCCATGGTTCAAGGTAACCAACTAATGTGTAATCATCTTCACCCTCCAAGGCATATGTTCATCATACTCTGAAGGAGTTTCCTTTTCACCCACCAAGGTGGACCTCATCAAATCATTGTGGTCACACCACATTCTCTTCCTGAAACAGTCTATCTAAGAATGAACTATAGAAAACCAGTCTACACCCAATAAGATGTCATTAGGCCTCATCTCCAATACCATTATATCCTAAATTAATCACACTCCTCTATGAGCCCATGGAAATAATCCTTATATGTGTTTGATAATTGAGTCACAAACTGTATGTGTCTCCAAGAATAAAAGTCGACCCATAGTCTTAACCATAAATTGAACGTCTCCAACAGGATATTTGGAAGTAAATTAATGACTAATACCTGTGTTTATTAGAATTATTTATATGTTAAAATGATATATAATTTTTATTGTTTCATTCACGGACCCTCTAGGACATAGAACTTCACCACCTATAACAAATATCTCCCATTTCCACTATGTCATTGAGCTTGTTGTGGACCAGCAGGTGGTGGTGGTGGCCATAATCCAAAACTTATACACCCTCCAGATATTCTCAAAAATTGTATAGCATCTCTACTACCTTGTTAACCTAACTACTCATATGACTACTTTTTCATATCCAATACATACACTATGTCTCTGTTAGTGGTAATTGGGGTCATAAAATCCCATACGAGATATCTGTTTCTATCACAGGAGTGACACTTTTTCTCTATATCATAACTAGATCTCTCTTGTGATCCCTGAAACACAAATCCTCTTTCTACAGAGCACCTACTAAAACATCTCACTGGGGCATACCCCATAGACTGATGTTGGATAGTTGATACGAATGACTCTGCTCTTGTTTGACCATTTCAAGAACCAACTATTAGCATTTTCTCATCTAGTAAGCTCTCAACCACAAAATCAGGCACTTGAACCCCCAAAAATGTAGTTATTCATATAGGTATCATAGTATCATGGAAGTATCTACATAGTGCTTTATCAAATTTTAAATATATAAGAAACTCATCAGGTTTCATATCAATCGAGTACTGAGAGAGGATAATGAACAATGATTAATACTCATCCTATGTTGTACTACAATGCTAATCTTTTAGAAGAATCTAAATGTTATAATTACCCATATTTTGAAAAATTGACCACCTAATTATAAATTCTCTCAAAATATAACAATGAATGAGTTTTCTCATAATACAATTGAGTCACTAAACCCCTACATCATCTTGAAGAGACATAATGTAGGAATTCTTCCATAACCTCCATCGGGTCTACTGATGTACTGAGAAGATATAAGACTAATGTGAATGCCTCAAAAGAGTCCTCTTATGAATTTCACATGGGCTCACCTCAGAACCTGATTGGTCACTATCACTGAAACACATGATGTGAACTCATCCTTCACACCACATCTATTGGTACTATCATTACTATCAATTGGTCGATATGTGGTGATATAAATGGTGTACCACCTAGAGGTGACACCTGTTGAATAGGTCCCTATATTGAAGCCTTATCAGTGAGTGGATCATCATCCTAGATCCATTACTAAATCATAGAGGGACAACATCATGGAGGTATCCAAAAACAGACAATATAAACCACAATAAATGATTATTTTTAGATAATTGAAACAAGAAAGACATGGGAACTAGAACCCATTATTATATAATTCAAGTACCACTAATTTCCTTGAACAAACATTCTATATGGATTGAGTCAATAAGAATTCTATAAGAGTCTTAGTTATTTGATTTATCAGCTGCTATGCCTACACGTGAGTCCCTATCCTAAGAGATGATCTTGAATCAATTTACATTTTTTCCTAAACTAATTAAATAGAATCTATTACTATGGTAGAACTGATTACCACTAATAACACTATATCACAACCAATCCTGATAGGATTCATTCCATGACTACCACAATACTTCCTCCAAAGGTAAATGTTTTTACACAACTGTTGAGTAGTAATATAACACATGTGAGATAAATTAACCTAATGTAAGAGTACATATGAACTCATCTCTAATTCAATAAATTAAAAAAAATTAAAAATAATATATAACCATATATGCAAACATTTATATCCCACAATAATAGTACGCCAACATGTACTGGAAATTATTAGGCCCCATATAAACTAACATAAATTAAATTGAAAAATGTAAAAGCTATAATGTAGTTTAGGACAACCGTCAATGTAACTGTATGAAATCACCTCCATCTATCTAGATCACTATGATTCTCTAAGATGTGGCCCCAATATGAATTCTTTTAAGGGTCAACCATCTGCTTAATATAATACACATGAGGTAAAGCCCATGCATGGTTGAGTATAACAATATCTAGTAAGACACTTTAAAATAACCAAGAAAAAACAACAATATTAATAGTCTTATCATCAAAGGTATAAGTCTATAGAACATATAACATGGATATCTAGATATACTCAAAATGTAACAAAGTCTCAATGAAAATTCAAAATTATACTTCCATCATTAATTTTTCTGCCAGGGTTATATATAGAATAATTAATAAAAAAAATACTTGAGTTGGAATATCACTAATGGGATCCATAAAAATTTATATGTTTATTGGGTCCCTCCATAAGATGTACATGTTTGATATTTGAAGATAAATATAAATAGAAGGGGATCAAATCCATGTTCGTTGGATATACCTACAAACCAATATAAATTATGTCACTAAGTAGGGGATCAATTACCATGTTGTGTTGTTCATGACGATTTGATGAACCCCATCTAGATAAATTATTATGATAGAGGATATAAAAATAGTACACATGTATGGATTTTAAAAAATCTATCTAAGACTGGTGTTCCTATGAAGGGATATCTTTCTTATGTATATTATTTTATTCCATTATATGTTATCAAATAATAGATACAGTTAATATTCTCTAATGAAACTTTTCCATTATGAAGAGTAAAATAGAACCCATCCATATTTAATGGGTTACATTGTGTTTACTAGTAGTACATGACTTGTCCCTTCGATATTGATTCCTACCCGTATTTCATGTCCCAAACCCATGTTAATTTCTTTGTACATGATGTGTATAATGCCATGTATGCTTGAATGTGATTGTGTAATGATAGCCATGTACACACATGAGTACATGGTGTGTCTGAGCCAATGTACTCCATGTTATGCCCAAGTAGCCTCTGTGGTACATATTGAGACTCTATGTAAGGGTAACATTTCTTCCAAGTTCATTCACCTTTTGTTAAATATATATCTTTGGTGTGAACCCTAACTCAACAAATGGGGGTCCCACATAGTGCGTGATCTTGTGTGACATTCCATGTGACCCTAGATTTTTTATATGTCATGATTCTTCCTTATTTTTCTCCAACTCTATCACTATATGGTCCACCATTTGTCATTCCCATAGAATGTAGTATTGGTTTGACATAGCCTATCCACTAGCCCCTCACCAGAGATCATGCCTTGATCTACAAGGAAACCATCCATTGATCTACCATAATTCCCCATACCAAATATATGTTGAATAGGTATCCCGAGATCAATCCTTGTATGGTTATCCATCATCCCCATCATCGAAACTCATCCTCGTCATCTATCCAAAACCATGATCTGTGATAACAAACCATTGTGATAAGAATCATGTTTCCAATGACTATATATATGGTATTTATTGAATTGCTGGCCAACTGAATCATTATCTATAAACAACGAATGAGGAAAGGAAAAACTAAATAAACCAGTGTAGAGAATATACCATATCTAATTAATGATTTGGACTCGATTCATTTCTAATAGATTTACTGTGGAAGTGAAATAACATACTCATCACAGAATTACACAATCCTATATAATATATATACCATAAAGAAATATGTATGATCCATTAATTAATTTTTTAGTTTGTTTATTCATCTTCTTGATAGGAAAAATCAAAATTGGGAAATAAAAAATAAAAATGTTATATCTCAATTTTGATCAATCATTTGTTCTGAATGATTATATATAATTATTGTTGATGAGATCACCGAGTCCTGTTACAAATCGATCAATGATATGTGTTTTGATTGTCCCTTTCAAATGTATGCTCCTCTAATTATCTCTCAATAAATCTATAGGTTTGTGTAGTTAACAATAGGATTTTTTTCATAACATCGTAATTATTGAACAAAATCTGGCCAAGGAAATTAATTATTTAAAATAAATTAATATATTTTAATATTTATTTATTCCCCCACAAATGCACACAACCAATACATATGATGTTCCCCAATGTTATAATGTGTCTACGGTATAGCCCTTGGCATCATCAAATTGATAGCCTCAAATTTACGATTTGAGCCTTTATTTATGTTTTTTCCATATTATTTGGAATATTATTAATTAATTATTATTAATATTTTTCACAAAATATAAATGGTATTTCCAAGAACCCTGAAAAATAAAACATCACAATGTCTCACAAACTAAACACATTAATAATCCATTCATTATTCACAAGAAATACATAGAAAATTGTGAGCCATGATAATTTCAAATTATAAGACATCATCTACGATTAATTAATAAGGAAACACATTTCAAATACAAAACATTCTCTCACAAATATGTTATAGTGATAAAAAATAAATTTTCTAATAATATAGATCTTATCTAGATTAATGAAACAAGAGAGAATGTGTTGCAGAATCAAGAAACTCAGTTGGTGATTTTTATATGAAGAAATATCATAGTAAAAGTTGTAGTATGTGATTGGAATTAATATATGCGGAAGAAATATGAGGTTTATATAAAAAATTATATATAATCTAAATTCTAAGAAATTTTTATTTTGTAGTGGGGAATGTATTACTAGAGACCCTTCAATACCATGTTACCTCCATATCCTGAACTATTACACAATACACAATGTAATATTCCATTATTTATATGTATAATTAAAATGTAAAATTATTAATTCTGTAATCTTATTTTAAATAATATAACAATACATTTGACTATAAATAAATATTTTTTCTTTAAATATAAGTTTTGGTTTTTAAAAAAAAAAATTTATTTTGAAGGGAATTTAAGAATTTATTTTTTATGAAAAAATCGAATTGAATTTATATAATAATATGTTATAATTTTATAAATCCTTTAAAAGGGTAAAGTAAGTATTTCTGTTGTAAAAAAATATTTTGGAAATAAAATAATTAAACTGTATGACACATGTTTAACATTGTATGAACATATTTAATGTTTTTCAATAAAAACATATTTTTTTTATATTTTAATTATATATAATATTATCATGGTATAATTTATATATTCTTATATATGAAATCCACATATCATTTATTTTTCAATTACCCAATTGTTTTTTAAATTTAATCATTTTCATTTTTTTCCTAAAAATTGCAGTTCATCAAAAAATATGGTTTACACATGTTAATGTAATATATATTTTTAACAACATATAATAATATTATTTAATAAAATTTACATTATATTTACAATTAAAATGATAAATTTTTTAACATACCAATAAATATTTTTAGTCATTAAATGGAAAGGTAAAAATTTAATGTTTAATTACTATCATATATGTAAAATTCTCATTTTCAAATAATTCAATTTATATGAGTCATATAAATTTTTAATTGCATAATTTCGTTGATATAATTGAATTATTTTTTAATATGATTTTCTAATATATAAAAAAATATATATATAATAATTCCATTAATAATTAATAGGGAAAAATTAATATAATCCTATAATATGAAAAAATTCATCTGTTATAAAAAAGAGTTTACCCAATAGCTTATAATTATTATAAAAAAATAATTTTCAAATGTTTTATATTGAGTTACGATAAATGGATCCCATATTTATGTTTATGACTTTTAAATCTTGGTAATAAGTGCAATGAACAAAGATGAGTCGACTCAACCCGTTACTTGAGTCGGACAGGAACATGGCCTGAAGAATTTTCATTATCACTAGAGGCTAGTTACAAGCACAAGGCATGAAAAAATATTGCATAAAAATTGTTTCTATACTGGTAATCTATCATGAGACATAGATAATACAGGATAACCACACCAAAAACATCAGATTCAACAACACAATATATCCGTATTAATGGGTAAAATATCAAAAATGTAACAAGTATATAAAATAATGGATATCAAATCCTCAAAAAGACTTCACAATAGTCTATACCTACATGAATATATCTGCACCAAAAAACACTAGATGACATTAATCAAGTAGTGACATAATAAAACATGGCTCCCTTTCCCATAACTACATCCTGGAAAACATAATCCAAATACATTCAAAGGAACAAGAGTGTTGTCAGGAATAAATCCCATTATTATTCCAACATAAATCCATTATAGGATTGTAGATGTGAAAAACAATAAACATGTTTGCAAATATTTAATATTGAAAAACCTTGAAAGCGTAAAATTATCATGTAAACCATTAAATTTTGTTTCTGTTTTTAATTTTAAATATATTATTTTTTGAATAAAATTTAAAAAATGGATCAAATAGATTAACATTCCCATAAATATTATAATACTCATTACTTGAAACTTAAAATATACTATGGTGAGCACAACAATAACAACAACATGTATTCTCATGGATAGAAAACTAATGGGAATAATATATCTCTGTTAAAAAATGGAACTAAAGAAATGATAAAATCATATAAACAAAACCATCATGATTAATAATGTAAGAGTGATCTAGACATTGATCTTATCATGTGTGAGTAATAAGAACATTATTTATCATTGAGAACAGAATTTATCATGGTCTTCTTTGTGGTAAAAATGGCAACCCTCATAGTCTTCTTACCCAAATTGTCCCTCTAACATATGGAAATGAAAATGTTGTAACATATGTTCCTCCCTCAAATAGATCACTAACCCTTTGATAAAAACAATATTTTATCTCGCATGGTCTTCCCACTAAAGGATCACATAGTCTATCAAACAAACCCCCCACCTACACTCAGTTAACCCATTATTTACTCCATTATAACACATCAACAAGAAATTACCAATATAAAAAATATTATGACTCAATCTATTGTATAGTATTCGTATACCAATTAATCAAAATCACCTTTACCAAGGTATAAAAATATCATAAATTACATTAGAAATACATTAATACCAATAAAAAATATTTTATCTATTTAAAAAAAATTGTGTGCATAAAATTGTCCCCCATTTTTCAAGCACCATTTTATTAGACAATTTATAAAACCATTCCACGAAATGCATCATAGATGGAATTAAAATCCAAAATATACCATTAATATGGAAATTTAATAAATATAACCTTTATAATATTTAAAATTTAATGTAAATATTTAGAGAAAATCCTTAAATAGGGATATCTAACACAAATTTAGTCCATGTCTCATCTCCCATAATGATTACCACCCAGAAGAGGTTGAACAAAGAATCACACACATAGTAGAAAATAAATAAAATAGTACCAACCTTATATACCATAGATTTGTAAAACCCCACTACTAGGTTTTTACATGTCTAGGAAAATCCAATAATAAGGTTATAGTGTATAAAGAGGGATATAAATTTCAAATAAATCACCACACTAAAAGCTAATAAACTAATATAGCCACGATAAGTCCTCTAAATAAGAAGGGAATAATATATAATCTAATGGATATAGGTTTTACATAATGGGTTATAGAAATAAAGGGAAATAGTATTTTTACTTTATCATTTAAAATGAGAAAAAAGAATCCATTTTTTAGGTGAACAAGATTGGGAAGCATGGTTTCACCACACAGTTTATAAAACCATGGACCAACTGTGTCGGTTCAATTTTATAACCAAGAAATAGTCCATATTTCTTTCCCAAGATTTTCTTGGTTTGATGAAAAACGATAATCATTTTAATGACCCTATGTAACCATATAGATTCCCATCACATGGTTAGAAACATTATCAGATTTACCGTGCACTAATTATGAAAGTTGATATGACTTCTAATAAAACTCTAATTTTCCTCCCCCCAAACCTAGGAACTCAATGATCATGAATAATGATAAAAACTATTAAACATACTAGTGACTGAGATGGTGTCATAGGAAGGGTCAACATATATATATATATTAGTAAAATAACTACCATGGTTATGTTTTTATCATTATAATGAGAGATAAATGGGTAAATGAGGTATCATGATTTTTAAAATAAATTTATCCCACACAGTTTATATATTTCCATTTTAGGCTCAAAAATAATACCTACATGAATCACTGACCATTTATCAAGACTACTATCTTATCTCACAAATCATGCCTAAAACCCATGTGAATCCATTATTACCCCATAGAAAACATTATATTCCATGGAATTCTCAGCTTCTCACTAATAAATTTGAGCTATTTCCCACACATTTTATCATTCCAATCCACCCAAAGGTATTTATCTAAATTTAATCATTAATATCCCACTATGAATCCATATAATGGAGTTTATATAGTTTAATAGAGGCCAATAAATATTAATTAAGTTAAATAGAATGGTAAGTGATTACAATCCTTCAAATTACTTTTATATTGATTTTTTATTTTATTACGTTTAAAATTTTTTCATCATTTCTAATCTCTAGTTATTATATAATATTAGATTTATCAATGATAATACATATATCCCATTTTATTATAGCCTTTTACATATTCCATTATTACTCTGACATAGGGCATCTCATCATACAAACTATTGTAAATTTCAAAATTTTATTATAATTCCATAATTCAAGTAATTCTATAGAATTATCACCCAAAAGATATAATAAAAATTTTATTTGATAGATTTTTTTTCTCTAACCCATAATAATGCCAATAAATATTATATTTCTGAAAATTTTGTAGTGTATAGTATTATTAGAACTGAAATCTATGTCTTAACACAATAAAAATGCTTCAACAATGGAATTGTTGAATTGTGAGTTAATAAACATGACGTTGATGGTAAAATATTTGACTCAATCATATCATTATTCATGATGAGTAGGAATAAGACCGCACACCTTATTGGAAATTCCAATGGGACATGCTTTGGGATATTTAGAAGCTATTTTTCAATTTTGATCATGATTTTATCCTACCATTGTAAACTATTTAACTACATTATTATATTATATTGATGACCAAATAATTTGATTATAACTTTTATACTAACTTATAATTGTTTTATTGATAATTATACGTATTTTGACATTAGTACTAAAAAATATATTACTTTTTTTCTAATAATAAAGTGTAACATAAATATATATTTAAATTTTTTACTTGAAAAAATATCATATCTCTCAAAAAACAACGGATTTCCATAAATGATTATAGTAATTTTTCTCTTGATAACTGAAAATATATTTATATAAAATTTTCCATGTATCAATAATCTTTTTATATATAAGGCATACAAGTAGTGTTATTAAACTTATAATGTTTCTTCAAAACTCATAGATGAAATATTTAAAAAATATTGATCAAGGATGTTATGTAAGGGTAAGCACGAGAGATATAAATCATAAGAGAACATCAGAAGATCCTAATTTATTGATGAAAAATAATTTCTATGTTCTCACTTTAAAATATTAAAACGTTGAAAATCATTGATCATAATCTAAAAAATATTCTAATATAAAAAATAATGATAAATAAGGTTTCCAAATGTCGATTTTCCATTCAAGAGTCATAACAATATCAGGTTAAATAATAAGTATAGAATATCATAATATTACGTACATAAATAATATGAATCATTTCCGTGCATAACAATTTAACAAATACTAGATAAAAAATTTTACTCACTCATTAAGATGTGAATGTATCCATTCACAATATTGTCTATGAAAAATCTTCTTTAAAAATATATAATCAATAGAACATACCCTTAAAATGGTGATTTTTTTAATTATGTCCAAAAACATCATCATCATCTCATGTTATATAAATAGAAATTTAAAAAATAAATTATAGTTTTAAAGTGAAGACATCAACCATATAATCAAAATCAATACATATTATGCTAGAAGTACATATACATTTTTCATGTCATCATTAAATATCCCATAAAAATTAAACTTGTATTTTAAAATTTTGATCATAATAATTTTAATAAATCCAGTTAAATAATCAAATTTTATATAGGTATCACATCACCAATAAAAAATATGTAAAATCAAATAATAATATTATGTATAAGTATTTCTTTTAAATACTACTAGAATAATTTTTTAGGAAAATATCATTCTAATTTTTAAATTAGTTATATAAAATATAATAATTTCTAAAATATTATGGAACAAATTTTCATTGAAAATAATTAAGGGAAACATATATTGTTCTTTACGTAATTTAACATTCATGACATTGTGAAAAAATATCATGCCTAATCATTAAACAATTATTATATTAACCCCTTCTATAAAAAAACTTTTTTTTTGGAAAATACCTGAATTATTTTTAATAATTTTTGTAAAACATAAATCATGGTTTAACATGACTTAAAAAACATTTAAAATAGTAAAAAAATTAAAAAAACTAGAAACTATAGATGTCTATGTAAAATGATTTTCTACCATAAGAGGTGAAATAAGTGAGACTATTATTAAAAAATATCATTGGAAATATTTTGAGTACCTATATGAGTAAAATCGTACTAAAAAATAAAAATTGAATATATAACAAAAGTATAGGTAAAATATTTTAGATTTATTGAATTTGGATCATATAAATTCATCAATGGATATTTATGAGAAAATATTAGTAATTAAAATGGGAATGAAAAACAGATCACTTATTATTAGTATAATTTTCATTATAACATGTTAAAAAATAAATATAATAAATATATATTTATTATACATCTACTATATATCTATATTCATTAATAAAATAAAATTTACTATTCCATGATAATTTATAATTCTCATTTTATTAATAGTTTTTTCTTTAAAATTACATTCAGGTGAAAGATAGTCTTTTCCATGCATGTTTTTGTTCAATTGTTATTTTTTTTCTCTTTTGTTATGGTATAATCATATATATACTCTAAATAATGACTTATATATATATATATATATTCCTTCTATACATATTTTTATTATTCATATTGTGATTTCTGAAAAAATTAGTACATGTCGTGGTTATGGATGTTCATATGTAGTGACAATAATTGTTACAAATTTTTGGATGTTAGATTGAATAAAAGGTAAATAATAATTAATATTTTGAAATAATTATATCATAAATTTAATATATATTTATTTATTCCATCCTAATTTCCATCTATGTAATATTTAAATGAAATAAATTAATCGTATCGCTTCATGGAAGCTGTGGACCACACATACACATGCGCAGGGATACCATTTTTAAAGGATGGATACCAGAAAAGGTACATATCATCATAAAATTAAAGAATATTGATTTTAAAATAAATATTATACATGATAAATAAATTTACATTTTAAAAAATGTTATTTAGGGTTATGGAAGAGAAATCATATCCCTATATAGTGGTTACAATCCACTGATATACAAGAGCAAGAATTTTGATTTCTCATATATTGTATAAAAGGTGTAAAATTGTTGATGAATTATCATAACATAAATTAATTATATTAAATATAAATAGTTATTTATTTAATATTGGATAAAAATAATTATTTTACATATAATATGAAATAATGTTGAATTTACTCGATTATGAGTTGTAAAACTTCATTGAGAAAGCTCATCGGGCTTACACCATAATCCATGAATTGGTGGTATTCTTATTGTACCAAGAACTCTATTATATGGGGAACAATGTTAGGAATTTTTTTTGGAAAAAATTATCTGATTTATGATGATATATATTGCAGGAGAATGGAGGAGGGGCATCCTTTTTAAATTATGGAAGAAGAGACACATGTAATTTCTAAAGAGATTAAAATATAATCATATCATACATGAGATAAATGAAATAAAATGACTCATAATACAATATGATATGATAGATGGAAGAAATATAGAATGAAAATAATACTTATACATGTTGGATTTCCAAAATTTACCATTTATATTATTTTGACACCAATGCATTATCATTAAAACCATAATCCTAGTAACAAAACATTACAATTTTTATATTCATTGTGAACAAAATTAAAATATTGGTTCATTCAAAAGTATGGAAATTATGACATAAATTATTGAATAATTTTAATAAAATTATATTTCATTAAGTGTATGAAATTACTTAAAATATTGACACATAAAAAGTGTCACAAACCAATTTGCATGAAATTTTTTTATTTATGTTAAAATTTTATTATACCAAAATTATGAATATTATAGATTACTTGGAACTACTTTATTGATTATGTACTATAAAATGACATTTAATAAATTTTGTTTAATATAAAGGTACATATAAAATTTTGAAATAATTTTTTATAAAAAATTGGACACTAAAAATATTTTAATTGGAATGAAAATTTTAATTAAAATAAAATTTTTTAATATTCAATAAAAGATGACTCATTGTCGAAAAATCGAAATTTTTTTAAAAAAATTAGTTTTGATAGGATAATTTCAAAAAATTTATATTCATTATAATATAAAATATATATAAATTTACAGAATTGATTAATATATTTGTACACAAAATTAAATAAAACCCATTTTCAATGAAAACACATTTCTAAAGAAAAAAAGAACATTACTGAAAATTGAGTTTTTAGTTATCTGGAATTTATCAATAACTTAACATTGTTTAAAACCCTTATATATATATTTTTTCATTATTCAGTTATTTTTATTCATACCAACAATTTAACTGTTATGTTGTAATAGTATACAATATTATAGTTCCTTTAGACATAGATTTTCATATAAAACATGATATAAAATAATTTATGATTTTATAAAAATAATATTTATATTATATCAGTGTGGTATATTATATCCCGCATAAAATTATATTTTTATTGAAATTTTTTCACTTTGATTGGCACATCTCAGGATACTTATTCCTCATCACTTCCATGGAGTCCCACAATGTTTCTTCAAATTTTCTATTTCTCCATAAAACAATGGCCAAGTGAATGGACTTCATTCACAAAAATATCTATATATGTTAAATAATCAGCATTGGTTTTTCATTATAAGATATATAATGATCCAATTTCAAAACCTATGAGTTGAATACAGGAGAAGGATTAGGTGTGTACTTCATCAATATTGATGCAATGAACAAATTGTAATCATGGGAGTGATTTGTTAGAAATAGAAGGGGATAATACTCTATCACAAAAAAAATCATATTGAATGATATATATATATGGTTCAGCTTATCCATACTCCTAAATATCATAAACCTCATCCACGTAGAAATTTATTCGTATAACACCTCCCAAAAATAAAATTATAGATCTCATTTTTTTTAACTTATACTTTTTGTCAAATATCATCTTACAAATGGTTTTTGTGAATTATATAAACTTTAATGTTAATTACTCAATATTATAATGTATTAATATAATTGTTTCTATAACATAATCTTAACACATTTTAGTTCACAACTCCTACTATATATGGATTCATAAGGGGCCTTTTGAATTCTTTTGTGAAATATATTGTTATAAGAAAATTCCACTAAAGGATGATATTGATACCAAAAACATTTAAATAGATATATAATGATAAAAATAATTATTCTATTCTTATCATTTCCCTATTAAGATAAAAATATAATAATTTTATAAAATAATTAAAATCATATTTTTATCACAAATACTTGAATATATTTACAAAATTTTGAGGTAATTATCAAATATAGATTTGATACAATAGAGTGTAGTATAAAAAAACTTATCAATTATTTAATATATACCCCAGAAGTATGGTTATGAATCATATTTTTACCAATGGAATTGATTTGTTTTATGTTTATAAGGTGTTTTAGTACAAATGAAATAATATTATTCCCATTAGTTGTTTTAGTCACTTTTATGTTGAAATCGATGGTAATTATTTCCAATTTGTATTCTTGTATTATCAATGGTTATAAAATAACCATATACATGAACCTATTATCATTAAAATTATTTCTTACTAGGAATTGTGATATATACATAAAAATATTCATTTTCATGTCTTCCAATATGAAATACTATTTCAAATATTTGTAAATATTCATGGCTCAATAATGAATTTAGAATGATGAATAATGAGATTCATAAAACAACTAATTTCTCATATTTGACATTGTAGAAACAAATATTCTATTGATAAACATTATTATCCCCTAAAAATCATGGATGAACTCAAGTACATTTATCACAATCCTTTTACAGTTATACCTACACTTAATTTTCTTCTTTAGTCTTATAATGGATGGATAATTCAACCATCATCCTTTAGATATATGGTATTTTCAAATTCCTAATGATTCAAATATCCCACTTATGAAAATTAATAAATATTATATTCATTTTAGTCTTTTATATTGGAAAATAGAATTTCCATTCTGATTCAGTACATCAGCAACCTTGTTCTCCATTATTTGGTGGTTTAGTCTTAACCATTCATAATCCTTAATCAATTACAACCTTGTAATTTTTTGAATATTTGACTCTTTATGAATGAATATAAATTTCAAGATATTTTGATAAATCTATATATCACATATATCACCATAATGATAATGACTCCATATTTCAGTGAAACAATTACTATTTGTAAATTCAAATAGGTCAGGAAATTTTCTAAATAATTGCATAGAAAACACATGGAATAAGATATAAATAAATAATTATACATAATTAGTCAACCCACTACCTTATTCAATACATCAATATAGATCACAAAACATTACATACAGAATGGTCGAGTTAGAACAACTATACTGATCTACCTTATTTATAGATCATTTATAATTCCTTCACGTCTATATATCTATGCAATTATGTATCCATTCAATGTCAACATGGTATGCAGATGAGAATTTCATGAGAAATATCTGGTAAATAATCAAAAATATCTTTGAAAAACTATAATATTATGGATCTATTTTTTCATGGAGGATTTGTTTTTCCATGGTCAATTGAATAGTTATTTAAAACATCAACTGATATAGCCTAAAAATATATTATATTTTCAATGTAGGAATCTCTTTAAATAAGAATTCACACTTATAGAATTTGGAATATAAATTCAATATCATCAAGACCATTAACACAATCATCAAATAATATTAATACTATTCCTTTATCATTGAATAAATGTGAATATAATCTATAAATGCTACAAAATATTTTTCATTGTAACCTATAAAGACAATATTAAATTAATCTAAATAGTATGTGGGGTACTGGTAGGTCCAAATAACATCACTATAAATTCATAATTACCACACATTCAATAGATGATTTCTTTTGGTATATCATCTTTTTTATATGAAATAGATGATATATAATATAAACTGTTATATGTAAAATTATTTATCTATGTATTGGTAATCTGAAAAATCATTAATTGAAGTTAGAGGATATTGTTCCGTGATAGTCATTGTTTTTATGTTCTTGAAAATGAATAAAAGGGTGTATTGACCCATCAAACATCATAATTGATAGAATTTTTATAACCCATGGTAATAAACTAGGCTAAATGAACACATTATCATGATTCTTCCAGAGTATATTTTTTCATTTCATGAAATTGAATTATAGCGATTCAATGTATAGTATATAAAAAAGGGTTAGCACCTGTTATGTGTTCTATTAAAAATTCCACATCATATTTAAGGGAAAGACGATATATTTATTCAGGAAATTCATTATCAGAATCCTATTTATTTCATGTATTTATTTTTTTGTTTATCTCCATCCATTTTAGGTAATATTTCTTATTATAAGATAGTTTGACACATTCAATTGATGTTATTCTAATTGACTAGGAATTCTTAACCACACAGAAATAGAAACACATTACTTAATTTTTAATATCAAATGTGACTTTGATTTAATGGTAATTGATATGTTATATAAATATATATAATGACAATACATGAAAAAAATCATATCACAACAATCTAGAGGTAGAATCATAAGATAATAAAGATAAAAATTCCCTATATAATATCTCAAATTTATGTTATATACTTAATATTTCCACTCAATTACATTATGGGTTCTTATACCAAATAAACATATAATAATTAATGTTTTCATATTATTACATTGTACATTTATTTACATATAAATTATTTGTTGTTTTTGGAATGAAATATAACATTTTATGTTCTTGATGGAATAATAAGTCTATACTGTACCACATCGTTCCAAAGGCCCACATCAGTTTTGAGGGAATGGCCCTCATTTTTTATTTTACATAAGGGATTTTTAAGGAATATTATCATTATTATATCATAGATTAGGTGAAAAATTATCACAATTACAAATCTGCAAGCATTTAAAATATCGAAATTCATTGATTGAATACTTATTATCCAATACTTAATTATTCATATTTTAACCCCCCATGTAAATTCTTGAGTTTAATGTCAGGACATTCAAAAATTTATGAATTTCGGGGTTTCATTCAGTTAATTTTCAAAATTATTTCCCTCACAATTATGGAATACATGATTTTTTTTTATTTTTCTCAACCCTAGGATTTTATATTAATGTTTACTTGAAGATCATTTTTCTGTTCTTTTCAATAGTACCAATGTATTAATTGGTGTCATTAATCTCCATTTATACCTTCAAAGAACAATTAATTTTCATTTTTTGGTTAAAAAGTATCTTATTGAAAATTACATCTGATGAATAAGTGTTTGGACACTAAGAGGTTCATATGTATTTTTCATGGAGGGTTGAATATAAAACAAGATGTATAGTATGAATTTATTGAAAAGTTATGTTTTTATGTACCAAAAATTCATCATCATTATAATTGATCTCATGAAAGTCCATTTACATCATTTTATAAAAATTATATGATAACACTTATTGATAAATACCATCTAAAATTTCTCTAATTCAATAAAATATATTTCTTACCATTGCATTAGGTTCTTGATAAGAGTTCAAAATTTATCAACATCACCTTTAAAGAGATATAATTCCAATAAAATACTCTCTTGATTTTATCACTAGAGTGTGGAAAATATATCTTCCATCACATATATCCAGTTTTTTTAAATTTTATGAGTAAAATTTCCATATAATGATGGTGTACATTATAAAATAGTAAACTAAATTGAATGTATACCCATATTTTTATTAGTTTTTTTGCTAAAAATTAAAATTATTGGTCAAATAATGGCATAGTTTAGAGGGATTATTCCTAATAATTTTTTACACACCATGATTTTTTGGAATCTCTCTTTTTTAATATAACCTCTTTGATAACTCAAGTCACATGAAATACACAACTTAAACGAAGAATGAAATTTCATTATGTGAACATTATAAACTAATAATTAAATTTGATGGAATTCATAGTGTTAAAAAACATGAATTTTTTTTCCAACTATCCTTTTTATTAGATATTTTTTTTCAAATTAGTGCTTTATTTTTTGTAAAATAATTGTCTTCCTAAAAAATATTTTTCTTTAACAGTTGGGTCTCCAAATTTTTATTAGTAAATATCATATTCAATTTATGAATCATATATTTAAATCATTTTTAAAATATAATATCATTTTTATATCATCATATTAAAATTAATATATGGGTCAGTTTTAGTAATTTTCTAAAATGTCTCACTTTCCAGTGAATAGTAAAAAATATAGATTTTTATAAAACCAAAACATTAATTTTATTACAAGTATATATATTTGTTTTTTTAATTAGAAATTATCATAATAAATAATTATTTATAAATAATATAATTTATTTCAATTTAATCATCCTTTTACATTATATTTGTATTATGTGCAATTTTGGTCCAAAAATTGTATTTTTCATGAAAATTGTTTTTTGTGTTTGGTAAGAATAATTTTCATTTTTTTTATTAATTGGTGTTTTAATTTTTTGAAAAATGGATTATATATTTTTATTAACAAGTAAAAAATTTATGAAATATTTCCCTGTTATTTTTGGAAAATATTAATAGTATCATTGGTAATTTTCATTACTATGATAAAGGGTAAATTGTATAATATATATTAAAAATAGAATGATGAGGACCATAAAATGATGCCGAAACAATACAAAATTTTATTTTATTAGTCCATTTAGTAAATATGTGTTCATTAATTAGATATATAACAATTTTTTTCCATTAAGGCGTGATTAAGGCCCTTATAAAATTTTAATTAATGAAATTTTATAGAGGTCACATTCAGGTTTTTAATAATCATAAAATTTTTAATATGTTTCTACTCATAGTATATATATTCGACCATAAATATTCATTGTAAATATAAAGGATTTATATTCATAATTTTAATTTATTTAATAATATTTTGGAAGAAATAATTACATTAATATCTTTCTAAAAAATATTGAAATAATTATTTAATTATTTGAAAATAAAATAATTGAAAAAAAAATTAACAAAATTTGTTATAATTAATGTCGTGAATGAAATTCGTAAATTCATTTTTAAATATATTAATGCATTGATTTTATTGATGTTATCTTGTTGTCTGGATATTTTTGAAAGAGATCAATTAAATAGTGTCAAAATTTAAATAAATGAAATTTTAAACGAAATCATATTTTATTTATTTATATAAAACTTCAAAAAATATTAAATTCATCGAAATTATTTTGAAAAGGATTAAAATTTTATCTAAGATAATTTTTTTTATTTTATTGTATCTATATTAACCAGGAAAAATAAGAATTGATTTTCTTGAGGAATGAGTTAAAGAGATTGTAGAAGGGTCAAAACAAAATGATAAGGGTATAAATTTTGAAAAAAATTAATTTAAATTCCATTATATAATGGTATTTAGATAAAAAAATTTATTATATTCAATATTAATACGGTTTTATCAAATTTAATTTGTAAAATAATTTTTGGTAAAATAATATATAAATAATATATAATGTCTTTTACACCCCAATTATAAAAAATAAACCCTTATTTCACATAATTACACCAAATGGTGCCTTATATATCAACCAATAGTAATATATTTCACTTCTATAGTTAATTGTATATTTTTTATAAGCTCAATTATTCTCAAAATAAAAATTCTATTGTTCTTATGTAGAGATCTATAGAATTTTTTCCAAAGAAGATATAATCATTTTAACGACTCCTTCAAGATTATATCTTGTTTATAATTCATTTTAATTTTTAGTATCCATACTAAATCTATAACTATAGAATCATATATATATATATATATTATGAAAAATCAATATTTTACAATTTATCCATCTTATGTAAAATGAAAGCATCACAGGTTCGTGCGTATAACAAACCATCTCCACATAGTGGTGTAATTCGTTTTTCGTCACCACATTACAAGGATGAATATATTGATTGAAATTACGAATTTATATGGTATATATGACCTGATAATGATTATTTGAAATCAATATATCACCCATTTTCTTATTATTTCACCCATTAATGTAATGATATTGTCGCCGACAAAACATATGACCTACTATCTCCATGACGTGATGTGATTTAATTGTAGTTTCTAAAAGTCGAGAACGGTTATAAAAATGTATAAAATGAATAAAAATGTTATATATGACCATAATATCACTATGTATGTTATATAACCATATACTATCCACAAGAATAGGGACATACATAACAAAACATGCATAGTAATAGGAAGTAGTTAACAACCAAAACAAATGTTATAAGAAATGATTATTGAAAAAATGGTTGTAAGATGAAATAATATGTTAATATATGGTATATAAATATGAATATGGTTAGCATATAAATTATTAAAATTTATTATACCATTATATCAGATCTCATGTTAAGGACATGTGTGAAATTAATTTTTGTTATATTATATTTTATATAATCATAAATTATGTGAACGTATGATGGATATTCATAAAATTTTAATTAGATTGACAATACAATCTTTGTAACAGACTTCATTTAAATTTATATTAATTGAGGTAAATGTTTATGTTATGTACCTATATTACTCTAGGAGTTGTATATAAATCCCATTTGACTTGTTTTATCTAGAAAATATTTATTAAATTAATATTTAAATTATTTTATATAGTTTCTCTTTCATGGGTCATATGATTTATAAAATTACCATGTTTTATGGGTCTACATTGAAATAAAATTAATATTAGAGATTGTTTAATTTTATGTACATAATGAATAAAAATTACCTTCCATGTCCATGTATTATAATTTTGTTTCTAAAACAACTATTTTTAAATAACGATTTTATACACAAATTATATCCATTTTTTGGATTTTTAAATAATTTAGTAGGAATATGACCATCATTTTACAAAAAAGGTACATTATGAACATTGTTCCAAAATTATAAAGAAATTATTTTTATCTTATATGTATATAACTTAATTTCAAATATTCATGTAACCATAATGTTTGAATGATTCATTAAATTTATTTAATTCCATTTTTATAGAAAATTATGTCTTCATTAAATTGTATGGTTTAATATTTTTAAAAAGTATTTTTAATGTTAAATTAAGAAATTTTCCATAAGAAATATTCATGTATTAAATTTAATGTATTTTCATCTATTTCAACATGTGTTTTTGAATATAATTTTGATAATATAGTCTAGTGATACCATTTGAAGTATTAATTCTGATTTTTTTTGAATAAATATTAATGGGGATGTAATGATATTCTATATGACTAGTTCTTATAATATGAACAATTTGTTATCTTATTTAGTAATATTGATTGTTTATTGTTATTTATTAATTTTCTGTAATTAATTAAACCAAATATGTGATGGGAAGGGACCAATTTATCCCATCTATGCATTGGTAGGTATAATGAGAATGATTATTTTGGGTTTTGGATGAGGCCTCATCTAGTAATTTTCAGATTTGTTAGCTATGTCCTTGAAGGTATGATTCAAATGTCTAACATTATGAATTCCAACATTATGAATACAATTATTGATATTGTATGTGATTATTACATTATTATAGTATCCGTGTATAATTTTCATTCCTAGTGGATTATTTATATTACATTAGTAGATCATAATTTATTCCTACCATGTTATTCAAATTTTTTATTAAATTTTTGTCAATATTGATTATGATTAATTAGTTCATAAAATCTTCCTATTTATTTGACCCTTACCAAGTGTTTTATTTCACCACATTATTATTTTTTATTTTCCCCCATACATAATTATGTTATTAATAATTCATGATCTATTGTTATGGTATAAGGATAATTGTGATCTAAAATAAAATAGTTATTTATTTTATATTTAACATTTAACATTAATTTATTATATGTATCTACTTTAGAAAGACCACTCAACAGTTTTTCCATTTATAAGTGACTAATTGTATCTGATTTTAATGTACCAATGTAACCACAATTGAAGGGATACTAGGTCCAAGGTCTTTATACCTGGTATGAGAGTGTGATTAATAAACACCATGGGAAGTAGATAAAGGGAACCATATAATAGAGATCATAACCATTTTCCTGATGATGAGGATAAGTCCAAGTATATGATAATATCCAATTGATGTGGAAATGACCATATACAACCTAGGTTAATCCTATGTAATCATATATTGAAAATAAGGATTCTGGATTTAGATATAAATTGAATAATATATCAGGGTAATGTAATAAAAAAATATAATTATTGTAATTTGGTGAGAACATATTTATTTAATATTTTATTTAAGGGAAAAACCTACATGAATATGGTTATCATTGAATATTAAAGAAAAATGGTTGATAAAAAACATTATGTCATGATGAATAGTTCAAGGACCGGACCATAAACATTACATAATCTTGAATTAAATGAATAATTCACATTGAGGATCTTTTTAGGTTTAGAGTATTAGTGAATTAGTACATAAATATTACATATCAACTTGAAAGTTACATGTAGACACTACTACACAGTATCCATTTTTTTAAATAAAAAAACACCTAAAAACATGTCTAGTTCCATGTTTTATACAACAAGACATTTCCTTGATCCCATCTTTGACCCTATTCATCTTTATGTCTTGTGGAAAAAAGTTTCAAATACTTGGGATGATTATAAAAATCTCAGAAAGGGTTATAAAATATGGAAAGGAAACATTAACCCATCAATAAATACAAATCAATGAAACCAATACTTTTCAATGATAACATACCTTACAAAATCATAAGATTTATGAATAACACACAGGAATAATAAATCAAAAAGGTAACTTATGGAATTCAAAACATAGATACATTGTACCAACAACAACTACATAGGGAGTAACATTTGGAATACTCATCACACTATATTCCATAAATCTCTTTGGAGAAACATTAACGTCTACCTCCGTCTCGTTACCGAATGCATTGGAGAGATATCTCAGGCTCACCCGTCATAGGTTTATCACGGAACCACTTTTATATGTAAAAAATTTCCAATAACCATAGAATATTCATAACACATAAACCAAGAATAAAGTAAAGATAACAATTCCACTTTCCAATCACAATATATCATTTAATGATATTGACATTTTTCAAGGCTTTGTCAAACCATTTTCAAAACCATTTAAAACATTTAATAAAGTAATTTTTGAATCAATTTGTCTTGTACAACATTGATTATTTTAAATGAATTATCATTTGAAAAAATTAATGTTCATATAAATAAATAAATCCTAAAAACCATTTTTGAAAACATGGACATTAATGATAAATTATTTAGAAGAATAAATCTTTAAATCATTTAAAACGATATTTTAGTTAAGATATTTTTAACAAAATGAGAGACGCTTGAATAAAAATAACTTTGGAATATCATTTAATAAAAACTTTATGATATCGTGAGAATAAAAGGATTCATGATATAATATGAAAATCTATAGTATATAAACCATATAATATTGAATAGGTGTATAAAAAAATATAGACTCAATGGACTGTAAATTGAGACACAATCCCGTATATAAACGGTATCATAAGATTAAAGATAAATAAATGACATAATTATGTGTGAAAAATATAAATAAACACAATATAAGTGGTTTTATGTTTATAAAAATCAGATGTCATTCACATATATTCGTATCACGACATTTTCAAGATGTAGAAGTTTAACCCAAAGAATTGAAATTGTGTAAAGAAGTTCCCTTACAGAAATTTGATAGCCTAATGGTGTAACTTTAAAATTCATAAAATGAGTTGATGAGAGGGAAAAGGGTATCTCATCACATGGAAATAATATTCAAATCAATAATGATATATACGAACATATCCCAACAAATTAAGATGTAAATTAAAAGACATAACAAAAAAAGAAATCTTTTAAAATGGGGGGTGAAATATTCCCTTACCGATTTGGTAACATACGAAACATACACAATATAAAAAAAGGATCATACATTGAAGATGTAAATACCCATAAATGAAATTATATTAAACAAATAGTAAAATCATGGGCATTACATACACCACACAAAAAGAAATAGTGGCAAATATAGCATCAATCTCACAAGAATAAAAAGTGAAATGAAAACCTATAATATGTTGTAATCAATCGAGTACTATGACCAAAATATAATATCAAACAAATGGATCACAGAATAAAATAAATATATAGAGAATCATGATAATATATATCAAATTTAAGTACACAATTCACCACATGCTATGAATATGTGGCGAACAATGGAAATCTCTCAGAATAAAAAGTTAGATACGAAATCTCATACCTTATATCTGACATGAAGCATTCGTTATTTAATATCTAGAATAATAAACTAAAGATAATTTATAATTTTTTAGTAACATTTTTAAATTTTATTATTCCTTTTATATTACTTATTACCATGTTATAACCATTATGTAATCATTGAAGTTAATAATAGCAGTTTTGTCGATATTTGGTACTTGAGTAAATAAAATGAACACCTTATAATTACAAGTTGTTCATGGGGTATGATATCCATTAACTTCATAATGACATTAATGTTTTAGATATCATATGTATAATATATATTCAGTATATACATTTATTTATAATAGTACATAACATTTAGAGGTGAGAAATGAAATGCACCGTTCAAGGAGATGGTAAGCCATACGTTCAGATGAACACTACTTACATTCCTATTTATTATATTTATGGAATTAAAAACATAATGATACATAGTTATATTAAAAATCCAGTATAATATCATATAAAATATTATTAACTCCATCATGTATACATCCTAAATAAGGAATTAACGAGTCATATCAGTTTGAGGGGGCGGTAGTCCGCACTTCCTCTAATGAGATTATCGTATTTACCCAATATAGAAACCATAAAAGAGATCTCTAAATTAAAAAAAACATAATCATAAAAAAAACAAATTATATATTATATACAAATAAATTTCCATCATAATGGAAACCATGAGAGACAGTTGAAGATAATTGAACAATCATTGTTTCTTGAGGCATTTTTTTGCCATCCACAGAAACATTATGTTCTTAACCCATTTGATGGAGGTGTGTGTAAGGGTAGATATAATAATTCTCATAAAAACAACCTAGTATATTTATGATACTAGATTTGTTATAATATAAGGGAATAAAAAGAGTTTAGGGGTTGGAGAAGTAAAATAAAAGAAAACAATTTCAGAGAAACAATTAGCTTTAATTTGGGTAACTAACTTTGGTTTGAACCAAAAGGACTTCTTGAATAGCCTTCTTCCTAAGGTAATGATTCTAGGAGGAAGAGAGAGATGTAAAGAACTTAATTGGGAAGAGTGTGGACGATCCAAAAGGCTTGAGGGGTGTGAGAAATTGGTTAGAAGTGGTCTCATTTTATAAGGGAGAGGAGAGGCTCATTAAGAAAGTGTGAAAACATTATTATATTATAAACATATAATCAGTTTAAAAAGGTCAAAAACAATTAAAGTCAAAGATAATATGACTAATATTTTAAATAAAATCATCTAATAGGAATTTGACAGGTTTTGGATATTATTTTAGTCTTTATAATCTAATTTATTTAAATCACTTATTAACGAAGTAAATACTACATCACTATTGTGTCATAAATAATTTAATTTATTCGATGTATAAAAATTATAAAACAAATACAATGATGTATTAAAGTTTTTTATCTTTCCAATTAATATTTATAGTAAAATATATGACTTATATATCTCTATGTAAAAATTGGTTTACTAAAACATATTTGTTTATGTCATTTTTTCCTTTACATTAATCTAATTAATCTAATGTGTCATTATCTCACCCAAGTGGCTCCATGGGGTCCCAAAATCGACCCAAGGATGACCTAGGTCGTCCATGACTCATCCAATAATGTCAGGACGAGTGTTTAGATAATGTTGTATTATTATAATATTCTTTTTACCTTGAATTTCCCTATTTACCTTTAACTGCGCTAAATAAAAGTCAAAAGTTACTATTCCCCAAAAATTATTTTCATCTCATTGAACCACATATTACTTACTAATAATAACCATGTTTGTCAGATTTTTGAAATTCAATTCACAAGGGTGGTAAAATTTCATTTAAATGAAAAAGTCAGTTTTTTTACTACAACTTAGTGGTTTCAGTATTCATAAAAAATTGATGTTTTTCATAAAAATAAAAAAATCCACACTAAGCTAAATTTGATATTCCAAATTCAAAAATGATGTCTATTTTACCAAATTCAAAACATAGAAGTTGAATTAATTAATTTTATAATTAATTTTTGTTGTCAAAACTAATAGCGTGTTTTTAAGAAACAATATCTATCAAAATATTGACACTTGTTTATATCCAATTTCAAAGTGAAATTCAATCCAATGGATACCATTGGTTAAAATTTTTATAAATATATTCCAATTACACATTAAAACTAATTAAAAAGATAATATAACCATAAAAATAAATTGGATTAAAAGGATGTTTTGAATTAAAATACAGTATTTTTCACTATTCATCAAAAAATGAATTTTATCACAAACATACCAAAAATTTACCCGAAGTACATTTTGATGTCCCGATTCTAAATAAAAATATTTTTTTGTAAAATATAACATATAAAAGTGAAAAAATAGATTTAATGAGGGTTCTCCATTAAAAGGGAAAAATCAACCTTTTAAAGTTAATTATGCTTAAAAATAGATTCATTCACATTTTATGCCTGTATATTTTATTGGATAAATGTAATAACATTTAAAAACATGTATAATCATATTGTAGTTAGTTCTATTCATTGTGGCCAATAAAATGTCTAGGTGTTAACTACCATTTAAAAATAATATTATTATATTATTAGTATGCAACGTAAGATTTCAAAGAACTCATTGTTTCTTATCGGGTAAGACATAAAACATAGCATACCCTTTAAAGTAAAATTAATATTTAAATAAAAAATAATAAAAAATATGAAAATTTATTATTCTTTATTATCCCAGGATGTTACATCCCTCCCCCCTTTTGGAAATTGCGTCCTCGGAATTTTTAAAATTGTGCTTCGCAACTTCATTTAAAGTCCCACATCCGAAAAAGAGTCAGCAAAAATATCACATTAAAATAAAGGAAGAGAAGTAAAAAAGGTCACCTAAGACAACATATACTATTATTCCATGAAAACATGGACATGGAAGAGAAAAAACTGTCATGTTCTGATGGAGAGTGATAGAAAACATGATTATGAGAAAGTTAACCACCAGAAAATCTCAAACCTGTAATGTATCAAATGCTCCTTGATTACCCAGTAGGAAAGGTAAAAAAACAATGTTTTTTTGTTTTATGTTCCTTTTCATAATTTGGAAGATTTTATTTACTACATTGAATACGAACATAAGGAAACATACTTACTTGTCATATATACTTCCATACTTTACTGAATTTCTACATCAAACGTATCTTTTCTCCCAAGGATGAGTATTCAAACTCACTTGGTCACATTAAAATTACTAGAATCAACTTATAGTGTGTCACATAATCCAACAAATTTGAAGTATATATTTCCCATATCTTTATACATCAACCAAAACCAAAACACTTATTACAAGATCAGATAATCCCCAAAAAGGATAATCATTTAAAAAATAAAAACTACTCTTAATATCCAAAATTTTTATAACAATAAAAAAAGTTCAACAAAGGAAATTAAATAAACAATTATCCATAAATTCTTCAAAGTAACCCAAATTGTAATTGAAACCCAAAATTTAATAAGGATTTCACCACATAGTCTTCAAAAAAATCATAACATTTATCTCTAAAAACATCGACTACTCTTAAAGTCTCATACTGATGTGTAATTAATAAAATCACATATTATCTATGATAAGTTAACCATGTCCATAAATAACCCAAAATAATCTTATTCACGATTCATAAAATCATATAACACAAAAAAATAGTCATATTAACTAGGTACTTCACTTAGTCCAGTTGTAGGCGAAACATCCCAGTCGCACTTTGGTTATGAGTTAGATTCCCGTAGCTTTGTCTGACGCGACAGGTTGTCACGCGGTCTGCATGTTGTCATTTTTCAAAAACTATATAATTTTATAACATTCCCAAAAAGGGATAAATTCATAAAATAACCATAAAATATTTTTACCACAAAGTTTATCTAATCCCTTTCATTTTCCATCCCAAAATCTATTAACCTATAGTTGCCTCAAATTCAAAGATCTTATAAACCCAAATGTGTTTTTATAACTATATCCACAAAAGAAAAGATAATTATTCCTTGAATAAAATTTTCAAATACCAACCTTCTTGGTTAAACATAATACAAAAAGTCTTATAATGTAATCCCATCATCAAAAGATCCCTAATAATTTTAATCATTTCACCATCCTAAAAACTATCATAACACTTGAATCCCTTATATGTTGACTTCTCACTCATTCAACGTTCTTCATGATCCATTAACCATTCCTTTACAACTAATTCTAAGATAATTCTTTCCTTCAAAAAATCATGAATCATATCCTTAGATTCAATAATGTCAAAACATATGTTAAGAATTAATCCATACCTTACTTCGGTCATTGTCAATTTCTTCACCCTCAATACGAATGACATTAGGTATTGGTGAACATATATTTTTATGACCCAAGTGATACCATTTAGAAAACATAATCATAGGATATCTGTTTGTATAATGACCATGTACGCCACATTTAAGACACTCAATTGATCCCTCAGAAAGAATATCTTTCCCTTTTCTAGAGTCAACTGGATGCTTCCTTTTTCCGTGGAAGGTTCATGCTTTGGGACCTTCATTTCCACATCTATAGCATCTTCCCATCCCTTTGAAACATTTTTCTTTGTGTTTATTTCCACATCCTTGACACATAGGTTATTGAATATACTTACCATTATTTTTATTACCTGAGCATCTCTGTGGATTTGTTTCTCGCATATATGATTCCTTATTAAAATCACCAAGGTTCAGGTGGTCAATCAGGTTGCCAGATAGTTGGTTCACAATAACCACAAGAGTTCCCATTTCAGCTCCCATTTCATTCAACTTCTCATTCAGAAAACCATCAAAGTTTTCTTTACATTCACTGTTACTTTGGTGCCTTCTAGATCCAGCTATTTACTAAAACCAAAATGGTCAGTGTGAGTATATCAGTAAAATCATCATATAATATATTTTCAGGAGGGTAAATACTAATATATACTTATTCATATTATGTTAAATTCATTTACATTATCAAAAAAATATAAAACTCTTTATAAAATCCTAACCATTATGGTTATGTAACTTATTCCTAAAGAATACCCACACCTCTAAAGTTATCTAAACCAACCTATGAAACCAACTATAAGGACCCAGCCTTAAACATTACATAATCTTGAATTAAATGAATAATTGAAAATGAGTATATTTTCAAGTATAGAGTTTTAGAGAATTAGTACATAACTATTAAATATCAACTTGAATATTACATGTAGACACTACTACTCAGTATCTATTTTTTTAAATAAAAATAATACATAAAAAGAAACATGTCTATTTCCATGTTTTAGACCGCATTACTTTTCTATGATCCCATCCTTGACCCTATTCATATTTAAGTTCTATTGAAAACCTATAAAATAAAAGGTATGTGCTTAAAAAGGATATTAAGGGTTATAAAATAAGTAAATGAATCATTTACCCATCAATAAATACATATCAATGAAACTAATACTTTCCAATAATAACATACCTTACAAAATCATAAGATTTATGGATATCACAAAAAAATCATAAATCATAAAGGTAAGATATGGAATTCAAAACATACTTACATTGTAGCTATCACATATACATAGAGAGTCACATTTGGAATACCCATCATAGTATATTCCATAAATCACTTAGTAGAAACATTAACGTTTACCTCCATCTCATTACCCAATGTAGTGGAGAGCTATCTCGGGATCACCCACCATAGGTTTATCACAGAACCACCCGTATATGTAAAAAATTCCCAATAACCATAAAATATTCTTAAAAAATAAAGAATAAAGGAAATATAACATTTCTACTTTGCAATCACAATATATCATTTCAAAATATTGACACAATCAAGGCTTTATCAAACCATTTTCAAAAGAATTGAAAACATTTAATAATGAAATTTTTTAATCAAAGTGTCCCATAGCACTTTGAAGATTATAAATGAATTATCATTTGAAAACATTAATTATCACATAAATAAATAAATCATAAAAACCATTTTTGGAAACATGGACATTAATGAGAAATTATTTAGAAGAATAAATTTTTAAAACATTTAAAACGATATTTTAGTTAAAGAGTTTTTAACAAAATGAGAGATGATTGAATTCAAATAATTTTGGAATAAAATTTAATAATAACATTATATTATCATGATAATGAAAGTATTCATGATATAATATGCCAAAAGACAGTATATACATTATATAAGACTGAATTTGGGCATAATAACAATGAAGACTCAATAGAAAGAAAACTGAGATGCTATCCCTTATATAAATGGTATCATAAGATTAAGGGTAAATAAATGACATAATTATGTGTGAAAAATATAAATACAACCAATATAAGTAGATATTAAGTGTAAAAAAATCAGAGTCCATTCACACATATTCAATGCATGACATTTTCAAGAAGTTGAAGTTTAACCCAATGAATTGAAATTGGGTAAAGAAGTTCCCTTATAGAAATTCGGCAGCCTAACTGCATCATTTTAAAATTCATAAAATGAGTTGATGAGAGAGAAAAAGGTATCTCTTAACATTGACATAAAATTTAATTAAATTAGGATATTGAAGAACATATCCCAACATATGATGATGTAAATTAAAAGACATAACAAAATTAAGTCTTTTAAAAGAGGAGGGTGAAAGCTTCCCTTGCTGATTTGGTTACATACGAAACATACACAATATGAAAGAAGTATCATACATTGAAGATTTAAATAGCCATAAATTAAAGTATATTACACAAATAGTACAATCATGGTTAGTACATACACCACACAAAAGGAAATAGTGGAAAATTTAGCATGAATCTCACAGGAATAAAATGTGAAATGAAAACCCATACAATGTTGTAATCAATCGAGTACTATGCCCAAAAGCTAATATCCACAAAATGGATCACAGAATACCATGAATATATAGGTAACCGTGATAAAATATATCAAATGGTAGTACACAATACACCACACGCAATGAATAAGTGGAGAACAATGGAAATCTCTCGGAATTCAAAGTGAGATAAGAAATCCCCTACATTGTGTCTGAATTGACCAGTTTGTTCTTTAATCTCCTGAATAATAAAATAAATTTAATTTATACTTGAATAACAAAAATTTTAAAGGTTTTTATTCTTTTTATATTTCTTATTACCATTTTATAAACATTATGTAATCATTTTAGTTAATAACAGTTATTTTGTCGATATATGGTACTTGAGTTAAAAAAGAACACCTTATAATTAAAATATGTTAATGTGGTAAGATATACATTATCATCATAATGATATTAATGATTTAGATATCATATGTATAATATATATACAGTATATACATGTATTTATAATAGTACATAACATTTATAGGTAAGAAATGAAATGCACCGTTCATGGAGACGGTAAGCCGTACGTACGCATGAACGCTGCTTCCATTTATGTTTATTATATTAATGTAATTAAAAACATAATGATACATTGTTATATTATAATTATATTATAATATCATATACAATATTAATAACTCCATCCTTTATATGTCCCACATAAGGCATTAGCGAGTCATTTCACTTTGAAGGGCGGTAGCCCGCACTTCCTCTAATTAGATTATCCTATTTACCCACTATGGAAACCATAAAAGAGTTATATAAATAGAAAAATACAGAATATTAAATAAAACATAAACATAATATATATAATATATTAATATAGTGTCATCATAATGTCCACCATGAGACGTGATAGAAAATAATAGAACAATCATCGTTTCGTGAAGCGTTTGTTTTCCATCCACAGAAACATTATGTTATTCACCCATTAGATGGAGGTGTGCATAAGTGTAGTTAGATTCCTTCTCATAAAAACCTCCTAGTATATTTAATATACTGGTGTTTTTATAAAATAATTTAATAAAAATATTTTAGAGGTTGGATAAGTAAAATAAAAGAAAACAATTTAAGAGAAACTGTCACCTCTAATTTGGGTAACTCTCTTTGATTTGAACCAAAAGGACTTCTTGAAGAGACTTCTGCCAAAGTTAATGATTCTAGGTGGAATATAGGGATGTAAGGAAAATAATTGGGAAGAGTTTGGATGAACCAAAAGGCTTTAGAGGTGTGAGAAATTGGTTAGAATTGGTTTTCTTTTTATAAGGGAGAGGAGGGGCTCTTTAGAAAAGTGTAAAAACATTATTTTATTATAAAAATATATTCCGATTAAAAAAGTCCATAGAAAATTAATTTCAATGATAAGATGACTCATATTAGAAATAAAATCCTCCAATAATAATTGGAATGGTTTTGTATAGTATTTTAGTCTTTTTAATCTTATTTATTTAAATGATTTATTATTGAGGTAAATATTGAATCACTGTTGTGTCATAAATAATTTAATTTATTCTATGTCTAAAAATTATAAAAATATACAATGATGTAGAAATTATTTTTATATTTCCAATGAGTATTTATAGTCGAAAATATGACTTATATTACTCTATGTAAAAATTGGTTTGCTAAAAGATATTTGTTTTTGTAATTTTTGCCTTTACATTTAGTTAATTAATCTAAAGTGTCTTTATCACACCCATGTGGCACAATGGGGTCCAAAAATAGACCCAAATATGAACAATGTCGTCCATGAATCATCCAATAATTTCAGGACAAGTGCTAAGGTAATTTTTTATAATTATAGTATTCTTTTTACCTTGAATTACCATATTTATCTTTAACTACGGTAAATAAAAGTCAAAACATACTGTCAACCAAAAATAATTTTCATCTCATTGAACCAAATTTTTACTTACTAATAATAACCATGTATGTTGGATTTTTAAAATTAAATTCATAAGATTGGTAAAATTTCATTTAAATGAAAAAGATAGCTTTTTAAATACTACTTAGTGGATTCACTAGTCATCAAAAATTGATGTTTTTCATAAAAATACAAAAAAAATCACCCAATACTAAATTTGATATTATGAATTAATAATTGATGTATATTTTACCAAATTCAGAACATAGATGTTTCATTAATTAATTTTATAATCAATTTCCGCTGTCAAAACAATTAGCGTGTTTGTAAGATACAATATATATCAATAAATTGGCACTTATCTATGTCCTATTTCAATGTGAAATTAAATCCAATGACCACCATTGGATGAAATGGTAAAAATATATTTTAATTAAACATTAAAAATAATTTAAAAAATAATATAACCATATAAATAAATTAAAATAAAAGGCAGTTTTGAATTAAAATATACTATTTTTCAATATTAATCAAAAAATGAATTTTATCAGAAAAATACCAAAATATTACCCAATGTAATTATTGATGTCCCGATTCAAAAGATGAATTTTATTTTGTAAAATATAACATATAAAAGTGACCAATACTAGATTTAAATAGGGTTCACCATTTAATGGTTGTAAATCAACCTTTAAAAGAAAAATTTGGTTAAAATTAGATTCCATCACATTTTAAGCCTCTAACATTTTTTCTATAAATGTAAAAACAATTAACAAACAAGTATGATCATATTGTAGTTAGTTCTATTCAGTTTGGCCAATACAATGGCTAGGTTTTAACTACAATTTTAAACAATATTATTATATTATTTCTATGCAACGTAAGATTTTGAAGAAACCTGTTGTTGCATATCTTGTAAGACATTGAACATAGAATCCCCTTTAAAGTAAAATTAATATTTAAATCAAAAATATTAATAAATATGAAAATGTATTATTATTTATTTACCTGGTATTTTACAACTAGAGTAAGGGATATTTTGATTATGATTATTCAGTCATCATGACATATGATAACAAACTAACACCATAACCAACTCTCTGAGTCACCAATATAATGAAGTATAAAGTTCACTAAGATCCCAGGTGGAGGACACATTGTGGGAATTAAGATTTTTTTTTCTAAACAATTAATATTTATAAAGAAAACACCATGTTAATATCCTATAAGAATGAGATTCTAATTTCTATGTGGAATAATAATAATAATTAATTTTCAAGGAATATGAAACATTTGGTTAACAAAATGTATAATAATAATAGTATCCCTATCATATTAAGGAAGATTAAATTTTTTTAGTGTTGGATATGTGGGAATTATAAAATTTAATTTCCACGGGAAAAAACTAATGATGTGAGTCAACATTTTTATACGAGTAATGGTTAGAATATTGATGATAATGTGACTACATAAGACTTATGAAAGGAAGGTTCTATTATGCATAGTTATGTATTTTAAGATGAAGTGAAAACATTAAATTTCTTGTCTATTTGGAATAAATAATTATATTTTAAAATGATTTCATCAAGATATAATAATAATGTGATATATAGGGATAATAATTTAGTACTTATCCATTAAATATTTGGAAGCAAGTGATGACTAGAAATAGTAATCAAGAGAAATTATTCTTCAATATGTTCATATTCTAGAAAATATTTTATATTGGGATGATAACCCTAATTATGCACATGATGTTGATATATTAATAATAAAGGGTTGTTTGTGGGATAATATTCATGTCTCTGAAGTTGTTTAGTTAATAGACGCAATTTTTTTATCTTTTTTGGGATTAAATGATGTGTGGATTAATGGAATATATTATACGACATGTGTTTTTTAAAGCATGAAATTTTTTCTATAATGGTTTAATGATTTTTAAGGAATTAATATATTTTGAATTTAAAAATAGGAGATAAATTATGTTATTTATGTAAAATATTTTCATGTATGTGTATTGGAACTTAGTATCCTTTATTTAAATTTTTTGGTTTTGAAATTAGGACTAACATATTTTATATGAGTCATAAGTTTAACAAATTATGGATTGGATTATGTTTTATTTTTGATATTTTTTTTGTTGATAATAATTCCTAACCATTCATGTTTCAGAAAATATTTACAAACATAAGGAATTAATTGTGGATCTAATGGAATATTAATGTGAAGAAGCCATGAAAAATCCACCTTGGACAACCCTTTAATGGCGTATGAGAAGAACTAAAAATTAGTCTAAGCCCAAAAAACGATGAGATTATTCTTATTAAATTGAAATATTTTCGGAATTATTATCTTTACATGTTTTTATCTGGATATTAAAAAATCAATTAACTCCTGAAAAATTATTTTTCAACAAAAACAATATCTGTTTACATTTCTTAAAGATGAATCAATAGTCTTGTAACCAATCATAAATTTATAATTTTTTTGACTATTGAAATTATACTGACAATGTTTTCTATCCCTAACCATAAAAACATGATATTTAAATTTTTATTATATTAACATATTTTTTAATTACTATAATGTTTTACTATTCTAAAGCCAATTTTTTTACCATTAAATTTATATTTTCCTCTTTTAAGAGAATATTTTGTTAACCCTATTCATTATATGACTTTCCCACAATCTAATTTTTAATTATCATCCATTTTTATTCAAATTAAAATTATACCTTACAAAGATAAAATTTATTAAATGGGTGGATAATGTAAAAACTCATGGATTGTGGAATCTATCATTTTAAATATCATATCTTTGATAGCTTATGTTTCACACAATAATAATCATTAATGAACAATGAAATAATAATATGTTATCGTAATAACCAGCCTGTTAAATTTGATTAAATGAATAATATTTAACACATTAGTAAATAAATACTTTTTAAACTCAATTCTAACAATGTAATTAATTCTTTGGGAATATGGTCATAATTTCTAGTAAAATCCTTCTATTTTTAAAAACATACATTTTCTTCAATAAGATTTTCCATTATTTCCAAGTGTAAAAATTCTAATAAAATTATGAAACTTATTTGTAATTTATTTTATTAAAATAATATACTTTTTTAAATAAAGAAATTAACCTTAACTTATGGTTATTATTTGGAATTTTATTGAAACAATTGATTTTCAATTGAAAAGTAAAAAATACCAATTTTTATACAATAATCATTTTCATTATTTTAAATCTATATAAATGATTTTAATTATATCACAATGTAACATAAGTAATATTTAGTTATAAATAATCATGTTTATTTTATTTTAATATTTTTTATAAATTAATCTGCTATAGTTACATTTTTATGCTTAAAAAAATTATTTTTCATGAAAATTGTTTTACATTACATTTTATAAAATTACAATTAATTTAAATTATAAAAATTATATGTTTTGTGTTTATAAAAATGGATTCAATAATTTTAAATATATATTCCATATTTAGTTAATATGTATAGTATATTTTTTGCCAACTAGAATAGTAACTTTGGTATCCTTCATTACAATTGTTAATGGTAAATTGAGTAATATTGGATAAAAATAAAATGATTAGGGATATATAATGACCCCAATAGATGACCACATTTTAATGTATGAGTATTAACCTTCAATAAGTACTCATTTATTTCAAATATGATAAATAATTTCCATTTTGATGTGATTATTACCTATATAATATTTTATTAATGAAAAGTCAATGATGTCACATTCATGATTTTAATAACTATAAAATTTTTAAAATGTGAAATATCTAGAAGATATATTTGAATGTAAATTTTATTTGTAAAAAAAAAGATATATAATCATTATATTAGATAATTTTTAAATTTAACAGAAGAAATTATTACAATAAAATCTTCCACAACACTACAACAACAATTATTTATTTAAAGGGTAAATCATATATATGATAATAAAAATATTATAATAAATATAATTTGATATAATTAATGTTATCAATGATTTAATTAAATGTCACATTGATATTATGGATGAATTAAAAGATTTTTTTTATTTTATCTCATTTTGTTAAAATATTTTAAATCGTAGTGTAATGAATAATGTCAGAATGGACAATAATGATATTTTAAAATAAATATTTTTTAAATGATCCAATATTACCAAAATAATGATATTAGGATAGATGATCAGGGAAGAGTTTATTGTATCATCCCGTATCTAATTATTTGTTTTTATATTTTGATATTAAATTCATTATCCCTTCAAAAGAAAAAAACTGATTTTTTTTATAGTAAGAGGTAACATAGTTAAATAATGGTTAAAACCAAATAATAAAAGAAAAAATATAGTTAAAACATTTCTAAAAATACTAATGGGGGATATAGACATATAATAATAATATATTATAATTATTAACTATTTGAGCCATTAAAGATAGGAAATTAAATCATATTAAATTAATATTGTAATACATTCCAACTACTACCCACATCTCAATTATAAAAGGAAACACATTCTTGCACTTTAATATCCACATTGAACATTCAAAATTGACCAAAACCATACCATTTACCTTTCTAACTTACTTATAAAAAATCAAGAGATTCTAATATACTCAAAAGTCCAACATTGGTGTCGATAAGAATAGATCTAAAGGATGTTCATTTAAGAAGAGGTAATTATCTTTCCCGACCCCTTCATATTTTTTTCTTCTTATACTTACTATAAAAGTGTTATATAACTTAAAATATAATAAACATTGTACAATATATATATATAGATATTATTATTATTATTAGGAATACATTATTCTACAATTTTTCTATTGTATGATAAATTAATGCCTTGCACGTGTGTGTATGACATACCACCTAAACATAGCAGCGTAATTCATTTTTTCATCACCACTTTATGATGATGGTTATACTGATCCAAATAATGGATATATGTGATTCTTAGGGAATTATTATTATTATTATTTAAAATAATTATATCACCAACTTCCTTACATATTCACCAATGAATAGAATTATATCATCACTTGAGAGTACGTATGACTTACCACATCAAGAATGTGATTTGATTAATTTTTCATATTCAAAAATCAAGAATGATTCGAAAAATGAATATAATGAATAAATACTATATTTATGTGCTTAGTTTATTTATCCAAATTATGGAACTATATCTTATACTAGGAATATAATGACCTGACCTTAAACATTAAATAATCTGAAGTTAAGTCAATAAATTGACATTATTTCACATTTAAGATATTTTCATGTTTAAATATTTATAGAATCTGGACATAACTCATACATAAAAACGTTAATATTATAAAGTAGACACATCAACTCATTATCCATTTTTTGTAAAACATAACACATTTAAAAAGAATCAGTGTCTCGAATCATGTTTAAATATCAAAACTTATTGTTGATCATATCCTTGACTCCATTCATCGTTAAATCCCATTAAAAACATTTCAAAACATGGGATGAGAAAAAATGATCATTAAAGGATACATTGAGAATAAAAACTATTAGTCCGATTAAAATATGTAACACATGATTACATTATCATAATGTAATAATTTTTTTCCTTAATAATTAGTAAATACACTTCACTAAATATAAGATAATTTCTTACCCTTTTTGTAATGAAAATGTTACCCTAAAACCCATAAAAGTAACAAAAGTAACTTGTTAAATAATCATAATTAAATGGAATAATCATACGATTGATGTCCACATTTATCACTAAATATAATAGTCATATGTATGAAATCCATACCCAATGCACTAGAGTTTTAAACATAACCACATATCCATGTTTTATCACAGAACCAACCTACATTGGTTTATCATGTAACCACCTGACATTGGTTTAACATGTAATCACCCATCAAATGGTAAAGTACAATTATCAAATCACAACACATAAAAGATTCTAATAATCAAAATTTCACACAAAATGTGTAATTTGTAATCACATTAAATCATTTCAAGATAATTTTATAATCAAACAATTATTAAAACAATTTTCAATACCATAATATATAAAAAATAATATAGTATTTATTTTTATTTTAAAAAGAATGTGTCTTGTAGGGTAATCCAAATTTAATATTATGGTCTTTGTGGTTGAAAAGTTGTTGTCACTACGTATGTTAAAAAAATATCTTTTGTCCTTTAGTAAAATGATTGGTAGAAATAATTTTTTTAAAACATTTATTTAATGAAAATGTCAAAGGGATTTTTTATACACCATATAAAACATGGTGGTGTATTACATACAAATATGACTCAATAAAATGAGATTGAGAGAAAGTCCCTTATAAAGTTCACATTATAAAAACATTTGATAGAAAATAAAAAGATCCAAATTTAAACCATACATTTAAATATAAATAAATTCTTAAAAAACATTTTTAAAACATGAAAAATATAATGATTATAAAAACAAATCATGAAAACATTATGACGAGTAATTGAGTTAAATGTCCCTTACCACATCAGAAATACCAGAATAATAATAAATAAATGATAAAATTCAACCAAAATTATAATTTCATGAGAATAATTATATTAATGTTCTAATATGAAAAATATAATTATATACAACGTAAAAGGTAATTGGTTCATAACCATAAATAAGACTCAATGGAATTTAAAATGACATGAAATCTTTTACAATTTGTCTAATTTGTCATGTATGTTCATTTTTATTCCATAATAATAAACTTATGTTAATTTCTTCTTAATTAAGAACCTTTTTACTTTTTATTAATTCTTTTATATCACTTATTATCATGTTAAAAAAATACATAATTCATTATTTTTATATCAGACGTTTTGTTGATACACGGTACTTGAGTAGAAATTGAACCTGGCTTGATGTCACTAGTCCATGTAATCATAAGTCATTATTCTCAAAATTATTATAAATGAAATAATAATCATTTTAATACATCAATTATAACATTTAATTCAAATAATACATTTATCGTATTAAAAATGAAAAATGTTATAATCCAAGAGATGGTCAGCCATATGTACACAAGAGTAGTGATTCAATTTTTCATTGACCATTATGTAATTAAGGTAATTATTATTTTTTCTTTAAGGAATAATAATAATATAATTAATTTAATAATAATAATTTAAATAAAATTACATATATAAAACATGTGATGTGTTGAATAAAAACAATTTACATTGCTTTAGGTTGTAGATAATTCACACGTACGAACATACGAAATTATCGTTTTTTATTTTCATCGAAATTAATAACATAATTGAAATATAATTCTTTTAAAATGTTATATTTTTCATTAATATCATAACTAAAAATTTATTCTATCATTAAATATTGTTTTTATAAAGGGTAAAAAAATGTATTATATCTGTTCGCGAGGTGGTAGACTGTCATACATACGAATGAAATGTTCATTTCCCATTTGATGAAATTAGAGACGAATTTACGAGATTTTATTATCATAATAAAATATTTTTATATTAAGGATAATGGAGTAATTATTTCGTCTTGGAATAATGATATTAAATGCAAGTGGTAGAATAAATAATTTAGATACAACTAAAAATTAAACCTCTTCTTCGGTTGATCATCTTTGAAGAACACATTAACAGCTCAAAAGAGGATGTTCTTCTTAAATTAAGGACTCAAGAATGTGGGGAGTTATTCTAGGAAGGGTTCTGGGTAGATATTGTATAATCCCAATGCTTTGTAATTTTTTGTAATAGAGAGTAATTATTTCATTTTTATAAGAGAGGGGAGGGGAACCCATAGAATCTCATAAAATATTAAATTAAGAGAAATTAAAATTCGGTTCGAAATGGTAAATAATCATTTATTTCGAATTTAAAACAATTTGGGGTGGAATAAAAATATTTCAATTATAAATAGACATGTTTTGATAATTTATTATTCCTTATCTTTTTGGTTTAACTATTTTTTGCCCTTTTTAATCATATCAGGATATCATGTACTTTACAATTTTTGGATCTATGTAATTACCTTTACATTTATATATATCCTAATAAGTGAAATATGTAAAATATAAGGAATAATCCTAACTATATGTATGAATCATATATTTAAAAGAATTTTATAACATTTAATAAACTATGATATATTTTAAAATATTAATAGTGTCACTTATGACACTATTCATTAGTTGGCTTTTAATAAATATCCTTACAATAGTTCATGTTTGAACAAACTCATTTATATAATCTCTAAAATTTGAAATATATCCATAAAACTCGTTTATGAACAAAATTATGTCAAGTAATATATATATATATATATTATAATCATATATTTGATTCTTTCATTAATTAATAATTATTACATCATATTTGTGCCATAATTAAATATTAGTATTAAAAGTATGAAAAATATAAATAAATTATCATGATTTAGGAAATATTTATTTCCTTCCAATTACTATTTATTGTTGATTAAACCCATGGTATAACACCATTTTAATATAAATTACTTTTTAGAAACAAAAGTGTAACAAAAATGGCTATTCGTCGAATATAAAATTATAAAAAAATTAATGTTTTCTAATTGGATCCACGTGGTCCAAAATCTACCCAAGGATGATAATGGTCTGGATACAATCATGAAATAAAATTAATAAATGTTTTTGTGTAGTTTTATATCATTATACTATTAATTTTACTTTTGATTGCCCGATTTATCTTTAATTGTTGTAGTAAAAGTTAATACCAAAGATACTATTCATAATTTTTCAAAAAGGATCCTATTAAAATATTTTGGAAGAAATGATTAAAAAAGTTAAATCTATTTTTCCAAATATAAAATAAATAATTTTTAGAAACTAATTAAAAATTAATAATCATTGTCAAAATGAGAATACATGATGCTTTATAGTAAAAACCATCAAACCATTGACATGCAATATCTAATTTCAATGTGAAAATATTTCCAATGAAAAAAATTGTATTAAATGGTAAAAACATAATTTAATTATACTTTAATGAAAATTAATAGAATAATAAAACTATATAAAAAAGTTAGATGAAAAATCTATTTTTAATTAAAATGTTATATTTTTTACTCTTCATTAAAATATTAATTAAATAAAAACATAAAAAAAATTCATCCACAATAAATTTAAATATACCACATCCAATGAATATGTATATTTTGTCAAATGAAATTTATAAATGTGAAAAAGAGAGATTTAAGAAGTGTTCTCCACTTAATGGTGGTAGAACTATTTTTTTGAAGAAATAGAGTATTTTATGATTAAAATTGAATGTATTATCATTTTAAGTCTCTATAATATAATGATGATTGTAGAAAAATTTTACATACATGAATAAAAATAATATATTTAGTTCTATTTACATCCATCTATAAAATGGCTATTAATTAACTACCATTTAAAATAATAATATTAATAATATATTATTTTTCATTATAACTTAGTATTGTGTGCAATGTAATATTTCAGAGAAACCCACTATTGTGTTTCAGGTACACTATTAAAAATTGACTCCTCATTAACGTAAAATTAATATCCAATTCATAAATATTTATATATATCAAAAATTCATATTCTATAATTACCTAGGATGTTACATCCTTCCCCCATTTTAGAAATTGCATCCTCGTAATTTTAAATTTGGACATAGTAATTGAGGACTCGATTTTCAAAATAACTTTTCTTATATCCCACATTAAAAAATGGATTAAAAATCATATAAATTAAATGATATATAGTGAAGTATAAAGGAAAACTAAGAAGAAAAATACTAGGTTCCTTGTAGGAAAACATGGACATGGAATAGAAAACTAATCATCATGTTCTGATAGAGTGTTATATAAAACATGATCAGGATAATGTTAATAATCAGAAAACCAAAAACATATATTTGGTTAAATTGTTTTTGATTTCATAGTTGGAAAAGTAAATGAATATTTTTCTATAAAATCATTTTGACAAGTTGGGGAATAATTTTACTACTTATAATAAAGAAATAATAATATATACCTACTTGATAAGTAGAGTTTCATCCACTAATCTAATTCCACCACAAACTAATTTTATTTCAAAAAATGAGTATTCATGTTTATTTTTTCATCCCTGAAACACTAGAATCAACTTATAGAGAATCACATAATCCAGAAATGACTAACTTCAAATTTACCCTTTCTTGAAACATTATCAAAAACCAGTATGGTTAGTACAAGGTAATATAATTCTCTAAAATTAATAAACAGTTATATGATGAAAAACCACATTAATTTTAAAAAATTAACATTAATATAAAATGTTTAAAAATTACCATTCCACAATTAAATACCCTCGAAATTCCCCAACATTATCCAAACTAATATTTAAATTCAAAATTTAGAATGATTTTATAACATAGTCTTCCAAGATAATCATAACATTTATCTAAAAATAAATTTCACCACTATTAAAGTATAATTAGGAAAATTAATTATCCAAATAACATATTCTCTATGATATGTTGGTCAATTCAATAAAAAACACAATTCACATAATTCCAAAATTAAAATAACAGATTCATTCAAAATAAAATTCATCCATTACTCTATATAATACTATAATATTCTAATTTCCATAGTCATATAAAGTCCGTAAAATATTGAGCATATTCCAAAATAACATTTATCATGTAATCCCAAAATAATTTTCTAATACTAAGGATATCTATTTTATATGTTAGAAAAATAAAATTATTCATGTTCCATAAACTCATTGAACTAATAATAATGACTTACTAACAAGGTACTTCTTATAGGCTAGTAGTAGGAAATGCACCCTTATCCCTCTTTAGTTGTCAGTTTGATCCCTAAGGCTTTGCCTTACGCGATGGGTAGTAACCCATCCAGTGGGGTGTCATTTTTCAAAAACTAAATAATTCTTATAATATTCCAAATATATTTCATGTTCTAAAAAATACCCATAACATGTTTTAACCTCAATTGTAATTTCAAACCTCACATTTTCCACCAATAAACTAACAATACTTAATTTCCTCAAATGTGAATTTCTCCAAAAATATCATCTCTCATCTTAATATTTAATAACGTAATTCCTAAAAAGAAGTTTATAAGACAATGAACATATTATTAGAATTAATATTTTAAACCGATGATGATATCCCAAACACATAAGATAATATCCTAATCTATGATGTTGTCTAAAATATCCCATGACACCAACTATAAGGACCCAATCATAAACATTATATAATAGTTAGCTAAGTTAATAATTTTACAATATTTCATGTTTACATAATTAGAGAATTAGGCCATAAATTATATTTAAAATACATAATGTTATGAACTTTACACTTCTACTCACTATAAATTTTTTTTAAAAACCCAAAAAATTATAAAGAAACATTGTATCATTTCATATTTAAACATAATAACATTTCCATGATCCCATCATTGACTCTATTCTTACATAAATCCTATTAAAATATTTTAAATTCCTGGGATAAGTATAAAAATCATAGTAATGGATACACTAAGAATGAAAACTATTTGTCCTACGAAAACATGTAATCCCGGAATACATTATCATAATATAATACATATTACCATTAAAAAGTAGTAAATTTAATAACTAAATATAATCTCATTGCATACCCATATTGTATCAATAATATTATCATAAAACTTATAATAAACAATATATACTATATAATGGTAACATGGGACATAATCGTACCAAAATAAAATAACCATATGGTTGACTTCCACACATATCATTAAATAGAATATCTATATGGCCGACTTCCATCTCAAATGAATTGGAGGTTATAATGCAACAACTAACCCTTTGGTTATCATAAACCAACAATTTTTTTACATCACATAACCAACCATATTTGGTTTATCAGGTAACCACCCATGAAATTTCCATGTACTATTATATAATCATCACACATGAAAGACTAAAATTATTAGCATTTCCTTCATAAAATTTCAATTTCAATAACAGGTAACCAATTCATGGAATTTGAATAATAAAATCATTATCAAATCAATTTTAAATACCCAAATATATAAAATATTAATACGTTATTCATTTTTTTTAAAAAATTTCTTGTATCAAAATCAAAATAAAAAATAATGGTCATATTGGTGGAAAACTCTTTGTCACTGCATATGATATAAAAATTACATATTTCATTTTTTAAATTCTACATTGAAAAATATTCTATTACAAATACTTTGAATGAAATTAAATGTCAAGGGGGATAATTAAACACTATATAAAAAAGGTTGTGTATAGTATCAAAATATAATTCTACAAAAGGAGATTAAGATGATGCCCCTTACAAGGATCCCATTAAGAAACCATTTTAGATAATTTAAAAGATAAAATTTTTAAATAATTATTCTCATATAAATATATATATATAAATTATTTTTTCAAAATAGACAGAAAATAGAATGATTAGAAAAATAAATCATGATAACTTTTTGATGATGTTTTGAGTTAAATTTCCCTTACGATTTGAGAAATAATTAAATAATAATAAATAAATATTAACATTACAAATTTATAATATCTTTAGAATAATTATTTTCATGATATAATATGTCCATGGGGATTATATACACCACATAATAGTGATTTTTTAAAACAAAAAAAATGTCACATTGGATTGCAAATTAGGACGAAATCTCTTACCTTATGTCTGATTCATCATCAATGTTTATTGTTCTTCCTGAATAATAAACATATGTTAATTTATACTTGTTTGATTAATATTTTCATTTTTATTATTTCTGTTTTATCAATTATAACGATTTCATAAAAATTATAATATTCATTAATCTCATATTGGACATTTTGTCCATATTCAGTACATGAGTTGAAAATGGAGATTGTTTGATGTTTCTAGTGCATGTGGACATAATTGTATCATCTACAAAAATAAATCATGACATAATAAAAATATTTATACATCAAATGTACTTTTTAAATAAAAACATTCATTTATAGTATGAAAAATGAAAAGCGTTATAATAACATAGACAATAGTCCATACATATACATGAGTAACGTTTCCATTATTCAATTATCAAAATGAAAATAAGGTAATTTTTAATTTAATTATCCTTAATATTCATAATATAATTAAAATCATAGTAATTTTTAAAATATACTTATATATATATATATATCATATAAGTGATGTGGTGAATAAAAATGATTCCCATCGCTTCATGGAGGTGATAATTCAACGTACTCAAGAACGACATTATAATTTTCATATGCATTGAATGAAAGAACATAATATAAATATTTTACTTTTAAAGTGATAAATATTTAAATAATATTGTATTTTGAAAATAATTACATCATTATAACCAGATTTTACAGACATTAATGATGAATGAGAAATATCGGTTCACGGTGTGGTAGTTTTCTGCACACAGAAGGGACATGTACTTTTCCATTTAATGATACTTGATATGGATTTAGTTGATAATTTCAACATACTAACATATCTATATATTCATGATACTATATTTTTTAGTTCATCGTATATGAATGATATTTAATGGACGTGGAAGAATAAATAAAATATAATCACATAAAAATGATACCTCTTCTTTGGTTGATCACCTTCAATGAACTCCATAACACATCAAAATAAGGTTTTATAACTAAATTAACGCCTAGAAAATGTGAGGATTGATTATAGGAAGGTTATTTTTTATATCATGGATAATTAAAAAGGCTTTTGATGGTTGTGTAATATAGTGGAATGAGTTCCTTTTTATAGGAGAGGGGTGGGGAATCCTTGGAAACTCTTAAAATATAAAATTAATATAAATTAAAGCTTAGTTCCAAAAGGTCCCAAAATCATTTATTTAGAATATATGATTATTTTTCTTGTAATAACCATTATTAAATAAAAACTATTCATGTTTTTAATATTTTTTTAATCACTATCTTTTTTGTTTAACATTTATTTTACACATTTGAATCTTATCGTGATATAATGAACTTTACACTATGTGGGTTAATTAAATTACCATAACATGTCAAAAAATCGACAAAAGTATAATTTATGATATATTAGGAATTATAAAATCCATTTGGACATATCATATATCTTCAAGAATATTATAATATTTAATAAAAATAGTAATATTTGTTAATACCAATTGTGTCAATTATGACACAATTCATTTGTGGACTTTTAATAAATATTATATCAGTAATATAAGTTCGAACCAAATCCTTTCAATCATCACAAACATTTCAAATATATCTGAAAAATATTTTATGAAATAAATTTTTCCGAATAATATTTATAAGATCATTTATTTGATTCTTTCTTAAATTAATAAATTACTACATCATCTTTGTGTCATTATAAAATTTATTTATTTAATTTATAAAAAATATTAATAAATTATAACGGTTTAATTAATTTTTATAGATTTAGAATAAAAATTTATAGTTGAATATATCCTTTATTTAACTTCATATATAAATAATTTACTTCTTAAATACAAAAGTGTGACAAAAATGACTACTCATTGAATATAATATTATAAATTTATTAATGTCATCCATGTGGCTCCATGAGGTATTAGAATAGACCCACGAATGATCATTGTATATATAATATAATAAAATTATATTATAAAATGTGTTAGGGTAGTATTATTTAATTATAATATTTTTTTACATTTTATAACCTGATTGACCTTTAACCGTGGTAATATACATTTTTACTAAAGTTAATATTCATAATTTCCAAAAAATAAAATATAACTATTTAAATCATTGGAACCTTATGATTCTAAATATGGAAACAATTTTTCAAATTCAAAACAAACAATTATAAAAACATAATTTCAAATTAATCCCAATTTTAAAAATTAGAAAAATGGTTCTGTTAAAGTAAAAATTATCAAGAGGTTAACATGTGTTTATATCTAATTTTAATATGAAATTTACATGAATGATAATAATTGTTTAAATTGATAAAATATTAATCTAATTATACTTTAAAATAAATTAAAATAATAATGTATTTATATAAATAAGATAAATTAAAAATAAATTTTGAAATAAAATGCTATATTTTTTTACTATTCATTACAATATGAATTTAATGAGAAAAATTAAAAAAAAACCAAAATAAATTTTTATGTCCCGCTTATAAATAAGATTTATATTTTTTAAATTTAGCATATAAATGTTACATGAACATGATTTAATAAATGGTTCTCTATAAAGAGGCCATAAAACTACTTTTTTTTGGAAAAAATATAGTATTTTATTGTTAAAATAGATTTCTTCTCAAATTAAGCCCCAAAAATTTGTTGATGAAAGTAAATTTTTTACCAAATATGCATGAAAATAATATTGTTAGTTTTTTTCATGACATCCAATACAATTAATAGAAATTAACAACTATTTAAAATAATAATAGTAATAATGTGTTAATTTTTTTATAACCCTATCTTGTGAGCAATGTATGATTTTGGAGAAACTCATTGATACGTGTTGGGTAAACTATCGGAAATAGAATCCCATTTAATGTAAAATTAATATCTTATTCATAAATATTAATAGATATCAAAATGTTTTATTCTATAATTACATGGGATGCTACATGGAACCTTGACATAAAATACGCAACCTGCATAGGAAAATGAATAACCTAAAACTAGAAACAAGTGTTTTAAACAATATTCATAATGAACTAGTGATAAGATTACAAAAAGGATAATAAATGATATTAAAAGATTTATTTTGGTTTCTATATAAAATAACAATATTCCATAAACCATTATATATGAGGTAACAGATGGTTAAATCAATGAAAATCTCAGAGTAAGGGATTTCATAACTAAATTTTTATTCATATGGTCAAACACATATTTCAATGATTGTTTCATGCTATGTTATGTATGAAATTCCATATTATTTAGTTATTGGGAATTCCCCAGTATTTTTTATGTATTTTTTGGAGATAGACATAATGGATTCATTTAATTAACAATATGATCATTTTAAAGGACTTCGTGTCAGTTTTTTTAGTGGGTCACATTTTACGTTATGCTCTTATTATTTTTATCTATGTTGTACATATATCCCCTTTGACATGATATATCACTAATTTATTTATTATCATAATATTATAATTATTACAAAATGACATTATATTTTTTATGAATACAATTTAGCTAATTACAAAGTGGTAAAGGTCTATTTCACAATTTAATTATTATTCAATATTTTTTAATTTTAAGACTTTTTTAAGAATAATTATCTATAATATAATTTTTTTTCTATAAAAAATTCAACTTTTTTAATAATTTTTAATATTTCATTAAATTAACTTTGTAACGCCCCGACCACAACTTCCCAGAGTCGGTTCATTACTTCATAACATTGGCAGGATCACAAAAGATCAGGTCTCAAAAGACAGATTAGTTTAGTATCCTTGGAAACACTAGATACATTCATAAATGTTACATTAAATCATAAAGTGAAAAAATAATAACAAAGTCTTCATAGTCCACACTCATATCCTCTTCTGACTATCCCTATAGCTCATTCATAAAATACTTCTTTACATCCTGGAAAATATTAAAACATTGAAAGGGGTGAGCTCAGATGCTCAGTAAGGATAACAATATTGTCGAAGCTTTCATAAATAAACATAAAAATTTAAGGCAATGTATAACTAAAACAAAAGCCTTTTAAACTTGATCATCAACATAATATGGAAAAAGTAAAATGAGATAATGCCATTCACTTCTTCAAATAGATATTCTACTGGTCGAATAATCACATGAAATATCAATAACCACTTTCATAATGAGGGAATGTATAATGCCAGACATTCTGAAACATTTTGTCAAGGCCTCAGCCAAGACGTCTAAAATGATTAAGGCCTCGGCCAAAACCATAAATCAAACTGGGAAAGGGCCTCGGCCAATTCCACGTCTAGATGTCTCATGAGACCTACCGATGCATCGAGGAGCTATAGCGGGCTCCACCCGTCACTTATTAAGTCCAATACATTCCTCATATGAATAGGTTTAAACATATCATAAACCATAACATAATCGTATCACATAAAACATGCATAAAGGAAACATAACATTTCCACATTTCAATCACAAGATATCAATACAACACATTGATATAATAAAAATGCTTTCAAAACCATTTTCAATACCAAAACAAAAGAAAGTTAAAACTTTGTATTTATTTTTCATTAAAAAGAATGATGGATTGTAGAGGAAGCCGAAACTCAAATAATTGTCACGGCGGCGGAGAAGTCGTTATCACCGCATAAGTACGAAAAGAAAAACATTCCCTTTTGTCTTTTAGCAAAACGCTTCGTATAAAAATATTACTTTTGAATAAACGTAAAAGTCAAAGGGGTTTATACACTGTACAAAAGAAATTTGTGTATAAAACAAAATATGCCTCAATGAATGGGGATTGAGACGAAGTCCCTTAAAAAGATAAATTTTAAATAAAATATATCTATTATGTGTATTCACTATATTTACACATAAAGAAAGTATAAATACAATATACAACATAATAATATCATTACATAATTTGAAAGTAGGAGACTAACCCAAAGAATGGAAGTTGGGTTATGAAATTCCCTTACCACATGTCTGACTTGACTCACCTGTTCTTTAACCTCCTAAATAATAAACTAGAGTTAATATATACCTTATTAAGAACCATTTTCAATTTCATTATCCTTTTTATATCACTTATTACAATGATATGAACATTCTGTAATTATTTAAGTTAATAACGGTCGTTTTGTCGATCTTAGGTACTTGAGTCAAAAAAACTTCTTATAATTACAAGTTGTTCATGTGGTAAAATATCCATTATATCCATAATTATATTCATGATTTAGATATTATATATATCATATATATACAGTATATACATTCATTTATAATATTACGTAACATTTAGAGGTAAGAAATGAAATGCACCGTTCATGGAGATGGTAAGCCGTACGTACACATGAACACTACTTTCATTTCTATTTCGTATTTAATGGAATGAAATAATAATGATATAAATTTATTCCAGTTTAATATAGTGTATAATACCATTTACTCCATCCTTTATGCATCCCACATATGACATTAACGATTCAAATCACTTTGAGGGGGCGGTAGTCCGCACTTCTTAAAATGAAATTATAGTGTTTACCCATAATGGAAATCATAAAGTATGCCATAAATGAGAAATACAGAAGCATAAGTAAAACATAAACATATTATATATCATATATAAATATAGTGAAATATTAATGGCCACCTTTGAAGGTGTTATATGAGTGTTGAACAATCATCGTTTCGTGAGGCAGAAATTCGCCATCCACAGAAACTGTATGTTCTTTAACCATTAGATGTAGGTGTGTGTAAGTGTAGCTTGAATCCTTCTTATAACAACATCCTAGTATATTGATTATACTGGTGTTGTTACAAAATAAATGAATAAAAAGAGTGTATGGGGTTGGAGAAGAAAAATAAAACAAAACAACATTAGAGAAGACATTACCTCAAAATCTGGTAACTCTTTTTGATTTGAGCCAAAGGCTTCCTTTGGAAGAGTTCTTCCCAAAGTGAGGCTTCTAGGAGTAAGGGGGGAACGTTTAGAGAGTATTCGGGAAGATTTTTGCCAAGAAAATTGCATGAAAGTGTGAATGAGGTGGTAGAGGTGGGGGCCTTTTATAAGTGGAGAGGAGGGGCACTCTTGGAAAGTAAGGAAAGTTTACATTATTATACAATGATTTTCGGATTCTAAAGGTACCACACTTATATAATTCTAGGATAAGGTGATAAGGATTCTAAATATACCCATTCAATAGACTTTGGACATGTGTAAGCCTTGGATTGTACATTATATTTTCATTTTATTAAAATCGTTAAATAATGAGGTCATAGCTGCATCATAATGATGTCATAAATAATTTAATTTATTTAATGTCTAAAAATTAAAAAAAATACAATGATGTAGGAAATCTATATATCTTTCCAATTATTATTTATAGTCAAAAATTTGACTTGTATAACCCCATGTAAAAATTGTTTTAGTAAAACATTTCATGTTTGTGTCATTTTTTACATTAACATTAAATAAAAGGTATTTTTGTCATTTTCCAACTAAAGTGGCTCCATGGGGTCCCCATGTTGACCCATTGATTGTCTTGGTCGGCCATGGCATATCCAATGAGGGTAGGAAATGTTTCAAGCTCATATCATATTATTAAAACAATATTTTTACCTTAAACTACACTAATTACCTCTAATCGCGATTAAGAACTTAAAAGCTACTATTCACAAAAAATTATTTTAATCTCATTGAACCACATTTTACTTCTTAATGACAACCATGTATGTCGGATTTTTGAAAATCAGAACACAGAAGTGGTAATATTTCATTTAAACGAAAAATCAGTTATTTAACTACCACTTAGTGGTTTCACTATTCATCAAAAAATGATGTTTTTCAGAACAATGCCAAAATTACACCCTAAGCTATAATTGATATTCCAAATTCAAAAATGATGTCTATTTTAAAAAATTCCAAACATATATGTTGCATTAATTAATTTTATAATTAATTCCCACTGTCACGACAGATAGCATGTTTTTAAGAAACAATTTATATCAAAAGATTGACAATTGTTTATGTCCAATTTTAATGTTAAATTAATTCTAATGACCACCATTGGATAAAATGGTAAAAATATATTCTAATTATACTTTAAAACCACTAAATAGTATAATTTATCACTATAAATTATTTTGATTAAAAAATTTGTTTTTAAGTATTTTTCACTATTCATAAAAAATTAGAAGTTCTCAGAAAAATACCCAAAATTCAACATAGGCTAATTTCGATATTCCGAATCCAAATATGAAGTCCATTTTGAAATATAAAATTTCTATAATTTTAAAAAGTTGGTATTACTATTCATAATGGCTACTTTGATTAGTCGCGGTGTTTTAGAACTCGAAGTTTTGTACAATGCAAGCTATTGCATTATTGAATGAGAAGCGTATCATGGAAGCTTGGGGTGTTACACACTTGAAAACAATATTTAATTTTTTTTAAAATGATTTATAAGGAATTTATTTTTAGTTTTCTAAAAAAGGTATTTTATTGAATTTAATAATAAAATATGAAGAGAATGATTTTTTATGAATGATGAGAATATACCGCATTCATGAAGACTTATTTTATCTAAGGTAACATCAAAATTTACAATTTTATTTTCATATTAAATTATATGTATATTATTTTACATGTTTTTAAATTTTCAAAAATTATTTTTGAATGTAAAAAATAAAATTTTACAAAGGATATTTTCCATTAATACATTTAATTTATTTTCATATATGTAACCGTCCATTTTCATATCTTATTTTAAAAATAAACTCTAATGATATGATTCATAGTATTTTTAATTTTTTTTTGTTTATAACCATTTTAATAGGGGATGAATTGATGTTTTTTATGACTTGTTTTTTCATTATGGAAGAAAAATGAATTTAATAAGGCATGTTGATTTAGATGTATTCTTTACTCATGTAATGAATGCATTAGACTTATTATGTTATGGGAGGGGCCCAATATGTCACATCGATGAACTATTGGGTCTCAAACTTATTTTATATTAGATATAGAATTTGAGTTTCAAATAAGTTTTTAGTTAACCCATACCACAAAACACTTCAGTATTTTGTGATGTAATTCCTTAAATATTATGAAATTTATAAAATTAAACCACCAACTCTGGGAAAATGGGTCCCGCATATTTACATATTAAATATTATGTATAAAAAAAATTATAAATCTCATAAATAAAATTATTTCCCTAATGATAACATTTTTTTGTTAAGATGATTCCTTCTAGTGTCACCCATTGAATTAAAATCAGATAAAATCGATATTGTGAAACAAAAATTGTGTATTAAATCTTAAGAATATAATTTCTGAAATATCCAAATTTATGAAAACGTCTTATCTTCATATCACACTATAGATTCATCCAACATCACTTCTGGTGTTCCATAGTCATTTTTAGGTTATACACTCTTCTTTACCAAAACCATATATCCATAAAAAACTAAACCATTCTATGATACAAACTATTATGGATGATGAATAAACTACATACAAATTATTTATATTTTATGAGTTTAGAATATTAATAAAATAAATATCAGATTAACAAAAAGTATTAATATAATAAGAGATATAAACAGAAACAACAAATGTTTTATTAATATTTATCATGTCAAGCATAATTCATTACATAAGATTCCATTATAGACACATCACACATATAATCATCCATCAAAACATATTGAAAGTAAACATATGAAAACATTTTCTATGATTTTTATTAAGTGTAAAAACAGTAGATATCAATCATTTGGGAATATAATATGACCATACAATTATGATAACATAATATTTTGTATATTCTCAATATAAAATATTCATACCATGCAATTCAGAGATCATAAACATTAATGTTGACTAATATATAGAATCCTTATCAATAATGGTGTTATATCTATAATCATCATTCATGATTCATTACATATTTTTATGTAATTATAATATGATCATTTAAGAATCTTATACACATATAAAATCAAATTAATCACAATTCATTATCTTGTTATAGGCGGTATAACAGGATCATACCCATGTATTAAAATGTGGACACATCCATTTTTTAATGTGTCCATGTATAATCATATTATCATAGATAGAATAAATCACACTCCCATAACAAAATAAAAACAGAGCAATTAAATTAATTAACCACACATATAATCATCATCCCCAGAGATATAAAAATGTAATTAAAAAATAAATATGATGGATATTATATACACAATTAGTAGATAATAAAAAACATTCCTAGGTAAACACATGTTCAGAAATCATTCATCAAAGAATCATATAATAACTATTTCTAAATAGACGAGTTTTATAAACATATCAACATCTTAATAATAAGAAAATTATTTCATAAAAGGATGTTATAATTAAATTACATACTTTTAGTGCATATGTAACATTAAACGATGTTATCAAAGGGGAAAAATTTGATTACATTGTCACTAGTCTATTTAATGAGGTAAATACAGTTTTTTGAAAATTTAATTAATATAAAAAATTAACTATATATTTTTGGAAAATGTTTTCAAATAAATGAAAATGGAAAAATATAACGGTTGAATAAAATAACAGATATTCTATAATAGTGGGAGTGTTTTTTTCATTTGGTAATTAATAAAATGGTTATTTTAAACACCGAATTGATAAAAAAATTAATTCTATTGGAAATGAGTATATTATACTTTTAAACCATTTCATAAAAAGTAAAAAAATTACAAATGAATTTTAAAAATAATTTCTAATAGGGAATGAAATTCAGAAAAAACATCCGTAAACATGGATATCTACAAAAATATATTTCTTATCCAAAGTGAAAAAATAAAAACATCTTTTTCTAATGAAATTTTAGAAACCATTTTAGTATAATATAAATAAAAATGGAACAAAAACATTTTAATTCAATATATAAACATATTTTAAGAAATAGTAATTTTTTATCTAATTAACATATCATATTATTTCTTCAATGCATATACCAACACAAATAATGATTATTAAAATTTTCATTGAAACATAATCAACTTACCTCATGTATCAATTTGTTTCAAACAAGTTCAGAGGTCAAATACATGGTAGGTCCGGGGGAGTGGAACAAATGAAATAAAATCTGAAAACGTGGAGGCTCGAAAGGAGGACCTCCTCAACTAACCACCACAGGTACAATAAGGACAGAACCACTAAAATGTGCCCTATAGGTCAAGTTCAGATATCAAATATAATAAATATATATTTCTGTAAATTTATTATTAAAAAATGTTCTTGTTGAAAATAATATGTTCCATTCCTTAAATATATATCACTGTAATATTATTTAAAACTATATTTTCCAAAGGAAATGTTGGTATAAACTGATTTTTTCCCTAGAATGTTCCAGTTTGATGGTTTATATAATTGAACCATGGCCATGATTCCATCATATAAAAATTTTAAATCATTAAATATTTTTCAACCTTATTAATTTTATAAATTTTAATAAATTACCATAAAATTATGGGATATAAAATCAATGACATCACTTCATGGATATGGTTTTCCTTACATGCACATTAATTTTTTTTTACCTTTTCGATGGTTGGAAAAAATGAGTTTTTAATAGTAATTCATTATACAATATAAAATATTATTTAATAAGATTAATATATAATAATTTAGTATATAATAATTTGTTGTGTCTTTATTATCATCAATAAAAAAATTAATTGAATAAAATCATATTTCTTCATAGAGTTAGTAGTTCACATGTACAAAGGAGTGGTATTAAAATTTAAAAATTCATGCGAAAGATAAAATTTAGTAAATATATTATAATTATATGAATAATAAAATCATAATTATCCTATATAAATATTTAATACATCATGAAAACTAACCATGAATTGTAGTTCGGGAAACTGAATCAAATCACAATGTGATAGAGATAGCCTATATATATGCGTGGGAGACACATTCCATTTCACATTTGGTTGATTATAAGTAGATTTATTATAAATTAATAATTAGATTAAAAAATTCTTATTTATGATAAATTAGAAAATGTTTTATACATTATAAAATATATGTAAATGATGTATGTGTATAAATAATATTGAATGTACTCATTTAAATGATATACCACATCGTTGAGAAATATCCTATGGATTGCACAATATAATGTGAAATAAAAGAATTATGCATATTTTAAAAACTATAATATGTTGAGAATGATGAAATAAAAGTATATAGGCTCATATAGGATGTCTTATGAGGCTTTTGAACTATATAGAATATAAGAGTGGGGCTTTTTTACTATATATATGGGAGGGTATGCACTTGAAATTTCTCCAAATATTAAAATATGATAATTTCTTACACAATCCAAATCATTCCAAAGGAATCGTATTAGATTATTTTATTAGATAGTGTATAATATTGACACCCAATACAATTTAGGGAGGTATAAATTGAAATCTAAACCTCACCTTTTAACATGACCCCTTGGTAATAATATTTTAACCATTACAGTACTAATAAAATTCTACACTTTTTACTATACATTATGTCAAAAAATGATTGTGGAAAGATTAAAAATTAGGGAATATTTATTCCAAATATGATGTAAATTTTATAAAAATTAATTTATTTCTTTTCTTGATATTAGTTTTTATATAATCCAAAATAACTTTTCGAAAAACAGTTTTCTAGAAATGTGCATTTTTAAATATAAAAATATTTTCAGACCAAAAACAACACATAACATGGAGTCCAATAACATTTATTAAATTAAAATTAATAAAAAGTTAGTAAATAATTTTTTAATTTAATTCAATAAAAAATTTATCTGAAAATAATTCAATGAAAAGGAATGATTTTGATAATGTATATATTTTTTTACCACAAAATTAATAATTTACATATTCAGAAAATTCTAATATTTTTACTATATGAAAATGTTGATACACTAATTTAAAAACTGATATGATATTTATAAGATATTGTTTTTAAAAATTATGATATTTTAATTTTAATATCAATAAATAAGTGTAATAAATATCATTTTTTTAAGAAAACATATTTTTTTATAAAAAACTAACATTACTTAAAATTTAGAGTTAACTTATTTTTAATTTAATAATACATTTCTGTTATATGAAAAATTAAAACATATATTATTCAAAAAATGTTTTTTCATATTAATAATATAAGGCCCCAGCCATAAACCTTATTTAATCTTGAGTTATTACAAGATTACACATTGAGGATCTTTTCAGATTTAGAGTTTTAGAGAATTAGATCATGAAACTTGCATTACATTCCACATTTAAACAAAGTGGTTACATAAAAGATAGTATTCATTCTTCCCATAAATGGAAACATTTTTAAAATAAAACACGGATTCTTTCTTAACACATCCTTGACACTAACATCACATCATGTACCTTTCCCTTGACCTGTGAAAAACATTTCAAAAACCTGGGATGAGCATAAAAAGCTTAGTAAGAGTTATAAAAATATGGAAAGGAAAAATGAGTTCATATATACATTTGAATGAAATCATACTGTACCCATAAAACATAGAAATATCAAATCATGAATAAATCATAGAAATCAGAAGACATAAAAGGTATCTTGAGGCATTTATAACATTCTTACGTAGGGAGTAACCCTCTTGGTTACGTTTGGAATACCCACCACATTATATTCCCTAAATCACTTCGGAGAAACCTTAAAATTTCACTCCTTCACGTTACCCAATGCAGTGGAGAGCTATATTAGGATCACCCGCACTTAGTTTATCACGGAACCACCCGTCTTTATAATAATTCCCAAGAACCATAACATAATCGTATCACATAAAACATGCATAAAGGAAACATAACATTTCCAAATTTCAATCACAAGATTTCAATACAACACATTGATATAATAAAAACATTATGAAAACCATTTTCAATACCAAAATAAAAGAAAAGTAAAACATGGTATTTATTTTTCTTTTAAAAAGAAGGTATGGCTTGTAGAGGAAGCTGAAACTCAAATAATGGTCACAGCGGCGGAGAAGTCGTTGTCGCCGCATACGTACGAAAAAAACATTCCCTTTTTTGTTTAGTAAAACACTTCATATAAAAAAGATTCCTTTTGTATAAACGTAAATGTCAAAGGGGTTGATACACCATATAAAAGAAGGTGATGTATAAAACAAAATATGCCTCAATGAATTGATATTGAGACAAAGTCCCTTACAAATACGGTATCCTTGGTTTAAGGATAAATCAATTACATAATTATGTGTGACAAATGAATACACCAAATATAAGTGGATATTAAGTGTAAAACAATCAGAGGATATTCAAACATATTCATAGAATGAAATATTCAAGGAGTACAAGATTATCCCAAAGAATCCTATTTGGGTTAAGAAGTTCCCTTGCAAAAATATGACAGCCTAACGGCGTCACTACAAAATTTAGAAAATGAGTTGATGAGAGATAAAAAGGGTATCTCATCACTTGGACATAAAATTTACATCAATAAGGATATATGAGAACATATCCCAATATAAAAATATGTAAATTAAAAGACCCAACAAAAGAAGTCTTTTAAAAAGAGGAGGGTGAAAGGTTCCCTTACTGACATGGGTATCTTTCGAGACATGCACCCCGTTAAAGAAGGATAATACAACATTGATGTAAATACTCATAAATGAGAGTATATTACACAATGTGTAAAATAATGGGCAGTACATACACCACTCAAAGGAAATTGTGGCAAATGTATCATAAATCTCACAGGAATAAAAGTGAGATGAAAAATCCCTTACGAAAACTCGGCAGCCTAACGGCGCCACATAAAACATACAAAAATGGATTGATGAGATCAAATAGGGTCTATCATCATATTAACATAAAGTTTACAGAAAGAGGAATATTAAATAACATCCCCCAATATAACAAAGAGGATCTTAAAACAAGTGACGTAAAGGAGAGTAATTGAAAAGAAAGAGAGAGGTTAGATCTCTTACGAAAATTCGGCAGCCTAACGACGCCACTCAAAACTTCCAAAATGGATTGATGAGAGAGAATAGGGTCTATCCTCATATGAACATAAAAATTACAGTAAGAGTAATATAAAAGAACATCCCAATAACAAGAAATATGAGCTTTAAAATGAATGACATAAAAGAGTGTACTTTAAAAGAAAGAGAGGAGTAGGATCCCTTACCTCAAGTCCAACTTGTCTTGTTCGTTTCTTTATATTCCTGAATAATAAACTTTGTTCAATTTATAATTGATTAAATACATATTATAAAGATTATTATTCATTTAATATCACATATTTTAATGTTATAATCATTGGTTAATAATATGAGTTCATATCAGACGTTTTTGTCGATGTTTGGTACATGAGTCAAAAATTGAACTTGTTGGAAAATAATTTTCCATGTAGTTATAGGTACATCATATCCAGAATAGTATTGATGTTTTAAATATCATATATATACAGTATATATTCATTTTATACTATTCTTAGAATTTGGAGATAAAAATTAAATGCACCGTTCATGGAGACGGTAGGCCGTATGTACGCATGAACGCTACTTTCATTTTTTGTCATCTTAATTGAATTAAAAAAAAGATAGATATGTATATATGTTATAATTACAGAATGATATCCATAATTTAGATGTAATATATTACATATATATCCATTATATATATGTACTTATAATAGTACATAATATTTTGAGATAAGAAGTGAAATGTACCGTTCATGGAGACGGTAAGCCGTACGTACGCATGAACTCTACTTCCATTTCTATTTCATATTTAATGGAATTAAAACATAATGATAGATAATAGTATTTTAATTAAAATCTTGTATCATATATAATATCATTAAATATATCCTTTATACATACCACATATCGTATTAACGAGTCAAATCACTTTGAGGGGGCGGTAGTCCGCACTTCCTTAAATGAAGATATCGCGTTTATGCATAATGGAAACCATAAAGGTATGAAATAAATGAAAAATACAGAAGCTTAATTAAAACATAAACATATTATATATCATATATAAATATATTTTAATCTTAATGGCCACCTTTTATGGTTTTAGATGAATGTTGAACAATCATCGTTTCGTGAGGCAGAAATTCGCCTTCCACAGAAACAATATGTTCTTTAACCAATAGATGTCGGTGTGTGTATGTGTAGCTAGAATCCTTTTTATAACAACATCCTAGTTTATATTTTAGATACTGGAGTTGTTACAAAAGAAATTAATAAAAAGAGTTTAGGGGGTTGGAGAAGCAAAATAAAATAGAAGGACTCAAGTAAAGACATTAACTTCAAATAGTGTAACTCCCTTTGGTTTGAGCTCAAAGGCTTCCTTGGGAAGGCTTCTGCCCAAAGTGAGGATTAAAGGAGTTAGATAGGGATGTGGAGAGACAAAATGGGCAGGGTTTGGCCGAGCCAAAGGCTTTGGAAGTGTGGGTAAGGAGGTAGAGTTGGGGTCCTTTTATAAGAGGGGAGGAGGGGCACTCTTGGAAAGGTATAAAATGTAACTTTATTTTCAAATGAGTTTCTGATTTTAAGGGTACCAAATTGATGTGTTCAAGTATAAGGTTTTAAGGGTTATAAATCCACCCATCCAATAGGTTTTAGACATGTGTAGGTTTTATATTTTACATTATCTTTCCATTTTAATTAAATCGTTAAATAATGAGGTCATCACTGCATCATCATGATGTCATAACCAATTTAATTTATATAATTTCTAAAAATTGTACAAAAATAATATGATGTAGGAAATATTTTTATCTTTCCAATGACTATTTATAGTCTAAAATATAATTTATGTAGACAAAATTAAAAATATTTTACTTAGGTTATACATTCTTTGTTACATTTAACATTCTTTAAAAATAAAAAGATAAAAAGTCAGTTTCTCACAAAAGTGATTCCATGGGGCCCCCAAGTTTGGCACAAGGAATCCCATGGTTGGCCATGAGACACACAATATCCTTAGGACACATGTTGTGGTCATTTTTTATTATTATGATGTTCTTATTATCTTTAACTACTCGATTACTCATTAATCAAGATAATTAACGATAATTAACATCGTTACCATTCATAATATCCAAAAACAAAAGAGTCTTAATTACATAATTTGGGACTTCTGATTACAAATATTTAATCCATTTTACCAAATTAAAATCACATAAATTGCAATAATTAATTTAAAAAAACTTCTCGTTGTCAAAACAAATAGTGGGTTTTTTAGATACAATATTTATGAAAAGTTTGGCACTTGTTTATGCCAAATTCCAAAGTGAAATTAATCCCAATGAACATCATTGAATTAAATGGTAAAAATATATTCTAATTACACTTTAAAACAAATTAAATAGATAATATAACCATATAATTAAATTATATGAAAAAGCAGTTTTGATGTAAAATGCAGTATTTTTCACTATTCATTGAAAAATGAACATTGTCAGAAAAATACCAAAAATTAATCCAATGTAAATTTAAATGTCCCAATCATAAATAATATGTTTATTTTGAAAAATATATCTCATAAAATTTTCAAAAGGTTTATTTTAAAAGGGTTTTCCATCAAAAGGGTAGTAAAACAATCTTTTAAAAATACTAGTGTATTCAATGCTTAAAATTGGATTCATTTGTATTTTAAGCCTCTAAAATTTATTGGATAAAAGTAAAAACATTTAACAATCATATTTAATCGTAAATTAGTTATTTATATTAATTCCTGTCAATACAACGGCTATGTGTTAACTACAATGTAAAATAATATTATTTTATTATTAGAGTGCAATGTATGATTTTAAAGGAACATGTTGTTGTATATTGGGTACACCATCAATCATAGCGTTCATTTTAAGGTAATATTAATATTTTATTCACAAATATGGATAAATGTGAAATTGCTATACTCTTTATTTACCTGGGGTGTTACATCCTTCCCCCCCTTTGGGAATTGCGTCCTCGCAATTATAAAACAGGGATTGGAAACATCATTGAAAATCCCACATCGGAACAAGAGTCAGTAAAAAAAATCACTTTCAAATAAATAAAGAGAAGTATAGAGTTCACCCGAGTTAACCCATACTAGGATTCCATGTAGGAAGACATGGACATGGAGGAGAAAACATAGGGTCATGTTCTGATGGAGAGTGATAGAAAACATGTTTAGAAGAAAGTTAACCACAAGAAAATCACAAACTTGTGATGGGTTAAACGGTATTTGATTCCCCAGTAGGAAAAGTTAATAGAAAACATTTTTGTTTTAAGTTACTTTTTATTGAAGAATTTATTCATAAGGAAACATAATCACTTATCATGTTGACTTTCATCTTTTATTAGATTCCTTACAGAAACTCATATTTTCTCCAAAAGACGAGTATTTAGGAAGACTTGTTCACATTAAAAGTACTATAATCAACTTCTAGAGAATCACCTAACACACCAAAGAGATCTATATACTTCCCATGTCTTTAGAATTTAACCAAAACCAAAACCAAAAATGTTAGTACAAGATCAGATAATCCAGAAAAGGTTAACCCTTTAGAAAAAGAAAATCTATGCTTAATCTCCAAAATTTGTCCAACAAAACCCAAAGTTCAATGAGGACCATTCGATAAACAATTTGTCCATAAAATTCATCAAAGTAAACAAAAAAAATATTGAAACACAAATAATTTAAGGATTTAGTCACATAGTCTACCAAGTTAAATCGTATCATTTATCTTCAAACCACATCAGTTGCTCTTAATGTCTCATATTGAAAATTAACCTAATAAAATATCCTCCATGATAGGTTAATATATTTCCATAGATAACCCAAAATCAATTTACTCTTAATTCATAAAATCATCTAACTAAAAAAAATCAGTCAATCTAACTAGGGACATCACGTAGTCCAGTGGTAGGCGATAAATATCAGTCGCACTTTGGTTGTGGGTTTGATTCCCGCAGCTTTGTCCGACGCGACGGGTTGTCACACGGTCTGTGTGTTGTCCTTTTTTGAAAACTATATAATTCTTAAAACATTCCACAAAATTAGATAAAATAATAAAAAATTATCATAACATATTTTAACCTCTTGTTTATCTCATGCCTTTAATTTTCCATCATAACATATAATAACCCATAATTTCCTCAAATGTAAGGATCATATAAACTCTAATGGTTACCTTTATAACTATTACCTGAACATCCACATCGATTGGTCATCTCGTACATGATGAATTACAGAACATACCAAGGTTCAAGTGGATGATCATGACTCATTGATAGTTGGTTTAGAATAACCATGAGTTTCCTCATTGAATACCCCATTTCATCCAGTCTCTTAATCAGCGAACCACCACAGTTTCCTTCAAACCTATTGTCACTTTGGTGCCTGCTAGATCCATCCATTCAGTAAAAACAAAAAGGTCAGTGTGATTATATCAACAAAACAATCATGTACTAATGAGGAAGATAAACACTAAGATATACTTACTCATTCACTTTATCTAAAACTAGAACTCTTTCTTAAATCCTAACCATTATGGTACTATCACTTATGCTTAAAGATTACCCTAACCTCTAAAGTTATCTAAACCGACCTTTGATACCAACTATAAGGCCCCAGCCTTAAACCTTTCTTAATCTTGAGTTATTACAAGATTACACATTGGGGATCTTTTCAGGTTTAGAGTTTTAGAAAATTAGATCACGAAACTTGCATTACATTCCACATTTAAACAAAGTGGTTAAATAAAAACGGTATTAATTCTTCTTATCAATAGAAACATATTTAAAATAAAACACGGATTCTTTCTTGACACATCCTTGACACTATCATCACATCATGTACCTTTCCCTTGACCTGTGAAAAACATTTCAAAAACCTGGGATGAGCATAAAAAGCTCAGTAAGCGTTATAAAAATATTGAAAGGAAACATGAGTTCATATATACATTAGAATGAAATCATAAATTACCCATAAAACATAGGAATATCAAATCATGAATAAATCACAGAAATCATAAGACATTAAAGTTAACTTGAGGCATTCATAACATTCTTACGTAGGGAGTAACCCTATTGGTTACGTTTGGAATACCCACCACAGTATATTCCCTAAATCACTTCGGAGAAACCATAAAATTTCACTCCTTCACATTACCCAATGCATTGGAGAGCTATATCAGGATCACCCACCCTTAGTTTATCACAGAACCACCCGTCTTCATAATAATGACCAAGAACCATAACATAATCATATCACATAAAACATGCATAAAGGAAACCTAACATTTCCACATTTCAATCACAAGATATCAATACAACACATTGATATAATAAAAACATTATGAAAACCATTTTCAATACCAAAATAAATGAAAAGTAAAACATGGTATTTATTTTTCTTTTAAAAAGAAGTTATGGCTTGTAGAGGAAGCTGAAACTCAAATAATGGTCACGGTGGCAGAGTAGTCATTGTCGCCACATACGTACGACAAAAACATTCCCTTTTTTTCATTTAGTAAAACGCTTCGTATAAAAAAGTTTGCTTTTTGATAAATGTAAAAGTAAAAGGGGTTTATACACCATATAAAAGAAGGTTGTGTATAAAACAAAATATGCCTCAATGAATGGAGATTGAGACGAAGTCCCTTACAAAGATGGTATCCTTGGTTTAAGGATAAATCAATTACATAATTATGTGTGACAAACGAATACACCAAATATAAGTGGATATTAAGTGTAAAACAATCAGAGGTTATTCACACATATTTGTAGAATTAAATATTCAAGGATTACAAGATTATCCCAAAGAATCAAATTTGGGTTAAGAAGTTCCCTTGAAAAAATATGACAACCTAACGGCGTCACTAAAAAATTTAGAAAATGAGTTGATGAGAGATAAAAAGGGTATCTCATCACTTGGAAATAAAATTTACATCAATAAGTATATATGAGAACATATCCCAACATAAAAATATGTAAATTAAAAGACCCAACAAAAGAAGTCTTTTAAAAAGAGGAGGGTGAAAGGTTCCCTTACCGACATTGGTATCTTTCGAAACATGCACCCCGTGAAAGAAGGACTATACAACATTGATGTAAATACTCATAAATGAGATTATTTTACACAATGAGTAAAATAATGGGATGTACATGCACCACTCAAAGGAAATTTTGGCAAATGTAGCATAAATCTCCTGAGAATAAAAGTGAGATGAAAAATCCCTTACAAAAACTCGACAGCTTAACGGCGCCACATAAAACATAGAAAAATGGATTGATGAGATCAAATAGGGTTTCTCATCATATTAACATAATGTTTACAGAAATAAGAATATAAAATAACATCCCCCAAAATAACAAAAGGATCTTAAAATAAGTGACATAAAGGAGAGTACTTGAAAAGAAAGAGAGAGGTTAGATCTCTTACGAAAATTCGGCAGCCTAACGACGCCACTCAAAACTTCCAAAATGAATTTATGAGAGATAATAGGGTCTCTTATCATATGAACATAAAAATTACAGTAAGAGTAATATAAAATAACATCCCAATAACAAGAAATATGAGCTTTAATAGGAATGACATAAAAGAGCGTACTTTAAAAGAAAGAGAGGAGTAGGATCCTTTACCTCAAGTCCAACTTGTCTTGTTCATTTCTTTATATTCCTAAATAATAAACTTTTGTCAATTTATAATTTATTAAATACCTCTTATAAAGATTATTATTCAGTTAATATCACATATTTTAATGTTATAATAAATTTTTAATAATATGAGTTCATATCAGACGTTTTTGTCGATGTTTGGTACATGAGTCAAAAATTGAACTTGTTGGAAAATAATTTTCCATGTAGTTATAGGTACATCATATCCAGAATAGTATTGATGTTTTAAATATCATATATATCCAGTATATATTCATTTTATACTATTCCTTTTAATTTTTAGAAAAAAATTAAAAGCATCGTTCATGGAGGTGGTAGGTCGTACGTACGCATGAACGCTACTTTCATTTTTTGTCATATTAATGGAAATTAAAACAAAATTATAGATAGATATATATATGATATAATTCCAGAATGATATCCATCATTTAGATGTAATATATTACATATATATACATTATATATATGTACTTATAATAGTACATAACATTTTGAGATAAGAAATGAAATGTACCGTTCATGGAGACGTTAAGCCGTACGTACGCATGAACGCTACTTCAATTTCTATTTCATATTTAATGGAATTAAAACATAATGATAGATAATAGTATCTTAATTAAAGTATGGTATCATATATAATATCATTAAATATATCCTTTATACATACCACATATGGTATTAATGAATCAAATCATTTTGAGGGGGCAGTAGTCCGCACTTCCTTAAATGATGATATCGCGTTTACCCATAATGGAAACCATAAAGGTATGAAATAAATGAAAAATACAGAATCATAAGTAAAACATAAACATAATATATATCATATATAAATATAGTGTCATCTTAATGGCCACCTTTGAAGGTGTTATAAGAATGTTGAACAATCATCGTTTCGTGAGGCAGAAATTCTCCATCCACAGAAACCGTATGTTCTTTAACCATTAGATGTAGGTGTGTGTAAGTGTATCTCGAATCCATATTATAAAAACATCCTAGTATATTGAAGATACTGGAGTTGTTACAAAAGTAATGAATAAAAAGAGTTTAGGGGGTTGGAGAAGAAAAATAAAACAAAAGGACTCAAGTGAAGACATTACCTTAAAATCGGATAACTCCGTTTGGTTTGAGGTGAAAGGCTTCTTTGGGAAGGCTTCTGCCCAATGTGAGGCATCAAGGAGTTAGAGAGGGATGTGGAGAGACAAAAAGGGTAGGTGTTGTCTGAGCCAAAGGCTTTGGAAGTGTGGTAAGGAGGTAGAGGTGGGGGCCTTTTATAAGAGGAGAGGAGGGGCACTCTTGGAAATGTATAAAATGTAACTTTATTTTCAAATGAGTTTCGGATTTTAATGGTCCCACATTGATTTGTTTCAATGATATGGTGATAAGGGTTCTAAATCCACCCATCCAATAGGTTTTGGTCATGTTTAGGTCTTATATTTTACATTATCTTTCCATTTTAATTAAATCGATAAATAATGAGGTTATCGCTGCATCATCATGAAGTCATAAATAATTTAATTTATTTAATGTCTAAAAATTATAAAAAAACTAATATGATGTAGGAAATCTTTTTATATTTCCAATGAATATTTATAGTGTAAAAGAAAATTTATGTAGACAAAATTAAAAATATTTTACTTAGGTGATACATTCTTTGTTACATTTAACATTCTTTAAAAATAAAAAGATAAAAAGTCAGTTTCTCACAAAAGTGATTCCATGGGGCCCCCTTGATTGGCACAAGACATCCCATGGTCGGCCATGAGACACCCAGTTGCCTTATTACACATGTTTTGGTCATTTTTTATTATTATGATATTATCTTATTATCTTTAACTACCCGATTACTCATTAATCAAGATAATTAACGATAATTACCGTCGTTACTATTCATAATGTCCAAAAACTAAAGAGTCTTAATTAAATAATTTAGACCTTCTGATTCCAAATATTTAATCCATTTTAACAAATTCAAAACACATAAATTGAAACAATTAATTTAAAAAAACTTCTCCTTGTCAAAACAAATAGCGGGTTTTTTAGAAACAATATTTATGAAACGTTTGGCACTTGTTTATGCCTAATTCCAAAGTGAAATTAATCCCAATGATCATAATTGAATTAAATGGTAAAAATATATTCTAATTACACTTTAAAACAATTTAAAAAGATTATATAACCATATAATTAAATTATATGAAAAAGCAATTTTGATGTAAAATGCAGTATTTTTCACTATTCATTGAAAAATGAACATTGTCAGAAAAATACCAAAAATTATCCCAATGTAAATTTCAATGTCCCAATCATAAATTATATGTTTATTTTGAATAATATATCTCATAAAATTGTCAAAATTTTGATTTAAAAATGGTTTTCCATCAAAAGGGTAGTAAAACAATCTTTTAAAAATACTAGTGTATTCAATGCTTAAGATTGGATTCATTTGTATTTTAAGCCTCTAAAATTTATTTGATAAAAGAAAAAACATTTAACAAACATATTTAATCGTAAATTAGTTATTTATATTCATTCCTGTCAATACAATTGCTATGTGTTAACTACCATTTAAAATAATATGATTTTATTATTAGAGTGCAACGTATGATTTCAAAAGATCTTGTTGTTGTATATTGGGTACGCCATCGAGCATAGCATTCCATTTAAGGTAATATTAATATTTTATTCACAAATATGGATAAATGTGATAATGCAATACTCTTTATTTACCTGGGGTGTTACAAATAACATTAATTTACCATCTATACTAAAATGATATACAGTATAATAGTTTATTTGGACTCTATGTTACCTGTAAAATAAGATATTAAATTATTCATGTATATTTCTATGTACTATATATATATACTATATTATATTATGAAACATTTATTTACATATTGACAATATATAGTGACCTAGACTAATCAAAAATTGAAATAACATACTTTTATATGAATATTCATTATAACTTATGGAAACATGTTGTTTGAATATAATAGTTTTGTGGTTTGTAATCAATGGACATAATATTTTAAATTATGAAAAGATAATTAATGTCTCCAATGAAGATCATCCCATGTGGTACTCATAAAAAATATACCCAACCTTAGTCCCTTATTCATAACCAGTGGAACAGAAACGTCAAAAAAATTGAGCTTATATGTTCAGTATGGGTAAACAAACGAGATATTTTAGCAGAATATGCACAAGATGGTATATGTACATCATAATAACATTAAAAACACACACCCTACCTAAAAAATATCACAAAATATAGTCATGAAAAAATATTACACATTTCATTAGATATAAATCATATGGAAATAAATGAACTTGATCAAAGATAGAATAATATTTTCATAAAATATAGCAATTTTTATTATATATAAAGAAGATAAAATAATTTCCTTGGTAATCATGTGTTAATTAAAAAACCAAGGAACTCTATGTGAAGCTACACCTTTTTTGTGGGACACAAAACCATCCTAATATTAACCACCATCTTCATAGTGGAAATGGATCACTCCCAAAACCATCATGATTGTTAATTATTACACTATAGAAAATCATAGAAGACAAAGTAACATACTGTACTGAGTTCACTTCCATTTAAATTTTTTTTACCTCATCAAATATAAATTTGTACCCATTTATTGGAGAGAGATATAGGTCCCACTATTAACATAATGAAAATAATACACACTGGTTATATAATATCATAAAATTTTCATCATTTCATAATCAATTAAATGATATGGGGAACATAAAAATTTCCCCATATCAATAACATTGGCTAAAAGATAGGTCTCATAATAATTTCATCATTTAATCTTTTAATGTCCCATTGATAAATAGGTGGATTTTATACACATTTTATAATTATACAACCTGTTCAAGATAAAATGTTTTCATAAACATGTTTATTTCAAAAGTAAAAACAATTCATAGAATGATTTTTCATTTTATCATTGGTTCCTATCTAATGAAAAGAATATGTTACGTCAAATGATGTCATCATATTTTTAGAATGATTTTTAAAGATAAATTGGAATTAACATTTCATATAAATCATCAATTATTCATTAAATTCACATTTTAAGTTAAAAAATCATAATTTATTTTTTTCAAATCATTTCCCATTAATATATCCTTAAAAAAATAATGGACTATTTAAAAATCATTTAAAATATTTCTAATGGAAAATATTCATTTCAATTTTAAAAACTCTTTTTAATACATTTATCATTTTGAATAAAATTTTATTTGAAAATAAAATCTTAACATTGTAATGGAATAATAAAGAAAAATAATGGTCATAATGACTTGATGTTTCATTCATTACATGCCCATTAAACCAATGATTCTATTAACATTTTCAGTAAAAATAAATGATCCTTTTTTTAAATCAATATTTCATTTTCATTATAAAAATCACTTTGAATGTAAAATATTGATAAAATTTTATTTTTAAAATACTAAGAGAGTAGTAATTAAATTTTTATATTTTTAGATATTTTTATTTGAAAATTAATTAGATTTCTCGAAAATGATAAAATAAAGTACGATTTTCTTAAAAAGAATATCTCAATTATTAAATACGAAATAGTAAAAAAAACTATACTATTGATTTAAATATCAATAATAACCAAAGTAGAAAAAAATTAATGATTTTAAAGATAGTTAGATCATTATATTTTTTTATTGGAATAATAATCATAAATAATCCTTATAAACAATGAGATTGTTACATAAAACTCCTACAGCCATGGTATCAATGAATCATAATTGACATGAAGTTATAACGTTAAATAAAAACTATAATACTATTAAAACTAATTTGATTCATGATAAAATATTTAATATTGTTAGTATATACACATAATAAAATTATACAGGGGCATAATATAAAATATGACTTATATAGGCAAAATAGTGACAAAAATCCCTTACTATTTTGGTAACATTGAAACTATATACCTCCTGAATGATAAATCACAAAATGGATGTTAATATTTTTATAATTTTAGGTATATAATTCAAAGAATATATTCATTAGTAATATATACACCTCATTAATAAAATATGTTGTGAATATAACTTTTATCTCATAGAAATAAAATGATGGGAGGATATCCCTACCAATTTTTTTTGAATACTTTCATACATGTTCAAACATTCTGTATAATAAAAATATGTTTATTGAAAAAATTTTATAGAACGATACATATTTATTTCACAAAATATATGATTTATTTATTTTATTTCAATACATTTTTATTAACAATAGCTTTTTAATGTCACGTCTTTTGTAACAACTCGGTTGTTGATTATATATGTTTTGATTTTAAATTTTTAGTAAATTTAAAATTTTCATTGTTATGTTATATCAAGAATATTAATCATGATGTAATTATAATAATTATAAATCAATTATACGCTTAATACCTATCATGAAACATTTTTTTGGGAAATAACATATATTACAATCCTAGAGATGGTAGGTCATATATAAGCAATAATTACATTTATTTTTTTCAATTATCATTATGGAAAAGAGTTAATAAACAAATTATATTTAAATAATGATAGTATATTCATAAATACAATGATATTTTATTAAAAATAATTATAAAAATCATCCATGTGGTGTGCTAATGAAAAGAGATAGTTATATCCATTTGTGAAGGCGGTATTCCACAGATACACAAATTATTCTATCATCATGTAGTGAGTGAAAATGAAAAAAATAAAATGATGTATCGTCATTTAAAATAGATAAATATTTCATTAATATTCTAATTATGTTTTTTATATCACATAAATTTAACCTTTTTATCTTCCATGTGAGTGTTACTGAAAAATTTATCACATCATCTCATGAGGTGATTGCCCATTGTACACATGATTGACATTATCATATATCATATGTAACTGAATGTAAAAAATGTTATATATTATATGATTAATCATGTTGTATAATTCTTTAATAAATATCATATATATTCTTTATATCTTTCATCATACCAAGCAGTGAGAGGTGGTAATTGAAAATTTAGTGAACTTAGATTGCAATTCATTGTCATTTACACACACACACAGATGATTTCAAAACCCATTTGATGGAATATGAGATGTTTTAGGATATCAAAATATCATAAAAACATCTCAGAATATTAAGGAAACAAACATTGTTGTATCACCATGTTATACTAAGAATTTATTGTGGTGGATCACCAAAAAATGGTCATCAAATAATCTTATATATTCTTTATGAAAAAACATTAGTATAGTATGAAAGCCCTTCACAGGAATATTTATTCCTAATATAAGTCTTATTTGATTATAAATGTAAATTTATTAATTTTTCTAGTAGGTATTGGATGATCTAAAAGTGTTCCATGGGTAAAAAAGAGAGTATATTGATATTTGTTTTATAATTGAAGAGGAGTTTCATTTCTCAAAAACCACACAAGTAATAAATAATGGGAGGTCAGGTTCACCACATGTGGGATAAAATTGATATATAATATAGGGTAAGGAATATATGGTCAAGATATACAACTAAAAAATAAATAAAAGTTTTAAAAATTTCACTCCATATCCATTAATTTTATCATACAATTTCCATTATAATTATCACTATGGTAACCAGATTTTTGTATCCTGTGTAATTTATCATTTAACCCAAAAAATTATACTTATTAATTAATTTATACAAAAAAATATTAAATATACAATCCAATTTTTAAATAAAAAATCTATGTTTGTGGAATTTTTTTAACTCAATCGCGTATATTGTGAAAAAACTCATTTTAATCTTAATAGTTATCGTTAATTTCTAATTATTTTCAATATTATTTTTCGGAAAAAAATTAATTTCATCTTACAAGATAATATATTTGTTTATGAATCAAAATATTGCCTCAATATTTAACAAATCCATTCACATAAGTTGAAATATATAATTTATAAGAAATTTTAATGATGTTATGATAAATATGGGTTTTAAAGAGAAAATTTTAAACTTTTTACAATGTTTTAATATCGAAAAAAATTAAAAAAAAATTTAAGGAAAAAATTTGATTAATATATTTACAATTTATCTTATTTTACATTAAGAACAATTTTAAATATAATTTTTCTTTATCACTAACTTAAACTATAATTCATTTTTTAATTAACATTCATTAGTTTTCAATATTCATCCAAAAAAATAATTTATATAAAAATTTGTTAATTATTTAAAGGATTATATTTTAGTAATTATAATGACATAAATATAGTATTTTACTTACTTTATTCTATATATTTTTAAATAATTATCATCAATAGAGTTCATATAAAAATAAAAAATTGTTTTTCTAAAAATGGAATCATATATAAATAATTGAAAATTGATATGTAGGAAAATATATTTCTTATCAAAATTAAAAAAAATCAAAAAATCTTTTCAAAATGAAATTTTAGAAACAATTTAATTAAAAAATATTATAAAATTGTACTAAAACATTTTAATTCTATATATGATCCTATTTGAAGAAAAAATATTATTTTATCTACTATATAGAACATAAAATTTCCTCAATTGAAATTAAATAATAAATAATTATTATTTATATTCGGTTCAGACATAATCTAGTTACCACATGTATCATTTTTTTCATACAAGTTCAATCATCCAGTATATAAAATTTAGATTTGTATAAATTTATTATTCAATCATATTCATATTCATATTAATATGTACCATTCTTTTATTATTTCTAAATGTGATATTATTCTAAAATAATTTTTCATATATACATTATACAATAAATGGGTTTTTTCATGATTGTTTTAATTTGACAGTTTACATAATTGAACTATGGTCATGGATCCATCATATAAATATTCAATATCATTATATATTTTTCATCAATATAAATTATATAAATTTTAATGTATAATCATAAAATGTAGGGTTACAAAATCAATTACATCACTTCATGGATATGGTATTCCTTGCATGCACATAGGTGGATTTTTCACTTTTTGATGGCTGGAACAAATGAATTGTTAATATTAATTCCATATACCATAAAAATTATTATATACTAAATTCAATATATAATAATCTAATATATCTTTATTAACATTAATATAATTTTTTTTTTGTAGAAAATTGTATTTTTCATGGAGGTAGTAGTTCACAAGTACAAATGAGAAACATTATAATTTTAAATTTGACGAAAAAGTTAAATGTTAGATAATATATTATAATTATAAGAATATTTATATCATAAATATCCTATATAAATATTTAATACAACATGAAAACCAAAAATGAATTATAGTTATGGAAACTGAATTAAATCACATTGTGGTGGAGATAGTCTACATATATTTGTGGAAGACACATTCCATTTCCCATTTGGTTGAATATAATTAGAATAAAAAGTCTATTTATGATAAATGAGATACTATTTTAAATTTTATAAAAAATATTTAAATGTGGTGTATGTAAAAAACAATTTAATGTGTTCATTTAAAAGTTAGACCTCATCGTTGAGAAATATACTATGGATTATAAATTATGTTGTGAAACAATGTAATTATGAATATTGTAGAAACTATAATATGTTTGCAGGTATGAAATAAAAGAATATGGGTTGGTATAGGATGTGTTATAAGGATCATGAACTATTTAGAATATAGGAGTGGGGGTGTCCTACAATATGTATAGGAGAGTATGCACTTGGAATTACATTAATGATTAAAATTGGATAATTTCGTGCATAAGAAAAGACATTTCAAATTACTCATATTAGATTATTTTATTAGATAGTGTGAACTATTCATTCCAGATAATATTTTGGAAGGTATAATTGTAAATCTAAACCATATATTTTTACATAACCCCCTGGTGATATTATTTTAACCATATCCCCGGTAATAAATTTTTACACTTTTTTACATTACATTTTGGGAGAAAATAAAATAGGAAAATTTTAAAATTATTGAATATTTATTCTAAATATGATATCCATTTTATCAAATTTAATTTATATTTCTGAGAGAAATAAGTTTCTAAATAAACCAAAAAACATGTTGGAAAAACTCTTTTTTAGAAAAAATTATTTATATTAATAAAAAACATTTCAGAAAATAATACACTAATAATGTGGAGTCCAATAACATTTATTTCATTATATTTAATAAAAATAAACTAATAAATTTTTATAATCCATTGCATAAAAATGGTATTTTAAAATACATCAATGAAAAGGAATGATTTAGATGAAGTTTGTATTTTTTACCACACAATGAAAAATTATCTATTCAGAAAAATCTAAAATATTTACTATAAGATAATGTTGATAATGTGATTTAAAAAATATATAAAATTTCAAAGTTAATTTTTTTGATAATTATTTTATATTAATTTTTATTTAAAAAAAATTGAAATAAAAGTAATATTTTTGAATAAAAAATATTTTTTAATGATAAACTAGGTATAGTAAAAATTATGTATTAACTTATTTTTAATTAAAATTTTACATTTTTGTTATATATAAAATTTATACATATGTTTTCAATAATTTTTATGATTATATTCATACCTTCAATTTACAATCTATATTTTTACGATATACAATATGATAGTTTGTTTTGAATCTGTATTACATGTAAAAGAAGATATTGAAGGGTTCATGTATATTTCAAACTATTATATATATATATAATATTGGATTATAAAAAAAATTATTATATATTGACAATTTATATTGACCTATGCTTTTCACACAAGGACAGAATATAAGTATAAAAAATAAGTCATGAATCATAAAGAAATAAATGAACCTGGTCAAATATTAAATAACATTTTAATATGATAAATATTTTTGGAATACACATATGTATAAAAAATAATTTCCTTTCATGTCAAGTATTATTTCAAAAAAATCATGGAACTTTATGCGAATCTACACTTATTAGATGGGAAAACACCATCCTAATTATAACCCCATCTAAATAGATAAATTGGTTCACTCCCAAATCCATCATGGTTGTCGATTATCACTACCAAGAACATCTTAGACGATAATGTATAATTCTAGACTGATTTTAATTCCAATTCCAATCTTGGTAATGTCATAAAATATAAATTTGTACCCATTTAATTAGAGGGAGATATAAGTCCCACATTTTAAATAAAGAAAAATCACACATACATGTTCCATAATATCATAAAGGTTTCATCATATCATAATCCATGAAATGATATGGGGTACATAAAATTTTCCTCATATCAAGAACATTAGACAAAAATATAAGTTTCATAATAATTTCATTATTTCATCTTTTCGTCACCCATGGATATATAAGTGAGTTATAAAATAATGTAATCATTGAATAACTTATATCTTTGTTTGTATATTGATGTTATGTTTTTTATAAAAACCATTTTAAATGTAAGATATGGATAAAATGTAAATTTAAAAATAATAGTAGTGTAAATGTTTTTTAAATTTTTTATAATTTTTTTTAAAATTAAATAGATTTTGGGAAAAGCGTGAACTAAAGTATGATTTTCTTAAAAAAATTCTCATTTATTAAATACCAAATAGTACAAACAATTATATTAATTTAAATATCATTAATATTTATAGGAGTATAAAATAATTGAGTTTCTTGAGATTAGGATCATTATATTTCATCATTAGATGTATAATCATAAATAATCCATATAAAAATATTTGATTGTAACATAAGACTCTTACAACATTGGTAACATTGAATCAAAATTCACGGGAAGTAAAAAAATTAAATGAAAATTATAATATCATTAAAATAATTTTATTTATGTTATAAGACACAAAATTGGTAGTACATACACATGAAAGAATATATATTGGAATAACATAAAATATATATCATTAAGTGAAAATTGAGACAAAAAATACCATGCTGCTTTGGTAAAATTGAAACAATAAACCCCATGAAACAAAAATCACAGAATCAATATTATTATATATTAAATTTTAAGTATATTCATCATTAAAAAAATAATTGGTAGTATACAATCCATATTAATTAATTATGTAGTGAATATGTTTATATCTCACTGAACTAAAATGTTTGTATTGAAATCCATTACAATATATTATGAAGTCATTCATTCATGATAAAATATATATATATATATAAATTACGTCTTTTATAAAATTATTATAGAACCATAGAAATTTATTTCACAAAATATATGATTTTATTATGTTATTTTACTACAAGATTATTTACAATTCCATTTTATGTAACATTTCATGTAACAATTGGGTTTCATTTCCTATATGTTTTGATTTATAATTTTTACTACATTGAAATTGATCATGGTTATGTTATATGAAGAATAATAATGAAGAATTAATTATCATATTTATATATAATTTTTACTCATAATACCGATCATGTCATTTTTTGAGACATAATGTAGGTTACGATCCGGGAGGCGGAAGACTATACATAAGGAAAAGTTACATTTCTGTTTTCCAATGATCAATTTGGAAAAAAGTTAAAGTAAAAATTATATTTAAATAATTATAATATTATAATAAATACAATATTATTTCATTAAATATAATTATAAAAATAATCCATGTGGTGTGGTAATGAAAAGTGACATTTTGTACCCTTTGTGAAGGCAGTAGACCAAGAGTACATGAATGATGTTGTCATCCTGCTATCAATGAAAAGGAAATAAACAAAATTATGTATCATAATTTAAAAAAGATAATTATTTATTGGATATCATAATTATGTTTTTTATATAACATAAATTTAACCTTTTTATCTTCCATGTGAGTGTTACTAAAAAACTAATCACATTGGTTCATGAGGCAATTTCTCAATGTACACATGATTGACATTCTAAAATCACAATGTAATAGAATGAAAAAAATGGCATATACTATATAATGAATATATATGTATATAAATTTAATAAATATCCCATATATTCTTATTATCCATCACCATACCATGTATTGAGAAGTTGTAATGGAAACATCAATAACATCATCTTTCAATGCATAAAACATTTTACACACAAACAATGACATCATAACCCATTTGATTGTATTTTTGTTGTTTTTAAGTTTGGTATGTAAAATAAAAACAACTCAGTATATAGAGTAAACTATGATTATTGTATCATCGTGTTATTGTACGAATTTATTGTGCTGGATAACGAATTAAAATAAAAAAACTCATCATAGAGTGTCATGTATTCTTTCGAAAAAAATCCATAAGTTTGTATGAAAAGGTTTCAAATGTTGATTTATATGTAAAATAATCATATTGGATTATAGAATGTTACTTTTTTGGTAGTATTTGGATATCCAAAAAATGGTTCATCGTGTGAATAAAATTGTATATGGGGATTCATTTTATAATTGAGGAGGAGTCTCATTTTTTTAAAACACAAAATTATTAAATAATGAGATGTTACTTTCACTACATGTGGAACCAAAATTGATATATAATATAGGGTAGGAATTATAATATCAAGATACACCTCTAAAAAATAATCAAATGTCTTAAATATTTCATTGCATACCCTTTAATTTTAACATACATTTTCTATACTAATTTTCATAGTGGGAGCTAGATTATTTTATCCTAGGTAATTTATACTTTAAACACAACACAAAAATATATATATTAAATAATTTACTACTTCATAAAATAACCATTCATTCCAATTTATATTTAAATATACTATTATTTTGGGATGACCATTATAACACAATAGCATGTTATTTGAAAAAACTCATTTTAACTTTAATCATTGTAGTTAATTTTTAATTATTTCCAATAATAATTATGACCAAAAATTAATTTCATATTACTAGATAGTATATTTTTTAGGGATAAAAAAATGAATCTATATTTCAAAATTACATTAACATAAGTTATAATTATTATGTTATAAGAAACATGATTGATATTATTAGAAAGAGGGTGTTCAACGAGAAAATGTTAAAAGGATTATAATTATTTATATTGTAACACTATATAAAAAATATACAAAGGAAAAAGAATTAATTAATAGATTTATATATAAACATATTTATTTTTAATCCTGAGATGCATCAAAATAGATATCACCCCGTATAGATTATCATTAAACAAAATTATGTCACATCTAATGTTAAATCAATTCCAGAGGGTTCCATACATTAATAAAAAACAAAATAATAGTGAATGTAATAGTATTTGTAAAGGAAATTCAAATAATAATGAATATTTAGATATAATATTTCTAAATAATAACACATCATTTTAAATATATGAAACTAAAAAATTATCCTAGGTCACAAATGATCATAATATATTTTACCCTTTTATGAATATATTTAATGATTTTTTTGGATTTCAAAATAATATCCCCTAGGGGTAACAATACTGGTGTTCAATAAGGCTTTTTATCTTACACCAGGTGATGTTATATTCTATTTAAATTCACCCTTTTAAAGTTTTTAGCCATGTGTACCTCCGTACTAAAGACACATACCTATGTATTATCCAAAAATGGGTGTCATTTTATTGAAACCACCGAATCTATCAATTACAAAAATACTAGGTAATTTTCCTATACCTTGACTCATCCTTAGATGTTTCAAAATAGAAATACAAAGAAATAATCTTACAAATATCTCTCTGGAACTCACTATATGTTTCTCATTATATTTTCCATTTGTTAATTAATATTGGTCTCTAATCCCTACTATAGATACCTAGCTATTAATACATGGAATGTACATCTTTTTATATGAATATTTATAATTTTACAAAAAAAACATGTGTGAGAATCATATTAGATCAGTGTCATTGGAAACGTAGAAAACAACTTCTTAATTATAAAAATATCTTCAATTTGTCTCTTAAAGATCACGTCCTGTATTACTATTCAAAAAAATACCCTACTTAAAAATATAAATCATAACACGGGGAAATGAAACTTAAGAAAGAGTGATCTTCATTTTTCAGTAAGGGTAATCAATGGTGATATATAATAGTAACATGAACATGGTTATATTATATAATGACAATAACAATTACAAAAAATACCTCATTCATATTACAAATCGTAATATTGAGTCCCAAAATAATGACTGGAATTAATTTAGACATGAATCATAGGGAAATCAATGAATATGACCCAATAGAGAATAACATTGGCCTAAAATGATGTTTTGTCCTAGGAAGATGCATATAAAATCATTTCATTAGAAGTCAAGGTTATTTCCAATACATATTAGGGAACTCCATGGGTGGATATATATATAGGGAATAATATACCACTGTCCCTAGTGGCATCCCAATTTCTCATTATGGAATCATTTTACTCCGAAACCATAATGGTTTTCATGGTTCACTCTATATACCATCATATAAGAGATTCCATTACAAAACTAAGTCCACACCTCGTTCTAGTCCAATATATGAAATATAAATCATTATACAATGCATTGGAGGGATATATAGGTTCCATATATAATATAATTAAATTTATACATATGAGTCATATATGATCATATAAAATTCACCATACCCTGACCCAAATAATAAAATGGGTTTTATAAAAATTCCATATTTCATAACATGTATAAAATAAATTGTTTTCATAATTATTTCATCATTTAATTATTCTGTGACCCCCAGAGTGAAAATTTGGTTTCATAAGTCTTTTATCATTACATATCATGTAGAAGAAAAATGTTTTTTATAAACATCATTGAATCAAAAACATTATCCATAGATAGAATGAATAATAATGGTATCCTTGGTTTACATCCCCAAAAAAACATTAGTTCCATCTAATGAATTCAACTTATATAGAGAATTATATTAAAATATAAAACAATTGGATATATTATGGAGGGAGATCATTTTTGTTTGAAAACAATTTCTTAAAACTAAATTTTCAAAAAATATTTTGGAAATCGGTTTCTTTGAAAATATTAATGAATAATTATAATGGAATATTTTAAAATAATTTAAATATTGTGAGGAAAATATCATTTCTTATTTGAAAAAAAAATCTTATAAAATAAAAAAACATGATTACACTTTTATTTGAAAATAACCGTAAAACCATATAAAAGAGTCTTTAAAGGAAACAATGGTCTTGAAAAAGAGATGTTTTTTTCATTCCATACACATTAAAATAATGATTCCTCTCACATTTTTAGTAAAAGAAAAAACTGAATCATTTGAAATCACTACTGAAAATCTTACATATATAGCCACCCCAATACAAACATTTCATTAAAACCATTGGGATGGGGAAAGTCTATCCAAATTGATTTACAAAGCTGTTTGGATAGACAATATTGACAACACCTTTTCCAAAAATTTTGATGAAAAATTTGTATAGGGTATGGTTATCCCAATGGTTTTGGATAACCATTGATATAAACAACATTGACAGTACATATCACAACTGTTTTGGAAAAATATTTGTAAAGGGTAAGGTTATCCCAAAAATATTTCATAATCGCTGGGATGGACCATTTTAAACAGAGGACCTATCCCAATGGCTCTCAAAACTGGTGAGATAATTACCGTTATCTATTATGAATTTTATTGTCCGATATCATCAAATAAATAAATATATTATTTATTTATTTATATACACATATCAACATATATTCTTAACGATAATTGTAGGATAGTGTTAAAGTCATTGATATATAATGTAGATGTAATGGGTTAAAAACATTGATTTAAATTTTATTTTAGATTTATATATCCCAAAATTTTTCCCCAAACCATTAGTATAGGTCTATCCCAAATAGTTTTCCCCAAACAATTGGGATATGTCCCTCCCAATTCCTAATATTCCAATGGGTTCACAAACCATGGGTATAGGCTATACCAATAGTTTGGGGACATATAACAATGATTATAAACAGTTGGAATATGATATTTTTTCCTTAGTAAATGAATCATAATTATTAATTTTCAAAAAACTTTTAAAAATTTGAAATATGGTTAAATTTCATTTTTATAAATATTATGAGGGAAAAAAATTAAAAGCATTTTTAGAAGATGTGGTTTTAAAAAATAAATTGATTTCTGACTAAACAGAGAAATATAGTTGTATTTTCTTAAAAATATTTTCTCAGTGATTATATATAATACTATGTAGAAAAATGTTACTATTAATTTTAAATATAAATAAATTAAAATATGATATAAAAAATATTGAATTTTTTTAGAGTTAGATAAAAAAATTTCATCATTGAAAGTATAATCATATTCAATCCCGATAAATGATAAGACTTTTACATAAACCTCTTAACAATTTTAGAATTTGAATCGAAACTCCCGTGAAAGATATCATTAAAAGAAACCATTAATATAATTAAAGAATTATATTAATGGAATATCATGTCCAAGAATCATTATATATATCTTCTAAGAAGGTAAAATTAGACAAAAAACTATTACCGATTTTGTATCTTTTATTTTGTAAACAACATAAAAGAGTGAACCTTATAAAGATATATAATCTCCAATAATATTAATGATATTAATCATAATATGAATTCATGGGATGTATATTATACTTGTAAAAGAAGGATTTGGTAATTATGACTTCTGTCTCATATGAATAAACAATGAGTTAAAAAACCATTACCTTAAGCCTCGACTTCTATCATACACAATGGAAACTTTTTATAAAAATAGTAATTTTATTATACTTATATTATTGAAACATTCATATATATACATTACAAAAAATATTATATTCTCAAATCCTTTTATTACATGTTTATTAAAAATTACATGTTAAAATCATATTTGGGTGATAACTACATTATATTTAATATTAGTTTGGATTAGTTATTTTTAATCATCTTACATTGATAATGGTTACATTATTTACAAATTAGTAATCATGAAATAAATATAATATTTTTAAATTAATTATAATCATAAAATAAATCTGCAATGATGATTTAGAGAAATTATTTATGTTATGATCATGGAGAGGCTAGGTCATTTGTCTGCATGAGTATCGATTCAATTTTTTTATGATAATTATGGAATGGAGGTAAGTAATATATTTTAATTACATAATGTTAATAGTATATTAAATAAGATTTTAATAAATATTTAATGTTACAAATCATCTATGTGGTTTTGTAATAAAAATAGAGAGTCACAACACTTCCACATTATGGTAGTCCATATATACACGATTGTCATTATCATCGTTTAGTGAGTTAAAAGGATAGAAACGAATATTTTATTATATTTTCATAATGATAACTAATTATTAAATTTAATTATTATTTTATTAATTTCACATATATTTATACTTATTATCATTAATTGAATGTGTTATGGAAAAATTAACCTCATCTATTTACGAGGCGGTAGTACAACACACACATGACCATTGCTATTATATCTTATATAGTGAGGAATGTTATAAGGAATATATTATATAATCACTCCATCGAAATAAATATGTTATAATTATCATATAAATAATTTATATCCATAATCATACCCCATTGTGATAAGTGGTAATAGAAAAACGAATGAGATTTGTTCAATATGTGTTACACCACCTTACTCATAAATAATGAATTTGTAACATATTTGAAATAATTTGAAAGAGTTAAGGTAATTCACATAACATAAAATCATATAAATATATTAAATAAAGTATTTTTATTATATTATACAATTTTAATATTAATTTTTAAAATTTTTAGAAAGAAATAAACTTAAAATGTTCGTCCAAAAGCCCTACCTACACTACGTGTAAACTTTATAGGTTTTCTCAAAAATAATTCCAAGGATTAATTTCATTACAGAATATGTATTCAAGGGTTATATAAGGGATATTTTGAAGTTTTGGTGTAGGCAGAGTCTAAAAACATTGGCACAAATGTGTGAAGTGGAGAGAGTAAAGGATATCCTTTTATAATCATATAGTTACATTTTTACAAATATGCAAAATTATTCAATAATTGGAGTTTCTCTCACCACATGTGGCACTAAAATAAATAAATAATGGAGTTATGTAGTGATATGGTCGAGACACCCCCCCCCCCCCAAATAAACACTTGTTTTTAACATGACATTTTTATGCTTTTATGTGTTACATACATTTAACATTTTAACTCGCATAAAAATAACTACATTTTTTAGCAATAAAAATTTATCCTTAAACCCTAAAATATATAGAGATGTTATAGATAATTTATACATAATTATTATAAATATTAAATCTACATTATTAAGTAAAATTCCAATTTTTTGGAATGATATTTTTCACAGAAGCACAAGTGACACATAAGTCCATATTTTTATCCTTAATCAAGGTATTAATTTTTTTTAGTTATAGTTACGATAAAATACTAATTTAAACTTATTATAAAATATATATTATTATTATTTCAAATATCTAATTCATTTAAAAAAATTTCCTTAATAAAAGTGGAAATTTTTAATTTAAAATTTATCGCAATGAAAAGACGAGAATGTGGGTATTTAATGAAAAAGTTTTCAAATTTTAAATATATTTGATATCGAAATTAATTATTAAATTTATTCTGATGACATGAATTGGGTAAGTATATATTTCTGAACTAATTATAGTTTAATTCAGATTTAATATATCATTTAACCTTATACATTATTTAACAAAAAGGTATTTTTTTATAAAAATTTAGTATATCCAATATTTATAAATATATTTGTTTTTCCATAAAATTATTAATAATTCACTCTATGATTATATCTAATATTATGAATTAAATTAAAATATTTGTTTTAAAATTAATTATCATTAATTTTGATGAATTAATTTTATTATTGTTCACAAAAAAATAATAAAATGTTTTTGAGAAAATATTTTTTTCTAATCATATTAATACTTTATTGTAATATAATGTAAATTTTTATCAATATGATTTATTTATATAAAAATATGAATAATATTTATAATAAATATATTATTATTTAATCCAATAATTTAAGTGCTTGTGGAAAACAAAATTTTCAAATAATAATATAAATTGTTTGTATTAATTCATTATAACTAATTATTTCATATAACACAAGATAAAAATTTTGTTGCATATAATGTAATACAAAATCAGCATTACATGTAACCAATTTTAAACATGATATTTCATGTAATGAAAAAAAACTGATTATTTTTTTGGAAATAATAATCACAATATAATAGAGTGTTACATTATACCGCCACTTTTTGTATCCATATATGTTATGATTAGGTAATACATTTTATTGACAGAGGAAAATGTGATAATATAATTAATTATGTTATTATAATTCTTATGTCTATTCGAAAGTTTACTATATGCTATTTAATAATACACCATCCTTATTCAAACTGGTTATCATCATGTTATTCATTCTATTGAAATGGTGAAAATTATTGGCATTGTGTATGTTGTTATACTAATAAACAAGACTATTAGAAATTTTAATTTTTTATAACGAGAAATATACATTTTAATGTTGTTTTGTTAATTTTTTTCTATATTATATATAAAGGGAAAATTATTGTCTTATAGTATGTGTTATTCCATTATGATCTATTTTTAGATATGTTTATAATGATTTTTTAATTCATTTTCTCAAATGAATTATGTATTGGATTTAATTAAGTAATGGGTGGGAACTATCATTATATATCACATTGATTCATCAGCAGGTATCATGAGACAAAAAATCATGGTTATGTTTTTATTTACCTACCCATAACATGATGGTTCCATAATATAACTAAATATTTTTATTTACCTACCCATAACATGATGGTTCCAAATGTCACTGTTAATTAATTAAAATCATTCACATTTATAAAAATATTTAGTTATATTTTCATATAAGAAAAAATCCTACTATCCAAAATACATGGTTGCTCTCATGTTTTTTCTTTGATAAAAGTATCATAAACATGATTTGTTTTATTCTCATATTATTTATTAAATAATTTTTTATCATAATTTTAAAATGACTTTTGTTGGGTTAGAAACAAAAAAAATCATTTTGTATTTTCTCCTTATTTTTCAAATTATTCACAAATTTTTTATAGGGGTTGTAACATATTTTCAATTTTCACACTAACATTCTTATGTTTCGTCAAAATAAATTTCTCATACTTCTTAATTTGTGGGTAGTGACTACCTCTAAAACATTTACTTATGTAATTTGTAGAATAGTAATAATGTTCTAGGTTTAACCAACACATATATTCCATGTATATAAATCCTCTACAATACCAAAAATATCCATTGAGAAAATATATCACTCTTAGACATACATAATTAATGTAGTTGTGACCATGTTTTGTTGAAACATTCTTATCTTTAATTTTTTGACCACCAACCATTATATATTAAAAAATGTTCACCTTTTTTAGGTCACTTTTCTTTTTGGTGTTATCAAACCCACAAGTAATAGAAACCATTTAAGGCTCATAAATATTCGTAACTTTTTTAAATCATTAATTTTTTTACCATGGACACGTACATTTTATTCCAATAATTGTTCTATTTAGACGAATTTACTAAATTCTTCATATCAAAAACCAATCAATCTTTCTTCTCAACCATTGAAGGTAACGTTTGGTGATCCTTCTCAGGATCACGCATATATGAACATTCACCAATTACAGATATATGATTTTTGATACTTTTAACACTATGTTCATATATAGAATGTTCTTGTTGGATAAGTAACAAATTTTCTTATTTTGAATTAAATTTTACTTCAAAATGTTCATTACTATTATTTTAGTTAAATATATATATTTTTAATTTATCATCCTCTTTTAGAATACTGACTTTCTCATTAATAAATCATTATTTATTTATTTTGGATCTTTCACCCTTAAATTTCCAGATTTCATTTATCTAACATCCAATCATTCTCATGGATTATTTCAAATCATATTTATAATGAAATTATAATTTAGTTTTTTATTATTCTGAAGTACTTATTCTAAATTATGTATTGTTAACTATTGTAATAAAAGTATTATAAAAAAAATATTAGTAGATTTTCTGGATTCACCTACACTCTGTTCTTCTTCATTATCATTTGACATGAAACATATCATCTTATGATTAGAGATCTTTTTATCTTCCCATCTCAAAATCGATTGTTCCTTATCATCCTTTTTCTTTTATGAACATAATGGACTACTCTATTCATCACGATTATCCTCATAATTATTTTAGTGAATAAAATTTTCCATGAGGTTTACAATGGATCGACATTAAAATAAGTTCAAGGGATGTTTCCTTATGTATTTATATATACCTTTTCTCATATTTTTTGAAATTAGGGATAAAAATCTACCAAGTATTTTACGTTACTCATTTTTTCAGTGAGAGTCAGCTACATATTCTTCCTCAAGATATTTCTTGTACTTTTCTTCCCTGAAATCCATGAATAGGATTTTATTATTAGATTTTATATCTCATACATTAAGTTTATCCCTTATCGTCTCATAAGAGATTAGAGTATTATATAATTCATCTAGTGTTTATATTTTATGAACTCTATATTCTAAAAAATAAATATTTTCATAAAAATTATCATGAATAATTATAAAGATCATATCAAGAATGGATGAGTCTTCTGTATTCTCACCGATTCATCTAATAGTACTAACAATTTCATTCACACTATTAATGAAGTCAACAACTGATTCATATTCTGCCATCTTATGATCTTCATTCTCCAAACTCATGATTTTTAATTTTTTATTATTCTCTTTTGTTTGGCATTCATAAATTTTTTCCAAATATTCCTATATACCGTTTGTAGTGGTAACACCATTCAATAATAATAAAAACTATCATAATGTGATTATAGTAATACATTTTTCCCCTTTCACCATTATCATGATTCTTATTATCATCATCTCTATGGTGAGACTCATCATCAATATGTGTAAATCCATCTATTATAAATTCATAAACCCCAAACAAAAGATATATAATATAATGAATCATTATATTTTCCTTGATATGATATTTAATTCCCTTGAAGATCAAAATAATCCTATTGTTCATATCGTTTAGATTCTCATTCACAAAATCTCATCAAATCATCAGTAAAGGAAAAATAATGTGATGATTCATTTTGATATCACTTTTCATTTCCCAGTATAATTAGTTATATCATTGAAACTGTGAGTGGTTGAATCAGTTATATCATTTTCATTTATGTTTCTTTCGTTATGAAACAACCTTATCTGGCTTTTGATGATTCATTTCCCTACTGAAAAAAAAACAAACATCCACATGAACATAAGAATTATCAAGGGTACCTACTCAATAATAGTATCCATATCCTTTGTGTGGTATGGAGAAAATCCACCACCATACAATCCACTAAAAAAATAATAAATTTTGTGTGGAATACAACGAATAGTATATTCCCTTATATTTGTGTAGCACTCTAATCAATACAACATTAATTTTAAATGAAATGACATGAAATTATGTAATACAATTTTATTATTCCAAATCAAAAATAATAAATCCTATGATTTCATGAAAATTATTCACTGTGATACCCCAGTGTAGTTAATAAATTCATGGAATTCATAATGAAACTCTGAGGATTAATTTGTCCTATTCATTTATCTGATTTCTCAAAATGAAAATATAGCTTTATTAGAATATCATTGAATCAAATTAGAAAAACTTCTTTATTATTCTTAAAATACCAATACAATTGATCAGTCCACTTATATAAATAGAACTGTTATCTTTACTCTTCTCCTTTATTTCTTCTATCTTTAAACATTCATTATGAAAATTCTATATAGAGACGTATTCTTTATTTAATTGCATAGAATCTCTCTTCACATTTCATTGTAATGAAAGTAATAAAATACATAATTTTTTCTCCTCCTCTTATAGAAATGAATGGAATATTTAAGTGGGGATTCAAAAGGTTTTCCAACATGATCAATTTTCGTGAATCGTCAATCTTCCATCAATCACCGATCAATATTTATATTATTTAGTGCCTTTAATTTCCAAAGGATTTTGGATCTATATTTGGTTTCTTCAATTCAATATACTTCCTAAAAAATCTATATTCAAAATAATATTCCAGATTCTAATTTCCCTATATGATTTATTCATTATGATAAATGAATTTCACCACTCCAATTTTCTTGAACCACTAGAAAACCTATCAGAGCTAAATTAATATCAAAAAAATGTTCTGAAATTATTGAAAAACTAATACTCTCATTCTAGTTTCCTAATTTTTATGAATACTTCTTATTCATAAATACAATTCTTGGTATCAATTGTGAAAAATGTAAAACATATTTCATCCCATTAGGATGTTTTTGTACAAAATATTAATAAAAGGCTATCACATTCATGGAAGTTAAAAATAAATTCTTTTCCCCATTGACAACACATTACAAAACCTTTAAAACAAGAATCATCTTCTTACCTTTTTCACTTGAAAATGTTTTTATAGATATTAAAAACATATTTTATCACTTGACTAAATCAAAAATTAATTTTGATGATAAATGGCTGACTGTATTATTGATTTATCGTGGCCTCAATAAAAGTTTCTTATTTAATTATCCAAATATCTCCCAAGAAAATTATTCACCAAAACATTTTTCATCAAAAAAAATATCATAACAATGTACCTTAAATATTATAAAGATAACAAAAAATATAACGACTAATCAATTTCCATGTAACTCTGGTCATTGGTGGAAAACCAAGTTTTATTGATCGGTTCTAGAAGCTTATTCTTCATCATCATATTTTCTTTTATAATTATGGTACCAATGAACTATTCTTGACCATTATTTTATTTCATTGAAGATTCATGTCTTTTTTATTATTGGTCTGACTGAAAACCACCATTTTCATATTGTCACATTTTTCATAATCCTTCTCATCTTTTATATGTAACACCACATGTTATTATGGATGTTTTTTAGAATATAATAAACCTAATTTTATATCATTCAATGAACTATGTCATAAATTCCTTTGAAATATAAATTAAGTGTCTTAAATTACATGCAACGCAGACAAGTGTACTATACACACAATATTGAATTGTCATATGATACACAAAACACTATGTTTATACAAAACATCTATTTTTTTAAAAAAATATTTAAATGAGATAATTATAACATTGATGATAAACATAAATATAATAATAGTAATAAAAATTTCAAAAATATATTTTATAATTTTTTTATATTAAAAAAATATTTATAACAAAATACATAATTTTTTGTAAAGTCTTTCTATGTTTTAAAATTCCATATTTCCGAATGAACTACTTTTAATTTCATTCTTTGAAAAATAATAAAATAAATTTTAGGCATATTTAGATATTTAATTTGATAAAATAAAATATATTTTTTAATTTATGAGGTATAAATTTTCATAACGTGAATATTTATATTTTATTGATAAACATCATTTTTGGATGAATAGAGAAAAATATTAGATTTTAATTCAAAACGTCTTTTTAAATAATTTTATTTAAAAATATAATTTGTAATATAAATTGGATATATAGCTTAATTAGATTATATATTATTAATTAATACAGTATTTTTTATTGGAACCAATTTCACAATTAAAATGGATATTAAAAGATAGAAAACATTTGATCAATTTTTCATTGAAAACCCGCATTGTCAACCTGGATGGATAATTAATTTTTAATTAATTTTATTAAATAATGTGATTATAATTAGCGGAAATGGATTTCATATTTTAAATCAGATTAATTTATTAATTCTAATATGGACAACATTTTTTGACCAAAAATATAAGTGAATGTGAATAAACATAATTACATCAGTTAAGAGAAAAAATAGGTTAATAAACTAAAGAACCATAAATATAATACCGAAAATACCTAAAAACCAATCCAACACACATTTTATATATATTAAACTCAAATTAATATTAAATTGTTGATTTTGGTTTGTTTTTAAGCATTTTTTATGTTATATTATGTGCACTCATAACTTGTTTTTAAAAATGCCTAGTGAATTCTTTCCCTTCCCTATAAAAGGCCACCACCTCTAAAAAATATATCACACTTATAAAGCCCCATGGATATAATATAAAATACTCAAATAGTCTCCTAACTATCGTCGCTTACTCTTAAAGGACCCCCCTTGCGTAAGAGGCATCTCAATGATCCCTTTTGACATAAACGAAAATAAGTTACCAAATTATGAGGTAATGTCTTCTCTCAAACTCCTTTCATTTATTTTCTTTGTCTACCCCCTGCACTCTATTAATTTCATTATTGTATATAAACACATGTATCCCCAATATGCTATGATGTTTTTATTCTAACGGTTATACCTACACTTACACACAACACTATCTAATGGATATCGAACATATTGTATTCATGTAGAGTGAGCTACCACCTCACATAATGATGATTGTTCATTTTATTTTAATGATTATCATGGTGGAAATCATGATGGAAAATGTCACATTAATGAATTATTTAGAATTAATTTTTTATTTAATTTCTATTCTTGATTTTTTGGGGGTGTCGTATGTATTTTGGTGGAAATGGTGGGTTTTGAAAATATGTTCCAAATTGTTAGCCCATTTCCAGATTTTAAAAACATTTTTTTTATTAAATCATTCATTTATCAACATTTTTCATCCATTACAATTCATAAATGGCCTACCCTGATCTATTAACACGCCCATGTCAATCTGGAGCCTTTAGAAATCATTATTAATTTTGTATTTGTGTTTTTATTTTCTGTATTGGGATTTCCCATAAGCCCATATTCTGCTATAATAGTTTTTAAACTATTTAATATATACGTAAATTTTTAGTTATTTTCAATGAATTGTTCTCCCCCTAGAATCCAATCTCCCTAGTATCACCCCCATTATCATTTTTTAATTTTTTCAGATACTTTAAACCACAAATTAGGATATATGTCTTAATTATTCTCAAATCGACACGATTTGAATAGGTAAAATAAATCTTCCATAAATCCTTCAATTTTCATTCTTTTCCCCCATTTCAGTCCCCACATGACCAAATATGACTCCCTCTAGCCTCCATACCGGGTTTAGTTACTTGGATATTCATATATTGTTGTATTTATGGTGATATCTTCCGGATTTTTTAATGTAAGTTTTTCCCTCTTTGAATTATTCTCATTCCAAATTGTTTCCTTCACCCTTTCTTGAGTTCTACGATGTCTAGATGTTAGGGTTTGTGCTTGGGGACTATATTCCTATCTTGTGGGTGAAATATTGAGGTTTTTTGTTTCCTTTCACTTTTTTGTGATGCAGCGGTGGTGTGTTTGATGTTTCATACCAATATTTGATGGTTTTGACACGTTCGGTAGGTGATTCCATGTGTTTTCATTTCTAGATGAGTTAGTTTTCTTGAATTACTAATTTTTCATGTTCATCATATGCTTTGTGGGGTGAGAAAACTGTTTGTGATGGATTTGGTTAAGCATTTTAGTTTGAAATAAGGTGTTTGTCATGTTTAACCATTGGGGTATTGTTTGGGTTTGTTTTATAACATATTAAATTGGTGTAATATATCATGTGGGGATGGAAATTTGGCTTTTTTATGGTCTTGGTGTTCTTTTGGGATTATAATAAGGTATTTTAATGGGTTTATCTGTGAAACCAGGTAATGCCTCTTGAAAGTGTTTTATGAAATGGGTGTTTTTCATGTGCATCTTAGGTGGAATTATTTGAGGTGATTTTATAATACTTTATATTGATTAAATAAATATCTATAGGGCTTCCAATTCTTATTTTTGTTGTTATTGGCGTGATTTAGGATTTTAAAGAGGATTTTGAATTGGGTTTTGTGGGAAAAAGATAGTTATACCCCTTTGGTTGTTTTATGAAAATTGTAGATGATTTAATGAGTTACACAAAGTGTGCAATGGTGGATTTTGTACTATTTTGGTGGTATTGTGTTCCTAAAATGAGTTTTTTAAAGATAAATTGTTTAGTTTTTATGTCAAATGTTTTGGTAGTATTTTGTAAATTATCGGGGTGATTTATGAAATTGTTATGTGGGTGAGAAACATGTTTTCAGGCTGTTTTGTGTGAGTGTGATGTGAAAAATATACATTGTTTATGTAAAGTGTATTATGTAACATGTGAGTGGGATGTTATGTGATATTCATAATTTTGGGAATGATTTTATAAATTTTTAAAGGGTTTGATGAAATGTGAAGAATGTGTTAAATGTATTGTAAGCTATTTTGGTGTGAGTTTGATTTCAAAATCAATTTGAATCAAAAAAATATTTTGTGACTTTTGGGATGTACATGTGGCCTGTTTGGTTAATATCTGATGTGGAAGTTATATTTTCATGTGAAAATTATAATTCTTGTCTCGTTGAACTTCTTTGAGCACAAGAGGGAAAATTGGGTATCTAGGTGGACGGACGTGTACTAGAATGGTAGTGAATCATTGGGTTTTGGCCTCAGTTTTAGGTAGTGAGTGTGACTCTTACAAAACAAACTAAACTATGTTGATGATTATTGGGTGTAACACCCCATTCTTCCATGGTACTCTTCTACTTGAATAATACAGTAGCGTGTGTTGTACGTAACATCGAGTTCCAACACACACCACAACCAATCAAAGTAGTAGTTATGAATAGTAATACTCATTTTTGAATTTTAATACTTTTTATCATTCAAAATGGACTTCATTTTTGGATTTGGAATATCTAAATTAGCTTAGGGTAAATTTTTCATACTATTCTGATAACTTTTATATTTTGATGAATAGTTAAAATTACTAAATTTTAATTAAAAACATCTTTTTAATCGAAATAATTAACAGTGATAAATTAATAATTTAAATGATTTTAAAGTATATTTAGAATATATTTTTACCATTTAATACAATTTTTGTCATTGGACGTAATTTCACATTTAATCCGGACATAAACAAGTGTTAATCTTTTGATAGTTATTATTTCTTAAAAAAATAGGCTTTTTCTTTTAACAGCCGGAATTAATTTTCAATTAATTCTTGACACTCTTGTGTTTTCAGTCTGGGAAAATGGATTCTATATTTAGAATCAGGATATCCAAATTTTATAGATAGGTAACTTTTATTTTTAGACATATTGACTAATTACTTCGGTAAATATTTTATTTACCATGGTTAAAGGGTAAATCTGCTAAATAAGGGTAAAAAATAATATTATAATAATGATAAATTACCCAAAAATGTGTCCTAACCCTATTGGATGACACATTTACCACCATGGGATTAATTTGGTTGATTATGGAATACCATGGATCCACTTGTAAGTGATAATGTAACTTTATATTAATTAAGATAAAGTAAATACAAAATTGACATAAGCATATATCTTTTAGAAAAACAATTTTTAATAGGGTTATATATGTTATATTTTCAACTATAAATATTAATTATAAATAAAAATAAATTCATACATAATGATATTTTATATATAATTTTTATACTTTGAATAATTAAATAAATTTATGACATAATAATGATGCAGTATTTTCCTTATTAATGAAATAATCAAATAATTGGTATTATAAATGTTAGAATAAATATAATTTGAATGTTTTGATGACATAAAAAAAATTTATTTGTTAATATGACTTGTTATTATTTCTAAATTTATTTTGGTTTGAATTTATAATGTTGTTAAGACTTTAACAAAAATCAATTATTGAATAGTGTCAAAATTGACATAAATGAGTTTTTAAAACAAATATTATATTATTAATTGATATTCTATTCCTAAAAATATACAAATCATCCAAAGTACTTATATAATGATAGGTGTATTATTAATGGACCACTTGGGGGACTCTTGGATGTTTATAGTATGTTTATTAACAATATAATATAAAAATACAAAGAGACATGGTAAATGTCAAACTATTTAACTAAGAGTTAAATATAAATGATATGTTTAATATAAAGACCCAAAACAGTCTAAAATCAATTGGATGAATGTATTTAGACCCATACCCACTTTATACTATGAATAATCCACTTTGGATCCATTAGAAACCGAATATTATTTTTTTATAAAATAATACTTTAAGTTTTTCCTAAAGAGCCCCTCCTTCCCCTTATAAAACGACACCACTTCTAACGAATTCTTCACACCTCTCAAGCCTATTTTATCATCCAAACTCGTCCCAATTAAGCACTATATATCCCTATCCTCCTCCTAGCTGCCTTAACATAAGAATAAGGCACTTCAAGATTCCTTTTTGATTCAAACCAAAGGGAGATACCCAAATTAAAGGTAACAATTTCTCTTAGCTTCTTTTTTTATTTTACTTCTCTAACCCCTAAAATATTATTATAATTTTATTTTCTAACAAAACCAGTATCATAAATATACTAGGTTATTTTAATGAGTAGTATTAGAACTACACTTACACACACCTCTTTATAATGGGTGAAGAACATAATGTTTCTGTTGATGGCAACCAAAAGCCTCACGAACCGATGATTGTTCAATTATCTCCTACCGCCTCTCATGGTGTCCATTATGATGGAACTATAATTAAATATGATTTTAATGATATTTATTTTTTATATAAGTTTCTATAATTGAATTTTATTTCATACCATTATTCGTTTCAAGTTATATATATATACGATAATTTCATTTGAGGAAGTGCGGACTACCGCCCCCGTAAATTGATATGAATCGTTCATACCATACATGAAACGTATAAAGGAAAGTGTTAATGACAATAAGTAACACATATAAGATATTATATTAAATTAGAATAATAATATACCTATGTATCATTTGTTTTTGATTCCTTTTATATTAAAAAGGAAATGAAAGTAGCATTCGTGCGTACGTACGGACTACCATATCCATGAATGCGATGAGATTCATTCACCATCGTATCCATTCATGTCTAATTCTAATTTGATGATTAAAAATAAATTTTAAGTACTTGATATCATTCTGTATATGAATAATATACAACCTACCCATAACAAACATGACTTATGTAACAAAACATATAAAAGAAAACGAGTAAGTTAACACCCAAAACGACGATAATACTAAGATATTATTAACAAAATAATGTCAAAAGATAATATATGATATCATATTAATTTATATGATCCTTGTATAATTAAATAACAATTATTTCACCATTATACAGGAGGGTAACCTACCATCGACCAAGGAAAAAGTACAAAGTAAATGGTTTCTTAACTCACTTTTAATTCTGTGAGAATTCCATTGTTCACCACTTATTTATTGCATGTAGTGTGAGTACTTACCATGGCTGAATTCATTGTGTAATATAATTTAATTTATGGATTTTTAAATCATCATTTTATGATCCTTATTTCTTGGGTTTATGTTTCATAAGTTACCATATCAATAAGGGAATTCGAAATTTCAATTTCCATTCATTCGGCTTTACGCATACTTCATTGATTATTTTTATCCAAGATTATTTGTGGAATCACTATTAATTTGATAATGTAATAATTTCCACTCCCCATTCTGTGGATATACATTTGATACACATAATCATTCCATTGATAAATTCTCAAGTCATCGGTATGAACATGATAAGTGTAATTTTTACTCAATCTCGATTTGCGGAGTTAAACAACCAATTCATTGGTGTTGTTTTCACAAGAATATATGTGAATGTACTTTGATTGTTTTACACTGAATATCAAAACATATTGAGTGTATTTAAATTTTTCATACATAATTATGTCATTGATTTAACCTTAACCTAAGTATACGACATTAACGAGAGATTTCACCTCAATTTACATTCCATTGAGACACCTTTGTTGTTTTACACCAAATCACTTTTATATGGTGTATATAATGTACTTTAACATAGTGTATCAAGAATCCCTCTATTCTCATGATATTACAATGTTTTTATTACCACAATTATTTGTATTCAAGTGTCTCTATTTGGTTTAGGAACTATAACTAAAATATAATTTTAAAATGTTTTAAAGATTTATTATTCTAAATCATTCTCATTAATGTCCATATTCTAAAAATGGTTTTAATGATTTATTTATATAAACATTAAAGTTTTAAAATCAAAATTCCTTTTATACGTTTCAAAGTAGGATGGGACACTTTGATTCAAAAATTTATTTTAAATGTCTTCTTGAAAAATAGTGTGAATGTTTAATGTTTTCAATAAAAACAGGGATATTTCTCTCAATAGTTTGATGATTATTTTAATCTATGTCAATATCCTTAATTTTTCTCTATTTAGGATAATCTGATGTAATACAATCTTCCATATTGTATCGAATGAGTTATGTTTGCCTGTGGATGTGCTATTTTTATACCAATCATGGTTTGTGGTTAATTTATTGACATTTCGTATGCTAGTTTTAATACGAATGTTTATGTTCTGATTCAAACTTTTCATATAAGGAATTAATGGGACTTATTAATTGATGGGTGGACCCTTCTATTTCTCCTCGATGCATTATTAGGTCTAATGAGACAAACTAGTGTCTTTCCACAAGTAATTGACAAAATCTTATTTGTAGTCTTGGGATGAGGCCTTGACTATGCGGTTATGATAGTCTGGAATTATGAATTCCATCATTATAAATGTGGTTATTGATATTTCATGTGATTATTTGACTAGTAGAATATCCATTTGAATAAGTAAATGGAATTATTTCATTTTATTTCTTCTATATTATGATGAAGTTCACGTTTAAAAGGCTTTTGTTTTATTTATACATTTCCATAAATGTTTGTGATTATTTATTAATGTTTCCGCTATATTGTTATCCTTACTGGGCATTTGAGCTCACCCATTTCTGCACTCTTGGTTACGAAATTCCCCTGGGATATTCTTAGGATAATTTCAATTTTCGTTACAAACCGATTTGAAGTATTATTTATAATATGAGAGTAAATGACCTTGGTTAATTTTAATGTGTTTCAAATTTAGAATATGGTGACATGATATTCTCTAAGTGATTTAATGAATACTATTACTCACACAATGCTTTCTGGTTTTAGTCATTGGCTGGATTCCATGGAAGTAATAGTTACATTGAGAATGGTGTACAAGGTGGGAACAGTGGTGGAAATGAGCAACAAAATGGAATGTTGATATGCCTAAAATATAACATCTTTATGCCAAATCAATTTTCCAAAATTTTGATCAATAATATATATATTATCCAATTCCCGGGCACAACAAAAAAGATAAAGGTGATGAATGATAAGAGCTACAGTAGTGGAAGCCATTGAGAAAAGAATCCTAAATTTTCATCATGCATGAAATGTGGAAGGAGACGCCCGGGAAAGTGTCTCAACGGAACAATGAAATTCTTTCCGTGTGGAAATGAAGGACATAATGTGAATAATTTACAAGGAAAATTTATGAATACTACGGAAGAAAATAAAAATGGTTCCATGAATCCATTTACAGTCATTTGCTATAAATTAAGGGGACCTGGCCATTACCTGAGTGAATAACCTATTCGATAAGATAACTTATTGGTCATGGAAGAACCTATGAGGAAATAATTAGATAGATAAATGTTTAAAGGTATTAGTTCTCTTTGTTGTTGAGATTACATTGGGTGAATTTTCTCTTATATGTGTAACCCTGTAATTTATCATGTGAGAATTATATTTGCGGAAGACTTATCTTTTCTCTTGTGGATATAGTTATAAATAACTATTTGGTTGTATATGATCTTTGGGATTGAGGTAATTACAAGTTATTATATTTTGGGATGAAACTGCAAGGTATGAGATAACATTTGTGGTTAATTTATTTTATGGTTATTTTGAGGAACTTATCTCATTTTGGTAATGTTATAAAATATAGATTTTGAAAATGGACAACACGCAGAATGTGTGACAACCCATCACATCGGACAAAACTATGGGAATCGAACCCACAACCAAAGTCTGAATGGGATTTATCGCCTACCACTAGACTATGTGATGTCCCTGGTTAGTGTGACTAATTATTTGTAGTTAAATGGTTTTATTGATCAATAATAAGTTGATTTGGGATCTTATGTCTTATCAAATGAATATTGTTAGTATAGGCGAATGATTTGTTTAGGGATAAATGTTATTTTAGAAGATGTTCGTTTTGTTGGGAACACTATATGCCCAAAGAAAATAGAATACTATGGGATTTTATTTGAGGAGTAATTGTGGATTTTTATCAACGTTTTTATTATTGATTTATAATGATTTGGGTTATTTATGGAAATGATTATCCTATAATAGAGAATATATTATTAGGTTAATTACTTTTATTTATGTGACATTAAGAGTAGTTGATGTCATTTGGAGATACAATTTAACGTGGAAGACTACATAAACAAATTCTTCAATGTTTTGGGTTTCAATATTATTTTTTTTTATTATATTGAAGGATTTTAAAGATAATTGTTTATTGAATAATATTTATTTAACATTGGGGTATTGTTCGTTCAATTTTAAAAATTAAGATTAGTGTTTCATTCTCTAATGGAATATCCTTTTAGGGGATCATCAGATCTTATACTAAATGTTTTTGTTTTGATTAATATCTACAGACAAGGTAAATATATATTTTATCCTTCATGGATCATGTGATTCTATAATAAGATTATTCTAGCTCTTCTAGTGTGACCAAGACTTCTGGAATACTCATCGTTTAAATTAATGAGTTACTAGTAGAAACTTATTAATGAACGAAAATTTACGTAAGAAGTAAGTATATGTCTTTATGTTCTTAGTCAATCTCAGAGTTGAATTCATCATCTTTATGTAATGTAACTTAAAAAAATGTTGTCTATTTACTTTTCTTACTGGGAATCTAATGATCGTTTGTCCCATCACAAGTTTGTGGTTTTTTTGTTGTTAAATTCCTCTTGATCAACTTTTTTATCCCTATATATCATAACTTGACACTTATTTTATCATCCATATCCATGTTTTTCTACATGGAATCCTAGTATAGGTTATCTCGGGTAACCTTTTTACTTCTCTTTCCTTCATTTAATGTGATAGTTTTGTTGACTCTTTTTCCGATTTGGGAATTTCCATTATATTCCCAAGACCAATTTTAAAAATTGCGAGGATGAATTTTTTTGGAGGGGAGAATGTAACACCCCAAGATTCCATGGTACGCTTCTATTTGAATAATACAGTAGCATGTGTTGTACGCAACTTCGAGTTCTAACACACACCACAACGAATCAAACTTGCCGTTATAAATAGTAATACCCAATTTTTGAAATTTTATACATTTTATCATTCAAAATCAACTTCATTTTAGGATTCGGAATATTGAAATTATATTAGGGTGAATTTTTTGTACTTTTCTGATAACATTCATATTTTGATGAATTGTGAAAATTACTAAATTAAAATTAAAAAAAAAATTAATTGAAATAATTAATAGTGATAAATTATTAATTTTAGTGGTATTAAAGTATATTTAGAATATATTTTTACCATTTTATACAATTTTTACCATTGGACGTAATTTCACATTTAATCCGGACAAAAACAAGTGTAAAGCTTTTGATAGTTATTATTTCATAAAAACACGCTTTTTGTTTTGACATTGGTAATTAATTTTAAATTAATTTCTGCCAGTTCTGTGTTTTGAATTTAGAAAAATGGATTCCATATTTATAATCAGGATTTCCGAATTGTGTAAATAGGTATCTTTTATTTTTAGGCATTTTGAATAATTATTTCGGTAAATATTTTGTTGACCATGGTTAAAGGGTAAATCCGGTAAATAAGGGTAACACATAATATTATAATAATAATAAATTTCCCTAAAACGTGTCCTAACCCTATTTGATGATACATGTCCAACCATGGCCATCTTTGGGTCGATTTTTGGACCCCATGGATCAACTTGTAAGTGATAATGACAATTTATATTAATTAAGAAAGTAAATACAAAAATGACATAAGCATATATCTTTTAGAAAAAAACAATTTACATAGGGTTATATATGTTATATATTAAACTATAAATATTCATTAGAAAGATAAAAATATTTCCTACATAATTTTATTTTATTTATTATTTTTAGACTTTGAATAATTAAATATATTTATGACATAATATTGATAGAGATTTTTCTTTATTAATTAAAGAATAAAATAATTTGTATTATAAATGTTAAAATAAATATAATATGAAAGTTTTGATGACATAAACAAATATTATTTGTTAATATGACCTGTTAGTATTTATTAAATGATTTTGGTTCTAATTAATAAAGTTGTTAGGACTTTAACAAATATCAATTATTGAATAGTGTCAAAATTGACATAAATGAATTTTTAAATCAAATATTTTATTATTAATTGGAATTATATTCCTAAAATTATAATGTTCGGCCAGAGGACTTATATAAGGATATTTGTATTATTAGCTGTCCATTTGGGGGTCACTATAATGTTTATAGTATGTTTATTAACTATAAAATAAAAAAAAGGACATGGTAAATGTCAAACTATTTAACTAAGAGTTAATTATAAATGGTAAGGTTAATATAATGAACCAATCATATCTAAAATCTATTGGATGAAAGTATTTCGACCCATCCACACCATATACTTTTAATAATCCACTTTGGATCCATTAGAAACCAAATATAAATTTATTATAAAATATTACTTTAAGTTTTTCCTAAAGAGCCCCTCCCCCCCCCCTTATAAAAGGACACCACTTCTAACCAAATCCTAAAACCTCTAAAGCTTTTTGGCACATCCATCCTCAGCCCAATTAAGCTCCCTATATCCCTCGTCTTCTCCTAGAATCCTTACCTTAGACAGAAGGCACTTCAAGAGTCCTTTTTGGTTCAAACCAAAGGGAGTTACCCAAATTAAAGGTAACGATTTCTCTTAGCTTCTTTTCTTTTATTTTACTTCTCCAACCCCTAAACACTTCATATTCTTTTATTTTGTAACAAAAACTGTATCCAAAATATACTATTATTTTTTTATGAGATGTACTCGATCTACACATACACACACCTCATTCTAATGGGTGAAAAATATAATGTTTCTCTGGATGACAACCAAACGCCTCACGAAACGATGATTGTTCAATTATCTTCTACCGCCTATCATGGTGGCCATTATGATGAACAATAATTAAATATTATATTAATGATATTTATTTATATATAATATTCTTTAATTCCATTTTATAGCATACAATTATTCGTTTCAAGATGTATATATATACGATAATTTCATTTGAGGAAGTTCGGACTACCGCCCCCTCAAAGTGATATGACCCGTTCATACCATTCATGGAACATATAAAGGATGGTGTTAATGAACATAAGTAACAAATATAATATATTATATTATGCTGCAATAATAATATACCAATTTATCATTTGGTTTTGATACCTTTTAAAAGAAAATTGAAATGAAAGTAGCGTTCGTGCGTACGTACGGACTACCATCTCCACAAACGCGATGAGATTCATTCCCCATCATATCCATTCAAGTATAATTAGAATTTGATGATTAAAAATAATGTTTAAGGACTTGATATAATTATTTATAAGAATAAGATAAAAACTACCCATAAAAACACGACTTATGTAACAAAACAAATAAAAGAAAACGAGTAAGTTAATACCCAAAATGACCATAATACTAATATTTTATTAACAATGAAATATTAAAAGATGATATATGATATCATATTAATTTATATGATCATTTTATAATTAAATAACAATTATTTCTCCATTATACAGGATGATAACCTACCCTCGACCAAGAAAAAGTACAAAGTAAGGGGTTTTTTATCTCACTTTTAATTCCGTGAGAATTCCATTGTTCACCACTTATATATTGCATGTGGTGTGTGTACTGCCCATGATTTTATTAATTGTGTAATATATTTTAATTTATAGATGTTTACATCATCATTGTATGATCCTTATTCCATGGGTGTATGTTTCATAAGTTACCAAATCGATTAGGGAAATTTGAAATTTCAATTTCCATTCATTCGGCTTTACGCATACTTCGTTGATTATTTTAATCCAAGATTATGCGTGGAAACACTATTTATTTGATTATGTAATTATTTACACTCCCCTTTCTGTGGATATACTTTTGATACACATAATCACTCTATTGGTAAATTCTCAAGTCATCGGTATGAACTTGGTAAGAGTAGTTTTTACTCAATCTCGATTTGTTGAGTTAAACATCCAATTAATTGGTGTTGTTTTTAAAATAAAATGTTTGAATGTCATTTAATTTCATTAAACTTAATATCAAATCATATTGACTGTATTTATATTTTTCACACTTAATTATTTCATTGATTTAACCTTATTCTAAGGATACGACCTTTATGAGAGATTTCATCTCAATTTACATTCCATTGAAACTCCATTGTTGTTATACACAAAATCTCTTTTATATGGTGTATATAATTTACTTTGAAATAATATATCAAGAATAAACTTATAATCATGATAGTTAAAAGTTATTATTACCTCAATTATTTGTATTCGTGTTTCTCTCCTTTGGTTAGGAACTCTAACTGAAATATCATTTTAAAATGTTTTAAAGATTTATTATTCTAAATATTTCCCATTATTGTCCATGTTTTAAAAATGGTTTTAAGTATTTATTTATATAAACATTAACATTTTCAAATCAAAAATTCTTTTAAAAGATTCAAAGTGGTATGGTACACTTTGATTTGATAATATATTTTAAATGTCTTCTTGAAAAATAGTGTGTCTTTTAAATGTTTTCAATAAAAAGGGGATATTATTCTCAAGAGTTTGATTATTATTTTAATCTATGAAAATATCCTTCATTATTCTCGAATGAGGTTAATCTGATATAATAAAATCGTGCATATTGTATCGAATGAGTTATGTTTGATTGTGGATGTGCTATTTTTATACCATTCATGCTTTGTGGATAAAGAATTGAAATTTTGTATGCTAGTTTTAATACAAATGTTTATGTTATGTTTCAAAATTTTCATATGAGGAATGCATTAGACTTAGTAAGTGACGAGTGGAGCCCGCTATAGCTCCTCGATGCATCGGTATGTCTCATGCGACAAAATAGTGTCTTGGAACAAGGCCTTGACAAAATCGTATTTGTAGTCTTGGCACGAGGCCTTGATTATGTGGTTATGATAGTCTTATATTATGCATTCCATCATTATGAAAGTGGTTATTGATATTGAATGTGATTTTTCAACTAGTAGAATATCCATTTGAATAAGGAAATGTCATTATATAATTTTATTTCTTCAATATTATGATGATGTTCATGTTTAAAAGGATTTTGTTTTATTTATACATTCCCTAAATACTTATGCTTATTTATGAATGTTTCCGATATATTGTTATCCTTATTAAGTATGTGATCTCACCACTTTATATGTTTTATTTTTTCCAAGACGTGAAGAAGTATTTTATGAATGACCTGTAGGGATAGTATAAGGGGATATGAGTGTGGAGGAAAGATTTTGTTGTATATTTCACTTTATGATGTTATTTAAACTTTATGAATGTATCTAGTTATTCCAAAGCTACTAAACTAATCGATCTTTCAAGACATGATATTTTGTGATCATGATAATGTTATGTAATAATGCACCGACTCTGGGGAACTGGGGTCGGGGCATTACATTGGGGACCACTATGTTATGGGTATGTTCTCTACTAGTGGATCATGTAGAAGAATAGATATTGTGAAGGTTACTCTCACTGAGATACGAGGTACCAGGGACCAACACCGAGATACTGCCTAGGAGTTATTTCTTATTACTTATGATCATTAGTTACATTGTGCTTACTATCGGAATATAGTATGGTTGGATGGAAAATTTAGTTTTGGTGAAATTAGTTTTTAAAGTGTTTATTTTGAATGATATATCACTTGAAAACTGTTTTAATTTTAAAGTTGAATCTTATTGAAATTTTAACTAGATTATCCTGTTTTTGAAAACTGTAATTCTTTCAGCCTTTGAATATTTAACACATGTAATCTCTTAGTTGTGGTATCATACTGGGAATTGTCTCACAACCTACTTACACCCTTGGGTGTAAGTATACTTGGTTATTTTTTCCCCAAGTTGGGCACAATTTTTTGTGCCAGTGGTTAGGGTTCCTAGCAGGTCCTTGGTGGTGAAGTCTTGTGTAGATGGCTTGAGGTCGGTTCCCCATGCCATAACAGTTCTTGGGATATTTATTTCGTGATTTTTTAAAAAATTTATAGACATTTTGAGTTGTTTTAAACTATGTAATTTAGTTCTGATTTTTTTAAATGGTTGTTTTGTTTGAAAAATCCAGATTTATTTTATTGGATGAATTTGTTGTTTTATGTTTATAAACATTAGTAAATTGTTCCCAATTCTCTTTTTATGATAACCATGCACTTTTCCAGCCCATGGAGATTGGGAACTCCCTTTAGGCCTTGTCGTATACCAGGTTGGGTGCTGATTTCGGTGGTTACTAGATTCGGTTCATGACAAAATGGTAATAGAGGACGTTTATGATAACTATTTAGCTCTTTTTTGGGGGAACAGTCTGCATAGTCTAGATATAGGATTGTAGGGACTAGGAATTCTAGATATGGGTAGTGTGCCTAATCCCCACATCTCATGATGGTATTCAAGTCACCATGAGAGGTCAGTACTTATCTAATTCCTTTGTTTTTTTGGATTGATGATGATTATGGGAAATGAAAAGTGAGTTGGGTAATGGTCTCAGTGAGCTCGTAGGGCCTGTAAATCTATGTGGAGCAATATATATTTCCCTAGAACAATATATGTAATGTTTATGTTATTTGTGTATGGTATCCAACTATATTCCCAGGTCACCCACCAAAGCTATTTCCCCTCACATTGTCGTGTGTCCTTTAGTTTTGAAATATTAGAAGTTCGGTTTGAATGAAAAAATGACATGGTTTTAAGAAGTGTAAGGTTTTGTGAAATGATTTTAAAATAAAGAGGGAAGGTTTTTTATTTTTGACATGATGGAACTAAAATTTCAGATTTTTTTTTAATTAGGAAATTGGTGTGTTTACACCTCTTTTGAAACTAAGAAGTATGTTAAATTTTGTTTTAAAAAAGTGTTTCCAATAGAGTTTTCTAAATAATAAATGGTTTTTAAATGGGATGAGATGTCTTGAAATTGAATTCAAAAACATGAAAGTGAGTTCTTATCTAAATTTTTGTGTCTTTTAGAAATGTTTTTTAAGATGTGAATTGGGATTTTGACTCGTGGTTAATGGTTTGGAGAAAAAGGTTTTGTTGGTTGACCATTTTGGTTTTGAAAAGTTGAAATAAATTCTTTTTTAACCATTGGTATTTCTGTGAGAGACCACATTCATGAGGTTATATGGGATTATGGATTTTTTATTTCACAAATGGATGAGTGTCGAGACGGATATGAGGAGGGGGCTCAGTGTGGCATAGAAACATGCATGTGTGAGTCCTAAGGGGTACAAATGTTGGATACGCTAACTGCTGAACCGTTTCATTTCAATGAAATGTTTTCAAGAAAAAACATGATATATTGATGAATTATTTAGGTTGGTTTATATTATGTGTTTTTGTAAAATTTTGATGTTGTAGGGTGTTTTGAGTCCATGAACCCCTCTTTTTCGAACCGTGTTTTGGGTTTTTGTTTAGTCGGTAAGCTGGGTAGAAGGACCAATTAGTGGTTTTTTCTAAGATACATTTCAGGACACCTTTATTTTGGTTCCCTTTATGTGTTTGGATCTGGTTTTTGGAGTGTTTTTACCATTTAAAAATATTGGTTGGGTCCTTGGTTTCTCTCATTGGATAATGTATTCCCCCATTAAGGGTTATTTCACAACAGAAGTGCCACCTAGATTTTTTCTCCATTGAAAAATCCTTACATTCATCAATATAAATAATTTTATACCGATAATTGTTAATTGAGTTTAAATCCATTCCTTTCATTTATTTTTGGATCCTCTTGTAGTGGTAGAGTGCTCATGAAAGGTTAAAAGAGACCTTAGTTTCTTAAGATTCCTGGTTCATCCAGGGTGTAAGTAGTCTGCGGTTTTTTATGTTGATGAGTGTCTAGATGGTGTCTAAGAGGGTCTCTAGTTTTTTCATAGATTAATTGAAGCATGAGATCTTGTTAAAACACCAGTATTTAGAATATGGTCATGAGAGGCTATGTTGGCCACTTTCTGGACTTTTGTGTTGTTAAGGGAGTTGGAATACGGTCTTGTTTGAGGTATTGTTTCTATTAGTCACAATGGTAACGTTCGGTGATTCCGTGTGACGTCAAATTCTTTCATGACAGTAAAGGAGAAGGTTGTACAATCCTTTGATAATATCTCTTATTTATGAAGTATTTATCCCTTTGAAAAAAAGTCAAAATTCTCTATTTCATAGGAAGGTGTTTATATGCTTCCTTTCCTTCTATTTTTTCTCACCTGATGAAACAATATGTGATGTACATGCCTCTTCTATGACCATGATTCAGTGAAATGTTGGGTTACAGTAAAGATAGTTTGGAATGTGTTAGTTCTTGGTAAACTTATCGAGGATTACAGTGTAGTTGTTTGTATCACCAAAATAAGATTTTCGGTTTAGGTGGTTTCCAAACCCTAACTACGAGGCCGAAGATTTCTCAATCATTTGAGCTCTAGACATAGGTCCCGGAGAGAAGCTGGCATGTAGTGAGGGGAAATACCAAGGTTGATCAAACCATTGTACAATGTCTTATACTCATTATGAATGATTTTATGAGTTTAAATCATTAGTGTCATCATCTTGTTCTTGTTATTCCTGTTTGGTGGTAGAGGTGGGAGAACCTTATTTCCATGTTGTAGCCTCAGTTCATACTTTATCCCTATGGTTACGACTGGGTATTATGAGAAAGGATTGAAGTCTGGCTAGATTGGTTGAGCACACAGTTTTTGCGTGGTTAGTAGTGACCATGCCCCAGAAAACCATGTATATAGAAGGATCCCCACAGTTAGCACCTAGATTCCCAAACCATGCGGACTAACCGTATGACCATCCCAACTCATTAAATTTTGGGTTCATTTTGTACCGGCACGTGCTGGTCAGTTAAGATGGTTGGTTCTTATAGCGGGGAGACCCACAATGAGTCATATATTTTTTCTTTTGTAATGATCTGATGGATGTCTACCACTTGAACTAGGGAGTCTATTCATCCTCCCCATGGTAGTGTCCTGAATTTGTCTCGGTAAAATTTAAGTAGTCTCTTATGGTGGGGAGCCCATTTTTTTCTTTCCATACTAGTAACTCAAATTGTTCCCTGGTCTTAGACTTGTGGGAGGTAGTATCATTTAGAGCTATCTGACTACTAACATCTACCAGGGGTAATCATTGGGATTAGAGGGTGCCCTATAGTTTAGTTAAAGTAAATTAAGTGTAACCTTATTCATTGTTGTTGTTCGTCTTGGTAGATTACTTGAGTCTGGTTCAAATAGTGTTTATGAGTTTCCTTTTGGGGATAAATTTTGAATTTTCTAGATAACTTCATGAAATGGGTGGATGTTTTGGGTTTTGAGTATATTCCTTCCTTAATTGATCAATATAGGTATTTTGTCCTTTTGAGGGCGGACCAAACGTGGATATAGAGTACATTTCAGGTCTATCAGTTGGGTTTAGTTTTTTCTTTTGGCCTTATTATGGATTTTTTTGGAAAAAAGTTTTATGGTGGAAAGAATTGTCACATTCATGAATTCTTTAGAAGGAATTTTTCATTTAATTTCCATTCTTGATTGGTTTTGGGTGTTTCTAAGGAATTTTAGTTGAATTGGTGGGTTTTGTAAATATGGGCCAAACTGTGAGCCCATTTCCAGATTTAAGAACCAATTTTGTTTCTTCAATAACTCCTTTTATTTTTCAAAAATTTTCATCCATTCCAATTCTTAAATGGTGTCCCATAACCTATTAACACCACAATGTTAATTTTGAGCTTTTACAAATCCACAATCAAGGCGTATTTGGGTTTTCATTTATTGTATTGGGCCTACCTGTAAGCCCATTTCTTGATTTAAATGTTTTTTTAATTCATTAATATCTCCTTAATTTTTTATGGTTTTTGGTGACTCCACCTCCCTCTAGAGCCCTATATTTTTATGATCACACCCATTATCAGTTTCTCATTTTTGGAGCTCATATGAACCGCGAATTAAGGAGATATGTCTTAATATTTATCAAATCGCCCAGATTTTATGAGTTAAAATGATTCATTCATAGCTCCTTAAATATTCATTATTTTTCCCCCATTTAGTACCAAAATGACCTAATATGACACCTTCGAGCCTCAATACAATTATTTCTTGGAGATTCTTATTTTGTTGGATTTAGGGTGGTATCTTCAAGATTTCTGAAAGTAAGCATTTCTCTCTTTGATTTCTTCTCTTTCCTTACAGATTCATTCACACTTTATTGAGTTATAAAATGTCACGAAGAAAGGATTCATGCCTAGGGACTAACTTCCTATATTTTTTGTGGAATATTGAGGTTTTAGGTTTCTTTTCACTTCCCTGAGGTGTGGTGGTGGTGTGGTTGATGTTTTGCACCAATATTAGAGGGTTTCAACACTTTCGGTAGGTGATTTAATTTGTGGTCATTTCTAGATGTTTTAGATTACTTGAATTACTTATTATTCATGTTACACATACTTTGTGTGTTGTGATAAAACTATTTATGATGGATTTGGTTAATCATTTAATTTTATAGTTGAATTTTTGTTGGAAATTGTGTGTTTTTCAAGTGTAACCCTTGTGATATTGTCTGGGTGTGTTTTATATCATATGAAATTGGTGTAATAAATCTTTTTGGGATTCCAAATATACTTTGGTAGGGTCCTGGAGTTCCATTAAGTTTAAAATAAAGTATTTTAATGGGAGTTATGTGTGAATCCATGTAATGCCTCTTGAATGTGTTTTTTGAAAATGTTTGTTTTTCATGTGAATCTTTAGTGGTATTATTTTAGGTGATTTTATAATACATGAGAGTGGATAAATAAATATTTCTAGAACTTACAATTATGATTTACATTTTTAATGGTGTGATTTTGGCTTGAAATAGGATTTGGAATTTGGTTTTGTGGGAAAAACAAAGTTATACCCCTTGGGTTGGTTATATGAAAATTGTAAATGATTTAATGAGTTACACAAAGTGTGAAATGGCATCTAATGTACTATTTTGGGGGTAGTATGTTCTTAAAATGAGTTTTTCAAATATAATGTGGTCAGTTTTTATGTCACACTATTTGGTAATGTTTTGTAATTTTTCGAGGTGATTTATGGAATTGTGATGTGGGTGTGAAACATGTTTTCAAGCTGTTTAGTGTGAGTGTGATGTGAAAAATGGAATTTGATTATGATAAGTCTATTATGTAACATGAGAGTACGCTATAACGTTATTTTCATCATCTTGGTAAGGATTTTATAAAACATTTAAAGGATATTTTGAACTGTCAAAGATGTGAAAAATCTGTCATGGGCTATTTCGGTGTAAGTTTAATTTCCATATCAATTTGATTGAAAAAATGGATTTTGGGACTTCTATGACGTACATGTAGTCATTTTGATGAATATTTTATGTTGAAGTGATATTTTCATGTGAAAATTATTTTTCTTGTATTTTTGAACTTGTTTGATCCCAAGAGGGGAACCCAGGTTTCTAGGTGGGTGGGCATGTACTTGTATGCTAGTGAATCTGTGGGTTTTGTCCTCAGTTTCATGTAGCATGTTTGATTCTTAAAAAACTAACTACATTATGATGATGATGATTAGGGACCACTAGGTTATGGGTATGTTCCCTCATAGTGGCTCGTGCATGAGAAATGATATTGTGACGGTTACTCTCGCCGAGATACGTGGTACCTGGGACCCACAACAAGCTAGTGCCTAGAGGATATTTCATATTTCTGCTTCTCATTAGTTACTTTTTGCATACATTCGGCAAACGGTATGGGTCGATGGAAAATTCAGTAGTATAGACATTATTTTTAAATTTGTTTATTTGTAAGAACCTGGGTTTTTGGAACGGGTCAAAATCCCGACCCTGTTTAAATTTTTGACTTGTTTCTGAGGAAACTGGAGAAAATGCGATGTTTCTGGAAATTTCCAGACTACACATCGTGTACTTTTAGTACACGAAGTGTATGTCTGGGCAAGTGATCGGCCGTGTTCTTTCCGATTACTTGTCGTGTAGTGACCGTGTAGTAGATTCTTACTACACAGCGTGTAGTTTTCAACACTCCGTGTATTCCCCCCCCCCCCCCCCGACCGTGTGAGGCCATACATGGCATGTAGGCCTGCTCGCTAGGTAAAACCAGGGACACAGCGTGTTCCCTTTGGACACGCCGTGTAGTCTAGCCGTGTGTAAGGGAAACACATGGCGTGTGACTATGTCGGCAAGGAAGGGAAGAGGAACCAAGTACATGCTGTGTACCCCTAGGTACATGCCGTGTACTCAGGTCAGCAGGTCGGAAAGTAAGTTAGTGGAATCAGCCATCTTATGAATAGTTAAATGAACTATACACGGTGTGTAGTCCAAAAGTACACACTGTGTAAATTCTTTTATTTTTTCTTCAAATGGGCTGTAGACTCGTATTGAGGCAGAACCTCATATCCTCTTCCCGGATACACGAACCAAGCCGGTCGAATCTTCAATCGCTCCCTGGATCGCCATTCGGACTCCGTTTCGATCATGTCTTTGTGCGTTGGAACCCCCTCTGTAAGGCCTTGATTCCACTTTGGCCGTTTTTTCTTAGTTTCATTCTATAATGGGTTATAGGCATTTGAACGGTATTAAATATTTTGTAGATTTACCACGTTTTAGACTGAATTGGCGGCTGTTACCGGTGGAGTAGAATCATACGAGTCTCAGGTAGGTGGTGCATACCTCTTTTTGTGTTTTCATGGTTGTGTGGGTGACGCGGCCTTCGGCGTGTTTTCAGATATTTTGAGTGGGACCCGTTTTATCTGCTATTTCATACTGTATTGCTTATGGGACCTCTGGGATGCCTTTGGGTATGCCTGGTTACCAGTTTGCCTGACCAGGGCTGGGTGAGGGGCAATTGCTCATCGGGGCATTTTGGCCGGGGAACTCCAAAATGGTATTCACTGAAATATTATTGTTATAAACTATTTAGTTTAATTTGTTAGAGCCTGTTATAAATTGTTAGAGGCATTTAATACCTCTTTGCTGGTATGGGACAACACATGGTATAGTGCAATTCAACTATTTAGCATGTTTTTCTAGTTTATGTTTTTCTGTTAAAATATGTTAAATATGCAATTGCATAATTTCATCTGCTGGACCCTTTGGGGTTGTGTTGGGCTTGGCCCGATTACATTTGAATGATGCGGATCACGGGTTGGGGCTTTGGCAAGGATACTTTGGGTGGTTTTGACCACGGGATTGGGCGTCATGGACATCAGATTGAGGCAGTGCGACTGTCAGGTTGGGCATGGCCTGTGATACATGGATGTCAAGGCCATCATACTTGAGCAACATGGTCGCATGGACACGAGGTGTCAAAAGTTTTTGTGGCTTAGGACTATTTTGGGTGATTACTGCTCACCGAGACTTTGATTAGTGTGCACACAGAGATATTTTTTTATGAGGTGGATTTGACCACTCATGTGGGTAGAGGCCCCCGTAGTTGCGGTTAGGTATTTTGTTTGGGGGTTTTTGTCATAGAAATCCACGTGGGAGGTGAGGATCCTTCGGGGAATGGGCGTGCGCTCAGGTCGTCGGTTCTTGAGACACGTGGTGTCAGGAGGCACGTGGTGCCGGGTTACTATTCTTGGACGTGCCTTCAGGACCTCGGTACTTGAGACACGAGGTGTCAGGAGGCACATGGTGTCGGGTTAAAATTTTTGGGCATGCCTTCAGGACTTCGGTACTTGAGACACAAGGTGTCAGGAGACACGTGGTGTCGGGTTACTATTCTTGGGTGTGCCCTCAGGACATCGGTACTTGAGACATGAGGTGTCATGTGGCACATGGTGTCGGGTTACACGATAGAGATTCCGGCGTTGGCCGAAGTAGGTGACGCTCCATGGTGGCTGTTGAGCCCTAGTGGTGGTTGTGTTTAATTGTGCATTGTAATTTTTACTGCTTCCCTTGTAAATGCATGACTGCATAAACACATATATTTGGTAAGTAACGTTGGTTGGTATCCTACTGAGATTTGTCTCACACCCTACACATGCCCTTCTGGACACGTGTAGACTTTATGGATTTGCGTGCAGGAAAGAGGCCAGCATCAGGATCTGGGCTGCGTTAACTATTTCATGGAGATGATATGGACCTTGAGGTCATTCCTAGATTGGGTTTACTTGTATTTTTTACCTTTCGGTATCGGCATGCTTACTTTTTGTAGCTACTGTTGGTTAGCCATAGGTGCCCTTTTATATTCTATTGTGTATGACCTACTCTGGATGCATGTTTTATTGTTTAGTTGTAGTTACCTGTTATTATCATGCTGTTGTGTTTATTTCCACTATTGTGTTGTATTTATTGCTTCCGTTGTTTATCTATATTGATTATTCTTCCGCTCTGCGGGTCTGGTTCGTGTCTGCTGAGTCATAATTTCTGCTGCATTTTTACTGTTATACATGGACCAGTACCCTTATTATGATCATATGAGAGGGTATAGCCTCCCCACTATACCTAACAGGCCCTCGCTGCTAGTTGGAAGCCTTTGGCATTCAGGGAGGTGCGCCTAACTTAGTAACACCCAACCCGTTCGGCACTGTTCGGGTGGATGGCCGGGTCCATGACGTTATAAAGTAGTATCAGAGGAGTTCTTGACATGGATTTTGTAGAAGTTTTTTACTGGCTACTAATGAGTATGAGGCTTCTTGTTTCTTTCTGCTGGTTTTACTGTTTGGGATATGGTAGACTGAAGATAGGTTGTTACTGGAACTGGGTTTCTAGATTGGGCTTGTTGCCTGCAGCCCCAGGTACGAGGGATGGTTCTAGTTTCCATGGGTGGGAATTGCTATTTTCTTTTGCTCAGATTATAGTTTATATTATTTCCACCTCGGTGGCTCACTTTGTGTGATAATTTATTGATTGTGATATGTGACCCTTGACCCGGTGTGGTAAGGGAGAATTGGACATTGTCCTGGTATGGAAAGGCTGGGTTTCTTGGCTAATGATAGGCACATTATTGGGTATTTAAATTTTATAATTGCATGTATGCTCTGTGAAGTGATAATTCCATGTGAATGAAATATAAAATGACATGCTTTATATGCTTTAAAATGTGAATGGGTGAAATTTTTGATAGAACTGCAAGTTGTGAAATGTGTTTGTCATGCTTTATTTTGTATAATTGCATGTTGCAGGATATTTGGGTCTGACTCTTATGAGAGAAGGAATGTACAATGGATGAGGTAGTGTAACTTTCACGAATGGGCTACTCGGTCGTCTATTTGAGGCAACCTGAGTTGTCGGGACGGGAATGGCCTGAAGGACTATTGATACTTGGCTCTGTTGAGGGCGGGTATGGAGTCCATGAGGTCGGGATGCCATGAGGCATGGGTTGAGGTGAGGGGGGAGTAAGGGTAGTTGTTATGCACTACCTTTTATTACATACCTTATCTGCGTAGAATATATTGTTATATATACGGGTTTTCTGACCATTTATGGTATTCAGCGGGATACTCCTTCACGGCTCGATGGAGCGTTAGGTAGGAGATGATATAGTGCCACAGGATCAGGGTCACACTTCGGTACTGGAAGAGCAAGAGCCGCAGGTACAGGCTCAGGGACTGGAGCAGGTTCAGGATCCAGTGCAGGTAGAACAGCAGCCAGTTTTGACATCGTTCAGGCCGTGGCCCAACGAGAAGCTCCGAGCTAGCTGGGTACGTGTCTCGCATGGGCTTGATGGAGGCGCGCATGGTACAGATCCTTCAATGGCTTATCTGACGCGGGAGTTCCAGTCACAGCACCCGCCACTTTTTCAGGGTGAGGGTGGTCCGCATGCGGCTGAGAATAGGACAGAGAGCATGCATATGATTTTTGAGCAGCTCAGGACACCTCTAGAGCGGAGGGTCAAGCTGGCGACATACATGCTGAGAGGACCGGTGAAGCGTTGGTGGGATGTACAGGTTCAGGCTCGTAGGCACTAGGGACTGGCTTGGAAGGACTTTGAGGATAGGTTCTTTGAGCACTTCGACCCGGAGACAGTGAGGGCAGAGAGTGCTTGGGAGTTCATGAGTCTTCAGCAGGGAGACATGTCCGTCATGGACTACGCAGCTACTTTTACTATGATATCTCGCTTTGCACCTGGTTTGGTAAGCGAAGACGTAGCTAGGGTGAGGTGTTTTGAGGATGGATTACGACACGCCATTCTGGTCTAGGTGAATATCTTCTGGCTAGGTTGTTTCTCCGAGGTGGTGAACCAGGCGCTCGTAGCCGAGGGCAACGAGAGAGAGAAATCTCACGTGGGTAGGATGACAACATCAGGTGATGGATCAGACAACAGTAAGCGAGGACATGATGAGTTCCAGCAGGGAAATCAGGCCATGGATTCAGCTAGACCACCTCGTGGTAGGTCTTCGGTGATTTTCTTCTGGTGTGGAAAGTCGGGGCATGTTTGGGCTCAGTGCAATAGGCCTCCGAAAGAGTGTCGGGCATGTACACAGGACGGACATCTAGAGAGGTTTTGCAGGCAGGATTCTCAGATAGCTGGAAGATAGGGACCTGGACAGATTGTAGCGTCTGGATTTGGTTAAGGTACGGTACCCGGAGAGGGTAGTCGAGGTTCAGTTGTGTGTATAGGTCGCGACAGAGACGATGGGACCCAACTGAGGGTTCAGTGGCTGGTGACTGAAGCATCATCGGGAGGACATGTGTCAGGAAGCCGTGTTTCAGGCCAGGTGCATGCCATGGAGCTGCCAGAGGCTGAGTAGGCTGGTGATTCGACGATGGTTAGAGGTACACCGCGGGGTAGCTGTGATCTCCATGTGTCCTTTTTGGCATGAACAGTAGTGGTATGTCTGTCTTGAGTGCACATGGCGCACATGATCTTTGTGGACTGAGAAGATGATAGTCATTGGTTTTGGCACCATATCGGGTGTGAGATATATATATATATGTATCAGATGCGTAGCATCGAGGCATCGAGGATGCGGATTAATTGAGGTGCCGAGGGCATCGGGACATCGTGGATGCGGGTTACTTATGGTGTTAGGCAGCAGGACCTCGTGGAGGCGGACACCGATGCGGTGCGGAATACGTTTGGTGTCGGAAGCGACATAGGAGCACCAATGAGGTGCAGGGGTGACGATGCGTCACGAGAGGACTATGCGTATGGAAAAACAGGTTAGTAAACCTTGGTTTCTTTGAGATTTTTTGGTTGACACCGAGTAGGCAATTTCTAAGGTGGGGATCCCCTTGATGAATTTATCCAAAACCATGGGACAGAGGTAGTCTAGGTTGTTTAATCAGGATGGGCGTGTTCGGTGCCATCTCCGGGTTTCGTTCGGTAGCACGGGGATGAGCTACGTTATGGTGGGGAGTTTGTAAGAACCTGGGTTTTTGGATTGGGTCAAAATACTGACTCTGTTTAAATTTTTGACTTCTTTCTGAGGATACTGGAGAAAATGTAAAGTTTCTGGAAATTTCAAGACTACACACCGTGTACTTTTCGTGCACTCCGTGTATGTGTGGGAGAGTTATCGGTCGTGTGCTCACCGAGTACATGCTGTGTACTGACCGTGTAGTTGTTTCTTACAACAAGACATGTAGTTTTCAACACGCCATGTTTTTCCCCCCGAACGTGTGAGGCCATACATAGCGTGTAGGCCTGCTGGACGGGTAGAACCAGGGACACTCTGTGTTCCCTTTGGACACGCCGTGTTGTCTAGCCGTGTGTAAAGGAAACGTAGGGCGTGTGAGTATGTCGACAAGGAAGGGAAGAGGAACCAATTACACGTCGTATACCCCCGGGTACATGCCATGTACTCATGTCAGCAGGTCAAAAAGTAAGTCGGCAGAATCAGCCATCTTCTGAACAGATAAACGAACAATACACGACATTTAGTCCAAATGTACACGCCGTGTAATTTCTTTTTATTCGCATAAAACAGGCAGTAGCCTCATATTGAGGCAGAACCTCATATGCTCCACCCGGATATGCGATCCAAGATGGTCGGATCATTAATCGCTCCCTAGATCGCCGTCTGAACTCCATTTTTGTCACGGTTTAGTGCGTTGGAACCCCCTCGGTAAGGCCTTGATTCCTCTTTGGCCATTTTGTCTGTTTTTTTTTTCTTTATTGGGTTATTGGAATTTGAACGATATTAAATCTTTTGTAGATTTACCGCATTTTAGACCGAATTGGCAGATTTCACCAGAGGAGTAGCATCGTACATGTCTCAGGTAGGTGGTGCATACCTCCTTTTTGTGTTTTCGTGGTTGTTTGGGTGACGCGGCCTTCTGTGCTTTTCCGGGTATTTTGATCGGGACCTGTTTTATCTAATTTTTCATACTATATTGTTTATGGGACCTCTCAGATGCCTTTGGGTATGCCCGGTTACTATTTTGCGTGAGCAGGTTCAGGTGAGAGGTCGTTGCTCATCGAGGCATTTTGGTTGGGGAATGCCAAAATGGTTTTAACTAAAATATGATTGTTATAAACTGTTTAGTTTAATTTGTTAAAACATGTTATAAATTTTTAGAGGCATTTAAGATCTCTGTGATGGTATGGGACAACACTTGGTATAGTGAAATTCAACTGTTTAGATTGTTTTGCTGGGGTATGTTTTTTGGTTTAAATAATTTATATATGAAATTGCTGAATTGCATCTGCTAGAACCTATGGGGTTGTTTTGGGATTGGCTCGGTTACTTTTGAGTGATTCTGATCATAATTTTGGGCTTTTCCCGGGATACATTGGGTGGTTTTGACAACGGGATTGGGCGTCATGGACATCGGATTGAGGCAGTGCGACTGTCAGGTTGGGCATGGCCTAGGATACTTGGATGGCGAGGCCATCGTACTTGAGCGACATGGTCGCAAGGAAAGGAGGTGTCAGTTGTTTTGGTGGCCTAGGACTATTTTGGGTGATTACCACTCATCGGGACATTGAGTAGTGTGCACACAGAGATACACCGTGAAGAGGTGGATTTGACCACTCGTGTGGGTAGAGGCCCCCATAGTTGTGGTTAGGTATTTTGGTTGGTGGTGCATGCCATAGAAAGCCACGAAATAGGTGAGGAGCCTTCGGGGAATGGAATTGCCCTTAGGATGTCGGTACTTGAGACACGAGGTGTCACAAGGCATGTGGTGCCAGGTTACTATTCTTGGACGTGCCTTCGGTACGTCGGTACTTGAGACACGAGGTGTCAGGAGGCACATGGTGTCGGGTTACTATTTTTGGGCATGCCTTCAGGACGTCGGTACTTGAGACTTGAGGTGTCAGGAGGAACATGGTGTCGGGTTACTATTCTTGGGCATGTCTTCTGGACATCGGTACTTGAGACACGAGGTGTCAGGTGGCACATGGTGCCGAGTTACACGACAGAGATTCCAGAATTGGCTGAAGCAGGCGACCCTCAATGGTGGCTGTTGAGCACTGGTGGAGGTTGTGTTTAATTATGCATTGTACTGTTTACTACTTCCCTTGCAAATTCATGACTGCTTAAACACATATATTTGGTAAGCACCATTGGGTGGTATCCTACTGAGATCTGTCTCACACCCTGCATGGGCCCTTCAGGACACGTGTAGACTTTATGGAGACACGTGTAGGAAATATGCCAACTTCAGGAACTGGGATGCGTTAGCTATTGAATGGAGATGGTATGGACCTTGAGGCCATTCCTAGCTGGGGTTTACTTGTATTTTTTACCTTTTGGTATCGGCAGTTTTACTTATTGTAGCTACTGTTGGTTATCCATTGGCGCCCTTTTATATTCAGTTGTGTATGACCTTCTCTGAATGCATGTATTACTGTTCAGTTTTAGTTACATGTTATTAGACGGCTGTTGTGTTTATTTCCACTACTGTGTTGTATTTATAACTTCCGCTATTTATCTATATTGATTATGCTTCTGATCTGTCGGTCTGAATCGAGTCTGCTGAGTCTTACTTTCCGCTGCATTTTTACTGTTATACTTGGACTAGTAACTTTATTATGATCCTCTGATAGGGTATAGCCTCTTCACTATACCTAACAGACCCTCACTGCTAGTTGGAAGCCTTTGGCGTTCTGGGAGGTGCGCCTAAGGTAGTGACACCCGACCCGTTCGGCACTGTTCGGGTGGCTGGCTGGGTCCGGGACGTTACAAAGTCGTATCAGAGGTGTTTTTGATAGGGATTTAGTAGAAGTGTTTTACTGTCTACTAATGGTTTTGAGGATTCTTGTTTCTTTCTACTAGTTTTACTATTTGGGATATGGTAGACTGGAGATAGGTTGTTACTGGAACTAGGTTTCTAGCTTGTTCTTGGGTTCCTGCAGCCCCAGGTACGAGGGATGGACCTAGTTTCCATGGGTGGGAATTGTTGCTGGTTTTTGCTCAGATTATAGTTTATATGATTTCCACCTCGGTTGCTCACTTGGTGTGTGATGTTTTTGATTGTGATATGTGACCCTTGACCCGGTGTGGTAAGGGAGAATTGGACCTTGGACCGGTATGGCAAGGATGGGTTTCTTGGCTTTTGATAGGCACATTTTAGGGTATTTCAATTTCATAATTTCACATATGCTCTGTGAAGTGATAATGCCATGTGAATGAAATATCAAATTCCATGCTTTATAGGCTCTAAAATGTGAATGGGTGAAATTTTTGATAGAACTACTAGTTGTGAAATGTGTTTATCATGCTCTATTTTTTAGAATTGAATGTTGCAGAATATTTGGGTCTGAATCTTATGAGATCAGGAAGGTACTATGGTTGAGGCGGTGTAACTGTCAGTATTGGGCAACTCAGTCGTCGGTTTGAAGAAAAATGAGTTTTTGGGACGGGCATGGCTCGAGGGACTATAGATACTCGGCTCTGTTGAGGGCGGGTAAGGAGGCCATGAGGCCGGGATGCCGTGAGGCATGGGATGCAGTGAGGGGGAGTAAGGGTAGTTGTTATGCACTGCCTTTTACTACTTTTCTTATCTGCATAGAATATATTGTTATATATATGGGTTGTCGGACCATTTATGGTATTTAGCGGGTTACTCCTTCACAGCTCGATCGAGCGTCAGGCAGGAGATGATACAGTGCCGCAGGACCAGGGTCAGACTTCGGTACAGGCAGAGCAAGAGCCACATGTACAGGCTCAGGGACTGGAGCAGGTTCAGGATCCAGTGTAGGTGGGACAACAGCTGGGTTTAACATCGTTCGAGACTTGGCTCGACGAGTAGCTCCGAGATAGCCTGGTACGTGTCTTACAGGGGCATGACGGAGGTGTGTAGGGTACATAGCCTTCTATGTATTATCTGACGTGGGACATCCAGTCGCAGCACCCACCGCTTTTTCAGGGTTAGGGTGGTCCGTAGGCGGCTTAGAACTCGATAGAAAGCATGCAGATGATTTTCGAGCAGCTCGAGATGCCTCCAGGGCGGAGGGTCAAGCTGGAAACATACATGCTAAGAGGACCGGCGAAGCGTTGGTTGGATGTACAGGTTCAGGCTCATAGGCACGAGGGACTGGCTTGGAAGGACTTCAAGGACAAGTTCATTGAGCACTTCTACCCGGAGACACTGAGGGTAGAGAGAGCATGGGAGTTCTTGAGTCAACAGCAGGGAGACATGTCTATCATTTTATACGCACCTACATTTACTGAGCTATCTCCCTTTGCACCTGGTATGGTAAGCGACGACGCAGCTAGGGTGAGGCACTTCGAGGATGGCTTATGACACGCCATTCGGGTTCAGGTGAATATCATCCGGCTAGGTTCTTTCTCCGAGTTGGTGAACCAGGAGATCATATCCGAAGGCAATGAGAGATATAAATCTCACTTGGGCAGGATGACAACTCAGGTGATAGATCAGACAACAGGAAGCGAGGACAGGATGATTTACAGCAGGGAAGTCAGGCCAGGGATTCAACTAGACCACCTCGTGTTAGTTCATTGGTGATTTTCTTCTAGTGTGGACAGTCGGGGCATGTTCAGGCTTAGTGAGATAGGCCTCCGAAGGAGTGTCGGGCATGTGGAGAGGACATACATCTGGAAAGTTTTTGCAGGCAGCCTTCTCAGATAGCCGGCAGACAGGGACCAGGACAGACTGTAGCGTCTAGAGTTGGATCAAGTACAATACCCGGAGAGGGTAGTCGAGGTTCAGCTGTGTGCAGAGGTGACAACAGAGATGGTGGGACCCAGCAGAGGGGTCAGTGGCCAGTGACTGGAGCAACATCGAGAGGCCAGGTTTCATGAAGTCGTGTTTCAGGCCAGGTTTATGTCGTGGAGCTTCCAGAGGCTAAGCAGGCTGGTGATCTGACGATAGTTAGAGGTACACTGCAGTGTGGCCGTGATCTCCATGATTCCTTTCTGGCATGACCTGTAAAGGTATGTCTGTCTTGAGTGCACGTGGTGCACCAGATCATTGTGGACTGACTAGATGCTAGTCAGGGGGATTGTCACCATATCGGGTGTGTGATATATATATATATATATATATATATATATATATATATATATATATGATATGCGTATCATCGGGGCATCGAGGATGCGGGATACTTGAGGTGCCGAGGGCATCGGGGCATCATGGATGCGAGTTATTTGAGGTGCTAGGCACCAGGACCTCGTGGAGGCAGACACTGATGAGGTGCGGAATACGTTGGGTGTCAGAAGAGACACTGGAGCACCAATGAGGTGCAGGGGTGACGATGCGTCACGATAGGACTACGGTTCCGGGAAAAACAGGTTAGTAAACCTTGGTTTCATTGAGCTTAGTTGGTTGAGTTCGAGTAGGAAATTCCGAAGGTGGGGATCCCCTTGAAGAATAAAGCCAAATATGTGGGGCCGTGGTAGTCTAGGTTGTTTAACCGGGATGGGCGTGTTCAGTGACATCTCCTAGTTTCGTTCGGTAGGTCGGGGACGAGCTATGTTATGGTGGGGAGTTTGTAAGAACCCGGGTTTTTGGAATGGGTCAAAATCACGACCTTGTTTATATTTTTTACTTGTTTCCGAGGAAAGTAGAGAAAATGTAATGTTTTTGGAAATTTCCAGACTACATGTCGTGTACTTTAAGTACACGCCGTGTATGTGTGGCAAGTGATCAATCGTGTGCTCACCGATTACATGTCGTGTAGTGACCGTGTAGTAGTTTCTTACTACATGGCGTGTAGTTTTCAACACACCATGTATTTCCCCCCGACCGTGTGAGGCCATACATGGCGTGTAGGCCTACTAGCCGGGTAGAACCAGGGACACGCCGTGTTACCATTGGACACGCCGTGTAGTCTAGCCGTGTGTAAGGGAAACACATGGTGTGTGAGTACGTCTGCATGGAAATGAAGAGGAACCAAGTGCACGCCGTGTAACCCTAGGCACATGCCATGTACTCATGTCGGCATGTCAGAAAGTAAGTCGGCGGAATCAGCCATCTTATGATCATTTAATTGAACTATACACGGCGTGTAGTCCAAAAGTACACGTCGTGTACTTTCTTTTTTTTCTTAAAACGGGCAGTAGCCTCGTATTGAGGAAGAACCTCATATCCTCCACCCGGATACGCGAACCAAGCTGGCCGGATCTTCAATTGCTCCCCGGATCGCCGTCTGAACTCTGTTTTGATCACGGTTTAGTGCGTTGTAACCCCCTCGGTAAGGCCTTGATTCAACTTTGGCCGTTTTTTCTGATTTTTGTTCTAGAATGGGTTATAGGGGTTTGAATGGTATTAAATCCTTTGTAGATTTACCACATTTTAGACCAAATTGGTGGCTGTTACTAGAGGAGTAGCATCATACGAGTCTCATGTAGGTGGTGCATTACTTTTTTTTTGTTTTCGTGGTTGTTTGGGTGACGCGGCATTCGGAACGTTTTCGGGTATTTTGAGCGGGACCCATTTTATCTTCCTTTTCGTACTATATTGATTATGGGACCTCTGGGATGCCTTTGGGTATGCCCGGTTACTAGTTTGCGTGAGTAGGGCCGGGTGAGGGGTCGTTGCTCATAGGGGCATTTTGGCCGGGAAACACCAAATTTTTTTTAACTGAAATATGATTGTTATAAACTGTTTAGTTTAATTTGTTAAAGCCTTTTATAAATTTTTAGAGGCATTTAAGACCTCTGTGCTAGCATGGGACAACACCAGTTATAGTGCAATTCAACAGTTTATCTTGTTTTGTTGGTTTGTGTTTTTCTGTTTAAATACGTTATATATGAAATTGCTGAATTGCATATGCTGGACCATTTGGGGTTGTGTTGGGCTTTGCTCGGTAACGTTTGAGTGATGCTGATCATAGGTTGGGGCTTTTCTCGGGTTACATTTGGTGGTTTTGACGATGGGATTGGGCGTCATGGACGTCGGATTGAGGCAGTGCGACTGTCAGGTTGGGCATGGCCTGGGATACTTGGATGGTGAGGCCATCGGACCTGAGCGACATGGTCGCAGGGACACGAGGTGTCATATGTTTTGGTGGCTTCAGACTATTTTGGGTGACTACCACTCCCCGGGACTTTGAGTTGTGTGCTCATTGAGATACTTGGTGATGAGGTGGTTTTGACCACTCGTGTGGGTAGAGGCCCCCGTAGTTGTAGTTAGGTATTTTGGTTGGGGGTGCTTGCTGTAGAAAGCCATGTGGGAGGTGAGGAGACTTCGGGGAATGGTCGTGCCCTCGGGATGTCGGTACAAGAGACAAGAGGTGTCAGGAGGAACTTGGTGCCGTGTTACTATACTTGAACGTGCCTTCGGGATGTCGGTACATGAGACACGAGGTGTCAGGAGGCACATGGTGCTGGGTTACTATTTTTGGGCGTGCCTTCGGGACGTCGGTACTTGAGATACGAGGTGTCAGGAGGCACGTGGTGCCGGGTTACTATTCTTGGGGGTACCTTCGAGACGTCTGTAATTGAGACACGAGGTGTCAGGTGGCACATGGTGCTGGGTAACACGACAGAGATTCTGGTGTTGGCCGAAGCAGGTGATGCTCCATGGTGGTTGTTGAGCACTAGTGGAGGTTGTGTCTAATTATGAATTTTACTTTTTACTGCTTCCCTTGTAAATGCATGACTTCTTAAACACATATATTTGGTATGCACCATTGGGTGGTATCCTACTTAGATTTGTCTCACACCCTGCACGGGCCCTTCGGGACGGGTGTGGACTTTATGGATTGACTTGCAGGAAAGAGGCCAACATCAGGAGCTGGGATACATTAGATATTTCATGGAGATGGTATGGACCTTGAGGTCAGGCCTAGATGGGGTTTACTTGTATTGTTTACCTTTCGGTATCGGCATGCTTACTTTTTGTAGCTACTGTTGGTTAGCCATTGGCACCCTTTTATATTCTGTTGTGTATGACCTGCACTGGATGCATGATTTATTGTTCAGTTGTAGTTATAGGTTATTAGTATAATATTGTTTTTATTTCTACTATTGTGTTGTATTTATTGCATCAGCTGTTTATCTATATTGATTATGCTTCCGCTCTGTGGGTCTGGTTCGAGTCTGATGAGTCTTACTTTCTGCTACATTTTTACTGTTATACTTGGACTAGTACCCTTATTATGATCCTCTGAGAGGGTATAGACTCCCTAATATACCTAACAGACCATCTTTTCTAGTCGGAAGCCTTTGGTATTCGGGGTGGTGCGCCTAAGGTAGTAACACCCGACCCGTTCGGCACTATTCGGGTGGCTAGCTGGGTCTGGGACGTTACATGATTCATAATGATATGCCACATGATGTTTTTTTGAATCTTTAAGTTGCACCTTTTCGAAATTGTAAGTAACATTTCAAATTAATGAAAACGTTCTTTATTTACGTCTTCGAATGTTTATCACATGTAATCTCTTAGTGTTGGCATCCTACTGGGTATTGGCTCACACCCTACTTTAACCCTTGGGTGTAAGTACACTTGGATATAATTGTTGTCGTGGGTTGGGAAAAGTTTTTGGGGATAGTGGTTTGGGTTTATGCAGGTCCATGGTGGTGATGTCTTGTGGTGATTTCTCGAGGGAGGTGCCCCTTACCATGAGGGTTCATGGGCTATTTAATTTTGGTTTTTTACCTTATTTATCGTCTTTATGAGTTGTTTTAAACTATGAAATTCTATTCATAATTTTTGTAAAAGATTTTTTTATTGTAAAAATCATGATTGGTTTTATTGGTTTCATTAGTTTTTCTCAGTTTATAAACATGGGTAAATCGATTTCTATTCTCATTTATTAATACCCAAGCACTGTACCAGCCCCTGGGGGTCGGGAACACCCTTCAGTCCTTATTATGGGCCAGATCGGGTTCCTGTTTTCTGGGTGACTAGACTTGGTTCGTGACATACACAATTTTAATATATTTCACATATTATATTTATTAATTATTGAGTCTTTTTTATTCCATTAAAAATACACATTATTTTTACATTCCATTTCTATAATTATGATAATTTTTTTGGGGAATTAAGGACTACCACCCCTTCAAAGTGATGTGATTCGTTCACACACATCATGGAATGTATTAATGATTGGTTTAGTGAAATTATCTGATATATAAAACATTATAATTCTACCATAATGTTATTAAAAATTTATACAGTTTTATTTCATTTTCTTTTCATTCATTAAATATTAAAATTAAAATGGAATGAATGTTCATGCATACGTACAACATACCGGCTCCATGAACAGTGTCCTATATTTCATACATTTTATGCTATATATTATTATAACATAAATATACGATATATTCTTGATATTTATATCATTATTTAAATTATGTAGTCATGGTATAATTATAAGGTCCATTGATATAACAAATTATGATGAATTCAAAAAACAAAGTGGACATTACCCCAACTGAAAGATTAAAGATGGATTATTAACAAGTGGGGTCATAAAATGTCATAATCATATCATATATGGTTTGATGTATATGAATATTTTCTTATAAAAGTTTAATAGTAAACTTATAGTTATTAATAAGAATCTTGTACAACTACAAAGATATTCAAGCCACAAGGAAATTAGACTTTATCTCAATTTCTATTCCCATTTGATCCATGCTATGTTCTCCACTCCTTCCTTTTGTGTGTGGTAAGTACTTCCCATTAATAAATTATATGAATATTATAACAAAATTAATGGGAATTAAAATATCCATTTTATGAACTTTAATTCATGTGTATTATGTTTCTATGATACCAAAATAATAAAAATTATTTTCCTCTATTTTTCTTATATGAGACTAATGTTTTGGTATGCACAAAAACTCTTTTTCGAGGTGTATATACATCAATTTTAAATGTTATATAATAAAACTATTTATTTTCTGGATATTTTACATTTAAGGTAATTTTCGTTTCATACCTATAATGTATGATATAAGGTTACTAAGTTATAATATTTTATTTTGACAATCTCATAGATTTTCATCATTATTTACGTTTATTCTTCCATTGATTAAATGTTTTGATCCATCACTCAATAATACCCATGAGTTTCCTAATTCTATGTTTTTTCAAGATATGCTGATGTGTTATTACCACTTTTTCCACTCATGATAAATATTGATAATTTTTTATGTAAAATATGACGGTCTCTCTTTCTCTCTCTTCGATCAGAATCCAATTGTATAAAAAAACCATGTTTTCAAAAATTATTTCAAATGATCCTTGAAGATAATTTTCAATGAAAAAGGTTTATCAAAATGATTTATTTTTTTGAAATCTTATTATTAATTTTTAAAAAATAATTTCAAAGAAAATTTATTTCAATAGGTTTTATGTTAAAAAAATATTTTCATTCAATGATGAATTGATATTTTCCTAAATAAATTATTTTAAAGTAAACTTCAAAATTATTTCCCATATATGAGAAAATACCTTGATGCAACAGATGAATTTATTGTTGATTTATTCAATGTTTCTATTCATATTCATTTATTGTATGGATAATTATTTTATGGAATGATTTTTATGAAACTCATTTCTCGTTCATCGGTTATATTCATTTGCAAGACACTTCATTTCATGTGTTATATTTATGATTAAATTATTATGAAACTTGTATCATTCTACATGTTTTGATATGATTACATGATTATGAAACTAATTTCATATCATGGGTTATCATATGACTAATTATGATCTTTAGGAACATGTGTGAAAGATTTCTCTTTTAGATGGGTGTGACCTGTATTTCCACCAAATGCATTGAGTAAAGATTTATATCTCATGAGATAGACTAAGAATGTCTTGGTAATGACCCTTTACTACTAATATGGTCTTGGGAGTTTATCATGACTACCAATATGGTGTGAATAGTGAACTTATTCAACTAATATGGCCATGGGAGTGAACCATAACTACTAATATGGTATGAGGAGGGAGACCATTCTACCAAGATGGTCTTGGTGTCTTTTCCTTGTATGCAATAGAAATTATATTTTATGCTTATGTATATGAAAAAATTCTATTTATTATTTATATCTTATGAATTCATGTATTTTTCTATTTATTTTTTTATGAATCATGTCTTATGAACTTCCGATATTCATAATAAGATTATTGTTCTGACTTATTATATATAGTGTATTATGTTATATTTTTTATGATCACATTCTAAAACCCTATACTCGTGTTTATGCTTAAATTTCTCCCTTTTTTATCTGTACTGACACTCTATGCTCACCCATTTTATGTTCCTATTCCCCCAGGTTTTGGTTATACATATTACGTTTGATGTTTCTAATAAGGGTTGTATTCTTCATGAATATGGTGGGAGATTATTTAGATCACATATGTACTAGTGTGTATGTTTCTATGCTTCCAACGGCAGTGGACCAGTTACAGTCCTCGGGTTACTGTTGGTAAAAATATTAAGTATTACACAAAACGTTTTTAATGTTTATTCTTAGTAAGGAAGGGTCTCTATAGTTGGTGTCAGTGAAAATTTATAGTTAAACTTTGGAATATAGAATGAGAAAAACATAGGGGGAACACTAAGTACATGTCTATGTATAAGTCTATGGATAATGAAATGTATAGGAAAATTTCCTTGAATTTTATTGAAGGATACAATGACTGGTTTCCAATAAATACATCCATGTCTTGATAGTATAAGAAATTATGGATTAGGAACAAATGTATCTTGGAGATAAACTATAAAAAGATGTTCGGGGGAAAATAAACAGAAAATGAGTGATCTCAGTTTATTGTAAAGGGTAAACATGGGTGATAAGTAAATATAAATGTGATCATAACAATTTTGAGAACGTGATCATAACATTATAAGTTCATGCCCTGCATTTCAATAGAAAACATGAATCATAAGGAAAATCAAGGATCGTAACACATGAGATCATAACTGTAACATAAGGTATGAAATTTTGGCAGACTCATAAGCTTATAACTGTATGAACATGTATAAATAGTAACTGGTTAACTCATTAAATGAAGGGCATGAAACTGTGTCCATATATAAACTTATAGACATTGAAACTGGGTCCACTAATAAAACTTTGAAAATGAAATCAGGTTCACTCATAACATAAATATCTCATGAGTTATCCATATTTACCCATTACACTATAGGTGGTTATATGTCCCACCCATATTATAATAACATTATTCATACAACATAATAAATAACATATCATAATCGTATCCTATCTTAAAATGGGTTACATAAACATCATTTTGTCATAACATAATCCATTAACAAAAAATGGATATAAAAAATAGCTTAAACATAATCAAACCATAGAAATAATAGTGATATTATACTCGAAACATATCATTGTTTAAAAAATATTTCATCTTTGATGGAACATAATTTTGATAAACACGTGAATTTATTTCATAAAGAAAACATCCTTTCTTCTTCAAAACTATATTCTTTTCATAAAACACATTGAATTTTATTAATGAAAGGAATATTTTTGAAAATAACCTTGAATACATGTGGAAGATTATTTATGGAAATACGCCATTATAAAATCATTAAAATCCATTCATGTCGTATAAGTTAAAAACATTCTTCTCATACTTTTTCCAAAAAAGTCAAACTGTACCTATTATGGAAAATGAAAGAAGGGTTCCTTCCAAACCAAGTAATAAATGTCATTAATGTGTAAAAATAACTTTAAACAATTGTAAATGTATATAGAGTATATTTTGGAACAAATATTTTGTAAACATGGATGTGGATGGTAAATATACCCCATTAAATACTTACGACTAAACAATCTCAGATAATAATGTGATTTCAAAATTACCCCTTTCTAATTAGTAGATTTTTTCCCTTATAAAATAACGAAAATCATATTCACATTTAACCTTCATAATTAGAATCATAAAAACATTCATGGGAATCAGAAACATAATGAAAAATAAATTGGTGGTTTATAAGGCTTATGTCCCTTGAAATAAAAGGGTTTCAGATTAATCCCTCACTTTAGGTCTGATATGCTTCATATATATTTTAAAATCTTGTATAATGATTTAAATAATGTTAGTAACTTGTAATAGAATAACTTTCTTTATGAAATAATATATGATAAAATTTTCACTTGTTTGTTAGTAATATCTCATTGGTTCTCGTTATTTAGGTATTACATACTTTATGTTATTATGGATGTTTTGTCAGATACGGTCTGGTTCTCCATCATTAATTTTATTTATATAATTTATAAAATTATATTGGTATAATATATATCATATTTAATAATTAAATACATTTATATCACCATTACATAATGAAGATCATGTAGAATGAATCACATCGCCTCATGGAGATGGTAAGTCGTATATACGCACAAGCAATGATATCATTCCAATATTTTTTCAATGGTGTTGAAATAAAAGGTATATATGTTTTCTAGAGTCCATATCTGGTTTTAATAGTAATATATAGTTATTATTTCCATAATTATTTTCATCCATGTATGATGATGTTGAAAAACAGACTACACCATGTTGTGGAGACTGTAAGTTGTACGTATGCACGTGTGGTGATTTCATTATTCATAGGATGGATAGAAGCTTGAACATGGTTATTCCATGATCTTAACATCTACTGAGATTAAAATATATATGGGATTCATTAATTTATAATGGGAAAACTATGGTTGAGGAATTAGAAAAAGAAATAATTTGGAAGAATATGTGTGGGATATTACCCCTTCTTCAACAAGATCCCTCAATATCTAATAATAAAGGCCTTAGAGTTGGGATTTTTAGATGACTGTAACATCTATATTATGAAAAAAAAGATGATAAGGGAAATGTTAAGGGGATGGTTGGGCATGAAGGCTCAAATTGAAAAAATATTGTGAGGAAGATGTGCCCTTTTATAATTGTGCGGAGGGGTACATTTGGAATTCTAAATAATATTAATTTATAAAAAAATCAAATCAAATCCAAAAATCATAATAAATTTCATATTTTAGAATATTTAATGATATATGTTTGTAATATCATGACCCAATAAATTTTAGACAAGCATTTATGTCCATTTAAACCTTGTCATTTTAATTTCTCACTTAGTTGTTTAATTTAATTCAATCTTGGGTGAAAAATATTTATTTATTTAAATGTAGAAAAAATAAAGTATTTCTTTATTTTTAAATTGAAATATTAAATTAAGGAAATTTTATACTATATAATAATTTTTCATTATTTTTTAAAATAATTATTATTTTTAAACAAATTAATAAATCAATATTTAAAAAAACAACAATAGTGTTAATTTTTACAATATTCATTTCATTGATTTTAAAAAATATTAAGATGAGATCTAATCCTCGACCAATTATTTTATTATATCACATGTGATGATGGCCATATAGAAAATTAAAAGGATAAATTATTTATCCCATATTATATTTATTTTAATATTTCTAATTTAATTTATTTTGAATTTCCCGTAAAATATTTTCTACAACAATAATATGTAATTATTTTATATAATTATATTTTTCATAAAATTTAAAAATAAAATACTATGATGATGATAAATATACTAGATTTTTGAATAATAAATTTATTTGAATATATCTTCTATAAAATATAATATCAAAAATTTTATACTTGGTAGATTTTGAATTTGAAAATATTAACAACATTTTATATTAAATAATATAAATGTAATAATATCTTATATAGTGATTCAAATGGTACGTATCTCAACTCATGGATGCTTCATGTCAAAATATACTAAACCAGTAATATTGGATCTTGTTTAGTGGTCTTTTAATGTGTATTAGCATTTAAATTAATAAATTGATGATTTATGACTAACTATCTAATTTTTACTTAATCAAATTAAAAATCAATAAGGTAATTATTTATATCCTAAAAATTATCAATAAATTACAATTATAATGGTATAGCATAATATTTTTCAAATGATTATTTATAATTGAATTTATATTCCAAATAACCTTATATTTAAGATTACTTAATAATTAAATTTTGACTGAGACATATTTAAATCTTATATAAAAAATAAATTAAATGCCCTAATTTATAATTTTTACACTAATTTACGAGTTTTACCTTTTTACCGTATTAACAAAAATTGAAGAAGTTACTATTTATAATGCCACAAATAAAATAAATCTATTTACTAAATTATGGTCCTACTTATTAGAAATATGGAATTCATTTTTAAAAATACAAAACACACAATTTGATGTTACTAATTTAATATTATTCACATTGTTCGAAGAAAAATGTATTTTTAATTGATAAATCATTTCTAAAGATGGAAATATTTTTACATCTGAATTCATTATAAAATTATTGATAATTACATAAATTATGTTGAATGATAAAAATATATTTTATTTATACATTAAAAAAATTCAATAATATAATTTAATTACATAAATTATATTGATGAAAAATGTTGTTTGCAAGTAAAATTTACCATAATTGCACTATTCATCAAAAAATGATATGTATCCGAAAAATATCATAAATTTAACAAAAGTAAATATTTATATTACAAGTTTATAGAAGAAGATTATTTAGTTAAATTTAATATAAATTAGTAACAAACCACCGATTTAAAATTATTTTTCCATCAAATGACGGCAATAGAAACTTTTTTTTAAAAATAAAAGTTATTTAAAAAAATTGATTTTGTTCTTATATCATGTATAAAAGACATATAATATGATTTTTTAACCTTATATTGAATCCATAAAGAGTTATTTATTTTGTGATGGACTCAATTATTATCATTTAAGTATCTATTATTTATACTAAATTAGACTTCTTTCAAGCTAATGTCTCACCTGCATATGCTTCCACGTCGCCAAAAACAATTCCCTCCACCATCCCATTTAACGATTATCCACCTACACGTTCCCAATACTAGAGTTTTTCTTGGCTCATCCCTCCCAATTAGGGTTTCCCACTCTTCGTCTCTTCCATCCCATTCGTTGTGGCAGACTCCTCCTTCTTCACCTCCACCTGTGCCGCCTCCACCTACGCTGCCTCCACTTGCACCTCCACTAGCTACTTCACAACCGGGTGCTTCTACTCCACCGACTCCACCTCACACATTTACTCAATCCCTCAAAACCATTTCGATCCCGCTCACAACATCTCTCACAGTCTCCTAGGGTTTCCACTTAAAATCTTCTCATCCAACCTCTACCTCCCAAACGGAATCTCATTTCCACTACATCATCAACCGGTTTCTCCTCCTCCATCTACTACCACCCTCTATCGAAATAATTTCTACCCAATCTTTCACATGTTTGGTCACTTTCTCATAGGGTTCCCAGTTTCATTCATCAACTCCCGGTTCCACCATCTGCAAATCGTCCAAATGTTTCTTCACCATTGACCGCTGTGGCGGACGACCCACAAATGATTCACCAATCACTTCAATGTCACTGAAAACTCCTCCTTCCTTGGAAAATCATTTATCCTCTTCATTCATATATCTCAACGACATCTGGTCATTGAACCTTGATGTAGAATCAGCCATTTATGGACGCCTCCGGTACCAGGTATGTTTTCGTTCCTAACTAATCTATTTGATTCTGCTCCGATTTTAAGCTATTTATGTAACCCTCTTGATATAATGCTTCCACAATTTAATGCAATATTATTGATTTCAAAGATCAGTTTTTGGGGCCCCAATATGTTACTAACATATCACTATCAGTATTCAGAGACAATAATGTTCCAGATCTGCCCAAAATTCATTCCATCCTCATTTCTTGAAGCATTGGCACAATATGTACTAACCATTTCATTACTCATCGTTCATTTTATCCCATAGTTTCATGCAGCTGAATCATTTCATTGTCTAATTTTCCATCAAAGGTTCATCACATAATACATCAATGCATATTTTTACATTACTCATCATCAAATTTATGCCAGTTTTTTGTCAAATTGAATCTTTTCCTTGATAATTTTACATGAATGGTTCATGATATCTTACATTAATGACGTTAAGTCATGTAAAGCATACTGTTTTTGAAGGTAATATCACTAATCAAGATTCTTATTTCTAGAATCATATTACAATATTGATTTTATAACATATTTTTTATAGTATTTTTAGGAAATTTTGGGACATTGGGGCACGCCTCATAATTAGTATGTTTGATATTTTTATCTCATGTCATCATGATTTGAATGGATGTTTTATTTCGATGGTATTGAATTTAATGTTGCAGTATATTGTGTCCACACATTAGTTGAACCTATTATTGGTGGGTATGTGTTTTATATATCTGATTATCAATATATCCCTCAGAATTAGTGATTACTGTTACTTCTTACTACCATGCATCATTTTTTATTTGGAGGTAAAAACTATGTGAATTCAGGTTATTGGTCATAAAATCATGGTGTTAACCTCTCTTTAATCCAACATATGAATGCCGGTAATCTGTTTTCACTATTCACTCCAATGTATATTGATTTTTGTGAATGAAAAAAATATGATACAGATTATTATAATGATTTAATACGATTATGTTTTCACTATTGACTTCATGGTATATTGACAAGGTATTACTTTAGTATGATTATGTTGTGATTCAGCGAGTTTTGACTCCATTATGGGATATTCACCTCATAATTTTTTAATTACGCACATTATCTTTTAAGATGAATATTGATTATTTTTATTTATATATTGTAGGTGACTCACCCTACACATGATGAGATCAAGGGAATCCTGCACTAAAAAGTTACGGACCTCTAAAATAGGTATGTTTTCCTAAAATTGTGGAATTACTCTCCCTACCATGAATCATTTTTCATTTGCATTTACACACTATATGAATTCATGTTATTGGTCATAAAAACATGGAGTTAACCTATCATTCGTCCAACATATGAATGCAGGTGATGTGTTATCACTATTGAGTCCACTGTATATTGAATTTTTGAACTAAAAAAATATGAAACATATGATTATAATGCTTTTATATTACAATTTAAATTTTATAACATATTGTTTATAGTATTTTTAGTTATTTTATAACACTGCTCCTTGTTGTCATTTTCATAGCGTACTACAACGCTTCCCAGTGGATTCCATCTCCTCGAAGGTCTGCTAAGTGAAACACCTCTGATTCTTTCCACAATGTCAACTATTCAGATGTTCGGTTTTCGAAGACCATATCAACACCTCATTCGAAATCATACGTTCTTCGTTGCTCAGAACCCTTACCCATACAAACCCTAGCTATTTGTCTCATCTTCAGTCAGAATCCCAGTTCATATAAAACTCACGATTTCATGCATGGTTATGAAGATATGGAAGGTACTTGAGATTTAATTATGACTCTCCATTTCAATGGCGTTTGAAGCGATAACCTAGTTAAATAAAATTATAGATATTCATCGAAGCCCGAAACTGGCTCGACATGGACAACCAGCATTAATTTCTCCTGCGTGGTTTAGATTTTATTGAAATGTTACATAGAACCTTTTCCTCATGATCAAATTTTTTTCCAAAAAACTATGCTACGGTCAGTATATTATTTTGTTGCTGCTTCAATAATTTTTCATGATCTTTGATAATCATTTTCATATAGGTCATTTGATTGGTTATTAATTTCTCTTTCATTTTCAGCTTTCATGTGTTGACCTCCTCCACATCAACTCTGAATAGTTGTTGTGTTAGTTTTTGAATTTTTTGACCAACGGTCAGTAAATATTATTATTCTGAAATACTCATCATTCTATTATGTATTATCATCGTACCTGACTTCGGCACTTTTCTTATAGTACAAAAAAACCCCTTATTATTCTTATTTTATATTATTTTTCTATCACCAAAAAAACTATTCATCCTATAGATAATGGGAATACTATGGTCAGTTATCATTATTTCCTACTATTTCATTTCAGTTAATTTAACTATGTTTCATTTGTGTTTTTAGTGCTGACAATATCATATATTGAAAACACTGTTACTATTAATGATACTCATAATCGTTCTTTCAATCTCTTTTTCGATTCATACAATTATAATGTATATTATTCCCTATTTTTTTATAGGTGTCTTGAATTTCCCTTCTAATGCATTCATTTTTCATTTAGGATTTGCTAATTTCTATTATCTACTCACTTGGTTTGAACAATTAATTACTTATAACTGTAGATGTTGCATATGTTGTCTGAGGTTTGCATATTTTTTCTCTAATTCCTTAATACTCTATCTCGATGTGGTTTTGAAATTTAAGGAAGACTCCAAAAACAAAAGATAAAACCAGTTCAGTGGAATCCTAATTCATGTTATACTGCATTTTTTTAATTTTAGTATGTGGTACCAGATTTGTGAATGTTTGGGATACATTATATATATTATTTGGGATTAAATTTACTAACCGTAGTTATTTTGTTGTATATTTGATAATGTTTGATTATTTTGAGATGCTGGAATAGAAATATCAGGTAAATAAAGTTCATAAACTATTGATTTAGTAACCACGGATATTTAGGGGACCATAAATTAACTAAGAAGTATTGATTTCATTATTTTTTATAATGTAAAATTATGTCATATCAATATGATTGATCAAACATTTAAGATATGTTTATTATGATTTTTCAAATATTATCTTATTTTTATTGGTCCATGTTTCTAATTTCAATTGGTTAGGAAAACAAGGGTGAAGAAATACGTCATTGGTAAAACAACATGGTATGAAATTAAAATCATTACAAAAACAATTATAATAAATTGTTTTTTACATTGAAACATAATTAATTTTATTTTCTATTTGAAACATTCTAAATGATTCATATTATATTTGTACATTCATATTTGAATAATTACAGAAAAAATGGTTATTTGAAGATGTTTCTTTTTCATTCAACACTTATCATTCAAAAATGAAGGCATTGTTTCTTCCCATTGGAGAATCATTCTTGACTAGACTTTTTATTAGGTTCTACACTTGCATGGGCTCGACAATATAGGTCACCCATCAAACACAAGCTATGATGATTGTGTTCATATAGTAATTAATTTTTTGGATTTTCTAATATGTATTTCTTTATGTCTTTGAATATTCTACATTCAAATATTATTTATCAAGCATCGAAGTTGAATAGAATGGTGACATTTATTCTCATTCTACAGCAAGATTCAATTTGTCTTCATATATATTTTTTAATTCAATATCATGTTGTCAGGTCATCAAAAGTTGTTGAGAGCTCCCTTCCGAAGATTTTTTTCATGGGTAAATGTCTTGAATCAGTGGAAAAAAAACCTGTAATCCCCGCTGTTTATCCATTACTTCCCAATATTCAGGTGAGCTTTAAAACCTGCAATTCATCACTCTTGACATTTAGTTAAGAAACATAAACATCCAATCTGCATTTTTCTATTTTTTTAAATTTCATTTTTTAGGTCTTATGAAGTGGTTGAGGGATCTCTGTTGATGCTACTTAGCATGGTTGAATGTCTCCAATTATGGGAAATGATATCTGGAAACTACTTCTCAAACCCAGGATTGGTCTCTTTTCATGCATGCAATAAAAACAGTAACCCAGGTATGTTTTTTTCACTATATTTTATTTTGATTACATCATTGGATTAGACAATACTGCCTTATTGTAGTTTCATTTTTATTGTATCATTTAAACACAATTTAGTTTTTTTTGTCTCATTTTTCAATTTTTAAACATTAAATTACATATTCAATAATAACATTAGTATGTATTTGTTTTCAACTTATTGAATTAATTCATCTCTTAACTTACCAAAATCTGTTGATTGATTTTTATGATTACGATGCGGTGAAATGAACAGTTATAATGACTCATGACGATGCAGCATCCATAAGCCATGCCATTGAACTGCATCCCCATTTAAAGGAAAAAATAATCAAGAAGTCTTCCAAAGCATCTTGACATTAAGTGGAAAATTTTAAAGGTAACACAAAGACCTTATTGATCCTATTTTCCTCAAATTTTCTTATAAGTTGTTATATCAAATTTTCACTCTACTTGTATTACAGGATACATGAATGTAGTTAGAACACATATAACACACACGATCATCATTTATTATTATTATAGTTTTTACATTGTACATTTTCCATGTTTCTTTTCTATTATATATATTAAACAGCTGCGTCAACCACCATCCTGAAGTTGTTCTATATTGCACCATAGATGCACACTTCTGGAAGGCATGAAGTAAGAGGGGGGAACATGCATATGTCAGTCCGACCTCCACACCAAATATAGGTTACAAATATTGTTATTGTAACAATTTTCTTTGTTAGAATATATAAAAAATATTTATATGTATAATTTAGATTATGTTTCTTTTATTTAAAAAAATATACATGTTATGTTTGTGTCGGAATTTAATAATTCGGTTTCAATTATTATTTCTACTATTTAGTATTTGATATTTATGATAATTCATTTATTATTTTATATTTCATTACTTTTCTTATAAAATCATGCAATTAATTTTGTTATTAAGTATTATAAAAATCCACCACTATTCCAATTATTTTGTTTATTGGGTTTAATGCTTGTACTATTTCTTTTATTGTAGGCTACAATCATTGTAATTGGCTACAAATTATCGTTATTTTGAGAAATTGAAGAAACATTCTATGGTAGAGTTTTTCCCAGGATCTCATTTTCATGTAATTTAGGGGAGACAAAAACAACATTTAGTAGTTGAACAATAATATAACTTATAACTTATTGAACCCCTTATCATATTTCTCAGTTAAATATTGAGTTTCAGGTCTAATATCATCAAAAAATAACATTCTATTACACTATTATCAATGGATAAGTAATCTAGAGGATTTTACAGTAAAAGTGTGGTAGTAACTTATTCTATTAATTATGAAACAAAATAATTCACATTCAATATCCCCCTCAAATAGATAATTATTCGTTTCAACATTCACATTTTATTTGACAAGAGAAAATTACATCAGAGAAAAATTCCAGAAGTACATGTTATTCTTTAGTACTTTTTCTCTGAAATTCTTCCAAAACATGAAATTGATAGGCTATTAAATTTCATAAATGGTGATTCAACAATATGAGTGTCAATATTCATCCAAATGGAATGAAGTTCAAAGATTATTCTAGGTAGGATACATTTAAGGATATCTCAAAAAATAGAATCACTTATCTACAAGGAAAAGATACAGTGAAAATCATAAATTAGAATGTTTTCAACATCATTGGATCTACATAATTTAATATTGGATATTACTAATGAAAACATTTAGTAATTGATGTATGTCCTTGAAAACTTTTTTCTCATTACCTGGCACTCAAAAAAATATATTTCATGATTTCAAAAGGGACAAATTCATAGATAAAATAGATACAATTATCAAAGTCATATATGTGACACCTCAATTTTATTTAATCGTCATTTCAACATGTATGCATCTTTTATTAAATATTTTAATATGTCTTGGTGTGGGATTGCGATGTTTGTGGATCTTATTTTATTTTTTATCATTGAAAACTGACTAAATAGAAATGATTTTTCCAGGTTATATATTCTGAATTTTATGAATTTGTAAACTTAGTTATTTATAAAAATATTACATTCATTTTTGGATTATGTTGGTAATGGCTGTGACAAACTTAAATAAATGTGATTAAATATTCTTATAATGGAAATTTATTTGAAATCAATATCATTCAAACTCACAACTTATTGCAAGAACACCTTTTGATTGGAAGACTTTACAACTTTATCTTATTAATTGATATCATTTCTATATATTTATAACTTTAATTGTTATTGTATCTGCAGAATGCAACTATTGGAATATTTTTAATCTCATGACTTTTTACAGTATCTTTTCCAGATTGGATGATTGTACAACTACTACTAGCTGAAAAAATTCAACATATATAAACATCACATATATTTTTGAAATTATTAAATGAACTCTCATTTTGTAATAAAATTATTCATCATTTCTCATATTTACATTTACAAATAATGTTATTTATGTAATTTCTATTAACTATGTATTTAATTGTACCCAATAATTTTCTCGTAAATGTTGTTGAAATTGATTTGAAATCTCCATCCTCAAAAAAGAAAAATTTGTTTACTCTAAATTTCTCTTATCTCTTTTAAAATATTTTAATATTGTCCATATATTTTATTCACCTCTATTTTTATATTATGTGCCACTACATTGTGATTATGGTTGATTGAACATTGCTATTTGTTCTCTTATTTTACAAATAATATTTTCTTATTAAAAAATAACCATTAATCCAAATCATCGTGCGTACGCATGGGCGAGTAATAGTTTTTTTAATGTAAGTTAATACTATTCATACCCTCCATTATAATCACAAGGTTATAATATTTTGTTATTAACATATAATCGGCCTTGTGTGAAATTAATTCTATCAATATAACTAGTAATTGTGAGTAACACAAGACGTGCATAGTGTTGAATATACTACAAGCCAATATGGTGTCACGTATAGCACAATATAATCTTGGTGTGGAGTACAAAACATGAACTAAAAGAATTTATAAATAATCTATATAATAAAATTTGAGGGTGTTACATTCTACCCCCCCTAAAATGTATTTCACCCGTGAAATTATAAATGTTTATAAAAGGTATACTAATTGAATGTTCCTTTCATAGAATCCCACATAATAAAATGGAAAACTAAAACATTGTATAAAAATGAAATTTACAAACATAAAGGATACCAAATGTAACTAATCACTAGGATTCAACATTGATGAACATAGGTGGTAGGAAAACAAGGTTGTGGATGACAAATAAAAAATGAAGTTGTGATGGAGAGTGATAGAGAACAATGGTTCCAAGAACGTTAAAAACTAGAAGGCCATTAAACTGTGGTCATTTATTGGATTATCTGATTCTTTGGATAAGAAGGTACTAGGATGAAAATTTTGGTATTAAATATCATTTACCTAATATTAAAGGACATGAGATAAAATACATACTTGATTTGAGTAGAATTTCACTATTGGTCCTGACTTGACCCATTTCCACTTCATCACATATTCAATTAAATGATGTTCAATTTTTTACTCTTGAAGTGTTACCAGATATTGCAACACATAAATAGAACGGTAGGTAATTCCATATGTCTAAAAAATAAATAAGATAGTTTTTCAAATATGTATAAGTCCACCTATAGTGAGATAATATTTTAATCCATAAAACTTCAACTGTAGTTTAACATAAACATTCCATAAATTGGTATCTTTTCGATTCTTATGAAAGATAAAATTCTAAAATGTTAGATAGAGGTGAACGAAATTGGTTTAACATTAATCTCTAATATCTCATTGGGATGTTCTTGGTTGTCACATTCCAAACATGTGAATACCTTAATCAAGTATTATCTTGAGGCACGATAACAACATGAATTATTAAATAACATTATTGAAAACATTCTTGTTTCTTTATTCCAAAACTTATTGGATATATTCCTTTAACTACAAAATGGTGTTTACTCTATCCATGATTTGTCAAAAACTCCATAATTTTTTCTCAAGAACTAGTATCATCCAATTTGCATATTCTAATCCAACATATCTTTATCCAAACATCATTATATTACCATTAGGGTCATATTAAGAGCTATCATTCCCTTATTAGAAATCATATACCGAGAACACTTATATATTTCTTGAATCATATAACATAATATTTTAATTTTGATGCATATAAACCTCAATCATTCAACTTTATTCATAAACCATTACTCAAGATCAATCATATTAAACTTTCCTTGAATATGAATCACATATTAATGTTTCTAACCACTATAGACTTATATTTAATTTAAATAATTCTATAATAACATCACATTCCTTTCAAATTTCATGTAACGTCACTTTATCCATAGTAGTATAACCAATACTCATACCGTCATCATAATTCTCTTCAAGATATTTCCACTTAGAAAATCGATATTCACAATTCCAATTATTTCTTCATTTGAGACATTCAATGGTTAACTATGTTCTATGTAGTTATGTCTATTGACTAAGACCATACATAAATGTGTGCGAAATACATATTAGAGATTAGAAACACATAAGTAAGGTAAATTAATGATTACATTTAAATCTATGATATCATTGGATTAACCCTAGGATTGTCATGATTCTCAAAAAAACCTAGAGTTTGAAACTATACATAGAAATATATTTAATATATCCATTGATATCTATTTTGAATTAACTCTAGGAATCTAACTAAAGATTTCACGCACTTGCTTCAAATGGTTGAAGAGTCCTTCACTCTAATACCAATTATAATGAACCATTGTTGACATAAATGGATGTTAAATGTATTTTGTTTAATACATAATATTGTAAAAAAAACTCTTAAAGATCATATTAGTTTATAGTATTTAGAAACTTAGAGTCATAAAAAATGGATCATAAAACATATAAATCATTTACTTCTTTATCCAGAATAATTAGATCCCCCTTTTGAAAAATCTTACATAACACCCTTCAGAAAATTCATTGGAAAAGAAACCTATAAGGGGTGAGCTAAGATGATCAATATGGGTAATCAAGGGTGATATGTAAATATTCCCATGAGCATAAGGGTGATGGGTACTTGATAATAACATTTGAAATTCATGCCTGGCTTTTCAATGGAAAATTTGAAACATATGGAAAATCAGGGATCAGAATTCATAAGATCATAATTATAACATAAGTCATGAAATCCTAGAATACACAAACACTTATAAGATTTTGAACATTTATAAATAGTAATAGGTTCACTCATTAAATTAAGGAAATGAAACTGGACCGTTGCATAAAAATATATACATGGAAACCAGGTCCACTAATAAAATTGTGAAATGAAATTAGGTTCACGCATAACATATATACCTTGTGAGTTATCCATATTAACCCAATTCAATAGAGGGATATACATGCACCACTCATCATATCATAATTTATTTTTACATGTTCCACAAAAAAATAAATTTCTCATCATTACATAACCAATGTATTTTAAATTGGGTTCTTAAACATCATTTCATCATATCATAATGAATGAATAAAAATGGTTTTCGAAAGTATAAAAAATAATTAATACCACAAGAATAATATGGATAGTATACTTCAAACAGATCCTTGTTTAAAAAAGTTTCATCTTTGATGGAAAATAATTTTGATAAAACAATTGAAATTATATCTTGAGAAAAATATTATTTCTTCTTCAATGAATATTATTTTCTTAAAACACCACAAAATTTTTAAAATAAAATAATTTCCTTAATAATATCATTGCATATTTGTAGGATACATATTGTGTAAATAAATCATTATGAAAGTGTAAAAAACTATTCATGTTATATAAGTTAAAAAACATTTTCCTCGAACATTGTTTTTAAAAATCAAATAGTACCTCATATGGAAAATGAAATAATGATTCCCACTAAACTATGTTGTTAAATTCATTAATGGGTAAAAATAACTTTAAAAAAATTTAATAGGACAAAAAATATATTTTGGAATATATATTTATGAAACATGGACATGGATAATAAATATACACCATTTAATACATATGAATAAACAATCTCAGATTATAAATAGACTGAAAATTTTTCCCTTACTAATTAATAAAATTATATAAATCATAAAATAAATAAAATTATATGCATATATAACCTGAATAATAAGAATCATAAAAACATTCATGGGAAGCTTTAAGACCACACAATATAAATTGGTGGTGTATAAGGTATTTTCCCACAAAAATAATAGTGAAGAAAAATAATCCTCTATCTTAGGTATGATATTATTCATATGTATCACAATTACCTTTATAATGATTTAGAAAATTCCATTGAATTATTCCACATTAATTTTAATTTTTATGAAATAATATATTATCATATGATCATATGTTTGTTTGAAACATCTCAATGTTTATCATTATTCGAGTATTAACTGTTTTATGGTCAAATGTTGTGATGTCAAATATGTTCTGTTTCTCTTTCCTTTGTTATTGTAATATCATTTATATAACATTATGAGTTTTATATATATCATATTTTTTCATTAAATTCATTTATGAAATCATAATTTAATAAAGATCATGTACAATAAATCACATCACAATTTGGAGATGGTAAGTCATACGTATGCACGATCAACGATATTGTTCCTATAATTTTTGAATGGTATGTAAATGGAAGGTAGATATGTCTTTCTAGAATCCATATCATGTTATAATAATCATATTTTTTTTATTTCTATCTTTATATCCATCCATGTATGATGGTGGTGAGAAATATACTACACCACGATGTGGAGACGGTAAGTCTTACGTACGCAAGCTTGATGATTTCATTTTAATAGGATATATATAAGGTGGGATACTATTGTAACATAATAATAATAACATCTTAGTGTACATGTTATATTGGATTCATTATTAAATAATATAAACAACTCATAATGTGGAAGTAGAAAAAGAAATACTTTTTTAGAATATGTGGATGTGATTTCCCTTTCTTCGACAAGCTCCCTCAAGATCTCCACTTAAAGGCACTGGAGTTGGTCTTCTAAGAATACTAGAACCTCTAGTATATTAATAATGAAGTTGAAAAGATATATCATCAAGGTATGGCCAATATTGAAGGATAAAATTGAATTTAAATTTTGAGGGAAGATGTTACTTGTTACAATTGTCGTAAGGGGCACATTTGGAATTCCCAAAAATAAGAATTTATAAAAAAAATCGAAGAACAAAAAAAACCTCAAAATGTCTTATTTTTTGAAATTTATAGGATAAGGTTGTAATCTCATCATCAAATAAATTTTATAATTTTTTTATCCATTTTAACATTATCATTTTAATTAATCACATAGTTATTTTATATCATTTAAACATGGGTTACAAATATTTCAATATTTACAGGGTGAAATACTTCCTTATTTGATGTTTATTAAATTACAAATAAAAAATTTGTAAAATTTTAGACCATATAATATATATTAATTATTTTTTTTAAAAAAATAATTTTAAGTATTTTAATAAAACATTATTTAGATAAAACAACATTAGAGTCAATTTTGACATTATTCATTTCATGGAATTTAAAAAATATCAAGAAAATACGATATTATAAAAAAAAATTTTTATTATAATCCTAACGGGTCAAGGTCATCATTAAAATTTATTTAAATAATTAATTATCCAAAATTATATATATATTTATATTTTTAATAACATTTATTTGATATTTCCATTAATGAAATAATTACTACATAAGTATTGTGTAATTAATTAATATACTTATATGTTTTGTAAAAATTAAAATAATATACTATTATGAAGATAAAGGTAATATATTTCTTAATAATACTTGTATTCTAATGTATCATAAGTAAAATCTAATATAAAAATGTCATTCTTTGTAAATATTCAATGTGAAAACATTAACATTACTTTAAATCAAATAATATAAGTGTCACAATATCATATATAATGATCTAAATTCTAACTAACTATACCCGTGAATTATTATAGTAGATATTTATTTGACTAATAATATTTTGTCATGTGTCGGGTCCTTTTAATGGGAATTCGAATTTAAATAGAAATTTTATTATTCATTTCTCATTAATTTATTAATTGTTTCTACCATCAATGTATATGTCTCTTAAGTAATTATTTATTTCCTAAAAAGTAAATATAAATTTCTGTGATAATGGAAAAGCATTTCATATTAAAATTCGGTATTTATAATCTAATTTCTCTTTTTTATATCATTATAATAAATATATCTTAATTATTAATGTTTGTGTGAGTCATATTTAAATATTTATTAAATTAATTATATTAAATGTTCTAACTTCATACAAGTGGTTTAAAATGGATGCCATTTAGACACAAAGATGACTTAGGTTGAAACAAGATCATTCAATGATAATACGACACGTGGTAGGGTAATTTTATTAAAGTATTCTTACGTTTAATTACATGTTTAACCCTTTTACCATTTTAATAAAAATTACCGAAGTTACTAGTCTTAAATCACTAAAAATAAAATAACATTTTTAAATAATTTGTGATTGATTACTCCAAATATGGAATCCACTTTTAATTTATCTAAATATAGATGTTTCAGTAAATAATTTAAAATTATTTCTATTTTCCAAAGAAGGAATGTGTTTTTAAAAATAAAACATTGCAAAATATTTAAATGTTTTTACATTTAATTTGAATGTAAACATAATTATAATTACATATATTATATTTAATGAAAAATATATATTATAAATATACTATAAAATAATAAAATAATATAATTTAATTCGATAATATATATAAATTAAAATATTTCAATTAACATTTACTATATTTTTACAATTCACAATAAATAAAACTTATCCGAAAAAAATCAAAAATTCAACCAAATTGATTTTTTATTTTCATATTAAAAGTAAAGATTATCTTGTCAAATTGAATACATAAATGTGTGGAAAACCTGATTTAAAATGGGTGTTCCATTAAAAGGTAAAAATAATATATTTTATGAAATATACATCTCTTATCTGAAAAAATTGTATTTGTTCATATATCATATCTAGAAAACATATAAGATGCATTTTACACCATAAATTGAATCCATAAAGATTGATTTTATTATTTTATAAACTCAATTACTTTAATTTGAATTGATTTTTTAAAAATAAGTTAATATTATTCATACCCGCCAATATAATGACTAGGTGATAATTTTTAGTTGTTCACATGTACTCTATTTTGAATGAAATTAATTCTATCAGAATAACTTGAAATTTTATTTAACAAATTCCTATAATAGAGTTTCATATTCCAAAATCTTATAAGGTGATTAGTTTAGTGAAATATAATCATGTTGTAGAATAGAACACAAGGCATCAACAAAATTAAAAGAATATATCTCAGAAAATCTCATGGAGTTACACTAAAACAGTAAACATAAATGTTATTTGAGAATGAATGAAAATCATTTCTAGTCAATAGTCACTCTAATATGTTATGTTTAAGCCTATTTCCTTAAAAACATCCTAGAATCCATCCACCACAAGTGGAATGACATGTTATTTCACCCCCTCATCATCCTATAAAAGACATGGAAACTATGTGTTGAGCTCCCCATGTTGCTGATGAACTGGCCCCACATAACAACCCTTGATACACCACAATGCATGGTGAATAAAATTTTCACCTTTAGTATATGTAAATTTCACACTCCTTCAATAACAATAAATTTGGTCTTGGTAATCTAATATTTATTCCATACCTATAATTTGGTTAAAGACTAACATTTCAATGATGTAATGATACCAACTAAAACAATACTCCCCAACTTCGAGAGAACACCCCTACACCAAAACATGTCTCTCTACTGTATTCCTAAAAATATACCTATCTTCATTACCCCACTTGGAAACTCTAATGAAATGGTTATACCATTTACAATATATATAGAAATAAATGAATTAGAGGAAACAATATCCACTAGCATGGGTAGAAGCTAAAAGAATAGAACAATCAATAATTGATGGTCCAACCTCATTATCAACAAGTCTTAGTTGAATTGTGTGGAACATTAATTCCCCTCTTTATTGTGATATAGTCTGATCCCTATATGCCACTAAATAATGCTTATGTGAGTTCTTTTATCGATAATGAACAGGTCTTCTACTGCTACCTCCAGAGCTAGTAGAACTATAAATTCAAGATCGATATAGTGTAGAAGACCCCCTTCTTGTACTCTTTTTCTACCTAGATACCCTATAATTACCCATCTATTAATGGTTCTTGAAGAAAATATGTTTATTTCCCACTAATTCAAAATATATTTACTCATATATTAGAAATGGACAGTGCATATGTATTTTATCCAACCTATCACTCTGGTGACATGTTAGTCTAGTAAGGTCTTCTGTGACCGACCATTCCTCTAGGCCACACTTTTTACGATCACTATATATGGAATTCTCGTAGATATTATTCCTTCTCATAGAATACATAAATCCTTGTCATTTATTATGAACCATCATTCTTCCACTAGAATCCACCTTCAATTTCCCCATTCAAATGATAGTCTCATTCACTACATTAGAAAAAAATATGTATAATGATATGCAATTTTTATATAGTATCACATTTAAGACTATATTGAAAACAATTCTCCTCTGTAGTCTAATATCTGACCAAAGTTTTTGAAAATTTTTGTAGATATATAATGAGACTATAATAGGACATTGCGAACATGGTCCACCAATTCAATCTCATAAACTCTTCTACACATTCCTACTTGAGATTCTTTGGGTAAATGTTCCACAATAACATCCTGATAGACTAAATCCATAACATTACTACCTTATGTCCAACCTCTTTGATAAATTTTAGAAGGTGATGCAACTGTATCTTCCTATTTTGGTCATACATATGCTCAACAACACACTCCGGGTCTCTATCCATAGAACACATGTTGTGAATAATCTTCCAACTGAACTGCTCTCTGAGTGCTTCATAAAGCACTATGGGTGTCACTGGTTCCACTACTAGGGGATCCATTCCATCCATATACTCATGTCATCCTATCAGAAAACATCATTAGAGAGGGATATCTCAATACTTCTAAATTAACACCTTAGGAAATGTTACACAACATTAACAAATTTATATGGATTCACATACATATATTACAGGTCATGCCAGTTTTTCTCAACATGGTAAAAAATGAGGACTATCAATACCATTAACCATCCTACACCTATTATATTGAAACAAATTGTAAAATAATTTTCATTATTTAATTTTATCATTATGCTACCATGTATTTATATCTTTCACCATTTTCTTTAACATTCATGTTCACATTATCCACATTTTCATTATTATTTTTTTACAAAAATATGAAAAATTCTATCAAAAATCATAATAATCCAATAAAATACTATTCCTTATGTGCCAACAAATGATACATGTAAAAAGAATTATGGAGATCCTAGAATGATTCATGAATGCTAAACTTTAATTCCATAGGAGACCATGATTCAAATCAAGTAAAATTTCTGAAAATATAATCACCTCACACAAAACCTCACCACATGAGGTGAAATATTGTCCATTTATAACATAAAAAACAAAAAAAATAATCCATCCGTAGGTAATATGTTCCCTCTATACATGGGTTAATTATTCCCATGCGTGATCTCATTTCTATGGCCTGACACTCTAAAATCACGATTCCAAATTTCCAATATAGTATGAAGAAAACCTTATCTGATACCACCTTATAGCATTCTAAACTAAGTTCCACATACCATTCACCATACCTTGTTGGATATGTGGCCTTCTATGTGACCCTAGTATTCTAGAGTCTTCTAACTACTAGTGATGGTCTAATACATATCAGGGACAGACTATACCCTATTTATTAACAAAACATAAAATAGAAATAATTAAACAATGACCAAATGGTATAAACATAACCTGAAAAAGACTAGTATCAGATGATGATCAAAACATGAACACAGTATCCAAATCTAATGTAGTATATATTACATTCCAAATACATTTCATGTTTCCAATGAAAAAGTCGAAATAAATACACTGAAAATGCCCAAGAGGATCTGAATACCATGCTCAGATCCTTAATCCACGCTACATCTAATTTCATACATCTAACACAAGGTTATTTCCCCTCTCATTCCATTTAAACATATCGACTATTATGGTATCAATCAATAATCAGGTGTAGGGAGTGATTAAAACATATTGCGAAACCACAAATGACGTTTAATATAATATCCAATCAATAACTGAGTATTCATTTGTACAAATACAAACTACAAGCCACAAGAAAAACATTTTACAAATTAAATTATTCTTTATTTAACTGCATAAACACCTGGGTTCTAAGGAACATAGGAACCCTCAATACTTTTTTAATCATATGTAAATTTTTGAACCATAACAGATATACAATTCAAATTTCATTATAACAAATAGGATTTATTGAGACATTTCTTTTAAATTCAAAACCCTGCTCATTTGAACCATAGTACAATTCAATCATTTTAGTCCTAGAATGTAATCGATTGGACACCATGGTTACATGAAGTATTAGTTCGTTTCCAAAATCCCATTCATCAATCAATCACACAAGAGGTATTTTAAAGAATTAGTGCATTTTTGAATCTCCTTATCACATGTGTCCCACAAGTGGGATTTTGAAGCAGTATTCTATGCCTGAAACTCATTATACCATTCATCACAAAAGTGTCATTTTTACTAATAAGAACATGTACCACACTTATTATCATATGAATAACACAAGAGGTATTTTGATGAAGCAATCTGTTTCATACATGCCTTATCACATGCCCCACACAATATCATACACAACACATTTAACAATTTTAATCAGCATTTAGCCTCATATAAACATATCACATAATTTTATATGATTATAAATTTCTAAAAAGTTATTCGCATTAATCTATGAAATTTATATGGAAAAATCACCATTAATACTTTTATCAATATTTAAATAATATAACCATTAACCCATTTAGGTTAATCCAACCACATAATATTTATCCTTGTTAATTAATTCATAATAACATTACTTGACCAATCAACCAATCCCAATTTCCTATCATTTCCAAAACCAAAAAAGTTCCATTGATTGACTAAGAAAAAACATAATCTCATCCACCAATTTCAAAATCCCAATTCCCAAAATTTAATTTTCCAATATTCAACTTATTTTATAATCATATGAAAAATTTAATTAATCAATTCCATGTGTGAAAAAAATTGATTAATCTAATAATTTATTCAATTAATTGTAATTTGTAAATAATGACAGTTGAAATTTCATAAAACATACACACGATAGATATTCATCGCTAGGGGTTGAATTTACACCACCAACCTCATGATCATTGATGAATGATCTCCATTAAAAATCCCTAATTGAAGTGGACAAATGAGATCTGGTTGAAGAATGAGATCTAGATCCAAAACATAGATTCAGTATCTGAATAATCAACATCCGTCAAACCTATATCTAAAACTAACATCAATGAAGGAAAACTATCATGTTCCTTCCATGTAAATAGAGAATGGAGAGAGGGAAACCTAATCTAGAAGAAATTACATACTTGTAGAGGTGAAGATATATCAATATGATAATCCATTTGTCATGAATATTGTTTAAGATACCAATAAATTCTTATAAAAGCATCCAAAAATTGGCGAAATGAGTTACGGTCAAACTGGGTGATCATTGGGTGTTGTCCAATGTTGAATAATTTAAAACCATTTTGTAGAATAATTAAACATAAAACAATTGTATTCTAAATTGTTCACTGTAACTGTGTTCCTCTCATGTGGGTTTGAATATTTACTATAAAAGGGTAACTGTTTAATACACATTGTGTAAACTATGAAATATCTCTTTGTCTGGTGTTTCACGGCTTTCTAGTGTAGGATGCACGTTCTGGGCAATCTGTGTAGGAATCATGAACTACTAAAATCCTCTCTAAAATCATCCATCCTTCACCAAAATGCACCCAAGATAAATCCCAATAAATACATTCTAAAAAGGAAAAATCTTACCAAACACTTATCTTAACACATCTCCAGAAAATTTCAGGATCTATCAATTGTCATGTAAATATTCCTATGTATTTTTTGATATTTTAATTCACTTCATATTTTAAAAACAAATTCCACAGTTCCTATCGCTGAATATTTTGATGATTAGTGGAAAATATATCACATATAGCTTCTCTTTTATTTAAATATATGAAATAATAAATCAAAAATTTCAAAATAATCATATATGAGTATACGGTTTATGTTAACAACAATTATGTAACATAAAAACCTGATCATTCTATGTCAATACATTTTCAACATGTCATAAATATTAAATCACATTGATGATCACCATCAGTTGGAAGATGGAATGAGTGTATAAAGAATAAACCATGGAAATTATATTTCCATTTCATAATATACTATAACAATTATATGGACATCATCATGAATTCATCATGAGGTATCTGAAAGTTAAAATTTCCATGGCTTGTGAAAAGAAACATTTTTTACAAAAAATAAATCATCGAGGTCTAACATAAATATCATATGGAAACTATTAAAAAACATATTTAAATTATATCTATTCAGTATGCAACCATAACAAAAAAATGATGTTACATGAAGGTCACATTAAAATATATATGTTTAGTGAGAAATTTGAAATTGAGAATTTATTGTTTCCCATAATGGTCCATGTATATCATATAATAATAAAATAAAAGAAAATATACATAGTAATATAAAAAATTAAATTATCAAAATATACATGATATCAAATCAAATAAAACCATCATTATCACTCCTTATATACACTTATTTCCCAATTCCATGGAAGAAGAATGTTTTCCCCATATTATTATCATGGTAAACAATATTTTTTTAAACATAATCATTAATATATTTAGTTTGATTTAAAACCTAATAGATTTCCTCAATTGATTATATAAATTTATATATAAAATAATAATTTCGACATTGAAATCAAAGAATTAAAAAACAAACACATTGTTAAAAGGGATCTCAAAAATATTAAATAATATTTTTTGAAAATATACAATTGATAAAATATTATAAAACCCTTCCAAATACATATGAATGTATAAAAAGTAAATAATCAAACAATATTACTCATCCAAAAAAATTTAAGTACATTAGGGTTTAAAATAATCAGAACTAATTTTTTTCATAAAACATTTCAAAAAATAGAACCATTGCAATTCAAAAAATTTAATCCTACAATAGATCCTTTACTGGGTGTCAGAACTTTTCTGAGAATAATTTCATCTAGATGAAAAAAAAATTAAAATAAAACTCATATGGTGTTCTGTTATGATCGTAACATCCTTATTTTAAATATCCCACCTTAATTTATATTTTTCCATGTTTTTGAATAAATCAAGGACCTATGTTTCTCTATATTTATGATTTTAGAATATATTTCAATTTCATCATTTACATTATTATATGGGGTATAATGATACTTTTAAAAAGAATATGTTCTTAAGGAATTTATCAAACCACTCTATTTGTCTCATAATTGAATTTGAAGTGCATAAGAGTTGAATTTGTTATCAATATGCATTGATGTTCATAAGAGCTGCATTTTTTGTCAATGAGAAGTCAATATGTGAATGAATGGTATTAATGATGAACCTGGTGATGCCAAGTATAATTTTTTTTGATTAAAAACATTGAATACTACACTAGATCAACTCTCCAATAGGACATAAATTACATGATTGTTTGTGTTTATACTCAAAGAAGACGACATGTGTTTTAAAGATAACACATGATTCATTATAACAATAAAGGTCAGTCATTATACCTTAATTCATGGTGAATTAAAAAATGATCCATGCATCATCCATTATTGGAAAAAAACAAAATATTGAAGATCATTTGGAATTTGTGATCTAAAAAGAAATGAGTGTATGATGCCTAATGTGAAAAATGAAAATCTAAGGAATGCTTTGTAATTGAATTAAGAAGGATGGATTAGAATTTTAAGGTGGAATTCATACATGGTTTTTATACAAAATACATAGTAGTTTCATATACAAAATAAATTAGGTCCAATCCAGAAGGCTAGCTAAAGCCCTCACCCAAGGCATTTGCGGGACTCGAGGGTCTAATGGGCCCAAGGGGTAGGCCTCGAAGCCATCCCTCAAGAGGAGCATGTGAGAAATGTATAATCATGCAGGTGCAATAAGGTGGTGAACCCCTTCATCATGGGTGCTAGGAGCATGCCTAGAGGAAGCATAATGAGTGATTAGAGCGCACCTGTGAAACACATTATAGGTAGGAACCGTGGAAGGAGAGGGGATAATTCTAAGCATCGGCTTCCACAAATTGATATTCAAACTACAAGAAAACCGCCTGGCATTTTGATGTAGGGCAAGATTTAAAAATGTGAATGAAATATACACCATCCATCTGATCGTGCACGAAATCTCAACGGCACACCACATCAGTGCCACACTTATTAATCTGGGTCATCCAAGGTCGATCCAAGATGGTCCAATAGCCATGGTATCCTCTTCAACCTCCAACTGCATAGAGGGACACCTGATGCTACTGATTTCCATTGCAACAGTCAATCCACCAAGATCAAGCTCTCGACCATCATTAGAGCTCATATTTATTACATTATTATCATCTGTATGAACCAAATACATGAATGCATTAAAATATTCAAGCATGCATCAAGATGATGAATAAAAATGTGGCAGAAGAAAATGATGTTGTTAGGCCATGTCATAATGCTTGAAGTCTTCGGGGATATGATCTTCATGATGTCTCAAATGCATGCACTTGAGGATCATGACAAAATGAATAATTAATCTGTTGAAAATCAACCAAACGAGATTTAAGGATATCTTTTAACCCATGCATTATGTTTTCAATGATGAAGATCTCATCCCTTTAATTATTATAAACTCTCAACATATCGAACAAGATTTGATCACCAGGAAACATTATTCCTCACCTATAAATATTGATCCCTCGACAGAGGCTCTATTGTTGAAAATATTGAGAGAAAGCTCATACTTATCCAAGAAATGGAGCGTTGCACGAATGGTTCCGTGTAGCCTTTCAATGCGAAAGACAGTCACAATAATATTGCACGAAGTAGTCCCACACATCCCTTGCATGAAGAGAAGAAGCACGAACCACCCTGCTTCGAAAAAGAATCCAAACATGCTACATGTTCCTTTGAACCCTTGTCGATATTGGTGAATGAAGAAGATCCCATTAGTAAAATAATTGGTTCCTCGACACCCTTGTTTCACCTTCAAAAATATAGAATTGAGAACCATTCTTTGGTTCTGTGACGGAGATATTATCACACCATTTGTGAAAATAAGAAAAACTCAAGAAAAGGTTTACTCCCTTATCTTGAGATGAAGAACCCGTGCTGCCTGGTTTGAATGAAGAATAAGAATCATGCCCTCCTGTTTTCATGAAGAAGGGACTCGAACCACATTGTGGAGAAATGAGAATGAATTCATGATACACATGCATGAATATGCATGAATTGAGATACCCAGGTGAACAAGAAAAAATAAAAATATTGAATACAACCATTCAGTTTTGAAAAAAATGCACAAATCAAAGAAGGATTCTGTGTGCAAACTTAAAGGGGGATGATAGAAGAATAACACACAAAATATAAACCCCTATATTGAATATAAATCAAATATTAAGTATGTGGGTGAAAATAATGAAAGACAAAACGTTTCTGTGATATTAAGAGACAAAAAGTAAGAGGAAGTATGTGTGCTCAAAATATTACACCCATTGTGGTTTACACACAAGAGATAAAATAGAGATTGTGTTTGCATTCATGCATGTATGCACATGAACACATGAAGACACATAAAGGAAGATATTGTTTGTGTGAAAATTGAGAAAGAATAATCCATGAAGAGTCTGCATCTGCAATGCTTTTGACCCATGCAAGAAATCATGCATAAACACATGCACATGTATCAATTCAGATGATGCCAAGTGAGACAATTCTCATTTTTTGAATAACCACATAAGTGTATGTGATTCTTTCCAAGAAAACAAAGAGAAGTTTTATTGAATTCAATAGTTTAACTAAGAAGAATAAATTGAGATATCAAAATAAAAGAATTATTTGATCTCATGAAATCTATTAATGAAGTGAATAAGAACCGAGTCTGAAGCTAGATATCGTTAAAGAAGATAATCCAACTATGATTAAAAAGTTTTAGAATCTAATAAGAATGACAGTGTTGATATTGTTCACGATCATTCTTGCGTATTATATTCGTGAAGAATTTGTCTGCACTATTGGCACTCATCTCAGTGAGGCCAGATCTTCATCAAAAGAAGAATGAATTTCCTGAGCATTGTTGATCTCATCACTGATCACAAAAGTGATCAGAATTATTAATCAAGAACAATAGACCTTACTAAAGGTTGTTGAGGATTCTTAAAGATATAGAATAGAAAATGTGATTCAGTAAGCCTATTTGGGATTATCTGAAGATCATTAACATTGAATCAAATAAAAAATTAATCAAGTAAGCTGCTTGTGTGACTAGAGATCTAGAAGAACCCTGTAATATTCGTTGAGGAGAAGAAGTATTCATTGGGACACTGATTTTTTCCAATGTAACACTGGTAACATTGTGTGAAGCATTATAATGAAACTCCTATTGTAATAAAAAGTGATACAGTGTGACTCTGTATCAAATATTGTAATTACATACAAAATTATTGTGTAGAATATTGTTTAGGGAGAATAACCAACACAATGATTAGTAGGTCTTTGAAATGAACTCTGTATATCCTTGTGTTCCGTTCCTTTACATTTATAGCATCATTCGAGGTAAGGCAGAGAGACACAAGAATATTGGATCTTGGATTTAAACATCCTTAGAGGTTTAATTGAAAAGAATCAATTAGAAAAAAGATTTAATGTGATCAATGATTCACCCCCTCCCCCTCTCAGTAATTCACCCTGATCTAGGCACTTCAATTGGTACCAGAGCCATGATACATCTAAAATACACAAGGGGGTATTCCTTAGGTGAATATTTGAGGAGATGAATGAGAAACCCTAAATGGATGTTTCTTCAAGGACTCGGAAAAATAGGAAGAATAAACCAGTAAGGAAGATGAAGAAGAAATTTACTAATAATGAAGACACACCTTCAACTGAAGGTAATCTAAAAATTACAACATGTGATAATACTTATTATTATTCTGATGAATCCGGCTCTTAATGTGATGATTATATGTAAATTAGTGATCATCATACTGAATTTATAGAGAATCTAAATAATGTCCCCAGACATGTGTAAAGACACATTTCTGTAAGCATTATTCCTCTTTGAGATGAAAAATTAAAACAGGATGAAGAAGCTAATGACATGGATGAAGCATGTGCTAAAATGGTTTTCATTTAAAACACACTCACTAAAATAGTAAAGGAAAAGGAATAAATAATTTCTCTTTGAAATGAAAGGAAAACTAAAGTTACTGAATAACTGCATGGAAGTATTTGTGAGAAAGAATTATTTGAGATTGTATTGGTATAATCTGACCATGTGTTTGAAAAGATACACAATGTTTCTATGGTTGTCAATGCCTCTCAACTTGAAGACAAAGACAACAATCTAAATAATATTGAAATATTGTTGCAATAATTGAGACATGTTCATGAATAACAAATAAAAATGTGGACAAGAATTTTGAAAGTATGTTATGATAAGTTAAGGATGACCAGAACTCTCTAAACATGAAATGTTTAGAATTTGAGGTGTGATTGAAAAATCAAGAAATCACCCCCTAGCTGAAACATCCCAATCATACGAATGAAGATATTTTTCAACTCATTTTTTAATTGGGGTATATGATTCCAAAATTAATATCATATCATCCTCTAATTCAATGGAAACATCCTCCAAAGAAGAAGGTAATCCATAACCCAATTATTTCTGTTTCTGCTAATGTTGTTTCATCTGCAAGTATAGGTTCAAAACCAAAAGCTGGTAAGATGAGGATTGATAATAATGATGATAAATTCATAAACACATCATGCTTTGTTACTGAGATGATTATGAATAGAAACTCACAAATGTATTCTCCAATGAAGGAATGACAATTTCAAAAAAATGAACTAAATCTAGATAGACTGATACTAAAAGAAATAGAAAGAGATTTATTGTCTACTGTTGGTGTTTTTTGAAGTTTGGGCATTAGGCCAATGATTTCTGGCATAATATGTCAGCATATGAAAATTTTGGAAGGCCTACATTTAGGTAAATTAGATGTGATGAAATGAAGCAACATGCAAAGTAAAAAGAATAAATCACAATGAATAAGAATCTGTCTATCAAGAACAAATTTCATTATCATGAAGACTTCTATGATAATTGCATCAAAAGTGGTCACAATTATGATGAGTTTTTGTATAGTCCTACCATGAATCATGTAGTTCATAAGAATCATACACCACAACAAAGGCAGGAGAAACAAAAAATAATTGAAAAGTATTCCATTAGGAATATGAAAAACACTAATGTAAAGAAAACGTTGAAACAAACTACTACCCAGAAGAAGTCTAAGGTTTATTCCAAGAATTTAATCTCAACAAAGACAATATCTTCTACTTTAGAAAAAAGGTCATTCAATGGATCACTACAAACAAATCCAGGTAAATGAATGGAATCATGCTAAAACTAAAAGAAGAATCAATCTAGAAGAAGATGGGATTGAATGAATACATTCATAAAGATAATATGTTTCTTAAGAGAAGTGACATGAAGACAATTCAGAACCCATGTGGAGGCTACAATTAAAAAAAATTCAAGAAGGAGTGTTTAGTTATCTGGACTAATCTATTGAAAATTTATAGAGAACTGTAAATAGGTGAAGATGAAGTACTATCTAATGAAAATGATAAAGGAAAATAGGTCTTTCCACATTATGGAAAATTCAAATTTCATGAGAGGTTGTTACACAAGATAACCCACTTGTCTCACCACAACTATGTGGAACGTGGAAGAAGGATGGAAATCATTCAAAAAAATGTATAACATTTTTACCAGGAAAAATGGAGATGCTAAATATTGAAGAACACACACTAGTGGAAACTACATCACTATTAGAAGATATAAATGCAAAAAATCGACAAAAGATTACGGTGAATAAAGGTAAAGGGTCCTGATGACAAAGAAATATCAAAATTACAATTGGAGGGGAGACATTAGAATGAAGAGTACTAGACACTTTAGAGCTGTAAGGAAATATGTTCTTGGGTTGAGAGAAAATTCTCAGCCCATGTGCATCAAGTAAGAAGCTCACAAGTGTTCCATCTTGTTCCGTTATACATTTTTTATACAACTATGCTTACATTGCGGGGAATTGAAGATGAATGTCATTCATAAAATTTCAGTTGAATGAGAAAAGTGGAGAAGTACAAGTTTACTTCATTAATCATGATTTGATAATTACTTAAAGTGATCCATAGTGGAAGATTATCAACATTCTTATCTTCAAGATTATCTGATAATATTCTCCCCCAATGTAATTCATTGGGATTCCACCACTTGATGGGTAGAAAATATGAAGGAGATGATATCAAGGATCAGGTCATGAAAAATATTGAAATTCATATCATCTCAAGATGCTAAAATTGAGGTATTCTAACCACACGTTAATCATTTGGCCTTAATTGTATTTGTCATATCAATTAATTGGGAGTGCTTTATTGATGGATATATGGGTTGAAAGGGAGAGATTTATATTTTCTCTAGAACCTTTTTATATGTTTAGTGAAGTATGTGAAGGATTTATCATTTCATTGATAGATCAAATTTTTTTCCACCTCCTGGAATAAGATTTGATAAATTTCAAGCATGATTTCACATGTATGGTTGTTTATGGATAGCATTGAAAATCACGTCCATATATATCTTGTTTTCTACACAAGGTTAGCCCAAGTAGACATAAATTTGATTTACTAATGGCTATTTGCTATGTGAACCATGTGACATCATCCCCCTCTTAGAAACATTCCAAAAGATAATATTATAAGGGAGGAGGATAAGCATTTGAAGAGACCCCACTAACACATTTTCATTTGGTTTTCAATAAGGGGTAGAAGATTTTGGTACACATATTGTCCCATTCAATGTGTGAAAAAGTTATTTTGTAAAAAAATACAAAGGGGGATATTGATGTTCTCAAGAGTTGCATTGGTTTTCAATATGGATTTAAGTGAATAAGAGTTGCATTTGTTTTTAATGAGAAGAAAATACGTGAATGAATGGTATTGATGAAAAATATGGTGAAGCCTTGGATAATTTTTGTTCATTCAAAGCATTGAATACTACATTTCATCAATTTTCCATGAGGGTATATATCAGATGATTATTTGTGCTAATATTCAAATAATAAGACATGTGGTTTAAAAGGAACACATCACTCATTACTCTAATGAAGGTCATGTATTATTCTTTAATGGCTAAATAATTATCAAATTATCCATGCATCATACATGATTGGATCAAAACAAAATATTAAAGATCATTTAGAAATTATGATCTCAAAAGAAAGGAATTGATGATTCTTGAAGTTGAAAAAGAAGAAAAGAGGCCTGATTGGGAATTGAATTAAGAAAAAATGGTTTGCAAACTTATGGAAGAAATTCATACTTGGTTTTTATACCAATTACTTAGTAGTTTCCTTTACCTAATAAATTAGGGACATTATTGAGGCCCAACTGAAGCCCTCACCCAAGGCATATGCGGAACCCGAGGGTCCAATGCACCCAAGGGGAAGTCCTTGAACCCAAACCACAAGAGGCTAATATGGGCCGTGTATAATCCTGCAGGTGCCACACATTGGTGAACTCATGCAGCATGGGTGCTAAGAGAATGGCCAGAGGAAGCCTATTGGGCGCTATGAGTGCCCCCACATAACATGGTATGGGGATGTAACGTGGAGGGAGAGGGGAGAATTATGAGAAGTGGATGATACAAATTGATATTTAAACTACGATAAAACTGCAGGGCGTTTTGATGAGGGATGATATTTAAAAATGTAGACACAATTTCATTTATCCATATAATTGCACACAACATCTCAACCTTAAGACGCATCCACACCATGCCTTATAATCAGGGTCATCTGTGGTCGATCTGAGATAATCCAATGAACATGGAATTGTATCCAACCTCCAACCGCATGGAGGGAATCCTGACACCGCTTCTCACCATTGCCACTACTAATCACCCGAGATAGACCTCCCAACCATCATTAGAGCTCAAATTTAGTTCATGCTGATCTTTCAGATGAACCAAATTCATGCATGAATTATATGCTGTTGGAATGCATTGAGATGAAGACTTTGAACATGGACGAAGAAAATAGAGTTGCGAGGACACATCAGAATTCTCTAATACTTTGGTGAAATGATCTTCATGCATTTAAAAATGCATGCATGTGAGGATAATGATACATTGAATAAGTCAGTGTTTGAAAAGGTAGAAACAATGATTTAATCATATCATTTAATCTATTCTTGAAGCGTTCAATGCTGAAGATATCGACTCTTTAAATATTTGAAAACCTCGGCATATCTCCTGGGTTTTGAACATGAGGCATCATTATTCCTCACCTATAAATAAAGATCCCTCTTCTAAGGCTCTATTATTGAAAATATTGAAGTAAAGCTCTTGTTTCTCTGAGAAATAAATCACTATACAAAATGATCTACGTTGTGTTGCTAAGTGAAGGAAATCAAACAACTGTTGTGTGATGTTTCCTCATGCATCCCTTTCAAGGAGAGAAGAAGCATGAACCACCCAAGTTTAAAAAAGAAGCCAAACACGTGACAATATTCTTCAAACCCTCACAGTGCTTCATGCGTGAAGAAGATCTCATGGGTAAAACAACCAGTGCTTTGACACCCTTGTTGCACCATTGCGAATACCGAGCAGAGAATGATTCTATGGTTCTACGAAAGATATCTTCGTGCACCTTTGGTGTGAAGAAGAAATACTCGATCTAATAATTCATCCCTTGTTTAGAGAAGAATAAAAACATATGCTTCCTGGTTTACAAGGAGAAGAAGAATCGTGATCTCCAGTATTTCTTGAAGATGGGACCGTAGCCACATTGTGGAGAAAGTAGAATGCATGCATGATACACATGCATAAATATACATGATACTCATGCATGAATATGAAAGAATTTAGACACCCAATTGTTGTAGAACAATTCCATGAATTGAATACACCCATTTGGGTTTAAAAAAGAACACAAGTTAAAAAAGGATTTTGTGTGCTCATTTTGTGGTGGAAGAAAGGAGAATGACCAAAAAATTACCACAAATATATTGAATCTAAATCAAATAATAATTATTTGTGTGAAAAGAACCTAATAAAAAAAATTATTTGATATTAGGGGAGAAAACTATGTGTTATCAAAATATTACACCCATTGAGTGAGACATGAGACATGGAATGAGACTCAAGTGAGGTTCATGGGAATAATTGGAGGAAATTGGAAGAGATTCACTTATTGGAATATACCGAATGATTATTTATATTATTTGTGACCAATGAGACTATGATATTATAAATACTAGCTAGATAGAACTAAGGCCCCCAAGATTTGGGCCTTATCTGAAGTGTTTTCTAATTAATATTTATTAGGGGTGATATGTATCTGATTATATTATAACCCAGATGATACAACAAGGGATTAATCCACCTTCATACAAGTTATAAGGATAAAATGATGTATAATTATACATATATATGCCCTATAATTGTATTTAGGTACCTGATTGATTTGACACACCTCATGTGGGTTCATATGCTTGAGTAGTGTTGGTGATGGGTGTTCACTTTGGAACTGAGTTGAAATACAAGTTATTGGGGATGATATTATTATTGATTTCATTAGAATATGGTAATCCATTACAATATACATTTAGGATTGTGAAGAATATTTTATCATTGTACATGGATGATTTTATATGATAGGTATTCCTTTGTAAAGAGAGATATACAAGATTTTCTATATTGATAGTAATAGTTTTTTATGGTTTGGTATATTTTACTGAGGTTCAATGAATATATGTTTTGTATTTTTTAGGGATGATGTGATGTTCCAAATATATGTTTAGATAATGGAATTTATTATTAGACATGGTTAGTAAACTATTTGGATTGGTGTTATATTGATTCTATAAAAACTAATCATATATATTATCGTTTACGTTTAAGAATTAATCTCAAGCCACCATGTATTGTATCATTTTAGATGATGGATTGGTTCTCTTCATCCATGGTTTATGGACCATACAATGTCATTTTTCATGATATAATTTTGAATTGCAATAGATGATCTACACATTCAATACATCCATGATATATATAGTTAGATTGAATCTCCTCATCTTTCAGTCATGACAGATTAATGTTCTTCGCCCCATGATTAATTGTTGGTACGAAAACTAAATTTTAAAGTTATATGGAGTTATTGAAAATTGATAAAAGGATTTATTTATGAAATAATGATTTAATCCAATTTGGTATGTTATTTATAAATATGTGTTGGTTTAATTATCATTTGGTTGAACTGATTGTATCTTTAGAACCCACAAGCCAGTGGGTTACTAGATAATCTATTTGTTTAAATGAATGAATATTGAACTCGGAACTTTTTAAAATATTGGGCAAATACTCCAAGTACTATTTTGTTCATACATGGGTTATATTCCAGTCTAACACTCTCGTTAATGTTTGTCTTAGGACATGGCATGACTACCTATGAATTATTTTCTTGTGTAAGAAGAATGAGTAGACAAATGGATCCATGCATACATGGTTTGGGATACAATTGTTTTGGCTCCATGATGATAGATCTATCATGGTAAAGATTCCCAGGTTGAGATGATTTTTTCGGTATTTTATTTATATGGATTCCACAAGATTCTTTGTATGTGTGGCCTTCGATACATTATTAATGTCACTCTGACAATGGACTTTTGAGATATTGTCAATTGAGGTCATAAACATAGGCATCATTTAGGATTTTTAATCATTTTTTAGTTATGATTCATCTAGGATGGTCATTTTTCCTGAGAACACACTTATGATAGCGGTTAATGGTTCCATGTTAGTTATGGCCTACTATGATTTTTTTATAAACCCATGCACATGTACATCTGTGTGAATCTAGACTACATGTCTTCCTTTTGGTTGAGAAAAAATACATGATGAATAGGTTAAATTCCCCAGAGTTCATGATTGAATGGAATTCTCATGTCGATGTTGATGATTAGGCTTGTTAATCTAAATAGTGTAATCGATATCAGTTATGTCATTTCGTTTTATATCTATAGTATATCCCTATGTATTTCTTTTTTAGTTGGATATTTTTTATATATAATCATCTGAGTGGTTAATCAATTCATTCTATATGGAATAAATGTTCTAAATTTACTCCATTGATTTTTTTTTCATGATTCTATTTCAATTTATTTATTTTTAATGTGTAATAAGACGTATAGGATGGTTTTATATATTCTTATAGTTCTGAAATCTGATACGGGGGAATAATGTTTTTTTAGATCCACATTATACTTTCATTACTAGTAGGAAACCTCTGTCATACAATAAGGGAATAATTGTGGTCTTATATAGAACTATCTCTGAGAACCTACTAAGGGGTGTTTATGCCAGAATGTTGCCTATATTCTAGAATATAAAAAACATAGACCCTATAAAAAAGATCCTTATTTTTTCCTTAAATATGAAACATTACATATGAAGGATAAATAAAATCCATAAAATTAAAAATAATATAATGCAAAAATAAATATAAAAATAATACATTTGGAATATTGAAATCCATACGGTTTTGGAATCCTAAAAATATTATAATAATGAAGAACTCTTTAAAACTAGAAAAATGATAAAAATATTATAGTAACTACATAAATAATGTATTGGGAATAATGAGTGATTGTTTTTAGATTAAGGAATAATATAAATAAGTTGCAGTTTTTATGATTTATAAAGATGATATTCCATTGTAGTAGTTACTAATTATTAGAATAAAAATAACTAATATAAATATAATTGATCTTTGTCATAGTATCATGCAATTTATATTGTTAAAATTACCATTATGGGAAACAAAGAAATATGAATATAAATAATGTTTGCCCAAAAATAATTAAAATATAATTATAAATATCATATTAAATAATGATGCATGAAATTTTATATAATGTGACAAGAAGTGTTATTTAGTTATCAAATTTTTCACCATTTTGAAATAGAAAAATATCTCTTATTCTAAAAATAATCTTTAATAATATAAACATTTAAATATTTATTTCTTTAAAATATATATCATTTTTGGAAGGGTCACGCAAATATTAGGTAGGGTGAGGTGTTCAAAATTCTCATTAATAGCAATATATAATGGTGAATAGTAACAGACGTTATAAAAATAGAAAATTATATTAGTGATGTGATGTTACATTATATTTATTGATGTTGTTTTTTGTTAACACCATATAAAAAATATTTTTTGTTTCTTGATAAGTTTTATATTATTGAGATTACCTTATAGAAACCTGAGTGAAGCATACAATACATATAATGGACCCAAATTTAAACAAAAGAGGGAAAAAGTATGGAAATTTTATCTCCAGTAAATGTGTGAATAGGGACTAGTATATGTTTCATTACCAATTTTCATATTTTTTATTACGCTGAATAATATGTTTCATTATACTGAAAGCATGTAAAATATCTATTGAATGACTATTTTCTATTTTTCTACAAATCATATGTTTCTTTAAGAATGGAATATGTCACATAGACTAGAATAATAGTCAAGAAAGAGATTTCTAGTTGTACCTATGAAAAATATAAACCTATATAAATTTAATATATATGTTTCTCCACACTATATAAATGTATACCATACTATATTAAGTTTTAATATAAATAATGATTAGATACTATGTTGAAGAAGATGCAATCATAGGGAATTGTATTCCTTGTGGGAAATGGAGAATTACTCAATGGTGTAGGCTATGAAATGGTGCTACATGTTATATACAGACTTCTTTTACATTAATTAAGGGAATGTGAATAATATATATGATTAGGAACATGATATTCAAAAGCAACATATGAAAATATATCCACGCCTTAATGATATCTCAATAACTATAATTTCCATGTTTAATGAGTTTAAATGTAAAGGATATTGTGTGATTTCCATAGGATTTGATGATTAATATATTAAATTACCATTCAATATTAATATCTTAATTTATTAGTTATTATTTAAAAATCTTATATTAAAAGGAATATTAAAAAAATATTATGTAAATATTATTCATGAATCCATAGGAATATAAATGGGAGAAATGAAAAAGTAATGTATGTAATTGATTTTTGAGAATAGATGAAACATTTGTGTATCAAATAAATATATTTTTATAAGATTATCAAAACTGGAATAACCAAAAATTATTATCAAATTTAATTTAATATATTTTATATTGTTATTGATTTAGTTTCTTCATATTGTAAAGGCAGATGAACATCCCACATGTCAATGGTATCATACTGAAGTTATTTACTCTATAATGTTGAAAGGGTTATAGATATGGTTTTTACACATTTAAATTTAATTTAATTGTGATTTATATAAATAATAATATATGTTTTTTGATTATAATATTTTCTATATGTTTTTGAAGAACTTATTTAACAAATTTTACAGAGAAAATATTCAAATTCCAATGGTTATACGATAAACAATTTTATCTATATAATTATTAAAAATAAGTTCAAGGATATATCCTACCATATATTGTACTATATATATTACAACTCATAAAGAGTTAAAGATAAACAATTATACTATATTTATTCACTTTTATATTTGAGATAATATTAGTCACAAAACCAAAATAAATTTTTTCATGCATTAATCTCTTAAAATTTACTTAATCCTTATAAAAAAAATATATACTTATTTATTAATCATATTATAGAATAATAATGAGAAATATATTTTAATAGTGGTTCATGAATCTAATAATTCAAAAATATTATATTATTAATATAAATAATATTCATAAAAAATAAATTTGACTCTATATAATCACTTTTAGTTGCGTACAAATTGATCTTGGTATTTAATGTTTTATTAGAGCCATAATACACTCCCACTTTGACATGATACTGATTAAAAAGTCTTCAATGTATGGTAAGATATACTTGGATAGTAATTGAATTTCCTTTTTACCAAGATTAGATTCATTATTGGATGATTTAAATGCATCCCTATATTCACTAATACGATTTGGAAGTTAATGATTCTTTATCATTGAAATTTGCACTAATTGTAGATGGAAAATCCATGAAATTTTTAACCAATAGGATCCTTGACATTGATGTGAATGGAACAAATACAATATCATCATAATTTTTAAAACATATTTACACTAAACTAATTTTTTAATTATACACAATGTGATATGTGAAAAATTTTACAACCTATTTTAAGGGGGCATCATGATAAAAGAAAAAACTATCTTCGGAAGTCAATGATAAGAGATTTCATTGTAGATAAATATTAAAAAATTTAATAAAATTATATCATTTGAAATTAACATTTAAATCATATCATATGTTTCATATAATATGAGGAGGACTATAAAATGGATTAATAATTCATTTGAAGCATTAAAAACATGTTCATCCCAATTAATTAACCCATTGATGATATGAACAATATGACCTTGTAAAAGTTACATGATACAATCTTAAATTGATAACTAAGAATAACAATTCTATAGGGGATATAAAATCTAAATACATGATTAAAATGAGAATTGTAGAAGAAGATTTTTAGTCATCTATATTATATGAAAATAACAATGATGGTGATGAAAGACATAGGAATGTTATTGATTTTATTTTAAGGAATCTAAAAATATGAATATGTGAATTTAATTTAAACATATCACTGGTATTATTTATTTTTAGATCTACATAAAATTTTATTTTATATTATCAAAGGGTAATGACAAATATGGATGATGATGATCACGTAGATTAATGGAAGCCTCTCTATAAATTTAAATTTAAATATATAAAATAAAATAATTTGAAATATGAAAGACATAAGAAAATAATGAAAATAAATAAAATAAACATCACGATCATGAAATTGGATGATTTTTCTTCCCCACGAGGTGATTCTAAAAAGCATTGTATGATAAGGGATGATATCTTGATGGCATTAGTTCTAAAATATGATGTTCAGAAAATGAGTAAAACTAAACTACTGAATGAAATGAAATATTATATGTGTCTTATATTGTTCAAATATATATATATATATAGACATGATTTATGTATTTAATGGAATACTAACATCAAAAAATATTTCTAAAAAATAAAGAAGGATGTGAGTATTCTTAACGTAAATTAAGATGATCATTTTATAACATAAAAATATGGTTTTATAAAGACCAAAAATCAAAAGTTATATTTTTAATGCAAACTCAACAGTATTTTGAAATATCCAATTTTAGGATATATTATTAGTATTTAGAAACATATGGTACTAAATAAATTATATTATTGTATAATATATCTCATGTTTCGAATAATATTTGGTTATTTGTAGGGGTGTATAGCCTTATAAAAATGAAATGGCCATATGTGGAATAAACTATGTAATTAGAAATCATATATGGTGTCTATGTAAAATAGGATCGATGGGATTGAATAGATCTCTATAAGATGTGATCAAAAAGGTAAACATAAAAGATAATATATGATCGTGGTTCCTTGTCAAAAATAAAAAACCAATAAGTATAATCTTTTGAAAAATTTGACTACGTGTGAGAGTTCAATTATTGTTCAGGTAGCTCTGTATTTATGTAAAAAATTGAAATTAATGGATTATAGAAAGTAGAAGCCTATTGTAAATGTTCAGGGATATAAAAAAATAAACATAGAAATCCAAGATTTCAATGTTCTGAAATTTGTAAAGGAAATCCATTTTATGATCAAAGGTACTAGAAATTATAGAAAATAGTCCCAAAAATACAATAAAATGATTAATAATAAGTTGACGGGATCAAAAACAATATACTAAGTGAATGTTATATCTACGATAATGAGAATGTAGTAATTATATGGTGGAAAATTTATCTCATGACTAAAATCTAATAAGGTAATAGTACCATAATAATTTAGTGGAAAAATTATATCTATATCAAATATGAGAGTTGAGAAATTATAGATACTTAAGTTCAAAACAAGAAAATATTATATGGAATTGATGTTACAATCATTATTTAAGAAGATGTCTCAGAATCGTCTCTAAGGGAAATGAATTGAGGGACATTCCAAACCAAAAAAAACAAATAGAATAAAATTTTGAAACATAGAATAAATTGTTAATTCAATGACCTAAACTATAATAAATAAAAACCCCATTGAAATTCAAGTAAATGTATTATCACATATTATGGTTAGGTAAAACAGAAGAACATATTTAGTTTTATTATATCCTATGAAAATTATAAATCTACTAATTATCATTACAATTTATAATATATCCATTTAATAATAATAATAGGAATAGTATTAATACAGTGTTTTAACAAATCCAAATTTCAAAGACAAATGAAGTAATAGCCTCAATCAGGATGATCATAACCAATGAAGCCAATTTATCAGAACCTCCATAGGAGATTACATAATTGGTATTTCCCTTTGACCTATCCCAATCTGAGATTAAACAACAAAAGCATTTGGGAAACCATTTACTAGATACTTTCATGATCATCAAGATCACACACAAACCATGTACACCGAACAACCACATGAATGTCTCACCAGTGCAGACCATACACATAGGGATTTTTCTGGTGTATTAAAGGGATATGTATCAAGAACTATAGAAATATAAATATGTACATTATTTTTAAAATACAAAATAGTTATATTTAATTCTTATTTTTTATAATTTCAAAATTATTAAATTTTGATACAATAAAACAAAAATTGTAGTTTTTTACTATGTTTATAATTAGTTACGGAATTTATTTATATTAATTAATTTATTTTTGAAATAAATATTTGTTTATTAAAAAATTATTATTAAATATATTCTATTAAATATAAAGTATCACATAATTTTTATAAGGGCATATGTAATTTCTCTTAGGGATCAAAAACTATTATTCTCAAAAAAAGCTTTCATTTAACAATAAATGATTATTATTATATTAAAATTAACAATAAATCTATTTGAGAAAATACTTGTATAAATTATATATTAATTTTTGAATTCGAACATCAAATGTATCCAATGGTTAATTTTTCAAAATTTTACGAGACACGTGATTCTCCGAGTAAAATTAGAGTATCATATAAATATACGATGAGTATTATGAGACCATATTGACCCAAATGTAATGTGATAGATACAATGAAAGTAATCCATGAAAAAATAAATGTTTTAATTTTAAATAATTTTGTATGAATACTATTTTAATAGTTTTATGAAGACTTTATGAATCCTCCAAAACCTCTAATATATATTAAGGATTTAAAATCATTCCATTAATAGTCTGGATCATATCCACATTATGAGGGATATTATTTTAATAATTTCATCCACTGGACATATTAAATAATGAAAACAACCCTGATATGAATAAATCATGTGTCAAAATAATTGGGAGGTTTATTTATTTATATAGATTCCAAAACTAATGTCTAGGGAATAATAAAGAACAAACCTCTATTTTCTTATATAAACCCATCCATCATCCCATTTATCTCCATTGAAAACATTATATCATTACTTTACTATTTAATATGCTCTATACTGTCTGCCCACGGTTCCCACATGCTCTCAAGAATCACCTCCCAATAACTTGGTGTCACACTCTCAAGGTAAGGGATCATTTCATTATCCTCTTTATTCACGTTTCGGTATTATTTTATAACATATTTTTCCAATTTCTATTTTTGGGATATTTTTTCATTTCTATACTTTAATAAATTTTATGAAAAAAAATTATATAAAAATTTCATTCTTCTCAACCCATTTTATGAATCTGTTTGTGACGTCGTTATGGTGCTAAAATTTCAACACAATTCCCCATGCCCAAAAAATATGATGTGAAATCCCAAACACATTTCAAATCAAATGTGTTAAACATTATGAACATATTACTATATGATTTTAGAAATAAATTTTCTACTCGACACTAATTTATCATGGAATAAAATTTTATGATTAATGAATCCATTTTGAATGATCTATGTGGCACACTTATGTAATGAGAATGTACATAATGTTTCACGTGAACCCAAAACTATATAGCACTCCAATGAACTGAGAAATGTTTTTTCCCATGACACCTCATGAATGTAATTAATGATTTAAACTAAATTATTATTGTAAATTTTTCCTCATGATTTCCTATAATTTATCCTTGATTATGTTTATAGGGCAATGTTTTATGTCGGCAGTGCATTTCCCATGCTGGCTTTATGATTATCCTTTTATATCATGAATCATTGTTCATATGTATGATTATCACCACTTACATGCATTAATGATATTCCAATTCTCTAAAATTTAATAATTTATTCATTTTTACCACATTTATACCCTTTCGAGGAATTATAACTAACCAATTTCTTATTTATGTACATATGTTATCCCGTGCAGATTTAAGTGTGATGGAATAATAAGATATTATTAAGGATTTTTTATATAAATATTATATATATCAATTTTTTTATGTAATGTACCTATTTCCTAAGAATACTATAATTACCAAATCATTTGGGTTGTATTTTGGGTCAAATTTTTCAATAAATCATAAATTATTGTTTAATAAAGTGTAGTTTTTTTATTCATGGTATCAATGTAAATGTTTATTTATTATCTAGATTATGATTATAATACAATAGTGAAATACATAAGTATATGACTAAATATAAGAAAACATACCTAAATCGTGGAATGTATAAATTAAATTTTATATCAAGAAAATATATCCCTATCTAGATTCTACCTATGGATCTGGGTTTTCTTTGGATGTATATAGTAGTAAAATCTGAAGAGATCGCTTTGAGACAGACTGGATTTAGAAGTGGTCCACAATAATAGGTTATTCTATAAGCCATTTATGAAATGTATCTGGTGTTATTATTTTGTAAATTCATAATATTTTTTCAAACTAATAATAGTGGAACTAAAAATTCCCATAAGAATATTTTTTATCAAATGGATCATGGATAATACAAATTGAATCCTAGAGAATCTTTTGTTATGTAAATTCATTTAATTTATATATTATCACTTTAATGTAATTTGATTTTAATTAATGTGTTTAATTTTTTAAAATTATTCATTTTTAATTTTCCCATTTTTCTATACAATGACCATAAATAAGTGGAATAATGTAAAAATCAATGTGAAGAGAAATGTGGTGACTGCCCAAACAAGATTCGCATCCTAATAGAAGTGGGAATCACGAGCGTTTTGAATATAATATCTCAGCTAACATAGGTTATAATTAGATAGTTGGATCAGGAGGAGTTCCCAAATCCCACTATGAAAGAAAAAGCTGAAATGGAGTCCATTATGAGACAAAGGCCTCTGAATTTCAATGGATCATTTGATCACTTAATAATGGAATAATTGATCAAATCTATTGATAATATATTCTATGAGAATAAAAACTCCATTAAGTTAAAGGTTCTACAATATTTTTATCAAATGGATAGTGAATCAGATAATTTGTGGACATTGATCAATAATACCAAGCCTAAAGAAAAAACACAAGCAATTGGGTTGACTGAATTCCTGAAAAGTTATTTCAAAAAATATTTTCCATGCACTCTAGAATTAAAATGGAAACATATTTTATTTTCATCAACAAAAAAGATGACGAATCTATCGGAGGTACAGGAAAACATTGAATGAAATAAATGATAAACCTATGGATTTTTAATTACATATGAGTGAAATTTTGACCACTCTTTTGGTGTGATAAAACCTAGTTTACAAAAATCACTAACTATATGAGACATTGATAGCTATGAAAAAACATTCTGATGTGCCCTCAAAGATGAAATGGAAATTGAAAAATCTAAATGGAATTAAAAATTTAAGAAGTTGAATGTGTAGTTTAATTTCCAGGGTCGGTTGATAAAATATAATGGATCTATAAAATTTCAACATCCCACTAGTCCTAGGTGCCGAAAGAATCAGCCAATAAATTTCTTAAGGAGGGTGATGAGATTTTTAGGTGGGGGAAGGAAGGAAAACTAGTTAGAAATTATTGATAGGAGAACCATGATAGTGATATGATGTAAAGGAAATCTCCAGTCATCCATCAAGTCATTTTTCTTCATATAAACTATATTTAATGATGGTAAATTGAATGTTAATACAATAAGAAAAGGGTTTTTAATGAAAACAATCAACCTCTAAGGTTGAAAGGGTGATCATTTTCCTTCACAACCACCGAGGTAGATCCCAAAAATGATATGGTGACATTTACGATAGTTATTTATTAAATAATAAAAATAAATTTATTAAATTTCTACTCATTCCTTCATATTATGAAAGTTTAGTTGAACTATTTAAACACCACTACAAAGAATGTAAGAGGCGTTATATTTGAATATAGAAGAAATTATTACATTTGGGATATATAACTCATCAATGTCAAATATGTGGAATTACATTCCCAGTGAACATTGAGATAATTCATGTCATTTAGTTTCCAATAATTATTTATACAGACCATATTTCCCAATATAGAACTATTAGAAATTTCATTAATATGGAAGCAATCATCTTTATAGTGAATTTTCCACTGATTATGTTCTAATATAATGAGATTGATGAATCATATTTAAAACCAAAATATAATGTATTTATATTATTTCCCTACGATCACTCATTTCTAGGTCAAATGACTAATTCATTGTAATGGATCATACATGATGAGATTAAAATTATAATTGAATATGCGGATGTGTTTCCAAATGAATTGCCTATACTTCATCCTAGTCGAGAGGTTTAATTTTTAATAAAGATTATAACAAGGGAACTACCATTATCCAAGACTTCATACTGAATTGTTGTAGTGGAACATTATAAGATGAAGAGTCAAAAATATGTTATTCTCGATAATGGGTTTATACACCCATGTGCATCACCTATGGGGGCACTTGTCATCTTCATCAATTTTAATGATTGGTTAATATGCCTTGGAATTTATTTCTATGAGCTCAACCTGATCATGATAAAGAACACGTATCATATCCCAAGGATTTATGACTTGTTTTATCATTAATGTAGATCATAATACATCTGCATGAGGGATTATTGGTTGATGTATTATCATTTTAGGGTGAATAAGGTCAGTATCCCCAACATGACTTCATGTAACAGATATGGGCAATATGAGTTCATATAGTTTTCAATCACACTAACGAATTCTCCATAAATCAATATGATCATGAAAAATAGAGTATTTATATATTACCTTAGAAAATATTTGTTAGTGTTTATAGAAGATATTCTAATATACTATAAAATTATGAAGGATATTGGGGAGCATCTTAGCAATGTGGTAATAACCGAATAAAAAGAGAAGATTAATGAAATGTAAAAAATAATTATGAGTTATGATTCAACGAATTCTTATAAATTGGTAATATTATAATATGAAACTTTATATTTTCAAACCTATCATATATAGATATATATTAATGATGGTCAAGGAAAATATATGTGATATATATGTATAGTATCCTTGGATTACTGGGGTATTATCATCGCTTTTGGTGAAATTTCTCAGTATTTTAATAACCTATATCCAAGATAACATTGATGGTGGAAACAATTTCATTGATTAATGAATGTGAATGGAGATTCAGTAGTTAAATAGGATTCATATCACTGCACATGTACTTGCAATACAAATAAGTGAAGAACTTTTCATGTCATTCATTGATTCATCAAATAAAGGATTGGTTTTTTTGTTAATATAGAATTGAAAAGTGATAGCCTATGATATATAAAAATTTAAGGATAAAAGACTACGAATAAAATTATATAGAGTGTCCTCTAGTGATCATCACATTGACAATTTCGTGACATTATCTCTTTGGGGAGAAGTATGAAATATATTCAGATCAAAAAATCCCCATAGATATATTCACACATAGAGAGATAAATATCCCCCAAAAAATATAGTTATAAATGATCAAGTAAAATGAGTACTGAATATATTATAATCTTAATAAAGAGAATAAATTTTATTATTCTCTATATATAAAGGAACCATGAATTTTATCACTGATTAGAATTGAGAATGATATGGTGTTCATAGAAAAATTAATTTTCATGGGAATCATCGAGGGAGTAAAATCATCAATAATTTCACAAATTATTTCTCCACGTTACCTCGTAGAGAAGATAAATGATCCTCAAATACAATCCCTAGGAATTAATATGATAAATGAAAATATAACCAATGTTAAATCCTCCTAGTTTAATGTTAATGAAGTAAGAGTTGCATGCCTTTTATCAGGACTATGTGTAAAATCAAATCCTGAATTAATTAAAGATATCTTGATTGATAAACAAAGATCATCATTATTTATCAATCATTTATGCACGAAGGTGTATAGTTATCTCCAAGATAACTATTTTTGGGATTCTATGAAGAAATATATCATGTCGTGTAGATAAATATATCTTGTATGACCGCAAGTGAAGGTGGAAAAGTAAAAAAATACAAGGTGATGATGAAACCGTGACCCATAAATACATAAAAATGATTGAAAATCACTGTAGAATCCATCACTAGTCATCTTAAGACATCCAGAGTGAATAATTATATATGGGTTGTGCTAGATCTTCATACAAAATCACACATTATTGGGATTTGAGAGAACACTACATGTGACCAACATGAAGGGATATATGTTAGATATGTTTTGAGACTACATGGAAAAACACTATTGATTGTATCTGATTGAGACCCATGATTTACCTCAATGTTCTAGAAGTGTATCCTAGATGATGTAAATAGATTTTTTAGCTTCATCATGGATTATATCCCAGAAAACGGTTGAAAATTCGAGTAGACTATTAAGACACTCATAGAGATGACGAGAGCTTGCTAAATTGACTAAGAAGCATGATGAGATCATAATATTACAATATTATGATTCTAATAAACACAATGATAATAATGTAGCATAAAAATGGATCCATATGAATTCTTTTATGTGAATAGGTGTAGAACACATACATGTTGGGATGAAATGATGAAAAACTACTACTTTCTAAAATGGGAAATGTAATGGTAGAGAAGGTTAAGACCATTTATCATCATGTCAATGATACTCATGTATATAGATGATCTATTCTAACAATAATTGACGATACATGGAGGTTGATTTTAGAGACATGTTATTCCTCTACTTTTCTCTAATGAATTGTATGAACCACGACCTTCTTTTCAGGTATGTTTTCCTTTCTGGTTGTTTTTGGTGAAAAGAGGTTTTTCTGGAAACATTTCAAGTACATGCCATGTACTTTATAAGTACACACTGTGTACATCATTGATGCTTAAGGTTGTGTGCTGAACATTTTGGAGACACACACACATGGCCGTGTAAGGGTGTTTGGAGGCCACTTAAAGTGGAGTACAGAATAAGAAAAGTACACGCCATGTACTCCAAAAAAACATGATATGTATTTTTTTCATTAAATGCTCTGGGGTCGCGTCTGATGGACAGAACAACCTTCTTTTAGGTCGTCTTCATCCGACAGATCCCATACGGACACAACTGCTTTTCGAGCCCCTGAGCCTCCTTCCAACCACTGATTCGAACCCCGTTGATTGCGTTGGAATCACATCAGTGAGTTCTACCTTCTTCTTCACCCTTGTTTTCCAATTCCTCCTCTTTTCTATTGTATCATGGGTTGAAAATTTAGGAATTTTTCTTAGATCTACGACATTACAAGGAGAATAAAGCTTCGAGGTTCAAGAATATAGATCACATAATCCCGAGGTAGGTGGTCTGTGCCTTTCCGTTCAAATGTCTGAGTTTTAGGTGAAATTGTGCCAATACCATTGAACGGGGTATTGTGCATTTATCATTTTACCACTGTTGTTTTCCTGCAATTCTTGTAGGCTTGTGTTGATGTATTTTGAATATGAATTATGTTTTTTGTTGTGATTGGATGTGTTTCTCCCATGCATTATTCTGTTTACAACCATTTGGTCCTCTTTATCCTTTAGCTGCTTTGCCTATTTTCCATGCATGATGCTATAGGATGGAGAGTTGTATTCTGACATGCTTGTTATGTTGTAGATTGTTTATCCAAGTATCTTTGTACGTTTACCTTGGATATATTACACTACTAATCTTATTAACTTACACAGGTCCATTAGAACATGGTGTAGAAGACTAAAAGCGGATAGACCGAGTGAGAATCCTTAGAGAGTCTTGGAAAAATATAGACTATAGGGGGATAGAATAAGTGAGCTCACTCAGAGAGTCCTTGATTTATTTAGACTAAAAGGGGAGAGACTGTGTGAGCTTCCTCATAGAGTCTCTATTTGACTTGATCGAGCTGAGATACACGGGGAATTGACCGAGTGAGCTTCCTTAGAGAGTACTGGACCTTTGGGGTATAATGGGAATTGACATGTGATCATCCTATGTGAGTCCTTGAATACCTTATACTATGCGGGGAATGGAACGTGTGAGCTTACACAGAGAGTCTTGCCATACTTTTTACTATAAGGGGATAGACCGTGAGCGCTTCCTCGGAGAGTCTTTATTGAATTCTTATACATGACCATAGGGGTTAGACCAAGTGTGCTGCCTGGAGGGTTGTATGTAATAATTATAGTTAGGATGAGAGGGGATGGCTCTGGGTACTTCCCAGAGGGTTACCTGCTTGTGATTAGCTAATTGCCTCATTGTTTCTTGTTTGATCTGTGGATTGTTTACTGCTGAGTACTTTACTATCTACTGTTTATTGTTTACTATACATTTACCAACCATATACCCACTGACTGTTAGGAATAGATCATTGGGTGGTTTCCAAGTAGGATTTAGTGTCACACCCTGTTTGTTTCATGATTTTGGGACCAAACAGACTATATTGTTGTAGGTATAGACACGGGAAAGAGCCCTTCTACTTCAGGTACATGATATGATGTGTAGTTGGGGAGCAGGGGACCAAGATTTGGCTTGCGATGATGAGGAGTTTATCTATTTTCTTTTGCACTTTGGATTGGTACTGTATTTAGCATTATGACTTTTTTTTGATAATTTCATAGGAATATATGTATCATGATTCATATATATATATATATATATATATATCTGTGTGTGTGTGTGTGTGTGTCTGTATGCTCCAATTGTTTCTTTATCTCACTCTTCCACTGTTTATTGTTGTTGGATGTTTACTACTTCTGCCACTATATGTATTTGTTTACTTCCACTATGTACTCTGCCAATGAGGTCATGGTTTCCACTATATCACACCCAAGGCCCTCACTGCTAGTCTGCAGCCTATAGCGTTCGGGGAAATGCGTTTGAGGCCATGTGACCAACCGAGTACGGGGAGCCTATGGGTGGCTTCTAGAACCGGGATGTTACAAAGTGGTATCAAGGTTTTTCTTTTCACTTGATTTATTGTTTGTAGCATTACGCCAGGGATAAGTTGGAATATGTACTTGGTAATAAGTTATTCCCGGGAGTAGCTAACCCATGTACATGAAAAATCCATTCTACCTCATTTATTACAATTTTCTATAGTTGCAATTTTATATTTGATTTGATTTCACTATTGGGTGATTCACATGTTTTGAGTTTTTACTAATGACACTATTGAGGTTCTATTTCTTTCGCAACCTGATGAGATAAGGGTATTCCATCTCATGCATCATATAGGCACTTGTTATAAATCACATGCCTTGCATTCTTGCCATTCCATTTAGGGTGCATTATCAATTGCATTTTTTTGTGATAGATTTTTTGTACAATATGCATGCTGTGGTGATAGATTCCTTTATAGATTACTGTAGTTGATAACTATTGCTTTTTGTAAGGATTTTTTTGGATGAACGCCAAATTTTTCTTCATGAGGTGTTATGGAACCTCATGAATCAGAATTTGGTAAGTCATTAGCTTGTATTTTCTTGTTTATAACATGTATACGATTCCATGCTTTGATTCACTGGGAGTATGGGCCCTCACAGATCGGAATTTGGACCCTCAACACTCATTTTTTGTGTTTTATGGGCTATGGAGTAGTTTCAGAGGCTACTGTCTGGAAAAAAACCTAGAATACATGGAGTTTAGTATTTGAATACAAGTCGTGTAGTCTATATCTGTGTCACTAACTGTGTGGGTAGGGACACGAGGTAGTGAAAACATTGCAAGAACACGCCGTTTATAGTATGTACATGCCGTGTTGTAGTGACTGTTTGTCTACTCGCATGACTAACAACATGGATTAGGGAAACATGAGATATACACGCCATGTCAGGACTGAACATGGTGTTTCGTATATCCTAAGTATCTAGTCGTGTAATGAACAACACGAATGAATAAAACATTAGCCTATACAATTTGTGTATTCCTTGAACACACCGTGTAGACTGACCCAGGAACCCGACCGTGTAACGAACAACACGAGCTAGTGGTATCCTTTCTCAAACACGCCGTGTCCATCTAGAACATGTCTTGTAGTGTCATCCTCGTGTCAGACCGTGTAACTAACAACACATGCCAGTTGAAGCTTTTCTAGTACATGTCGTGTCTGTCGTGAACACGCGATGTAGTCATGGATTAAGAGGACCGTGTGGGTTAGCCGTGTAAGGAGAATCATGCAGGGGAATAGAGTTCAAGTACACGCCATGTGTAGGGACAACACGTCATGTGGTTGGGGTGTTACATGACCAGTTTTGGATGAAGTACATTCCCATTAGAACGAATTTAGGGAACACTCCGTGTATGAAATGTCCACGTCGTGTAGTCATGTTTTGTAAAACATGAATGTGTTCTTTCTCCTATTACCTTCTTACACTACTTGTCTTCAGCCCTTGATAATCCTAATCTAAAGTGTGTGCTTGAATTTTTAGAGTTCTGCTACTGGGATGTCCTTCGGTTTTACACCGGGTTCCAGTCGGTGATCACACACCAGATATGGAGGATCGAGGACTTCCGGCAGATCCCCCTGTTGTGCCAGCCTTGTCCCCAGCCATTATACCTGACATAGGTACTGATGCATAGTTCAAGGAGGGATTTCTAATGATGATGCAGACTTTTCAGGGAGCTCCGTCTCCGGCCCCGTCGATGGTAGAATTGATGCGTATCTTTCAGCAGCATCATCCTCCAACTTTATAAGGGGATGGAGGACCCTAGGCTGGAGAGTCATGGCTTGGGGCCACACTGATGATTTTTTATCATCTATAGATACCTCCAGAGAGGAGGTAGAAACATTCTACATACATGCTCCGAGACTCCGACAAGAGATGGTAGGATGTGGTCTTGCAGGAGGGACACCATCATTACATGGCTTGGGATGAGTTTCAGTGAATCTTCTACAATTACTTATATCTATATAATTTGAGGGCCGATCTAGTTCGGGAGAATATGAGTATGTATTAGGGAACTATTTCTATTATGTAGTATTTCTCTCCCTTCCCAGAGCTGCAATGTTTCACACCTATTCTAGGAGGTGATGAATTGTTCCTTGTGCGGATTTTTGAGGATGGTCTAAGTCACGAAATCAGATCGAAGGTGAAAAACTTCCGGTTTACTTCGATATCATCAACTGTCAATCAGGATCTTATTACAGAGCACAATCTGAAGGAATCATGAGCTACGATCCAGGGCATTTTGGCATCCAATGATGGTGCTACGCCAGCTAATAGCAGAAAGCACTATAGAGAGTCTTTACAAGGAGATCAGAGAAGGAGAGATGCATCTTTCGGTAGCCAGGTTGTATTCTACTAGAGTGGGAGAAGCTGGATATGAGGACATGTTTCCCAAGAGACCCAGTGGAGTGACGATCTTGCGGCAAGATGGGTCACCTTCAGCGCTTTTGTCAGTTATTTTCACCAGCAGCTGGTGATAGGGGTTACTCTATGACTCCTCGTTCAGGAAAATCTCCACCGGTTTCTCACCAGTTTGGGAACTAGAGTTCTTCCAACTGTTCGAGCCGAGGTGGAGTTCTTGCTCGTGACAGCCAGTCGCCAGGTTGTCAGCAACATCAGGGTGAATCATCTTAGAGTGTTCAAGCAGGGTAACAAGGACGCGGTACAGGCCTGACCTTTTCAGTTGATCAGACCCAAGATGAGGAGGATCTTGTACCTTCTACCATTTGTGGGAAAATATTAGTAGCCTCAATATTATATTTAGCACTTTTCAATACTGGTTCTATGCATATCTTTATCCTTGTTTCTATCCTGGAGAGCCTTTGGCTCCGCATCTTTTCTTTTTCTTATATTCTGATGCTAGACACTCTGTTGGAGATTTGAATTTCTAGTGTACGTCAGTGCAGAGAGTGCCCCCTACAGGTGGGTGGATGTCACTTTGTAAGGGGCCTCTATGTCCTAGAGATGACATGCTATGATGGAATTCTCAGTATGGACTAGTTAGTTCCATTCTAGGTAGGCATCGACTGTTATCTCCCGAGGGTGATTTTCATATCACTCGAGGGTGGATATTTTCTTCATAAGGGTGAGTGGGATGTCCAGGCTAGGAGAGAGGGTCCAGAGAATAATGTGATTGGAGGATTTATAGCCAAGATTCCTAGTCTTTACCTGGATGACCAGGGGACTTCACTATTAGACTTCCCTCTAGTGGTGGATCATTTAACGTATGTCATTATAGAGGACTTTTCAGGTTTTCCTCCAGAGCGTGATGTAAACTATTCTGTTGATCTTGTTCCTGGGGAGAAAACAGAGTCCACTCCTTCTTATAGGATGCATACAATTGAGTTGAGTTGGAGGAGTTGCAAGAGAAGGGTCTCATATGACCACAAACTTCTCCTTGGGGTTCACCGGTTCTGTTTGCGACGAAGGAAGACGGTACCCTTGGGATTTGTGTGAATTATCGGAAGCTGAAAAAATTGATAGTCAATAACCTATACCACTTGCCTAGGATTGATGATCACTTTGATCAGATTTGGGAAGAACATGTGTTCTTGATGATTGACATAAAGTCCGATTATCATCAGTTGTGTGTTAGACCATCAGATATACCTCTTAAAACCCTCATGAGAAGGTATAGTCAATATGATTATATGGTTATTCCATCTGGTCTCACAAACGCACCTATAGTTTTTAAGGCACTAATGAACTGAGTGTTCTATCCATCCTTGGGTTCAATCATGGTTGTTTTTTTTGGACATATCTTGGTGTACTCTTACACTCGACACGACTGTTCCACACATGTTGAGATCATTCTGAGTACACTGAGATAGAATCAGTTATATGTTAAACTCTCAAAATGACACTTTTGGATGGATTAGTTTCACTTCTTTGGTTATGTTATCTTAGAAGCAGGAGTATTAGTAGACCCAAAGAAAGTGAGATCTGTAGTTTCCTGGGAGCATCCAAAGAATGTCTTTGAGGTATAAAGTTTCCTAGGAATGGCGGGATACTGCAGACATTTCATACAGAACTTTTCACTCTTAGCAACTCTGCTGAAGGGTCTGACTAAGAAGGCTACGAAGTTCCTGTGGTTAGATTCTTGTGAGTCTGACTTTTAGGAGCTAAAAGGGAGGCTGAATTCAGACCCGATACTAGTCTTTCCAGAGCCAGGCAAGAGCTATACTGTTTACATTGATGCTTTGGGTATTGGGCTAGGATATATGGTTATTCTAGGAGATGGAGTCGTTGCATATCGGTCTCGAAAGTTGAGGCCACATGAGAGGAACTACAATGCACACGATCTGGAGTTGGTAGTTGTTGATCATTCCCTACTCTATTGGAGGCATTATCTTAGGGGAGAGTATTTTGTGGTTTTCACCGAACACAATTGTCTCAAGTATATCTTCATGTAGAGTGATCTGAATTTGAGGCATAGATGTTTGGTTGAATATCTCCAGTCATTTGACTTTGAGATTTCCTATACACCAGGGAGAGGCAATGTAGTGGCTACTGTGTTGAGTAGGAGGACTCAGATACAGGTTGTTCAGGAGGCCAATAGTGACTAGAAGCTTATGGAGATGTTCTCTGAGATGCATTTGGAGGTTCATGAAACACAGTGGCAGACTTTCCTTTCTTCTATAGTTTCTAACTATACGCTTCTTGATCAAGTTCGAATGAGGCAGCTATCAGATTCTGAAGGCCTAGTCCTACGGGAGTGTGTGTCAGGAGATGACCCTATTCTTGGGTGGACCAGAGTAGAGGATGTGATCTTGCATTTCCAGACACGCGTATGGGTTCCATCATACATACGTGAGGAGATGATGTGGGACTTCCATTCCTCAATTTGGGAAGTTCATCCTGGTGTCACCAAGATATATGATGATTTACACTATCAGTATTGGTGGTATAGTTTGAAAAGGGATGTTTCTGGATTCATCATGAGGTGTTCCACTTGTTAGCAGGTGATGGTAGAGCATCAGCGACCAGCAGGTCTTCTACAGCAGTTACACATTACTGAGTGGAAGTGGAATGACGTCATGATTGATTTCATGACATGTTTTTTAAGGTATCCTAGAGGGAATGATTCATTTTGGGTTTTCATTGACAGAATCATAAAGGGTTCTCATTTCTTTCCAATAAAGGAGACCTTTAGTGTTGACAAGTTTGGGCGGTTGTACAAACGAGAGATTGTACGTCTACATTGAGTTCCACAATCCATTGTTTCAGACAGGGATGCACATTTCACATCTCGGTTCTGGTAGGGGATTCAAAAGTATTTGGGTATATAGGTACTTTTGATTTCAAATTACCATCCCCAGACAGATGGCCAGTCTGAGCGTATGATTCAGGTGCTTGAGGATATGCTCCGAGCATGCATTCTGGATTTTTGAGGTTCTTGGGAGAAGCGTATACCTCTTGGTGAGGTTTCTTATTAAAATAGTTTTCAAACATATATTTTTATGGCACCTTAGGAGGCATTGTACAGTAGTTCATTCTGATCACCACTGTGTTGGATGGTGGCAGGAGAGGCAGAGTTTCTGGTGCTTGAGGATATGCTCCGAGCATGCATTCTGGATTTTTGAGGTTCTTGGGAGAAGCGTATACCTCTTGGTGAGGTTTCTTATTAAAATAGTTTTCAAACAAATATTTTGATGGCACCTTAGGAGGCATTGTACAGTAGTTCATTCTGATCACCACTGTGTTGGATGGAGGCAGGAGAGGCAGAGTTTCTGGGATGCCGTCTTGATCAGAAGACCATAGTGCAGATAGAGTTGATTCAGAATAGGATGCCTACTGCACAGTCTCTTCAGAAGTGTTATTTTGATCAATGGAGACAAACTCTGGTGTTTTTGGTCGGGGATCAGGTTTTCCTACGTGTCACCCCGAGGTTAGGAAACAGAAGGATTAGGAGATAGGGTAAGCTTTCGCTAAGGTACGTTGGACTGTTTGAGGTGTTGGAGAGAGTTGGGTCGATCGCCTATCGACTACAATTACCTCAAGGGTATCAGGATATGAATGAAATCTTACACGTTTCTCAGCTTCGACGTTACATTTCAGACCCGTCTCTTGTATTTCAACCCGAGGAGGATGAGCTCAAAGTTGACGCGTTGTTTGAGGAACATCCTATCTGGATTGTGGATCGCAATACAAAGGTTATTCATGGCTGGTCTGTTCATTTGGTACGAGTGTTATGGAATCATGGACGATTACAGGATGAGACATCGGAGAGGGATTCTGATGTACGAGCACAGTGCCCATGCCTTTTAAAGGATTCTTCTTCAACGCCGTGCTAGGGAAATTCGGGGATGAATTTCTTTAAGGTGGGAAGTTTGTAAGAACCCAGACACATCGTGTACTTTATAAGTACACACCATGTACTTCTTTTCCCCTGAAGGCCGTGTGTTGGCCGTGTAGGGGACACACACATGGATGTGTAAGGGTGTTTAGAGGCCGCTTAAAGCGGAGTACGGAACAGGCGAGTACACGCCATGTACTCCAAAAGTAAATTCCATGTATTTTGTTTTTTGTCTTCATTAAACCCACCGAGGTCGCATATAAATCAAACAACAACCTTCTTCTTGGTCATCCTCATCTGAGAGAACCCGTATGGCCATGACTTCTCTCTATGACCCCGAGCCTCCATCTGACCTATGATTCAAACATTGTTGAATGCATTGGAATCGCATTGGTGAGTTCTCCCTTCTGATTGAGTGTTTTCATTCAATTCATCCTCTTTTCCAAGTTATCATTGGTTGAAAATTTTGTATGTCTTCTTAGATCGTCAATGTTCCAAGGATAATAAATCTTCGAGGTTCAAGTATATTGATCACCTAACCTCGAGTTAGGTGGTTTGTTCCTTTTGGTTCAAATGACTTTACGTTCTATGTGAAATTGTTCCAATTCCCTTGAACGGGGTACTGTGTGATTACTGTTTTACCCCCATTCTTTTCCTTCCATTCTTGTAGGCATGTGTAGATGTATTTTGGATATTAATTATGTTATTTTCTAAGTCTGGATATGTTTCTCCAATGCATTGTTCTATTTACTACGTTTGGTCCTGTTTAGCCTTTGGATGCTTTTCCTGTTTTCCATGCCTGTTTCTGTAGGATGGGGAGTTGTATTCTGACATGCTTGTTATGTTGTAAACTGTTTATCCAAGTAGATATGTAAGTTTACCTTGGATATATTACACTACTATGCTCATTAACTTACAAAGGCTATGAGAACCTGGTGTAGTGGACTAAAAGGGGATAGACCGAGTGAGCATCCTCAGAGAGTCTTGGGATATTATAGACTATTGGGGGATAGAACGAGTGAGCTTTTTTATAGGGTCATTCAGATTTATATACTATAGTTGGATAGACCGATTGATCTTCCTCAGAGAGTCCACGGTAGCTTTAGACTAAAAGGAGAGAGACTCTGTGAGATTCCTTAGAGAGTCGGTATTTGACTTGAACGACCTAGGCTATAATGGGAATTGACCAAGTGAGCTTCCTCAGAGAGTCCTAGACCTTTGGGCTGTAAAGGGAATCAGCATGTGACCTTCCTTATAGAGTCATTGACAACCATAGACTATGTGCGGAATGGACCATTTGATCTTCCTCAGAGAGTCTTGCCTTTCATTTGACTATAATGGGATATACAATGAGTGATTCCCCAGAGAGTCTTTATTGAATTCCTATACAGAACCATAGGGGTCAGACCGAGTGTGCTGCCTAGAGGGTTGTTTGTACTTCTTAGGTTGGACTAGAGGGGATGGCTGTGGGTACTTCCGAGAGGGTTACCAGATTGTGATTAGTTGATTGCCTCACTGTTTCTTGTTTGAACTATGGATTATTTACTGTTGAGTACATTCTTTTCTACTTTTTACTATTTACTATAATTTTACCTGCCATATACTCACTCACTGTTTGGCACAATCGTAGGGTGGTTGCTTACTAGGAATTAGTCTCACACCCTGTTTGGGTAATGATTTTGGGCCCAAACAGACTATGTTGTGGTAGGTATAGAAAAAGGACAGATCCATTCTACTTCAAGTACATGATATGATGTAGAGTTTGAGAGAATGGGACCAATCTATGGTTTGCGATGCTGAGGAGTTTATCTGTTTTCTTTTGTAATTTGGCTTACTAATGTATTATGCATTGTGAATTGTTTAGATGATTTTCAAGACATATATGTATCATGCATCATTTATATATATATATATATACTCTAGTTGTTTATTTTTCTCAGCCTTCCACTGTTTATCGTTGTTGGATGTTTACTACTTCCGCCATTGTATGTGTATGTTTACTTCCGCGGTGTACTCTTTCAATGAGGACATAGTTTCCCCACTATCACACCAATGGCCCTCGCTACTAGTCGGCAGCCTTCGGCATTCGGGGAAATGCGCTTGAGGCCATGTGACCAACCGGGTACGGTGATCCTCTGGGTGGATTTCAAAACTCGTACATTACAATAATAAATTAATAAGATTTGTGAAGAAGGGAAAATATAATGAAATATATAGTAATCCCTTTGAGATCTGGGATCACACTGGAGAAGGGGTCTGTCGACTAAAAATCTCACCTAACCTATCTCAATTATAAGATTTATTACTTGTATCCTCTTATGGATTTACATCGAGACATATCACATGTGCACAATCAATTTGGGAAACCATGGTTTAATGATATCTCATATGTGTATCAATTGGTGAAGATCTTAGATCATAGAGATAATGTTTAACAGAATAAAATAATTAACCTAGTCAAAGTAAATTGGCGAAGCCAAATAATTCAAGAAATGATGTGGGAACCAGAACATATGATGAAACATAATTACCCTCACATGTTTTATTGGGTGAAATCGAAAATTCAAGAGAGAAATTTTTTAAGGTGAGGATATTGTAACAACATGAACTGTTATAAGTAATATCTACATACTGGTTGAATTAAATGTATCATTATGTATTATTGTTACAAAAAACACATACAATTTTCTTTAAATCTTCAAATATTTAATATATTGTTATGTATCATTACAATTGATAATATAGACATTAAATATTTATCAGATGACTATTATAAATATAAGGTTTTAAAAATCAAATTGATTGATGAAAAAAAAGTGGTGGAATCAACACATAGGATAGTAACCTATGAAGCCCACTTATCAAAACACCTTAGGTAAATAACACCATTGTGATTTTCATTGACATAAACTAAGTTGAAATCCTACAATTTAGGCAGGAGTGGAACTAATTATGGGGAATGTTGATTCTCACTGAGATCGCGGACAAAACCATGTACACCGAACAACCCCATGAATGTCTCAACATTTCAAGAAATTGAAATCACTCCAAAAGACTCCAACCTCTGAAACCATTTATTGGATGTAAATGGAAATGAAAAATATTTAATAGGGGGGGTGTAATTTTATCCTTTAAAAATGTTGAAAATTTTAAAACATCCCTCTTGAGGTGAAGTGATCCTTTTCTTATCTCTTAATGTTGAGCGTGTAATGGACATTAATAATGGATAATAACAGAACAATGTGTTGTTTTTTGGGGAACAAAAATAACATAGTCCACTCAAAAAACTCTCTAATCAAGGGGCATGGTGGTTTTCACCAGTAGTTCCTCTTATCAAGAAACCTCTACAACTGAGTACATATAGTTGACACCTTATAAGGATTTTACAAGTATTTATGTTTCTTTTTTATTGATTTGTCATGCCCAAATCATAGTCTGTGGAACTGACACTCAACTATGGCTTAGATAGAGTATCCAATACTGCAATGAAAATATATGATATGATTTTTTCTATGAAACTGTTTTAGATAAGAGTTTTATTAGCAACTTATAGATGTGTTTGATCTTCAATAATTTATAGTAGTAGTAGCAAAATAATCATCAATGATTCAGATGTGTCCTATTCTTTAAACAATGACAAGTAAATTAGGAAATTTTGTTCATGATTACTTAATAATTACTCTATGATAGACTAAAATTCTATAATGAATATTTCTCCTCTCCTTAAAATTATGGGCATTAGAATATTTCAAAATTTTATTCTTGTTAGAGTATCCACATCTATGATCATCTATATATGTTGTATTTTCCACTAAAGGGAGATATATATATATGGAATAAATTTCTAGTAGTGACAACATATTTCAAATTCAATCAGATATATAATATCCTTCATTAAAATCTACCAAATAGAATTTCACCATTTCCTCTTTATTCATGTTGAATAAATCAATAATAAAAGCATTCAATGTAATTTGAATAAATAATCTACTAAAATATCTAAATAATATCAGTGTTGAATGATTTAAAAATACCTATTAAATCATTTAAAAACTCATTAAATAAATTAAAACTATATTCTTAAAACTATAAGCACAATAGGAATGTTATTTTTTTGAATTTGAATAAATTTATGTCCTCTACATTTTCTGTAAAAAATAATATAATAATAAGCTAGATATTTGTTTCTATAAATAACATGCTATAAACCTTTCAATATATTCATCCATTATCTATTGGATTTACTGTAATTTATCTATCTGATAAACTGATGATATAATACCATTTAATAATGATTTTTTTAAATATAATGAATCAAATAAAATATTATTTCATAGGTCACCTAAGCTCGATGCTCTAATTTCTATATATTTCACGTTTTAAATGTTTTTCCTAAAAATAATGAAGTTGATATATGGGTTTTTTCATGTAGAAACCATATTTAGTTCCTCAATTATCATCCTCTTAAACATATTTTTTATATTTCATGTGGAATTATTTACATCATGTTCATCTTCTCATGCAATGATATGGTGTTTAGAAATAAAATTCTCTATTTTCCACCTCTACATTTATGTGGAATTAATGTGATATTAACGTATATGAGTTCTCTGTAACACTTTATAATTTTCATAATTATTTATGATGGAAAATATATGTTACATGTATTTGAAAGATATATAAAATAAGCTTTTTTCATGTATCATATCATCGTGTAAACATGGAGGAACCACATATTTAGTGTCAAGAATATAACAATGAATCTAAAACAATTTTTCTAAATCACATAACATATCACCATTTCATCAGGTAATGTATCAACATGGTGATAAAATTATAAAATATATAGGAGGTTATGTATATGAAATTAATCCAATAAATTCTCGAATATCTCCGTGCAAAGTAGGACATGATTATATATTTTAGTTGGAAAATAATTAAATGAATGTAATCAATTCAGATGCTACATTTATGCTTTTAAATATATGAAACACAATGTATTTTTTATTTCACATCAAAATAACACAAGTTATTATCACAAAATTAGGGTATATTCTTCCCGAAATGTATGTTCTAGGAATATAGGTTTCATGACGGGTGTCTTCATTTCCAACATAGCATAGGGATCACTAAAATTTAGGTTCATAATCACAGGGTACGTTAAAAATATATGTTCAGTAAACCGTAATTTTATATAAAATTTATTTTTAAAAATAGATGTTTAATACAAATGTAATGTTTATTAACTATACTTTACCTTTCTCAAATGTTGGGATGCATCACTCAAAAATTAGGTTATAGAAAACATGTAAGATTGCCATTAAATACTTCCTCAATTTTTTACAGCCCTTCCATAGAAGATTTGAACTTCTTCAAATAATAATTATCTTTTATAAATATAAATATATTATTTAATGGATCATGAATCAAAACAATCTTACTTATACAACTCTCAATATCATTGAAAAACAGAAGCTACCTAAATTCACGAAAAATAGAACATTCAAAAAAAATCAGAAATTTTTTAAATTTATTGTCAATCCAAAAAACCTTTTTAGAAATTGATGTAAACTAATTTAATCAAGATAAAATTATATTATTTCCATATCAAAAATTTTAATGTGATTCTGATATCATTTGAACGTACAGTGTGTATAGTATAAAAATTGTTGTTGCAAATTAGATGGTTTTTAGAGTAACAAAACATCCATTCAAAAATTCCTAATAAAATAATGATGTTTAGATAATTACCATGTCTTTAAAATTGTATTGGTAGTACCAAAATCCATTCAATGTTGCTTCAGATGTCATAAAAATTCATATGCTACTTTAAGAAAAGAACAACAATGTCACTTGAATAGATTGCAACTAATTCAGTGGATTTTCACCATTAACATAAACTGAATATGACATTGAAATTAACATATATAATTAAAATAATCTTAAAAAATTTGTATTGGAGTAATCATCATATGATTTTGATCAATATTTGTTTATATATAAAATAAATATCATGATAATCTAAATCTAAAACTATTATAAATTATTTGAAAAAATTGATTGATGGGTTGAAGTAATTATCAAAACTAAACTAAGATATTAATTACATCAATATACATGAAAAAAGTTTAACATTATTCACCAATTGTACTATAGGGTTATAGTTTTATGTTTTTGGGTAGTACCATGCCCAATAAGACCCACAAAATCATGAAAAAAATTATGTACATGTCATTAATTGATGACATGAGGATTGTTGAGGTATTATTTATGTAAGTGGGTGATGTTTTTGATGATCAATGATCTTATTCCTGAATTATAATGTTTCGGCGTTGTATGAGTCATGAGAAGAACCTTTTTGGATCAACTGAACTGATATCTAGACATAGAATTACAGGATTGGATAGATTAGGATGAGATCCACTGATATTAAGTGGAAACGAGGTGAGATATATAGAGAAATTGACAGAATAATAGTATAGAATGATGATTTGGAAAATAGTAAAATCCCCTAGTTTACATTGTGTGTAGCTATGATCACATGGAATGTACCCCTTAGATTTGGTGGCTAGGGTTTTCAGAATTCATATGTATGGCACACCATGTAGTCTCCCTATATGCCTTGTACCCATTTCTACATTTGGATGAGTTGTAGGATAGAGAACATGGCCAAGCACACTCCCTAATAATGAGTACATAGACATGTCCAATGAACTCTGGTGGTAGCCCATGTGGAGAGGCGCATTGTGTTCTAATGTGTTCAGAAAGTTCTTGGATACATGAACATGACCAAGAACATGGGCGAGACCCCGAGAGGAATGGTCACACCATGTATGTCCCCCATAAGCCATGTATCCCAACATGTATTGTAAAATTTGTACCTAATGGGACATGAACACTTTATTGGGAGGTGCCACAAGCCATGCGGGTCCCCTCATATGGCGTTTAACCCTTGGATTTCATTGAGGAAACATCAATCATCATTATCAATTTCATTTGAAATTTTATTTTGTCTCGTGAGTATCCTCTCCCAAGTGTTTCAGAATTTAAAACATGACAATTCCCTTTGGTTGGGGATTTTTGGATACAATATGGAATTTTATGGTCAAAAACATATTTTGATGACACCCAATGATGGTAGATATTATGAAGGATTACCATGGGCTTCCTAGTGTGAAACCCCTCATCAGCATGGTCACAAGTCCATGAAAATTTACTACCTAGTGGTTGTAATGACCCAAACATTTGTTAATGAAAATTTATCTAGATATAGGTAAATGTATTATTTTGTACAATGGATATATAACCTATTCAATTCTATTGAATTGTGTATTTGGATACTATTATAAATTTTGACCATTTCTAATATAGTCGTTAAACAGTGATCCCAGGATTAGTGTAATTATAGGGATTTAATAAATCATATTTACTCATACAAAGGAAGTGATTTCCTCATCCATTAGATTTGATCTATGCAAGGCCCATTTATCAGAGCTCAAAAACAAGTTGGGGTTATTCAGATTCATTATTGACCAAGCCCAAGCCAGGCTTCAATATGTTAAGCTCTGACAAAACCTCCTACAGGAGAAGTGCAAGTTGATAGTGATTATCACCCAAGCGATGTAATATGAGCCACCCCATGTGTATTTGACCATCACACACCATACCCATAGGTCATATGATGTTGTTATAAGGGATTATTTTACAACACCCTAGAATTATTAATATGTACATTATTATTGTATATAATAAAGAATATACATTCATTTTATTATTGTCACTTTGAAAATAGTTTTTGAAGTGTAAATAGTATTTTTAGTTAAAATTCAACTAAGAAATATATTTTGATGAATTTATGGATTTTTGAATTAAATAACAGTTTAATAAAATATTATTACTAATTTTTTTTATTAAAAATAAATGATTGTATAATTATTATGAATACTATTGGGATTTTTATTGAGGTTTGAAAGCTTTTTTTTTTCAAAACCCACGAATTTTCTATAAATGATTGTTTTTATTTTTAAAAGGTAAAATTCAGATATCTATAAAATTATTTAGATAAAAGTAATATTATTTTTGGAATCAAAACATGAAAATTATCCAATTGTGAGTTTTTCATAATTTTCTAAGACAATCGAATTTTCTGGTAAAAACTAAATATCATTAAAATATATAATGGGTTTAATGAAATCATAATAACACAATAGTGATGTAATAAAATACATGAAACATTATGTTCGGAAAGTATATGTTATATCGTTAAAATAATTTTTTTTAGGTTTGTTGTATTTATTTAAAAAGACTTAGTGGACCCTCCAAGACTTATAAAACATTATATCTTTTTAAATTTATTTCCTTAAGAGTGTGGCTCACCTCCACATAAGAAAGTATTATATTTAAAGAAGTTTTTACATAGTCCTTATAAAATATTTTTTTCCAATTCCATTTGGAAACAACCATGGGAATAAATCAGGGCATGTTTTGTGGTTTTAATTTGTTTAATGTGTGGTGTCCAAAACCTAAATAATAATGAATTCCCTCCCTTTTCCAATATAAACCCACTAATTCTCCCACTTCCTCTTCACTCAAAGACATTGGAGTTCATCCAAAATATACCCTCATTTCTCTATAAATCTCCCAATGCACTCCAATCTCCCACGAATCCTCTCTCAGGTCCCTCCCAAGACTTTGGGATCACAGTTCCATCTAAGGGATTGCTTCCTCTATCATTTAATCCCAGTTTCTTAATATTTCAATTCCCTATTATTTTCAATTTTAAATGTTGGGGTGTGGTTTTTCAACTCCCCCATGCATCCCTATTTACGTTTGAAATATAATAGACCCCTTTTGCAACCATTAATGACTCGCATGTACACATGTTACCATGCTGAAATTCCATAAGGAATTTCTCTCTTCTCATTAACATTCAAGAAATTATATTTTTTTATGAATCTAAATTCCATTACATTTTTTGGGTCATGTATCAATATGACCCCATTACTGTCCATTTAAATTACATATTATGAGACACCCCTTTCTCTCTCATAATCAATTTTTTACAAAGTCTTATGTCACGCCGTTATGTTGCCCAAATTGCATCGCAATATTCCAAGCCAAAATAATTGTGTGGTGAATTCTATTCCCATTTCCCTATCATGGTTATTGACCTTTATGGAAATTTACGTATTGATGTAATAGTTTCAGGCATTAATTCCACATTCCTTTATCGTGTAATAAATTATTATGTTTAATTAATCTATGTTGTATAATCTTGTGGCACACTTATGCATGAAATGAAATGTTTAGGAAGGGTGAGCCCTGATTGCGCTCTATTTCATTGGGTAATGCTTAGTATCAAGATACATAAAGTTAAATGAGTGTTTAATCATGCTAATTGATGTGAAATTTTGGTTTAGTCATTACAATTAGTGGGGAATGAGGGTTTACTCATGCTCCATCTGTAATTATCCTTGGCTCATGCTAATACCATATTAAGCATTGTTACCACATTTCCGTGTTTTTATAATCAGGATTTATCATGCCTTTATGTTCATGCATATTTTATTCTGCAATGATATGACCATTGCATAACTAATATTGTATTCTTCATTTAATTCCTTGTTTACTCCTTTACTAGGATTTATAACTCACACTTTTCTTATGCATGTCCTCGGGTTAGCCCATGAAATCGTATGTAAGAGGCAATGCAGTGGTCATGTAAAGAATGTTTTAAATAAAGATGTTGGGTTTCATGTTTTATGTTGTTATGTAATGTTCCTAATCCCCAAATACCCTATACCTCTCGACCATCCATTTTTTATCAAGTGAGGAGTTTATGTAATAAATCATGTTTATGTGCATAATAAAGAGCAGGGTTGATACAGTTAGTGTCAAAGAATTGGTTTCTTTATTTTTGAGATTAGGATTGTAAAACCATCTTGAAATCCTTATGGATTAGACTAAGTATAATAAGAATATTCCTATGTTTTGGTAAGTGTTGTGTAATTGGTTTATCAAGAAAATAAATACATATATATAGGAGTAGGTAGTGTTGGCTATGGAACAGATGTACCTAAAATTGAAAACTCTGATTATAAGTTTCAGGCTTGACCAGGGTATCTTGGTATACATCAATGGGCCTCGCTACACTCTTGGTTACGACACTCTCAAGTGATGTGATTTGGTAAATTCATAATCTTATTATGATCCATTATTAAGGGAATAATAAAATGCCCCTTGGAATATATGTTGGGAAGTAGATCATGGAAGACATAGATTTAAGCTAATAGATTCATAAGGTAAGGAAATAAATGTTATTTATAAGTCATCCATTTTAGTCCTTAGTTTACCCTTTTTTGGTTACCCCTAACTATCCTTTTATTCCATCTAGTGTATATTAATAGGAGTAATCAGCCTAACAACTGATGTGAAGATCAATGTGATGACTGTTCTAATGAGATTCCCAATGCGATTGGAGAAAGAATCGTGAGATTTGTTATGATACTCTCTTAGTTAACTCATGAGACAAAGGCCTCATACTTTTAATGGATAAATATATCCCACAATTGCAAAACAATTAACAAACTCCATTGAAAAGATATTCTCCATCCTTCAATGTTATTAACAAGAGAAGGTTCCTCTAGTTTCTTATCATATATAGGTTGAAACCGATTAATGGTAGACATTGATAAAAATTACGTAGCCTGAGGAGGATATTGAGGAATTGGAATGGATGTATTTCCAGAAAAGGATTTTTGATAAATATTTTCCGCTAACCGTATATCTTAATATGGAATGGTAATTCCTATCCCTTAAGAAAAAAGGCGATGAATCCATCAGATTTTATGAGTGAAACATCACAAGGATTTCACAATACACCCCCATCTTTGTTGTTACCCCCGAATTCAAGGCTATCTGCTTCCTCGGTGGGACAAAACCAAGCCAATGGAAAGCCCTGGTGATCCGTGACTTGGATACATATGAGGAAATTCTCCGATGTGCCCTCAAAGTCCAAATAGAGATCGGGGAATCTCAGGGGTATCATGGGGATAATAAGGGTATGTTAGACTTAAATTACATAGATTTTATGGATAAATGAAATGATTCTATGAAAATCCATCACCACATTTTCCAATGGAGAGGAAAGTAGCACCCCAAAAATTTTCTGAATGGGACAAGAAAATTATTTAGGTTTGGAATAGAAGGGAACCTACCCATTCACTGCCGACAAGAAAAACCCACAGTTGTGATAGAGGATAGGAATGCTCCATTTGACTCTCAACGCATTATACATTTATTAAACTACAAAAAACCATGGATCCTTGCAAACTTGTTCCCTAAGATAAGGGTTATCGAAGGCAACCAAAAACTTCCAAGATAGAAAAGGTGAGATATTACCATCACTACAAGAAAATATAACCCCGAAAACGAAGTGGTGATAGATACACAATTTACTCATTCATGAATAACGGACATACAATTTTGATTTTGGTTCTACGCATATTTAGTATCCCAAATTTTTAGTATATCATTGCCAAAACCACCACAAATTTTTATTATGGTTTGAATGCTATTTTTGTCGAAACCCAAGAATTTTCGATAAATGGTGGTTTTTATTTTTAAAAGTAAAAAATTCACATATTAAGAAAATTATTTAGATAAAATTTATATTATTCATGAAATCAAGATGTCCAATTTATCCAATAGTGACGTTTTCTTAATTTTCTGAGACAGATGAATTTTTTAGTAAAAATTAAATTTTGTTTAAATATATAATGTGTTTTATGACATCATTATGAACCATTAGTGGTGTAATAAAATACAATAAACCTTATATTCACCTAGTATATGTTTTAAAATTAAAATAATGAGATTTTAGATTTGTTTTATTTATTTTACAAATCCTTAGTGGACCCCCAAGACATATAAAACATTTTATCTTTTTAAATAGATTTCCTTTAGAGTGTGCTTCACCTCCACATAAGCATGCCTAATATTTTATGAAGATCCGAAATTGGACATATAAAATAATTTCTTCCACTCATTTTTTTTGAAAACCATGGGAAAAAACCATGTGCTGTTTTTCTGGTTTTGATTAGTTTTATATGTGGTGTCCAAAACCTAAATAATAAATAATTCCCTCATGTTTCCTGTATAAACCCACCCAAGCTCCCACTTACTCTTCACAAAAAGCCTTTGGGGTTTATCCAATCTATTCCCTCCTATCTCTATAATCCTTAAAAGGTTCCCCAAAATCCCAATAAGCCTCTATCAAGCCCCTCCTAATCCATTGGGATCACACTTCCAAGTATGGGATTCCTTCATTTCTCATTTTATCAAAGTTTTTTAATATTAAAATGCCCTTTTATTTTCAATTGTAAATGTTGGGGTATGTCTTATCACCTCCCCCATACTTACATATTTATTTATTAATGAAGGGAGACAATTTTCTCCCTCATTAATGCCACCCATGTTCACCTATTAACACTCCGAAATTCCATAATATATTTCTCTCTTCCCATTTACATTAAAGAAATTCTATTGTATTATGAATCTATATTCTACTTAATTTTTTGGTAAATGTATCATATGACCTCCTTACTGTAAATTTCATGTACATATGATGAGACACTCATTTCTATCTCATCAACCATTTTTAAAAACACTTATGTCATGCCATTATGCTGCCGAAATTTCACCACAATTTTCCTATCCAAAATCATTGTGTAGTTAATACCATGCCCAATTTCTATGTCAAGGGAATTCACCTTTATGAAAATTTACATATTGATTGAATAATTTCATGTAGGAATTCAATATTACATTTTCATGGATTAAATTATGATGTTTAATGAATCTATGTTGTATGATCTTGTGGCACACTTATGCATGAAATGAAATGTTTAAGAATGGTGTGCCTTGATATCGCTCCAACGCGATGGGTAAAGATTAATATCAGGATAAATCAAATTAAATGAGGGTTTACTCATGTAAATTAAAGTGAAATGAGGGTTTACTCATTTTAATTTAAGTTAAATGATGGTTTAATCATGCTCCATGTGCAATGTCCCATGGATCATGCTAACACCATGTTTTAGTGTTGTTTCCTCATTTCCATGATTTGATAATCATGCATTTTCATGACATTATGTTAATTATTTTTTTATGATATGTTGATATGCCTATTTCATAACACGTATTGTATTATTCATGTGATTCCTTTTTTACTCCCTTAATAGGCTTTGTAGATCAGCATTTTCTTATGCATGTCCTCAGGTTATCCCATTAAATGATATGTATGTGTGATTATAGTGGTCATGTATAGGAAGTGTTCCTTAAAGACAATGTGTTTCATGTTTTAAGTCATTATGTAATTTTATTAATCCCCAATGACACTAGACCACTTGATCATCCATTTTGTTTCAAGTGAATAGATTATATAATAAATCATTTTTTATTTTGTAAGTAAGAACAGTGTTATTATAGTCGAACTACCTTTTTTATAAAAATGGTTCCTCTATAACAAGAGTAGAAGCAGTCAGTTACACTAAGGTGCGGTTCCTTGAGATATTGATTACATCCTCTGATATCATAATAACTATTCCACTACCTATTGAGTTGAACCCCCAATATAATTTGTCACATGCCCTTAGGAATGTAGGGTGGTACCCACTATAATCTTGGTGTGGGTATTCTATCGATACATACATAGTGAACCCTTACCCCCTGATGCACTAGGTAGTTGGTCCACAACATTGAGTTTCCACCCCCAATTGTGCAGGACCGTGAAGATGTGTGGTGTGGTTGGGACAGTTTCATATTGGTAGACACATGAGATGCTGGTAATGATTGATGGAAGTTTGGAACTATTGAAAACATTTCTTCTTAAGATGAGTTCTGTGATTAAGATTCCATTTCCCCCTCATTTCAGTTTCCATTAACTGAGCGTATATATATATATACATTGGTATATATAACCTTGGATTTTGTTACACACATACCATGGTTTTTGATGTTGTGTGGGTTATTCCATTAGCTTTCCCTACTTATCCTCTTGTTGTTGGATGAATCTTCTCTCCATCAAAAGGCGGAAAAGACATGACATATAGTTCATCTACACACCATGTTGATCAACATGGATTCGGATTTGGATACTCTATCACTCCTATATTGGGTTTATATGTTCTCTTTCACATCTTTCTGCTAACTATTCACTATCTAATGTGTTTATATTCCTATTATATCTATTATTTCTCCCATTTTGGCATTTCGGGAATCCTATATTGTTTATTTATACTCACACTAAAATGGGATTTTCTAACAAGTTTTAGGTCTTATACAAAAAACATATAGGTCTATGTTGATTATATTTAAAATTAGTGTTACATGGTACTTTGTATAGTATACGGTGGTCATAGATGAGATATTAAAATAAAGGATCTATTAGCATATTATATTCTATGTTTTAGGTTAGGAAATACATCTGGTTTGGAATGTATTTTTATAGGTTACATTACATCTTATTGTACCGTAATATTTTACTTTATAGAAGTGTAACATGAATTGTTGTTTCCCAATAGTTTTTCATTATTTACTTTTGTTCCCCATGAGCATATACCATGAAGTGTTTATGTGTGTTCATATAAGTATTTTGGAATAAAAATCCCCATTATAGTTGTGCCATTGGAACTAGTCTCTAACCCTGTTACTGTAGTGGTGGAAAAGGGGAATTTTCTTCTCGAGCCTTTCCTTATTTGTGTATAAACATATTTTTTTAATATATGGTTTGATCATTGGGAGGAAGTTTGGAGTCGTCACATTAGAGGGATATGTTCGGTATTATAGAAATAGTGTCAATGTGTCTCGAGAGAAACTATTCGGCCATGGAATCTAGGTATGGTCCTAGTGGTCATTTTATCCATTCACCGTGACCTTGACAATATTCTTGTCAACATGCCATACCATGAAATTGGTTACAGTGATCAATGGTAAATGCATCATATATGTTATATTCATTTATTTTACTTTGTTATAAGCTAACTGTTATTGTTATATATATATATATATTATCTTATGAATGTGTAATGTATTGATTAAATATCATGATGTATCTATGATGACCACCATCTAGATACCAGTTCCAGATAGTTATAATGTTTTGATTAATGATAAGGTCTTTGTTCAGGGTCCATCCTGTGAGATTCTTCCTCTCGGTGTGAAGGTAGAGTCACCACCACCAATTGTGATGTAGATCAACCAAGCTAAACATAATGAGGATACACGTAGTCTTAGTTCCATCAATGGGTTCCATCGGTAGGGGGAACTGATGTATCATGTCATGATAGATCCATATACAATACATGATTTTACAGAGTTCATGATTTATTTCTTTAGTCTCATCCATACATCTGTAGATCTGGTGGTTGAACTATTATCTTTCCTTTTCCATGAGTACTTAGTGAGGATTATAGACCATTCATGGTAATACATTTAAGTTATTCATGATTCAAACATATGATCATATAAGTATGATCATATACTCTACAGAGTGATCTGGGCCAGAATATTAACCATTGGAATCCTCAACTATTCTGAGGTATTATAGAGGGAACATGAGATAAATACGTGCCAACTATGGGTATGGAAGGAAGATGAAGATTGTAGTGGGATCAAGAGGGATGAGTTTTCTGAAGTATTTATAAGATTTGGGAGGATAAAATCTTGATGAAGGATACCTCCCCATGATTAGAATCAGTCATGTGGTTCTGGGTAGTTTTGAGGGTGAGGAAAGAACATGCAAGGTAAGTTATTTTCATTTTTAGGGTGAGGTCACATAGTGTGAGTATGGATGACCAGATGTGTTGTGGAGAACATGCAGAGATCTAATGGACCACCTTGACAGAAGAAGAATTGGGATCAAGGATCTCCTAGGATTGTATAGGGTAGTACAAAGGGTGGAAATGTTGGCTTAGGGGAAGGAGGATCTATGGGGGTAAATGAAATTATGTGGTTATTCCACCACTACCAACACCAGGCATCCAATGTCTTGTTGAGAGAGTTTAAAGTCATCCCTGCAGACAATTATACATTTTGCCGACATATTACCCCACATCACACAAGATTATTAAAGTTACAATCTATGTTTATTTTTCATTGTAATCATTACTAATAGAATCACTCTCTAGACATTCGATCATATATACACTCATGGGGAATGTGTTTGAGCTCTGAGTCTAGGGGCTAGCCCAGAATCATCATCTTTTGGTTCATACAGGGAATTCATTGCCTTTATAATTAATTTGTTTGTAGTGTGAGCTATCATATTTTTGGGAACAATTCATATGGGAACTAATGGTAATCATGATAAAACCCTATGTATTCATATTAATTAGGGGTTTCAAATCCATTATCTAATCGTAGATTGACTATCACCGTAGATGATTTAGAATCCCAATTACTGACAGAACAAGATTCTTGGTTGTGGGCCAAAGCGGTTTAATAAAATGGTTATTGAGATTCCTGACTGTCACCATTGATGAATTAATAGATTTTTTAATTAAATAATATTTTATTAAAATATTATTACTAAATTTATTTTTATTATATACAAATGACCATATAATTATTATGAATACAATTGTAAATTTTATTAAGGTTTGGAAGCTGTTTCTGTCAAAACCCATGAATTTTCGATTAATGTCAGTTTTTATTTTTAAAATTAAAAATTCACGTATTTAGAAAATTATTTAGATAAAATTTATATTATTCTGGAGATCAAGATTTCGAAATTATCCCATAGTTAAATATTCATAATTTTCTGAGACAAATGACTTTTTTGGTAAAAATTAAATATCGTATAAATATATAATGTGTTTTATGACATCATAATGACCCAATAGTGATGTAATAAAATAAAATAAACTTTATATTATTAAAATATATGTTTTAACATTAAAATAATGATAATTAAGGTTTGTTTTATTTAATTTACAAAGCCTTAGTGGACCCCCCAGGACATATAAATAATTTTATCTTTTTAAATGGATTTACCTGAGAGTGTGACTCACCTCCACATAAGAAAGCCTATTATTTTAAGGCATTTGTCCATTGTCCATATAATATAAATTTTTCCAATTCCCTTTTTCTAAAACCATAGGAATAAATCAGGGCATGTTTTGTGGTTTTATGAAGTTTAATGTGTGGTGTCGAAAACATAAATAAAAAAGAATTCCATCCCTTTTACTATATAAACACACCCAACCTCTCACTTCCTCTTTAATAAAAGACTTTGGAGTTCATCCAAACTCTACCCTCATCTCTCTATAATCCTCCCAATGCACTCCAAGATCCCAATAATCCTCTCGGAAGCCCCTCCCAAGCCATTGGGACCACAGTTCCATCTAAGGGATGCCTTCCTTTCTAATTTAATCCAAGTTTCATAATATTTTAATTACCTTTTATATCCAATTGAAAATTCTTGGGTGTGGTTTTTACCCACCCCCATACTGCCAAATTTACGTTTGAAATATAACATACCCCTTTCACTCCGATTAACGCCTCTCATGTACTCTTGTTACCATGATGAAATTCTCTAAGGAATTTCTCTCTTCTCATTTACATTCAAGAAATTATATTGTATTATGAATCTAAATTACATTACATTTGTTGCGACATGTATCTATATGACCCCCTTATTGTAAATTTAATGTAAATATTTTGAGACACCCCTTTTTCTCTCAAAAACCATTTTTTCAAATTCATATGTCACGCCATTATGCTGCTGAAATTGAACTGCAATTTTCCAAGCCAAAATCATTGTGTAGTGAATTCCATTCCCATTTCTCTATCATGGTTATTCACCTTTTTCGAAATTTACTTTTTGATGTAAGAGTTTCATGTCTGACTTCCACATTCCTATATGGGGGACTAGATTATTATGTTTAATGAATCTATTTTGTATAATCTTGTGGAACACTTATGCATGAAATGAAATTTTTAAGAAGGGTGAGCCCTAATTACACTCTAATGCATTGGGTACTGATTAGTATCATGATACATCAATTGAAATGAGTGTTTACTCATGTTAATTCATGTCCAATTTGGGTTTAGTCATTATAATTAGTGTGGAATTATGTTTTACACATGCTCTATGTGCAATGATCCTTAGATCATGCTAAAACCATATTAAACGTTATTGCCACATTTTCGTGTTTTGATAATCCTGATTTATCATGCCTTTATGTTCATTTATCTTTTATGCTACATTGATATGACTATTTGCTAACATGAATTGTATTTTTCATTTAATTCCTTGTTTACTCCATTATTGGGCTATATAGCTCACCCTTTTCTTATGCATGTCCTCAGGATATCCCATGAAATACTAAGTAAGAGAGAATGTAGTGGTCATGTAAAGAATGTTTTCTACAAAGATGTTGGGATTCATGTTTTACGTCGATATGTAATGTACCTAATCCCCAAAGAATCTATACTTCTCAATATTTCATTTTTATCAAGTGTACAGTTTATGTAATAAATCATGTTTATGTGTGTAATAAAGAGAAGGGTTGTTATAGTTAGTGTCAAAGAATATGTTTCGTTATTTTTTGGATTAGGATTAGAAATCCAGATTGAAATCCTTTGGGATTAGACTAAGTATAGTGAGAAAATTCCTAAATTTTGGTATGTATTGAGTAATTTGTTTATCATTAAAATACATCTCTATATATATATGATTATGTAGTGGAGGCTCGGGAATAGATGTACCTTAAATTGAAAACACCTATTAGGATTTTTGGGCTTGATTGGGGTATCCTGGTACATGACAATAGGCCTCGCCGCACTCTTGGTTATGCCACTCTCGAGGGATAGGATTTGGAAAATTCATAATATTAGTATGAATCATAATTATGGGAATAAAAAAATACCCTTATAAATATATGTTGGGAAGTAGATCATGGACAACATACATTGAAGCCTATAGATTCATAAGGTAAGGTAATAATTGTTATTTATAAGCCATCCATTTTAGTTCTTTGATTACCCTTTATGTGTTACCCCTAAAATTCCTTTTATTCCAGACTTTGGATGTTAATAGGAGGAATCGGGCTAACAACTACTGTAAAGCCCAATGTGATGGTTGATATAATGAGATGACCAATCTGATTGGAGAAGGAATAACGAGGTTTTTCATGACACTCTATAAGTTAATTCATGTGACAAAGGCCTAATACTTTTAATGGATCATTAGATCCCACAATTTCTAAACAATGGACCAACTCCATTGAAAATATATTCTCTATCCTTAAATGTTATCAAAAAGATATGGTTCTTCTGGCTGCTTATCATATAGAGGGAGAAGCAGATCATTGGTGGACAATGATCAAAATTTCGAAGCCTGAGGAGGATATCGAGAAGTTAGAATGGAAGTATTTCTAGAGAATTTTTTCAATAAATATCTTATGAAAACCTTCTTTCTTAATATGGAAAGGGACTTCCATTCCCTTAATAAAAAAGGTGATTAATCCATAGGAGTGTATGAGTAAATCATCACAAGGATTGCACAATAAACCTTCGTCTTTGTCATTACCCCCTAATTCAAGGCTGACCACTTATTCGGTGGGGCAAAACCTAGCCTATGGAAATCCCACGTGATCCAGGGCTTTGATACATGTGAGGAAATTGTCTGATGTGACCTCAAAGTCAAAATGGAGATCGAAGAATCTTAGGGGTATCATGGGGATATGAAGTGTATGGTGGACTTCAATTATTGCAATTCAATGGATAAATCCAACGGTTCTATGAAAACCCATCACCACACATGCCAATGGAGCGGAAAGAAGAACCCCGAAAATTTCCGGAATGGTACAAGATAATTATTTAGGTGTGGAAGATAATGGAACATATCTATTATCTACTAATAAGAAAAACCCACAATTGTGTTAGAGGATTTGAATTCTACATTCGACTCTCAACGCATAGTTCATTGCTTCAAATGCAACGAACCAGGGCACCTTGAACACTAGTGCCCTAAGACAAGGGTTCTTGGAGTAAAATAACAACTTCCATGGTAGAAAAAGTGAGCTTTTACCATAACTACTAGGAAAGCTAACCCCGAAAACAATGTGGTGATAGGTACACTAGTTATTCATTCAAGAATAATGGACATACTTTTTTATTTTGGTTCTACGAATTTTTTTGTATCCCGAAATTTTAGTAGATCAATCCCAACGCCACCAAAAATAATGGAAGTAAATATGTAAATGAGTACAAAAATTTAGGAAATCACTCCATCCCATGAATATAACACCTCTACCATCATAATTTTTGGATTGAACATCCTAGAGAACCTCTACATACTCCCTCTGGTAGAATTTCATACAATTCTCAACAAGGATTCGCTTTCTTTATATAAATCCAACATAAATTGTTGTGAGAGGAAAATCTCTCTCTATATGGAGAATCGACCCCACGATTCGATACAAGTGAAAGGAAAAAAGATGAATATTCTTTAGCACCATCATCTTAAGTGTGGATATTAATGACCAATGAGCATGCGTATATAGATCAAATGATTGAATCAAAGGAACAAACCATCCTGGAAGACATGCCTATTTTGGGGAAAGTCATTGAAGTGCTTCACGAGGATTTGGCATGGTTTTCCTCTAAGAAGTGATGTTGAATTCTAAATAGATTTTATACTTAGAGAATTTCAAATATTCAAGACTCTGTATAGAATGGATTTTGGGGAGCTTGAGGAGCTAAAGAAAAAACTACAATATAATATAGATAATGGATTTATAAGCCCAAGTGCTTCACCATGGGATACACCAGTCCTCTTTGTCGAGAAGAATGATGGGTCAATGCGCCTTTGCATTGGTAATCGTGAGATCAAAAAAATCATGATAAATAACAAGTATCCTCTTCCAAGAATTGATGACTTGTTCGACCAGCATCCTAGAGCACAATAATTCTCTACGGTAGATTTGTAGTTGGGATATTTATATGTATGGGTGAAGAAGGAGGACAAACTCGATAGTACTTTTCATACAAGGTACGAGCACTATGAATTCATAGAAATGCCTTTCGGACTCACTAATGATCCTGAAATAATTATGGGATTGAAGAATAGTTTCATTAGAGGTTACCTCAACAAATTTGTGGCAGTATTTATAGACGATACTCAAATATACTATAAAAATTGGTGGATCATGAGGAGATTTTAAGAACTATACTAGAGACATTGCGAAAGGATAAGCCATGTGAAAAGTTTAGCAAGAGTGAGTTATGAATGAAGGAGGACACATTCTTGGGCCATATCATAAAAAATAATGAGATATATATGGATCCCTCTAAGACACTACAATTGAGGGATGGTCTTGGCCAACATTGGTAACAGATATATGTAGCTCTATTAGGTTAGTTGGATATTATAGTAGATTTGAGATAAATTTATCACGATTGTCAAACCCTCTTAGAAAGATAACTCGGAAAGAGTCATGTTTTAAAGGAGTGATGCATGAAAACATTGCTTCAAGGAGTTGAAAAGGAGGCCTATAACTACGCCGGTACTGACACTACCCATATGTTTGGAAGATGTTGTGGTATTCAGTGATGCTTTGATGAAGGTCTTAGGCTGTGTTTTGATGCAATATGACAAATTCGTTGCCTATGCTTGAAGGAAATTGAAATTTCACTATCAATACAATCCAGCACATGACCTGGAGTTGGATACGATGATATTTTCTTTGAAAACATTGAAGCATTTTCACTTTGGGGAAAAGTGTTAAATATACACGGATCAAAATTGCCTCAATTATATATTTTCATAGAAAGAGTTGAATATGCGCCAACGATGATAGTTATAGCAGATAAAATACTATGAATTCTCAATCCATTACCACCAATGGAAAGAAAACAAGGTTGAAGATGCTATATGTGGAAAGGGAATAATGATTCTATCATTGATTTTATTTGAAAAGGATCTAATCTTATTAGATTTGATTAATATGGAATGGGAATCATAAAGAAGGGAACATCATCACTCAATTCACAAATTATTGATCAACCAACTCATTAGGAAAGGTTAAAGGATGCTCAAAAGGAATATGTGGGAATTTATTAAAAAGAGGAAACTATCCAAAAAGGGAAATATTCGGAGTTCAATTATAATGACGAAGGAATTAGGAGAATTGGTAAAAGACAATCTGTTTCATCATGTCCGGAGCTGAAGAAGGAAATTTTTTATGATGCATATTGTTCAAATATAACTATTCACCCCGAAAACACAATGATGTATTTAGATCTCCAATATCCTTATTGGTGGGATAACATGGTGAAGGATATTTATGAGTATACATCAATGTCCTTGGAATGTTAGCAAGTGAAGGCTGAGAGGTAGAAATCTAAAGAGATTATGGATCCATTTCCCATACCAGCATGAAAATTAGAGAACATCACTATGGACATTTTCACCAGAATTTTGAATAAATTAAAAAAAAGGCTATCTGGGTTGTTGTGGATCGTCTTACAAAGACTACACAGATCATTTCAATTAGGGAGGATTTCTCACAGGATCAACTAGTGTGAATATACATCAGAGACGTGGTAAAGCTTCATTGAGTACCACAATCTATTGTATATGATAAAGATCCAAGAATAATCTCTATGTTTTAGAAGAGTCATAAAAATACTATAGATACTGAGCTAAACATCAGTATAGCTTATCATCCTCAAACGGATGGACAATCTGAGCAGACCATCAAAAAACATCAGGAAATTTTGAGAGCATGCTCAATAGAATTGAAATGATGATGGGATCAACATCTCCCTCTAGTTGAGTTATCTTACAACAAATGTTTCCACTCAAGCAACAAAATTGTTCCTTATGAATCCATGTATGTGAAGAGGTACATAACCTAGGAATGTTTGGATGATTTTGGGGAGAGAAAACACTTATGTCTGGAAATGGTCAAAGAAATGGTGGAGGAGGTTAAGACCATACAGTAGGACATTAATGCTTCTCAGAGTTGACAAAAGAGCTATGCTCATATTCATCGATGATACATATAATTTTATGTCGAAGGCATGGTATTCCTCTTCATATCACCATGGAATAGTGTTATTTTATTTTGGAAGAAGGTAAAGCTTAGTCCATGGTACATCCGCCCTTTTGAGATCCCTGACCGCATTGGAGTAGTGGCCTAACGACTAGAACTCCCAACGAACATATCTCATGTACATGATGTTTTCCATGTATCACTCATTAAAATGTACATACATGACCCATCACATGTGCCCAATACAAAGGTGGTACCATTGGGGAATGACCTCTCCAATGAAGAAAATCCGGTGATGATCTTAGATCGTAGAGAAAATGTTCTACAAAATATGACAATGCCCCTGGTCATGGTGTTGTGGAAAACCCCAAATTTTGAAGAAACAATTTGGGAATCAGAGTTAGTGATGAAGCATAGTTACCCACGTTTTTTTAGTGTGGGAAAATAAACTTTAAAAGGTGAGATTTCTTAAGGGGGAAGATTATAATGAACCAAACTTCTGTTAATGAAAATTCATCTTGATCTAGTTAAATGTCTTATTTTGTAAAATGGTTATATAATATATCCACTTCATTGGGATTATGTTTTTGGATAATGTTAAATTTTTTGTTCTATTGCGAACATATCTATTAAATACTGATCACATGATTAGTATAAATATAGGTCTTTAATAAATTAAATTTACACTTACAAAGGAAGTGATGATCTCATCCAGTAGAATTTCCCCATACGAAGCCCAGTTTTCGAAGCTCAAAAAGGATGTCCCATCATTGGGATTTTCTCTTGACCAAGCACATGTCGAGCTTCAAAATGATAAGCTCTAATGGAACCACCTATGGGTGAAGTGGAGGTTGTTAGAGATTTCCACCCGAGCGATGTTATCTGAGTCACCCCAAGAGTCTATCACCATCGCACACCATACCCATAGGTCATATGCGGATGTTTTAAGGTGTTATGTAACAATACCATAACATTATGAATATGTACATTATTATTTTATATATAAAATAATATACATTCATTTTATTACTTCTACATTTTAAATAGTTCTTAAAGTGAAAATTTTATTTTTAGTTAGAATTCAATTAGGAAATGTATATTGTTCAATTAATGGATTTTTTAATTAAATAATCTTTTATTATAATATTATTACTAAATTACTTTTTATTTTATACAATTGATCATATAATTATTATGAATATAATTGTACTTTTTATTATGGTTTTAATGTTGTTTTTGTCAAAACACATGAATTTTCGATAAATGTCATTTTTTAGTTATAAATGTAAAAATTCACATATGTAGAAATTTATTTAGATAAAATTAATATTATTCTAGAAATGTAGATTTCAAAATTATCCAACGGTGAAATTTTCAAAATTTTCTGAGACAGATGGATTTTTGGTTAAAAAAATACCATTTAAATATATAATGTGTCTTATGACATCATAATGACCTAATAGTGAAGTAATAAAATACTATGAACCTTATATTCATTGAATATATGTTTTAGCATATAAATATTGAGATTTTAGGTTTGTTTTATATATTTTAAAAATCATTAGTGGACCTCCCAAGACATATAAAACATTTTATCTTTTTAAATTGACTTCTTTGAGTGTGTTATTCTACTTCACACACACTAGCCTAATATTTTAAGAAGATGAGTCATTGGGATTATAAAATAATTTCTTCCTCTCCATTTTTTCGAAATCCATGGACTGATTTTTGGTTTTGATTAGTGTTATATGTGGTGTCCCAAACCTAAATAATAAACAATTCCCTTCTTTTTCCTATATAAACCCACCCAAAATCCCAATTCCTATTCACTAAAATCCTATTGAGTTTATCCAACCTCTTCCCTCATATCTCTATAATCCTTACATGGTTCCCCCAGCTCCTAATAAGCCTCTATCAAGCCCCTCCAAATCCATTTGGGATCACACTTCCATGTAATGGATTCCTTCCATTCTAATTTTGTCCAAGTTTCTTAATATTATAATTCCCTTTTATTTTCAGTTTTAAATGTTGGGGTATGGTTTCTCACATCCCCCATACTGCCCTATATATGTTTTAAAGATGGAAAACATATTTCTATCACATTAATTCCTCCCATGTTCACTCGTTACCATTCCAAAATTCGATAAGATATTTCTCTCTTCTCATTTACATTCATGAAATTCTATTGTATTATGAATATATATTCCATTAAAATTTTTGGTACATGTTTCTATATGAACTCCTTAAATTCCATTTAATGTACATATTATGGGACACCCATCTCTCTCTCATCATCCATTTTAAAAAATACTTATGTCATGCCATTATGCCTCCGAAATTGCACCACAATTTTCCAATCCAAAATCACTATGTAGATAATACCATACCCATTTCTCTATGAATGGAATTCATGTTTATGCAGATTTACTTATTGATTGAATAATTTCATGTATCAAATCCATATAACTTTTTATTTGAATAAATTATGATGTTAAATTAATCTATGTTATATGATCTTGTAGCATGCTTATGCATGAAATGAAATGTTTAAAAAGGGTGTGCCCTGATATCGCTCCCATGGATTGGGTAAAGATTAGTATCATGACACCTCAAGTGCAATGAGGGTTTTCTCATGATAATTCATGTCTAATGAGGGTTTAATCATGAAAATTTATGTTCAATGAGGTTTTTCTCATTCTCCATGTGCAATGAGCCCAGGATCATGGTAATACCATGTTAAGTGTTGTTGCCTCATTTCCATGTTTTGATAATCATTATTTTTCACGACATTATGTTAATGGTTTTTTTATGCTCTGTTGATATGCCTATTTCATAAAATGTAGATTATTATTAATGGTATTTCTTTTTTACTCCCTTACTTGGATTTATAGATCACCCTTTTCTTATGCATGTCCTCCGGTTATCCCATGAAATTCTATGTATGTGGGAATATAGTGTTCATGTAAAGAAAGTGTTCTACGAAGACATTTTGTTTCATATTTTAATTTATTATGTAAATTTCATAATCCTCAATGACACCAGACCTCTTGATCATCCATTTTTGTTTCAGGAGAATAGATAATGTAATAAATCATTTTTAATTTAGTAATTAAGAGGAGAGTTATTATAGTAGAACCCCCTTTTTAATATGAATGTTTCCTCTATGACAAGATTAGAAACCCTCAGTTACACCATGGTGTGGGTGCTTGAGATATTGATTAGATCCCCCCATAACATATGCACTATTCTTCTACCTAATGAGTGGAACCCCATATATACTAGGTCACATGTCCCTGGGAAAGTAGGGTGGTATCCACCATCTTCTTGGTGTGGGTATTATATAGATACATACAGAGTGGACACCCCTGATGAAATAGGTTGTTGGTCCACAACGTTGAGTTTCCAACCTCAAGTGTGCAGGACCGTGAAGATGTGTGCTTTGGTTGCGATAGTTTCATATTGGTAGACACATGAGATGTTGAGCATCATTGATGTACGTTTGGAACTATTGGAAACTTTTCATCTTAAGATGGGTTCTATTATTAAGATTCAACTGGTCCCTAATTTGGGTATCCATTGATTGTTCAAATATATATATATATATATTGGTACCTATGACCTTGTATTTTGATACACTCATACAATGGATTTTAATGTAGTGTTGGGTATTCCATGTGCTTTCTTTATTTATCCTCTTGTGGTTGGATGAATCTTCTCTCCTAAAAAAGGTGGAAAAGACTTGACATATAGTTCATCTACACACCATGTTGATCAATGTTGATTTGGATTTGGATACCCTATCTCACTTGGATTTGGTTGATATGATCTCTTTCACTTCTTTCTGCAACCTATTCACCATCTATTGTATTTATATTCCTCTTACATCTAATACATATCCCATTTTGGCTTTTGGGGATTCTAATATGGTTTATTTATACTCACACCGAAATGGGATTTTCTAAAATTTTTCTTATCATATACAGACTTCATAAAGGTCTATGTTGACTATATAGAATATTAGGGTAACCTAGTACTTTGTACAGTGTACGGTGGTCATAGATTATATATTAGAATAAACTATCTATGAGCATATTATTTTACATCTTTTAGGTTGGGAAATACTTCTGGTTGGGAATGTATTTTGACAGGCTACATTCCATTTTATTGTACCATAATGTTTTACTTTCTAGATGTTTTACATGAATAGAATTTTCCCAATAGTTTTTTATTATTTACATTTGTTCCCCATGAGTATCTACAATTATATGTTTATCTGTGGTCATATAGGTAATTTGGAATATAACTCCCCATGATAGTTGTGCCATCGGAACTAGTCTCCAACCCTTTTACAATATTGGTGGACAAGGGGCTATTTTTTCTTGGGAGTTTTTCTTATTTGGGTATTGACATATTGGTGTAAAATATGGGTTGATCCTTGGGATTCTGTTTGGATTCATCACATTAGATGGATATGTTTGGTATTATTGAAATAGTGACATTGTGTATCAAGAGAAACTGTTGGACCAAGGAATCTAGGTATGGTCTGAGTGGACATTGTATCCATTCACCATGACCTTGACTATATTCTTTTCAATTTGCCATACCATGAAATTGGTTATAGTGATCAATGGTAAATGCATCATATATGATATATTCATTGAATTTAATTCTTAAGTAAGCTAACTATTATTGTTATCTATATACTTTCATAGGAACATGTAATAACTTGATTAAATATCATCATTTCTCTATGATGACCACCATCTAGATAACAGTTCGAGATAGTTAAAATGATTTGATTAATGATAAGGACTTTGTTCTGGGTCCATCCTATGAGATTATTCCTCTAGGTGTGAAGGTAGAGTCACCACAACCAATTCTGATGTAGATCAACCCATCTGAACATAATGAGGATACATGTAGGCTTAGTTACATCAATGGGTTCCATCGGTAGGAGAATTGATAGACCATGTTATAATATATTCATAAACAATACATGATTATTTAGAGTTCATGATTTATTTCTTTTGTCTCATCCATACATCTGTATATATGGTGGTTGAACTTGTATCTTTCCTTTTCCATGATTTTGTGGTAAGGTTTACAGACCATACATGGTAATACTTTTAAATGATTCATAATGGATACTTCTGATCATATATGTTTGAGCATGGACTCCACAGAGAGATCTAGACGAGAATAGTAACCTAGTGAATTCTCAACTATTCTGAGGTATTTTAGAGGGAACATGTGATAAATATGTTCCAACTAGAGGGATAACAGGAAGATGGAGATGGTAGTGGGAACAAGAGGGATGGGATTTATAAAGTATCTAGACGATTTGGGATGTTAAAATTTGGATGCAGGATACCTCCCCATGATCAGAACCAGTCACGTGGTTATAGGTAGTTTTGAGGGTGAGGGAAGCACAGACAAGGTACATGATTATCTATTGAAGGGTGAAGTGACATAGTGTGAGTATGGATGACCAGATGTGTTTTGGAGATCATGAAGAGATCTATTGGACCACCATGACATAGGAAGAATTGTGATTAAGTATCTCCTAGGATTTTATACGGTAGTCCCAGGGGTGGAAAATCTGGCGTTATGGTAGGAGGATCTATGGGTGGTAAATGAAATTATCTGGTCCTTCCACTACCACCAACACCAGGCATCCAATGTCAAGCTGAGGGAGTTTGCAGTCGTCACTGCAGACAGTTATAGGCTTTGTTGATATATGACCCTGATTCACACAATATTATTATAGGTACAATCAATGCTTATTCTTCCTTGTAATTAGTACTAATAGAATCAGTCTCTAGTCATTTTATCACATATATACTCATTGGGAATGTGTTTGAGCTCTAAGTCAAGGGCTAGCACAGAATCTTCATCTTTCGGTTCCTATAGTTAATTCATTGTCTTTATCATTAATTTCTTGGTAGTTCAAGCTATCAAATTTTTAGGAACAATTCATGTGGGAACTATTTGAAATCACGATATAAATCTATGTCTTCATCTTCATTAGGTATTTCATATCCATTATCCAATCCTAGAATGATTTTCATCGTAGATGATTTAGAATCCAAGTGACTGATAGAATGATATTCTTGGTTGTGGTCCAAAGAGATTTAATAAATTGGTGAATGGAATGAGTGAGAAGGAGGATGAAGCCTATAACCCATCTAGTAGTTAGTATTTCACATGGTGTAGAACTATCATATGGTTTTCATTTTCTTTTTGTTTTGGATTATTACATAGTTGCGTTCTTCAATGATGTTATGGAAATACCTATGAGGCTCGATATGGATTTTAACATTGACTTACTTCCCGAGACTGCGCTGATATATTCTGTTGAATATATGATATCTCCAAACAAGATATTTGGTGTTTTTTCTATTTTGGTCCTTCTAGAGAAGGGTTTAATTATTCATAGTGTGACCCAATTGGCAGCACAAGTGTTGTTCATGAAAAATGTGGAAGGAAGCATATAGATTTGTATTGATTGTCATCACCTAAACCAAGACATGATAAAAACACTTGTACCCATTTATTGGGAATGATTAACTATTTGACTAGTAATGAGTAATATAATGGTTCTCAAAGATCGATCTCTGGTCTAGCTACCAGAAGTTGAGGGTTCATGATGTTGATATTCCAAAGATATAATTTTGTGGAATATCTTGACACTATGAGTTCCTAGTGATTTCATTTGGCTTGAATAATTCCCCCAATATGATTCTGGATTTAATAAACTTTTCATTCTTGTTTTATTTGGACCATTATTTGGTCATCTACATCGATGACATACTCATCAACTATGCATCAAAGGAAGATCATGAAGAGATGTTCAGGACGGTCCTAGATTTTAGTGACAAAACCAGATTTATGGGAATCTATTAAAGAGAATATTTTGAATTAAGGATGTTATAATACTGGGAATTAATTATCTGGACATGGGTTTTCTATGGAACTTGAAAAAATGGATGCAATTAGGGGCCACCATAATGTGTTTATTTGGTGTAGATATTTATTGGTATGTTGGGGAACTACATGAGTTTTTTGGGAGACTTATCTATAATTACAACCCCTTTGATTATCCTAGTGTGGAGGGGATGTTGTTTAAAATGATTAAACAATGCTAGAGGGACATCGAGTATTTTATAATTAGGAAAACAAGTTCTCATATGTTGATACTAATCAAGAAGGTAATGGAGTACAAAGTGTATTGTAATTCCACAGGAGCTAGGATTGGATACGTATTGATGTGGTTGTAAGAAGATATGAAATATTTATTGAGGTAGTTTACACCCCATGAGCATTTCTATGTGACTCATAATGTATAGATGTATGCAGTAGTCTTTGACACGAGGATTTGGATGTAATACCATTCAGCTGAGTTCATTGTGCATACATTGATAATTAGAGTATTTGGTATGCCTTGATGTACATAGACTTGAACATGAAACAATAGTTACAGATAGAGTTTCTATTGGAAAATTATTTCAACATAGTCTATATTTTTCGGATGGTCAACATTGTATTATATTCTATTAGAAAAAATTCCTATGCTTCCATGGTGTCAGATTCATCAAATTAGTTGGCCTCTATAGAGATAACCCTAATGGGAATGCTGGTAGAATTTCTATGTAGTCAATGGTGTTGACTCCTCTACTACATGAGCATGTTGGATATTAACCCCAATGATACATTGATTATGATGTCAATCGTGACTAGAAATCAATGGGGTCTCCCTGAATATATATTTTATAAGAGGTAATAACATCTACTTTTTTCAAGGATGTAGTGTTTTTCTAGTCATTATTCAGGGGGATGTGACATGAGAGTTCCACATTTCTCTCCATGACGTACATATACTAATGGGTATTTTTTAGAGTGACCTTATGTAGTAGTTTTTTGTGGTCTGTAATGACACTAAAAATAGATTTTTTTTTATATCTTGGTGCCTAACCTACTAGAATGTGTAGGATGAGCAGTATGTTCTGGTAGGTTTGTTACATTCCATTTGGTTCCCAGAATGTATGTGAGACATCATATCCAAGGACATTGTCAGAGGGAATCCATATACAGTTCAGGTTCTTGATTCCATCATGGTGATATTTAAGTAACTGTCGAAGTCAGAATACATCCTTTGTATTAGGGACTAGTGTTTGGTGGAGATCATGGTAATGTTTTATGTATTGGAGATCATTCTACTTCATGGTATTCCCTCAATGATTGTCTCCAATTGTGATGCATGGATTACATCACAATTGCTGGTAGGCTTGTAGGGGGAATTCAGGACCCAAATGAGGATATGTGCATCCATTAACTCTAATACTGAGGGGAATAATGAGCACACAATCATGGTGTTTGAGGGTATGATGAGGTCAAGAGTGTGGTACTACGCCTAGAGATGGGATGGTCTCTAAATATTCCTAGTGTAATCATTAAACAAAAAACCACAACACTATCAGCATCATGACACATTTTGAGGTATTTTATTGGAGATCCTGTTGGTAACCATTATGTGAAATAAAATATTGACAATAGATATTTTTTGTGTCCAAAGTTGGTACTGGTGATGACATAGAATGACCAAGTCATCCGCGAGTAGATGAGGATGGCTCAGAGAAGACATAAATCATACCTAGAATGCAATCATAGGACCTTGGTTATTGATCAGGAAGAACATATTATATTGAGTGTATCCCCACACAATGGATTGTGGAGGTTCATCTAGGGAGGAATTCAATACATGAGGTTCATTATTTCATTTGAGATCATGTAGAGGGTTGGTGAGATTGGTGACTTCACCACAATACACCAATAGCTCGAGTGGGAGAAAGACATATTACATGCGTCGTTGATGTTGAGATACCTTCAAGAACATACACATGCCATCGACTGGAGTGATGTTTACATTGAGGTTGAATAAAACATTGTGGAGCACTCTATGGAAATCAAGGATCGTTAGTAGGGAACCCTATGTGGATGGAATACCACCTGGATTACATCTTGTGACATCATGGGAATGTGTATGAGAGATCATGGGAGTGGCATAGAAAAGAAGGCCTCAATATCTCATGAATATTTAGTAATTATTTTCAATGAAAAAATTCATGAAAGGGCGATTGATTTATAGACCCATTTTTTCTTTGTAATAGTTTTACATATTGGTTCATATATTTATAAATCAATGAACTGAGACGGTGTGTTATTCAAAGGTCTGTTATCCACAAAATTAAATTTATTAAAATATTAAATATATTTAATATTGTTTATAAATATTTTATTATTAAAAAATGTATAGTTATATAATTTTATATTATTTAATAAAAATGATACAAAATTTGAGTATGAAACACATTTTTTGTCACACCTCGACCAGGTTTGATGTGCGACTTGCGCGCGACTTATAAAATTGTGTGTCAACACACAGTTTGACTTGGTAGGTGGTTGGGGTCGGGTGGCACGGTTCGAGCATAGCTCGCTCGACCATGCACTTGACGACACGCAAGCTATGTGGTTTCCCAACATCCTAAATGTGTAAATTAATTAATTAAAGGTCATGTGAAATAAAATGAAGTAAAATAAGAATTTAATTAAATTGTTTTTTATACAAGAATGTTTAATCATAAAATAATAATATTATTATAGTTTAAATAATATTATTAATAATAATAATGATTTGGTTATATTTATTAGTATTGTTATTATTGTTCTTATTATTATAAATTTGTTATTAATAATATTAATATTAATTTAGTTAAGTTAGTCATTTTATAAAAAAATTAAAATATTCAAAACTCAAACCCCTCCTATTTTTTTCCAATGTGGAACAAGACTATATTCTCTCCCACCCCACTTTCCCATTGCCTCGCATTGTCCCCCTCCTGTTTCGACCCCCCCTCCCTCTTCTGCATGACCTGCCTCCCACACCGATGCTATCCCACTCCGGCCGGACCTCCTCTCCTGTGCGGCGTTGTCCAACGACGCCCTTCCATGTCGATGCGACCCCATCCGTAGACACCCCGTTCTGATGTGTAGTTCTGGTCGAACCCCCTTGTTTGGTGCCTCCCTCACGAGATACAAGCTCCCCGACCGGACTCCTCTTCGGTGCATAAAACCTCTAGTATTTGTCCCTCCTCACAGTGCGTCTAGCCTCGCCTTTTCTCCAACTTGTAGGTATTAGCCCGTTTTTGTGATTCTTCATTGGGGTTTTCATTTTTGGTCGAATCCTAATGGATTTTGTTATGTTCGGTTAATTTTTCATGCATTCCAGTGGTGTGAAATTGGTCTCTTGGGACCCTTGGGTCCATGTTCCGGTGACCGACACCAAAGGAGGAGCGGTTCGGCTTGTCTCGGTTGGTCTCCGCTATCCAAGAATAGGCTTAAATCATTTTCTTCGCTTCACATGGTCTAAATTAGGTTACTTAATTGTATTAAGGTACATATTAATTATCTGGAGGTGTGTTGGTGTTTTTGGGATAGTTGAATTTGTTAAAAAAAACTTTTGAAGTTGTTTTTGTTTATGTCTATGTTTATTTTTTCCAATAGTGTTTGGTTAAATGTCCTTTGGAATTTAATATTGAAATTTGATGTTTTATGTGGTGTGAAATATTTTTCAAAAGTGTGTTGACATGAGTATATGATGAAAAAGATTTCTCTAAATGATATGGTTATGTTTTCCTATGTTCTTCATTAGGGTACTTCTTTGAATTTTTTTAGGGTTATGCATTGTGTGAAAAATGTCATTCGAAAGTCACTTGAGATGTGAATGCATTGATAGTGGGTTTTTACAAAGGGGATTCATAAACTGATTAAGGAATGGTTAATTCATTTGAAAAATGGTTTTTATGGTTATGAAAATTGAAAGCGGATTTGTTTATGGAAAATGGTGTTTTCTTAATATCATGGTTTCATAAATAGTTCATTTCATTCTAAATGAAGTCAGTTCCTTGTGCAGTTTCACAAAATGTTTTTAAAAGAACGTATAAGAAGGGTGAGGCCCATTTGGAATATGCTAAAGGAAAATGAGATTTCATATTATTGAAAATGGATTTTTTAGTGCATTTGGTAAATTTATTTGGGGTGTGCAAAACAGAAATTTCCGTTGGATATTTCTCACTTCAAAATTGGGATTATTAAGATCTTGTTTTCATGGACGGCCTCCGGGTTTCTAAATAATGTTATTTACTCTAGGTTAATTAATTAAAGATTGTGTGGCTTCTTGGTGGTTCACACACACACATAGGGAGGTACGTATGTGTATATGTATATATATATATATCTTCCTTTCACATATTCACTCATGGAGCAGGGAATATTTCCAATGGATTAATGGTATATTTGTATATGTATCAAAATCTATGTGTGTGCTAGTGTGAGCGTTTTTCGTCGAAAGCTTCATGAGTCGAAGCGTCTCGGCTTGGTCTGCCCCTTTCTTTGAGGTACGTCTCTCATGCATTTTTCTATAAATTTAAGAATCATTTATTTTTTTCTTTTCACACCTAGTTTTAATATTAATTATTAATATAGAACTGTTGGTAAACTTTTTTCCTTGAATTGGTGTGGTTTATTTCTTGTAGTGGGTTGAAATAAATGGTTTGATCGTGTTTTCACATTAATTTCCTGATGAAATAACCCTTTAAACTTTCTGAACATGTTTTAGATTTAAAATTCTTGTTTGGGTTTCTTAAATGGGTTTCGAATTATATTTTTAGTTTTCAATGTGCTGTGCGTGTGATTCTTAAGAAATTTATTGGCATGCAAAAAACATGTGAGGCCCGATAGGCACTTTTGTAAAACTAGTTATCTCATGAAAAATATCCATGGAACTGGTCCCATTTCTTTGGTTGAGTTATACGTTATGAGGGTATGCAGTGTAGGACTTCCCTATGATCAATGGTAGAAAAGTGAGGGACATATTCATTTGGGTGACTCGGGATGAGACCTGTCATGTAATATTATTATATATATTCATGATTGGATGCGCGGCTGGCATCAGGTGGCTCACCCACTTTTTAAATACTTGATACATGGGAACCTGGCATATTGAGAGAACATTCTGAGAATGATTGCTGCACTGGTATGTTACGGTACTGAACAGTGGCCCTTAGTAGGTGGATATATTGGGTTTTTTTCTATGGGATTTTCCCTCGGCCTTCATGAGAAAGGATGACCGAGTGTTTTGAGTGTTTTGATTTCATCATTTGTGCCATGTCAATGAGGATGAGGCCTCATGTATTGGTGCCTTCTAGATTATTCTCGATCTCCTGGGTTCACCTATTTCTACTTGGATTTTGTTGCTTGTAGTAGTGATTATGATGCTTATGTGTAGACCTACATTTCCCTTTTTGTGTGTTTTCTTTTCTGCTTTTTTGTATATTTTTTTCCTTGAAAGGTGGTAAAATGGTTTTTATTAGGTTTCTAAAAAGGGTTTTCAAATGAAAGGGTTTACTTCTATTTGTACAAATCAGAAAATATAAACAACACTTTCCCTTTGAAAATGCTAATGTCTCACTAAATGATTGGCATGGGTTTTGAGAAATGAATAAGGGAAATGACTTGTAATTTTCTTTTGAGTAACATGTAGAAAGAATTACTTTTATATATAGTATTTCAAACCTGAAATTGATGGATCTTTTATTTAAAGGAAATTAATATGGGAATAGATATTTTTGGTCATTCCAAGCGAGTGTTATTAATTAAGCCGATAGTTTTACAATTGTTTTTTAGCCTGGGTTGTTGCTCCTTACTTGGATTGAGTCACCATAGTGCGACGTGGGATTGAGGTAGGTGGTGACCTATAGGGTCACATGGAGGTATGTACGACTTTGTTTTCTCTCTTCTCCTAGTTTTTGTTTCCATTTTTAGTTTTTTTATTTATTTGTCTTTAATTTATGGGGAAAATCATTCCAACTTATTTACTTCTGATTCCTGACACTAGCTGACAGCCCATGGGGATTGGGAACGCCCCTCAGGCCATGTCGCGGGCCAACTCGTGTGACTTGTTCAGGGTCAACCCGGGTTGGTTCATGACATAATGCTATCATAGGGGCCCTTGTTATTTCGGATGTCTGGTAGATGGAGATTAGGACTATTGGGGAATAAGAGGTAGGTCGTGGGTCGGTGATTGATGAACACCACTCGTGACGAGACCTGATCTACCAGGTGTATTCCGGGTTTTGGTTGTTTTGTACTTTTTTTGGATTGAGAGAGGACAATAGAGGTGACTCGGTGTCACGCTATGACCCCACATGGGGTAGTGACCCCTGCGGAGCCTAGGTTCCCTATTCAAGGTTCTTTGGTGTTATGTCTTATGTGGGACGTGGCTCACTACCATGTCGCCAGGTTGGGAATAAAAACTAGTTCTTCATTATAGTTTCCATTAATGGTTGGGCTCTGAAATAATTTTTGTTTTTGGTTTTAGAGGGGTTTTTGAAATGAAGATGGTTTTTAATTGAAAGTGGTATTTCTCTAATGGTTTTAAAATGGTTAAAAAGGTTATTTCCTTCATGAGTTTTTTGAAATTAGTGAAGTGGTTTTTTAAAGAGTAAGTGTTTTGATCTGAAAAATTTTGGCTTGTGTTTAGATTTGGTAATGGAACGGAAAGTGAATCCCTTGGCATCCCCTATGATCATCCACATATGTGTGGGTAGACACGTGTAGTACAGATTGACACATATGTACTGGTGATTTGAATAGAAAGGGATGAAGGCTTACACGATGATTCAAAGGATGCCAGGGGTGGGATTTTGGAATTTAAGGCATGGCCTGTTTATTTTTTCTAAAATGAACTTGAATGAAAAAAATGATTTTTGGACACGGTTTTTCTTGAAAAGTGGGTTTCGGTATTTTGAAATGTAAATTTTACATGTGTTTGTATATTTTTGATTTATGATTGTTACCCTTGTCTTACAATGTTTATTTTGGTTCTGTTTAAGCTTATTCAGGATTCGGGGCCAGTTGTCTCAGTTCAAGGTGTTTCTTTTGATTGAGTTTGGATTGATTCTAGTTGTGATTTTTTTTTCATGTTCTGAATATGCCACCAGGAAGTGTCCTCAAAACTTGTTACTGAGTCATGCCCAATTCTAGTTTCTATAGAGTGTTTCTTGACTTTTGAAGCATTCGGGGTTTGATAGGGGCAAGGAAGTGGGTTGACGGGAGTAGAGCATGACTTCGGGTGGTTGGGAACTCTCGAGTTTATTAGAGTTTGTATTGTTTGGGGTTTAGTGAATAGTCCCGATTTGGACCAATGGGGGTGAATGTATCATCATACTTGGAGTTGGGATGATATGGGAGGTGTTAATGTCCGTCTCGATCCAATGGATCATACTTGAGGAGTTTGAGGAGAAAATAGGTGATAGATCGACCATACTTAACAAGGAAAGTGGTTGTTGAAGGCCTGTGTCGGCCACTTTAAGGAGTCGACGTCTGGATCGCATGTGCTTGGAAAATCCAGAGCCTCTCATCATTCGCAAGGGTTCCCCATTTTTCCAGTGGGGTGTATGAGATTAACTTTCTTCTAAAGAAATCCCTTTTCTCGGTGTCGACTTCTGGTTCATCAGACTACTTTCTAATGTGCCATCGGAGTTGTTGGTTCGAGCATCGTAATCCATCTTATCTCATCCTTCCGAAGTCCTGTTGTGGTGTGACCATTTGTGTCACTGGGAATGGTTCCGAAATAAGTGTCGTTAGAAGGGGTTCTGATCAGGGGATGTATGTGTCTGACTGTGAGGCATTAGATGCTTCAGCCATCAGAGCCCCAGCCTCAAGTCTCGCGGTGAATCTCGAGCACAGTCAGGGCATCAAAGTCATGTGAGACCTTCACATGGTTATTTATCTTTCGTCTAATAATATAGATATTATGGGTTTCCTTGTACTTGTTTTCTAGGAGTTGTAAGTTCATCTTTTGCAGTAATAGTGCGATAAAAATATTCTTTCGTGATCAAAGTTGTCGCATTCTTTTGAATGTGGCCTCTAGAGTCGTTTGTTTTTCTCAAAAGTGTATTTGGACTTTCTGTGGGTTGGTCTTGGTTTTATTAGTGATCATTTTGAGATGTGAGTGATGGTGGTTTTTGTCTTATGGTATGATATCCCACTACAGAAAAACGGAATATTTGCGACTGGTGATTTACGACGGGATCCCATCGCAAAAAACCGTTTGGGACGGAGCTCCATCGCAGATCGCCCATTGCTGAAAACCTTGCCGCAAATAGTTGTTTTTGCAGCTGTCCTGTCGCAAAAAGAGTATTTGTGACGGTATTTTTCCACCATCGCTAATTGGTTTTCATTTATATATAAAAACGGTATTTGCAACGGGCCGTCGCATATATATTAGTTGCAATGGGTTTCTGACCCGTCACAAATGTGAAATTTAATAAATATTTGCGACGTAGGTATTTACGACGGACCATCGCAGAAATAGTTTTTATGACGGGTATTCTTCCCGCCGCAAATGGGACAGTAAAAAAAATATTGATGGGACACCCCGTCGCAAATACTCCCGTCGCAAATACTAAAAATAATAATAAAAAAATAATTAATACAAATCGTATAATATTATACAAAAATAATAATAATATTAATTATATAAAAAAATTCAATTATTATAATATAAATAAAAAAATATTTAAAATATTAATATGAAATATTAATATAAAAAATAATAATATGAATATAAATAATATTATGTTATATAATAATACTAATATAAATAATATACAAAATTAATATATTATTATTATTAAATTATGTATATAATAATAATATTAATATTAATAATATAAAGAAATTATATTATTTTAGTATAAATAATAAAAAATATATATAATATAATTATGAAATATTAATATCAAAATATAATAATAATATGAATAAAAATAAAATAAAATTATATAATAATAATACAAATATTAAGAATATAAAAAATTAATAAAATATTATTATTATTAAAATAAACATACATATTCATGAAAAAACAATATTAATAATATTAATATTTAAAAAAATTATAAAATTATAAACTTCTCAATATTAACAATAAATATAAAATATTAAAAGTAATATTACTAAATTAAAAAGACATTAAAAATAATACTAATAAGTAATAAAATATTAAAAACAAATAAAAACAAATTAGATCATGCAATATTCCTACCAACATGAAAGAGGAATTGTAAATAGTTAATATGACAATAAACTACGAACTCAAATGTTTATTACATGTAAAAATATCACTAGGGGTGGATAATATGGAGGACCTGGAAAAGGTGGTGGAGAAAACTTCATCCCTAAACTCTGTGTCAGACGACGCATATAATCCATCTGCTCATGATGTTGCTCCTCATATCGATGCCTCTCCTCATCCTGCTGCTGACGCATTTGCTCCTACCATCGACACATCTCCTCATTGTGCTGCTGATGCATCAACTCCTGCCCCTAACGCAAATCCTTTATAAGTTGACTCTGAGAACGCAACTGTTCCTGATACTGTGCGGCCGAAGATGATGTCTCTCCACGAGCTCCTCTCGATCCAGACGCTGACATCGCAGCAGTACCATAATAAGATGCAGGAGTCAAATGAGAGCTGATACCAACTACTCAGCCCTATTCGAAGCCATACTGGGTCACCTGCATCCATGTCGTCTCATCAAAATGGTGGGCACTAGTATGATCACCCGTCTCATCTTGACTCTCAGCCTTTTTCTGAGAGGTCGCGGTCTCATACGACTACTTAAGATTCAATTAGAAATTAAAATAATGAAATCATTATATGCATTTAATTTTAAAACTGAAATAAAATAATACTAACCACAATCTGACCATAGCGGTCACCTCTAATCTCTCTAGTAGCCGGATCACTATACATCCTCTGATAAACGTCGTACGTCGTAATACCAGGCTGCTCAGCTTCCTATATGAATATAAAATAAACTGTTTATATTTAAAGTTGTATAAAATATTTAAAAAAAATTACTTACCAGACGCTCTCTATGCGCACTGAATGTACGACTATCGGCTTGATGCGTCACCTCTTGTCCCCCCCGATTCTGTCGACCCAATGAAGATCTCCTCTGAAACCCACCACCCAACCAGTGTGCATATAATCCATCCCAAAATTGAGTTGAAATGTACTCTGGTCGGTGGGCTCTATAGGACTCATCAAATTTTGTCACTCTGGCTTTCCTCACAGCCGCCTTTCTCAAATTATGCAAAAACTGACGGAAACGATCACGCATAGACACCACCCATGCCGCGTGGATAGTGGCATGCATGCTATCGTCGATGGGATACCATAAACCGTAATATAAAGTTATTAATGAATTAAATTTCAAAATAAATAATATTTAATTGCGTACCAGCCAATGATCAAACCTGGCGGCCTGCACATCAGTGAGAATCTGATCCCATGAGAGCAAGGACTGAGAAAAATAAGTGCACAAGATAGCGCTCCCATGTCCAACCGCTATATGCTTAAAACTTTTGAAAAATATAATATAATAAAACAATTAGAATATAAATAAATTATAATAAAAGGTAACTAAAATACATAGGTTACCATACCACCGCATGTGTGCATCGAATCCAAGAGGTGGACGTCACTCCAAGATAGGATCTGGAATCATCAGTGTGGAAAGACCACGCCCCCTCTGAGTGCTCCCTGTAGTGCCAATAGCCTGAGGGCCAGATGAATCATGAACCCCATCACCCATAGGTAGATCAGCCTCCAGCAACTGAAAATACGTTTCTGAGTCCATCTGAAACATGAAATTATTGTTATTAGCAAACAGTTGGAAATAACTTTTATGTATAGATATATATTTGTTATGATTCTAACCAGAATTTTACTGTGTCAATGTTCAACTTCATCATCATCTTCATAGTTGTCAATGTCAATGTCTTCATCTTCCTCATCAACATCATCAATTTCCATATTAGTTTCACTTTCATCATCTCTTGTCATTTCAAATTCAGTTGTAACATCATTGACAACATCATCACCATCGACCCTTAACTATGGGTTGTCATCATCGATATTCACGTCTCTTTGTGAAAACAATGTGTTTTGAGGAGTGTCCTGAAAAATTTCATTTCCTTTCACTTCAGTGGAACCACATTTAGTTTGAGTAAACTCATTTTATCAAGATTTAACTTTTATTGTACTCCTCCAATCATACAACTCTTTTGCAGTAGCATAGTATTTTGCATAATAAATTTGATGTGCATGATGAGCCAATAAAAATGGTTCATTTACTGCTAGAAGACTTTTATGTTTAATATCAACAATTCCATGATTCGGATGGATACGCAAGCCTCTCTCAGTATCCAGCCATCGGCATATAAACATTGTTACATAATTCTGTCCCAAAAAACATAGTTCAATAATTTCTTCAAGCATCTCGTAAATGTCAACTTCAATATCTCTATGATGTGATCTCTTCAAAAAAACACCACTATTAATTGTTTTCCTTGATTCCTCATATCCACGTGTATGAAAGCGATAACCATTCACCAAATATGCATTATAATATTTAACCATTTTGGATGGTGGGATACTAAATATACGTAATCGACTATCAATCTTATCAGCATGTACATATACCTGAAAATTTGTAAAGCCTTTATCAATATTACAAGTAATAAATTGATTTTATATGTAAAACCAAAAAAGAATGTACGTTACCAGTTTTTTAAACCAGTAGGAAATTTTTTTTTTCCGACGTTCTTCTAAGACAGCTGCTGTAATTTGTGGAAATTTTTTCTTGATATGATCATCATATAACCTACACATACAATATTATTAATTTACTGTAACAAAATATATAGAATAAGGGATAAGAGCACTCACTTTACAATTTTTGACATTTCTTCACAGTTGAGTAGAACATATGTATGAGCTCTATGATGTTCATCATCTGAAATCCATCTATCATGAACTCCACCAAAGCGAAGATCGAGATGATTGACAACTGATAATTGATTGTTAATATCATCATCAACATTCTCTCATTTCGGACCATGCAGATATTTTTTGAGGGATATTCAGATTCAAAATAATGAATGCAGAATAAAGCAATTTCCTCTTTCAAATAAGCTTCAACAATTGAGCCTTCAACTGATTCTTTGTTACGTACATTTTTCTTCTATTTCTGCATGCATCTCTCAAATGGGTACATCCATTGAAACTAAACCAGACCACCACATTTTTCTTCATGTGGAAATTGTAATGTCAAATGTTCCATTGATTCAATGAAAGCCGACAGAATGATTTTTTCCACTTTGCATATAATTACCCCAATAGCTTCTTCTAGTTTGCTTAGTGTGTCATAGTCTGTTGTCTCCACACACATGTCTTGGAAAAAATATGATATATCTGTTATCGAATCCCAAATAATAGAATTCAGAAAACATCTTAATCCAATAGGCATAAGTCTTTCCATTATAACATGACTGTCATGACTTTTTAATCCAGTAATATGACCATTTTTAACACATCTGCCCAAGATGGAAGCATAGACATCTGAAGTCTCAAATCTACAATCCACTGAAAAAATAATAAGTGACTCTCTTTGGTCAGTGTATAAGATTCTTTCGACTTCATTAATCTCTGTGAACTGACATTTTCAAACAATTCATGTTCTGGTCGCCTGCAAATTTGGGCAAGATCTAATTGTGTCATTACATTATCTTTGGTTTTAATCAGTATATCCAAAACTGTATGAAATAAATTATCAAAAAAATTCTTCTCAATATGCATGACATCCAACATTTGGCAGACCAACAAAACAGACCAATATGGAAAATTCCAAAAAATGCATTGTTTTGTCCAATTGTGTTCTTTCCCAAAGCCATGAATTTTTGGTTGGTTTATTGTCGGTCCAAAAGTAATGGAAGGTAATGAAAATACAACTGGTTGAAACTCTATACCTGAGATCATTTTTGGAGGATCACCTCTTTCAATTCTGCGTTTTCTGAAATGAGATTTATTCCTCCGAAAAGGATAATCGATTGGAATAAAACTGGGATGACAGTCAAAATAGCAAGGTTTTTTTCCATTCACGAGAATAAATGATTTTTTGTCACCCATATAGCGAGGCCATGATTTTGGACCATGTGTACTCCATCCAGATAACTTTCCATATGTCAGGAAGTCACTAATTGTCCGCATCAAATCATCTTTCATTGCAAAATTCTGTTTTGCAGCAGCATCACATGTACCAACACCATGACTAAACAATAATTTTAACTCATCAATCAATGGTTTCAAATAAACATAAATATTCTTTTTCGGATGTCCTGGGATTAATAATGTCATTAAGATATGAGGATATTTCATCAACATCCAAGGAGTTAAATTGTACGGAGTTATAAAGACAGAAAAATAGTTATAATGACTACCAAAATATCCAAATGGACTAAAACCGTCAGTAGAAAGACCCAATCACACATTCTGGGATTCTAAAGAAAAAGATGGATGCACTTATCAAAATGTTTCCATGAATCACCATCATAAGGATTAATAAATCTTTTACCATTTGAAATATTGGTTTTGTGCCATGACATCATTGTCGATGTGTTCGGAGACATAAATAAACACTGCATCCTGGGTGTATGCAGGAAATATATCAACTGTTTTACAGGAATCAATCTAGACTTCCCTGATTGAGCTTCTTTATACCTAGATTGTCCACATGTGGGACAACTATCCAACGACTCATTTTCACCAGAATATAAGATGCAATCGTTTGAACATGCATGGATCTTATGATAACTAATGCCCAGATTACGAACCAGTATCTTGCTCTCATAATAATTACCAGGCAGCACATTTCCTTCAGGTAATAGTGATTTAAGCAAAGAAAATATTTGATCAAAATAGTTATTCGAAATTCCATTATCTGATTTAATAGCCATAAATTTTGCAACTGCTTCTAATTTTCTTATCTTGCAACCATGATATAATGAATCCTTAGCATACCTGAACAACTCAGCAAATTCAGATGGTGCCAACTCGTGAGGTAAATCACCATCATCCTCGATTTCAGTTTTTTGAACGGATGTCCCTGCAACATCATGTACAAAATTCTGAAACTGTGATGGATCCGAAATCAAATTATTAGTATCTTATCTGGAACTGCGTTCACCGTGTTGATACCAAAAAATATAATTTTATTGAAAACCATAATGCCTGAGATGTTTCCCAATGATGTCAAATTTCTCAAATGTTCTCAGAGAACATTTTTTACAAGGACAGTTAATTGTCCCTTCTAAAACAAATTCCGGGTTTGATGATGCAAATGATAAGAATGATTTAACACTATCAACATATAAATGATTTAAACTAGAACCGTTCGGATTTCAGCGCTGATTTATCCAAGCGTAATCATCTAATAATTATTGATGTCGATTTTTTTTCATATTCATATATATGTTTCTACAAAATTTAAAACCATTACTATTGTTAAATAATTTTATATAATAAAAACAATATCCTAAAAATAATAGATACATAATTACAGTTATTTCTTAGTAATTACCAATAATTATAGGTGACACAGTTAGATTGTAATCATCCCCACTAATTATTATTTATTTAGAAATACATATCAATACTTGGAAAAATGAAATATGCTTAAATAATGAAATAAAATTTCGTAATCATCATTATGGAAATTATATTACTAATTATTCTTATTTGTTTCCAGTGGATTAGCGGCATCTCTTTTGCGTGAGGACTCATCTCCTTGCAAGGAGATGAGTCGTCAGGGAAAAGAGGCTCTTTTGTCCGATGACTCATCTCTTTTTAACTTTCTCCTGAATGAAATAAGTATAAAAATCTTGCTCTGACATATGTTAGAGCATATTTTTCATACTTATTTCAATGGGATAAAGTAGAAAAGATATGAGACGTTGAACAAATATTAGCCGCCAATCTGCTGGTAATTGTGCCAAATTATAACCATGTACTTGAATTTATTTGATTTTTGATTAATTATTACTAATTATTACTAATTATTACAAATTCCAGTATTTCCAATAGATTTTTCTCTATTCTTATCATGTTCAAATCATAATGGGTTGTAAATTTTCAGGTCATGCCCAATAAAATGTTTGCGTCATCCATGTCCAATGTAAACTCTATAATTGTCCTTACATGGTTGATCACCTCGCAAGTAGTGTTGCAATAGGATGACACAAGTAATGTCATTCTCATCTTTAAGAATCATTTTCCATGACCATTTACATAGATCATTCTTCCATGAAAAATTAGGAGAACTTCAGTATCATTCCCTTAATTTTTCAAGAAATAATGGTCTATGTAAAAAGTCAAGTGATATGATTCTTATAGATGAAAAAGACATGAATTGGGTTGTCTTATTGCAATTCTACTTGATAGGTGATCAATCAACCAAGAACAATTATAGAGTTTACATTGGACACGGTTGATGCAAACTTTTTATTGGGCATAACCTGATGATTTGTGACTCTTTGAGATTTGAACATGTAAAGAATAGAGAAAATGTTGCAAATATTGATAATAGTAATATTTTATAAATTTTTTATAAATTTAATAATATTAATAATTTTTTATAAATATTAAACATATAATAATAAAATATATATATTATTAGTATTATTTAATTATTATTATTAGAGTAATATAATATTTTATATTATGTTACTATTTATGTTACTAATTATATTACTAATTATGTTACTAATTAGTAATTCAAAGATATGCATATAGGTCGGGTGGTTAATCAATCATTTAATAGAAAAACAAGCGTGATTGACAACTCATCCACCTCAATTTTCTTTTCATTTGTGTGTTGAGGTTGACAGGAAACTTCTCCCTCCACATGTAATATTTTCTTTCACTCTCAAAATTATAAACCTCCTCACCTCTATGCTGGTGAGGAGGTTGATTATTTTTACAGTAAAAGCAAATATTACATGTGGAGGCAGAAGTTTCCTATCAAGCCTCAATACACAAATGAAACGAAAATTGAGGTAGATGAGCGGTCAATCATGCTTGCTAATTTTCCTAATTCTTTTTAGTTGTTTCATAATTCTTTCTAATTGTTTTATAATTATTTTAAATTGTTTCCTAATTATTTTTAATTATTTCTTAATTATTTTTAATTTTTTCCTAATTATTTTTAATTGTTTCCTAATTATTTTTAATTGTTTTCTAATTATTTTTAATTTTTTCCTAATTATTTTTAATTGTTTCTTAATTATTTTTAATTGTTTCCTAATTATTTTTTATTATTTTCCTAATTATTTTTAATTGTTTCCTAATTATTTTAATCGTTTCCTAATTATTTTATTTTTAATTTTTTCCTAATTATTTTATTTTTAATTGTTTCCTAATTATATTATTTTTAATTGTTTTCTAATTATTATATTTTTAATTTTTTCCTAATTATTTTATTTTCAATTGTTTTCTAATTATTTTATTTTAAATTATTTTCTAATTATTTTACTTTTAATAGTTTAATAATTATTTTTAATTGTTTCCTAATTATTTTTAATTGTTTCCTAATTATTTTTAATTGTTTCATAATTATTTTTAATTGTTTCCTAATTATTTTAAATTGTTTCATTATTATATGTAAATGTTTTTTCTAATTATTTTTAATTATTTTTTGATTATTATTAATTGTTTCCTAATTATTTTTAATTATTTCCTAATTATTTTTAATTCTTTCCAAAATATTTTATATTGTTTCCTAATTATTTTAATTTTTTCCTATTTTTTTTAATTTATTCCTATTTATTTTAATTATTTTAATTATTTCAAATCATTTAAATCTAATTATTTCCTTATTATTTGATAATTATTTTAATTAAATCTAATTAAATCTAATTATTTCTGAATGATTTGATAATTATATAATTTTTTCTAATTAAATATAACGATTTCTAATTGTTTCTAATTAAATATATTTATTTCTAATTTTTACCAAAACATTCTCTCGGAGTGTCGAACCAAGAGTGCAGTAAGGTCTATTGTCGTGTACTAGGTTACCCCGAGTCAAGCTCGAAACACCTTGTTAGAGTTTTCACTCATAGGTATATCTTTGCCAGATCCACCTCTACTTGTTCGTATCCAGAAAAGGATTATTTGGTATTACCGCTTAATCGAATTATACTATATAGCTACTAAACATTCTATTAAAAAAATTAAAATTAACAATAAAAAATAAAATTAACAATTAAAAATAATTTAACAATTAAAAATAATTTAAAAAATTAATAAATACCTTCGATATTTCGAAGCAATTTGCACCTCCTAACTCCTTCTATCCTCTTCTCATAAGAAAAAATTAAAACGAAAGAAATTTTCTACTTAGAACTGGAAGATAAAGAGAGAGAGGAAGAGAGATATGAATGATTTGAAAAAATTGGTGGGGGTATATATAGGTTAGATTATTTGCAACGGTCTTATTTGCGACGGGTCTCATCGCAAATACCTTCGACCGCATTAATTACGGGCAGTGGTTAAAAGGGTTTTTGCGATAGGCCCCTTGCAAATAGCTGCCTGCCGACATACTATTTGCGACGAGCGGATATCCCTATCGAAAATTCCTATTTACCGCCATTGGTATTGGTGACCGGCCCATTCGCAAATACCTTTGCCTGTGTTAATTACGGGCGGCGGTTAAAAGAGAATTTGCGACGGGACCCTCGCAAATAGCTTCCTGCGGACATACCATTAGTGACGGGTGGATATTCCCGTCGGAAAATCTTATTTACTGCCACCGATATTGGTGACGAGACCCGTCACAAATAACACCTTCTGAATATTTTTTTGTGATGGGAAAATTACCCGTTTCAAATAGTATTAACCACCACCGAGTAGTTGCAACGGGTAGAAGGCGACTATCACAAATAGGGTTCCCGCGTTTTGGCGCACAAACCGCGCCATATCTGTTACGCCGTGTCATGTATTACCGTCAGAAATAGTTGTCCATTTGTGATGAGAATATATTCCCATCGCAAATACGCTTTTCGTCGGAGTTTTTGCGACGGGAATAAAGCCTGTCGTAAATACCTCATTGCAATAATCAGTTTTTCTTATAGTGTCCAGGTTCTAGTTGATGCATTGTCTTGCAAATACTAGGGGAGTTGGATTTGTTGGGAGTTTTAAATCGGTTTGGGGAATTCTTAGTTCCAGCGGTGTTGTTATAGGGAGTTCATTGTTTTGGTGCCCTGATATGCCGGGTGCCGGGTGGCCTGGTAGTGGTGTTCCGTTTAAGTCTCAGTGGTCCTGCTCATCTCAATTGGAGAATTAGGTATGTTCGGGTTGGGAGTTCCCACGTTAGCGCCTCCTCAGGTTGGAGTGCATGGGTTTTAATGTTTCGGTGATAGTCATGTTCTTGTGGTGGGGAGTACCCTCTCGCATTCTCCCCTCATTTTATGTCATGGTTTTTTCATGACATGTCGGGTGTGACTTGTGGTGTAAATCGTCAACCCGAGGATCTTGACATTCCTTTTTGGCTCTGTTCAGGCATGAACACAAGATTTGGATATATTTTAACTTTGTGACATTCTTAGGGCATAATGTGTCTGTGGTGGGGAGAATTGTCACATTCGGACCAGGTTTTATGTGTGACTTGCGCATCACTTATAAAATTGTGCATCAACACGCAGTTTGACTTGGTAGTTGGTTAGTTTCGGGTGGCACGGATCGAGCATAGCCCGCTCGACCACACACATGATGGTACGTGAGCCGTGTGGTTGCCCGACATACGAAATAAGTAAATTAATTAATTAAAGGTCAAGTGAAATTAAATGAGGTTAAATAAGAATTTAGTAAAATATATTTTTATAAAGAATGTTTAAGCATAAAATAATAATATTATTATAGTTTTAATAATAATAATAATAATAATATTTCTTCAGTTATTTTTATTAGTATTGTTCTTATTGTTCTTATTATTATCAATTTTTTATTAATAATATTATTATTAATTTAGTTATGTTAGTAGGTTTAAAATAAATTAAATTAAATTAATCGAAACCCTACCCCCCCCCCCATTTTTTCAGTGTGGCATGGCACTATCTTCTCTCCCCCCTTAGTTTTATGCTTGCCTCACATGTTCCCCCTCTTGGTTCGACCCCACCCCCTCCTCTGCACGACCTGCGTCCTACGCCGACACCACCCCACTCCGGATGGACCTCCTCTTCGGTGCGACCTCGTCTGACGTCTCCCTTCCCTACCGATGCGACCCCATCCGACGAAACCTCTTTCTGACACGTAGCTCCGGTCGAACCCCCTTTTTTGGTTCCTCCCGCACTAGAAACAACCTCCCCATCCAGACTCCTCTTCGTCACACAACACCTCAAGCAGTCGTCCCTCCTCCAGTGCGGTTGGCCTCCCCTTTTTTCCCACCTATAGGTATTGTACAGTTTTTGTGGTTCTTCATTGGGTTTTTATTTTTTTCCGAATCCTAATGGATTTAATTATGTTTGTTTCCTTTTTCATTTGTTCTAGGGTTGTGCGATTGGTCTCTTGGGACCCTTGGGTTTGTGTTCTGGAAACCTCTGCTGAAGGCGGAGAGGTTCGGCTTGTCTCAGTTGGTCGCCACTATCCGAGGTGATGTTTAAATCCTCTTTCTTCGTTTCACACAAACTAAATTTGGTTCCTTAATTTATTTAAGGTACATATTAATTACCTATTGGTGTTTTGGTGTTTTTGTGATAGTTTAATTTGCTAAAAATGACTTTTCAAGATGTTTTTGTTAATGTCTATGTTTGGTTTTTCCAATTGTGTTTGGTTAAATGTCCATTGGATTTTAACAGTGAAATTAGATTTTCTATGTGGTGTGAAATATTTTTTGAAATTTTCTTGACATGATTATATGATGAAAAAGATTTCACTAAATGATATGGTTATGTTTTCATGGGTGCATCATTAGGGTACTTCATGTAATTGTTTTTAGGGTTATTCATAGTGTGCAAAAGGTCTTTACAAAGGCACTTGATATGTGAATTCATTGATAGTGGTTTTTTACCAAGGGGTTTCATAAAATGACTAAGGAATGGTAAATGCATTTGAAAAATGGTTTTGGTGGATGTGAAAATTGAAAGCGGCTTTGTTTATGGAAAATAATGTTTTCTTTATATCATGGTTTCTTAAATAGTTCATTAGGTTCTAAATGATGTCAGTTCCTTGTGCAATTTCTAAAAATGGTTTAAAAAGGATGTATAAGAAGGGTGAGGCCCGTTTGGAAAATGGATAATGAAAATGAGATTTCATAATATTGAAAATGGCTTTTGATGTGATTTTGGTAAATGTATTTGGGGTGTGAAAATCATAAAGGTCTATTTGAAATTGAAAAATTTAAAATAGTGTTTCTTTTGATCTTGTTTTCATTGACGACCTGAGGGTTTATTAATAAAGTTGGTTCCTCTAGGTAAATTAATTAATGCTTGGATGGCTTCTTGGTGGTGCGTGCACCAACATACACAGGTACGTATGTGTATATGTATATATATTTATATATATATTCCTTCCACATATTCCCTCATGGTGTGAGGAATATTTACAATAGATTAATGGTATATATGTATATGTATAAGAATGTATGTGTGTGCTAGTTTGAGCGTTTTCGTCGATTGCTTCTGGAGTCGAAGCGTCTCGGCATGGTCCGCCTCTTTCTCTGAGGTAGGTCTCCCTATGAATTTTCCTTTAAATTTATGAATCATGTATTTCCTGCTTTTCTCACCTAGTTCTAATATTAATTATTGATGTAGAACTGTTGGTAAAAATTCTGCCCTGAATTGGAGTGGTTTGTTTCATATAGTGGGTTGAAATAAATCGTTTGATCATGTTTTCAAATTCATTGCCTAATGAAATGACCCTTTGAACTTTTTGAACATGTTTTAGATTTAAAATTCTTTTTTGGGTTTCATAAATGGGTTTCGAACTGTATTTCTGGTTTACAATGTGGTGTGTGTGTGATTATTAAGAAATGGTTTGGCATGCAAAAATCATGTGAGGCCCGGTTGACACTTTTTTAAAACTAGTTATCTAATGAAAACTCTCCTTAGATGTGGTCCCTTTTCTTTGGTTATGTTATATGTTATGGGGGTCTGCTGTGTAGGACTTCCCTATGATCAATGTTAGAAAAGAGAGGGACATATTCTTTGGGGTGACTCGGGGGGAGACCTATCTTGCAATATTATTATATATATTCCTGATTGGATACTCGGCTAACATCGGTTGGCTCACCCCTTTTTAAATACTTGAGACATGGGAACCTCACATATTGAGTAAATAGTCTGAGAATGATTGATGCACTGGTAGGTTATGGTACTGACTAGTGGCCCATAGTAGGGGGATATATTGGGTTTATTTCTATGGGATTTTCCCTTGGCCCACCTGAGAAAGGATGGCCAAGCATTTTGAGCGTTTGGATTTCATCATGTGTGACATGTCAACGAGGATGAGTTCTCATGTATTAGTGTCTTATAAACTATTCTCGATCTCCTGGGTTCTCCTATGACTACTCAGATTTGGTTTCTTTCAGTAGTGATTATGATGCTTATGTGTAAACCTACTTTTCCCTTGCTGTGTGTTTTCTTCTGTGCATTTTTTTATATTTTTTTCCATGGAATGTGGTAAACTGGTTTTGATTAGGTTTTAAAAAATGGTTTTCAAATGAAGGGGTTTACTCCTCTTTGTACAAATCGCAAAATAAAAACAACACATTCAATTTTAAAATGCTAATGTCTCACTAAAATATTGATTTGGGTTTTGTGAAATGAATAAGGTAAATGACTCATACTTTTCTTCAGAGTAACATGTAGAAAGCCATACTTTTATATATTTTATTTCAAACTTGAAATTGATTGATATTTTATTTAAAGGAAATGCATATGGGAATAGATTGTTTGGGAATGTCTAATGAGTGTTATTACCAACATCTATAGTTTTACCTTTGTTTTTTTATCCTTGGTTGTTGCGCATTGCTAGGATTCAGTCACCATAGCGCGATGTGGGTTTGAGGTTGTTGGTGACCCATAGGGTCACATGGAGGTATGTGCGACTTTTTTTATCATTGATCCTTGTTTTTGTTTTCATTTTTTTGTTTTTGTTTATTTATTTGTCTTTCATTTATGGGCCAGATCGTTCCCACTTATTTATTATTGATGTCCAACACAAGTTGCCAGCCTGTGGGGATCAGGAACGCCCCTCGAGCCATGTTGGGGGCCAACACTGGTAACCTGTTCAGGGTTGACCAGGGTTGGTTCATGAAAAAATGGTATCAGAGGTTCCCTTGTTATTTGGGATGTCCAGTAGATGGAGATTGGGAATTTCAGGGCTTAGGACGAAGGTTTCAGGTCGGTGTTTGATCACCACCGCTTGTGACGAGACCTGAGATACTAGGGGTAGACTGGGTTTTGGGTCTTTTGTCCTTGTTTTAGATTGAGATATGAAAATAGAGGTGACTCGGTGTCACGTGGTGACCCCACATGGAGTAGTGACCCATGAGGACCCTAGGTGCCCGGTTCAAGGTTCTTTGGTGTTATGTCTTACATGGGGCGTGGCTCACTACCATGTCACCAGGTTGGGCATAAGCAATAGTTCCTCATTTCGGTTGTCCATTGATGGTTGTGCTCTATCTTATTTTTGGTTGGTTTTAGAGGGTTCTTGGAAATGAAGGTGGTTTTGAATTGAAAGTATTCTTTCTATAATGGTTTCAAAATGGGTAAAAGGAGATTTCATTCAAGTTGTTTCAAAATTGGTAAAGTGTGTTTTTAAAGAGTAATTGTTTTGATCTGAAAAATTTTGTCTTTTTATTGGATTTAGTAATGGAACGGAAAGTGAAACCCTTGGAATCCATTAGTATTATCCGCATATGTGTGGGTAGACATGTGAAGTGCACATTGACGCATATGTACGAGTGATTTGAATGGAAAATGATGAAGGCTTATATGGCGGTTCATAGGATGCCAGGGGTGGGGGAATTTAAGGCTTGGTCTATTTTTTTTTCTAAAATGGACTTGAATTAAATAATATTAATTTCGGGACATGGTTTATCTTGAAAATTGGGTTTTGGTATTTTGAAAAGTAAATTATAAATATGTTTGTATATGTTTGATTTATAAGTGTTACCCTTGGATTGCAGTGTATCTTTTGGTTGTGTTTAAGCTTGTTCGGGATTCCGGGCCAATTGTCTCAGTCAGAGGAGTTTCTTTTGATTGAATTTTTCTTGATGCCAGTTGTGATTTTGTTTTTCACGTTATGAATATGCCACCCTGAAATTTCCTCAAAACTTGTTAAAGAGTCGTGCCCATTTCTGGTTTCTTTCTACTGTTTCTTCTCTTTCGAGGCATTATGGGTTCGTTAGGGGAAGTGAAGTGTGTTGTGCAGACTAGAGCATGTCTTCGGCTGGTTGTGAAATCCCGAGTTTGATAGAGTTTGTATTGTCTTGGGATTGGTGAATGGTCCAGCATTGGACCAATGGTGGGTGGATGCCACATCATACATGGAGTTGGGATGATGTGGTAGGTGTTAAAGTCAGTCTCTATCCCATGGATCATACCTGAGGATTTGAAGGCAAAAGAAGTGAGATCATGTCCGTAGGTAACAAGGACAATGGTTGTTGAAGGCCTGCGTCCACCAATTTAAGGAGTCGGCGTCTGGATCGCAAGTTATTGGAAAATCTGATTCCTCTCATCATTCATAAGGGTTCCCCATTTTGAAAGCGGGGTGTACAAGATGAACCTACTTCTGATGAAATCCATTTTTGTTGGTGTTGACTCCTGGTTCATCAGACTACTTTCTAATGTCCCATTGTTGTTGCTGGTTCGATCATTTTAATCCATCTTGTCTCATACCTCCAAAGTCCTTCTATGGTGTGACCGTTCGTGTCACTGGGAAATGATCCGAAATAAGTGTCGTTCGAAGGAGTTCTGAACGGGGGATGTTCGTGTCTGATTGTGAGGCATAACATGCTTCATCCATCAGAGCCCTGGCCTCAGGTCTCGGGGTGAATCTCGCGCATAGTCAGGGCGTCAGAGGCATGTGAGACCTTCACTTGGTTCCTTATCTTTCGTCTTGGAATATAGATATTCGGGCTTTCCTTGTCCTTGTTTTCCAGTAGTTGTAAATTCATCATTTGTGGTAATAGTGAAATAAACGTATTCTTTCATGATAATAGTAGTTGATTCTTTTGAATGTGGCCTCTAGAGTCGTTTGTTTTTCTTAAAAGTGTATTTCGACCTTGTGTGGGGTGGTCCTGGTTTTATTAGTGATCATTTTGAGATGAGAGTGTTGGGGGTTTTTGTCTTATTCCATGAGTTTAAGGTTTTAGTGGAATCATTTTCCTTCTCGTACAAGGGGAGTTGGATGTGTTTGGAGTTTTAAATCAGTTTGGGGAATTCTTAGTTCTAGTGGTGTTGTTATAGGGAGTTCATTGTTTTGGTGCCCCGATATGCCGGGTGTCCTCGTAGTGGTGTTCTGTTTAAGTCCCAGTTGTCCTGCTCAACTCAAGTGAAGAATTCGGTATGTTTGGGTTGGGAGTTCCTGAATTAGCCACTCCTCGGGTTGGAGTGCGTGGCTTTTAATGTTTTGGTGTTATTCGAGTTCTTGTGGTGGGGAGAACCCTCTCATGTTCTCCCCTCATTTTATGTCATGGTTTCTCCATGACTGGTACGGTGTGACTTGTGGAGCGAATCTTCAACCTGAGGCTCTTGAATTTCTTTTTTTGGCTCTTTTTGGGAACAAACTCAAGATTTGGATATCTTTTGACATTGTGACTTTTTGGGGGAAGAAAGTGTCTGTGGTGGGGAGAATCGTCACACCCCGACCGGGTTTGATGTGTGAATTTCACGTGACTTATAAAATTGTGCATCAACACGTAGTTTGACTATGTATGTGGTTAGTGTCGGGTGGCACTATTCAAGCGCAGCTCGCTGGACCATGTACTTGACAGCATGTGAGTCGTGTGGTTTCCCGACATCCAAAATAAGTAAATTAATTAATTAAAGGTCAAGCGAAATGAAATGAAGTAAAATAATAATTAAATAATATATAGTATTAGAAAATAAGCATAAAATAATAATAATATAATAGTTTTAATAATAATAATAATAATAATAATAATATTTATTTGGTTATTTTTATTAGTAGTGTTATTGTTGTTCTTATTATTATCAATTTTTTAATAGTTTTATTATTATTAATTTAGTTAGGTTAGTAGCTTAAAAAAATTAAATTAATTTAATCGAAACCCTTACCCCCCTCGTTTTTTATAGTGTGGTGTAGCAATATCTTCTCTCCCCCTATGTTGTCCCCTTGCCTCGCATGGTCCCCCTCCTGGTTCGACCCCCCCCCCCCCCTCCTTGGCACGACCAGCCTCCCACGCTGGCACCACCCCACTCTGGTTGGACCCCCTCTCCGGTGCAGCCTCGTCTGATGGCGCCCTTCTATGCCGACGTGACCCCAACTGGCGACACCCCTTTCTGATGCGTAGCTCTGGTCAAAACCCCTTGTCCGCTGCCTCCCTCACCAGAAACAACCTCCCCATCCGGACTCCTCTACGGCACACAACACCTCTACTAGCCATCCCTCCTCATAGTGCGGTTGGACTTCCCTTTTCTCCCACCAGTACGTATTTGACCGTTTTTTTGATTCTTCTTTGGGGTTTTCGTTTTTTGGCCAAATCCTAATGCATTGAGTTATGTTCGGTTCATTTTTCGTTCATTTCTGGGGTGTGTGATTGGTCTCGTGGGTCCCTTGGGTCCGTCTTCTAGCAACCACCGCCGGAGGCGAAGTAGTTAGTCTTGCCTCGGTTGGTCACCGCTATCTGAGGTGAGGCTTAAATTCTCTTGCTTGGTTTCACATTATCTAAATTAGGTTCCTTAATTGTTTTAAGGTACATATTAATTATCAGGTGGTGTGTTGGTGTTTTTGCGATAGTTGAATTTTCAAATAATTACTTTTGAAGATGTTTTTTTATGTCAATGTTTGTTTTTTCCAATTGCATTTGGTTAAATGTCTTTTTGATTTTAATAGTAAAATTTGATGTTTTATGTGGTGCGAAATATTTTTTGAAAGTGTCATGACATGATTATATGATGAAAAAGATTTCTCTAAATGATATGGCTATGTATTCATGTGTGCTTGATTAGGGTAATTCTTGGAATTGTTTTTACGGTTATGAATAGTGTGTGAAATGTCATTCCAAAGACACTTGATATGTGAATGCATTGATAGTGGGTTTTTACAAAGGGGTTTTATTAACTAATTATGTAATGGCAATGCATTTGAAAAATGGGTTTGATGGTTGTGAAAATTGGAAGCAGGTTTGATTATAGAAATTGTTTTTTTCTTAATATCATGGATTCTTAAACAGTTCATTTCATTCTAAATAAAGTAAGTTTGTTGTGCAGTTTCTAAAAATGGTTTAAAAAGGATGTATAAGAAGGGTGAGTCCAGTTTGGAAAATGCTTAAGGAAAATGAGATTTCATATTTTTGAAAATGTCTTTTGATGTACTTTTGGTAAATGTATTTGGGGTGTGAAAAACATAAAGGTTTGTTTGAATTTTCTCACATTAAAATAGTTTTTATTTAGATCTTGTATTATTGGATGGCCTATGGGATTCTAAATAATCTTGGTTTGTCTAGGGTAATTAATTAATGATTCGGTGGATTCTTGGTGGTGCGCACTCACACACACACAGGTACGTATGTGTATCTATATATATATATATATATATATCATCCATTCAAATATTCCCTCATGGAGTGGGGAATATGTCCAATGGATTAAGGTTATATATTTATATGTATGAAAATGTATGTGTGTGCTAGTGTGAGCATTTTTCGTCGAAAGATTCAAGAGTCGAAGCGTATCGGCTTGGTCCGCCTCTTTCTCTGAGGTAGGTCTCCCTATGAATTTTCCTTTAAATTAAATAATAATTTATTTCATGTTTTCACACCTATTTCTAATATTAATTATTGATATAGAACTATTGGTAAAATTTCTACCTTTAATTGGAGTGGTTTGTTTGTTGTAGTGGGATGAAATAAATGGTTTGATCGGGTTTTCACATTAATTTCCTGATGAAATGGCCCTTTGACCTTTGTGAACATGTTTTAGATTTAAAATTCATGGTTGGGATTCATAAATGGGTTTCGATGTGTATTTATAGTTTTCAAAGTGGTGTGTGTGTGATTCTTAAGAAATGGTTTGGTACGCAAGAATCATGTGAGGCCCAGTTGGAACTTTTGTAAAACTAGTTATCTCATGAAAACTCTCCTTGGACTTCATACCTTTGCTTTGGTTGAGTTATATGTTTTGGGGGTCCATTGTGTAGGACTTCCCTCAGATCAATGGTAGAAAATAGGGGGACATATTCTTTGGTGTGACTCGGGGTGAGACCTAACATGCAATATTATTATATATATTCATGATTAGATTCTCATTTGGAATCAGTTGACTCACCCCCTTTTTTATTACATGATACATGATAACCTGCAATATTGAGTGAATATTTTGAGAATGATTTCTGCACTGGTAGGTTATGGTACTGACCAGTGGCCCACATTAGGTGGATATATTGGGTTTATTGCTATGTTATTTTCCCTCGTCCTTCCTGAGAAAGGATGGACGACCAGTTTGATCGTTTTGATCTCATCATGTGTGACATGTAAATGAGGATGAGGTCTCATGTGTTGGTGTCTTCTAGATTATTCCTGATCTCCTAGGTTCACCTATGTCTAATTGGATTTTGTTGCTTGTATTAGTGATTATGATACTTATGTGTCGACCTAAAATTCCCATGTTATGTGTTTTCTTTTGTGCATTTTTGTTTGTTGTTTTCCTTGGAAAGTGGTAAACTGGATTTGATTAGGTATCTAAAAATTGTTTTCAAATGAATGGGTTTACTCCTATTTGTGAATATCTAAAAATATAAACAACACTTTCGCTTTGAAAATGCTAATGTCTCACAAAAATATTGATTTCGGATTGGAGAAATGAATAAGGGAAATGACTCGTACTTTTCTTTTGAGTAACATATAGAAAGCCTTACATTTATATATTTTATTTCAAACCTGAAATTGATGGATATTTTATTTAAAAAAATGCAAATGGGAATTGTTTTTTTGGGCATGCCTAATGATTGTTATTACTCATGCCTATAGTTTTACCTTTTTTTAGCCTTCATTGCTTCTCCTTACTTGGATTCAGTTGCCATAGCGCGATGTGGGTTTGAGGTTGGTGGTGACCCATAGGGTCACATGGATGTATGTACGACTTTGTTTTCTTACTGCTCCTTGTTTTCGTTTCTATTTTTCAGTTTTTATTTATTTATTTCTATTTAATTTATAGGACAAATTGTTCACACTTGATTAGTTTTGATGCCTGACACTAGTTGCCAGCCCGTAGGGATCGGGAACGCCCCTCGGGCTATGTTGCGGGCCAACTTGGGTGACCAGATCGGGTTCGACCCAGGTTGGTTCGTGACAATTGTTAACCTTACGATTGATCAAAAATCTGTCGACATAGGGTGTCCTATTATCATTCCAATTTGAAGTAAATTCAATTGATAAATTAATTTATTAATTTAATTAATTATTTTTAGCTAAATTGTGTTCCATTAAAATTATCACCATAACAAATTTCCTATGGTTTTCCTCAGAATCTAGAGACCATAGATGGATTCTTCCTCTCCTCTTTCTGTTGGTGAATCACATTGGTCAATGAAGAAACACAACATCAGATTAGATATATATTGAATGAACAAACCATCTTCCATCAATCGGTGGAGATGATGTTCTTTGATTAATAATTATACATTATCTCAATAGGAATCATCATTTTTTGGATTATTTTCATTTTGATTAGGTTTATTTAGCATATCAATAACATTCTATTGATTAGTGCCAATTGTTGCTGGAGCATAAACCTATGTACCATTTTAATTGGTTTATCATTTTTTATTATATGCCTGATTATCCATATCATGGATCATTTTCAATAAAATCATTGAAATGATAATTGAACAATTTTTATTGTGCTTTTCTCCCTCAATTTCAAAATTTTCCTCACCCGTTACACCCTATAGTCCTTGTTTGACATTTCTTGGTTGTACCGAGCCCGATCGAACCAACAAAACCATTATGGAACTATATAAGGGGAATTTATTGAGGAAACAAGAATAGATATGGTATATTTTCAATATGTTTGTGATTATATTCAATATAATATATCAAACTCATGGATTCGAAGGATTGGCAATGTACAGGTCGAGCGACGAATTTTCAAGGATCAAAAGAACTAATTTACAACCATCAGTTAATCGGAAACAATATCATTAGCTGAGATCAACTAATATTAGGTAGAAAAAATGAATTATTTATGGCATAATTTCATGAATCAATGTGTGGGACTCAAATCTAGAAAGATTTAAAACATCATACTACATAACATGTACCACGATGAACACATGGGGTAGCCCCTTAGTAGTGAAATCTAGTTGTTTGTGAAGTCATATAGATGCAATGCAATGTAGTTTCCCTACACACTATATACCACCTTCCAGAAGTGGATGATCCCTGTGGGGGATTACATGACTAGGAACATTCCATGTTACCCATGTACACAACCAAGACCAAAGAAAATGAACTGCACCTCGTGTGAAGAGAATGCCAAGCATTAAAGTACACTGACATGACATTGATACACTGACACAACCAAGAACACAAAAAGGACCCCATGTTTCATAGGACTATTATTAATATCCCCAATATTTAATGTACCCCTACAGTCATGGTAATCAATTAATTAATTTTTTTATTTTAAACAGTTGATCAAATGTGTAATTTTATAGATAACGTGAATACATAATTTATTCTATGTATCGACTTAGTTAAAAAATATATTTCGAGAAATTAATTTGAAAATATAGGGGGCCATTATGAATGTTTCAATCTAACTAGTGGGTTATATTTACGAATTAATATCCATGAGTATCTTATATATATTCGTATTATCTTGTAGTAGTTCTATAATTTAAGATAGTAATATGGGTGGAATATAATCGAGGGAAGAATGGTTGGTTTGATAAATATAATGCATAGAAAATGGAGAGAGAGATTTATATATATAATATTTTAATCTATTATTTATAGGGACATAAATAAGAAATAAAATGAATATTTATTACATCATAAACATATAATTAAAAACCTACAGTGGCCTGATATTATTTTACAAAAATATTACATATTTTTATATCAATATTGATTTAATAAAATTTTCATCAATGGAAGAATTATAAATATTTAGTGTCATTAGAGACTAGATATACAATACTCATTTTTCATTAATGATCTTCAACATCTCCCCTAATGATCATACCATATAGTACAGTGAAAAGACATACCCTTCATTAACTATTCAATATATACATGGGAAAGTATGCTTAAGAAAGGAAAAACTCATAATCTTAGTATGGTTAAACACCAGATATATCAATAAATGATCATATGAAAGCAGAAAATAATAATATGAATATAATATCATGATTATAACAAAAATAATTATACCCAATCTGAAAAATATTATAAACTTGAGTTATTGAATCTCATTTAGTTGTTTTTAAACTAATCAATCCTAAGAATTAAAAATAAACATTATGTAGTCATATATGATAAGTTCATTTTATAAATGTTTCTGGGACTATCATTATTATTGAATCTTCTTCATATGTCATGGTTTTCTAACATGTCCATCAAATTTGAAGTCAAAACTAGTTTCCCATAATTGCTCCAACACATAGACTATATTCCCATAAAGGAAAATGAACATTAACATGTTTCTCCTAACATATCAATCACATATAATTGTATCCTATAATGGATCAATCACCTTGAATTGTTTCTTATAATATATTGTGACATATAATAATTTACGAAATGGACTAGAGGGATATATTGGTCCGACATTTAACATTATGGAAAGTATAAAAATATATTCTGGATGATCATACTATTTACATCATATATTAATATCATACCCCTAATATAGAAAATGAGTTCCATATTTCTTCAGACCATTACATAACCAATAAAAATAGATACGTTAATCATCTCATCATCCCTGTCATAAACTATCTAAAGAATGAATAGAGATTGTGTCTTTAGATATAATTCACAAAAAAACATATTCAACATAAATATTTGTTTTGTCCTTGATTATTAATAATATTAACTGAACATTAAAAACATTCTTGAGGTGAGTATATAGTTGATTTTAAAATAAATTATAGAAAATAAAAATTTAAAAAATATTAAAAAATATATTGAATATAGTCTTGGAAATATATTAAGGAATATTCAATTAATTCATTGTTCATGATGGGGTGAAATTACACTCATACCATATATGATAAAATAAAACATTGATTTTATATTTAATTTTCTAAAAATTATCTCATTTGGAATATGACAATAAATATCCTCTGAAATAATTTTATTAAATTTCCTCAAAGGGTAAAAATGATTTTAAAAATATTGGGATAGTCTAAAAATCATTAATTAAAACTTTATTAAAATATATTGTTGTGGAATAAAAAGTATTTCGTGTTGAAGAGAGAAATAAAGTAGACTTTCCTTAAAGACACTCCTTTTACTGCTTAAATAATGAATAGATGAAAATTAAAGGAAGACTAATATTCGAAAAATATAATCAAAGGAGAATAAATTGAAAGGGATTCATCATATATGTATCATATAATCTCCGTAATTGAAATTTATGCATAAAAAATACAGATTACTATATGATGGAAACATAATTCCCTAAACTCAAATATCTCATTTCATTGTTTACATTCAAATCATTTCTTCTTTGAAATAATTCAATTAGATATTTTTCCAAATGATTATTGAATTTTTATTTTGTGATTACCAAAACCTATATAATGTCAATAATGATGTGGAGAAGGATTTTTCTAGGGGTTGGTTGAGGTAGAAGGATCAAATTGGTGCAATGAAGTGAGGGGGAGGTCCCCTTTTTTAATTGAAGTGACATTAACAATTAGAATTTAATAAAAGAATAAATTCTAATAAATTCGTTATCATGAAAAAATGCATCCAATAATATATATATTTTGTTATAATATTGGATATGGTCATAATACCACCATCCAATATAAATTAGATAGTTTATTTTTTTCATTTGGAATGTTATTATTTTTATTATGTACTTAGTTGACTAATATTATCATTAACTACGGTAACATTTTATGAAAGATATTGTGTTATAATGTTATATATAATGTTAAAAATGTCTCATTAATTGTAAAGGAATGATATTTTCGACTATATCATATTCTATTTGACCGCCTTCCTGATTTTGTGGATTTTTAAATTTACGATATTATTTTGATATATTTTTTTATGAATGTTTGAGTCTATTAAATTAATTGGTCTAAAAAAATAAGGAAATGGGTGGAATACAAATATAATACATAAAAAACAATACATCACATACATATATAAAATTCATTATTAACATTAAATAAAAAAATATTTGCATTATTATTTTTTAGTTCGTTTATATTTTTTCTTCTATTAATTGACTAAATAATATTTCATATTGTGTATGTATTTACGGTAATTATATAATTCCTAACTATAATAAATAAAATCTGATAATGAGAATAATTTTAATTTCTCAAAAAATATATATGTAATTTCTCATAACATACTCTTATATATATATATATATGGAATGATAATATCTATTGAAAACTAATAGTGTGAGATTATTCAATTTTCATTAATTTAAATTATATATTTTTCATTTTAATATTATGATTTTAATTAAAATAAATAAATTCATGAAAATATTGATAATGGTTGAATTAAATTCATCCAATTAAAATCAAGAAAAAAAATTACGACCTTGTATCTTAATTTTACAAAGAATAACTCAATTTACCATTTAATATGGTGATAAATTATAATATAATGACTATTCATGTTGACATAAAATAAATGGTAAATATTTACCAAATATTAAAATACTAAATCAAAATATGTTATCAATATTTGAATAATAAAAACCAATATGTCTATAATTTAATTTAAAATTAAATTTACATAACACAACAAGAATCTTTAGAAAATATTATTTTAAGTATATAAGTTTTTTATCCAAAATTTTGCTATAAGATTCATTTTAAAAAGAACTATTTGATTATATAAAATAATGAGGAAGTAATTATGTTTTAAATATAACAAATAATATAATATTTATTTTTAATTATTGGTTAAAAAAATATAGTTTTCATTTGAAATATATATTTTGACTATTCCTTAATAATTTATAATTTTCATAAAAATATCAAAAAAATTCCATAATAAAAATTTAATATCCCAATTTATAATATTTAGTAATTATTTTAATATATATATTAAAAATATTAATAATTTAAATATAATAATATCTATCAAAAATGAGAAAATTCATTTCTGATGAAAAAAAAATTAGATCATAAAAATAGTTTCCCAAAAATTTTGTTCTTATTACTAAATCATGAATGGAAACATTTGTACTCATTATTTACAATATATAAACATTTCAAATCAAATTTAATCTGAATCATACCTTCCAATATAACATCTTGGCAATAATTGTAACATTAAATAATGACATTCTAATAGCATATTTCATTTTATTCTGACATAATGTTTCGGGTAATGCAGTATATTTAAGAAATAAAATTATTAAAATTGAAATATATTCTGAAATATCAAGTTGTAAAATTCCCCAAAAATTAAATAAAACTCAAACTCAAAATTTTTTTCCCTCTTTAATGGTTTAAAATCATAATATTCCACCTGTTTAAACCCACATCATAGAAAATAATAATAAATAATCCTTTAAAAATGGAATGTGTGGAAAATAATTATTACCCAAAATATAAATTTTTTTTCCCCGTTAATGATAACGTTGTAGGAAGGTAAAATATTGACACAGAATAAAAAACTAACTCCCAAAGAGAAAGAGGGCCATGATAATGTTATCCACCACAAAACCATTTATCGTCGATGATTTAAAAGAACATTGAATTTATAAAAAGGAAGTAAAATTGATATATTTTTTATTTCAAGGTCGTTTTAATAATTTCATGTGATTCATTTACAAAAAAACATTAAATAATATCTAACACCTAACCCCATGTTCTAAATAAAAAAATATATAAATAGTTAATCTATGAATCTTTCTAATATATGTTTGATAAAAATAGAATCATGTATATTTGAATGATTTGAAAACATATACTTCCATAAAAAACATAATAATTCTACTAAAGAAATTAAGCACTCATAATGCTAAATTACAATATGTATATACCAAATATTTTCTAAAGATGATGTCATAATAAAATAATTTATTCTGTGAGAATATAAATGACTACTTATTTAATAAATAATATATTCTCTTAACAACAAAAATTTCTACTAGATGTACAAGATCATTATTGAATAAATAGATTTATATAAGTTGATTTATAATGTAAAATTTTATATCATTATTCAAAAATATATATAGAGAGAGGTAGTTAATGTTAATAATAAAATAAAATTTATTTACGGGATGGAGAAATAATTTTTTCATATGATGAATTCAATGAATAATTAATAATAAATCATTAATACTAGAGTGGATGATATTTTTTCCCTATTTTATCATGAATTATATGAACTATTGTAAAGACATAGTCATTACCTTTATCTACAGTCTTAACGAGTTTTTGATGTTGGTCATTAGAAACATTAATGATTGTATACACATTGGTATAATTTAAATAATACTTGTGTCCAAGAAACAGAGTGAGGGTGAAGAACTAGTTTTTGGTTTTTTTAACATTCTGCATTATCCAAATTATTCATCCCCTTTTGTCATTAACAGAATTTATGACATCCCTTCCAAATTATACTAACCTCTAACTTCCATTAAAAAATACATGTAATTTTCTTCAACGAGTTATATAATAAAGATTACTTAAATTTTAGTCCCTCAAGTGATTAAATCAATATTTCATGACACACATTTTTCCTTCTATTATCAAATCCATAGTAATGATATGAATTTACAGTTTCCATTTCTACATGTATTTATCATCAAATGATTTAATTTTAATTATTAAAGCTTCATATATACATGTCCATTAAAAATTGTTTTTAGCCACCAATGAAAAAATAAATTTTACTTTAAAGGATACTAATTAAACGATAGGAAAACCTCACAAGCCCTATAAAATATTCTTCATAGGGACCAATTGATTCATCTTCTTTTTTATATAGATGAAGTGATAATTTCTCAATCATTATATATAGACCACTAGAAATTAACATATTGAAAAATAATATCCTAAATACATCCTACTCCATGCAGCTAATTTCTACCACTTTCCTAATATTCTTGATTAGAGAGCACCGATTCCCTACTTCACTATCCAAATAATAGGAAACCAAAATGATTTGTTTCATTACCTTAATACTAGAGAAGACATAATATGTTTTTAGTTGTATCAATCAATTTCTCAATGTCTAATGGATTTTTGAAAGCAATAATATAATGCTTACATTGTCTCACGAATGACTCAAAAGTACATTTTTCCCTCCTTTGATCATTTGGAATAATGGAAATATTCATATTACATGATTGTTGTGTGATCATATGAACAATATTTTGTATTCCATACCCCATAATAATAGGTTTCTAAGGTGTAAATTAAATTCAATTACAATTATAGTAAGACTTAACTTGATTCCATCAGATAACAAGCTTAAAAATACAAAAATCACAGTTCAATATATAATAAAAATAGTAAAACACCCCATAATCATGAGACACATATTTATAAAAAGTTTTTATTATGACAGATTCTTCTCTAATGCCTATTTTTTATTCTTATACATTCATGATATTTAGAAAATCATTTGGAATTTATCCAATACCTATTCATATACAAAATGATTTCGCAAAAAATTTACAATCCCTAATATCAAAATATTCTCTAAACCATAGTATGATTTTAATAATAGTATCTAGATATTTTAATAAATAAATATAAAAACATTTTAGATGAACAATCAATTTATTAAATTTTTTATTTATAGAACCACGATGATTTAGAATTTTTTTAAACTATATATACAATATTTTTTCCATATACGATCTTAAACATTTCCCATAAATTTCCTTGCACATGGTACTCTATTTAGGGATACCGTACGTAAAATCTATATCATATAATTGTGAATGTAAACATAATAAAGGGTGATATTAGATACCCTATAAGGGTTTTCATTGGAGATATTAAGAGATAATCAAATGAAAACAAAAGGTAATCATAAGGTTATATGATAAAAAACAACATACAAGGTTCATTAGAATGATGGGAATGACTATAAATAATGATTATTCCCTTAATGTTCTGTATTTGAAAATACTTAATTATTAATAAAGTGAAATCATCATAATTCAAACATTAAATAAATTTTCTTTTCATAAATGTGCGTAAAACCATCATAAGAATAGATACCATTTCAGATATCAATATTTACTTCCAAAACCGCATGATTAGGAGTGAAATCATATTTCTCATAGAGGATCAAGAATATAATCATTTCTCTATAGTATATCTAGAGTATTTACCTGTTTCTAATAATCAATAATTCAATTTTTCTTAATTTCCATAACATATCTAAAACTTTTACATGTTTCCCACTATTATTTCATGATATATAATACATTAAGCAGTTTATTTGAGGGAGAAATAGTCCTCACACATCAAATAATGAGAACCATAATATTTTATCCATAGGATCATAAAAATGTGAATCATCTCATAACATCCAAATCCATTTAAATGAAATAGGTTCTATATTTCATCAAATCAGAACATCGTCCATAAAATGGATTTCATAATCATCTCATCAAAAATAACATAAACCATCTTGAGAAATAACAATGATGGCATCATTAGATAACATCCACGTTAAAATATAATAAACAACGATGGTTGTTTTTTTGTTGAATAGAAATAAAATTATTATATTTTAAAATCATTCATAAGGAAAATACATTTTTTTTCAAAATCAGTAACATCTCAAGGAATTACACATAAATGTAACAAATAATGAAATTCATGAAATACTAAGTCACCACGAAAAAACACAATTCATTTAAATGATAGTTATATCCTAGTTATTAAGATCAAAATTTTTTGTTCCATGATTTGTGTTTCGATTATTGGAAACACACAATTTCTTTCAGTAAGATATTTCGAGTCTCTTAGGATCAACGTAATTTTTGGTGAATAGTAACATAAATTATGAATAGTAAAGTTACCCATATGAAATGTAATATGAACCTTATGAATATTAAATCATACAAATGAATATTAACCTCACCCAGGAATGTATAAATAAAGTGTAGGCATCTTATAAGTAACAATATGATCAATATATAAGTGTCGGTACTTTTTGTATGTGAAAAATATTTAATTAATATTATATAATTAATTTAATAAAATAAATGATAATTTATTTCTGCTAGATGTAATATCAAATTATAATTTTGGTGTCTTATGGTTATCGGATTATTTTATGAGAGCATGATTAATTATCAAGGTGTCCTAAATTTTTTTATAGTTTTAAAATTGTTATTTTTCAAATAAAGTCTGGTTTTATTTAAAAATAATTTCTCATATATTTAAATTTATTTTGATAGTGGAGTTCATTTGTAATTATACTTATAAAAACATGGTTTGGGTGGACTTTTTTGGTTTTTTAAAATACATGATTTTATGGTGAATAGTGAAATTTGATAATTTAACAATTATGCTAAATAAATGAATTTATACATCATGCTTGATTCATAAAAGATGTAAATGGGAATTGGTTACAACACATATGAACTTATTACGATATTTAGTGAATGTATCCAATACTATTTCTTGTCTTGTGAAAAATAAGAAGATGTCGACAAAAATAATGTTGACTCTATCTCTTCTCAACTATAAATACCCCATGTCACCACATTTTCCTCTAAAAGATATCATACTTTTAGAAATACCTAAATATTGTAGATCATCTTACCAAGGCTCTTACCCACGTCTAAGAGTGGATAGAACCACCAAAAGGTAAAAACCAAAGGCCTTAAGGATAATCTCAATGTTAATATATCAAAAGGTAAAATCCTCATTCTTTTTCATTCTTTTTTATTTGCATTTATATTATTTTTTCTTGAACTCTATTTACCTAACATCGTCTAATATGAATTAAAATAACAATTTTCTTATATATATATATATATATATTATTTTTATATTGCTTATTGGAAAACCCATCATCATACATCTTCTCTTCTCCTTCTCATTCTAAAAACCACATTCAATGATGTGTCGATTTACCGACATCGAGGACTATATATATTCAATTTAAATTATATCATTTAAAGATTGTTATAAAACCATTTTAATTGTTTTAATATATTTAATTATTATTATAGAACATATATTATTTTATTAAATTATCATATATACATAATATTATGATAAATAGTGAAACTAGCTTACAATGATAAATGATCTAAATGATTATCATTACTATTTTAACTTATTCTTCATCATTATATATGAAAAAATAATTAATTGTATAATTTAATATTCTAAAAACATATTAACACCATTTAAATAAGATTTTGTATTTTCAATTCTATTTGACAATATAATTCATTACAAACCGATCATGGTAATCATGTGATGAACACACCCGAAACAATGGAACGACCAAAAAATTATTACTAAATGAGAAGAATGATGTTATAAAATGATAATATAAGTAGGTATAAACAAGAATATATCTCCATAAAATATTAGAAACACATTTTTCACAATTATATAAGAGTTTTAAAAACCATTTATGTAATATGAAGACGTGTTATGGGAATTCCTAACCCAATTTATATTCATTGGGTTTAACATCTAGTTAATTGATTATGTGGTAATAAGATTATTTTTTTAATGAATTTTGTATATATAATGTTTTTTTATTTATAGTGTATACACATTTTCCAACCATTATATCAATTCTCAATTCAATTATATGATATTGGTAACAGAATTTTTTTAAATCCTATTTTAAACACACATTTTTACAAATTCAAAAGTGATGTTTTTTAACGCATTCTTTTTTTATTATAATGTTATGGTTCTTGGGAATTGTTTATTATGAAGTGTGGGAAATATATTTTCAAAAAATTTAGTGGGAATGTTTATGTTGTAGGGGGGATATATGGTTAATCCATGTTTAACTATTATTGTTACACCATAACGTTGATTTGAGGGTTTCATTGTAATGTATCAATAATGGTACATATCATAAGGTAGGTTCGAGGGTTAAAACATTAAGCATTTAATTTCCCATGATTATTTTACAATATTATTTATGTTTTCTAATTTTTATCTTAATCTCATGTTTCTCAATGTAAGCATAAGATACATTATGGTTGATAATGATACCTTTGTGAAAATTATTTCATATGTTTATAATTATTCATAGAATAATGGTTTATCTTATTATTTTTATATACCTTAATAATATTTTTGTGCTCATAAAAAGATTCCAAATGTTTTCAATATGGTATAGGGATGGGCAAGATAATGAATAGAGAAGAGATGAATGTTGTGAATAATTTTATCAAGAAAAAAAATCACTTTCATTAAATGTTTTATATTTTAGAAAATGTGGAAATTGTTTTACTATTATTCTATTGTATCATTATGGGATGTTATTTATTATTATGACATTTTTCTCTAAAACTCGATACCAGAAAAGGTCTTGTATGTGTAGAATTGCATGTTATTGAATAAAACTCAGGATTATATTATCATTAATGTTGGTCCTTATTAATGGTATCATAGGACAGTTTAGATAACATAATGGGATTGGATGATATTAATAGAATAACATAAATTACTTTTACCTTATATATATATTGAAATTATTTAGTATTTTATTATTATCTTATTTATTCATCTAATATATGTCCATTCAGAATTTTTTTATCGAAAAAATATGGGAGATGATGTTCAAAGGCACCGAGAGGATGATAAATTCTTAGAAAGGTAGGGAGTGGAACTAAGAACTTTGGGAAATTAATATATCAGGTGATGAATGAGATAAACGGAAGTCTAATACATGTAAGAGAAAAAATATCCAAAACAGTTGAATATGATGATATTGGAAATTTTAATGAGGAACACCCACTGCTTTCAGTGGATCTTCTAACACAGTTGCAATTGAAGGGTAGATTAGTGCTCATGAAAAGTTATTTGATGTCATGGGGTGTTCAAATAAACAAAATTCTAGTCTTTCCATTTATCATTTTGAATGTGAATATCACTATTGTTGGTCACTGGTCAACAATATTAGGGATAACAAGGATATTGATGCCTTGTAATGGGATGAATTAATGATTATTTTTCTTGAAGGAATTTTCCTAAGGTGGTCAGACAATGGGTTTAAATGAATGAAATTGAATTGAAGATAATGAGTAAGTTTTATTGGCTATTTATGAGGAAAAAAATAACATGATTAGAAATGTATTCTCCAAATCATATTATGGATCATGATAAAAAATTATCCATTTTTACTCAGTATTGAAGCCAATATATTGAAGGTAATAGGCCACCCATGAGTTCAAAAGTGATGAGAAACATTTCTATTATAATGAGAGGGAAGAAATATATTTTAATGATGATCAAATATTCATTCAAAACAACAAGGGAATGGGGTAAATTTTTTTAGAGATGGGTAAGATTCAATAAAATAAGTCTAGAGGTAAGATTTTTCATATTCTAGTTTGTGAAAAGTGATGTAAAAAGAACCCTGGGGAATGCATTTAAAAACTAAGAAGTGTTTTTTATGTGGTAATGTTGGAAATATGGCCTGATATATTAATGAAAATGTTCTAGAGATTAATCATGATAAGGAAAGAATAAACTGTATTAAATGTCGTGATATTGGTCATTATGAAAATGCATTCTTAAGGAATGATCTGAATAATGGAATGAGACCAGATTATAAGTAGGAATAAGTAATGAGACCCTTGGTGACTACGTCAGCAAATGTCGGTCCATCCAATAAAGTGATATCTTATACTTTGTTTGTTTACATGGATTTTTCTAAATTATTGTTTTATATGGTATCTACCCATTCCTTTATTTATTATAATGTTTTTAGTAAATTATAAATTTCCCCTTAAATAATTAGACCAAACATATAGTTAAAACATAATGGGTAAATATTATATCAAAAAAGGAATTATAAGAAACTTCCTATTGTCATATGTGGGAAGGCGTTACATGACGACATTGAGGTTTTCTCTTAGTAGAGTTTCATGTTATTCTGGGAAGGGATTTTGATCTTGGTTTATTGTGAAAAGAATTATTATAGTGCTAAAGAAATTGTTTTCTAAAAATATTTTCAATTTTTATACTTGAATGAAACAGTAAAATGTATAAAATATTAGGAAAATTAATAACTATTAAATGAGGGAAATGAAATTTATCAATCTCATATAGTTAAAAACATGGGAATTGTTTAGATTAATGATGTTCCAATGTTAAATTAATACATTAATGTTTTTAATGATGAGTTTCCCAGTCTTATACCTAATATAGATGTTGAATATGCATTTGAATTAGTTCCTGATGCTAATATAATTTCAAAACCCTCTTATTGAATGGTTCAAATGGAAGTTCTTGACATAAAAAATCAGTTATGGGAGTTTCTTGATAAAGGAATAATTCATCATATCACATCACCATGGGGTTCTCCTGCTTATTTCATGAAAAATTGGTTCCATGATACATTGCATTGATTAGAGAGATTTGAATAACCTTACTATTTATAATAAGTATCATTTTCATCATATTGTTGGATTTTATTATCAGCTCTATAGAGATCCATGTTTGTCCAAGATTCAATGGAGATATTGACACCATCAGCTAAATGTAAAGGGGGATGACATCCAAAATATAAAATTTCAAACTATATATGAGCAATATGTTTTTTTCTTTATGCCCTTTGGTTTGAAAAATGGACCTATTGTATTCCTGGTTCTTATGAATATAATATTCTAGGAATATGAGGAAATGTTTGTTATTTCCTTCAATAATGATATTTAGGACTTTTAAAAATTTTATGAGGATCCTGCAAAATATTTATGAATTTCTTTGAAAACTCTCAATTAGAATAATTTATTAAAAAAACATAGAGAATGTGATTTTCATTTGCAACATATTTAGTTTCATAGGATCGTTTAAACAAGGATGGAATAATATTTGATCCATCAAAAAAAATGTGTTTAATGAATGGAAAATACCTTTAAATGATATAGAGATTCAAAGTTTCATCGGATTGCTATGTTATTACAAATGTCTTGAAAAACACATCATTGTTACCAAGCCAGTTAACTATGTTAACATGAAAAGGATTCAAATTTTTTTGGATAGAACAATATGCTATTTTCTTCTGGAAATGAATAAGAGATTGATGAATGCTCAAGTTTTTCCCCTACATTACAGAATTGTTGAGTTTTGATCTATAGTGATACTTCATTAAAGGTACATGGTTGCGTTATGATGTAGAATAATCAAGTAATTTATAATGATTCAATAACACTAATAACACATGACTCATATTTTCCCACACTTGATTTATAATTAGAATATATGGGTTTATTTTTAAAAATTCAAAGTCATCAATTTTACGGATCCAAATATAAAATATATAATTACAATAAAAGTCTGATGTATATATTCAATTGGAAGGAGTTACACCTAGGTTAGAGAAGGTGGATTGATCTGATAATTGATTATTATTGCACAATCAATTACCATCTAGGAAAATAAAACAAAGGGGATGATTCCATGGGTCAATAACATCATCTATCATTAACCATGATACGTTTAGAACGTTACCCATAGATGAATGAGGTGATGGATTTTGGTTAGGAAGTTGGTGATGCAAAAATTTCCTCTTTTTTGTTTCATGTGTCAGTCAAATTGTCATTATCAAATAGAATTATAAAAGTACATAAGGAAGTCTGTGAGTTACATAATATGGTAAAATTGGTCAAAAGGGGTATGTTACCAAAATTTAACCATGATTAAGTTTTTGATTTAATATTTGGTAAGAGATTATGTGTTTTTAGTAATTACTAGATGAAGAAATAATTGTTGTATTAAGCTCATAGTTCTATATTTTTAGTTCTTTTTATATGGACTAAGATATATAGAGACCGTCAGATGTATTAATGGGGTGATGGAATGAAAAGAGATATTGTAGATTATTCTGAGAAATTTCATGACATGCCAACACTTTAAATAATAGATACAAATTCCATTGGGGATTATTCATCCTTCTCCATTGCTATACTTGAAATGGGAAAATATATCTACTAACTTCATAGTCAGACTAGAAGAGAGTTATTGAGGTAAAAAATTATAGTTGTGTTATTGTTGATCGGTAACTAAATATTCACATTTCATTGCTATTTGAGATACTGCATATTTGGACATATATTGTCGACTATACCTCAAAGAGATTGTCATGATACATTGATTTGTTATTAACATAAAATTTTACTATGATACTATTTTCACAACTCACTTTTGGAAAGGATATCAGAGGTCTTTGGTCATAGAATTCAATTTCAGCATAGCCTCTCATCATTAATGTGATGGAAAATATTAGATGATAATATGGGGTTGGAAAATATGATTCGGCCTTGTTCAACGGATTACAAGGGAATATGGGATCATCAACGTTGTTTAGCAGGGTTTTCTTGTAATAATAGTTTCCATTCCAGAATAAAGATGGAATCTTTTGATGCATTGTATGGGAAGTACTGTCAAACTCCATCATTTTAGGATGAAGTTGGGGAAATGATGTTTATAGGAAAATAATTTGTAGATGAAGTGGCTAAACAAGTGAAGATGATCCAAATACACAAGAGTAAAGCTTAGGTCATGTAGAAAAGTTATGCAGACAACAAGAGGAAATAATTTTCATTCAAGGTAGGTGATCTTATTTTTATTGAAATATCTTCAAGGAAAAGTGATGTATTTTGGTTTTAATGGAATGTTATATACATAGTTCATTGAACATTATGAAATTGGGGATAAAAATGATCGGATTTCCGAATATGAATATTTTCTATGAATTTATCTTAGTTAAAAAATATTTTCCATTTCTTTATATTTAGAAAGTGTGTGAAAGAGTCAACTCATGTTTTTTTCCCGGATGCATTTTAGCTGGAAGAGAACCATTCATATGAAGCGAAACATGTTCACATTCTCGATCAAAGAGATAATGTGTTGTGGAATAAATAAATCCACCAACTTAAGGTTTTGTGGAAGAACTACATAGTTTATGATACAACATTAGAATCTATAAATTCTATGAGGTAAATTTACCATCAATTTTTTAATTGGTAAAAAAATTGCAAGGACACACTTTTAAAAGGTGGGAGAATTTGACACTACAAAGGTATAAAAATAAATTTAATATATAATAAAATGAATGAAATAATATGTCTGGGAAAAATAACACATTGTTTAAGAGAGAAACTGATAACAATTTCCATGACCCAATATTTTCCACTTCTATGATTTGAATTTTGAAAATTGGACATACCTGTTTGTGATCAGTAAGATATATATATTCTATTAAGATTAACTTAATTTTTTATGAATACTAACTTACAATTTTGAATAGTAATGTTATTCTTATGAATAGTTAAATGATCCATATGAATAGTAAATATTCTTGATGAATAATAATATCACCCATGAATGTATAAAAATAATATGGGCATCTTATAACTAACAATATGTTCATTTTATAAGTGTTGGTGTATTTTTATTTCATAAATATTTAATTATAATTTTTTGATTAATTTAATAATTAATAAATTTTTTATGAAATTTAATGATATATTATGATTATTTATTCTGATTGTAATATGTTAATTTAATGAGATGTTGATTAATTTTAAAGGTGTTATAAAATTTGTTATTATTTTGAAATTATTAATTTTAAAATAAATTATGATTTTATTTAATAACTAATTTTCTATAAATTGAAAGATATTTTGATAAAATGGAGTTAATTTTTGAATTCTACGTGTCGAAAAATGGTTGGGATGGATTTTTAGTATTTCTCTAAAATACATGAATTTTTTGTGAATAGACAAATTAAAAAATTTTAAAAATAAAATATATAAATGATTTTATGCATTATGCTTAATTCATTGATGATGTATATTTTTGTTTCTTAAAACTCACTTGCACTTATTACTATATTTAGTCACAAGAACAAACTCTATTTCTTGTCTATTACAAAATAAGAAAATAATGACTAAAATAGGGGATAACTATCCTCTGCTCAAATATGAATACCACACCTCACCCCACATACTATCACTCATCTGAATCTTTGAGAATTTTAAATATTCAACCCAATCCTTTTCCAATGAATTGTATCCATGTTCAAGACCAACTAGTCTCACCAAAAGGCCTAACCAAATGCCTTAACGAGGATCTTAATGAGAATAGATCAAGAGGCAAAATCCTATTTCTTTTTCATTCATTTTCTATTAAATTGATTTTCATTTATTATACTCTCTTCAAATCCATTTATCCAGTATGAATGAAAAGATACAATATCTTATATATTGTATTTTATATCATGTTTATTGAATTATTCACTATCATAAATGTTCTCCCCTCCCACTCATTCTAAAAAAAATTAAAATAGCATTCTTGTTATATCAATTTACCAACATCAAGGATGATGTGTCATCAATTCCCAATACTTCAGTAAAATATGGTTATAAAAACATTGTAATCATTAAAAAAGAAATTATTTTGTATGATATATTCTATATTATATTCTTTAATTATCATATATACATTATATTAAGTTGTATAATGAAACTAGTTCTTAAATAACAAAGAACATCCAAAATGATCTATAGAAATATCATTTATTTTTTATCTAATAATTCATAATAATATATGAAAAAATGATTTATGGTATCAATTAACATTATATAAACATATTAACACCAATTCATTTTACATCTGGTGATTCTATTAAATTTAGTATGAAAATATATTAAGAACTGATCACAGAAATCATGTAAAGAACAGACCCAAAACAATGGAAAGAACATAATATTATTAATAAATGGGAGGATTAATGTTATAAAATGATCAGATAATGTGTTATAAACATGAATATGTTTTAATAAATATTAATAACAACATTTAAACAATTATACTAGTGTTTTAAATGAATTTCAATTAAGAAGAACCTGAGGTAAGGGAATTCTAAACCAAATCTTTAGTCTATGCATTAACATAATACTTCATTGAATATATGGTACTAGGATTATTTATGTAATGAATTGGTTTATATTATGTTTTATTCTGTGGAATTATAGTGTATACACATGTTCCAATCATTCTATAAATTCTCACATCACATATATGATATTTTTAAGGGAATTTTATATTAAAACCCTCTTATAAACATATATTTGTACAAATTCCAAATGGCTGTTTTTATGAAAGTACTATTATTTTATGATTATTTTATAGTTCATGGGAATTTTATATAATTGAAGGTGGGACCTATATATCCCATTAATTCATTGGTTATGATTAATTTATAGTTAATAAAACCATTTTAATAAAAAATCTATATATAAGTAATTTTTTTAGAATATAGAGATTAATAAAGTTTATACTTCTTAAAAAAACTTTTTTGAGCTATTAAATAATTTATATGGGGAAGATGACTGGAAAACATATATTCTCATGTGATTACTAGAGGAGAGGAAAATGAAATTTGATTAATCATATGAGGATAATTTAATTTAAAAAAATTAAATTAATTTCTAATAAATACCAATTGTGATTATATTTAATCCTTAATCCCTTACCGTAAATATAGCCTTTCCTTGTTTGCATTCAAATCTTCTCAATATTGAACGAACTCCATTAGTTCTCTTATAAATGATCCAATAGATTGAAATTTGGGAAGACCAGAGCACCTCAAATTATGATAATAAATTTAATAAAGTATTTCAGTATGTGTTGGTTGATCATAAAGGTAAAACATGGTGTAATAAAGTGAAATATGAGGTTAAAATTTATAATTATGGTGAAGGGAACTTTTATAATTTTAGATATGTTTAAATTGAAAAAAAAACAATTATCTTGTGAGAAATATTATAAATTTCCATGGATTCAAATATTATATAGATTATATATTTTACCCCATCATAAAATATAATTTTTTCTGGTATCTATGTCATTTTAAAGGTAAACACTTTTATTAACTACTTTTTTAGCCAATTTTATCCTTATTTGTGGTAACATATTTTTCACACTTAATGTGATATAATTCTAAAAAAATAGAAAAAATCTCTCATAAATGTCTGATTAATGATTTTTATCACACATTACCATATTAATCACGTTTCCTTATTTTTTATTTTTAAAACATTTATTAATTTTTTCTGTTGGCAAAATAATATTTATGTCTATTCTAACATTATTCATTTAACTTGACATAAAAAACATCAAAAAACTGTTCTTTATAATATAATCATTAAAAATAATTATAATATTTCATATTAATCAATATAATTCATGTAACACATTAACTTGATAAATTATAACACATTTAATAATTTTAATATCATTTATTTTTTTTCCAATTAATTTAATTAATGATATTTAAGCATTGTGTATTAATTTATGTTAATTATTTAATACCTAAAAATTAGAAATATACTATATAACTAAAATATGAATATTATATGCAATATATATATATGGATTCATTTATTCTGTACTTTGATCCTATGTGGACACATAATTTATATTTATAACTAAAAGAGTGAATTCTTTTCAACTTTCATTGACTAAGATACTATATGGGCCATTTCGTTGAAATGTATCCATTAAACAATTAAAATCTTAGACATTGGTGAGAAGGGTAAAATTATATTCTTGTAATAAGAATATTCATGAAAAATTATGTCCAAATCTCTTAATTTTAAGTAGGATTATCCATATTTCCCTTTTATTGAGGTGATAAATTTTACAATGATTAATATCCATATTATCAAAAATATAAAGGTTTTTTATTTAATTTTTTAAAAAATCATATTTAAAAAATAGAAATTATTATTATAATAAAAAACATAGTATTTGAATATTGTAATTACAAATTTAATATAAACAATGACAAAAAAAATAGTTTTTTGCAGGAATATTACATTTTTAAAAATAAAATGCTTTTATAATCATTTCAGGTATAAAATTAAATACAATAATAATAATTTTAGTATTTTAAGTAATATAAAATTCTTAATTTTTAAATAAATACATATTATAATTTGAGTTTACAATTTATTTTATAGAGAATATAGTTTTTGAGAAAAATTCAGTATTTTCACAATTCATTGATAAATAAATCATTTTAGAAATATAGGAAATTTTCATCATAGGAAAATTATGATCTCAAAATTTCAAAAAATTATATTATTTTATCATATTGAAGTTTAGAATATCTATAAATTTATTAATCTATTTTGTCATATTAAAAAATAAAATAAATTGAAGAAAAAATGTTTTTAAACAATAAAATGAATTTTCTAAAAATTTAGTACTCATTCACGAATCATAAAATAATAAATGTGTATTGACAATAAAAATTATATAATTTTTTCATAATTTTGGTAATACTATTCATACATGTCAATCTACAATATTAGTGAACTTTATAGATTAAAAGAATAATATTTAAATAGTATATCATGATTTTTTTAATCATTTTGTTATAGGTGACACATTCCATTGATGATGAAAAAATATTTAAAAAAACATTCCAAAATCTCAATGTGTAACTTCAAAGGCTCTCACTCGAGTATCCTAGATTCAGTTTCAATATAATTATATTTTCACTAGATATATGACATCGTATCCTAAATGTATGTATAGTTTATTAATCTATGTAATATTGATACATACTTAAACTTTATATTTTAAGACATAAAATAAAAAAAACTATCTTCCTTGTTAATTATATTATAAACCATAGAATAATCCCTCATATCAATCACGATACAATTTCTATTATCAAATGAAAAATATAATATAATAAATGTGAGAGATAAGATTCATTATAAGGGTATGTATATAATAGGGAAAATATTGAATAAATAATAATAATTAATGTGCAACAGTAAATAATTGAAACACATTACATTTAATGGAATTACATAAACATAATATTCCATAAATTAATGATGATCAAATAAATAAATTTAAATATTCACTTAATTTTGAATGATATCAAAATATTTTATAACTAAATAAATAATCACATGGATAGAAATAAATGATTTCATAATGTGGTAATGAATAATCTAGGTAATCTTTATCAGACTACCAATATCCTTCAAAACATATTTTAAATATATAGGTAGAACCCCATCTATTTTGGCCAACTGATTTGGTCATGAAACATGCTGAAACACCGATCTGATATCCATGACCGAGTAAGTCCATTAACCAAATAAATCTAATGCATTCAAAAAATTAATGGGGTGAATAATAATCAACATATAAAATCATATTGAAAATATAACATGAAACCTATTAATATTTACTCCAGTCATATAAATAGTGCCATAAACCATCAAGAGTAATATTGTGAGTATTAATAAAATAACAACATCAGTTTAACCAACAATAAAACATTACAATTTTGAATATGGATAATATAAATAAAAAATATATCTAGTTATTCCTATGTATAATAAATGGTTAATCTCATTGAAGAATATAAATATCATAATCATTTCCATAAAAATATTATTGAGAAAAATAACTATTTCATTTTGAAAATATTATTTTTAGAAATAAATGACCCCAATATATTTTAATAAAAATTTTCAATAAAAATAAAATTTTATTCATTTTAAATAATATTTAAAACATTTAGTGGTTATGATGGATGAAAATTACATTTATACCATAAACATTAAAACATGGATTCCTTATACATTTTTGGTACAAGTAAAAAGTTATTGTTTTGCAAAATACATTAATAAACAATAATTTATTTTAAAAAAGTATACAATTGAATAATTTTGTAACTAAATTACTTTTAAATGGTTAAAATATTATTTGAAAAACTTTTATAATTTTTTTAAAATAACTATTTTGATGGAGAAGGATGTTCAATTATAGGGAATAAATAAGGTATTTTCATACAACAATTTATTTGTTCATAAGAACCCAACTGATAAATAATGTCCCAATTAAAATAACATGTTCATGAATAACTTTAGGAAGATAATAAATATTTATTTTAAGATGAAAATATCAAATAATTATCCTATGTGGGTCTTAAAAAAATCCAATCTCAAAAATTGATGAGAATTCAAAAAATCCCTTTCCACTTTGGTATCATTTGAATCATAAGTCCCATGAAAGAATTAATTTTTAATTTAATATAAGATTCCCAGAATAGATATAAAATAATTATATAAAATATAAAAATTTCTTATATTTACTCTACAACATAGAATATTTGGTGAATATAGTGCATGTATCAAAGAAGAAAAAGTTATATGAGAAATACATACCTAAAGTTTAACTATATTAATATGTGTAGGAACTTATTGTATAATAAATATAGATTAATCATACTATTACTAAATAATTTTAATCAAATATATCATGTCTTATATTGTCCAATTAGTTTATTTTACCACCTGTTTGTTGATAATATTTCATTATTTTCATTATTTAGAGAGTAAATTAAATTTTTTCTATATGTATTTTTTGTCGTGAATGCTTTATTTATTGAAAGAATGAGATAGTTCCATAATAAATATACTTACGTTACTTTTTTAAATATATATTTTTCATTACATACATCTTTGTAACCTTTATTTACAATTATTCATTGAAAATTAATATCATCGCTTAATAAATATTGTATGTTATACGTACGTACAAGCGATGATATCATTAACATAATGGGTGAAAGTGAATTGATGTTTTTGAAATATTAATTTGATTTAATTTATTTCATTTCATATATAAAGAATACATCAATTAAATTTATTATCATTATGTTTCTTGTAAATTAAAGCATAAAAAATCACATTACTTTGTGAGGTTGTAATCTTCCATATTGACGAGCGATGTTAATATATTTTAAAATGAATGGAAGGTAAGAATTTATATTTTATATTATAACATTATATATATAAATATATAATAAATAATATATATATATACTTAATACATTATTATATAAAATATTGAGTCTTTTTTTTGGAAAATGATTTACATCGGTTTGGGGGGCGGTAGTCCGCTATACACATGATTGATAATTTTATTTCCCATTTGATATAAGTATGTATTATGAAATAAGAAAACATATTATTATATGCTGAAAAAATTTATATTCTTTGTTTTAATAAAAAAGTTGTTTTTTTGAAAGAAGAATAAATAAAATGATCTTATTGGAGACAACTACCTTTTCGTAGAGAGAATTCCTTTGGATATTTTATTAAGGATAATGGGGTTGGTCTTTTGGGAAGAACATATTTTTTATTATTTTTATATTTATGTTTCAAAGGGATTTTATATGGGTTTCTTTTTCCAATGGTTGGGTAGGTGTGAATATATTAATAGAGTTAGGTCCCTTTTATAATTGATGTAGAATGGAATTTTATAAATAGCCAATACTGTTCAATAATCGGATTTTAATTTCGGCCAAAGATGATACAAAATTAATAATTTAAGGTTTTGAGGGATGATACAGATGATATAAACATCCATCAAATAAAATAATACAAATTGGATATATATTTTTTAATAACATGATTTCCACACTTTTCCCACATTAAAATTTCACTATGGTAAATACTATTTTCTAACCTCGATTATTTAACATTTACGATAAAAATATAGTGAAACATATTATAAAATCTATTCAAAATGGTTTTACATATGAAATTATATTTATCAAATAGAAACCCTATGTATGTTGTAAATATATTTTTACACAAGTGAAATTAACATGTAAAAACTCTGTTTTAATATATACTATGATCATAATGGTTTTACACTTTTGGGTTCAATAAAGCCAATATATATGAATAATTTCATTATTGATTTATAATCGTAGATATTATATAACATTCAAAAATCACTTTCATGAAGATATTATTTTAAGTAATTATAATTCATTTAATAAAAGATCATTTTCGATAAAATAAATGTAATATAATATTTGACTTTATTAATTTAATATGAGTTTTTAAAATAACAAGGAAATGAAAGAATTCAAATTTATTATATAAAAAGATTTATAAATTCATATATATATATATCCAAAATGGATAAAATACAATAAATAATTATTTTCATGTTATTGTTAATATTTTGAATTTATTTATTTATTAATTAATTAATAACTATATGGGAGTTTCTTATATATTTTGAGAAATTATTTCATTACAAAAAATTTAAAATAAAGTACTCTAACAATTTTTATTAAATTATTTTAAAATGAAAATTCAAATTTTTTCACATATTTCTTTTTCCCCTATGTGATCATATAATTAAAATTTATAATAAAGATCGAGACATTGTTTATTTTTATTTTACTAAATTATTATATAGGTCACATTTAGGCAATACTATCCCAAAACACATAAAAATATATGAAATATTGATAAGGGTAAAAATATGTCCAATAAATAAAAAATATATATATTACTAGGTCATTTTAACCATTATATTTATCGTTTAACCCCCCATTAAACCCTTTTTACCTTAACAAAAATAATTAATTTTCCCTTTTTTGGTAATTATTGATGGTAATAAATTATAATGATCTTGTTAGATAATAAAAATTATTCTGACACATAATATGGAATCCATTTTTCAAAATTAAATTCTAATAAGTCACACAATTCAATTTAATATTAAAAAAAATGCACATAGAAAAAAATAATTTTTCCCAATAAAAAATATTCAAATGTAATAATAGTTTTTATATAAAAAAATAAATTTGAAATTTATTATAATTATCTTAATTAGTTAAATATTTTTATAATTGTAGGTATTTTACCTTGAAATAAATTAATAATATTATTTATCATGTGACCTATTATAAATGGAATAGAAGTGTTAAATTAAAAATAATTTTTTTCTCTATTCATCAAAAATTTATATTTTGAAAAAATACTCAAGAATTCACAAAAAGATATTTTTTCAACGTAAATTTACAAAATGATTTATATATTTTTCAAATTTATTTTAAAAATGACTGAATTTTATTTTTAATTTATTTTAACATAACTTGACTAATCAAGATATGAGAAAAAAATTAGTTTTTTTGAAAATATTTCTTTCTCCATCATATGGTTCTTATATGTTTCCAATCCATAGATAACCATTTAATTATTTACACATGATTACAAATTTTAATATTAATAATTAATTTTTTCCTATTCATACCCTCCCACTAAATATCTAGGTTATAGTAGTTCATATTATATTTTAATAGAGTATTATGTTTTTGTTGAACCTAGTGACGCGTGAATCATAATCCATCGAAGTGATTGACTTTATTTTGAAAAAAAAAAATTAAACTCTCAATGTGTCAAATTACCATTTATTCATGGTATTTTCAATTCAAATACTTTATCAAACATGATCATCCACTTATAATATCATTGGGTGGATTATTCTACCTAGTTTAAATAAATATCATCTTTATAATTTATTCATGATCTAAAATATAATGGAATTGAAATTTGAAAATATGATTTTCTAAAACTCACATCATAAAATCGTGTAATAATATATCTTACTAATAAGAAATAAATGAATTTAAAAAAGACAAATGGAAAAATATTCTATGTTTTCAAATAGGATAACATTCCTGGTAGGTGATGATACTTGCACGGATGAAACGTGTAAATATTAATGGAATGTGATAGAGGTCATTTATCATAAGAAATTTTATGGTAAAGGGATTTTATTAAATCAAAATGACATAAATCTATGGGATATGTGATCGTAATATCATACTATTTTAATTTCAATATTGTCTACCAAATATTGAGGGAATGTTTTTCTATCTAAACTAAGAAAAAAAAGAAATGTACATACATGGTATCTTTTTATTTCATATGAAATGTTTTATATTATAGTTGTGCATAAATAATTTTCCACATCATTTATTACGTGAATAATTGAATATTCAAGAACATATTTCCCTGGATGATTCCCTAAAATTTATTTTTATTGGATGGAATGGTCCATAAAAGAGTGACGAGTCATTCCATATATCACTTAAAATTTACCAAAACCATAATGGATAGAAAAAAATCCAATATAACAAATTAATATCTAAAACTCATCATTAATTCCAAATTTAAATCTAAATAAATATTATATATAGTTACTAATCAATAGTATGTCATACCAAATTCAATATCCAAAACTTTTATATGGAAGGACACTAAATTTCTAATAGAAACATATCATTATATTCCCCAAAAGACATATTGATTATCAGAGGTTCAAAAAAATAAATATGAGAATACAATGATACCTATAAGATTATATTTATGACATAAAAACTTCAGTAAACAATGTCTTAGTTGTCGAATTTATTCCATTAATCTATACATTGAATTATCTCCAACAAATATATGTTAAATCATTATCAAAATTCATTGTTTCTATTTCTATTCCATAGACAAATATTTTTCATTATTATTTCAACATATTCAATGTATTAAGTACTATCTTTCTATTATAATGATTTCTGATAAAATTTGACTTTCTATTGTATCATTATTCTCACTCATTGGTACAACTCAACATATGTCTTAAAATCCTTACATAAAAGCCGTTTCAGTAAAATACTTATTCATTTAATGATTCTTATCATTTATAAAACAGTTTTACATAATAATTCATTAATAAAAATGGAAAAAAATTAATCACTACACTTTTGGTGTTGTAATAACATTATATCAACTCGCACACTATAACTTCTTTGAATTAATATTCCATATAAATGAGATTATATTTCATTTATACTTAACTATATATTTGGGGATAAAAAACCTAAAAAATTATATATTTTCTACCCATTATATCATGATCCTGACGTCTTTTGTGTCCACACATATAGAAAACATACATTCCCATTAATAAAGTTAAAGGATTTTTCGTTCTGTGATTATCAACTAGGGAATTGTTTTTTCCCGTATTCCCTTTATCCTTATCAATACAAAGAATCATATTCTTTTCGTTCTTCTCTTAAAATACATAATAATTGAAGATTTATTTTTCATTATTTACTAAAAATGATAAAATATCCCCATATAGTGATAATATATAAGAGGTTAGATCTATTTAGATGATTGGCCTAAACCCATCGATTAAATGATCATTTTTGCTCTTTGGATTTTATGTATTGATATTGTTCCCATTCATACTGCTTGTATTCATTTATAAAATATGAAATACTCTAGTTTCGATCATTAAATCATGAAACAAAATATTTAATCCATATAATAGTGAAACACAATACAAAAATTTAGAAAACAATTCATATATAATATCACAGTCATAAACATGGATACATTGGGAATGTTTTCAAATTATAGAATTTTTTTAAAATCATTTATAATGGTTTATAATGAAATTGGGTATTAACCAAATAATATCCACTTGGATTGTCCAAATAGGTGTACAATTAGTAGAGATTCTAGGAAACAGGTAATGCTTGATTCAATCCTAACACAACTTTTTTATAGTTTCCCCTAGGTACATATACGGTAGGAAACATTTAATTGTTCATATCTAGATAGGGACATATTTCTAGGGAAACCATATATTCCCTGCAAAAAAAATAAATAAATTTTTTTCATATAAATAGACTTATATTTAATATAATTCGTATTTAAATATTCTATAATCATTGTTTTCATAAATTTAGTTCTTAATGTTTCTACTAAAATTCACCTGATAGCAACTATAAAGCCCCAAAATTGAGTAGCTTAGAGCATGTGTCTACTTTATTATAATGGAACTGGATACAATGAATATCATCTATATGGAATAATTAGTGTATTATTATAAGTAATAAAGTCACATCCTTCAATTTCACATATATTTATATCATAATTTGAAAAATAATAATTTTCCTAGAGAAAATCATTATTCGAATTAGAATTTCCCTAAATATTTTGCGTAAAACACTTCATAGTATTGTATGGATCATAAAAAATAATAAATAATTAAGATGAGGTTATTTTTATTTTTATTTGAACAATGGAAGATAATATAAACAAATAATCATAATCATGGTGGAAATTTGAATAACTGAAACACATTCCATTTAAACACTAAAATGATTTTAACATGGAGGTAAAAAATGTTATCTAAAAAATCCATATAGATAATGAAAGAATCTTGAATATTATCCATTGATGTTTTTACTAATATAAATGTAAAAAGGATATCTATAACTGATCTCACAACAATATTATTCATAATTAAATGCATTTGAATGATACAATCAAGACATTTCTAATCATAGTTTAAATCGGTTCATAGAAACACATATAATTTGTCCAAATGATTTTTCTCATAAGACCAATCAATGCATTGAGGGGATATCTTCAGCTAGTATCCACCTCTAAAATATTAGGTCCAATTAATTCCTCAAATAAAATAGGTGAAACATAATGTACATAAACATTAGTATTGAAAAAATGTCATACAAAATTATAATACTATAAAATTTTAAATAAAAACTTTCAAAAATAATCCATAAAAATATGTTAATCAGTAATTAATTTTGAAATCCTCTGTGAAATGGATAAAAAATAATCAAAATAATGAATATATATGTCAGAAATAAATCATATCCCTTTTGTTTTATATGTATAGAAATGAATTGATGCCTTTTATAAATTTAAATACCATAAAAATGTCTGTAAAAATATTATTTAGTAATATAAAATTTTAATTTGTGTAATAATATTATTAAAAATGGATTATCCAAAAAAAATCTACAAAAATTAATTTTAAATCAATTATATAATAATAAAAAATATATTTAAAGCATTGAGTGGTTATGATGGTGGGAAATTTTATTCATTCTTTGTACATGAAAAAAAATATGGTTACATTTTAGGTTAAATCTAAAAGGGTATTATTTTGAAATTAAAATTAATATGACCTTAAAAATATTTATAAAAATGGGTATAAATTTAATAAATATATTATTTTGGATAATGGTAAAATATTTTTGGAATTTGTTTTCAATACTCACCTTTTGACGAAAAAATTATTTCTTCCAAAGAAGGAAATAATGTCATATTTAATTAAAAAACTATTCTTAAAAAATTTAGTCACTGAATATTTGAAAATGGTGAAATGACCTGAAATTATCAGAATAACCATACGTGATAAATATATGTTGATTTTATGATATAAAAATTAAATATTTCTCAAAATGGAGACATAAACAAAAATAATCACAAATAATGACGAGATGATAAAATGAACTCTTACCACTTTGGTAATTTTTCAATCATAAGAAAAATGAGAGAAATAATTTGAAATAAAAAATTAAATCCCATGATGTTAATTATATTCATTATATAATATATAAAAATGATTAGTATATATACCACACAATGTAATGTGTGGTTAATATTTCTTATGTGTCACACATGTACAAGTGAGATATTAAACCCATACCTCCTGTTTGACTTCATTCGTATGTGACCAAATTTTCTTTATAGTAAATAAATTTATATTATTTATATATTAATGAAATATAATAATATACATCATCCCATATATGAACCATTTATAAAACATTACCAGCAACTTGTTAATAAATTTTCATTCCTTTATTGTTTTGGGTGTTAAATGGATTTTTTTTCTCATGCTTGGTTACTAATCAATGTTATTGTTCCTATACATAGAAAATTATTAAATAATTACCATAATGATATTCATGTTATAATTAATAATTTTTACTACTCTCATACTAATGAAAATTCATTGAAACTTCATATATAAAATGAATAGCATCATTTTATGGAGACAGTGGGCTATATAAGCACATATAAAACATATACATTCACCTAAGGAATATTGTGAATAATTAAAATTAATTACTGTATATAATTTCATATATATCACATATATTCATTAATTTTATCCTTATTACCTTCCATGTAACTAACAACTCAAGAATGAATCAAATTTCAGGGGCCAAATGGTAGTCTTTTGTATACTCAAGTGATTTAATTGTATTTTAAAATAAATTTAATTTATGAAAATTTATGTGATAATATAAAATTATAAGAATAACTATAAAATTAATTATATATATAAATTGAATCCATCATTACATCCAATTGTGAGAATTGTTGATGAAAAATACTTACATTAGTACACGAGGTAGTAGTTCATCCTACAAATGACTGGAAATTTCATTTCCCCTTTTATGGATATATAAATGGGTAAATAATATTCCCTATGAATAATAACATATGAGTATTTGGATATAATGGTCTAATTATATTTTATGAGTTAATAAAATATTATGGTTTTAAGAGATGAACGAAAAGAAATTACCTTACTGAAGATACTTATATTTTATTAAAGAAACCTCATTTTGATCATTGCTTAATGACCATAGGGATGGTATTTTGGTAAAAAACAAGATATAATGTGGATAATGATTTTGGGTAGGGATTTAGGAAGTGTCTGGTCATAAAGTGTCATGAGAGGTGTGAATATGTGAGGGGATTGAGTGACGTTTTGAAATTGACATGTGACATTTTTGTAAATACCCAAAACTACTCAATAATGGGATTTAACACTCCCCACAAGTGGATCTATAATGGATAGTTAAAATTTTATATAGATTATATTGTCAACGTAATCCTTCGTAATAAAATAACATTTCATAAAAATATTTTACCCTAAAATCAATGTTTCCTTACTTTTATAATTTTAATTTTTCACTATCATAACTAGTATTATTATCCTTTGAAATATGCATTTATGGAAAAAATTAAATGAAACTTATTAAATAATTTGTAACAAATGATTATAGATATTAAATTTAAGTTATCAAATAAGAATCCTATGATTGTTGAAAATTAATTTTTTCATAAACACATGTAACGTGAAAAAACACTAATTTAGCCATAACTGTGGTGACCATGTAATTACACATTAATGTTCAATATAGTCACTATAAAATAAAAAAATTGTCAATTAAGGTAAAATATTTTTTATTTTTATTCACTTAAAATTAAATTCATAAAATATTGTACTTTCAATAATTTTAAATAATTTATGACAATTAATTTTATTATAAAATCACATTAACATAAATTTTGATATAATTCTATTAAATTTTATTTAAAAAATTTCGGCCGATGTTATAATTAAAATATAAATTTTTCAGTAATTTGAAAAATTATAAATTTTCATAAACAATTATTAATACAAATTAATTCACTACATTTATTTATCATTTAATAATAATATTATTATTTACTTTATTTTTATATTAAAAAAATATAATGTGTTATCATTGTATAAGAATTTACGGTAATTATATATTAAGTAAAAATTAAAGAAAACAACAACGTATTATAAATTCATTATTCCCAAAATTACAACCCATCGTCATTTGTATATTTATTTTCTCCCAAAGAGATTAGGTAATAAAATTTTATATCGGAAAATGTGAACTTTTTTATTTGTTTCCTTTCAAAAATTATTATATAGTTTAATTTAATGGAAAAGTTGATTAAAATATTATAAAAAAGAGACTTGGGTGATAAGGGTCGAAACGTTTCAATTAAATATGAATTTTATAAGTAATTATTTCATTTTATTCATTGTATTTTTAGTATAACATCTAAATAATCTAATTGTTTCCATAACCGTAGTAAATAATCATTACTGTATTCAACATTTAATATGGTAAAATTTAAGTTTAAATTTTAAAATGATATAAATTATTATTATTATTGTTATTGAATCCACTTTTCCAATTTAATTTTATTGAGGTGTAAAATTTATTTTAAACTTATTACTTTAGGAGGGTCGAAAAAAATAATATAAATTAGAGAAATTTTAGTACAATTTTAATATCTCACATTAACACAAATATTAAATATTTTTTTCTTTATAAATAAATTATATGAAAAAATAAATTTTTATTAAACACCAGTATATTACTATTCATCAAAAAAATAATACTTTTTAAAAGTTATCAAATATTTTACAAAAAAAATTTATGAAATTTTTATATTAAAATTTAGTATTATATTTTCAATTAAATATTATATATGTCTTAATTATTAATTTTAAATTATATTCACAAAGAATCAGTAATCCACCCTTTAGAAAAAAAATTAGAGAGTGTATGTTTCTCTTTCAATAATTTATAATTTTATTTATGAACAATAAATAACCATTCAATTCATTTTATAAAAGTGTAACTCTGGTGTCATTTATAATATATATAGTCAAACTAGAAACTTACAAATTAAAAAATATTATAATGGTCGTAAAAATATTATAATAGTGCTTAATGTTACCTTAAAAACATGTGTTTCATACATCATAATAGTTTGAAGAGATTGAATTTATTTTAAAATAAATTTATTATAATTTATCAATGTGTTACATTCATTTATATTAATTTATCCTCATTTCATATATGGTATCTAACATAATCATCCTCTATTAAATGATCAGTGTATTACATTTCCAATTATGGTTTTATGAAAACTATCATGGGTCATTCAATATAATAATGAGGTCTCTGCCATGAAATAAAATTTTTAATGCTAAATACCGACATTATATAAAAATTAATATAAAAAATTACAATGGATTATGAAATGTAACATGGGGCTCATGTAACATAATGGAGGATATGCACTTTTGGATAAGATGTTTCACTATGATATGCCAAATAGTCATGGGCTACACCAAATATTTATAATCTAATCCAAAATGTATAAATATATAAAAATATTAATCTGTTCATTAATAGGGTTTTATGTATAATTTTTATTAAATTAATTTTTTTTACAATTGATGGATAATCAATTTGAACATTTTAAATTTTTTTTTTGAAAACTCTTATCGGTAGGTGTCTCGAATACATTCTATAAGTTCAAATAATTAATTTATAATTTGTTGATTGATTAAAATAATGAAATGATTTGATTATTTTTCATCTATACGAAACCTTGAATTTTATAAAATATTATTCTATGATGAAATTCATTGTTAAATTCCATTGAAGACTGTAGTAATTTTTTGAAATATTTATATTATAGTTTATTAAATATATCTAAATGTCAGAGCATGTGAAGAATTATTAATTAAGAAGTATTTTTAAAACCACTATGATTCTAATATTCTGAATTTTGTTCATTGAGAGTGTTTCTTAATGATATAAATGATTTTAATCTATCCCCTAAATATTTTATAATTATTACCATTCAATAATATATTCGAAAGTGTGTGGTATATGCATCCTCAAGAACAAATAAATGGTAATATTCAATTATTTTAATATAAATGTCATGACCAAGACATTGGTTTGTAATTCCAAAATTTTCTTAACAACATTTGGATATATATTTATAATTTTTTCCTCAACCCATTAATAATAAGTGAACATTTATTTTCAATTATTTAGAAATTAATACACATGCAAACTAAGGTAGATGAAGTTATTCTCTAACATTGTTTTTCATGTTGGTATTTTATATTTATCATTGTATATTAAATAAGTAACTACTTATAAATTAATAAATTGAATTATTATATATTTTATCTATATAAAATAATCATAATTGATTTTTTATGGTTATAAAGAAATGGATGAGAAAAAATTAAATTTATGCCTCACAAAAACATTTTTGTCCCAATGTATTATTATTTTTTCAAAAATATTATATATTATTTCAACAAAATTTAGATTATCTATTTTATAAAAGTGAAATATTATTTTAAATAATCATGTTACAGTTTTCTTAGTCAATTTTTTTATTTTTCATTAAAGATTGATTTTTGGTTGAATAGTGACAATGTTTGTTTATACAAAACTGTCATATATTACCATTAAATAATGTAAATTTATAATATCCTTGTATTATTTATTTTGTTTTATTGTATAATTATATCCATTTATTAATCATTATATAGTTATTTCACTATTAATCTGCATAAAATTTTTTAGAAGTTACTTTTTATGCTTAAAAATGAAATTTTCTTAAAACACTTTTTCATTGCATTTTTTGAATGTCTATATAGTTTAATTTCTACGATATCTGTAAATTTAATTTTGAAAAACAGATTTCAAATTTTGAATTAATAGGTTTATATTTATTTAAAATTTCATTTTCAATTTTGGTTATTATAAATAGTAACCATGTTAGATATTTGTCGCCATAGTAAAGCATAAATACTTGTAATCAAGGTAAATAAATTGGTAAAGAAAAGAAATTGAGACCTAAAAAATTTGGTAAATTTATTGTTAATCTTATCAAATTATCATTGAAATTTTTATTTTTCATCAACTTGAATATTTGTTATATATTTATAATATTTAAATGTTCTAAAAAATTACATGTGTTCCGCTATGCTCAATTTTAAGTCACATACTCATTTCGTTTCCTTACACCATTTGTGCAATCTTTTAGTCCCAATACTTCCCCAAATATCTCCCAAACATCCCTCCACACATCTTAAAGGTATTGGTCTCACCATGATAATAATCATTGAACGAGTATGGATAATAAAAATTGAGGTACTCCAATGAATATGTATAGCACTTTTTAACTATTTTATTGCTTATTTTTCTACTATATCCTTTTAAAATAAATTAATGATTAATTAATAAGAAAACATGATCACTCCACATATGAATGTTATAATTTTTAGGTTTCAACCAATTTTTGTCTTCTCGTCCATGTAATGGAAAATGAATCCATCTCTCTGTCATATGTAACAACTATCATCTCAACATTTTGTTGAGTTTACATGTTAATCACTAAATCATATTTTAGTTAAAATTTCTGAAAAATTAATATATATGCGAATTTTTACAAAAATATGCTTCAAAAATGATAATATATTACTTACCTATGTATCATTCTATGTGTTGTAAAATATAACATTGGATGTGGTTATGAGTGTATCCCCACCTCTATGAAAATATGTGATACATTTTACAATACAACCTAATATGGATAGACATAAGAATGAAAATATTTAATAAATAAGATAGTAATAATATTATTCATATTCATTAGATTAAAATATTATATAATTTATTTTTTCCACCGACTAGAAAAGTGGAAAAGTACCTTCTGATTATATGTGGACTACACTTTCAATGATACGGTCTATTTCCATTCAAAAATCAAACCTAACCAGGTATCATGATGAATCTACCCTAATCCCACCTACATAGGATAGGGGTGGAAATAAACACAAAAATAAATGACCTAAATTGGAGGGTGTGACCTAATGAACCTTTACATATAAACCCCACCATATCAATATAGATGACTAAAGAAATATTAATAAAAATATGAAACTTCATTAATATAATTCCAATCATGAAATACTGTGAGTGTGTATAAGAGTACGATACTATAAATATAAATGTAAATGTAAAAAATATAAGACCAACTAAAAACATGTAACAACTTGAAAAAAAAGAATATTAATTGATTATAGAGCATTTCTCATAATCCCTAATATATGACCACTATATATACTATACATAACATATTAACCCTAAGCCTCACTGCTGTCACTTGTAACCTATATGTAATCTACATAAAACATGACATGTGTATGAAAAGACCATGAATTGGTGAGTATATTCAAACGTAGTAGGACACCCTGAAAACTGAAGGGGGTAGTATGAGATAAAATTAGAGTTGAAAGATATCATATATTAAATATGATGTAGCTCAACCCAAACCATGGGAAATTGTATACTCATCATAGAATATTGAGCTCAACACGGTGTGTATATGAAATACACATGATGTCTTAACTAGTCATGATAGGATAGTAAACACCTAAAATCACTAGAATCTAAACACAAAAAGCATTTGGAATACCCCACACATCTTTTCAACCCTTAGAATGAGAGTATATAAACCCAAATGTATTGATATATATATATATAATTATATTCTCGGGAAAATAATCACAAATTAAAGTAAATGGAGGTCACAATATCACATGTCAATCCAGGAAAAAAGTTTCAAACAGTCTCAGAAGTCAAGAAATGATGGCCAACATCTAACACATATTGTGAGAAGAAATACTTCATGTCAATTCATACCTCGTCACTCTTCAACATAGTCATGGAGCCAAAATATATAGATATAGGACCTATAGCCAAGTACAATAGTGGGGTTCCACTATAATATCTCATAGGGGACCTAATCTCTACCAAGCTAGAGGGTTCCACATTAGTGGAAGATGATCGATTCCTAACCACACAAGATAGTACCACTTTTGGAAATAGAGGATCTACATCCATCCAACTAGAGGGTTAAACTGAAGGTGGTAGAGGACCCATAACCATCACAGTTGGATGGTTCAACTCTAGAAGTTATTGGACCATTACACATCCAACCTGGTTGGTTCTACTCTAGATGTTAGAGGACCCATGCCCAGCCCAGCTATAGGGATCCACTAATGGGGAATGTAGAGGACCCATAACCAACCAAGAAGGAGGTATCCCCTAAAAAATGTTGAGTATCCATTCCCATCCCTGATGGAGGGTTCCATATTAGATGTTTTTAGAGGAAACATGCCACAATCTGCTTGATTGTTTTATTCTTGTAATCAAGGACCCATGTCTAAACCACATGGAGGGTTCCTCTTAAAATGTATCTGGTCATCCTACGTAATCACTATCATCATTATGTGTCACCTAGACAAGATCCCCACCTAAAAAATCATATATCATATAACAAAATCATCAACCGAGTGAACCATCACATTATACTTGAAACAGAACATAGAATAAGAAACCCTCAAGAAAATATTCATGTCCAATAAAAGGATATTTTAGTGTTGGATTTTACCTATAAATGAACCATGAGTTACATGGCGTGTGAGGATACCCAAATTTCTGGCAATCCCATTTCATCACCAGGAGATGTCCATAGAGGCACATGTCTATACTACCATTTAGATGTACATGGTGTGTGGACACATTGCACATAATTCCCATGCCACTAGGGTTCCTTCCCATGTCCTTGTTCATGTTTGCGTATCCACCCAATGTCCATGTACTTTAAACCATGTCTGTGTACTTGGGTTCAAACTTTTGTTGCATCCCATGTACTCCCACAAGGTGTCCTTTACAAGTGATATGACACATGTATTTTTGACCAAAGGTCATGGTACATGGTGGGTAGAGGGATACACAATTTTTCATCCTTATAAATTCCCAAAACCCTAGCCAATGCAGCAAGGGATTAACAAACCATGTGTTCTTTGAGATATATTTCATGTTGTATATATTTTACTAGAATCTCATATTCACACTTTGTGTGAGTAATCTGGTCTCTCTCCTTTAGATATGGCCTCATATTAAAATGATGAAGGTGGATCTAGTAATGATGTATTGTTTCTATTCATTCATTGTATGGAAATAGATTCCCCCCACCAATAAAAATTTTACATTATGGACTACATTCCATGGATTCTTCCATCGATGTATATTCCAAATATTATTATCAAAAACATATTCCAAATCCTGATAACATCGCTAATATATCTCTTATTCACCTGTCCAACAATCATTCATCATTTCTTTCTGATTATAGAGGTCTGGTCGGTCTTGGTACAACTCAAAAATGTTGAATCTAGTTCTTGGAGTCATAGTAATGAAGAAAGATATTAAATATAGTAGAAAAACACAAGGACAAATTTTTAACCGTCATTTTCTATTATTTCTTGTCCAACAATAAATAATGGTGTTGTCTAGGATAGAAAAATAGAATTTCCAAATAAAATTCCAATACACGAGTGTGTGATCCTGTCACAATTTTCACATATCAAGGAAGGGGATTGATATTCTATATAAGTTTTTTAAAAAAATTCACAAATAAAGTGGATGATATCTTCCTAGATATTAGATCATTCATCATATGATATTTAACCCAACAATGATTTATATATTTTACTACATTCCATATTTCTAAATCTACTATGATCCAGAGGTCCATCACCATTAGTGGTGACTCTCCAATGGATGGAGAGGAAGAAGCTATAGAATCCACCTCTGGATAATATGGATAAACCTATATCTTGCCCAATAGTGATAAATTAGAAGGGAACTTATTTTAGGTCAAACTAATTAATTTATGTATTAATCCACTAAATTTATCACTAATGGAGGATTTACTCAAACACCCTACATCGAACAATTCTATGTATTGCATAGGGTAAAAATGTGTTCCAGACTCAACTGTGGTCTCAAATTTCACATATGAGATTCTGTTTTAGAGTTATATAATTTTAAATAAAAAATGGTTATATGTATTGTAAAATATATTTAATATTTTTATAAAATTAATACCGGGAACATCTGACATCATAATCACTTGGTGTCTCAGTCCAAGGCTCTATAAATTTGTGTATAAATATTTCTAGGTGATAAAAGAATAAAATTGGTCCCTACATCATTCATGCCTTTGATGTTTCATCCGTGAAATAAAAATAAATAAAAAACATTGAATACTAATCCCTCCTTGGACCCACCCACACATAGGCGTTATTTGGCATGTTCTTATGCTTCCACAAAACATAATCCATGTATATGGTTCATCCACTTAAGTCACTCTCTTATCAGTACTCAATATCCACTTAGTACTCTACAAGGTTGGATTTATCTTCAATTTATAAATCTCTCTTTTGAATAATGTGTCGGTGTTCGTGCATTTATCATCTCAGCTGAGTCACATACAAGACATCATAAACCCGCTCCAGCTATGGGTGTTGGTTGTGGTTGTAAGGAACCATTTCAATTCTCTTCACGATCTAGAATTCCATAATTATTCTTGGGGATATATATCCCTCCTAGATAAATCTCTATAATCCTCTTTGTTGGTAGACTATCAAGAAAACATCATCTCCAACCACAAACTCCAAGGGTCTATTAAAAAGATTGATTTAGGATTTCTATCTTCTATGGGAAATCCTCATCTACTCATGGTTGACCTAGACCTTCTCCTACATTACAATTACCATCTATTTTACCATAAGATATGTCTTTCAAATATATTTCCAACACAATGGTGACTGAAATTTTCACTCGTACAAGTCCTAAAATGACAAATTATTATGGTATAGTGGTAGGTTTTGTTGTACACAAACTCTACCAATGGTGAGTGATCTTCAATGCTCCCTAAAAAGTCTATCAATAAATCCTTGCGCATATGATATAATACATGGATAGTTTTCATGATCTTCCCATCATTGTAGGGGTGAATTTTTGTACTCATCCTAATTTTGGTCTGGAATTCCTCGGGCAATCCACCATGAAATCATGATGTAAATCATGCATCACGATTGGAGACAAACATCGAGGGAACCCGAAGGACCCGAATGGTAGCCTCTATTCACAACATTCCAAATCTCACAACCAAACTATTATTTCTAATTGTAAGTAAGTATGTCTAATTTTTTTTTATATCAAGTATCAAATAGATGGAATCATGTAAATTCATTGTCTTAATATGATTTGTAACAAATTCCTAGGATATACCTTCCAACATCCTTTGTAGGATTTCAAGGGGCTTTAAAAAATTTACTGAAGCTGGTGCTAAGCCTTCACATTTTGATGAGTGAGGAACTGATATACAAACATGGATGCACATCATCACATTTAGGAAAAACGAAACCCCTGCTAAAGGTATCATTACATATAACCCATGAAATGATTCACAACTAGGTGAGAATTACAGATTTATTGTTCAACATCCTCTCCATGAAAACTCCAACCACCATACTTCTTTGAGAAATGATAAAGGGATTTCCTCCTTTAGATTATAAATTTTTTGAAACCCCTCAGTATATCTACTCAGGAATCACCGCACAGTTGATCTATATAAATTTGGACTGTCTCAAATATTCAAGAATCATAATAGTCAACCCAATTGACTGAATAAAATCTATAGCATCCTATTTCACCAAGGTTTTCTCCAAGGAATTCAAATTCTCATATTCCTCATTTACTAAGCATTCTATGTGAAATCTTATTCATAGAAACTTCTACTATGATTCCCTTCCTTGGGTATAGACCATCTTAGTTTCATATTCCTATAGGAACTCCAACTAGAACCATTTTATGAGGTACAATTATATCTGTTTGAAGAAAAAATTGAGACTCTAATGGCGTGAATAAACCAAAAATTGAACCCTATGAGGAAGTTCTTCCACATCATCAGTGTGAAGACTACTTCCACTACTCCAAATCTGGAGTAGTATAGTTTTGCTCATGGGGTATCAACTTCCAAAGATATATTTAAAAATTTCATAATACTACATTAGTATAAATATGACCCTAACTCTTGAGGCATTATAAAAAATTATGTAATACATGACCTCCTATGGTAGTCTCTTCATAGGTGAACTCGTCAAACTCAATATCAATTTCTCAAATTCACTCTCGTTATACTAAATCAATGTAAATGTATTCCCTTTATACATCAGGGAGGTAAAAGGGTTTGAAATATGAGAGATGGCATCCACTAACATCATGTAGTACCTGACTAGAAAAATTAGTATCCTCACATATGATATTCTCTTGGGAGGATCCAAAATAATCACAGTGTCAATCTTCTCTATGTCCATAGCTAAACCATGCTAAAAATTACATGCCTCAAGAATGATATCCTCGTGAATCTAGAACTAGAACTTCTAGAGCTTTCCAAAATGATGATTCTCTTAAAAAAATATTGATTCATACTTATGTTCTTGGAATGATACTCTTATAGATTTGAGTAGATGATTATGTATTCAATGAAGAAGACCAAAAATTGGTCCATATATGGCTGTAAAATATGGTTCCTCCAATCTATAAACAATGTATGGGCATTCATCACAGCATTTTTCATATCTAGGAACTCATATTATTATTACAACATCGGATTTCCAATATTGGATTATCATAATCATGAACGCCCAACTATAGAAATTCAGACTGTAGATCGATCTTTGAGCTCTACATCATTCCAAAACATTTCTCAGAGTGGTCATCAATATGTGGAAATAGGTTCTTGGTCATCATCCCAAATTGGTTTAAGATATTATAATCCTTGCAAATCTGCAATCTCCAATTTAAATTATTCATCAACAACACTAGATATACCTAGGGGACAAAATGGGCATGATAAAATCCATCTATTAAGGTACTCTAAAAGAAATAATATCTCTCAGAGACTGTTAGGGTCCATCTGATAAGCAACAGAGGATATTGGATATGTTTTGGGATTCAAGTCAAAGAAAAACTCTATCTCCCACCTTAGAGGCTTTCCCAGAATTCCCTTAGTTATGAAATCCATATATTCCTTTAGACTAAAGGAATCCAAATTTTGGAAGTGTCCGATTCACAAATGGATATAATCACAAACCAATGGGTGATGGGATATAACCTCATTCTCAAAGTTCCCACATTTCCCTTCAAGGTATCTTTTACAAATATATAGGTGAATCATTCTCATCAGTGTGAAGGCATGTGACTCATCTATGATGACATTCAATAATTTATCTAATCAAGGAAAACCAATACATACCCAAAAATATGTCCAAGGGATCTGTTTTGGTGATGAAAATGTCCCACGTGAACCTATCCTCAACAAGATATATCCCCCACTATCAAAAGAAAAATGATTCAAATGAATTATTCTATATTAGAACTTCTAGAAAATGTTGTTGGGATAATATCTCTACTAGGATCACCATCTGTCAAAGAATGTTTTTAGTTTTGAAGGACATGATGGAAAATATTTTTACTTACCCTTTTTGATGAGTATAAAATTCACAAATCAAACCATTTATTATATTGTGTTTTATAGAGTCATTATCCTATCGATCTGGAAACTGTCCATGACACAGACCGCTAGATCATTGTGCATGATGTGGACCACCCTAATTGTGGGGTTTTAAGGATCTCATAGAATCTTACACCTCTCATAGATCCTCATAATTCTCTTGTATCTCCCCCACCCTAACATCCTCCCTTCTTTCTCCATGTATATACCTGATCATGAAGATTTATCTTCGATGGTGGTCCTTCAGCTATCTTATTTTCCTCATCAACACATGTGGTCTGGCAGTCATGCGCTATGTGACATATCCCTTTTCAAGAATAGATCCACTCCTTTATATGATGCCATGGTTTTCTTTACTATGGATATGCCTCAATACTATGCACCAGAGTCTATCCATGATAGGATATCCGACACAAAAATCCTACTATCTGGAACCTACTCACTATGCCTCAACTCTGTGGGGTCAACTACCATATCCAATGGACTAGAGTTCCCTAGGAATAATATTTTTTAATAGTAGTTCCCACTCTAGCACCCTAACATAGGTGGAAATGAACAAGGTCACCATGAAGGCACATATATCTCTATAGAGTCCCTTCTCATTATTCATTTCGTGGAAGTTGACATCTCATATTGGGTCATGGGAGTACGTGGAAATGACAATGATCCTATATGCCTACTCATCCTCCATCATCCCACCCTATTAAATCTCTAGAAAAATTTGAATTCAAAATGACTGTAAAAAGGGAAGGTTAGTACACCTCATGAATCCACTATTTTCATTTGGCCCAAGAGAGTGATGACTCATCTTGTATCTAGTTAAAAATTCTCTACAATTTCCCAACTTATCCATTGAAAAGGATAGCTGCCAGCACTACCATATAATCCCTCGAGGTGTGAATAATTCAGAAGATACGGACCACCAAATTTAGAAAATTCTCTTTTACAAGGAGATCTGAATCACCAAGGAAACTCAGTGGCTTCTATTGTGTAAACTCATAGAGTAAACAAAGCATGTATGCACTCTTACCATACTAAGCTAGAATAATATGATTCTAAAAAGTTGGAGATGTTACTACCTACCAACATAGAGGATGATTCTCATGGGATAGACCTCGAACTATGGCTCCATCACTCATTAGATCATCATCACAATATATAACTGCAATCCTAGATTGATGTCATCAGGGTGGAATCTTGATAATTAATCACGACCTGCCATAATCAGATGAGTATATGTGTTTGTGTATATATATAATGGATTTCCCACTCGATAAGGTTGTTCAAATACATAATCCTATATGATGCACATATTCAAATACTTTCAGCCAATTAGTTGATATTCTGAGTTGAAATTGAGGTAGTCAAGGACCCGGTGAATTGATACATCAGCCACCAATATCATCACTTCATTCCCTAGTCCGTGTTCCACACATAGGTAACATTGAAACTATTACACTCATACCAGCCAAATACTCATAAAGTGACTAATCCAATCAATGTAACATGGAATAAACTACACTAATTTAGAGTTTTCATGACCCGACCCTGACTGGGTATTAACACCCAATTACAAAAACCCCCCCATAGTCCAGGGGTGGAAAGTAGTGCTGAAATTCATAACATGAACCGGAGTCCTTTAAGGAAATCTACATGTACACACGCATACCTGACCAGTTATATGTAGAATTATAGAATAGTAATAATATAAAGAAGAAAAAACAAGAAATTAATCAAACCATGAAAAAACATCAATGGTGTAAAAGAGTACGGAAGTGTAAAACGAAATGTAAAGGGAATAAATACACACCTGATAAGGTATAATACACATTACTAGCTATTATTGATGGTTACACTCATGAATGTAAGGGACCAATTGTTGGCCTAGATGAAGGCTTACACTCTAGAAGTCTGTAGAGGACCAATTCCCAGCCCAGCTAGAGAGTACCATTATTAAAGGTAGAAAACACATGCCCATCCTAGATTGAGGGTTCCAATATATATTTTTGTAGAGGGACCATACCCATCCTCGTAAGAGAGTTCCACTCCATTCATAAAGTACCCATGATCATCACATATATACAATTCCACTAAGAATCCCTTTATTGATTATACATGATCATTTATATTGTTTAGTGTCAGATAAACACGATCCTTCACCAAAAACATCTCACATTGTAAACCAAAATTAAAAAAGTGTTCACCATCATGTTCGAGAAGAAACAAAACTCATGATAGGCTACTAGAATTTCATAATATTACCCCCAAACAAAGGATATATGATAGTTTGATGTTTCCTAAAAATGAAACATGAGGGAAACGACTTCGGAGGGGACCCACAGGGGGTGAAGTCCCTCTAAATCACTCGACTATGTCCCAAAAGGTACATGAATCAATGTTGATGTAGTTATACATGACGAGTAGGGGATATACATAGTTTAACCATGTCTCTAGGATCATTCCCTTTGTTCTTGGATATGTTAGTGTATCCACCATGTGTTCATATAATTTTCCATTTGTTCATGTACTTCGGTACATGGCTGTGTTCCAAGTCGTGTAATCCCACAAGGGTTCCTTCTTTTTTTGTCTATAACATGACTCATCCACTTGGGTAAATGGTACATAGCATGTCAGAGGGGTACATGTTATTCCATTCTTATGAATACACAAAAACCTATCCACCATAGTAGGGGCCCGACCCGTTGCATGTTAGTTGAGATATATGGCATATAGTTGGCATTTTTTCATTTTCTTTGATCCACTCTCTTAATGATTAATCTAGTCTCCCTATTTCATCATAAGAATCAAATTTGGTTGAAAAAGGTGTATCTATTCCTAATTGATTTTTTCGACCATCCAATTTTTAGAAATCTATTTTGTAGACAAATAGGGGTTCCTCTGCATGCATTGAATTAAACTATTAATTCTATCAAAGATGATTCAAAAGATGATAATTGAAATGGTCTTACACAACCTAAAAGCATCCTAGATATATCCATGATTAATTTATCCATCCCTCTTTAGTAGTTTTATCATGATTATAGTGGTATGATCAGGATCGGTACTTCCTGGAAATGTCATACTTGGACAACAGTGTCTAGTTATTGTAGAAATGGAAGAAATTGAGGGTTAAAGGAAAATAGATCAATTTTTTAACCATCATTGGACAAGTGTTCTTAGACCAGGATAAAAAATGGTGATATCAGAGTAATAAAACTAGAATAACTAAATAAAAATAAAATACATGGCCATATGCTTAATCCATCATTTCTGTTGATCTGTGAAGATAATTGATATTATTAATCAATTTTTTGAAAAGAGTGTAAGGAAAAAATTTATTATCCCTACCTAGTTATTGGATCTCTATTCAACAAATAAAACACCCACCAGTTATTGATGGAATTCATTACGTTCACTACACCCCAATCTTCTCTAATCCAGTGCTTCATCTTCGACGGAGGTGATTCTCCAAGGGAAGGAGGTGAAGATTCATTGGAATTATCCCATGGATTATGTGTCTAACCCCTGTGGATTATTCATAGTGATGTATTTGTAGGAAATATATCTTAGGCCAAATGAATGAATTAATAATACAATTAATTAATTAATCAACTAATTGTACCTATAATGGTCATTTTATCCAAATTCCCTACACTATCCTATTTTTGGTCATGCCTATGGTAATAAACACATTTTGAATGTAATTGTGGTCTCTGATTTCCGATCTAATCATTAATTTATGAGATTAACCATTTTCATTACTAGAATAAATGAAAATTATTAAAATTTATTTTTTGGAATATTGTGCCCAAAAATGGAATTTCCTCTTAATTCCGGACTTTAAAAATATGTGTAGAAATGTTTTTATGTATTACAAGTAAAAAAATTACAACTGTAAATTTCATTTTTCATGTTAGGTGTAACACACCGATATTGTTTGGAAATATTGTTTTCCAATAAATTTATTATTCTGTATATTTTTAGTTACATTGAATATTGACCTTATTATAAATTACATTACTCATTGAATTTTTCTTACATTACATATAAACCATGGTCTAGCATGCATTACATTAAACCCGTGTTTAGCTTTTGATTCAAATAACAACATGTTTTTTCAAACCTTGAAAAACAATTAATATTTAAAAATTATCGATATTACATAGATTTTAGTTGGTGTAATAAATTAGAATAAATATGTTTTAAATATTATTTATAGTGGCTTTATATTAAGAAAGCATATTGATACAAATGTACATAATTTTTGAATAAATTATTTTTATGTACCAAATATATCTTTTTCACACAAATTTTATATTTATTTTTCTTAAAATAAAAATTATAACTTTATAAAAACATAAAATAGTAATTTTAAAAATTAAAACTCATTTTTTAATATAAAAAATATATTTTAGGGTTATTTTTATAAATTTTTATAAAATGATTCATTTTTTTGACGAATGGAGATAATTGATGAAATTTATTTCAAAAATTCCTTTTAATATAATTTATTTATATTGTTAAATTTTATATTCAATTTTATTTAATGTAAAATTACATAAAAATCCATTAATAAATCAAATTTAATCCATTATAGTAATTGTTTTTGGGAAATTATCTGTCTATGTAACATTGTAGTATTATTTGGTTGACTGTGTTTGTTGAAAAAGAAAAACTAAATGGTATGTTGTAGTGTCTATGGATTTTTCGAACATGATGTTTTCAAAATGACCCAAGAGAGAGAATGGATTTCCTGGAAGCGGTACAACAAATTTTTTACACAATGTGACGACATTTCCTAGTGTTTCCCAACATTTTGGAACCAAAATTTGATGTTTCATTTTCATTGATAAAAGAGTATTTCATTGAAAGCCTTAAGAAAATATGGAAATCTCATGATTTTTTCTTAGGATGCGATTATTAGAGGGTGCTTCACTATAGAGTGAAGTATTGTGATGGTGAGCTCTGTGATTACGACGACCATTGAGAATATAGAATTTTCAAGGAGCATCACGAATAAGTGGTCCTCGAAGTAGAAAAGTGGGGGAATCCTAAAATGGTGATTATTTTAATAGAAGGTTTTAGAATCACTTGAAATTACTATAAATTGGCCTCTACACCACTTTGGAAAAATTAGTGATAATTAATGAATATATTAAGGCAAGGGATTCATGATGGTGGTTTTCAACGGTGGGTCATGTGAAAAAGATGATGAAGGATACAATAGCCAACCAAATGTTTTGTGCATCATGAAAGTAAGGGTGTTCACAAAGTCTCTCAAAATATGACCAAATTATGTGTTCAATACAGTGGTGAAGATATTCTTATGGAAGGAAGGTTCTTCATGAAGGCTTTGTGAGCTTTATGAAAGGATGGTGGTTTGTGAAGGCTAAGTGAGCTTCAGAAAAAGATGGTGCTTCATAAATGCTATTTGATATTCTCAAAAGAAAGATATTCATGATGGAAATGAGAATAAAAAATGTGTTCTAAAAGGGAATTCTCAGAGAACTGTGGTAAATTGGATTTCATCAATTGGATAAAAGGGTAATATCATCACAACATCAATCTACCACTATGGTTGTATTTGATAATGATAATTAAGGGAACTACAACTCCCTAAACATTGGGTGATCCCTTTTCCAAAGTAGTGACTAATGTAAGAGGAAGACGATGTTCCTTTCCCCTAGTTAGGAAGAAGAGAGAGAGACATAGGGAGTGACCATTGGGAATGTAGTGAGCTGACCCAAAACCCTACAAAGGTAGTGAGGCTGGTCAAAGAAGTTTTATATCCCGAACATTGTATTTTGGTAGTGAGCCTTAGAATACATGGTACATCCAAACATTTTAATTGAATTCTGGGTGGACCTAGCCTAGTTATGGTGGACCATGAATTTTTTTTCCCATGCATGCTATCATTTTTTTGATGCATTACTGCGTGTATAAGAGAGATGAATTTATTATTTAATGACAAAAAATTATCCATTGAGTTACTAGTTTTAATCTATAATACCCTAATTTTCACCCCTATTATAGTATTTAGCGTAGTGGTAATAACAAATTTCATATTGAATCTTGATATAAGAACATTGTAAACTTTTGATCATTTTTCTTACTAAAAACATGTTTTCTCGTCATAGTTGTTGGATTAATATAAATTTAAATTATAAAACTATTATTGGTGGAATTTTGAAAATTTTATTACATATTTATAAATATTATATTTTATATATTCATATATTTTCAACATAAAGTTGTATAAAATGAATATTATAATTGTAAAAAATAATTTACTTTTGCTAACATAAAAATGTGTTTACCCCGTGGTTAAAAAAACAATAATGGGGAAAAATGAAAAAAAAAACATTTCAATCAATGATTTTATGGACCATTCTCAAAGATACTCATTATAAGATCAATAATAATTTATTTTTGTCCTTGTGGATGGTGAAAAAAAGTTGGTAATCTTATAAAAAAATTATAATAGTGTTTGTCATGACCCGCCTTCTACAAAATGAGGGAAGTAACATCATACTATCAAGACATTCCTTCTTATTGACGGAGAGATAATAACCCATGTGTCCCACCATCAATAGTCCCCGGTGTGTTGAATTTATATAAGGGTATAGAATATCATGTTGTATGGAAACCATTACCCTTTTTTTAGAACAAAATTGGGAGATAAGATAGTAAATCATAAACAACTCCAAAGGATGAAATAAAAGTAAATCCAATAACGATTTTACCATATGCATGTTAATATAAAATGATACACCGTACAATAAACATATTAAGGAATGATCCAAAAGAATGAAAATCAGCAAACACAACTGTCCCAACACCCAAGCTAGTATGGTTTGGGACGGTCCTAAAAGTCATCTAGATATCCTGAAACAAATTTTATATACATAGGGATAGTATATATGTATCCTTACAAGGGAAAACTAAAATCTCCTAGGAATAAGTGGGGATACATTATAATGCCCCATGAGAGAAAATGTTGATAACCATAACACCTAGAAAGGAAACTATCCACCCAACCACACTAAGGCACAATCCCCAAATATCGTAAGTCAGGTAAATTCATAGTAATAGCACATTGATATTTGAGTACCCCATACTTCTTTCCTACTGGTTGTTTTTAACATCCTATGTGTTAGAACTCCCCCAAAAATCCCACTACAGTCCCACTACCACCCCCAACAATAACCACTTGGTCCATCCCAACTGCACATCCCGCCCACAGACACCTGGGCCACAACATCCTCACATAACCACACAAGCACACACCTATGTCATAACCTCCACACATAACCATGACCACATACACATAATACACAACAAAAACTTCCACAACTAATGTCACATGGGGCAGAACAACCACTTCCACGCCCGAAGACACCTGGGCCTCACCCCAAAGACACTTGGGAAAGAAAACTGACCACACACACCACGTCCAACTGAACACAACACACCCTGCCTGAATGGTCTTGGGACATAATAAACATCAAGACTTTACATATTTCCCAAAGAGTCTTAGGCTACATGGGCTAAGGAGCTGAAATGAGAAAACAACCGGCCACATATGAGAATACTGGAAAAAACACCCTCCCCCCAGAAATGGGCGTGTTCCGCATGAAGTGCTCAACATGGGTGGGGTGCGTATAAGAACATAAGAATTAAAGATCATATGTATAGGTAAAAAAGATAAATTCCAACAAAAGGGTCCCAAAACCAATAACCAGCAAGTACCCAACCACTCTTACTGTAACTCCTACATGCACAAGTACACAATAACCACATCTAGAGCACTACCCATTTCTGGAAAACACTTCTCCATTTTACTAGTTATCATTATCATGTTAAACTGATTTAATTTAAATATTATATCACTATCAGGAAACTAACTAGAATAACCACAAGCCAATACAAAAATTGAAAGAAAACTTCCAAGAAAACATTTAAGTATTCAAACTTGGTTCTATTGTATGTAACAACATCAAAAGTGATATGTGAGATTCCAAAAAGTACTGGAACCAAACCAAGCCCTAATTTATTGTCTCTATAACATCTACTGCCAGCCCCAAATTCACAATCCTATAAACTCTAAACTAGATATTCCATTCAACTTTACATTTCCCCATGAACAATAAATAGAATAACTAAGCATATCACCAAAATATCGCAAGGATGTTATTAAATTTTAGTAGAAACTATCCATTGATTTCTGTCATTATGTTTGGTTAACTGGGGTGATTTTACAATGTCTATCACTCACCGGGAATCATTTTAATCAACCAATATTATATGGTAAATTAGTTTCTTTGATTTATCCATTCAATCACAAGATTATTTAGAAAACATAGCTTTATTAGTGCCATGACAGGACCACCAATGGCCTCAATTTTCAGTGGACTAGAGCTCATACAACTCACAACATAAAAAAAGGTAAAAAAGAGAAACAACATAATCATTCCATCCAATTAATTATTAAAAGCTTCATTTATTATTATCATTAATGTTTGTTTCATCAACATCCAAGGAGAACATAATCAAAACCACCTAGCATGATGCACAGTAAATAGAGACGATGGAAAATAGCATAACTGGATGGTCAAGGTTTGAAGCTCTCTCTTTTCACCATGAACAGGGGATGGTGCGACGTGAAGGAATAACTCCAAGGATGAATGGGAAGGGCTCCGACACATGAAGATGATTCTTCTTGGGAGGAAGCTGCGAGACACATTTAGAGAATATAAAAAGGAGGAAGAGAATATCTCAGGTTAAGAAGAGCTAGATCATAAAATCAGGGAGACCATTTCGAAGTACATAAATGGTAGATCATGTGTTGACCACATGACTCTAAGTTTTCACAAATTCAGATTAGTTTGGATTTAATAATTTTTCTTAGAGATGGTGGATAGAGAGCTGGGGACAACTGCGAGTTGATAGATTCTCTTTAAACAGAGAAAAACACCTTACAAGGGAGAAACTGGATGACACAGGGGGCTGGAAAACACGACAAATATAGTGACATTGATAAAAAGGAAAAAAGATTCCTAAAATCAAGGGCCACCTAACTCTATGGGATTTAAAACATATTTTATGATCCATAAAAAGCTTTAAATGTGGTATTAAATCAATTTACAAAGAATTATACGTTACTGGGGTGGAAGTGGAATATCTAGGAAAAACTGGAAAAGACTCTGAATGGTTCAGACACTATCACCCTGGCACTAATGCACATCGGTGCCCTCATTCATCTAACATGAAATTTGTAAAACTCGTCATTGATTCACCGATGGTCACCCAAAAGCCTCGACACCAGGATTTGGAAAAGTAATGAACCAGGATAGATCAGTTCAATACATTTTATCCCTCTCAAACTATTCTTGACTGAACAAATTTATGAGTATACCCGAAGAAAAGAGAGGGGTATGAACAACAACATTGTAAGATAACTCTCAGTGGAAAACCACCCAAGGGTTATTCTAAATCGGTAATAAAAAACCGAAATCCATTGACATTTCCCTCAAATATATCTCTTAAACAACTATGGAAACACATCCTATCCTATCCCCCATGTAACCATACTAAAACCAAATGGTCACACCATCCATACATATGGATTATGGAGTTCTTTCCTCCATGTCAAGATGATTTTTTCTTTGTGAGGCACATAATCACCCGAATGGGTTTAATCACATCCACATTAATTCATCTTGATTAGGGATCATGTTCTCCCTTCCCCTTAGTCAGGAATTTCACAAAATTTTAGAGAACAAGCGATATAATCCATCTAATATCACACAATTTCAAGCATTACATCACAGAAAATCACATAGAAAACACAAGATCAAAATGTAGAATAGCTCGGGGTAAAAGTCACACATTCGTGCATCCCGTTCCCAGGTACTCTCATCGAGGCCACCATGCCTACCCAACACATGAAAAACTTTAATGGTCCATCCACAAAGAACCTTGTACATGCCATCCTAAATTATCACTGGTCACTCCATCAAGGTCGCATCATCCTCGATATCTAAATCTCCCCAGTTTAGGACATGTGATTCATCATGTAGACACTGACGTAGCATAGATACATGGAAGTAATTGTGGATCCTCTCTAGTGGCGGTGTTGATTCCAGCTAATATGACACCTCTATAACTTGTCCCAACACCTCTAAGGGCCCAATAAACCTAGGAGACTATTTAATCCCTTGCCAACCCTCCACTTCCCTCGTTGATGGGAAACCATCAATAACACATGATATCCAACCTCAAACTCCAAGGGTCTCCTCCTATGATCGGAATATTACATCTACTGGTCTTGAGCTACCGTCCTCCTTTCACGTATAATATGAACCTTCTTTATCATTCTCTAAACCACCTCTAGGACAGGAACACGTGCATCCCCATCCTCTGTCCAGTACATGGGTGAATGACATGGTTTCCCGTACAAGGCTTCAAACGGTGTCATCCCAATAGTAGAGTGATAGGTAATGTTATATGAAAACTATAACAGAGTAAAGTGTTGTAACCAAGATCCCCTGAATTCAAAAACACATGCTTGAAACATGTATTCCGATGTCCGAATGGTCATCTATGTCTACCCATCTGTCTAAGGGTGAAAAGAAGTGCTAAGGAATAACATATTTCCAAAATCACATAGTAATCTCTTCGAGACGCATGATGTATATCATGTTTCCCAATCTGAATTGATGGTTGTGGGAGATCCATGTAGCATCACAACTTCACCCACGTAATTCTACACTGAGGCATCCACTACGCACGACTTCTCCACCACAAAGAAATGAGATGATTTTTGTCAAAACATCCACCACTACCCAAATGGAATCATAGTTTCCCCCATCCATGGGAAGTAATATTATAAAAACCATTGATATGGAATCCCACTTACACTCAAGATAGTCTAGGGGATGAAAAAGATCATCAAAGACAAGATGATCAAACATCACTTTCTAACACACAAGGCTCAATCAAACAAAATCTTCCACTTCCTACTTCACTTCGGGCAACCAAAACATGCCTCTAAATCCCTGGTACATCATGGAAAATCATGGATGTACCTCTCAGGTGATTTATGGAACTCACAAAGAACTCCCTCACACATCGCCTCTGGAAAAAACAACTTCCCGTGGAAAAGAATCTGATTCTAACCATCATTCAACCATCCCTCCATACCATCACCCTAGCCTGCATTATCATGCATCCCTTCAACCTATAATTCTATACACAAAGTCTCATCCACCTATCATACCATGGAATAATGTAATTTCATCTGAAGTAGATATATTCTACCATCCTCCACTCTCAATCATAGATGTAAAGAAGCAAACTCGTCCATTTATTGCAAGCATCTGCTGACTCCCAAACCACATCCCTATGTGACTTCCTATATAAGGCATCAACCAGAACACTACCCTTTCTTGAGTTGAATGAGATCTCGAATTCATTATCCTGAATAAAATCCATCCACCACTATTTCCACAAGTTCAGGTTTCGCTGGGAGAAGACACAGATCAATCTTGTTTGATATGTGAAGACCACAAAGCGTTCACTAATAAGGTAATACAATGATAAATTTAGTGCGAACACAACTACTTCAAGATCCATATCATGGGTGGAATAGTTACGTTTGTGACGACATAACATTAAATACCTACAATGGATCACTACATGTTGTTTCATCAACACACACCCCAATCCTAGACCAGAAGCATCACACAAATCATCAAATGTCACCACTTCCTCTGGAAAACTCAGCAGTGGGGCATTGACCATCCTCCCTTAAGATATGAGAAAGATTTCTAGCACATCTCGCTCCATAAAAAAGTCTGGTCATTCTTGGTCCATGATATATATGGTGCTACAACACAATACATGTTGGGTATGAACCTCGGGTTGTAACCATCTAGACCCACGAAACTATGAACCACTGCCACATTTTTGGGTACTGCCCCAAAAAACAGTTTCAACCTTGTATGGGTCCACTGTTATTCCCTACAAAGAGACCATTTGTCCAAGGAAGTGAACCTATAGTATCTAGAATATTCACATAAACAACATCTTGTGGAGCTCGTGGTGTCAGAGGACCTCTAAAACTGTCCATAGATTCTCATCGTGATCCTTCTTTGATCTTGAGTAGACTAGGATGTCATTGTTGAACATGACCAAAAACCAATCCAGATTCTATTGGAAAACATAGTTCATGAGCCCCATGAACACAGATGGCACATTCATAACACCAAATGGAATGACTACAAACACAGAGATCCCATATCTGAACATGAAAGTAGTCTTTGGGATGTCACCTTCCTTCACCCTCAACTGGTGATACTCAAAAAGCATGTCGATCTAAGAGAACAACATTCTCCCTTCAACTGGTTAAAAAGGTAATCGATCCTCGGGATGAGGTAACTGTTCTTAACAACCACCTTATTCAGTCTACTATAGTATATGAACTACCAGATACCATTTTATACCTTCTCTGTGGACACAAATGGATCACCCCACATCAACAAACTTGTCTGGATAAAACCCTTTATCAGGACATCAACATGAATCCACAACTCCCACAAATTAGAAGGCTTCATCCAATAGGGATCCATAAAAATCACACGAGAATGAGGTTGTATGTCTATCTCAATCTCAAAATCACGTCAAGGGGGTAGAGTCACAACTTCTTCAAGGAAGATATACAGAAACTCACTGACCATACTCAAAACATCCACCATCTCTGAGTCTGTTGATTCCACTGACAGATCAAAAAACTATGAAAGAAAGGGCTTCACTTGCCGATTACCCTCCAGGTAACCCTTCCCCCCCCCCCAATGAATGCTACACACTGGCCACCCACATTTGAGAACAAGACCCATATTTAGAAGTTGTTGATAACAACATTCATGAAAAATAGCCTTTCAATTCCAAAGTTGAAATCATATGTCTGCATTCTTTGAAGAAGACGATCCCCAATAGACTGATGTGTCCCAAACATTAGTCTACATCCTTGACAAATATCAAATAGGATATTATAGCCTCCAACTAGCATAATCAACAACATGGGAATGGAATTCCTCCCTATGCCTAGATCCGAGGAATGGGCTAGACCATGTGCAAAAAAGTAGTGTGAATCTCTTGAATGAAACAAGGCACAAGCAGGAGTACTAAACAAGATGATTATACCTCAAACGACCTCTGGAACTGCTGGAAGTGCTACCTCGGTGGCATGAAACTTCCCACACCCAACTCCTCTACACATTGGCTGTCGACTACCTCTCCAACTATTCCCTCGTCGAGCTCCCAGAGTAGCACCCAGAGGTCATCATCCTCCTACAACGTCTCCTCTCGGGGGAAGGGGCATGCTGCTACTGGTGAAAAAATATGGCTGGGAACTAGTGATGCTGAGGTGGGTGCTTAACTAGACCACCCCCGCTATACTAATCTCGAACTAGGCACAAACCCTTGATGTTCCCAAAACCTGTACAAGAAAATCACCTTGGTCTCGGGCGCATGGTTAAAGGGTAAGGACTGGGAGACTGGAACTGGAACTATTGAGGTCTTCTCCTCATTGGTTGGAACCTTGAAGGCCTTAATTCTTGTGGCTTGCTGCTAACAACCTAACCCATTGATGGACCCAGATAGATCCCCTCTCGTGGAACAACTACCAACATGTGCATGCAATCCACTACGCAATCCTTTTTAAGAACCTTCATGTGTGTCTATAAGTGAATGGAGTAACATCATACTAATGAGAATATTAGAGTGCCTCCTCTAAACGGTTCACCCGAGACTCCACATCCAGAAAGTGATTAGGAGAAAATCAAACGAGATCATTTAACATGATACTCAAATACATCACTAACATACTCCCTTTCGGATGGGAGAATAGATCCTGCATCTTTTCATACTTCAATGTGGTAGAATGGAATTTTTCCTGAAAATCCCTCTCAAATGTAGTCCATGAAACCTTAGTTTCCATCCTCACTCCATGGTATAGTGTCCACCACTAATATGCCAATCCCCTCATTTGACTAACAACCAATAGATTCCAATACTCCTTAAAAACATTGATCATGATAATGGTGATTTATAGCTTCTTAAGATAACCCTCTATCTCCAAGTCTAAAACACATCCCTCGTACTTCCTGAGGGTTTTCCGGTAGAAAAAATGTAGTGTCTTCTACAACGTATCATCCTCTTCCTAACTGTCAATATTTCATTGATAGGCCAAGTCAACCTCCTAGGCCTCAACAACCTGTAATACATGTGGATGTTGTTTGGGTCCCATAGCTGAAAGGATAAACAATGAATTTGTATGCCCGAGTAGTGTAGAAGAACCCATTTAAAAACTCTGTTTAAACATTTAATTTTTTAAAATTCCAAAATCCCCCAAGACACATAAGAACACAAACCATTATGGGCCATGTAACTTCTTCTAGGGTCTATACCCTATAATCATTGTAGCCTCAATTGGTCGTTCAGTAGGTCCAGAGTCCTTGAATTGATTCACATGGGGCACTAAAATACCCTGTCCTAGCCGTTCTTTACTGGGCTACTTCAGGCACTATGATTTCCTATCACTGTGTCCCTACCAACCCATGCAATACTCACTATGCCTAAACTGAAACACCATTCTATCTCTCAACCATGACCTATAATACAATTCTGTCATGACCCGCCTTCACCAAGATGAGGTAAAGGACAATAAACTATCAGACCCTTCCTTATTCAAGTTTAAGGGGATATAATGACCCCTGCGTCCTACCTTTTATTAGTATTAAAGTGAAAACAACCACCAAGGGTAGATAATCACATGTAGTATGTGAATAATTAACCTTTTTATAGAACAAGATTGGGAGATATGATGGTAAATTCCAAAAAACAACAAAGACTAAAATAAAAGTAATTCAAAAATCCTTTTTCACATATGCATATTAAACATAACTAGATTCAAAGTACAAGAAAACTCTGAAGGGAAGTACAAAAAGAAATATAAGTATTGATGACAACTATCCCAATGACCGAGCTAGTATGGACTGGCATGGTCCTCAATGTCCTACATGAAACCTAAAAGCAGTTATATATACATATATGGTGAGTATACATGTATACTCAGTAGGGAAAACAAAAATCTCTCTTGCCCATGTTTTAAAATATTTTAATACCCCGTGAGAGAAAATAGACATAATCAAAACAACAAGAAAGGACACTATCCACCCAACCTCACCAAGGCACACTCCCCAAACAATGCAAGTCAAGTAATTTAATAGTAATAGCACATCGAAATTTTGGTAACCCACACTACATTCCCACTAGTTATTTAGAACATCCTATGCATCAAACCTCCCCTCAAATCTCAATGTTGTCTACATTCCACCCCCAACAACAACCATATGGCTTATCCCAACTTTATATCCTTCCTGTAGACACCTAGGACACAAAATCCACACATAATCATGCACGTAGACACCTAGGCCACAACATCCACACATAACTAAGAACACAAAAACATAGGCCCCAAAAAACACTAACACGCTGATAGACAATTGGTCTAGAATAACCATTGTCGCACCTGAAGACAAATGGGCCTCATCCTGAAGACACATGGGAAAAAAATTTTCTTCACACACATAACCCAACCAACCACAACACACCCTATCTAATGGGTCATGGGAAATAATAAACCTCAATCATTTATACCCTGCCCGAAGAGTCTTGGGCTACCTGGGGGAGGGATAAAAAATGATCCAATAACCAGCCACTCATACGAATGGTGGAAAAAACACCCTCCCCCATGAAAGGGGGGTGTTTGACCTGAAGTGCACAACATGGGTGGGGCATGTATAATAAACATAATTACTAAATTACAAACTTATAGGTAAAAAAGAACTCATCCCAACCTAAGGGTCCCGAAACTAACAACCATACCACACAAAGACAAAATTAATGCTTCTCCTACATGCCCAACTACACAACAACCACAAAAAGAGCGCAACCTATTTATGGAAAAAAATTTGTAATGCCCCGACCCCAGTTACCTAGATTCGGTGCATTATTACATAACATTGGCATGATCACAAGAAAGATCAAATCTCGAAAGACCGATTGGTTAAGTAGCCTTGGAGACACTAGATATATTCATCAGTTTTTCATTACATCATAAAATGAAAAACTACTACAACAACATAATGTCTCCACAGTCCACACTATTATCCCCTCATAATAGCCCCACAGGTCATTCATAACTTACTTCTTCACATCCTGAGGAAAAAAAACATAGAAAAGGGGTGAGCTCAAATGCCCAGTAAGGATAACAATATAGCGGAACATTCAAAATAAGCATAAACATTTAAGGCAATGCATTACTAAAACAAAAGCCTTTTAAACTTGAACTTCAACATAGTATGGCAAAAGTAAAATGAAATAATGCCATTTACTTATTCACATGGATATTCTACTAATCGAATAATCACTTGAAAAATCAATAACCACTTTCATAATGATGGAATGCATAATGCTAAACTTTAATTTCTTTTCAAGGCCTCGTCCCAAGACCTTGGGGCTAACTGTAACCGGAACCCAACCCGGAGTGCCTATAATAACCGGACACCAACCCGGAGTGCCTCTAATAACCGGACACCAACCCGGAGTGCCTCTAATAACCGTACACCAACCCGGAGTGCCTCTAATAACCGGAGACCAAACTGGAGGGCTTAATTTTACCAGTCCCTAACCTGGAGGGCTTACTTTAACCAGTCCCCAACCTGGAGGGCTTACTTTAACCAGTCCCCAACCTGGAACATACTTTTCCAACACATTCATATGAAGTAAAGGTTGAAATATAACATAAACATTCTTATTGGAACTAGCATACGAAATTTCAATAATTTCACCATAAACTATGAATGGTATAAAAATAGCACATCCATAGTCAAACATATCACAAAACCTTCAATACAATATAGAAGTTTTGTATCATAATAAATAAACTTTAAATAAGCGTAAAATCCATCAAAGGATGTTGACATAGATGAAATCAAAACACTTTTTAGAGAAATATCTCTTTCTATTTTTGAAATCATTTAAGATCCATATAAAATAAAACATTTTCTTGAAAATATTCTTATAATCTTGTAAAGAATGCTTTGAATATTTTATAACGGCGGAAAATAATCGCACCCGCCGTATAAGTTAAAAAAACATTCTTACTTTAATTCTGTCGAAAAGGTTAAAAAGGACCTTGTTTTGAAAATGACAGAAAGATTCCTCTTATAAAAAGTAAAACAAGGGTATAAATGAATTTAACCCATATTCTTGTAAATAATAAATATTTTTTGAAATACATTTCGATGAAACATGGACGTGGATGATAACGAGATCACAATAGATTATTACGTATAAACAACCTCGGATAATGAAGAGATTGTGAAATAACCCTTACCAATTTGGTAACTTATGAAACATACAACCCATAAAAGAGGTATCATACAATGAATATGTAAATAGACATAAATTAGAGTGTATTACACAAAGAATATAATTATGGGCAGTACATACACCACACAAAAGGTGATGGTGGCAATATGGCATGAGTCTCACGGGAATAAGGAGTGAGATGAAAACCCCTTACCTTGTACTTTTCCTTGGTTGGGTTAGGTTAACCTCCTGTATAATGGTGAAATAATTGTTATTAAATTATACAATAATCATATACATTAATATGATATCATATATGATCTTTTAATATTGATTTGATAATAATATCTTAGAATTATCGTTGTTTCGGGTGTTAACTTACTTGTTTTCTTTTATATGTTTTGTTAAGTAAGACATGTTTATAAAAGATAGGTTGTATATTATTCATATCCAGAATGATATCAAGTATTTAAAAATCAATTTTAAATCATCAAATGATAATTATACTTGAATGGATACGATGGAGAATGAATCTCATCGCATTCGTGGAGACGGTAGTCCGTACGTACGCATGAGCGACAATATCATTATTTTGATATTAAAATAATATATAAATGGATTTTATATCATATATACAGAATCATTAACATGTTATATTTATTATTTACATGAGTTATACATCATTATTATACTCATCCAAATAATAATATATTGAATAACAATTACACCACGACGTGGAGACGGTAAGCCGTACGTACGCACGTATGGTGACATGTTATTCAAAGGGTGGATAGAATACTGATTATGGTTGTACCATATTTATAATAACATCACAGTATATATATGATACTGGAGTTATTATTTAACAATGGTAACAACAAAGGAAGAAGAAGTGGAAGAAGAAAGGAACTTGAAAAGGGGTGGTGAAAACATTACCTCTTCTTCCGGTTCTTTCTTTTGATTTGATCAAAAGGGATCCTTAGGTTAGCTTTCTGATAAAAATAAGGCCTCTAGGTTGTATTGAGGGATGTTGGGAGAGTATTTGGGCAGATTTTGGCGAAACCAAAAGGCTTTGAAGGTGTGAAGAAATGAGAAGGAGGAGTTCCCTTTTATAAGAGGGGTGAGGGTCACCTTTGGAAAAGCTAGAAATACTAATTTATAATAAATTCATATTCGGTTTCTAATGGATCCAAAGTTGATTATTCAAAGGCTAAGGTGGGGATGGATCGAAAACAACTCAACCAATAGAATTTAGACAGGTTTGGGTACTTATATTAACCTTATCTTTAAGTATTAACTCTATGTTAATTAGTTTCACTTTTACAATGTCTCTTTGTATTTTTATATAATATGGTTAATAAACTTACTATATACATCCAAGAGACCCCCAAGTGGTCCATTAATGAGGAACCTATCATGATATAAGTCTCTTGGCAGAACCATTGATTTTTAGGAATTTAATATCAATTAATAATATAATATTTGTTTTAAGAACTCTTTTATGTCAATTTTGACACTATTCAAAAGTTGATTTTTGTGAAACTCATAACAGATTGATTACTTTGAAAAAAGTCAATTAAATCAATCCTAATATATCATATTATCCTAGAAAATTAGTTTAATTCATTAAAAGTTTCATATTATATTTATTTGGTTATTTATAATATCAATTATTTTAATTTTTCACTATTATAGTAATTACTGCATCATCATTATGTCATATATAAAATAAATTATTTAATGTCTAAAAATTATAAATAAACTATCATTATGTAGGAAATATTTTTATCTTTCTAATGAATATTTATAATCTAAAATCCAACATATATAACCCTATGTAACAATTGTTTTTCTAAAAGATATGTGCTTGTGTCATTTTTGTATTCATTTTAACTTAATTAAAATAAAGTGTCATTATCACTTAAAAGTGGATCCATGGGGTCCCCAAATCGACCCAAAGATGACTATGGTCGAACATGTATCATCCAATAAGTCTAGGACACGTTTTAGGTTAATTTAGTATTATTATAATATTATTTTTTAACCCTTATTTACCGGATTTACCCTTAACCATGGTAAATAAAATATTTACTGCAGTAATTATTCAAAATGTCTAAAAATAAAAGTTACCTATTTACAAAATTTGATCATCCTGATTCCAAATATGGAATCCATTTTTCTAAATTCAAAACATAGAAGTGGCAGAAATTAATTTAAAATTAATTCCCACTGTCAAAACAAAAAGCGTGTTTTTAAGAGATAATAACTATCAAAAGATTGACACTTGTTTATGTGCGGTTTAATTGTAAAATTATGTCCAATGATCAAAATTATATTAAATGGTAAAAATATATTCTAAATATACTTTAAAACCACTCAAATTCATAATTTATCACTATTAATTATTTTGATTAAAAAAGTTGTTTTTAATTAAAATTTAGTAATTTTCACTATTCATCAAAATATGAAAGTTATCAGAAATGTACCAAAATTTCACCTTAGGATAAATTCGATATTCCAAATCCAAAAATGAAGTCCATTCTAAAATATAAAATATATATAATTTCAAAAAGTAGGTATTACTATTCATAGTGGCTAGTTTGATTGGTTGTGGTGTGTTTGAACTCGAAGTTGCGTACAACACACACTACTGTATTATTCAAAGGAAAGCGTACCGTGGAAGCATGGGATGTTTCATTTTAAATATTTTTTTTGATGTCCCCATTTAGTCAAAAAGTATAAAATATTGTATTCAAAAAGGTTTCACTATCAAAAGTTGATAAAACTACCATACTGAAAATGAATCTGTTCTTGTATTATGTCTAAGAAACTCATAATATGGATTCCAAAATTATAAGGATTATATAAAGTTTAAAATTTAGTTAATACTATTCATAACCTCTTTTGAACGGCTTGTTTGGTAATTTATGGTGTGCTTGAACTCGGTGTTGCGTGTAGTGCAAGTTATTGTATTATTTTAAAGAAATAACACACTATGAAATCTTGGGGTGTTACATTCTCCCCTCCTTCAATAAATTGCGTTCTCGCAATTTGAAATTGTTCTTCGAAAATAAAAGGTTGAAAATAAAATAAATATCTTTGTGGGAAAACCCACATCAGAAATTGGGTTACTAAAATTTAGTCTTAATATGAGGAAATGAGAAATGAAAGGGTCATCACCAAATTATGATCACGATTAGGAGAACATTGATGGTAATTAGAGACATATAATTGGAGGAAAAACGTAAATATTTATAGGTAGTGATTGAGGTCTTCAATCACAAACAAGTATAAAATTGAGGTCCTTAAACTCATCAATTTATGATGATTTGAAATACCATCGGTTCAACAAAACATAGGGCATTAGGATAACACATTTTTGACGTTTCAAAATATCTTAGTTGAAATCCCACATCGAAAAATGAATTAATGAGGCCTCTATTTAAAATAAAGAGTGGAAAGTATGAAGATTACCGAAAATAACACATACTAGGGTTCCATGTAGGAAAATATGGATATGGAAGAAAAATCTAACCATCAATTATCTGATGGGGAGTGGTAGAGAACATGGCTATGAAAAGGCCAACAATCCCAAAGCCATAAATTAGTGATGATTTAAGGTACCATCTAGGAAAACATTTTTGTTCATTGTTTATTTTCTTAATATTGAGGAATTTATTTATGAGATTGGATAAGATCATAAGGAGATATACTTACTTTATAATTATAGTTTTATCCATTAATAAATTTCTACCACAAACTCATCATTCACTCTAAAAGATAATAAAATGTAATTTTTTTTTCTATTTATACTATTCGTACAGGGTTCCAAAATAAATGAATTTATAATTCATCTACCAGATCTTTTAAAAAAAACTACATTATTTAATCTAGGACATCTCGTGGGCCAGTGGTAGGTGATACACCCTTGTCGCCCTTCGGTTGCGGGTTCAAGTCTCGCAGCCTTGCCGGACGCGACGGCTTGCTGCCCGACCTCCGGGTTGTCCTTTTATGGCAATCCAAAATAATCCAAACTAGATCTATCCAAAATAATTCGGTCCAAACTCACAGTCCAACATTTATAAGGAAGGTAAACATTATCTAGATCATTTTTACCCCGTAATAGCATATGAATACCTTCATCATGTATTACCATATTCCTTATTGATTACATTCATTCTCCCTTATTCCATATAGAATGATGGATATACTTCATTAATCCAAAAATGTTTTAAACCCCAACAATGATGGAATATAAAAATCATTAATCAGTTCCAAGGTAGTCAAGAATATCCAATATAATTTATCCAAAACAATCACATATTATTCCAAAATCACTACCTCAGTATCAGAACTATATTATGATTTATCATTCTCTCAACCATATATTTTCCAAAAATTTATCCTTCTATTGAGTCACTTTTCGTTGTTCCACACAATCTCAAGTCCTTAATGAAATAGTACTGTAGTACAATCCTTATATACTCCATAATTATTATAACAAGAACATTGTTGATACAACACTCAATTGACATAATCAACATAAGAACTCTAATCATTCTTCTTCATCTGTGGTAGTATCATAACCTGATTATTATCCAATAACATCATTTGCGGCATAGTCTGATGACTGGGACATAGGTTCGCGTAGTGTCCAAACTCCTTGCAAATGAAGCATTGTACATTTAAAACCATTTTCTTACCCTTGCAGTCACGTAATTTGTTCCCTTTTCCTCCACACTTATAACAAACTCCCATTCCTTTCAGGAAAGTTCCAGGGTGTTTCTTTCCATAGTTACCACATATGGGAAAATTCTTCATTTCCCTCTTCCCTTTATCCATCTTTCTCTCTTCCATCCTTTTCTTCTCTTGCTTCCCTTCAAAGACATAGGACTCTTTACTTATCTTATCAACACAGGATATTATTTCTTGATATGATGATAATACATGGGATACTATTTCTCTTATAAATTCTAGCTTAAGTCCATGAAAGATATGATCCTTCCTTCTCTTTGGATCATGTGCATATCTGGAGTTCTCATTGCTTCTACTGGGCACCATTTCTAAACAATGGCATACACTAGATCAGTTTATGAATCAAAATACATAATCCCATACTTATAAAACACTTAACATAAATTGAACTATTTATGGATATAATCCATAATCATAAAAATGTCTCCTTTGAGGATGTATATACTCATAAACCCTTCATAATGGTTTGTAAAGAAAATGAGAATTATCCTAAGCATATCCCCAGGGAGTGTCGTAACCAAGAGTGCAGCAAGGCCCGTTTTCGTGCACCAGTTCCCGTTCGAGTCTAGCTCAAAGCTGTGTTTTCGGGTTTTACCCCAAGGTACATCTGTGCCAGAGCCGCCTCTACCTGCTCGTATCCAGACAGGGATGTATTGCTCGGAAAACAAACAAAATCTCTACAATACCAAAATTCTAGGAAGTTCTTCTATACTAATCCTCAAAGTTCATCTTAGGTCTACGTGCTCTGATCAGAGTTTATCTAAATCTAGCTTCCAAGGTTTGTACTAAAATTCCTCTGATACCAACTGTAACGCCCCGACCCCAGTTACCTAGAGTCAGTGCATTATTACATAACATTGGCATGATCACAAGAAAGATCAAATCTCGAAATACCGATTGGTTTAGTAGCCTTGGAAACACTAGATATATTAATAAGTTTTTCATTACATCATAAAATGAAAAACTAGTACAACAACATAATGTCTCCACAGTCCACACTATTATCCCCTCATAATATCCCTGCAGGTCATTCATAACTTACTTCTTCACATCCTGGGGAAAATAAAACCTAGAAAGGGGTGAGCTCAAATGCCCAGTAAAGATAACAATATAGCGGAGCATTCAAAATAAGCATAAAAATTTAAGGCAATGCATTACTAAAACAAAATCCTTTTAAACATGAACTTCAACATAGTATGGAAAAAGTAAAATGAAATAATGCCATTTACTTATTCACATGGATATTCTACTAATCGAATAATCACTTGCAAAATCAATAACCACTTTCATAATGATGGAATGCATAATTCTAAACTTTAATTTCTTTTCAAGGCCTCGTCCCAAGACCTTGGGGATAACTGTAACCAGAACCCAACCCGGAGTGCCTCTAATAACCGGACACCAACCCGGAGTTCCTCTAATAACAGGACACCAACCCGGAGTGCCTCTAATAACCAGACACCAACCCGGAGTGCCTCTAATAACCGGAGACCAAACCGGAGGGCTTACCTTTACCAGTCCCTAACCTGGAGGTCTTACTTTAACCAGTCCCCAACCTGGAGGGCTTACTTTAACCAGTCCCCAACCTGGAACATACTTGTCCAACACATTCATATGAAGTAAAGGTTGAAATATAACATAAACATTCTTATTGGAACTAGCATACAAAATGTCAATAATTTCACCATAAACTATGAATGGTATAAAAATAGCACATCCACAGTCAAACATATCACAAAACCTTCAATACAATATAGACGTTTTGTATCATAATAAATAAACTTCAAATAAGCGTAAAATCCATCAAAGGATGTTGACATAGATGAAATCAAAACACTTTTTAGAGAAATATCTCTTTATATTTTTGAAATCATTTAAGATCCATATAAAATAAAACATTTTCTTGAAAATATTCTTATAATATTGTAAGGAAAGCTTTGAATATTTTATAACGGCGTAAAATAACCGCACCCGCCGTATAAGTTAAAAAAACATTCTTACCTTAATTCTGTCGAAAAGGTTAAAAAGGACCTTGTTTTGAAAACGACAGAAAGATTCCTCTTATAAAAAGTAAAACAAGGGTATAAATGACTTTAACCCATATTCTTGTAAATAATAAATATTTTTTGAAATACATTTCGAAGAAACATGGATGTGGATGATAACGAGATCCCAGTAGATTATTACGTATAAACAACCTCGGATAATGAAGAGATTGTGAAATAACCCTTACCAATTTGGTAACTTATGAAACATACAACCCATAAAAGAGGTATCATACAATGAATATGTAAATACACATAAATTAGAGTGTATTACAAAAAGAATATAATTATGGGCAGTACATACACCACATAAAAGGTGATGGTGGCAATATGGCATGAGTCTCATGGGAATAAGGAGTGAGATAAAAACCCCTTACCTTGTACTTTTCCTTGGTTGGGGTAGGTTAAACTCCTGTATAATGGTGAAATAATTGTTATTAAATTATACAATAATCATATACATTAATATGATATCATATATGATCTTTTAATATTGATTTGATAATAATATCTTAGTATTATCGTTGTTTCGGGTGTTAACTTACTTGTATTCTTTTATATGTTTTGTTAAGTAAGACATGTTTATAAAGGATAGGTTGTATATTATTCATATCCAGAATGATATCAAGTCATTAAAAATCATTTTTAAATCATCAAATGATAATTATACTTGAATGGATACGATGGAGAATGAATCTCATCGCATTCGTGGAGACGGTAGTCCGTACGTACGCACGAGCGACAATATCATTCTTTTGATATTAAAATAATATATAAATGGATGTTATATCATATATATAGAATCATTAACATGTTATATTTATTATTTACATGAGTTATACATCATTATTATATTCATCCAAATAATAATATATTGAATAACAATTACACCACGACGTGGAGACGGTAAGCCGTACGTACGCACGTATGGTGACATGTTATTCAAAGGGTGGATAGAATAATGATTATGGTTGTACCATATTTATAATAACATCACAGTATATATATGATACTGGAGTTATTATTTTACAATGGTAACAACAAAGGAAGAAGAAGTGGAAGAAGAAAGGAACTTGAAAAGGGGTGGTGAAAACATTACCTCTTCTTCCGGTTCTTTCTTTTGATTTGATCAAAAGGGATCCTTAGGTTGGCATTCTGATCAAACTAAGGCCTCTAGGTTGTAGTGAGGGATGTTGGGAGAGTATTTTGGCAGAGTATGGCCGAACCAAAAGGCTTTGAAGGTGTTAATGAATGAGAAGGAGGAGTGCCCTTTTATAAGAGGGGTGAGGGGAACCTTTGGAAAAGCTAGAAATATTAATTTATAATAAATTCATATTCGGTTTCTAATGGATCCAAAGTTGATTATTCAAAGGTTAAGGTGGAGATGGGTCTAAAACATCTCAACCAATAGAATTTAGACAGGTTTTGGTACTTATATTAACCTTATTTTTAAGTATTAACTCTAAGTTAATTAGTTTCACTTTTTCAATGTCTCTTTGTATTTTTATATAATATGGTTAATAAACTTACTATATACATCCAATAGACCCCCAAGTGGTCAATTAATGACTAACCTATCATGATATATGTCTCTTGGACGAACCGTTGATTTTTAGAAATTTAATATCAATTAATAATATATTATTTGTTTTAAGAATTCTTTTATGTCAATTTTGACACTATTCAATAGTTGATTTTTGTCAAACTCATAACAGATTGATTACTTAGAACAAAGTAAATTAAATCAACCCTAATATATCATATTATCCTAGAAAATTAGTTTAATTCATTTAAAGTTTCATATTATATTTATTTGGGTTTTTATAATATCAATTATTTTAATTTTTCACTATTATAGTAATTACTGCATCATCATTGTGTCATAAATAAAATAAATTATTTAATGTCTAAAAATTATAAATAAAATATAATTATGTAGGAAATATTTTTATATTTCTAATGAATATTTATAATCTAAAATCCAACATATATAACCCTATGTAACAATTGTTTTGCTAAAAGATATATGCTTGTGTCATTTTTGTATTCATTTTAACTTAATTAAAATAAAGTGTCATTATCACTTACAAGTGGATCCATGGGGTCCCAAAATCGACCCAAAGATGCCTATGGTCGAACATGTATCAACCAATAAGTCTAGGACACGTTTTAGGGTAATTTAGTATTATTATTATATTATTTTTTAACCCTTATTTACTGGATTTACCCTTAACCATGGTAAATAAAATATTTACCGCAGTAATTATTGAAAATGTCTAAAAATAAAAGTTACCTATTTACACAATTTGAACATACTGATTCCAAATATGGAATCCATTTTTCTAAATTCAAAACACAGAAGTGGCAGAAATTAATTTAAAATTAATTCCCGTTGTCAAAACAAAAAGCGTGTTTTTAAGAGATAATAACTATCAAAAGATTGACACTTGTTTATGTTCGGTTTAATTGTAAAATTATGTCAAATGACCAAAATTATATTAAATGGTAAAAATATATTCTAAATACACTTTAAAACCACTCAAATTCATAATTTATCACTATTAATTATTTTTATTAAAAAAGTTGTTTTTAATTAAAATTTAGTAATTTTCACTATTCATCAAAATATGAAAGTTATCCGAAATGTACCAAAATTTCACCTTAGGCTAAATTCGATATTCCAAATCCAAAAATGAAGTCCATTCTAAAATATAAAATATATATAATTTCAAAAAGTAGGTATTACTATTCATAACAGCTAGTTTGATTGGTTGTGGGGTGTTTGAACTCGCAGTTGCGTACAACACACGTTACTGTATTATTCAAAGGAAAGCGTACCGTGGAAGCTTGGGATGTTTAATTTTAATTTTTTTTGATGTCCCCATTTAGTCAAAAAGTTTATAATATTGTATTTTAAAAGGTTTCACTATCAAAAGTTGATAAAAGTGCAATACTGAAAATGAATATGTTCTTGTATTATGTCTATGAAACTCATAATATGGATTCTAAAATTATAAGGATTATATAAAGGTTAAAATTTAGTTAATACTATTCATAACCTCTTTTGAACGTCTTGTTTGGTAAGTCATGGTGTGCTTGAACTCGGTGTTGCGTGTAGTGAAAGTTATTGTATTATTTTAAAGAAATAACACACTATGAAATCTTGGGGTGTTACAAAATTCCTCATAGTAACAGTTCGCATTATCATGTTTAAGTGATTCCGTTTAAATATTTCATCACTACTGAGAAACTTACTAGCATAAAAAAATCCAATATAAAAACAGAAATAAATTAGCCCAGCAGACATTTAAGCATTCGCGATCAGTTCTCTTGTAAGTGACATCATAAAAAGGGATATGTGTGATCTCTCAATGTACTAGAAATAAACCACGACTCAACTTACTAGCTCCACTACATCTACTATCGGCCCAACTCAGACCCAGATTCAATATCCAATAAACTCTAAACCTAAGATTAACATCAACATTACATTACCCCATGAACATCAAACAAAACAACCAAGTATATGACCATAATAGGGAAAATACATTTTTTAGATTTATCCAAAATCATTCATTATGTTCTTTATTCCTATTTGGTTAACTAGGGGGATAACATAAGGGAACTCAATCATCGGGAATCCATTTAATCAACCATGATTATGTGGTTAATTCATTTCCATGTTTCAGCCATTCAACCACAATATTATTCAAAAAACAGATATTCATTAGTGCACAAGAACGAAAAACCAATAACCACTATTTTTAGTGGACAAGATCTCTTACAATTCAAAACATAAAAAATGAAGGTAAAAACAGCAACAAAATCATCATTCTCACCCCTTCATTCATTAAATTTCTGTTTAATAACTTCGTTAATGTTGGTTAATTCTATGTCATGGGGGAACGTCATCACAAACATCCCACATGATTCAGAGTAAATAGATATAATGGAAAACCCCTACCTAGATGACCAATGATCCAATTTCTCTCTTTCTTCCAAGAACTGGGGATAGCACGATGTGATGGATGAACTCCAAGGATGAGAGGGAAGGGCTCCTGCATAGGTTCCCAGTTCATCTCGGGATAATGTATTGAGGTGTAATTATAGAGATTAAAAGGAAGGAGGAATAGATGATCTCGAGATAAGAAGAGTCAAATCATAAAAATAGTGACCCCATTTTAAAAGTACATAAATGATAGATGGTGGATTGACTACGCGGCTTGACAGTTTCACATGTTGGGATTAGTTATGATTTTAAAATTCTCATTGGTGATGGTGTAATTCCACCAATAAATGATTTTGAGTTGATATATTACCTTTAAATTGTGAGGAAACACGCAACACGGGGAATAACAGAAGACATGGGAGACGTGGCAGTGTGTGTGACATAGATAAAAAGGCCACACACTTTGGAAAATCAAGGGTTGCCCGAATTTGGGGGATTTAAAACATCTTCTAAAAGCCTTAAATGTATTTTAAATGGGTATTAGAATATTTTTACAACAATAGATATATTTCTAAGGAAGAATTGGAAACTCTTTGAAGAGCAAGAAATGACTCATCGATGGGTGAGTCACCATCGCCCTTGCATCGTTTCCCTAGCACTGATTCCCATCAGTTCCACAATTTTTCCAACATAAATTTGGAAAACCTCTCAATGAGTCATCAATTTTACTCACAAGGCCTTGAAAACCGTGATTTTTCAATGTAATGAACCATGAGGTTTCAGGTCATTATAGTGTGAATCACCTCAATTATAAATTGTACCGCTTATCATTGCTTATTCACACCATGAAATCCCTTTTGTTCACACAAGATTAACAGATATAAAATCTAAATTTACATCCTCTCATATAATATCAATTTCATTATACATCAAAAAAACCTAGGATAAAATTTTCTTTAGACTTAAAAAGGATTCCATAGGAAGAGGCATTGTTCATCAATGGGAGTTATTGTTTTATTTAATCCTACACTTATTTAATCACTTATTATACAATTATTTTATAATATAATTACCATATTACATAAAAATAAATTCTATTATGGTATAAATTTGACCTAATACCATACATAATTCTATGAAATTGGTTTGTAAATCATTATTTGATTGTATGGTAGACACCCGCCTAACGAACAGATGTCACATCTTTTGTTACAGTACAACATTTCACATTATGAAATGATGATATATTTTTTTGTTTATATATTATATTAATGATATATATAAAATTATTTCAATATTATATTACACATAACATCATTCTTTCCAATTGGTAGAAATATTATAACAACATTAATTTATGCAGTGGAAAACCGCCTTGCATAGATATGTGATTCATTCACCCTTAAAATTGAAGGTAATACTGGTTGTTTTAATGAACATATATTAGATATAAGGATGAAAAAAATTCTTGATAATACAAAATTTATCATTCTTTCATTTAATAAGTCATGAAAATGGAAACATCATTCAAACATTTGTACTGTCTACCGTCTTCATGGTTAATTTATTTCTTTTTCTATCTCTAAATTTTATATATTTCTCTAAATTAATTTATATTTTCTATATATGATATTTATATAATGGTTATAAATCTATAGATTAATTCACAATAATAAAAGTTATTGGACTACAATTAACCAATCAAAATATACATGAAAAAACATTTATTTCCTAAAAAGTAACATTAACATGGAATAGTTAATAAAAGTGTAATAAAAGGTCATAAGTAAATAATACATGGTATGAAATATGTATATATATGTGTGTGTGTATTTCATTAATACATTTATAATATTATTAGATTTATTATAATGGTGGTATGAACATGTATGATGTAAATCAAGGATCACAGTAATGGATTTCTATCTAAATGTTTACTTATACGAGACACATTCCATATTCACCACCAGTTTCATTTTTGTGGTGTATATAATACCCATTAATATTTATAATTTTTTATCATAAAAAATTGATATTATATATCTGAATTAGAATATCTCTTTCTTTATGTTTAATGTTCAAATGATAAAATATATGTAATGAATTTTTTTTCTCAATATTCATTCTTTGAAATGTGTATTATATTATGCACCTATATTTATTCACAAGGTGTATATATTTTCCATTAGAAACATAATATCATAAATTAAATTATCCTCATGATATTTTATGTTTCATTTTATTTTATAGATTTATGGGTATTAAGATTAAATGTAACCAAAGTTGTAATTATTATTTACATTCTCATCATTTATTGTAATTGGTAATAATTATTTTTATGATGATAATATTTTATTGAACTATTATATAACTCAAGAATTTTATTATACTATAGTTATTAATGATATTTTCATATAATATTATCCTTTCCCACTATTTTTTACATAAAATAATTGAGAATTTTTTATGAATGTATGCCTATATTTATCTCTTTTTCACAAATAGGTTTTCTCCCAAAAAATGTTTTATAAAGATAAAATTAAATTTTTTTATCATTATTATATAGTTTTTAAATGAGATTATTTTTTTTATAAATAATTAATAAAATATTTTTATTGGAATCTTGATTTCTTATTGCAAATAAATTTCATTTGGATGTTACAAAAAATGTAAATGGACAAATTATTTTGATATGTGTGACAAGAATAAAATAGTGCATCATCCCAAAAATTGATTAATTTTAATATTATTTTATTTTATTTATTGGATATTTTAAAATTAAATTTTTTTTAAATATATTTTATATTTAAAATTTCTTCAATGTATATACAATATTGTCCCTAATAAAGATTTTAAATTATTGTTTTATGTGTACATAATCTATAAAAAAAGGTGATTTTCTAAATGAAATGATTTCCAAAAGAATTTATGAATTTTTAGTTTTATAAAATGATTTTCAAAGTAACATTATTCTCCTCATGAAACATTAAATGTAATTTTTTTTACAAATCCATACTCCTTTTAATATGTAATACTATAAGGTAACATATGATTTACATGGTGTATAAACCAACTATACCATTCTGGTTACTTTCCATAATAGTTTATTTTTATGATTATGAGATATTTATAAAACATGTTTCTCTTAAATGGGATATGCCATGAAAAAAATATTTTGAATCTCACCTCCTTTCACCAGTTATTCTATAATGAAATTATTCTATTCTTATGAAACATATCTATTTTCAACTAGTTATAATGTAATGAAATGTTTATTTATCACATTTTATTTTATGGGTTATGATATGATAATTGTTTTATTAACATATGGGACACATGTGTATGATTATCACTATTTGACTAGTGTGTTATATAATTCCCTTTAATTGTTTAGGTAAATATTTATATATCACAAGGAAAAAATTGGAAAAAGAATGATAGGATTGGTACACTCGGAGAAAAAGATATGTCTTGATCCACATTTAGAAACAGGTGCGCCCTAATCAACAATGGTAAACATGTGATATAACAGTATCAACTATGAAAATATTCATGTTAGTTATCCTTGATATATGAAATTATTTACAATATATATTATGGTGAACCACTTTTATGACATGTTATTATGGTTTAGGATTGATATAGGATGATTTATCCCCATTATGGGCCTTGTATTTACAAATGATAATGTTTTTAAGTAATGAATCATGTTTAAGATCTATGACTTGTTGGGAATGTACTTCATCAGTTCTGATCATTATCAGTTACCCTTATGATTATCTTATTGTTTTTTATAATTATAGAAAGATATATGTTATATGCACCCCTAATTAATATCAAATGCCACCCCTTTTTTCACTCTCTAGGTTATGAATAATGTTTTATGTAGGGTCTTCCTAGTAGGAGTACTATCTGAGATGATCAATTTTGGATATCTTGAATATCTTTCACTAGATTATATGTTTTCTACATTGACCCCAATGAAACTAAACTATCACAGTCGGCACGAAAATTGTTTTTTTAATGTATTCAACATTCATAAAATGATTTAATATCAATGTATGAAAATACATAGCCTCTATAGTTTTTATCAGGGGAAAGGATTATTTTACCATTGCATACTTGGATGATTAAGCATTAGTGAGATCCGTAGTAATATTTCTTATCAAATTAATATTTATGTCGCTAATGATAAGTCTATGGATTTTTCAATAGATTGGAAAATGTTCTAGAATTTGGTAAAGTATATAGAAATTGGTTTCCAAGAAATTACATATATCCCTAGATACTACTAGTGGATATATATTTGGAATAGGGTACCCTTTTATAATAACTAATAAAAATAAACACTAAACATAACACAATCGTAAAATGAGGCATTAAAATGTGACTTGATTCACACGTTGTTTAACACTCCTAAGAGATATACATAATAAATTTACAAATTATTTACTAACCATCATGAAGGATTTAAATAGATAGTGACTACGAATAAACTAGGATAATCAAAAGGTGTCATATATTTAAAATAAGGTGCCCCGATTTTGACTTCATATAAGATATTTTTCATGATTGTGTGGTTTTCCAGTATGATTACAAATCCTTATACTCTACATTCTAGTTTATGCAATGGACAAAACCCAAAGGAACCATGTTTATTCTAAATTCAATGAAAAATACCATGATTATACTCATGAGAAACCGTACTTTTTGGGATCTATAATTCAAAATATTTTTGATATAATCAAATAAGTATCTAAATCTATGAAAATTTTGGTTCTTCCAAATGAGTAATGGAGGAAAAAACTCTATTTTGTATCCTCCATGAAGTATCATCGACCATCATTTAATGGTTCCAATAATCTATTATAAGTTGAGAAATGGATCAATATCACTAAAAATATATAGTTAATTCTTCCCTATTACATGCATGAGAAACTCAATTTTTTATTTATCATTTGGTATGGGAATTGGATAGATGGTTGAATGTTTTTAATAATACTAGGGAATGAGCATAAAATTAATCTTTATAATGGGAACCATTTAAGGGATATTTAAAATTAATTACTTTACTCGTTTTCTATGAATAAATAAGGTGATGGAATTCCTAGAACACAATAAAAAAATGATTATTATTTTGGTACATTTGAGGATTTTTTATAGTAATTGTATGGTACGCTTCTAGTTTAATCAGTAGCCCTAAATGAAAAATTTCTAGATTCTTTCTTGACCTAAAATGGAGATATCAAAAGGCCCTCAACATAATAGAGATAGGGACCAACAATGAATTATTTTAATTCACACTTAAGGATGAAATGTAAATTAGATATTAGAAACATTCATATGGTTTGGATAAAAAATAGACTGTTGTGGATCATGAAAAACAAAATAATGGAATGAAATTATTGACATAGGTATTCTAGAATATTTAAAGAATCATCATGTTAAATTCATGAATGTGGATGGGATATTATATAAATATATAATGATAGTTCATCGATCACATGAATATAGATATGTGATTAATATAATAGTTATTGAAATAGAGGAGATAAGGATTCCAACTAATAAACCACCCACACTCCAAGGATTCAAGTGCCGCAATTTTAGAAATTATGAAAATAAATTCCCCATTCTAAGGGATAATGTGGATTATAAGACAAAAATAATCCAAATATTAAGTTAATAGTTAATTCTTATGAAATCACAATATATTATGTAAATCATTACAATTATTGAAAACTTATTATATGGTTGATAATATATAATTGAAACACTTTTTGATGATTTTATGAGATAACATTTTATCAGGAATAATGATATATTCGGAGAAAATAAATTAAAATTTTCAATTTCATTTTGTATATGTTTTAGATAAAATTTTATTTGATAATGAATTCCATTAATTTTTTTTGAAGTTTTATTATTGATACTTGTAACATTTAGGGTTTATCATATCTTTGATGTTGAGGAAATAAACTTATAAAGTAATCACAATTAAATTCTATTAGATAATATTTCTCACTCGATACTCTTTTATGAATATACATTAGGTAGAGATGATTTAAGTAGTAACTTATTCAATTATATATGATCTGTATACGAATCCTACTTCAGTGTATTGTTAAATTGTTTAGAGGGATCTTAGTATGCAGTTTATCTTTTACACATTGATAACAATTAAAACCCTAGAAAATAGGCAAATACATTTTTCAAAAGATTTCAAATGTTTATGGGATGAAAAAATATCACATCTTAGTATTTACTAAAACAATATATTCCACTCAAGAATTTATTGGAATCTTTTGGAATCAATTTATGTAATTAAGTTTAGAAATCCAATGTATTGGAATAAATTTACAGAAGGAAATCTATTTGGACTTTAGAATGTTTATGAGATATAAGTGAAGGATTTACGCATTCATCATTTTGATAGGATCATAAAAATTTGTCACAATTATTATGCTGATACTTATTGACGTTGTATTGAATTAAAATTTAGTGAGACAGTATTTATATTATTTTTTATGATCATTAATGAAGGGAAAAAATAATCCATATTCATAATGAATCATTTTAAATATTTTATTGTATCACCCTGGTAGCATCAATTTTGTTTCTTCCAACAATATTATTTTGTTAGCATGAAATGTTCCTTGTATCAATATTGTGGATGAAAAATCATAATTAATCCCATTTACTAAAATAATAGGTTATACAAATAGATCATGATATGTCTTGTGAGGAAAAACTGATAGGGGGTTTGGATCGAATAAAGAATATTTTATTAAACAAGAACACTCACCAAGTCAGTTTTATATGGTGATACAATCAGATTTTTGACGTTATTGGTGAACATTAGGATGTAATTAGGTATAATTATCATTAATTTTGGAACAAAATTTAAAAATTTCAAGGGAAGAATTCATGTCAGGGGGGTTAATTTAACACACTATTATTTTTTGAAATATTACTCGAATATATTTAATATTTTCATATATTTTTTATTACCGGAATATAGTGTTTATATTTAATTTCACATAACACTATTCTTTTATTCCATTACATGTAACTCTAGGTTTATATTTCATTACACATGACACCATTAATAGAAATCACCACACAAATCACCGAGTTTTAACGAACTGCAAAAAGTATTAATATTTATGAACAAAATTTTATTGACTATAACATAAATTGAAAAAATAATTATAAATAAATAATTTTTAAATATTACTAATAATTTTTTTATAAAAATACTAATTGCTAAAAAATTAAATAATTTTTCAATAAATTTATTATATGTTTTGAAAATACTAATTTATAAAAAATATTACATCTTATTTCATTTTTGTAAACAACAATAAAATAATGATTTATAGAAATTAAGGAAAAAAATTATAAAAATTATTCAATTTTGAAATAATCAAATAAAAATTAGATTAGGGATAATAATATTTAATTTTCTAAAATGTTTCAATTATAGATTACTTTTAAAAAATACAAAATTTTAATTTCAAACTGTCTTCTCATTAGATTTTATTATAAATATATATTTTAATTTAAATAAGTTTTAAGGTAAAATTAATTCATTTATATATCCAATAATTCAATTTAGTTAAGTAGAATCAATTTCATATTTAATTTCTAAATAATAACTTTGGAAACTTTATATCTTTTTTCATATTAAAAACCATTTTTCTGGTCACATCTATGGAGTTAATTTTATATTAAAAATTGCATCTTCTGTTACTAAAACATTGATAAATTTTTCCCATAATTAGAATCATAATAATTTAAATTATCTAATATGGTGAACTAATATTTTTAAGAATATTATTTCTGAAAATTATAAATAATTATTTACTATAATTAATTTTAAAAAGGTTTAATATGAGTGAAACTAAAAATATAAGTTTGAAAATTATAGAAAAAATAATAAAACCCCATTTTATTGAAATTTTTCAACATTATCTATTTGTTATATAATATTATATTTTTCAATAGTTTGAAATTAAAGAAACATGGTCACACCTTTTCCTTTTCATAAAATTACATATGTTCCACTTGCCTCCCTTAATAAAGGCCACCCATTCTTACCTCATATTTCCATCATAAAAACTTTTGGATTGGTACGTACATGGCCAAATAAGTTACCCACATCCCTTAATGCATCAATTAAAATTAATTTTGGATAGAAATAATACTTTGTATTGATTTTTGTGAAAACATAAAATAGATACCTGAAGAAGAGCTCACAATCATCATTGATATAGTTTGTTTTATATCTTTGTCTACCTCATTAAATTACTATTATAAAATGATGATATAAAAGCCTTAGTGTCTTAATTATAAATATATTTTTTAAGGTTAATTTAATTACCAACAGTTGTCACCACTTCTATCAAATCGGTTATGAAATCATAGTTTGTGTTTACAGTAGACTATCACCTTGTGAACTGATGTCATTCATTTTTTCTCTTACCATCACTAGTATATGACCATAATAACTGATATATTATTTATATATTAGATTTATGTTATTATTAGGATTATATAATTAATCATAAAACATATTAATTCACTATTTCCATTTTATTAGAGTTCTATGACATCACTCATGTGTACAATAGACTACCGAGTCAACAAGCGATGTGATTCATTTATATTTTACATGAAAGGTAATAAATATGTTTTTATTAAAAATATGTAATATATATGGTATGAAAAGTATTTTTAGTGATAATATATTATTTTAATTTCATTTAATTCATCAAAAAAATAATTCAACGTTCATGTGTATATATGACCAACCATATCCATGAATGTTGTATTTTCGCTCTCTCTATCTTACATAAGTTACTATAAATACATGCACACTAAATATATAATATATTTATATAATGGTTATTATTCTATAGATTATGGTATTGTGAAAAATTTAAGATTACCCAAAATAATGAATCAAAACATTCAAGAAAAACAACGTTGTTGTTGCCTGAATTTTGATATTATCATTTAAATATTAATAAATAGGTAATAAAAGGGAATAAATATATCATATATGGTATGATATATTTATATATATTTTTAATTAATATATTTATAAAATCATATATTTATTATGTTGGATGTTTGAATTTCTATGAGAGATATTGAGTCTTAAGGTAATGTATTTTTATCTAAATTTTTATATCAATGAGACACATGAAAAAAACATAACCTAATTCTTTTATGTGATAAATATGTCACACATAAATGTTTAATATTATTTCTATATTTAATACGATATTGTTTTATATATCATTGTTATTATCTATCTTTTATTTGGAATAAAATTCCAAACATACAAATCAGTAAGGGATTTTTATGTCAATTTACTTTCTCCAATACTTGCTTTATATTATGAACCAATATTTATTCACAAGTTGTATATACAACCCCCATGACATGTAATATAATTATATTATTTATTTTCATGATATTTTATTTTACATTATTTTTTATTCCTTCATAGGGTGTAGAATTTAATGTTACCTGTGTTCTATGATTTTATTTTATAATATCAAAATTTTTAGAGATTTCTCTTATTATTTTTATAATGATAAAGTAATATGATACATCATTCAATGAAAAATATATTAAAATATACTATATCTATATAGTTTATTTTAAATTAATAGTTACACTTTCTCTCTATATAATAATAAATTTTTTTGATAAAATGTTTAAAGTAAATTTAAATTTTATTTGTCATTGTTTAGAAATCATTTTTCAACCACCCCCATATTTTATTAAAATATTCTAAAAAAATTATTGTTGTTATCCAATTATTTTTTAAATAATTATTTACATATGTATGAGATTTTTATAAAACAATATCTTAATATATTCTTAAGGTCATTTTCCAAAAAAATAGGTTTGGAATTTAATGAACATGTTAAAGGATCCTTTGTTTTAAATTGTATGGAAAAAACAAGACATCTTATTGTCATAAAAATTATTTCATTTAAATAATCATTTATATGTTATCAAAATTATATTAAAATTAATATTATTTAAAAATGATTTATATTTTTTTATATAAATGAAAACAGAAAGGGTATTTTCCAAAAAAAAAAGTATTAAATGACTGTTATAGAATTCACTGTAGGTTTATATTTTTTTAAAAGAATATAATTTAAAAAATATTTTATAAATTTTTAGTTTTAAAAATTTATTTTCAATTAATGGTTATATTAATCATGTATATTTCCATGAGATTTTTCATTAAAACCCATTTTCCATATAAAATTATATCCTTTTAGGTTACATATGATTAATTGGGGGTATTATCTTGGGATACCATTACTATTATTTTCTCTTAATGTTTTATAATTTTTTATAACGAGATTTTTTAGGAAACTTTTTTCTCTTCCATGGGTTATATGGTGGTATAAAACATATGAATGACCCATATTTTCAAGGGTATTTATATGATGAAATGGTGAAATGATTTTAAATTGGCCTCCTTTCAACATGTTATGAAATGATTAATTTTTAATGAAACGAATTTCATTTCATGGGGAATGATATGATTATTTTTTATGATCCTATGGTCCAAAAATTTATGAATTTCAATATTGAATGTGTGGGGCCTATATCACCCGTAAATTTATTTGGAGAAGCTTTATATCTCATTATATAACATTGGAAAACACGTTATTAGGATCAATACAATATGTGAAATAGTTGTGTCCAAGTTTACAATGGGAAATATGTGCATTCAGATCCACAATGGGAAACATGTTATAAGTCTTGATCCCCAATAATTATGGTAATGGTAGTTTAACATGATGTATGAAATTGATTTCTATATTTATGACAGTGATAAAATTTTATGACATGAGATTATTGGTCATGGTATAATTATGATGATTTATCACACTTATGGCCTTGTTTTTAGAAATACTAATACCATTATTTCATGACTAATGATTATGATATATGATTGGTCGGTTATGAAAACCATAAATTATGTTCATTATCACATACCATTATGATTGTATTATGAGTTCATGTGATTAATAATTATATATCTTATATTTAATCTTACTTTGAATCTGAGCACACCATTTCATATTTATCCTTCCCCGGGTAATTAAGAGACGATATGTAGTGTATTCTAATGAGGGTAATATTTGAGAATATATTTGTGGGATATATTTAATATCATTTAAAAAATTAATGATTTTGTGCCTAGTTACCAATTAAATTAAACATTTATGGTCCCCAAGCATGTTTTTTCATAATGTATTCAATATTCATCTTACAAGATACAATATATATGTATGAAAAATCTGGGTCACTATATCCACCTTGAATTAATGGATGTAAATTTTACACAATGTATAAAAAATGTAATTAATTCACAAATAGTATTCAGGAAACTATTGAAAAAATAATCCATTGACCCCATCTAACATACTGAATGTGTTTTGGGATTCAGAACTAATTGTCCTCAAATTATATAACATTTAATTAATTGATTATGTTACTAAACAAAAAAGTTTCATAAATGAACGAAAATTGATAAATATAATTTGATGAAAATACATAAGGATATTAATCATGTAAATAACAAATATTGTTTTATGAATGATGAAAAAATGAATTTATAATGTCAGCTGATACATATGGTAAGGAATTTTTTACCTAAAATTCCATTGAGACACATTCAATTTTCACAAAAAATGTTTTTGTTTTGGGGTGGTGTATTCAATTCTATATAGATATATATCATTATCCATTTATATGAATTACATTTTATGAAAAATAAATTTAATTTTCTATCCATCAATGTTCTATTGATTAAATTAATTTTATAGATGTATGGGATTTTTCTTGGATTCATTATTTTGACGTATTCCTTTAATCTCAATTTCCTCCATATACAGAGTCTTCAAATTGTTCAAAAAATGTTTTCACATATAAATAAAATTGCTAAAATTATAATTATCTATATCTATTTTATTTCCTATATATTTTAAAGGGAATATTTTAACATTTACTTTATGGGTTATATTGACTTATTATCAATGTGTAAAAGATTTTTTTTTAATTTGTACATCTTGATAACATTTTAATCTATTGTAGCGATTAATATTTAAAAATAAATCTCTATTTTTATTAATTTTTATAAAGGAATCCCAAACACCCAATAATATATAACACATCTCTCAATGTGATTTGAAATTAAAGTTATATTTATGAATATTTTAATGAAAAAATGAAAAATAATTTTTCTATCAGTGAAAATGAGTTTTTAGGGGTTATATGATGAAAAAGATCATAATTAAAAGATATTGTCATCATGATATGAAACATTAGAATAATATATGATGTTAAGAAAGCCCAATATATCGAATTTTGATGAGGGATACCATTATATATCCCCTCTTTTATAAAAGGGAGTCTCACATCCTCTCATCCTAAATATATAATGAGAACTTGTTATTGAATAGTTTTTACATAACTATATCCCCAAAATACCTAGTAGTGTTCTAGTTTCCCTGGCCTAACATGAATACCAACTCTCTAATGATAATATTTTATGAAAATTTATGTTTTCCAAAAATTTATTATAACACATAATAATGTTTCTTCATAATTATTTCTCTTTATATATATATAAAATCAACATTATCTAATCTAAAATAACAATAGTAGTTTAATAATCATACTATATCATTATTATGTCATTGTAAAAAACATTTTCCAATTTGTTTCTATCCAATTTATAAGGAAAACATAACTCTTTGGTATGTATGGAATATTATACCCACATTTTGATTGAATATTTTTCATCACCTCTTAAAAAGGATAGTAAAAATTTTGTATTAAATTAATAACTATTTAATTTATGAAATAAATTTTACATTTTTAGATAATATATTACTTTCAATATTACTCTTTTATCTATTTTAAAAACATAACATTGCTAGTGTGTACGTGTGGACTTTCACCGCCATGAAGTGGTGTGATTCATTTTGAATTACCACGTAACATTTACAGTGTTAAGGTTGGAAATAATTACAAAATTTGACATGTATGAGGTTATTATTAATTTTAAAAAGTAAATTTTTCTGCACATTATTTCATCTTTACCTATTGTAAGAGTATAAAAATCGCACATTTAACATCTATCATATGAAATATTTCAACTTCCATGTATACATCCCATTATTAGTTATATAATTTAATTTAATAAACAAAAATTTAATATTTTTTTAGAAGTAATATCAATTTTAAGGTGGAATATTGATCCCATTGTCCAAATCCATCATACCAATTTTTTTGTGGTATTATAAACTGGAAATCAACAAAAAAACACAACCTAAATGTAAATAATTAAACAAATAAGAAATAATCCTCATAAACAAAATAAAAGTGTTACTGATAATGTAGGGATCATGAGAGAAAATATTAGAAATGATTATAACAAAATAAATATTAATTTTAACTAAAATAATAACCATTTTACTATAGATGTAATTACGGGTAATGGATTTTTCATATCAATGTTCTTCCCTTGAGAGTTAATTTAAAAAAATTGTTTTATATTGTTGGTAATATATTATCATATATATGAAATTTTTTATTTATTTATTTAAATTTAGTTTTTCTAGTAATTGTGATGTTCGATAAATAATTTTATTCAAAAGTTCATAATCTAATAAGGGATTTTTTTAACTATATTTTATTTAATTTTTCAAATATATATTTCAATAGTGTACATTTTTGTATATATGTTCAAAGTATGTTATTATATATATATAAGATATTTAATGTTCATTTTAATTTTTTTACTCTATTTAATTCTTTTGTAATTGAAATTTTTTAACATTTTTATTGTTGGTCATTTTGACATTTTTACCAAACTAGAAAAGACTTTCTTATTAAATATATGCGACATGGTCTCAATTATGCACCATTATTTTTCTTCTATAAAATTATTCCTCTGTTAGTTTTCATTATTTTTGAAAGAATATATATTTCTATATCCTTTAGGGTTATGAAATTTGGTGTTCTGGTTAAATGTTTTCTTTCTTTCCTAAATTTAATATCCCCTTTTTTATTATATTTTGAACCTCCCATGAAATTTTATTATTGTATTGCTATTGGATATTATTTAATTTAATTGGGTAAATGAAAATTACCTTTACATAGAAGATTATTATTTTAAATATCCATATCTTTTTTGGTTTATGGTTAATTTGATATTTAAATTATATTACATTTACCAAATGTTTTTTTGTATTACATGTAATAAAGTTGTAAATTTTTATTTTAGATTTTTCTTTAGTTCTTGGTTTATCATTTAAAAAATAATTTTGATTATTTTAACTATTCATTAATTAGTAATTTATTAATATTTTTTTATTATTGTTTTTTTCTATTATTAATCACAATATTTTTTTGTTCATTTTTTCAAATCTTATGAATAATAAAATTCTCTAAATAATATTTCGATATTATATGAAATAGGTAGTAACCTTATACTATTTCCTGAAATCTATTTTTAACCTTTATATAAGTTTTACAATATATTAGTTATCATCAGATAACATAATTTTTACCATTATAAAAGTCATTAAAATATTTTTAAACCCTTACATATATTAGTCATATCGTTATGTAACATGTTAAAACATATTGTTATTTTTATGTGGTGTGTTTTTTATACTTACCTACCATGTTCTATATTCTTAAATTAAATATTTTAATATTAAATTTCCTCTATGTATCATGGTACCACCATTATAAAATATTTATTTTCTATTACACACATTTTTTCATCCTTTACAAAACAACAATAAATTTATCTTTTCATCTTTGTATTTATTGGAATGTTTATATTTCATTTACGAATACTTCTATTAAACCTTAATAATTATGTTAAAAATTATTTTTACATTATTTTATATTTAAAAATATTGTATAATACTTCCCCAAATTTTTTCACAACGAATAATTTTTGAGAAATTGATTGTTACCCTTTTCTAATTGCTATGATACCTTTACCAATGTTAATTTTTTTTTACACATAATTTTTAGTTACAATTTATTAAAAAATATACAAAATTTTTGTTACCTTTTCATTGTATTATGAATTTCCCTTACTTAAGATTACACATACGTGAGCTTTTAATAATATATATGTTATCTCTTCATATTATAAGAGCTCGACATAAATAGTGACATATAAAACATAATGACATTATTTACCTACCAGATGAGAATAATTTTCTAAAAACATGTAGTTATATTGTTCCAAAATTATTTTACAAACTTTTTTTAAATATTTTACAAAAAATTAGGATACACATACTTGAATAACATCCATGGGATTTCATGAAAATAAACCAAACCTTTAGGGTTAGGTCTATAAATCATGTTGAATGTTATGCGATATGTGATTGATTGAGAAACAATAATTACTAAAGAGGAAAATTTTTTAGTCACAAAATAGCTTCATTCATATTTTATAACGAATATTGTTTTCCTTGAATTTCACATTTCTATATCAAATCCAAAGGTCAACAAAGATCACTATTCTACCATAGATTATTAATTGATGCAAAACTACATTTATTTAATATTATTATATTTTATTGAGGTTTCTACATTTCATTATTTTCACACAACTATCATAGAATAATGCAAGGTAAATGACTAAATATGATGATTAGATATAAAATATTAACATACGATTAGATTTTTCGGTATAATAGATTATGTTCTTCATATTCCCATATAAGTTATGATAGTTTATGGATGCTCTGATAAAATCATGGGTTCATCCTGTAACAATAAATATCATGAAATTATTTTTCTATAATGAAATATACAAGGAAGTAGTATAGACCAATATAAGGGTTCAAAAATTTTATTACATTATTTACCATTCCTCTATCTATGTTAACATTTATTAAAGAGTGGAATGTATTCAGTTTAAACGAATTTATCTACTCTATCGATCATGATGTTCCAGTTTCGATTTTTATTGCACCACCCAACATTTGGAACAGAAAACATGGATTTAACTATTATTTATCATAGTATGATAAAATGATAATTATCTTTTAGATTTTGAATGAATAATTAAAAAAACATCAATTATTTTATTCCATCGATATCATTTACAATAATTATTGTTACAGTAGGTACCTTAAATTGATTATCATTGACCTAATGTTTTAATATTATTTTATTATGATTACACTATAACATATTCCATTGACTTATAAAATATCATTTTTTCAATAAAATTGAATGTTCTTGTAGTAGTGAAAAAGTAATGATTTTAATAAGAACACTAAATGTTTGAAACAATTTTTGAATACCTAAAATATTATAATGGATGAATGAGAAAATAAGTATAATAGTTACATAAAAAGGAATATTAACTAACAAATATAAAAAGAAAATCATCAAGTAATGAATGTAAATTAGTAGAAAATATAAAATATTATTATCCATAAATAAATACTAAAGAGAATGGAAATAAATATATTTTTGATCTAATAAAATACCATCATACTTGTTCATTTTTTAATAATTATTCACATCATGTAGTGATAAATCAAGTAATGGGAAGAAAAGTTTAATCATTCTTTTTTAGTTATAAATTATTTTGTACCTAAATAATTTACTTCCCCTTTATTAAATCTTTAATGTGTCAATAAAAATTTATAACATTAAAAATATTAATTTTTTGATTCATTTTACAGCGATGAAACATACCACATATGAACATGTTATACATAATTTAAGGAAAAATATGAAATTATACATCATGATAAATTAAAATCAATTTGCTTTTTTTGTAAATATAATGAGTAATATATTATTTTAAAAATTAAAAAAAATCTATTAAAGAGAAATGCAAGGATAAAAAATATCTTATATTTTCTAATTATAAGGTGAAGAAAAGTATTCAAAAATACCAAGATAAATTTAGAAAAATTATCGATTGTATATCTATAAAAATGATAAATAAAGAAGATTAAAATTTGTATTAAATGATAATTAAAAATTTGAAAAATACAGAATGATATTAAGGATATATAATAAAAAAATAATGATTCCCTCTTCCCACTCAAGTAGAATAATATATAAAAATATGGGAATTTATAAAAAAGTGAATGAATGGCTTATAATGAATGTTGTTTATTTAGAATAAATTAATTTAAAAAAATTTCCCGGGATGAAGATGTATAAGAAAATTGTTTTTGTGAAAAAAATAAATATAACAACTATGGAATCGTTTATAATAGTCTATATTCGAAGATATCTAGTATATTTTTATTATTATCAACATTTGTAAGGGTTTTAATGTTGTTTTTAGTATTTTTAACATTTACAAAACTATCCTTAAAATATCTCATTTAACTATGTTCAATACAGATAACACAAAATTGAATTTCATTGATTTTTTTTCCAATTTAAAATTGGACAAATAGTTATAGAATTGGTTCCCAAAATATATTATTCAAATTCAATAGGTAGAAATAATATAATTATGATAATGTATATATTTCAATGTGGAATGCGGTCACATTCATTATAGTTTTATATTATTGTATCCTAGAATTTATAAAAAAAATCATTTGGAATGAAAACATATTTTTATAGTTTTTAGTTTTTTTCTTTTAGAATAGAAATTAATTTTTTTAAATTATTCTTAAATTATAATAAATTCATTAAATATATTTTTTATTAGAATTATTCATCTTCGTAGAGTATATATTTTAAATTTTACTTGATATTAAATTAATACACATAAATATGTAGTTTTTTTATATAATGAGCAGTTTATATTATGTACAAATTGAAATTACAGGACCCAATAGGTTTTTTAATTTATGGATTGCATGAATTTTCCATATATGTTATAAAATATGGCATCTAAGAATGTATTCTACAATTTTTTTATTTAATACATAGTGAGAATGATCAAATTTTTAATGTTATGGTTATTTTTCATGTTCATAAATAAATATTTTATGTAATTGAAAATTGATTTCAAATTCCTTGATTAATTTTTTATGATTTTTATATATTTAGGGGCATAATATATACTGAAAGTCCATTGATTATTGTATCCAGTTTTTATTATTAATTATATAATTTAATGGTGAGTTTTACCTTAACTGGTTAATTGTGTAATATAATAAACAAATCCATATAATGTTACATTTGAAACATTTATCTTGGAATTATGAGTTTTATCACTATAATTTATTATGTGTTAAAGGATTTTTAATTATTGATTTTTATTCTTCAATTATTTTTAATTAAGCTATTTAATTTTCTGGTGTACGAATTTTCATTTCATGTAATTGAATGATTCAATTGAATATATATATATATATATATATAATTATTGTATTTAGGGGATGTGAATAAGATTCATTTTTTACTTAGTAAGACATAAATAATTTTATTTTATTTATTAGAAGGGTATATTTACTTGAAAATGGTTATTAGTTTTTAAAATATTTTTCATTATTTTTGATACATTTAAAAATGGGGGAGATTATTTTTTTGAGAATATTTTTGAATTTTATAAATAATATTTGGGTTATTTTATTTAATTTTTTTTTGGATATTTAAATGTTGATACATTTAGAGATTTATATAAAATGCTTTTTTACTAAATTTAACACTCTGTTAATAAGTTATATTAATATCTCCATCACATATTATATAATTACATTTATATTTGATATCGTTTTTATGGGAAACATATATTAATATTAATAGATGATTAAAAATAATAAATATCCACCTATTTATTTGGTATAATATTAATTAGTAATTTTAATCATATTATATGTATCAAATGTATAGTTCTATTATAAGATATAAAGATAGATATGTTACTTGTTTAATTTTTATACACTGAAAACTCTTCTAATAAATTAAATTCATTGTATTTGTAATTTAATTAATTATTAATAATAATTATTTTAATTCAAATTATTGTTTACAATAAATTTTATTTAAATAGTTTGATATCGCTAATTTTTTAAAAAAATATTGTTACCTAATAATGGTTTTTGAATTAGGCGTGTTTTTTAAATGAATTTTTTTATTTATTAAATTATTATAATATATCATCTAAAATAAAAAAACATATTATTTACCCTTATACAATTCATATATAACATGATATACCCATAAATATCATTGTTTTAGCATTATGTAACACATTATAATATTCAATTACATTTATAGGGAATTTTTTTTACCGTTATCTAAAATGTTTTGTATAGTTATCTTTTATGTTAATTTAACTTATGAATAAATTTTAATATTCTATTACCCTTAAATATAATTGAATTGTCCCAAAAAAAATTCCAATATCATTAAAAAAAGTTGTATTCTACCTTTATGAAGAAAAGGAAATTTTAATCCTACAGTAATGTACTTTTTAAAATGATTATGTTATATTTATGAATCATGATCATCTTCTATAAAATGTATTTAAAAATTATATTTATCATTTCACATGGTTTATAATTAGTGAATTTCCTTTCTCAAAAGTTCAGTTTACCATGAAACATAATTTATAAATTTTTATTTTACCTTTTTCAATTTATATGTTAACTTTAATGATGTTAGATAAAATTGTATTACCTTTATACATGTTTGATTGTTATATTTATGTTTAATATATTAAACTCAAGTGTCCATTACATAAAATTATGAATTAACCTTGCACAAGTTTATGATTACATCAAATATATATAATTACTTTGTTATCATTATATAGCATATGAGTTCCATGGATGTAGTATCCTTGAAGAAATTTTGTATTTGTGTTCCCCTTGATAGATAATTATATATCCAACATATATAATATTAATTTATTACAATTTATTTAAAATCCCTATGTGTAAATATTTTGACAAATTTTAGGAAACACCCACTCTGAGTATATTTATGATATTTTGTTCAACGAATCAATGTTATTAGGGGTTAGTTTATAAATATTTTGGATGTTAGGTGATTGATGATGAATCAATAAACATGAATTACAAATGTTCTTAATTATTGAGACACATCATGCCAACTATTCTGTTTTGTTTTGGCATTTCTAGTTGATCATTATTTTATTTAGTCAAAATAAAATCCAAATGGTTTAAAAGGTCAACATTATTCTCTATGTTCTTCATCAATATATTCTGATATATATATTTAGTTTTATTATATTTTCCATATTGGTACTTTGGGTAGAATATTTTGTGTTCACCTTGTTCTCTTAAAACGTATCATATGTCATGGTTGATCCAAAAATTCTTTGTTTCATTATGTTCAAGAAATATGTCAGTAAGGTTTGGGTTATCCAACAAAAGGATAACTTTTATTTTCCACCCATAAAATGTATCAACAATAAATTTTTAGTATGTACCAATCCACTAACCTCGTTAGTGTGGATTAAATAGTGTTCTAGGTTCACATATGTTTTACCAAACCACTATTGAAATATGTTTGAACTTATTCATTATTTTTATTTAACTACCCAAAAGTTTGGACCCCAAAATCATCTTTACCTGTTATTTAAAATACTATAATGAATTTATACCATGTTTTAAATTTTTTATAGGACTATTTAACACAACTCTAGTATATCCTTCCATCAATATCTGGTCCAACACATTCTTAATATATTATTTTGAATAATAATGTTTCAATAGAATTGGATATTTCTCACTATCTTTTGAAAAAAATGGAATGTTATATTATTATTGAAAATGAGTTTTTTCGGTTTAATTATAGAAATGTGAAAAAATAAAAATTGTTTTGTTCATGATATGGTACATTAAATTAAATATGATGATGAGTGAGCCTAATAGTGATCCTAATAGTGGGAGATCCCACTATAGATCTCTAATTCATTTTATGATTTTCAATCTTCAAATTGAGACAATGAAGAAGATTACAAGGTCGGTTAATACTATGGAATTAATTTTGATTTAGTTATTTCTAAGAGTAATTAAATAGAAGTGATCATGTTTTATGAATATAATTCTCCAATATACATATTTATTAATAGTTTTTATGGAAATTTTTTATTTCACAAGGTAATTAATGATTATGAACATTTAACGATGAAATGTTTTTTCAATGAAAAATTTTAATGTGTTCTCATGTTTCACCGGATTTCATATGAGTATTATTATAATTTTATAGTAATTTATGTTGTATTATTTGAAAACAAAATATTAATTTTTACATGTGGATATGTATTATCTATTATATCAGTGAAATATTTAATAAATGGTATTTGTTTCTAATATTTCACTTTTTTCTTAGGACTAAGGGGATTCCATTAATTTTTTATCCCTTGCTGATATTTTTGTTTCCAGTATATGTTTTTAAATTAGTTTCTTGTGGAATAATGTTTATAAGAAATTCTAATGAATAGTAGCTCCAAGTAAATTAAGTTATATTTTCAAGACAAATGTTCCCTTACATAATAAGGACCATGAACATAATAATACGATTTTTGTGGAACAATTTGACATTTTATGACATTTTTACCTGTGAAAATGTAACACTTTTTCAAAATTAAATAACAATATTAATAAAAAAAACCATAACATAATAATGTGAAACCATTTTCATAAAAAAAATTAATTATGGGTTGATTATCAGATTGGGATTTTATAGAAAAAATTTGGTTGAAATAATAAAAATCACTCTTTATCATGTTATTGAATACAGTTTATTATTTAAAATATGAATTAGATTTCACTTACTTGACACTGGTGGGGGAGTATACATTCCCTAATGCTATTTATTGATCCAAATTACCAAGGGGTGAAGGTTGTGCCTCAAGTTTGTGAGGGGGTGGTCTTTAATTTCATCTATATCTTTCTCAAAAGCTTTCTCCCATTTCACCAAACCTTGTTGGATATCTAAAATTTCCTTAATATTATTGATTCTAGATTTTATTATACATGAATAAACGATTACAAATCTCCCACTACATCTCCCTCATAGAGTTATCAAAGAAATTAACCCTCTTTCACCACTAACTTGTCAAATTTATTGGCCAAATATTCAGATTGGTGTATAAATTAATGCCACACTAGGATTATATTATTTTCATCATTATTTATAGTTTAAATTTTAGACCATGGGTTTTCTCATGATTTATGAGTGTGATGGTATTTCCAATTTTGAGGTGATCCTTGATGTATCTTTGATCCTGTAATGATTTAAGAATTTACTTGTAGTTTTTACTAAAAAGTGATGATTTTGGGCTTAATATCTTATATCACATGGTTGTCACCTGATTACAGGGAACCATGTGACCCATCCTAGGAAACCATATGGAATAAGGATTGGTGTCTAGGAAATGGATCATGTCTTATGAATGGTTCGAGAAACCATGTGGCCAGCATGCAGTGAGGTTCTGGTTTTGGACAGAGGTTTTTGGAATGGTTGGTGCATAGTATGGGAAATTTTTCTACCGGCCCAGGTGATGTTCTCCACTTCTCTATAAAGGATCACACAATAACTGCATTGTTTTCAAAACTGTGCGGCCAAACCATGTGATATACCAAGGTCATTAAATATTTTAAATAACTCATCTAACCTCTCTTTTTTAACACCAAATCTCCTATTTCCTCTTCTTCTTGGTTTTTATGAACCATAGGGGACTACTACATTATTATACATATATATCCTCCTCTCCCATTGTCTATAGTTTTCAGTTGAATCTTCTTAGAAATCAATTCCTTACCTATCCCTCTTCATTATTTATCCATTTTTTACTTGATTTCATCTTATCTATTTATATCATGGTCCTACGATTCATGATTCCCTAGGTTAATGTTGGGGTTTTTCTTGTTTAAGGTTTCTCTTGGACTTTCATGGCTCTTATAACATGCGTGATGTTTTTTCAAGTTTTTGTTTTTAAGCACTGAGATTTTATGGTAGGATTCGCTTTTCACATTCCATTTTAATTTAATATTCCTTAGTATTGTTATATTTTCACCATCCTTATATGTTAAATAGTGATGTGTAATATTTATAATAATTATTTTGTGTGATATAATGTTTTTAATCATTATTGTTTAATGTATATGTAATTGTTTATTATTTGACGCACACCAAGTGTCTGACAAGATGCCATATTAGTTTTTATGTAATTTGTGGTTTCTAATGCATATTTTGGATGGTAAAATTTTTGACATCACATCTGATTTTTTGGATTTACCAATTGGATTTCTAATTGGTATTGGGTTTTAAAGTTTTGTACATTTGGATCCTGAATGTGGTATGTAATGCAATGATGATATGTGGTTTGTTTGAAATTTTAATTATTTTTTGGTATTTTAAATGTGGTGTGAATTATAAATCAAATTTTCTAAATCATTTTGAAATGGAAAATTCTGTTTTTTTAAATGAATTATGGTTGGGGTTCCTTGAAAAAAAGGCACTCCATTGGAACTTTTTTGAAATAGGTAAATACGTTTATTATAAAAACCCTCCTTAGATAATTATTATACTTAATTTATATTGAATGGATTGGATTTGTAACGATGGAGGAATTATGATCAATTTATGTTTAATATGTGGGATCTAATAATTGCATACACTTCATGGCCCATTTACCTTTAGTGAAATGGGAGATCCTAGATCTATGATTTGTAAGGGAAAATATTGATAATTAGGCTAACTCATGGTGATTCATATTTTGTGAATGAATTATATATGATATATTTTCATGTGATTGGATTATAGATTGGTACCACATCAATACTATTGAAATGTGAACATTACATAACTTGCAAATTTTCTAAGAATGATTACTGCACTACATGGGATTATTCTCTAGCTAGTGTCCTATAGATGGGGATTTTAATTTCATTTTTTATTTCTATGGGATAATTACCATGGTCAGAATAGATGGGGTTTGATAGATTGTGTGGTCAAAATTTGATTTCATCTTGAGACGCATGATTTCCAGGATGAGTCAAGATGTCAAGTATGTTCTAGATTATTTCAAGAGCTCCTAGGTTCTCTAATCTATATTGGAACATATTTTTCTGAAGTATTTCATTGAGATTAATTTATTATTATATAATTTTGGGGGATCATTTTAATTTACCTTATTATGAGATCATTTTTGGTTCTCTTATGCTGGGTGTATATATTTTTTTAAATAGTTTTGTTGGGTTTTCAAGGGTTCATGGAAAATGGTTTAATGAAATGTGTCACACTAGTTATAACTTTTTAAATTGAAATTTGATCATTATTACTTTAAATTAGTATGTATCCCTATAAATTATAGTGTGTCTTTATTTGGAAAAAAGCATAATGGTTTATGTTTTTATTTAAAAGAAAATTTTGTGCAAAATATTACTTGTATATATTATTTTTCAAACCTGAAGATAATTTTTAATTCATTTAGAATGTGTGTATTAAGAATGGATTTGATCAAGAATTCCAAAAATGTTTTAATACCCATGAATATAGTTATTTTTTTCAAGACTTTGGTATAGGTTCCAGCGTGGTCTAGATCATTGTGGTTGATGGTTGGTGTTGATATAAGAGAGTGACCCATGGGGTCACATGGAGACATTATGATCATCAGGTCCAGAATGGTTTCTGTTATTAACATTTTTCACTTTAAAATATTTAATAATTGTTTTTCATTTTTTGATATTTCATTTTTATTGGGCTTCTTTAATTATTTCAAAATATCAAATTATTTATTTTTATTGGGTGAAATCATTACCTTAGTTTCTTTGTTGATGAAAACATGTTTCCAATAGGATGATAGGGAATGCTTATCGGGCCCTATCATGGATCAACTCAAGTGTCTAGTTAATGGTCATCCTATTATGTTTCAACAGAAAATGGTATTATATTATGATATTTTTTTAGATGACCTAGAATTCATAGTTCCTATGTTATTTGGGATGTCGAGGTAGATGATGTAAGATTATTAGAGCATGGAGCGGAGGTATGAAATTGTGTATGGAAAAAACCTTTGAAGTAGAACATATATTTTCATTGGATTGGTATGTTATGATTTCTTTCATTGGATCTTACTGGATTTTTAGTGTATGGGATATAATAATGGTGTTTTTTATAATTGTTATAGTGAGAAACTGGGTCTTAGAAATTCATTTGGAGACAATGGAATGGACATAGAATACTCTTTTTCATGGTGGAATATTGGAATATTTCCACTACGATTTTTCTAATCTACCCATGAACTATATTTTCCCCTTTTGAATTAGTTTTTGACTTCCTTAATTTTAAAAATTATGTGGAAATATATTTTTTTCAAACTGTGAACACATTATTTTTAAGAGTTAGTGGTTTGGTTTTGGGAAAACATGTAGATATTTTCCAGAATAATTGTTTTAGAAAATATATTTATGAAGTGGATTTTTAAAATAAAAATTTTGGGTTTATCAAAATTTATTTTCTCAAAAATAGAAAATTGTTTTAAAGAGTGTTATGGAAATTTCATCTAAATAATAAGAAATTAATGGCAACGAAATTATTTCTTGTGAAATGAGATTTGTTTAGAAGAAAAAATATATTGAATAAAATATATTAAATTTTTTGATGGAATCCATAGAATATTATGTCAATGAGGATAACCTAGATTTAGTATTACAGTATGAAAATCGGGTTTTTATTAGTGTATAGTGATATTTTGAAATTTTATTTGAATATTGATAGGGGAAGAGAATAAATAATGTGAAAACATGGTTGGATTTTTTTGTTTTCAAAATAGGAAAAGTTTTTTTTGACCATTGGTATTTCTATTGGGGTCACATGCATGTATATGTTGGTGAGTGTGGTTGGATTATGATCGGAAAATTAGTGACTATATTGGCATGAGTTAATGAGTTCTTAAGGTGGCATGATAATATGAATGTGTGAGACTCAATTAAATACCATTGGTGAGTGTGAAACCCACCAAGTTGTTTTTCCATTAAAAGTGTTTAAAGATGAAAAATGTGATGTTTTGATAACAAATGGTTATTTAGTGCATTCCTTGGTATTTTGTTATGTTTCATATGTTTTTTTTTGATCTTCAAATTCCTTAGGATGATTGAGTTTGATTGAGATCTTAGTTTTCTTGTTTCCTTGTGTTTTCTACCATAATGATTCAATGGATGTTTGTGGTGAAGATAACGGGGGTTTACTATTATAATAAAATCTAGTAGATCACCAAAAGGATTTATTTCTTCTATATAAAAATTTGAAACACCATCCCTTTTATGGTCAAGGGTATCCACTCATTGTAGAAATGTGGATGTAGAAAATATAATGAATCTTCGGTTTCCTTGAGTATCCAGAGTTTTTAAAGATCATGTTCAGTAAATTTATTCTTAAAGGTATGACATGTAAGTGGTATATGTTATCATCTGACACCATGACTCAAAATGATATTACATGTTTCTTATTTAAGGATTACATTATATGTTATTATTTCTATGAGATAATGAAGGTGAAGAAGGGGATAAAGATACGTTGTTATTGCGAGGTGGTGGTTCATCATTGCTGTTATTCTATCATTTTATGGACCTTGTTACTTACCATCAAGAGTTTTATATGGATCATTCCATGATCTCTTGATGTTTTAAGTGGATAAATCATCCAAAATTGTAGTCGAAGGTGTCAGGGTTTAATATAAAATATTTTATAGATGGGGTGAGGCAAGGTTTTCATATTCAGTCTTTGATAGAAAGAGTTCTTAATTCCTCTAATCTTCTTGTGATCACTAGATGTAGTGGGGGGAAATTCAGTAAGGATATAGGAGAGCAGCATGGAGCTATTAGTTCTTTTTGAGGAATTAAAAAGCCACTTGAACTATTTTCAGCGTATTCTATGTGTTAGATTGGATTGTGTCATCAATGTAGAAACATTGTATATAAGAAGCCACAATGTCTGGGTGCTCTAAAGACATGTCTTGCATGTGGATTACTATGACAAGTGCAACAGTTTTTTGGTGTTGCATCTGAGAAGAAACGTGGGTCTAGTTTGTAGATTTATAGTTTTGTCATAGGATGAGTTTGAATCACCTTTTATGTTTTCCTCATAGGTTTTATTCATTGTGAACTTTGGAATTTTTTATTATTTTCTTCACTTTGAATCATTAATGTGGGTTCTGTGGCCCTCTTGAAAATATCTATTTCAACAGTGGTATGTTTAAATTTTCAATGTTCTATAATTCTAGAAATTTTGGGAAGAGGTGTGCCTCATTGAGTGTCAATTTTCTCTATTACTCATTGAATGTTAAAAAAATGTTTTTTTTCAATCTTATGAATCCTATTACAGTGGAAAGAATGATTTTTTATTGTGTTTTATCATATATCGAGTGTGAGAAGGTTGATGATTTATGACTATAGGGACCCAACCATAGGCCACAGAGTAAATCTTATGCGTAGTAAGTAATCACGAGGTGTGAGGGACCTTGATCTTTTATTTTCTAAAGATAAGGAATGAGGATATTTTAATATTATATAATTTAGCTTCATCATCCAAGAAATTATGATTTTGTGGAATGATGTGAAGAGATCTAATTTCCTTATTGTGATCCTTGTAGGATGCAGTGTTCCGTATTGATATTAAAGAGTTGTGGTGATCTTATTATATTTTGAAATTATAGTGCTGGTGCCTTTTTCAAAAGTGTATCTCTATATTTCTAGTCCTTGTGTGATTATATTTTTCATTTCAATTTTGGTAATAGTATATTGTGTTTGTTGGTGTTTATTTCATCGAGATTTCCCCATTGTGGTGGGGTTTTCTTGTATGTGTGGAAGGTTTGTTGTTTGGTTTATATTGAGACTTCATAGGTGGCATATGATGGGGTTTCCCATGTCAGTAGGTGTTGATTTTTTTAAATAGTTAGTTATTAATGTCTTAGAGACCCATCATCAATATTATTTAGGTTTCCTCTGAAATTGGTTGAAGCAAGTTCCTTTCTATTAGTGTGGAGTCCAATCTAGCTTCATATGTTGGTAATTCAGATTGGTTTCTACTATTGGTCTCGTAGTAGGTTTTTATTTTAAGAAGTTATTGAATATTTGGGTTCCTCTCAGTTTGGGGAATATTGGGCTTATGGAGAACACCTTGGAAGGTTTTATGTGGATGAGTCATGCAAGTTGTAGTTTAAGATTTTTTTTATTACTCAGGAAGATTTCATGGACTAATGGATTGTTTTATGTAAGAGGTATTAGTTTCACTTGGATTTTGTTGATGTTTTCTAGGTTTGACAGGTTGGTTCTTTTTATTTCGGGAATCATTTTTCATTGATCTATATACTATATTTTTTTGCATATCTGTTTTTAGAAATAATTAATGGTGGGGAGATGTTTCTCACTCAGCTAATTTTTTATTTTCATCCTTTTTCTGGTGAAAATTTTGGTTCTTGGTTTTTCCCTTCAGTTTTGATTGTGATGGGTTTTAAATTTTGAGGATAACATTGGGTTATATTTGATCAATGTTTTATTACATAGCTTATATGAGAGTTTTTGGTGAAAATTGTTGATTTTGGGATATCAAGAAGGTGGAACATGGATTGTGTTTTGTTATTGGAAACCATGTGTCATGGACTAGGAAATTGTGAAGATTAATGTTCGTTGTATAGGGAATGGAAAATAGATTGTGCACAAGTTGGGAAACTGTTTGTTAAGAATGGGGTGAGGTTATAGTATAGGATAGAGACGTTTGGAATAGTTATCACATGTTTTAGAGTCCATGTGGACATCCCATGTGAGGCACCCCTCATCTCATGTATGGGGAATACAGGTGGCATAGGATTTGGAAAACCATGTTACCAAACAGTGGGATCTTCCTAGGCCATCACTGTTTTATAATTAATCTACTACCCTCTCAGAATTTTAAACCTAAATATCATATTTACACCAACTCATTCTTGCAATGTGTATGGGTATCCTCCCTTTTCCTCATTTCCTCTCCTCATCCCCCATGGTGTGTATCCATGTGATTCATAATGGAATTGGGGTGAATCCTCAAGGATATTTTTTCCTCACCTCTTCCTCTTCATTCTTCTTCCATCATTCTCTTGAGTACATCACCCTCACCGGTCTCTTGGACCAATGTTTCATGTTTCCCAAGGATGTTGAGGAATTTTATTGATTATGATTTAACATGGATGTTCTTCGTTCTTGGAACATTGAAAAGGTTGTTTTGGGTGTGCATTGTTGGTGGACTATAAGTCTGTTAGTAGGTTTCCGTTTTCAAATTTCAATTCAAATTATGATTAATGGTTGTTTCTTTTCACACCATAGTTATATGATAAAATTTGATATGTGATCTTTGGTATTATTTTTTTATATGAAATTAAGTTGTTTTCAAAAATGTTTGATGTATATGGATTTTTTTTGTTATATGTTGCACACCATGCGTTTCAAATAATTTCTGTTAGAATTTTTTAATAAATACTTTCATTTTAAAACATGGTTGACTTTTAAAACGTTTTATGATGCAGTAAATTCTGGTTTAGATTTACTATATGGATTTTTACTAGGTTTTGGGTTTGAATGTGGTGTCCGTTTAACTCTTGAAAATGGTATTCCATGTAATGATGTTCTGTGGCATGTATGGAATTTTAATGAAAGTGGTTTTTGTATTTCCCATATTATTATAGTTCATAAATTTAATAATATAAATTATTTTGAAATTGAAAATAGTGTTTTTTCCCTTTTAGGAATGGTTTTTGTGTTTATTTGGATAAAGGGAACATGTGGCTCATTTGGAACTCAAGTGAAATTGTTAAAAAGTTATTATGGAAACTCTACAAAGATAATATTCATGAAATTTTTATATTAAATAGATTATGTGTCAAAATTATGGATTCCATGTGGTCTATTAATGATGAATGAGTTGGATCTCCTCACCATGGGAAACTTGTAACCCATTTATATTAATTAGAATGGGAGATCATCGATGTTGACTCCTTCAATAACAATGAGTTGGAAAAAAATATTGAACCTTAGTGTGACTCTGGGTGATTATGGTTGTGCGAATTAATTATATATAATATATTTTCATGTGAATGGAAGCTTGGTTGGCATCATATGGCTTGCCCCCTTTATAAAATTGACATGGGAACCTATCATAGTTAGAGAAAATTCTTTAAAACAATTGCTCCACAATTCTGGATTATTTTACTACTAGTGACCCATAGTAGGTGATATGAATTTTTTTATTATTATTATGGGATAGTTCCCCTTTGTCATACTAGATATGGTTTGGTATAACATGTGGGTGAAATTTGATGTCATCGATTGAGGAATGCTTTTCCAGTTGAGTCAACATGTGTAGTTTGTTTTGGATTATATAATTACCTACTAGTTTCTCCCATATCTATTTGAACATAGTTTTCTATAGAGGATGATTGAGATTCATAGTATATTGTATAATTTTGGGTTTTTATTTCAAATTACCTTATTATGTGATACGTTTTGGTTATGTCATGCAAGGTATGGACTTTTATTGAATGATTTTCGTGGTTTTTCAACTCTACATGGAAAATGGTTTTTGGTAATGTTGAAAACAAATTCTACTATTCAAAGAAAATGTCATCATTATTCTTTAAAATTCATGTTTTCCATCCTAAGAGGATAATGTGGTTTTATTTGGAAAAGTGTGAAATCTACTCTATTTTTCGTTACAGAATACATGTGGGTAGAATATTAATTTTTTTATTTTATATCAAACCTGAATTTGATGTTTCTATTATTTGAATAATGTTTATTTTGGAATATATTTTTTTGGGACTGAGTTATATGTTTGAACACTCTCACCTATAGTTATTTCTTGTTTTTAGCCATTGGTGATGGTTCCTTCTTGTACTTCAATGTTGTGGGTGTTGTTTGAACTTAATATAATAGATTGACCCTTAGGGTCACATAGAGATGTTATGGTTTTAGGTCAAGAATGGTTTTTTTATTCAAATACTGAATTTTTTGATTTTGAATAAAATTTTGATCAATTTATATATTTCATTTATATTGAGATGCTCTGTTTATCTATTTTGTTCATTTAATTTATTTATATTTGGATAAATAATTCTCGTGGTTATTCTATTTGTTCCCATCAGCAGTTTTCATCCCAGGAGGATCGAGAACACCTCTCAGGCCTAGTATATGATTGACTTAGGTTATCATTTTTGGGTAGACTCAGATCGGTTCATGATAATTATACATGTTTTCCATCATTTATTAGTTTTTTTATGATATAAAAAAAGATTAAATTATAAATTCTAGATACATTCTGGATCACGTCATGGTTTTAGATGAACAAAACTTCATCTAGTCACACTCCATATGACACATATATGGGTATTTTACCACCTTATTTGTATAGTGATATATATTTAATTTACATGAAGACCCCTAAACTATGATAACAAGAACATTATTCTCAAGATTTATCCTTCCATTATGAAATATTTCTATTATTAAAATTCTATAAAATTTTCCTGGTCTCTTATTTTTTTTACAAAAATTCCAAATCCTTGTGTGACCCCATTATTAAATTTATAAAAATTGACGTTAATGTTTCCAAGAAATTGATTGATTTTATTTATGTTGATATTGAAGATTAGTTATAATGGTTTTAATTAGTTATTTTTTAAATTGGGATTGAATAATTATCATATTACTTATAGTTTTAAAAACAATAATAAATTTTTTATAGAGATTCTGAATGGGAAAAAAATTATAAATTCTAGTGCAATTTTATTGACCAATTCAATTTTTAAATGGACTATGTTAGGTCAGCATATCTATACTAATTAGTTTAATAATATAATATCCATAGGGGTTTTTCTATCAATGGGTGTTTATGAGACTTTGGGTTGGATTATAAATCTTTTAAGTTCGATGTTTGGTGGTCATACACAAATAAAAATGCTTGGACTAAAACCAAAAACATTCAAGTTGTGTTTACATGATACTAGAATAAGATAATAGAATCAACGTTGTATTCATGTTTTTTTATATGATGAAAATATTCCCTCTAAAAATATATAAGAGTCCATGGAGGTTTTACATTTATATTTCAACCAAACTTAGGTATATGTTCTTAATGGATAAAAGTAGATGAGTGTGATGAAGTCAATAAGAATATTTAAAATACTTATTAATATAATTATTTTAACTAACCTACTATTTATTACACATTAAAACTCGATTTATTAAATGAAAGTACACATATTAAAACCTAGAAAATCAAGAGGCCTAGTGTATTTGGGAAATAATTAAATTATATAAAAACTTATAACTTGAAAATAATCATTATTATAAGAAAATTATTTAACAATGCCAATAAATTCCTTTGTACTTAACACTACATGTGATAACATGAGGAAATACATAAAAAAGGGGGGGAATATAAATCCAAATAAGTAATATAACATGGAATATGTGATAATTGTTAGACAATGATCATATCACTGAGGAATAAAAGGAATACAAATAATAAGGCATGTTATTCTATGATTTTCCAAAGATGGGAAATGTGGAAACAACATAAAACACTACATCATAAACAAATGTAAAGGCTAAACCCACTAAGATATCATCATAGATAAATCCTCATATCAGAATCAGATAAAACCCTATATCCAAATTACATATAGTGATACTAAATATTACCTAATGCATTTTAGAGATATATAATATTTGGTGCACTCATCAGATTCATTACATTCCATTCCTAAATTGTTATCCCCTGCTCAATCAACAAGGATTCTTTGATCATTATAATTTATTCCAAGATCAAAGAATTTGGAATAAATAAATGTTTGTCTAAAATAAAAGGATTATATGTGAATAATTGTGAATAACCATGATAAAAAAGGGCGTGGTATTCACCATACAGTTGTTTTAGAATGGAAGATCAGGGTTCAATATTGACAGCATAATGTTGTCACATAAAAATTCATAAAATCAGTTGATGAGAGAGAAAGGCGTATCTCATCATTTGTACATTAAATGTATAGTAATAGGGGCATGTAAAGACATTTCCCATTAAAAAAAATTGGAAATTGGATGTATAATATAATAATGAAACCTGAAGAAAATGGTAAATGAAAGAACTCTTACAAAAATTATAAATTGTAATATGTGTAAATAGTGGACCTAAGGAAAGATTAATTGAAGTTAAAGGGAATATAATAATGTTTTCATAAAAATGGATGTATGGGGGTATTAAATAAAAGATCCCAAAATATTCAATTTGAAATAAAAATATATAACATAAAAATTATTTCATGATAATAGAGGATGGTTAATGATCTATTACATGAATGTTTAACTACAAATGATTTGGAGGTGTTTCTTGAGAGATTAGGGAACCATAAGAGAAATCTGTAATGTAGATTTAGAATATGGTCATGATCCAAGAATCATTAGACAATTAAAATTTTATCTTGGGGGGATTTATATTGGAAAAAGGTAATTTTATTATTATTTTTTATTTGGAATCTATTTCATGAAATATCCAAAACCACAAACGATGCCATTTTCCCATGTTTTATACCAAATGTGAGTGGTATACATTATTTAAAAATGGATAGGGATGAAAATATTAAAATATTACACTTTGTGATGTAGAGGTGTGTCACACTCTTAAATTAATGATTTTAAAATCATGAAATATTATTTATGTCATGGATGACTCATAATTTCATTAAAAAGTCAAATAAATGTAAAATCACATTATTTAAAAGAAACAATTTTTCATGGTTCCTATTTATTTTACGTATTACATAACATTTTGTTCATTATGAAGTTATAGAACATATGATATATTTATATTGTTTTTAATTTTTACCTAAAAATATGTCTCTCACAATATTATGTGAAATTCACCATTGGAAAATTTCTATATTCTAATTCCTAAAATAATATTTTTTTTATCTAAATAGGTTTCTTATTATTTGAATTTTTTACTTTCAAACAATGATCAACATTAATAGAAAATGATTTTTTTCATAATAAAAATTTTTGAAACCTAATAAGAATTACATGTGACATCCAAAACATTATATGATCATTTATATTTGATAAATATATTTTAATAATAATATTAAAGTCTTAGTTTTTAAAAAATATTTTCATTCATAAAATTTTTAATTCAATTTTTAATATTATCCAAAATTATATTTTTTTCTTTATAAAAAATCATTTATAAAGTAAAAATAATTAAGAAAAAAATATATTCATTAAAATATAAAAATTAATGTACATACTCATATTTTTGGGGTGTCAGTACATATCCCTTTAATACACGAGTATATAACCTAAAAGTTAGGTGTGCAATGATGGGGATTTGATGGTACCGTACACCAAACATGGTTTGGGTCGTGATCTCGATTAGCATAAACTTATCTTATAAAAATGTTTATCTCTTTATTAATTTTGTGGATCTATTCTTATAATTTGTCTTTGGAAAATCAAAAAAAATTAATACCCTTAGAAGCTTTGATAAATAAACTTCATATTTTATGATCCTATAGGACGAGCCCATCACTTCCTTTGTTTGTGAAAAATGGATTTCTAAAAAAAAGATATTTAGCTTTGTAATTTGATTATTGTTCAACATCAATATTATCAATTTTAAAGATACTTAACCATAATTTAAATCCTATCTGATATAATATTTGAAAATAATCACATGTCTTTCCAATGACAAAAATTATTTTAATTAAGAAAACTAATTTTATTTATAATAGTCAGGGTCTTCAGAATCATCTACACTTAATTAATTTCACCCTCAAAATTTTCTTTTCCCATACAAAAAACAAATAAGGGAATGTTGGTATCATCAAATACTATATTTAAAAATGTATCTTATTGAAATATAATGTTTCTCCACACCACTTTGATGATGGGAATTGTCTAATTTGGTATAAATTTTTATCTATGATCTAAGATCTTCATTTGTTGTGCCTCATAGGAATGGTCATTGTCTAATGGTACCCCCACTGGATTGAGATCATGATATGGGTTTGTTATGCACTTTCATAAGAGGGATATATGGAATATATCATGTACTTGAGATAGGTTTGTTGAGGGTGTTGGTCAATAGGCTGCTACTCATATGTGGTCAATGGTCTCAAAAAGACTGATGTACCTTAGATTAATAATTCCCTTATTCCCAAATCTCATCACACTCCCTAATGGGGTTATATATAAGAATACGATGTCTCCAACATCAAAATCTTGGTTACATTATTTGTAAGAACACATATCTTATTCTCTTATCTATTTTACATTGTTAGTGTTTTTGAGAAAAATATGAATTTCTGGAAATTTATGAAGTACACGCCATGTGATATAAGAGGACATGTCATGTACTTGGTTATCGTGGGTAGCCGTGTGCTGGACATGTATCGGCCTTGCAGATGGCCATGTGTGGTGACCTGGAGGCCGCCTAAATCGGGGCTCGGTAAGGGATAGTACACACCGTGTTCTTCAAAAGTACACATTGTGTACTTTCTTGTATTCATGAAACGTATCTGGGTTGCGTAAAATCGCCAGAAAGACCTTCTTCTCGACCTAGTTCATCCGAGAGAACCAGTACGACCATGATCTTCCTCTGAGACCCTGACCAAACATCTGACCATTGATTCGACCATTGTTGGTTGTGTTAGGATCACCTCGGTAATCTCTTCCTTCTGCTAGATCTTCATTTCAAGATTCCTCCTCCATATTAAGTTATACTATGTTGACCTTTTTAGATGTTTTTCTAGATTTACAGTGTTCTTGGGTGATTCAAGGCTTGAGGTTCAAATATAGTGATCTCCCAACACTGAGGTAGGTGGTTTGTGCCTTTCCGTTGAATATTCATGAGTTATATGTGAAATTTTGTCCAATACCCTTGAATGAGGTGTTGTGTGTTTACTATTTTAACCTTATTAATTTCCCGCTATACTAGTGTTCATGAGTATAGGTTTATTGGTTGTGAATAGGGTTGATTGATATGCCTTGGATGTGTTTTACCATGCATTTTCTGTTTACGACCGTTGGTCTGGTTTAGCCCATTAGGCTTCCGTGATTTTTGCCCATGCCTTGTACTATAGGATGGAGTGATTATTATATCTAACATGCTTGATAATTTATAGACTATTATCCAAGTCGTTCATGAGGTTTACATTGGCTGTATTGCATTTCTATGCTCATTTGACTTACACAGGGCCGTGAGAACACGGTGTAGTATAATATAAGGGGAATTGACCATAAAAGCTTACTTTGAGAGTTTTTGACCACTTTTGTTATTACCCCATCCCCAGATAGTGTACACCTCTAGGGCCGACAATTTGATAAGGAAGATAATGACCCCTGAGTCCCACATCTAGTATGCCCCGAGTTGGCGACTAGCACCATGGGTATAGTAACACACAAATGGGAGGCATTACCCTCTAAGAGAACACATGCTGAAGGGAGAGATAAGATAGACACCAACCAACTCCAACTCAGAACTGAAGTATAAAAGAAAACCCAATTGAACATATATAATATCATGAAAAATTACTACACCTAAAAGGGAAAACTAGAAGCACCCAAAATAAAGTAAAAACAACTGCAACCACAAACCCGAACAGCTCCTGCAACCCCAAGCTAGTAAATACCATCTCGATCTTTAACCTTCTCCAAGTGACCAGAAAAACAGTTTATATATACATAGGGTTATTATAACAGTATACTCAGTAGGATCCTCCCCAAATCCTCTGGTGGAAAAGTAAAGAAAGCATGCTAAATCCTAGTGAACAACAAGTGAAACCAACTCATCACCAAACATGTATACTAATTTCCCAAACTCACCATGGCTACTCTCACCAAGTAACGCATAAAAGAATATATCATATAGTAATGAATATCAAGGGTACACTGATACAACTTCCCCGCTAGTTTTCTGCTATGCCCCAATGACATACGTCCCATGCATCTCTCTCCAATGGCTTGCCCGCAGACACCTGAGCTAATCTCCACAATCTGCATCATGTGCACCACAAAGGCTTGCCCGCAGACACATGGGCGAAGCACCACGCCATTCTCACAACCAAAAGTAACCAGGTAGCTTCTGGGAGCCACCATAGCTCACATTACCTGTATCGTACATCGTGTATTATACCCCAAGCCATTACAGTCCATACAACGAGTAAGGATCCTCAAGCCATCACATCCTATACCCGTTACACCTATAGTAGTACATAGGATACAATATCCATAATATATGTGTGTGAATAACCACAAGCCATTACAGCCCTCTACACACATATATGGGGAAAACTCACTATTGTTCCTAATGTCACTAGTATCTACCAAGATAAGACAGTAGGGTCAAAGGGGGTAGTCATCCATTCATCCACTAACCAGAATGTTGGGGAAAACAACCCCCAGGGCTCGGAATCCCCAAGGCTCTAGTTTCCTCTACTGACGGGGTGGATCGTTGTATAAAAACACAAAAACTATAGAATATAATATAACTCACAACCACACTATGGTAATAACCTAGTCTTAGACAGAACTGCAGCTAACGTCTCTCAGACTCCGGTCTACCACTTCTTAGACAAGGTATCCTGTAAGCCCACAACCATTTATGGGCTTTATTATATTACTTCATTCCCTTTTTATCAATACCATTGTACATTAATTAATTCTTCAAACATTAATTAACCATGAACAATTCCATCTTAAATTCCATTAACACCACATCCAGGAATTCCACTGTCCCTTCAAAAGTTCTCAACCTCATCATTAAGTTTCAACAAACTCCAACCCCATGGGTTAACATCAATTTTTCAAAAATTCATTACAGAATTACTTTCCCATATTCCTAGGAATTCTAGAAACCCATCATATGCTACTAAACACAATGTGGCTCAACACGGAGAGTAGATGTACTTCTCGTTGAGTCATTGCTGCCTATAGCAAGAGCATAGACATATTCTCCCTTGAGAGGCTAAACACGGAAAGCATGTGGAATACCCCGCGTGTCTTCACCTATTTCGGAAGAAGCGTAAGCAAGACCATCTACCTTGAGCAGTATGGAAAAGCAAAGCAGATAAACATCCAAAGAATCAAAAAGCATCCAACAATCACATCCATCCCATTCAATCACCCTCGGTGTCCTCCCTGACACCCACATGCTTAAACCGATGCATCTCACCACTCTAGGCGTCATCCGTTTCCACAAAACAAATGCCTCTATGCCTCCACATATCACAACACCCCTCCATGGTTACATCATAGAATAAGTAGCGGGAAATCATACAACACATCAATTAGGCTATGGGCCTTTCGACAAACAAGAGGGTAACTCAGAACCCATCAAGGAATTATCAAACAATCTCATTCTATAATCCATCTTGAATTAACAAATTTAATTAGTTGGCACCAAAATTGGGAACCAAACCAGTAAGCTATCACAAAGGATTATACATTCTTACTATATAAATTTTATTAACATCAAATTACAATAACAACTAGATTCATTCACATCCCTATTTATCTTTATCCAAACAAATATCAATTAGTCTCGGTCTACGTTCTTTACTAATTTCCACCATGAAATCCCTCTAAACAAGGCATGTATAGATATCACACTATCTACAAAAACATGAGGCAATAACATACAATCAATACGATTTCATTATCCGGTTCAAAGTATTTTATTAGGTAAATTACAATTTAATATAGAGGGATTCAACATGAAAATAATACGGTTACAAGAAAAAGAGAGAGAAGAAAGAAATCACCTAACTCAAGGTTTTTGATGAAAACCACAACAAACGAAGAACGCAAATGAAATTCGGGTTGAATCTCCAAGAATATTCCTTAGATCTCTTCTCCTCGAATGATCAAGACCAAAGCTCATAAATTTTGGCATACACACACTTAGATCAACCCATAATGGGCGTAGAACTAAGAAACCAAGATAATAGGAGAAGTAGATCTAAGTGGATCTAAGAACTCAATCATGAACAAAGAAGAACGATCACATACCTAAAGAACTGTCCTCGATTCGCCATGAGAAGCCTTCGGATCGCCTCCAAAATGCTTGGGAGAGGTTATCCTACCTTCAAGGAAGGGTAATCCCTAGTTATGGCCGTTTAGGGGCTTAAAAGAACCATTTAGAGGCAAAAACTAGTTAGATCCAAAATTTTAGGATCTAACATAAGTTCCTGCACGGTTAGTCCACTCGGTTTGACTAATCTTGCGCTAACCGTGCGTTAGCTACTGCCTCGCCAAACACTTTCACAGAGTTAGTCCACATGGTTATAAAACAGTGCGCTAACCTTGCGTTATCCACTGTCTTTAAAACCAACCCTGCACGGTTTGGCCGCATGGTTTAGGCAAACCGTGTGCAAACCGTGCGAAGGCTATTTCCCATTAACCTCATAGAAAACCTCTAACACCGCATTTTCACACTGGAATGGACTAGATAGGTCAGAGCCATTACATCAGATAACTGTAAAAATATTCTTATCCTCGATAATCCAAGACCCACATAAAGAGAAAATGAAACGGGGTCGGAACAACCACCCATCGAGATTCCTCTCAAAAGAGCATAAGCCACCAAAGCAAAAAAGGGTGCCATCTCATAAAAATGAATGTTTCATAACCATAAATGTAACAAAGATACATGAAAATAGTTAAACATCAAACAACTCCTGGTATTGATCATGTATCTGGGACTAACGTTCCTAGGTACTCCCCTCTATTCCACCGTTTCGCCACAAGACTCGAACTAAGGCAATAGAATGCTCATGCAACACCTTCTCCTTGCGGTCTTGGATCTCCACAGGTCACTCATAAATGGTTTCATAATCATCAACATCGATCTCTCCCCAATCGATGATATGAGAGTCGTCATGAAGATAATGACGGAGCTGTGATACATAGAAAACATCATGTATCTGAATCATGTGAGAGGTAAGTGCTACTCGATATTCCACAACTTCAACAAGAGCTAACACCTATAAAGACCAAAAAAACAGGGGAGAAAGCTTACTTCCACGTCCAAACCTTTGCTTCCCACGACGAGGAATCACCTTCAGAAACACATGATCCCCAAGTCCTGAGCCCCGCCTCCAGTAGGCCCCAGGTTGGCGACTAGCACCAAGGGTATGTTAACACACATATGGGAGGCATTACCCTCTAAGAGAATACATGCGGAAGAGATAGATAAGATGGACAACAAACAACTCCATCTCAGAACTAAATTATAAAAGAAAACCCATGTGCACATATGTAGTGTCATTCAAAAGTACTACAACTAAAAGGGAAAACTGAAAGTACCTGAAAGAAAGTAAAAACAACCTGCAACCACAAGCCCGACCAGCTCCTACAAGCCTATGCTAGTAGAAACCATCTTGATCTCCAACCTACTCCATGTGACATGAAAAATAGTTTATATATACGTCGGGTGAGTATAACAGTATACTGAGTAGGATCCTCCTCGAATCCTCTCATAAAAAAGTAATGAAAGCTTGCTAAAGCCTAGTGAACAACATGTGAAACCAACTCATCACCTAAATAGGTATACTATGTTCCCAACCGCACAATGGATACTCTCACCAATAAACATATACAGGAATATATCATATAGTAAAGAATATCAAAGGTACCCCACTGCTACTTCCCCACTGGTTTGCCGTTTTCCCCAACAAAATACGTCTTGTGCATCTCTCTCTAAAGGATTTCCCGCATACACCTGGGCTAATATCCACAATCTGAACCATGTGCACCACAAAGGCATGCCTACAGACACCTAGGTGAAGAACCACACCATCCTCACAACCAAAAGTAACAAGGTAGTTTTCGGGAGCCACCACTGCTCGCTTAACGTGTATCATAGGTTGGGTATTATACCTCAATCCATTACTGCCTATACACTGAGTAAGGATCCTCAAGCCATCACAACCTATACATGATACACCTATAGTGGTCCATAGGATACTATATCTAGAATATATGTGTGAAAATAACCAAAATCCATTACATCCCAGTACGCACATATATGGGGAAAACTAACTGATGTGACTAATGGCACTTGTATCTACTAAGAGAAGAGAGAGAGGTCAAAGGGTGTAGGTAGCCATTCATCCTCCCACCAGAATGTTGGGTAAAACACCCCCAAGGCTCAGAAAACCCGGGCTGCCAGTTTTCCTTACTGATCGGGTGGAGTAGCGTATAGAAACACAAAAAGTACAGAATATATTATTACTCACAACCACACTATGGGCATAACCTAGTCTTAGACACAACTACAGCTAACGTCTCTCGAACTCTAGTCTACCACATTTATGACTAGGTATCATATAAGCACACAACCATTTAAGGTCTTTATTATATTAAATCATTCCCCTTTTATCAATTCCACTGTACATTGATTAATTCTTCAATCATTATTTAACCATGAACAATTACACATTAAATTACATTAACACCACATCCAAAAATTCCACTATCCCTTCAAAATTTCTCAACCTCATCATTAAGTTTCAACAAACTCCAACCCCATGGGTTAACATCATTTATTTAAACATTCATTACAAAATTACTTTCCCATATTCCTAGGCTTTATAGAAAAGCTAAATGTGCTACAAAACACAAGGGGGATCAACAAAGTGAGTAGATGTACTACCCATCGAGTCTTTGCCGCCTATAGCAAGAGCAAATACCTATTCTCCCATGAGAGGCTAAACATAGAAAGAACCTGGAATACACCGTGTGTCTTTGCCTCTTTCTGAAGAAGGGTAAGAAAGACTAGCTGCCTTGAGCTGTGGGGAAAAGTAAAGCAGATAAACAACCAAAGAATCAACAAGCATCCAACAATCACATCCCTCCCATTCCATCATCCCTGGTGTCCTCCCCGACACCCACATGAATAAACTGATGTATCTCGCCACACTAGGCGTCATCCATGGCCACAACCAAAAGGCCTTTATTCCTCCACATATCATAACACCCCTACAGGGTCACATCACAGCACAAGCAGCAGGAAATATAACATCACATCAATTGGGATATGGATCTTTCAACAAACAAGAGGGCAAATCAGAACCCTTCAATGAATTATCAAACAATCACATTCTTTAAATCATCTTGTATTAACAGATATCATATGTTGGTTCCAAAATCGGTAACCTTACCAGTACTCTATCAAAAAAGATTATACATGCTTACTATGCCAATTTGATTAACATAAAATTACAACAGGAACCAGATTTTTTCACATGCCTCTTTATCTTTAGCCAAACAAATATCAATTAGTCTTGGTTTACGTTCTTTACCAATTTCCACCAAGAACAACTGCTAAGAATGGAAAGCGTAGATATCACAATATCTAGAAAAATATGAGGCAATAACATAAAATCGATATTATTTCTTTATCGGGTTCAATGTATATTATTAGGTCAATTCCATTGTCATCCAGTAGGATTAAGCATGCTAAGAATACTTTTTAACATAATATAAAGAGAAGAAACAAATCCCCTTCCATAAGGTTTTTGAAGAAAACCACAACAAACGAATAACGCACAAGAAAGTTAGGTTGATTCTCCTCGAATCCTCCTTAGATCTATTCTCCTTGCAAGATCACGACCAATGCTCATCACTTTTTGGCATCCACACACATAGATCTACCCATAAAGGGTGTAGATATAAGAAACCGAGATAAGAGGAAAAGTAGATCCAAGTAGATCTACGAAACTGATCATGAATGAAGAAGAAAGATCACATAATTCAAGAATGAGCTATGATTCGCCATGAGAATTCTTAGGATCGCCTCCATAATTCTTGGGAGAGGTTCTCCTACCTTCAAGGAAGGGTAATCCCGAGTTATGGCCATTTAGGGGATTAAAAGAATCATTTAGAGGCAAAAAAGAGATAGATCCACAATGTTAGGATCTAACTTAAGTGAAATCATAGTTAGTCCACACGGTATGGAAAACAGTGCGCTAACCGTGTGTTAGCTACTGCCTCGCCAAACACTCTTCGCACAAATAGCCAGCACGGTTAGAAAAATTGTGCGCTAACCGTGTGTTAGTCCCTGTCTCCAAAACCAACCCTGCACGGTTTGGCAGCATGGTTTCAGCAAACCGTGCCCTAACCATGCGAATGATATTAACCTTTAACTTTCATTAAAGTCCACGAAAACGCCCCCAAGCCACATTAACCTCCCAAAACACCTCTAACACCACATTTTCACAATGGAATGGACCAGATAGGTTTGGGCCATTACAAATTTTCACTATATGGTGAATTGACCATGTGAACCTCCTCAGAGTTTCTTTAATTCCTTATACTATAAGGGGAATTGACTAAGAGAGCTTCCCCAGAGAGTATTTATTATATCCTTGTAATTTGATCCATAGTGGTAGACGGTGTGGGCTTCCTAGAGGGTTTCTTGTATTTCTAGGTAGGAACAGAGGGGATAGGCTGTGAGTACTTCCCAAAGGGTTACCTGTTTGTGTTTTCTTACTCAATTAGTTATTTAAATGATATATGAAACTAAATTCTTTAAAACTATAGGATTTATTACTAATCATTTCTTCCTTGTTTACTACCTTATTTTTTCATTACCTTCCATATATGCACTTACTGTTAGGAACAAATCTTGTGGTGGATACCTAGTGGGATTTATTCTCACACACTAACTGGGCCATTATTTTGGGCCCCAGTAGATTATATTGTTGCATGTTTAGATAATGGAACACACCCTTCTACGTCAGGTACTTGAGTGTTGTGGATCTTGAGAGCATGGGACCAAGCTGGGGCTTGGAATGCTGAGGAGCTTTTATCTTTTTCTTCATTTGTACTTTACTTTTGTATGGTTTGTATTCCAGCATTGTGATTTTTTGGCTACTTTCCTGGACATATGTATCATGCATCATTTGTATATATATGTGGGCTCTATTTTAATATTTCTAGTCTTCTGCTATTCACTTCTTCATGATTATACTGCTCCCACTATTGTATATATGTTTTAATTTGGCTGTGTTACTCTGACAATGAGGGAATAGTTTTCCCACTATCACACACAAGGTACTCATTGTTAGTTGACAACCTCTAGCATTGGGGAAAATGTGCTTGAAGCCATGTGACCAACTGGGTACGGGGCGTCTATGGGCGGCTTCCGGAACTAGGATGTTACAAAGTGTTATCAGAGGATTCTATTCTTCTTTACTTACTATTTGGAGCCTATAGCTAGGGATAGGATGCAATCGGAACCTGGTAATAATTTGTACCTAGGAGTAGCTAACCCTTGTATTGGGAAAATCCAATCTACCTTATTTATTGTAATTTTTGGTGTTTTGCAATTTTAGAGTTGATTTGATTTCACCATTGGTTGATTCACATATTTTTTGCTATTATTGTTGATTATATTGAGGTTCTATTTCTATTGCACCACAATTAGATGAGGTTATTCCATTTCATGTATCATATAGGCACTTTCTATAAATCACATGTCATGCTTTCTTTCCATGCCATTTATGGTGCATTAGCGATTTCATGTTGTTGTGATAGATGTAGTTCCAGATATGCATGTTTTTGGAAAAGATTCCTTGAAAGAATACATCCTTTTGATAGGGTATTGCTTTGCGTAAGGGTTTCTTTTCATAAACTCCAAACTTTGGTTCCTAAGATGTTATGGGCCCTCATGGATTAGAATTTAGATGACAATTTCCTTTTCATTCTTATATATGAAATCTATAAAATACTAATCATTGATTCGCAGGGTGTATGGGTCCTCACGGATAAGAATTTGGCAAATAAATGATCGCTTTAGTGTTTTTATGGGCTCCAGACTATTTTCATAGGATTACTATTAAAAAAACCCTAAAATACATGTCGTCTAGTTTTGAATAAATTCCATGCGTTCTTCTATTTGGGAGGAACCTTTTTTTCTTATGTACACATCATGTACCACATTTACATGCCATGTTTCCTCTAACCGTGTCTCAGACTGCGTGAACAAAGACAATGGGTTGGAGTTTTGGTAAAACATGTTGTGTACTGGATGTACATGTTGTGTTGTAGAACTGTGTAACCAGTCATGTCACTAAAATCATGGGTCGTTTGACTCTCCTTTAGTACATGTTGTGTCCCTCTGGAACACACCGTGTAGTGTGAACTGTGTATCTGGCCGTTTCACTAACAACACGGGTCAGAGAAGCTCCTATAGTACATGTTGTGTTAGGAGAGAACACGTCGTGTAGGCTACAACTATGAGAACTGTGTGTGTTAGTCATGTAGAATGAATTTGGTAGGGGAAGAGAACCCAAGTACATTTTGTGTGATTGGAATACACGCTGTGTGTATGGGGTGTTACATGAGCCGGGCTGGCATAAGTACACACCCATCTGAAATGCTTATGGTAACACACCGTGTAGGAATTATACACACCATGTATCAATGTTTTGTAGAACTTGAATTCGTTCTTTCTCATGTTCCCATATTACTCTTCTATGTTTTAGTCCCTGTCAATATTGATCTAAGGTGTGCACTTTACCTTGTAGAGTCATACCATTGAGACGTCCTCCAGTTGTATGCCACTTCTTGGGAAGTGTTCAGACTCCCGATATGGCTGATCAAGGACTTCTGGTTTTTCCCCCAGTTGTGCCAGTATTTGCACCAGCAGTTATACGTGACATAGGTGTCGATGATCAGTTCATGGAGTGATTTCTGAGGAATATGAAGACCTTTTAGGGAGTGTCACCTCCTTCCCCGTCGATGGAAGAATTTACGCGGGTCTTTTAGCAGTAGCATCCTCCCACATTTTCAGGGGATGGAGGACCCCGGGCTTAGGGTCATGGGTGGAAGACACATTGATGAACATTGAGAATCTGGAGATTCCTCCAGAGAGGAGGGTTAAACCCACTAAGTATATGCTTCAAGACTCCGCCTAGAGGTGGTGAGATTTTATCATATAGGTGGGACACCAATAGAATATTGCTTCAGATGAGTTTCAGTGAACATTCGATGAATACATCTATCTAGATACCTTGAGGTCCGATTGATCCCAAGAGTTCATGATTCTAATGTAGGGTACACTTCCTGTTATGGATAACTCTTCTCGCATTACTGAGCTGGAGTGCTTCACACCCTTTCTGGGAGGAGATGAGTTATTCATTGCACAAATGTTTAAGGATGGTCTCAGGTAGGATATCTGATCTCAAGTGAAAATCTTCATGTTAACTTTCATATCATATATAGTCAACCAGGAGCTTATCACTAAGAGAAATCTGAGGGATTCTGGAGCTCTAGGCCAGGGCGGTTAAGCATATTTAGTTATTGCTTCTCTGACCGATAGCAAGAAGCACCACATGAAGACGCCATGAGGGGATCAAAGTAGGAGAAATGATTTTTTTTGTAGCTAGGTGGTGTGCTAACAGTGTGGGAAGAGTGGTAATACAAGGCCACATTTCCCAAGGGACCCAATGGAGTGTTGATCTTGATGTAAGATGGGTCATCTTCAGCGTTTCTGTCAGTTCCTTTCACTAGAAGCTGGTGATAGAGGTTCTTTAATGACTCCTCGTTCAAGAGCAACACCACCAATTGCTTACCAGTCAGGTTACTGTAGTTCTTCCAGCCATTCATGTTGAGGTGGTGGTCTGGCTGTGGTAGTCAGTTTCCAGGACTTCAGCGATTGTAGGGTGGATCATCTTAGATTGGTTAGGTAGGGTCACATAGCCGCGGTGTAGGTCAGAATTTTGCGGTGGATAATACCTAGTAGGATTAGGATCCCAGACCCTCTACAGTTCAAGGTACAATCCTCGTTTCCTCAATGTTATCTTCTTCTCTTTTCAATATAGGGGCTTCCCTTAACCTTATATCAATTTTTGTTATCCAGATCCTTGGGATCTGTATTTTTTTGCTAATATCATGATTCTAGCACTCATTTATGGACTAGAAAAACTAGTGTACATCAGTACAAGGAGTTCCCTCTTGAGGTTTGTGGGTGTCACTTCTTATGGGACCTAAATGTTCTAGAGATGACAGACTTTTATGTCATTCTTAGAATGTACTGGTTAGCTCCCTTCTAGGAATTCTTCGATTCTAATCACTGTAGGGTGAGTTTCACATCACCAGAGGGTGGATCGTTTCTTCAAAAGGTGGAATGGGATGTCATGGTGAGTAGAGTGGAACCCGAGAATCATGCATTAGGATGAGTTACAACCCAGATATCTGGTCTCTATCTGGATGACAAGGGGACTTCATAGTTAGAATTTCCTGCAGTACTGGATCATTTCAGGGACGACTTTCCAAGTGACTTTTCATGTTTTCCTCCATAGAGAGAGGTGGAATTTTATTTTTAGATAGTTCCAAGGGGGGAACCGATGTCCATTCATCCTGATAGGATGACTATACTAGAGTTATAGGAGAATATGATGCAGTTGGAGGAGTTGGAAGCAATGTGTTTCATCCGAACCAGCACTTCTCAGTGGGGTTTTCCTATCATATTTTCAAAGAAGGAAGACCGTATCCTCAGGATTTATGTAGAATATCCGAAGTTGAACCAGTTGAAGGTCATGAATCTATATCCTTTATCGAGGATTTATGATATCTTTGATCTACTTCATGGATCCTAGGTGTTCATGAAGATTGACTAGAGATACAGTTATCATCAGTTGCACGTTAGAAAAACTGATATACCTCTTACATATTTTCGGCTCAGGTATAGTCTATACGAGTATGAGGTTATGCCGTTCTGTCTCACGAACGCGCCAATAGTCTTCATGTCACTAATGAACCTATTGTTCCATCCCTACTTGGATTCTTTTGTAGTGTTCTTCATGGATGATATCTTGGTGTACGCTAACACTCCACGGAACCATACTGCCCATATTGTGAATGTTCTGGGCACACTGAGAGAGCATCGGCTATATGCTATGCTATCAAAATGAAACTTTTGGATCGACGTGATTCACATCGTGGGTCATGTTATCTCAGTGTTTGGAGTATCAGTTGACCCAGAGAAATTGAGAGCAGTAGTTTTCTGGGAGCTGCAAAAGAACGTCTTTGAGGTACGAAGTTTTCTAGGGATGTATGGTTACTACATAAATTTTATATCCGAATTTTCATGCAATGGATCTCCACTAAAGAGTTTAACTAAGAAGGGTGCAATGTTCTCATGGTCAGATTCTTGAGAGTCAGATTTTTAGGGGCTGAAAGGGAGATTGTCTTCAGCCCTGATACTAGTCTTTCTAGAGCCAAGCATGATCTATACTATTAATTGTGATGCATCAGGTATCAGGCTGGGATCTGTTCCTATGCTGGGGGAAGGAGTCGTCGCGTATGGGTATCAGTAGTTAAGGCCACATGAGATAAATTACCCGACACAAGATCACGATTTGGCTGATGTTATTCATGCATTACGGTTTTGGAGACATTACATTCTGGGAGAGCATTTTTTAGTTTTCACCAACCAAAAAGATTCAAGTACATATTCACTCAGTGTGACCAGGATTTGAGGCAGCGAAGGTGGGTTGAGTACCTTAAGTCATTTGATATTGAGATTAACTTTACGCCTGGGATATGAAACACCATGGACGATGCATTGAGAAGGAGGAATCTAATATATGCAGTTCAGGAGGCCGGTAGTGAGTATAAGCTTATGGATCTATTCTCTTAGATGCATTTGTAGGTGCATGATAGACAGGGGTAGATGTTTCTTTCTTCGGTAGCAGTTACCTCTACTCTTCATGATCGAGTGAGAATGAGGCAGCTATCCGATTCTGGAGGCCTAGTCCTACATGAATGTGTGTTAGGAAAAGACCCTATTCTTGGATAGACCATAGGCGAGGATGATATTTTGTGTTTCCAATGGCACATATGGTTGCCACCAGGCATACATGAGGACCTGATGTCAGACATTCATTCCTCAGTTTGGGATGTTCATCCTGGTGTCACAAAGATATATAGTGATCTACACCATAAGTATTGGTGGATTGATATGAAAATAGATGTTGCTGGTTTCTTCATGAAGTGTTCCACCTGTTTGTAGGTGATGTCAGAGCTTTAATGACCAGTAGGGATTTTGCAGCAATTACCCATTCCCGAGTGGAATTGGAATTATTTAGTGGTGTATTTCGGGATAGGTTTACCGAGGACACCTCAAGGGAATGAGGCATTATGGATTTTCCTTGATAGACACACAAAGGTTGGTAAATTCTTGCCGACCATGGAGACCTTTATTTTTGATGAGATGGCAAGGTTGTACATCTGTGATATTTTACATTTACATGGAGTTACACACTCCATTGTTTCAGAAAAAGATTCATGTTTTACTTCTTGGGTCTGGTAGGGGAAACAAAAGGCTTTGGGTACACAGGTACTTTTGAGAACAGCTTACCATCCCCATATAGATGGTCAGTTCGAGCGTATGATTCGGGTTCTTGAGGACATGCTGCAAGCATTCATTCTGTATTTTGGAGGTTCTTGGTTGAAGCACATACCTATTGTTGAGTTTTCCTACAATAATATTTTTCAACAAACTATTCAGATGTCACCTTATGAGGCTTTGTACGGTAGGCCATGTCAATCACCCTTTTGTTGGCTAGAGGTAGGATAGGCAGCTATGATAGGACCTTGCCTTCTTCAAGAGACCACAGATCAGATATAGTTGATTCGGAAAAGGGTGGCTACTACATAGTTGCAACATAAATCATATGCTGATCAACAGAGGCGACCTTTGGAGTTCGAGGTTGGGGATCTTGTTTTTCTGCATGTCACACCAAGGTTGGGGTATAGATGGATTAGGAGATAGGGTATGCTTTTTCCAAGGTATGTCGGTCCGTTTAAGGTTTTGGAGAATGTTGGGCCGATTTCCTATCTATAGATTTTATCTCATAGATATCAGGATATGCACGACGTCTTCAACATTTCTCATCTTCGATGTTACTTCTCAGAACCGTCTCATATCTTCCAACTCGAGGAGGTTGAGTTGGAAGTGGATGCATATTTTTCGGAGCATCGTATCCGGATTGTCAATCAATGTATGAAGGTTCTCCATGGCCAGTCTATTCCTCTGATACGAGTGCTATGGCAGCATGGGTGAGTACCAGACGAGACATGGGAGAGGGAAGAGGATGTACAATCACAGTGGTCAGAGCTATTTAGGGTTTCTTCTTCTATGTTTCCTTGTTAGTGAAATTCAGGGATAAAATTTTTTAAGGGGGGAAGTTTGTAAGAATCAGAATCTTCTTTTTAGGTATGTTTACCATTTCTGGCCATGTTTGAGAAAAAGATGACTTTCTAGATTTTTTTAAGTACATGCCATGTACTTTATTATTACTTGTCATGTACTTGGTTATTGGGGGTAGACATGTGCTGGCCGTGTAGCAGCCTTGCACAAGACCATGTGTGGTGACCTGGAGGCCGCCTAAATTGGGGCTCTGTAACGGAAATTACACACCATGTAGTTCAAAAGCACCCATCGTGTACTTTTTTTTGTCATTAAACATACCAGGGTCGAGTCTAGTGGCTCGAAAGGCCTTCTTCCCAACCTAGTTTGTCAAGAGAACCTGTACAACCACGATCTTACATCGAGCCCCCGACTAAGCATATGATATCCTATTCGACAGTCGTCAATTACGTTGGGATCGACTTGGTAATATCTTCTTTCTGCAAGAGATTCGTTTCAATATTCGTCTTGTTTCTCATGTTATCCTCTTTTGAATGTTTTAGATGTTATTGTATATCTATAGTGTTCATGGGAGATTCAAGTCTTTAGGTTCACATATAGAGATATCCCAACACTAAGGTAGGTGGTTTGTGCCTTTCCATTGATTGTTCTTGAGTTATATGTGCAATTTTGTCTAATACCATTGAACTGAGTGTTGTGTGTTTGTCATTTTAACCCTATCAATTGTCTGCTATACTGGTATGCGTGAGCAGTGGTTAGTTGGATGCGAATAGGGATCACAGTTATACCTAAGAAATGTTTTCCCTTGCATGTTTTCATTATGAACATTTGGTCTAGTTTAGACCATTAGGCTTCTATGATGGTTTCCCATGCAGAGTATTATAGGATGGAGTGATTGTTTTACATGACATGCTTGATATAATATATACTATTATCCAGGTAGTTCTTTAGGATTTTTTCTGTTGTCTTGCATTTCTATGCTCGTTTGACTTACACAAGTCCGTGAGAACCTCGTGTAGTAGACTATAAGTGGAATTGATTGTTTGAGCTTCCTCCGAGAGTCTTTGACCAGATTTGAAAATATGGTTAATTGACTATGTGAGCATCCTTAGAGAGTCTTTATCACTTTTGACTATATGGGGAATTGACCATGTGAGCTTCCTCATAGTGTCTTTAACTACTTAGAATATAAGGGGAATTGACTGAGAGAGCATCCTCATGGAGTATTTGTTATATCATTGTAATTTGTACCACTGGGATGATTGTGTGTACTTCCCAGAGGGTTTCTAGTGTTCTTAGGTAGAACCATAGAGGATAGGCATTGAGTACCTCCCAGGGGAATAACTATTTGGGTTTTCCTTCTTGATTAGCAGTTTACTTGATATAGGAAACTAAATGCTTTTAAACTATAGGATTGGTTACTACTGAGTACTTCTTTATTTACTACCTTCTATTTTGTATTGCGTGACGTATATTCATTGACTATTTGGCACCGATCTTGTGGTGGTTTCCTATTGGGATTTATTATCACACCTTGTTTGGGCCATGCTTTTGGTCCCAAACAGATTATATTATTACCGGTATATATTAGGGAAAGCACCCTTCTACATCAGGTACTTGTGTGTTGTGGAGATGGAGAGAATGCGACCAATATGAGGCTTCTGATGCTGGGGAGCTATTATCACTTTTTATTTTGTACTTTTTTTTAGTACGGTTTGTATTCCCGAATTCTGATTTTTTTGATGATTTCATAGACATTTGTATCATGCATCGTTCATATATATATCTATGTGCTCTAGATTATTTTTTATAGTATTCCATTGTTCACTTTGTCGTGATTATACTGCTTATGCTATTATATATATGTTTTACTTCCACTGTGTTACACTTATAATGAGGTAATAGTTTCCCAACTATCATACCCAAGTCCCTCGTTGCTAGTCAGCATCCTCTGGGGTTTGGAGAAATGCGCTTGAGGCTATGTGACCAACTGGGTATGGGGCATTTCTATGTGGCTTCCAGATCTGGGATGTTACATTATTAATTTCTGTATAGCTCATTTTTTAACTCTAACAAGCATTGATGTGCTTCTGAATAGTATTAACCGTCTCCACAATTTCATTTTACATTATTGGACCTAGGAATGGTTTAATTCCCAATAATCATTCTAACATACCATTTTTCAACAACTCCTCCCAAAGAGGGCTTCAAAGTGAGCCGTTTTGATGCACTAGTGGAAATTTTTGGTGTAAGAGAACTTGACTAGAGGAAGATGTTATCCCCATCCTCCTTGGATTTCAATTGATAATGCTCTCAAAAGTTTCCCCAATTGTTTTCATAATCTACTCATATTGGACATCAATTTGAGGATGATAATCGATGATGATATTCAACTCAGTGTTTGGAGCATGCTAGAGACTTCTCCAAGCCATAATGATGAATATTGGATCTCAATAGGACACAATTAAAATTGGTACTGAAAATAGTCTAACCTATACTCTAATGTATATATTTTCTATTTGATTCACTGAAAAGTCCTATCAAATCACAATGAGTTGTGAAGTATTTATACGATAATCCACAATAATGTAGACGTCATTGATTCCCTAGGATGTCTTTCGATGTATGGTGACATAGTCCATGGTTATGTTTCCCATTTCCATGTTGGTATGTGTAATGGTTTCACCAAACCCTAAGAATTATTCATTTCATCCTTCACTTATAGACAATGTAGGGAGTTTGTTGTATAATCTGTCATATATTTCTTCATGTTATCCCAAATATAGTTATTTTAGAGATATCAATGTGTCTTTGTGTTTTATAGGTTAATAAAGAATGTAAAACTATGTAAACAATCCAATAGATCCATCATTAACTCAGAGTTTTATAGAACACATTTTCTTTACCCAAATCACACAATTCATTCTTAATTAACATTAATCTATACGGATTTCCCATTTCATATAGTTTCCAAATTCTTCTAAATTCCGACATCATATTTATGAGCACCCTTTATCCTTTCAAAAAATAATGGTTGAGAAATGATTTTTGAAAGGATTGATTATGGTCCTTCAATTATTTTCCCCATGTCCATCCTCTTCAAATCTATGAATATCAGATCTCTGCCAATTCTATTTGATGATTGAATTTTTGTATCCTTTCTACATAGAGCATCCACCACTTGTTTCTCTTTCTTAGGTTGGTAGTGGATTGAGTAGTTGAATTTTTTAATGCACTATAACCACATTCATTGCTGTATAATCATGACTTTCTATATAAATATATATTTAAGACATTTTTGAATTATATATATTTCAAATTTCTCCACAAAGAGAAAATGCCTCCAATTTTTCCATTCGATGATCACCACTACTAACTTCAGATCATGAATTGGATAGTTATTATTGTGAATTTTCTAATACCTTGAATAATAAACTATTAATAATTAATTTTTCATCAACACACCACCAAATAAATTCTTTAAAGAATTTCTAAATTTTATGGAACGTTCCCCACTAGTGGGTAGTGTGAGAACAAGGGTAGTGATTATCCCCATTTTCCACTACATGAATTGTTCTTCACATTCGTCATTTCAAGAAAACTACACTCCATTCCATGTTATCATGGTGAGGGGGTTTGGAAATCATGAAAAAAAACTCACAAATCAGTAATAAAATCTAGTTAACACAAGGAATCTATGGATATTTTTAACATATGTTGGCCTCAACCATCATTCAATTTATTTAATCATTGAAGTATCCACTTATATCCATTGGATATGATGAAATTTCCTAGGAATATTAGTTCCTTTACATAGAAATCACAATATTTTTACATTCCATATATTGTCTGCGTCTACTAGGCCTTTAGCACAGTACTTAAATAATCCTCATGCTCCTCCATGGTTTTAGAGTATATTGTAATATCATCTACAATGACTACAATGAATTTGTTAACATAATATCTAAAGTCACTATTCAACCTGTCCATTATGATTTATAGAGAATTAGTGAGTCTTAATAGAATGACTATAACCTCATTGTACTCATACCTCATAATATAAGCAGTCTGGGGGATATCCATCATCTTCACCCTAACTTGGTAATGTCATGTTCACAGATCTAATTTGTAGACGTATTGTTCTCCACATAGCTGATTAAAAAGGTTATAAATCCATGGAAAATGGTAATTTTTCTTTATCGTTGCTATTTTGAGCTCCCAATAATCATCAAAAAGGCTCATTGACACATTCTTCTTATTGATGAAGAGGACTTGTCTATCACATGGTGAACTAGTTGGGCTTATGAAACATTTTTACAGACTCTCATGTAATTCTTTTTTTAGATCCTCATGTCCCACAAAAGTGATCATAAACTATGTCTTGAAAATTAGTAACTCCCTAGGTATATGTTTGAGTGAAAATTAGACCTCTCGGCTTGGAGGAAGACCAAGAAATTCCTTGAGAAACAAAACAACATATTACCTCATAGTTGGATTTTCATCAAGGATGGTCCCTCCCTTAGACTAAATAATTTGAGAAAAATATGGTTTCAAATAAAGAAATAATATCATTATTTAGTTGATTGTGCTATAGAAGACTCATCACCCTCTTTAAACATATACAGAATCAGAGGTTGATTCTCCATACCGAGAGTGATTTAGTTCTTGAAAAAATTTATGTTGGCTCTATGTAGGGAAATCTCATCTGTGGCTGGATTTTTATTAATTTTAAAATGGAAAGTATGAAAAGGCTCACATGGAAGTTTATTAAATAATAACTGATAGTGGAGGAGTTATATACTCAGGATGTAATAACTTCCTCATTTATTATTTTCACTGAAATCTACACTTCAAGGATTTGTGGAGTTGTTTCAATAGTTCTACCAAACTTTTGTGATATGATTAAATTCATATAACAATAATAAAAAAAGTAAAATACCTATTTTATAATGAATGAATATAATTACTGGAACCACTTCCTTTTCAAAATTCACTTCTTTGATAGTGATGGAAAAATATCACCCTTTCTTTCGTGGGTATTTTTTTTGCCTCTCAAAACCTTGTATATAGTGAACTAGTTCACGAAATTACCTAGTTCAATGATGATTAAGTAGTGAACTGTACGTTGAGTGTTGACTAATGCAATCTGTTACTCTATCACATTTTTTGATTTCTCCTAACTATAAGCATTGGTTATGTGTCATTCTCTTCCACACAGAAAGCATTTCTTTATTCCATTTAGAAAATTTCTAAGGTTCTTGATTTATCCCCATGATAAGTGGGAACCTGAAATTTCTTACCAACATTTGATTTATCAATCAAAATTCCATATTTATTCTCCACTCTCCACCTATTATCCCCAAAATAACCTTGGGATTTTCATATCTCCATTTCAACTTTGAGGTCAAACCAGATAATTTTCTCACAACTATCAATGTCACGGGTCCCAAAATATTTTCATTAACTATGCTTTATACCATCACAAAAGCAGTCAACCATGAAATCTAGGGTCATGAAAAATCTAGAGGTGTATCCTTCACGTCTTGTTAGTTTTTCCTCAAACGCTCTAATATATTTATAGGCCTTTTTCCTAAAGGAAAGAACATCCCTTCATATTTTTATATGTAGAGTTCTAGGAAAATATTTATTGAGAAATCATTTTTTACATTCCTTCCACTCCATTGTTTCGATATCTTCCTCAACCATTGTATTCTTGATCAATTTCCAACATTAATCAGATTCTCCCTCCATATTAAAAATACCCATAAGGATCATATCATGTACAGAACAATGATTTATATATTAGATCATATCAATGAAGTTTGTCCATTTTTTTCAATTGGGGGATCATATTATACATTGAATGTAGTAGGCCTTTGTAACATTAAGCTCTTGATTGCAGCTTGTTCTCTCTTAGGGAGGTTTAAACACTTCTATTAATCTGGGTTTATATTCAAAACATGAGTTCGCTTAGAGTGTATCAAGAAAATGTTTTTAATTTCGCTCCTAGGAATTTGGCCATATCCTTGGAGTATTCATCGCATTACCCTTCACATCAGTTTTTAACATGAATCCTCCAATTACTGATCATTGGCTAGAATACAGGGAAAATCATGGAATATTATTTTAAACTATTAAAAACATAACAGGGAATCTAATGGAAATAAAGGGATTACATATAAATTACATTCATCTACTTAACTTATGCATGTTTAGGCTTCAATCTATGTTGTCTGTTATCTATTTTCTATCATATACTCTTATGGGAATTTTTTGAATACCTTAATAATGGTTCAAAATGAGATTTTTAATTTATCAAAGAATATCCCTTGTGATTGCCAAACCGTTGGTCCATTATGGCTCATTTTCATTTAATTTATTACACGGAATTAGGCCAAAAACATCTTGTCAGAGTTGTTACATGTATATACATATATGACAGGGAAAAATATACATTTAATATCAATATGTCGATTTATTATCTTTATAAACCACTTAAAATATAGTAATTAAAAATTGGGCATGTTTTCTTATACATAGAGTCATACCTAAGGCTTCTGCTGATATTTTTAATCCTAATCCCACAAAAAACTAAACCAATCCACTGATTCCAACTATATGAATCCTTCTCTTTAATATACATTAATACTTGATTTATTACATTAAATTTAACATAATTTAACCTAGATGATCAATAGGTATTTTGTATTTTTAAAATTATGAAAATTACATAACAACATAAAACATGAAATAGAACATCTTTATTTTAAACATCATTAATGCGAACAAATAATTCAATTGTTCTTAACACTGCATGGCATAACTGAGGATATACATAACAAGGGTATGAGATATAAATCCCAATAAGAGAATAATAATGGAATAAGTGGATAAATTTTTAAAATTGAAATATAAATGTGGAATAAAATGATCATGAATAATAAGGCATGATATGGAATGATAACCATAACATGGGAAATGTGGAAACAATATAAAACATTTCAACCAAATCATAGGTCAAAGATAAACCCTCTGAGACATCATGCTGGAAAAAAGTATCATAATGGTATAAAATAAATCCCATATCACATTAAGACATGCCATGATACTAAACATTACCCAATTCATTGTTACCATATAATTCTTGTTGAACCCATCATATTCATTCAATTCTCATGATTTAGTGTTCCATATAGATCAATCAACATGGATTCATTAACAATTATAATTTGATCCACAATAAAAGAGTGTAGAATACATACCTTTTTGTGCCAAATAAAAGGATCATATATCTATAAAGTTGAATACACAAGATAGAAAATAGTCCTGCAATTCACTATATATTTTTCTTGCAATGGAATATTTTGGTTCAATATTGGCATCATAACAACATCCAATTTCAATTCATAAAATGGTTTTATGAGAGTCAAAGGGGTATCCCAAAATTTATACATGAAATATTTAGTAATAGGTAAATGTAAGTACATTAAAACACATTATTAATTTGAAATTGAAGTTGTAACATAATAAAAATCATGAATAAAGATGATAAAGGAATGAACCCTTATAAAATTTCAGCACGGAAACAGGTGTATCTAAATGATATTTTTCATGAATAATGATATTTTAAGAGGATATAATCATTTATAAATCAAATGGAATATAAGGGGGGTATTGAATAATATATCCCATTATAGTAAATTGAAATAAAATGACATAACATAAAAAGTATTGCTCGAGAAAAGAGGAGGCTGAAAGATCCCTTACATGAATGTGTCAATATAAAATCTTGGGAGGGGCTTAATGATATCTTGGGGAGACCTGGGAGAACAATAAAGTGTGGATGAAAGAATATGGTTGTGATTCAAAGAGTTTGAGTGATGATAAATGGGAGAATGTGTGGGTTTATATTGGAATATAAGGGGATTAATTTATTATTTTGGTTTTGAACTCTACATAACAATATATCCAAAACCACAAACAATAGTATGTTTTCCCCATTGTTTCTACAAAATTGGATTGGTTTAAATTTATTTATAAGTTAATGGTCCAATCTTAATAATATATTTCCCTTGGTGATGTGGAGGTGAATCACACTCTTAATGATATTATTTTACAATATTAAATTATATTATAAGTGTTGGAAGATTCATAGTGGCTTTACAAAACAAATCAAATAAAAATAAAATAATATTTTTAATTGTAAAATATATATTTGTTCATGGATACTATACAAATTACTTATTTAATCATTTTTGGTTCATTTTGATGTCATAAAACACAAGTTATATTTATAAGGTATTTAATAGTTATACAAAAATTGATTATCCCAACAAATTATGAAAAAGTAACCACTTTATAATTCGAACATTGTGATTCAAAAAATAATATTATCTTTTTCTAGATAAGCTTCAAAATAATTAGATTCTGATATTTAAAATAATGAACAATATTTATTGAAAATAATGGGTTTTAAGAATAATAGTTTTTTAACCGTGATAATAATTACATTTACATCATAAAATTTAAATTATCATTTTTATTTGATAATTATTACTTGTTAAAAAATTATAATATTATTTATTTTAAATATACATTTAATTATAAATTCATTAATTTAATATAAATAAGAACCTTATATATAATTTTTTCTTTATAGAAAGAATTTACAATGTAACTATAATTTGATAAAAATGTATTCATTAGTCATTAAAAAACAATGTAAATACTCATATTGATAGGGTCAAAATAAATATTACATTAATACAACCAAAACACCCTAAGAGTTTGGTTCATGATGGTAGGGATTACATGGGGATGTTAGGTGAACATGGTTTGGGACCTGATCTGAATGAGTTTGAACTTCCCTCATAAACTATTTCTCTCATGCTTATTTCAATGGATCTCAACATGGGATTGAAATAGGGGAAAGCCCAAAAATTTGATCAGCCATAGATGCTCTGAAAAATGTGATTTATAGGATATGATCCAACTATTTGAATCCCTCACATCCTTTGTGACAAATAGATTTTTTAAAACCTAATATTTATAGAACTCATTTAATCACAATTCAATGCATATATTAACAATGGTAATGATACTTATGGGATATTAAAATCCAATTTTATATCAAAAAATAATAATTTCACGTGTTTCTAAAAACTATAAGAAATTTAATTAATAATGGAATTTTATTTGTAATAGTTCAATTCATTACACTTTTGCATGAACTTATCAGGTTCTTGATCTCTATTAGAGATAATGACTAAGAGAACACTTCTTATACGTTAAACCAAAATCATAATAAATATCTAAATGAATAGGATATGATTTTTATGATAACGATTGATGGTTAACATAAATTTACTAATATATTACCAAATAGACTAGTTACATTTTCCCTAGATCTGGTCTAATGGTTGCTCAATTAATATTTCATCCTAAATGATCCTATAATGAAATTGATAGGGTTAATACCTCTTCTATAGGATGAAGTAACTATATGGTGAATATTAAATCACTGGAATTATTTTATTTCGGTATGATGAATAGGATGAATGTTTGCCTTCATATGAGGGTTATTAAGTTTAAAAAAAATAAAACTATGATATATAAGGATAATAGAAAGAATCGTAAAAAATAATAACTACATTAGTTTTTATGGTCACTGGATCAGGTGTTCTATGAAAATGATAAAGGAAAGGATGTATTGTTCCCACAATTCTCCATCATATTTAAGGAATATAATAAAGAAAGGTATATTGGGATAATAACATAGAAATACATGGAATGAATATTCCTAAAATGTATCATATCAAGCCTAGGGTTCATTAGGGAAAAACTATTAGAAATACCTATTAAATAGAAGTATGTGAAGTGTTTAGTGAGTTTGAGGAGATCAATTAATCAATATAGGATATGGTGGAATTGTTTTTAGTGATTAAAACCCCATAGTACTAATTTGGTCTCATGAATCTGATGAAAATTTAGTTAATGTTAACATAAAAAAATTAAATGGGTTGAAACCTAAGATCAGAACCCACTCTATAGCATAAATGTTGGTAAAGTAAATATGGTGGATCATAACAACTTCTTGAAAAAGACAGTATTCGTTTCTATAGATATCATTCAAAAGGGGTTAGATTGGAATTAATTTATCATTAATTAGAGTTTTTAATTATTGAATGGTATAAACACATTAATATTTACTATGAATAAATCACAAGTCTTCATTTTTGTTTAATAAATTTCAGTGTGACATACATTTTCATCATCCCACTCATCCGTTAGTAATATATTTTAATCAAAATATAATTATGAAAATATTTATGTGGAATTTTCAGATGAAGAATACAACTATGGATTGATTTAATTGGTTTTATTATTCACTATTATTCCATAACAAGAAATTCTATTTAGGTGATGTAGAGTTTCAAGAAATGTATGTAAATGGGGAATCGCAAGTGGTATCATAGAAATGAGGAATATTAATTGGATTTTTATAAAAAACTAGATTATATTTATCAATTATTTTTAAAAATAAAATATGATTGAAATCATTTTTTGGGACATTATTGAATAGTGACTGGAACCAACCCACTGTGGAACACATAATTTAGTTTATTTTTTAGTAATGTACATCATGACAACATTAAATATGGTAAAAATTATAGACTAGAATTATGGTGGAATAACATACATTGGGGGCCTTATATTATAACAACGTGTAACATAAATTAATTTAAAATAACAAATTATTTATAATGACATTAGAAATATATATAATGATTTGAATTATAAAACGATATAATAATAAAAATATAGATATCCAATAAAATTACAATAATGAAAAATCCCAAACAGAAAGATAAATGTAGTATACAAATCTCTTTGTATTACTATGACCTGGAATGTAATAAAACCACATCAAAATATGGTATACTAAACAAAAAAATCAATAACCATCCCCACCATTGGATACTATATTCTAATATCTGTCATCATTAAAAGATTCATATTCATCCTCAATGATTCCGATCTATGAAACATATTTATTGAAACAATACATTTTGGAATTTTTCCTTTGATGGGTTGAGTAAAAAAAATTGTATATTACCCTAAAAATAATGATAAAACAAGAGTTCATCTAAAAAATAATTCCATAAAAACTGTATGTAGATATACAAGGGATAATATATTCACTATTGTAATGAAATCCACAAAAAAACCTTGTTCTTCATAGATCATGCCTAAAAGTTATTATATCTCATTAAAATAAAAAGTACTTGAGTGAGAAATCATGTAAGTACAAAATTTATTATCCCATTTAATCCATATTACATGAAATTCAATATATTAATTCTATATCACCAAAAATGTTAAATTAGAATAACATTTCATAATAACTTTCAAAATCTCGATATATTATTTTATTACTCACTAAATAAGTGGGGAACCTCTACTTTCTCTAGATTTCAATATAAATGATTTGGTAACAACCTATAATGAAATAAGATCCTATATCCAACAGCGTACGGAACACAGAAGCCTCTATAGGTGGAGTTCCCATGCCGAGTCACTTGGGGGAGTACTAAATGCAAAAATATTATCCGCACCCACGCCTTGTTGGGATTGAGGATGTACATACCATATCAATTAATGGATGACTTGATATTAATTGGGTGGTATATATGTCATATGTGGGGGTAAATTATTCTATATTATAAGGGAAAAGGGCCCATTATAGAATGGATTGCATATTCCCCTAAATGAAAAGAGGATCCATTCCCTAAAACTGAAATAATACTATGAGTTATATCATCCATTACCTGTATACAAATATGCAATCTCTAAGGAACATAAACTACCTAAATTCCCTGTAATGGTATCAAATGAGAATATGTATTATTCCACCATGATCTATGTGTAAATATTTTAAAATATATTACATTCAATTATAATTATGTATCTCATTCAAAAATATAAGTTAAACTCTAATGGATACAAACTACAAATCATGCATAATTATGTACATGACATGTAGGCCCTCTAAAATAATAATCCCACCATTAAATCATGGGTTGACAAGATAGAGGAAATTTAATTTTTTTGTGGGTTTTTTATTACAAACAAACTTACTGGTTATACACATCAAGGAACAAAATTTTGAGAAATATTACACAACATATATTTCAATCCTTAATGACAAGTATTCTGATGTGATTTATTGGGTGTGTATTATATAACACAACCTTTGAAATTATAATGAACATAACAACATATAATTTTAGAATATATAAATTTTGGTAACAAGGTGTAACTATGTAAAGACACCATAACACATTATGTTTAGTTTAATATCACTATAATAAATGTACTTCAAAACTACAAATCCTATTTATTATTAGATCCTAAATTAAACCCTATTTACAATCAATTATTATAAAAATTATGTACCTTCAAATATCATTTCTTGTGATATGTTTTATCCACATTATTGAAAAATTACATGTCTTGTAGTTATGGAAAAGAGATAGTATAGTCTCAAATTCACAGATTTCTATCTATCTAGTTATTTAGAAAACATTCCAATGATTCCACCTTTTTCACCATTGTATTTTTTAAATTAATCATCTTATTTATCCAACACACCTTACTTCAACATTGTTCATAAGAAAATTTTTAATTTGTGGTGGTTCATGGTCTACTCAGATATATAGTTTTCTTTAACAATCTCATGCCAACCCATTTCTAAAATTCCATGTCTCATTATAAATCCTCATGTGAACCAAGATCTCCCATCCACCCTTCATTGATAAACCTAGATTACATGTTTAAATCAATTCAACTATAATTTTAACGTGGTTAACAAAGGATGGTTGTTAGTGAAAAGCCCAACCACATGAATATTGGATTTCATTCATGTTCATTGAATTATGCAACTAAAGAAAAGGATATTTGAAAAAATATCATCATATATATGTAAAATACTCTTCCTTGGGACACATATTCAAGATATATTCTCAAAATTGTATTTATAAAGAAATATTATAAAACTTCATTCATCCACAACTCTAAATAAATTATTTTATTAGAAATAAATTTATAAATGATCAATAAATAATTACTTATAATGGAATACAAATAAATAAATATAATTCATGATAATATCATGTACATAAAATTTATTAATTGATAATGAAAGGGAAAACATAGTTAACCATGTTACTATGAAAATAATCTAGATTTTTAATATAGATTAATATTTACCCATATTCAATTTTATCATTACTATTACCGTAGGGTCATAATCAAAATTTTAAATATGTAATTGAGAAATAATCATACATAGTGGAAAGTAAATTTTTAAAAATGAATAAATTAATTTTAAATAATAAAATTTTATACCACAAGGTTTAATATATGAATCATTTATTATTTATTCCTAATAAACAATCATCATTATATCCACCATATAGAATGACTTGAATCATAAATAAAGGGATGAATATCCTCCAGAGATCACCATCATACATAAACATCCAATATAATGGATTTACACAAAATAAAATATATTTAAACATTGATTGGATTTATATATTCTTAATTTCATAATATAATTTAGAAAATGGTAATTTTTTTTCCGAGATTTTAAGTTGAAACACAATTATTATTCTTATCTGGGTAAAAACCCAGAATTTCATTCATCAAAAAGGTTTTACAATTTCAATATAATGTTCTATTTATGAGTAAAATCAACATTTATTAAATAGATGAATATCTATTTCGAAATTTAATTTCATATATCTCAAAAAAAATTAATCATATCGAAGTTTGACACACATTTACCCCGTAGATATAAATCATGGTATTTGACTAAAAGAGTGATCTCCAATTTTATTTTACGTTTATATCAATATTATATTTAATATTTTACCATCATCAAATTACATGACATTTTAACACCACATAACTATATTAGAAATGTGATTTATCTTGTCCATTATTTCGTTAAACATTTTGATCCCGAAAATAGAAACAAATCAATATTCTTATTAGATAAGAACACAAAACAATTTGTTCAAAATAATTACTCATTTTAAAAAAACATATACATTCCAATGTTTTTTATATTCTATATGAACCAAAGAGAGAACTACTCCATGAAAAAAAACATCAAATACATATTCAAGTAATTCTTTTCAATCATATATCATATCAGGATTCAACTCATGATTCCAAACTCGTCAATAGATAGATTGTGGGGAGTGGCTATTTTAGATTGACATTAACCTTTCATTTTTATCTATTGAGAAACACATAGAAATGATTCCAAAACCTTTGATAAGTCATATCAACAACCCATTTTAATCATTTACACTAGAATCCATAAAAAAAACTGTCACACATTAAATTTAAATAAATAATGAATCCCCTATTAATGGTTATATATTTTACTTATTTTCACTATTTGGGATTGATTGTAATTATCACAGCATAATAAAATTTCAACCACCTATAACATTCATGGAAATATAGATTGACCATTTGTTACCCATTCCACCAAAATCTGAAAAATATGGTAATGAAGAAAAAGATAACCCTACTCTATCACCTATATACAACATGATAATTATTTCCTAACATGAGTGAGAAAAAAAACCCCATGAAGAATCATCCTTAATTATATTTCGGTATTATTCACACATTGAAATTCAATTCCCATATATACCAAAAACAACATCTTTACATGTCTAACTAGAGGACCATGGAAAAAGAAATTTTATCATTACACTTATAATGTGCCTTATGGGAACGTGGATATTCATCATTAAAGAAATATTTCTTACTCCCTTCCATTAATATAATCTCTTAAGTTCAGTACCGATATAAATATGATCATAGAGGATACCATATTTAATGAAACCATATTCTATATCATATACTCATATATATATCGTGGCTATTAGAATAAGCTAAATATATTTTCCATATCTCTTTTCAACAAAACAAACTACAATATGGTTTGGTACTCAATATTCTACTCTACCTATTAAGAATGATAATTTTTTAGGGTATCAGATACCAATGTAGTGATCATATTTTATGATATTCCATTCCCTATTTATTTAATAAATGAAAAAATGTTACCCTAATTCAATATCATACTATCATTCCCAATGTGTGTGATATATCAAACCAATAAAATGAATACTAAGTTGTTTTCACACTATTTGTTCCCTAAATGTATTAGAAAAATAACAGATCATCTTTAGAGATTCACACAATCCTTTATTAGGTAAAAATGGTGTAATCTATGATTTATACATGAATGTACTCTCAAGTGACATTATAATTTAATTTTATTTCATTAATTCTGATGACACAATCATAATTCCATGATTCCTTAACTAATACTCAAATATTTAAGTGGTAAGTTCATTTACCAAAAACTAAATATACTACCAAATAGACCAAATTGTAGACACTATAAACAATTGGTCAAATATGCCTCACAATGACCAATGAAAATAGATTCTAAAAGGATTTCAAAAAACAAAAATATATATCGAGATTTCATCTATGGTATATTATAAAGTGATGAAGATATTCTTATACCCCATGGGTAAATATGATACTAATATTAATCAATAGATAAAGAAAGCTATATGATTTACCACATGATCAAATTCATACATAAAAAAATTCTAAAGGTCATGGACCAATTTCAAAATTCAATACATTATATGATAATTCAACCCACAATAGGATGATAAACTATAATACATTGATTCATTACCTCAATACATATATGATCTCTTATCCCCACACCTAGATCTGGTGGAAAAAAAATCATTAAATTTATATCAAGAAAATGGATAAACATTACCCAATTTTAACAATACAAAATATTTAACAAGCAAAAAATTATATTTCATCCCTACATACCCTATGACCATTTCTATTTGGAGTTTTATATAATTAAGAAAAAACATACATAACAAAAATAAAGCCTGCATGTTTCAATTTATCTTAATATACCATGCTTTACTTATGTCATAATTAGTCATCAACAATTAACATTAAATTTTTCCAACATCAAACGATTATAGAAATAAATCATCTATAATAATTCTTTAATCCCTGTGAAAATGGAATAAAAAATAAGGGAGGACTGTAGTACATTGAAATTTTATACATAATCATTTGGGAATAAATGTCATTAGTGGGATTTAGATCTGTGTGAGGGTATGATAACATAATCAATGTCCATGAGAATTACATAAGAGGAATGATAAACATAAAAATGTGGAAAATAAATCTTTAAACTTTCAGTAATGATTTAACATATTATTTAAGTTATATATGACAACAATAATGAGAAATGTTAAAATATTTTTTGTAAAAATGATTAATTAGAACTCACATCATGTATTGAATAATTATATTGATTTATTATAATAATATATATTAATCATGGAATATTCTATATAGTATAATATCAAAATTATATTATGACTTACAAAAAAAAGTTAAGTAATTGATCTCTTATGATCTACTGATATTCAGCTAAAACAACCATCACTTTGGAGTAACGTAAAATTGTTTAGTCCAACATCACATTGGAGTACCTTATAATAGTAAACTCTATAACATAACCAAATAAATTTTAGGTCTATAATGGACCTACCAATAATTATTTTATTATGGAACCCATAAATTCTCTATTCATATTTTCATGTACCGTAGTTTAAACATAATACATATAATGATATGCTTCTCACCATAACACCCTTGAAAATAACCATCATTATTTAACTTCTTCAACATATATAAATGAAATTTATTCCTTCAAAGCCTCTTTAAAACAATCATAATCCATACATATGAGGAATGATGATTTTATAATATTAATATATAGTAATTATTGGATAATAAATCAGTAAACGATATTACCACATATAATAAATACAATTAAATGACCAATTATGTAATTTCATTAAAAGTTGGAAACATATCATTATCATTTGATAAAATTCTATTAAAATTTGTTGAATATTAGGGAAATTGATTAATTTAATTTAAATAAAGAATGTTATAATTTATTTTTAAAGGAAAAAAATGATCATTATTTTGGAAAACATCATTCTTATTTTATAAGTTAAAAATAAATACTGAGTTCAATATTTTGTAATTATGCTCAAAAGTGAACCAATGAGAAAAAATTTAAATTTCACTCATAGAAAAAATTTAAAATATAGTAAAGGTTCATATAAAAATAAATTTATATAACATTCATTTTGAGAAAATAACTTTATTGAAATTACATAATAAATGTTGAAGAATATTTTGATTGAATAATTTTGAAAACTATAAAATAATTTTTTTAATAAAAACCTTTTATGTTCATTTAAAATAAAATTTCATTTCAAATAAATTGTATAATAAGGAATATAAAATACCATTATTATATTAATTATCAAGATATTATAAGCCATTATAGATTATATTAATCATATTAATGATTTTATGTACTTCAATTAAAACATATCTCAAGGAATAATGTTTGAGATAATAAATAATTAAAAATTAGTTAATACATGAATAAAAATTCCATTGAATGATGGAATATGACAAGATTAAAAAAGACCACAGATTTTTATGAAATAATATGTTAGAAATTAATTATGTTGAATTACATACATCATATAAGACAAAAAATGTTTCAAAACATGAATTATGTCTCAATGAATTTATATTGGGGCCCTAAAAAGATACATAACATTTTTATAATTTTGATCAATATCTATTGAAAGAGAGAATAAAAAAATAAATTTAAATATAGTGATAAATTATTCATTCGTTATATAATATATCAATATGTATCATAAATGACATATAAAATGAATAATTTTAATAATACATTTTATGTCTCAAAGAAACAATATTAAGAAGAATACTCATTATAGAAATGATATCCTTGATATTATAAATGAGTAGATGAAGTAATTACGTTTAAAATGTTTAAAAAATTAAGTAATTTTAAATAAATATAATAAATCTAATGGTTATTTCATGTATAATCATGGAGTAAAATAATTACTAAATTATAAATATAAATAGTGAATGGAAATTTAGTTTTGAAACCCCTTACCTAGAGTAAAAACAAACTGTGTATGTCCTTTTACTCTTGTATAATAAAAATGTTTTAATTATTTATTTATTTAAGAAACATTCTTGGGGTTAATAATTTATAATTATTAAATTTATTTATATTAGTTCAGTTATCTATTTATTTATATAATTAGTGAAGTCAATGTCAATTGTTTAGAGTCTGATCCCTTCGTAAATTGTAAAAGATTTTTATATTGATTGTTGTAAAAGAGTCCATTGTTCTATCATCTCCATAAAAATATTCTTTACATAATTATCATTTCCATACATTATTTAATTTTTTTAACCATTAATTAATGTTGTATATAAAAATAACAACATGCCATCGATGTGTTAATCCACATTTAGACACAAACGATGTTAATATCTTATAATTGATTTATGGGTATGAATGAAGATGAAATCATATCTTTTCAAAATGATAATTATGTCTGTAATATAATATATACAAATATATTAATTCATTATGATTTTCCATGTGTTTAAGATATGTAAAATGTGTCATAACTATTCATGGATGTGGTATTACAAACATATAGAACAACTAAATTCTCATTACATGTTTCATGGAAATGGGTGGATGTATTCAATAAATTTAAATAATAAAAACTCAACATGTGGTAGATAATATTGAAATTTTATTATATTGGTTATGATATAAAATTACGTGTAATAATATGAAGTAAAATGTAAATGATCAGTTTAGTCGATTAATTCATCTATAAAGAACCTTGGTTTGATATCTCCTAAAGGACCATTCTTGATAACCCCAATGGTTTGTGGCATTATTGGAGAATGTATGATAATTCCTTGGATTTTGGTGATATGGTGTTTATTATTTGTTAATAATTACACTTTTTTGTTATCACTAATATTTTTGGAGCTTGATCTGGTTTTATGGATAAAAATCATGGAAAAGAAATTCATGAGGGTAGAATGTGTTATTGAATTCAGATATATGACCGATGAATAGTTTTTATTTTATTTTTGAGTTAAATATATAATTTTATAGACTGAAACATTAATTTTAATTATGTTGTATGTTTTTATCATATTTTTTATCCATGTGTCCTTTGTAACCAATTTCATGCTATGTGTTTGACCATAAAGGGAAATCACATAGCATATCCAATGATGTAAAAAATGATGTGACATAGCCAAAGGGATTCATATAGTCAAAATAGATGCATAGATGAACTAGATATCCAAAATATTATGTACTGGAATATATGGTCTATCATTTCTTTAAATTATTCACATATCTTAATTGAGTTATGTGGTCATTTTATGTTACAAAGCCTATGTAATCCACATATTCTTATATGGGAGTAATATGTGAATATGAATATAGTTGGATTGAATCATTATATAATTGGAGTTAGTTTTAAAACAAAAAAACTATGCATGGGTGTTTTATGATTTAGAGATTCATGAAGATATAAACCTTTATTTCTTTCTCATTTCCAAATAAAATGTTATGTGGAATATTTAGATGACATTAAAAAAGAAAGTTTTATATAAGCTAAATATTGTTGAATTTGAATTCCAAAATAGGAAACAATTCCTCAATCTATTAGGAATTTAAAAATGGGGATACTAAATTGATATATATGTGTATAAATAATTTGAAAATTTAGTATTGATTCATTATGTGTTTCTAATGATGAATATTTTACCAGGATTTAACGACATTAAAAAATGATGATGTTGTGGTAGAGGAACGTGTGGCTATTGTGTGTTGTTTATTTTCTATGACAAAATATAAGGGGATGATGAGTCTGGGTAAGAGGTTTCATATTCAAAAATTCAAATCAAATGAAATTCATTCCATTAAGGTATTTTTTATTTATTAAAATATTTGTGTATCATTATTCAATTCCACATTGATGGAGGATTTATCATGTTGATCGAATAAGTGGATATTTTTATTATGATTCCATAAAAACCTGGACTATTTTGTTATACTCTTTATCATTAATTCATCATAATTTTAATACAGTTTAAATCATTATTATTAAATTTCACTCTTAAAATATATGGTATTATTCCACATGATTTCCTGTATTTAGGGCACACATGTGCTGTTAGTTGTTTGAATTCATTATTGGACAGGGTAAACGTCCATGAAAAGAAGAAGGATTCATTAATGGAATTGAACCATGTAATAATTTATTATTTCATATCCATTTCATCCTTTATTTTCTATGGGAGATTGGGTTATTTCAATTTTAAATGGATTAAATTGTAACATTTAAAAGAGTTTTAATTTTATTTATAATAAATTTTGAAAACACCCCTCTACTAATTCAAACCACAATTATTAGTGGAGTAAAATAAAATTACTATGGAATTCATGTGGTATCAATGTATTTATTCCATTATAGGTTCCAAGTAATTCATAATTGGGAGTGGGTAATAATAATTCATTTTCTATATGGGATATTACAATAATCTTGGGAGAATTCACTACAAGAAAAATAAAATGTTGTCATTTCTTTTATGTATTTCAAGAGAAATTTTCTTTGTGGAAACAATGGGAATTACTCCAATTGTAAATAATGGAAAACTATTATTTTAGAACAGAGGATTATTAATTTTAATGAAATATTGAAAAATAATATTCACATGATTATATTATATATTTTTTAGAATAACTAATTGTGACTATAAAAAATAAATGAAACCTAAAAAATGATAGAGATTATAGTAGATAGAAATGAATCTTTCAATGAGTAAATGTTAAAAATATACGGATTACAATTTATAGAAATAAAATGGGGGAATTTATATGTGTGGTTGATTTCATTCCATGAATAAAAAAATTGTATGTAATATTTGAGGATTTGGGGAGAAAAAGGTACACTCCTTATTTTGTAAGAAGTCTATTAAATATTTTCTAGATAGATTTAATCAAAAGTCAAATTATATTAACAATTGTGAATATCATGCACATTTTGAGTTATATGATATTCTGATTACATTTAAAATTAATAATATTTTACCTTTACAAAAGAATGTGAATTATAAATTGTATTTTTAATCCATTGAGAAGATGATATTTTTTAATGAAAAAGATGATGCACACTTTAGTGAATCTCGGAATAAAGATGAATACCAGTTTTCTATTTCATTTATTTCATAAAAAAAAATTGACAATAAAAAATATATTCTACTATAAAACATAAAATTAATGGGCATGGAAAATATTTAGTAAATTTTCTAATTATTAATTTGAATATTATAAATCAAAAAATGATGAAAAAATTCCCCTGAATAAGTTGAGAAAGAATTATAAGAAATCATAAAATATTGTTGGATGATAGGATACATTTACAATAAAAAAAGAAGAAGTTTTATGAAATAATAAAGGAATAATTTTATTTTATTATGAAATTACTCTGATGCTAAAATAAATTTGAAATATAAAAAATCTATTTCTTTTGTTAATAATATCATTCACTAATCATTTATTGATAAATATGATTCAGAACTAATAGATTATGAATACATTCTTAAATATGAACTATAGGATTCCATAGCATAACATATAAGGATAAATAAATAAAATAAGTTGATGTTAAAGAATAAAAAGTACCAAATTGGGAAAATTTGTTAGTACATTGAAATTGTGATAGCTCTTTTAGAAAAAAATAAAAAAAAATCCTTTTGAATGATTCCAACTATGAGAGTACAAGAAAAATTTAAAAAATATATTATTTGAAAGAGGTAAATTTATAAATGAATCAAAAAATGTGTTTTTAAGATAAGAAATACCCAAATAATATCAATAAGGATTTAAAAATATCAATTATTATAAAGGGGAAATCCTCTATGGAATGTAATAAAAAATAAGTAAAATCCCCAATTTATATTATTCCAATACTTATAACAATACAAATTCAGGCATAAATGTTAATTCTCATTAAATATATACAAATAAAAATAAATATATATTTAATAATATTTTATCTATTGAATTTATTAAAAATATTGAAACTACTATATCAAATAAGATATGAATTAATACCTAAATACAATAGTGGATGCCAAATTCTCAATTGAACATATCTAGATAGAACTTTATTAATTCAAAAAAATATAGATATTAAGGGTATTTTTCATTTTTTGGTATTTTTATATATTATTATTCAATAATTTGGAAGAAAATATAATTACTCAAGAGAAGTAAATAATCTGATGGTAGTATATATAACAAGTAGGAATTAAATTATGGATTAAATCGTACTATGGTGAAAACATGGTATAAGACGACAACAAAAAAATTGATTTCATTTCCTTAAAGAGCTATGAAAAAGGTGTGATTAGTAGTGGTATATGGTATAAAAATTCATGACAATATTACCCAATCAGTTTTGTATTAATGAGAATGGTAAATGAGTACATGTGAATAATGATAAAAATTCATAATAAGAAAAAATATTATTTTAATAAATCAGTGCAGATAATCGAATGGATATATGATACTTATTATTCCACCCATGTGATTGGTGATGCAAATATTATAGATAAAAATGTGGAACATGACAGAGGATTTATTAAAATTTAAGTGAATATTTCATAAATAAAAATTTATTAGAAAATATCTTGTTGAGATTGATAATTTGAAATTAGAGAATTTTCATTTTTTTATGTCCTTGAACACAACTTATTGAGTGTTGTAATAATTAGTGATTTTGGAAATGACGTAAAAGTCATGATAAATTCATATATCATTAACAAAAAAATTGATCTAAGAATTTTCTCTCAAGGTAGTAGGGAAAATGGAAATTAAATCATGATCGTTGCTCCATCCATTATATGTTACATGACTATAAAAGAGGATAAATATTCATGGTATATAAACCATTGATATCTTTGATAATGAATCAGAGGAAATATTATGGAAAATAATATGGGAAAATATTTTCATAAATATAAAACAAATCAATATGGAATTTTCTAAGCATTTCAAAATGGAATAGTAACACAATTACTCCTAATAATTTTGATATAACTTCCACAAGACCATTATAATAAGTCCTCATTGATCTTTGTAGGCCCATAATACATATATATACATTATGCGACCATCATATCATTAAATTAAAAGTTTATTTCACTTAGATGAATGATTGTCATTACATAAATCACATGAATGAGTCTGTTTGGATGTCTAGATGGGTTATAAGTATATTAGAATATGGGATTGGATTGTGTTTCAAAAAAAAATATGATAGTTTAAATGAACAAAAATGTGATGAATTTCAAATAAATCACTAAAAATATATATTCATTCATCAATATTGAAAATCATATAAACCCAAACAGAATGGTATTATCAAGAGGAAGAATATAATTATTGTTTAAATGGGAAGAAAAATGATAGAAATGAATAGTATTTCAATATTTTTATGGAGTGAAATTCTTTTTACTACGTTGAATATTTAAAACGTATCTATTCTAAGACTTGAGAAACGTGATACAACATATTAAATATATTTCTAAAAGTACCCTATAATGAAATACATCATGTAATTGGGAAGTCATTGTCATATTAAACTCAAATGTAGAATGATGTAAGTGTCTGATGAAGTGAATTATGATATAGCATTTATAGTCTATATAAACATTGGGAATTGATATAGATAGTTGGAAAATATATTTAATCAAAAGATATAATTTTTTAATACAAAAATTGATTAAAATCTAATTTAAAAGGGGGTATGTGTTAATTTATATTTTGAGTCACTTATCAAAAAAGTTGAAAATATTTCACAAAAAAATCATTGAAAATATTATTGAGAATAGACCAAAAACCATTGATTCTAATATAGAATGTTATTGTGATAATTATATAGGTGATGTTTGTGTCTAGATTATTTTCATGAGGGTAATAATAGATGTAGAAACCAAAAAAAATATTATTGGGACATAGAATATAAGAGTTCATCCAAATGGAGGATAATAGTGGAGAATCGAACTACTCATTTATCATAGGTTAACCATAGAAGAGTGGATGGGGATACTAAAAAAATTAATCAATGAAATTAGAGAATAAATAAATAAATAAAATTAAGAACAAAATTTCATGGGTTCTGGTTCCTAGATCGAAAAATAATAATTTGATTTCTAAAAGTTGGTTTTTAAGAACTAACTGAATGGAAATGGGGAAGACATGTGATTGAAGGAGGGAATTGTTTTGAAAGTGTATTCTGAAACTAATGGCATTAAATTCATAGTCAAATCCTCTCTAGTATCTGGAGTTTTCCATTAAAAATAATATATTTTTATGGGAGATCATAGAAATTAATTGAATATAAAAATGATGTAAAATATGTGTTTTGTATTACATAACATGAAGAAGAATTAATTATCAAGCAATTAGAATGTTTAATTCATGAAAATTGTGTAATAATAGTAATTGTATTGATGAAATTACTATACTAAATAAAACTAGATAGATGGGATTGGTATTATAATCATTATGACTATATGAGAAAAATGGGTTTTTTCAAAAGGAACAGTTTGTAGGAACATGTACATGAAGAATGATTTTTTAGAACAATAATGGTCATTGATTATGTAGAAGAAATTATTTTTTCTAGTTAAAATATTTTATTATCTATGAGTTTATTATAAATCTTATTATGATTTTTGAGTTATCTATTATGGGGAAAATAAATTATTTTTTAGAGTATTGTTCTATATGAATTTCTTAATGTGCCCGCTTTCCTAACAGTTACAAAATGATTATTGATGGTTTAAATTCATAAAAATGTACCTTATAATGATGAATAAGATAGTGGGGGGGTATTATAATCCAAGGCTCATTTATCTCAAATATCCTTAGAAATTGATGAAAATAATGGGCTGCATAGTTAGAATAAAACATGCTTCCTGGCCTATAGAGTTTCTCAAAACCATGTTCTCGCAAACAGTAGGGACCTAGGGGATACATGGTTTGTCTGAAACCCTATGAGCCAAGGAAAAAAGTTCATTAAAGTATTCAGACTTCTTGGATAGAGACGTTTTGTATGGTTTGTTCATGGTCAGACAAACATTGTGCCTAACTATGAGAGGATCCCCATTGAAGCAGAATATGGTGCACAGTTGGTGCATGATTTAGTAAACAACATAGCCAAACAGTGTGCCCTTTCATTGAGGGTTAAATTCCCATTTTACCCCTAATTAATTATTTATTTTAACCCTACTTCTTTATACCATAACTCTTTGGTAGACCAGACTTCCACCCTCACAAATGGGATATTTCTTACTCCATTATATAGTTAAAGATAACTCACTTATTTATCATCTGAATTTATCACCATCCGAATAAATGAAAAGGTATGGGTGAGATCATTCAACTACATCCATATTTTATGTGTTTTGTATGTCATATGCTTCACTATTTATGTGTGAATTCATTTTCCCAATTTTTAGGGTGTAGGATGAATCCATATATTTCTCCCAGCATAGACTGATTCAATCCTCAATAATATATGAGTGGAGTGATACAACATCGAAGTATGTGGTCTAGGTCATTCCCAATTGTTTATACAATTTTTAAATTATGTTCTATTATGACACTCGTTGTACCATTCTGGTGATTCTTAAAATTATTTAATGAATAAATTAAATTTTTTTAATGTCTTTTGGCACACTAGCATATGAAGAAACCAATCTATGGGGTGTTATCCTCACCATTGGACACCCATTTTGGTGAGTACAATATTATGGAATATTTCTTCCCTTATTTTGAGTTTCTCATGACCATGTCTGTTTCTCTTGGTATAAATTACATAAATCAATAATTTTTTTATCGTTAGGTCTTTATTTTCAACGATTATCCAGGTTATTATTCTTGTAATTCATATCTCTTGCATTTCAATTTTGAAGATGAGTTTTATGCCACATATTTATACACAAATTCTTATATTATTTATTATATAAATTTTTTTATTATTTATATATAGTCTATTCCATTATACTAAAAAAATTGAATGTATTACTCAATTACATATTATTATTTCAAATTATAGTACCCCATGGTTGTATGGATTGATTTATATTCCTTTCTTGGGATATCACATTTTAGCTTGTGATATTTACATTCCTTACTGATGATGTGTAATTGAAAATGCAACACATTTTTTATATGTGCCTTGGATACACTACTCACATTCTATGGGATGTAAGAGAACACATGTACCATTTAAGCACTCTATGGATGGGCTCACTAGGTTCACTTAGATCCACTCGACACACTGGGAAAATACATTGGATTTTCCATATAGGGTATCTCCTAGTAGATTCTTTATATTAATGTGTAGCACTGGATAGCCATGGGGGAATTTTATGAAGGTACTATTGGAAAGATTTATTTTTGTTACCATGGGTGATACGTAGTCCCCTATTTGAGATACATAATACAAACTCAGAGTCAATATTCCACGAGTGAAAAAGGGTTCCTATTGGGTTTCTGTGGAACGATATGGTGTAATTGGTTCTATGGGAGTCACCTATAGCAACCCTTGGGATTATTTATTAATCAACATAGATGGGATCAGCACATCACAAATAGATTTTATATATTTCCTTCTCATTCCTTTTGTTATTTTCTTATTCTATATTCTAATCACACTGGTATGACAACATGGAACCAAGTAAAAGTAAAATCTTGAGGTCAACATTACTTAGATTCATAGTTTATGGTTGTTCCTTTAATACATATTATGACTTTCATATGTACCTCTTTTTAGACATCCAACATAGTCTACAGTATGTGGTATCGATTAAGTGTCCAATTAGGACAACAAACTGGGTGGTTATTCATTTATTAAATTATTTCCCACATTTAACTTTTCCTAGCACAATATCACTTATTAATTTCATTAAATGGATTGGACTAGACATCGTGGGTGGAGGCATACTAGGATTATATCACACACACTACTTCGGCCACCATTGGTGCCCACGTAGATTTGATTATTGGAGTTGTTGAAAAAGGGAACCATGCAACATCTAGTTACTGATTTATTTTCAGAATTTTTTTGGTGTATTGGGGAATTTTATTGATCATATACTTGAGATTCTATTCATAGCCATTTTTTATTAATTTTTATAGAATTAATTATATGAATGAGTGTCTTATTCTCCCAATACTACTTTTTATATATCATCATGGGAACCATTACAACTATTATGATCCATTCATCTTCCACCAATTATTTTCTTATTTAATGGTCTATTTCCATTATCTCCACCACTATATGATTCTTATTTTTACTTTATTTATTTTTCATTTATTATTTCCAATAGTTCTCACTCCGGTCAATGGGGGATTATTATCCCCACGAATAGATCATAGGCCCTCGCTTATAGTCATAGCCTCTGGTATATAAAGAGGTGAACTTGATGACATGTGGCCACCGTCTTGGGGAACCAATAAGTGGAACCCTTGGTGGGATACAACATAGTTTCATTAAACAACCATCCCTTTTATTTTATTGATTGAGTCTAGAAAAGAGAATAGGATATTGGAATTTTTCATGAACACTTGGTTGTATGTATATAAACCAAATTAAGTAAAATCCCAAAATACCTAGGATGGGTAAATTTCGATATTACATATGTTGTTACCATTTCATAGATTTCATTATTGTGTGAATCACATGACTTATGTTGTTATTAATGTCAAATTTTGTAGCATAACTAACATGATATATACTATTACCATTCTGTTTTTATGAGGTCATATTAGAAGCATTCATATTGCTTGTCACCATAGAAATAAAATTACATGCATTCTAGTAGAAATAATATAATATTCAGTGTGCATTGAATTTTTTCATGTGATGTTTGTTGTGTCGTGTATTTTTATTCCTTTAAGTTCTTTATTTGATATATTTACAGAAATAATTCAATTAATCATCCTCGAAAGTGTTAAAATTTATATTTCGTGGAAACCCACTTTCAATATATAATGTTAATGGGACCTTATAAATTGGTATAGTGATCCACCTAATTAATATATTTAAGGAAAATCCATTACATAAATAAATTAAAATGAAAACCACATTTACAATGAAATGGTCTCTACATATGTGAAATGCTAGACATTGACCATGACCCGACCATAATAATGGTCACTGGGTTATGTCTCTAAAACCCTTATATGAACATTTCCTATCACCTTGACATAAATCTAAGAGGATTAAGGGATGATTATTTCTTAGTTGGGAGTCCTTATGCTTTCTATTTCTCTATCGTTTTCTGTATATAATTTCTATATCAAATATAAATCCCATATGAGGAGTGATATTGGAAATTTTATATCTACTTCACTATGAAAACATCATGGTGTATGCCGTGTGAATGGTGACGAGAACATGCTAGAAGTGGTGGACCCCAATCCACATTTCAAACCTCTTATAGTTCCACAACAAGAACCTCCAACCTTTCATAAATTGTGAACTAATGCTCAGATCTATGACATGATTCTTCGACTTATGTTTTATATTCAGAGTTCTCTCAGACCAACCCCTACTTAGTAGGATCTGATTCTTGACTTTTTTAGATGCATCCTCCAACATGCTCAATCTTTAGAGGAGTACATGTTCTCAATTCATGGTCAGAACCCATGTTATTGATCTTCAACGACTTTGATACACCTTAATAGGGGAGGGTAATGCTCTCTACCAACCTGTTTAAGCAATTTTCCAATCACTTATGAACATTATATGTCATTGTTATCATTATCTAGGTACAATATGAGAAAAATTTCAGACAACTCTTTATGATCACTTCATCCCCCATAAAGTAAGGGTAGATCATTTCATGGACCTAGTTCTTTCATCATAGGTCTTTAATATGGTGCTTGAATATTCTGCTCACTACACTGAGCATCATCATTTCTCTCCATCTCTGACAGGTGACGATTTGATGACTGTGAGCTATTTGGAGTTTGAGAAGGGATATGATATCGTCACATTAGTAAACCTCTTCCATTTTACTATCATTATAAATATTGTAAACCCATATGTAACTACAAAATATAATCATAGATAAGTTGGATGTGTGAACCAAGGTGATTCAGTTTGGAGATATAGAGATGGTTTATCTGGTATTAGGTTGTGACATTTTGGGGTTACACATGGGTATGGTTACATCCATGTTATATTCACAGACAGATCTATTGTGTGGCACTGGTGTGGTATTCTAGGACATAAAATATCCCAATCCATAAGGAACCTTGTCAATTACTGATATTATGAAATAATGGGTCCCCATCAATTCATATGTCAATCACTACCTCCAACATCTTGTAAAAGTGGATACATATCAACACCGATGTTTGGAACGGGATCCAAAACTCCCTGATAGGCTTGGATTTAGTCTTATGAAAACTAATAATGGAAAAGTGTTAGTGGTTGTGGTTGGGGAAGTTAGGCCCAATAACATCCTCACCAACGATGTGAATGCTCTCATGGTAGTGATATAGAATCCCAGTGGTCCTGTTCACACCATATTTATTTAGTGTATCTTGCACCAAGGGAGAAAATCCCAAGGCAATCAATAGGTGGAGTTACTTTTCTAATATCGTCTACTATAGTATTTTATTTCTTTGGTATAGCTTTATCATAGTATTTAAATTTTCATACTATTGTGGAATGATTTGGACATTTAATTGTGTACATTTCTGCCCTTATGTATCTAGAAACACCATAAGGGGACATAATATATGGAATACACTAGTGTTAGGAGTGGCCCTTGAAATAGGTCAGTAATTTTTCTTCATTAGATTCTTCATTCTTGAGATAACAGACTTCAACGTCAATATCGGTATGGAATCACTCATTATTTATCATGACCAAGTGTATTTTTAACATTTGTGGGTGTATTTCACCTCAATAGAGGGAATTATGTATATTAATAAGGGTGAATAGTATATTCAAGCTAGTTGAGACAAACCAAAGCATAATGGGGTTAGTGGACTGACATCATAGATGGTGAATATCCAAATGACTGACCAAGGGATACAACTTGTAAAATTCCCTCAAGTGGGATCATTTCAGGGAAATCTTCCTTGACAATTTATCTAGCATACCTACTAAGAGGCATATTGAGTACACCATCGTGCTAGTTCTAGTTGTGGAAACTATGTCAATTCCTTGACATATAATTGTATATATAGAGCTCTAGGAACACACTATGTAACTCAATGATCTATAATCAAATTGTTTCATATGACTCATAAAATCACCATGGTGTTCCCCTATCATTTTCAATATAAATTTTTATTATACCCTCGTATTGTACATGGATTACCACAAAATAATCTAACTTAATATAATGAATTTTATCCACAACCTCATATAGATTACCACTTCAACAATATCTATGGATAGATTATTTTTGTATGATCAGTTTGAGGTTGGGATACTATGGGGGTGTGTTCTACAATCAGATACACCTTGTACTACATTATTAACCATGTTTTCCTTGTATCAATATTTTTTTATGAAGTTATGTCTATCGAATGCACTTGTAGTCTTTATGTGTTTGATTAATTTATTTTTACACCTGTATATCGATAAATTTTTTGTTGTTATTATTGAATACATATTAGTGTATTCACATGTATGAAAAACCCATGAAACCCATCATGGTATCATGACAGGTATATAATGAGGGAACCTAATATATTGGAATCATTGTAACATGCACTATTGGATCACTCAGGTTTACATCTTGGGGCATATTATATCAGAGGTAGTTGTATTTGGGGGTCCCGGAGATGGTGAGAACTATGGTTTCCTATAAATGACCCAATAATGTGTTTGATATACATTGATTCTTAGGGCCATCTTGGTATTACAGGTAATTCATCTAAGACTTATCGTGCCAAAATGTGTATCTTATGGGCTTGAAATAGAAGGGTGAAATGTTGGACTGGAATGAAGCATCTCAGACCTCTTTTTAGGAGTTAAGTGGAAGAATCACATCTCCACCAATCATGATTCTTCAGGATCAGGGAAAAAATTATATAGTCTATGTTGATGATCCAGAAATTAGGTCGGGTGAAGTTCTAATGATAGGTGATTTTGTCACGCCATGTGGGTCTCCCCAATTGAGGCTCCAAGAGAGGAATTAACATACTCAAAACCTTGAGTATGAATTAATAGTAAAATTCCTATGCAGTTGGTGGGACTATAATTTCTATGATAGGATAATTGTTCACATAGATCAGAAGAATCTCAAATACATCTCCAAGAACCAGGACATGAATATGAAGAAACATTGGAAGAATAATACATGAAATCATTCGATTTAGAGATTTCATACAAACCTAGAATGATAAATGTTTTAGATGATTCCTTCAGTAGGAAATATAATTCTAAATCCCTCAAGGATACCAGAAGTGATTTCTAGATTATTAATCTATTATCTTTGGTTCACATTGAAGGTTAAGAACAATATTTTATGAAATTAGTAGCTGTAGTGGTAGTGACATCCTCCCTTATGAAGTCGGTCATTATAAGGTAAATGTAATATTTAGAAGGCATCATCATAAGGGAGGTCCTCACAAGAGAGAACACACCTCCTGGGTGGGTTTTAGATGACAGTGAAAACATGTTATTCCTTTCATGTGTTTCAGTTCATTAAGATATACGGGAAGTGATAATGTGACAATAGAACTCCTCTATATTGGAAATTCATCCTTGACTTACAAATATGTATCGAGAAATGTTTTTTCATTATTTTTGGATATTTATGAAGAGACATATATTACCTTTTATTAGTTGGTTCTTCATATATTAGCATGTGATTATAGAGCACTAGTGACCTACTAGGATTTTATATCCACTCTTCATTCTGGAGTGGAAATAGAACGACAACATAATCGATTTCATAACATTATTTCCACATTCTCTTAAAGTTAATTATAAAGTATTGGTGGTAATTTATAGGTTCGACAATGATTCCCACTTTTTATAGATCCAAGAAACCATATCTATTGTTGAGATTAGAAGGATTCACATAATGAAGATAGTGTGACTTCTTAGTGTTCCATGTTATATCAGTCGAGATAGAGACTCCTACTTCACATCACATATTTGATAATGGTTGAAAATGATATGGTTTCACATGTTCCCTTGAGTACAACATTTCACCATCAAATTGATGGGAATTTTGAGAAATAAATATAGGTGTAAGATGATATTCCCATAGCCTATACTCTAGATTATGGAAGTTAATGGGAAAATGATATTCCATTGGTTATGTATTCCTACAAAACATTATTTAAAAAATTGATCCATATGGATCAGTATGAGGCCCTCTATATTAGACCATTATGTTCACCATGATTTAGGCTTGAGGTGGGTGAGGCATCTCAACTGGTTCCTTTTATTGTTTAGGATTCTTCATATAAATTCCATATAACATCCTAACTTTTTACCACATAAACTTTCGTTACATTATACATAACTAAGGATCTTTAAGGTTTAGTGTCTTGGACACCAGGAACTTAATACATGAAAATATAAACAATTATTGTCAAAAACATGAAAGGCTTCTTCATTTGTTCATCCTAAGTTCATTACTTATTCTCATAACCTAGGAACATACATCAAAGTAAAGGGTGAGAATAAGGCCCAGTAAGGGAAACAAGGGAAACATTTTACATGTGAACTTGAGATACATCAATAAAGTCCTGATACATAACTCTAAGGTTTGAAAAAGAGATCATGAGGCATATCATAATGAAAAGAACATGATTCATAACATGATGATGTGGCTACAACATTTAACTTATAAAATCATGAACATATCACCATGTTCCATCCCCAAGGTGTCATTTAAAAAAATTACCACGGTTATTCACCATGGTATCATTAAAATTGTAATCCCCAGAGATTACATCATTACCTATTTCATTGGAGTGAAATCTGGGAACACCCTTAAATTTGTCTTTATTATCATGTGATCCACATATATCATCATAAAACATTTCATAAATAACCCATATAGCATAAAAGAAATGGGTTTCATTTCATAATCATAATGTTTTAAAAACCAATTTTAATACATGATCTTTATGCCATTTGAAAACCACAGAAAAGGAAAGTGGGTTTCATGTTTGTAAATCCCAGAATTAAAATAGAAAATTTTGATATATATTTGAATACCTCTGAAGAATAAAGTGCTTTGGGTATTTACTTAATAAAATAAACGAATTTGAGAAAAATAGAGAGACATTTTAGAGACGAAAATTCTACAGCATAACGACTATGATATATGGTTTTTGAAAACATTGAAAAGAGATAAGACATGGGTTAACCACTAATAATTGATCCAAGAAAACAGTAGAGGGATATAATATAAAGGAGATAAGACATGGTAATGAAATTTTAAAGACATAACATATGAAATGAATAAACTTGAAAGTAATACGAAAAATAAGATTTCTCTTATAAAAATTTGGCAGCCTAACGGCGTCACTTAAAACATCTAAAAATGAATTGATGAGATCAAATAGGGTCTCTCATAATATGAACATAAAAGGATAGTGTGATGGATATACAGATCATACCCCAATATAAGAAAAAGAAACATGAAAGACTTGACATGAAAATAGATCTTTGAAAATGAGAAAGGTTAAAGGATCCCTTACAAAAATTCCGCAGCCTGACGGCGTCAATTAAAACATATAAAAAATGAATTGATGAGATAAAATAGGGTCTCTAATCATATGAACATAAAAGTAATTTATGATGTATATAGAGATAATTATCCAACATAAGAAAAAGGAACTTGAAATAATTGACATGAAAATAGAACATTGAAAATGAGAAGGTTGAAAGAGTCCCTCACAAAAATTTGGCAGCCTAACGGTGCCACTTAAAAATTCTTAAAAATGAATTGATAATAGTAAGAGGGGGTCTCTAATCATATGAAAATAAAAATTAATGTATGGTGAATATAAAATAACATCCACCAACATAAGAACATGGATCATAAAATAAATGACATAAAAGAGAGTACTTGAAAATAAAGAGAGAGGTAAGATCATTTACCTTGAAGAGTAACTTTAAAATAATGAAGGTAGAAACCTTGGCAGGCTTGAGAAAACCTTGGGAGGACACCGTGTCAGGTAAGGAGACAATAAATTAGTTGAAAAATATTTTTAAATTAATATAATGAGTGAAACGCTTGGTATTTATAAGAGAAGTGAGGGGACAAGTCATTAATGGTCAAGAGACACCTCATTTGTGGTATTGGAAAAACAATGGGATTGAAGATGGTATTTCCCCTTGTTATTGGACACTGGGGACACCTCATACCTTATATTACTTTTAATAAGTCAACCAGAATTATTTCATAATTATTACATCCTTAATGATGTCATTATTCACTCGAAACTAGAAACTGTATTTTCACTAATCACCGCAAATTTATTTTTTTCCAAAAAATCCCCCAAAATCACCATAACCTAATATCAATGATCTGAATTTAAAAATGAAATCCATTTTATAAAAATAATTTTCTAAATATTTTTAATTTAATTTTTAATTTAAAAAATACTATTCACCTGAAAAAACTAATACTGGACTATTAATTTCTAAAACAGTTATTTACATGTTTTATTGAATCGCATTACTTAATCAAGGTGCTTAAATTATATTAATAATTTCGTTAAGTGAGATTGCTAATCCATTTAGTCACAGTAATAATCCTAAGCGTAAAATCACTATTCATACTTTATTATTAATCAAAAATTATGTTGCCCTTATTAGACTCTAAATTTCATACTAAACACAACTATAGAAGACCATTTTTTGAAAATCATTACAAATTTTTAATTATTTAAGTTTTACATAAATATTTTAAAATGTCCTTTTTCGGAAAAACATCAATAATATACATCCTATATTTATCCAGACACATGAGATTCACAAAAATCACCATAAGAAGAAATCAAATTTTTTATTTAAATCAAAGGATTGCAAAAGGCAGTTACGGACTCGTTACAAAACCCCTAGTAACACCAGCATTGGACCTAAGAGTAAGGTGTGCTAGGGTAATAGGATCTTGTGGGAGCTCAACAATCATTTCCCGAGTAGTGATTTCTATATGCTTGATCTTCTCGTGAAAGAGATTCCATTCCAACTTCCCACGATGAAGTTTGCCTTGGGTTCGGACCCGAGAAAATCCTAAGGGTTCTACCTCCTTCCCAAGTTCCGTCAGATGGTCTTCGATTGGCCTGAGACTACTGGATATGGCCATCAAATCTTCTTTCTACATTAATTAATCATGATCACTTGTATTTAAAGAAAATAATTGTAACATTTAGTTTCCAACAGTCATATTGACCAATGGTCATACAATAGCTAAAACCCGACAGACTAATTTTAATTATACTCATTTTATTAAATGAAAAATAAAATAACCCACAAAAATTAGGGAACAAAATTTACAGAAAAAATTTATGGTCATTACAATCTCCCCCCCCCCCCTTAAGAAATTACATCCTCTCAATTTTAAAATTGGGCTTAGAAATTTTGTTGAAAGTCGCACATCAGAAAAAGAGTCTATAAAACTATTACTTTAAAATAAAGAAAGATAACTACAGAGGTCAGCTGAGTTAACCGATACTATGATTCCATGTAAGAAATCATGGATATGTAAGAGAAAAAAGGGTCAAGTTCTGATGGAGAGTGATAGAAAACATTATTAGGAGAAAATTAACCACCAGAAGATCACAACCATATGATGTGCTTAACGGTCTTCGATTACCCAATAGGAAATGTAAACCAACAACATTTTTGTTTTACGTTCCTTTTCATAATTTTGAGGAAATAATTTACTACATAGAATAAAAACATAATGAAATATACTTACCTTCAAGTAGAGTTTCATTCCTTAATATGTTTCCACCAAGACTAATATTTTCTCCAAACAATGACCATTCAAAAGGACTTGGTCTCATCAAAAGCATAATAATCATCATCTGGAGAATCACATAATCCAAAAATGAATAACTCTATTTTTACCTCATCATTAGTCATCAACTAAAACAAAAAATGTTAGTACGAGATCATATAATCCCCAAAAAGGATAATCCTTAATAAAAAGAAATATGACTATTAATCTCAAAAATTCAACAAAAGTACACAATGTTCTAGAAAGAACATTCAATACACAATCATCCTTAAAATTCTTCAGAATAATCCGAACTATGATTGGAACCCAAAACTCGTAAGGATTTAACAACATAGTCTTCCAGTATAAACTTTATCGTTCATCTCTAAAAAACATCAACCACTCTTAACTTCTTATAACAAATGTAACTAACCTAATCACATTTTCCCAAAGATAGGTTAATCATTTCTATAGGTAACCTAAATTACCATAAGTTCATATTAAATTCATTGACTCTTAAAAATATATGACAACCTTTAAATCTCAATGAAAAATATCCTAGTAATCTATTTACATTGATCATATAGGGTTCCAAAATTAGTGAACATCTCCCAAAATAATATTCATCTTTTAATCCCCTAATTAATTTTTTCAAGAAGAACAGCTTCACAACATCAACATGTGATACATAACAATAGATGCTTTACTTAATGATATAAAACCATCTTAGGTACTAACTCGATTTCCATAGAAAACATTAATGATATGCTCATAGAGCACGAACTAAAATACAAAATGACATAGGCAATTATTTTGAATAATTTACATGTACTTTAGTCATTATGATCTATCTCAGCATATGACTTGCATTGTTCCCTTATCCTTGAAGATTTTTGATGCTCATCATGATTCTCATCCCTTCTAAGAGAGAATTTCCTTTCATAATGTCCAACTTCTCCACATTTACGACATTGAATAGTATAAGGTAAATTAGATTTAACCATATATCCAATCATCAAATTATCCATTTTTTAAAAAAATGGCTACTTTATTCCCTATCATCCCACACTTAAAACATCTCCCAGTACCTTTGTGAAATTTTCCTTGGTGCCTCTTTCCTCACGTTTTTTACAATGGAAATTGGTTCTTCTTTCCCTTATCACCTTTATCAGATGAAAATCCTTGATACTTCATCTTCCTCTTCATGGATTAATTTGGGAAATCAACTAGGTAACACTTATTAATTGTGACTTTTGATAGCTGGTTTGGCCTAATCACTGTATGTTCAACATCATCTCTCGTCGTCTCTGCCATATTAACAGGGCAATTGTAACATTTACTATCACATTGGTTGTTGGGACATGTTCTTATATTTCCCACTATAAACTAAGAAAATAAAGTATAATTGGTGGACTTAAATACTTAGCCAATAATCATGAGAATGAATCATTAAGTATATAAAGATAAACTAGTAGAAGAAATGTATATCCTAACATGTGATCCCCAGGATTCCAATCTAGGATATCCATGATCATATATTCTTATGTGAATCGTTATTTTATTTTATCTTTGTCCATTTTAATAATGGTTCATACTATGATCTTGAATTTACCAAAGCATATACCCGAGGAGTGTCAAACCAAGAGTTCAGCAAGGCCCGTTTTCATGTACCGGGTTACCCCAGGTCAAGCCCAAAACACCTTGTTGGATTTTTCACTACTAGGTACATCTGTTCCAGAGCCACCTCTACATGTTCGTATCTAGATCGGGATTTATTTTTTTTGGAAACCACTTACTCATTACATCACCAAAATACCACAATGTTTTCCTATATTTAATATTTTCATTAAGAAACCATATAAGGTTTTAAAATATTAATTTACACAAATAACTAAACCATCCTTTGATGCCAACAATAAAATACCAACTTTTTACCTCACAAACATTTATTACATTATATAAAACTGAGGATCATTATGGTTTAGTGTCTTAGAAACCACGAACTTAATACATGGCCACATAAAAAAATTCTTCTTATACACTTTAAAGGCTTCTTAATTTGTTTATCATAGGTTCATTACTGTATATCATAACCTGGGAACATACATAAAAAGAAAGGGTGAGCAGAAGGCCCAGTAAGGGAAAAAATGGAAACATTTTACTTGTGAACTTGAGATACATCAATAATGTCATGATAAATAACTTTAAGGCTTGAGAAAGAGATCATGAGGCATATCAAAATAAAAAGAATGTAATTAATAACATGAATATGTGGCTACAATATTTAACATAGATAATCATGAAAATATCACCAAGGTCCATCCCCAACGTGTCATCTAAAAAAAATTACCAAGGTTATTCACCAAGGTATCGTTAAAATTGTAATCCCCAGAGATTAAATCATTACCCAATGCATTGGAGCACTGTTAGGTCACACCCTTAAATTGTTCTTTATTATCATGTTAGCCACATATATCATCATGAAAAAATTCAAAAATAAACCATCTAGCATAAAATAAATTGGTTTCATTTCAAAGACATAACGTTTTAAAAACTGCTTTTAAGACATGATCATTATGTCATTTTAAACCCACGGAAAAGGAAAGTGGGTTTCATGTATGTAAATAGATGAATTAAAATTGAAAATTTTGATATATATGTGAATACCCCTGTAGAAGAAAGATATTTTAGTATTCACTTAATAAAATAAAAGAATTTGTGAAAAACATAGAGACATTTTGAGATGAAAATTTTATAGCATAACGTATATGTTATAGGGTTTTAGAAAACATTGAAAAGAGTGGGGACATGAGTTACCCACTCATAAATGATACAAAAAACAGTAGTGGGAAATAATATAAAAGATATTTGTACAAGGTAATAAAAATTTAAAGACATACCATATGAAATGAAATAACATGAAAGGAGGAAAAAATAGGATTTCTCTTATAAAAATTTCACAGCCTAACAACGTCACATACAACATCTAAAAAATGAATTGATGAGATAAAATAGGGCCTCTCATCATATGAAAATAAAATTACAGTATGATTTATATAGATATATTACCCCAAAATAAGAAAAATGAACTTGAAAGACTTGACATGAAAATTGACCATTGAAAATGAGAAGGGTGAAAGGATCCCTTACAAAAAATATGCAGCATAACAACGTCACTTAAAACTACAAAAATATGATTTGACGAGATCAAATAGGGTATCTAATAATATGAAGATAAAAGGAAAGAATAATGTATATAGATATAATACCCCCACACAATAAAAAGTAACTTTAATGATTTGACATGAAAATAGAACTTTGAAAATGAGAAGGGTGAAATAATCCCTTAAAAAAATTCGGCACCCTAAACGCGCCACTAAAAAATTATTAAAATGAATTGATGGGAGTGAGAGGGGGTATCTCAACATATGAAAATATAAAATAATTTATGGTTAATATAAAAGAACATATTCCATCATAAGAACACAGATCATAAAAGAAATGACATACAAAAGAGTACTTGAAAAGAAAGGGAGAGGTAGGATCCCTTACCATGAAGAGTAACATTGAAAGTTTGAAGGTTGGGACCTTGGGACACTGAGGGAGCCTTGGGAGGACTCCGTGGGAGTTATGGAGGACATAAAATCGTTGATAATGATTTTGAAATGAAAATAATGAGGGAAAGTCTTGGTATTTATAAGATAAGTGAGGGGACAAGTCATTAATGGCCAAAGGACACCACATCGGTGCTATCGGCAAAACCATGGGCTTGCCCATGGTATTTGCCAATGTTATTGGCCACTTGGGACACCACAAAAATTATCATAATATTCATAAGTTTACCAGAATGATTACGTAATTTTTACATCCTTAATGATGTCATTAAACACTCGAAACTAGAAAATGAATTTTCACTATTCACTGAAAATTAATTTTTTTTTCAGAAAAATCCCAAAAAATCACCATAACCTAATAAAGATTCTCTGAATTCAAAAATGAACTCCATTTTATAAAAATAATTTTCTCTGTATTTTTAATTTAATTTTTAATTAAAAAACACTATTCACCCAAAAAACTAATACTTGATTAATAATTTCTGAAATAGTTATTTACCTATTTTATTGAATAACATTACTTAATAAAGGTTCTTAAATTATAATTATACTTTATTTAAGTGATATTACTAATATATTTGGTCACATTACTAACCCTAGGCAAAAAATCATTATTCATAATTTACTATTCATCAAAAAAATTAGGTTGATCTTATTAGACTCTAAATTTTGTAATTAAAACAATTGTAAAAGACCATTTTTTGAAAATAATTACTCATTCTTAATTATTTATGTTTTACATAAATATTTTAAAATATTCTTTTTTCCAAAATTCATCAATAATATACATCCTCTATTTATCCGGACACATGAGATTCACAAACTTCACCATAAGAAAAAATTACAATTTTTATTTAAATGAAAGGATTAAACATGGCAGTTACAGTTTCCCTACATATCCCCTTATAAAAATAGTATAGGACCTAAGAGTAAGGTGTTATAAGGTGATATAATCTTGTGGTGGCTCTACCAAAAATTCCAGAGTAGTGATTTCTATCAGTTTGAACTTCTCACGAAGGCGATTCTGTTCCAGCTTCTCACGATGATGTTCAGCTTGGGTTTGGTCTAGAGAAAAGCCCAAAGTTGCTACCTCCTTCCCGAGTTCTATCAGATGGGATTCAATTGGCCCGAGATTGCTGGATGGGGCCAATGAATCTTCTTTCTACATTAATTAATCAAGATTACTTTTATTTATAGAAAATCATTGTAACATTTAGTTTCCAACAGTCATATTGACCAATGGTCATATAACAGTTGAAACCAAATGGTCTCATTTTAATTATACTCATTTTATTAAAAGAAAAATAAAATATCCCACAAAAATTAGGGAACAAAATTTACTCAAAAAATTTCAGGTCGTTACAGTCCATCTAATTAAAAAAGTATATTGTTATAGTAGAATCCTCGAAGAAGTTGTATACTAAATATTATTGATGTCCTATTGATTTTGTGGTGGTACATTGATTTTTTCTACATTTATAAAGGATATTGGGTAATATATTATTCAAGAGAGAGGGAAAGTTATCATCTCAGTCTATTGCTGCATTCAAAATTGTGGAGGGAGTCAAACCGATAACCTATATATTTCTGTTACCTCATTAGAACCATGCCATGAATGACATCTTCCATGTATCCTGGCATAAACATTATCATGATAGCCCATTTCAATCCATTATACCTAACTATATTGATATAGGGGAGGATGCATTCTTCAAGGATCATCTGATACGTATCATTTATTGGAGAATGATGGTTCTTGGAGGTTGGTCAATTCTTCTAGTCTAGGTGGTACAGTAGCACACTTCCATATAGGATAATACCTAGTAGTGGGAAGCCAATGATCATTAAAAGTGGTTGGAACATTTCTCAGACGAAATTGCACCACCCTTAGAAGTGAAACTCAAAGACGAATTGTCCTAAATAGGGACGGTTTCAACGTCACATCATTTCTCAATGTTATAGATATTTGAAAAAATAATCAATAAAAAGACCTATATAATGAAGACTAAGTGAGTAAAAGGGGTATAAGAGGTTTACAAGGCTCATTCTGAGCTCATATCCCTAGAAATTGAATAAAAAACATGTCCACATGGTTAAGAGATACCATGTTACCCATGACACATAGACTCCCAAAACCATACAGATGTAGAAAGTGTAGACCATGGGCCTGCATGTTTTGTCTTCAACCGTACGACCCCATGGGTACCACTCTGTAGTACTGATGACATCATTTAAAGAGAAGTTGTCATGTTTTTACGTGGATAGAAAAATTATGAGCCTAACGGTGTAGAGTGGCCCTATAAAGTAGAATATAGGGCATGATTGGCACAATTGAACAAACTGTGTACCCTTGTCTAGATGATTAAATTCCCATTTGACCCTTATTTACTGAATCTTTTTAACCCTATTTATTTCACTTTTTTATATCAACAGTTCATCATTCCTCTCTCATGTGTGGGAACTTTCATCCTCCTCTATAGGTTTCAATCTAATTCCATTCATTCTCCAATGAATCACTCAACGTCATAACCAACATAAATCTTGTTGTGATATCTTTCCTCCTATCCAACATGTTTTGAGTTTATTCCATCATCTATTGTGCTATTTAGGTGAAACTCATTTTTCCCAGTTTTTAGTGAGTTGAGAGAAAACATTGATTTCTCCCATTCTAGGTCAATTCAAGACCTGACAATGAATGAGGGAGAGATATTACATATAAGTATATGATTTTTATAATTCAAACATTTTTATTTGTTTTTTTAATTTTTGAAATATTGTTCTTCTCATTAGGCCCTCATGGAAACACATTAATCATTTTGAATTAATCAGTTATATTTGTTTTCCAGGACCATTCTGACAATACAATGTGTTAGAAACTATCATTTGGGTTTTGTACTTGACTATGGATACCGCTTTGGGTGTTCCCACCATTTTGGAAGATTTATTTCCATGTTGTGAGTTTCTATACACCAGGTGTGTTAATCATTGGATAAATGAAATTAAGCTATAATTGAATTTTATAAAATATGTTTTCATTCATATCACTCATGAATGATGATTTTACCCCCAAATGGTTATTTATACTACCAATTATGAATTATTGTAAATATTTTAAAATGATTTATATATAATCTATGTCATGTTCATTACGCTTCGAATGTATTTCTCAGTTCCTTTTTCTTATTAGCAATTTTAGTACACCATAATTGAATGGATTAATTTAGATTCCATTCCTTGGATATATCATTTAATCATAAAATATCTTTCGGATGTATATATGACATTTAATTTTAATACATATGACTTGTAATATGCTCCTTGGGATTATGCTCCCCAGTTATTGGAAGGGATAGAACATGGATCGTGTTTTAACGATGTTGTTGTTGGGATGTCTGCGTTCTCTTAGATCAACTCGACACCCTAGTTGTGATACATTATAATTCCATGAATGGTATCTCTGGTCGGATTCTATATATACTTGTGTGTGAAATTTATTCCCTTGGGGAGAAACTGAGGATAGATCCATTAGAATTACGGTTGTGATATTTGATGGGTGATACTTGGTCACCTATGTGAGATACATGTTATGGAATTGAAGTCTCTATTCTATTAGTAATACAAGGTACACATATATGGGTATCCTTAGATGGACTCAGTGTCATTGGTTATATGAGATAAGCATGTAGTGACCCATGGGATACATTCTTACATGTCCATGAATGGGCTTGGGACCCCACCATTAGATTTGATGCATTTTCGACTTGTGACTTCTATTATGTTATTATTAATTATTATGAGAAAACTAGTATGATAAAATGGAAATATAACCACCAGATAAAAGAAAATTAATTCATCCAACTACCATAGTTTAATTTTTTTATGATATCCCTTTTATACATATTATGACTTTCATGTTACATTATTTTAGATATTTGTCTTTGTCCGATGTAGGTGTTATTGGTTGGGTGTCCAAATAGGAACTCTAACAGTGTGGCTATTAATTTATTTTATTATATACTACATTAATTCTTTTCTTTAACACTGTTATTTATTTATTCAAATGAAGTGGAATATACTATATATTGTTGGTGGCGGCATACTGAGAATGTATCACAAACCCTTCTTGTTCTGACTTTGGTACCCATGTGGATTTCCTGATTTGAGGTATTGAAAGGGGAATGTGTGAGCCTCCTGATGCTTGATTCATTTATAGAATTAGTATGGAGTTTGGTTTAAGAGGACCATGCCTATGCTCGAACATTCTATCAAATATTTTTTTCCATTTTTTAATTAGAATTAATTATATGAATGTATCCCGAATCATCCTGTGAACTCTCTTTTTTGTATAGAATAATTAACATAATTGAAACTATTATGGTTCATTTAGAATCAACAAGTTGTTCACATATTTGATGTTCTATTTACATTATTTCAGCTGATATATGATCCTTATTTCTTATTTCAAAATTTATCATTTTACTATTATCCAATGTGCTCACTCTGATCTATGATGGCATTGTTTCCCCACAGACACACCCTAGGTTGTCACTACTAGTTAGAAACCTCTTTCATATGGGGAGGCACAACTGAGGTCATGCAGCCACCATCTTAGGGAATCAGTATGGGGAACTCGTAGAGGAAAATGATAAATATGGATTATATCCTTATATTACAAGAAATATATATAAAATAAATATTGATATGGTTTGGAATAGAATATTCAAAATATGCATACAGACATTGATAATTATAAAAATGTTGAGAAAAATAAAAGAAGGAAAATGAATGACCACAATAAATTTATAATTTATTAATGGAATCCCTTTTATCTTTAAAGCATTATACTATACATTACATATGTGGCGACACCATATGAATGGTAACAAAGTGAAATGAAGGAGTTACATTGTAATTCAATTAAAATAATTTTATGTTTCATACTTGGAATAATGAATTACAGCTTTTTATATATTTTTAGTGTTTATCAAGAATATTATTTTTATACTGGTGTATAATACGAAGGTGACTATAGATTAATGATCCACATAATGTTGATTGTTTTTCAGTGATTGTTTTGGTATGGTATAATAAGATTATGTGTTTTGTGATATGGATAAATTACATAACCGAGTATATAGAATTATTTCAATTAGTCATAAATTTTTTATAGATGATGGTTCATTTATTTTATTTTAGGTTTAGTGTATATAGATCATTAAAAATTTCTTATAACAATCAATGTTTTATTTATCCTTCATGAAATACATTTCCATCCCCTTTATTTATCCATATTAATAATATATATCCATTAATAAAATTGGATTGGGATTCATGTCAAATAAAAATTGTATTTATTAGCATTGAGGATAAGTTTATTTTCATGATATTAAAGGTTATTACACATGTGTAATTTTTAGAGTTAAGGATGAAAATTCATGTTCATACTTCTTAAAATACAAGATCTAATAGTTCCATGAGACCCTATTTTGATAACCTATATTATATAAAAAATAGAATATTTTTTATTTTTATGTGGATGATTATGTGTTATGTTTATTGTGGGAAGTAGGGACATTTGAGTCACTTAGATCAAACATTATTGTCACTAAGGAATAAAAATAATTTAAAATAAACCTTATCCAATATTTTGGGGTCAAGACAAATATAATAGAGATTATTAATTATTTGATGATTTTTGTGTTAAGGCATTTTATGTTAAGTGGTTTCAAATTATTTTCATCAAATATAATCAATGATATTAAAGACCCCAATGGATTTTTTTATGTGTTTGATGATTGATGAAGATATCTTTCTTATTAGAGAGATGTGATTGTTTTACATGTTTACAAAAATCTTATTTGGTGATATGAAATTGTGAATATACTTGATCCTATTTGGATGGATGTATACTTTGACAGATATTTTCAGGATACAAAAAAGTGTTTTTGTTGTTTTCACAATGTCATATAAAAAATATCTGAGGAAATTTATGTGAAATATAAAAGTTTCTAGATTCATGTAGGAATTTATATTATATTTTAATTTTTAATAGAATTAGTTAAAAAAACCATCCTACAAAATTTATTATTTTGTGTGTTATGGTATCTGTTTAGTAAAATGACAAATCCTATCAAATTATGTAATAGAATACATCAATTTTATGGAAATAATTATCATTGTCTTTATAGTGACATAGATGACACCACGTAGTGGAATATGTATACATAGGAACATATATGATTTTATGTATATGAATAATTCACCTAGCAGAAATAAGTTATGAATCCATTTACTATGCCACAACCAAAGTAATCCAGGTAGTAAAATGTTGAATTTTTAAATTAATTTTATTTTCACATTTTTGATTTTAACTTTACAAAATGGTTGAGTGTTTAAATATAGAAAATTATTAAAAGGAAATTCAATTTTCAGGATATGAATGTGGACATTGACATTGAAATAATATATATTTGAAAGAATTTTGTTTTGTGGAACATTTATATTAGTTTTGAAGATTGAATACATCAAGGATGTTGATGATTGTGGTATTTCAAAATTATAGAATGAAATTGACCAAGAAGTATAGTCTAATGACTACAAAGTTGTTATAGAGGATTATTAGGATGTTATGTGTAGTTTTTTCTACCATAACATAATTGACCAAGAATTATATTCTAATGAAAAGGTTCTATTTTATTTTATTATATTATGATTAATATTATTGTTTAATGAAATATTATTTATTTTATTAATATTTTTAAAGAATAATTTAAATATGAACCATGGGAGATCTTATCTTTCATATTATAGAGGCTTCTGAAATCAAATAATTTTCCTTATATTCCAATGTTAACTTATTTATTTCGTGATATTATTCAACATGAATTCATCTAATTTTTTCTATAGAGTGATGTTATGTCTATTGATGTAAATCATTATGTAATTGGCTTGATGAGAAAAACATACTTTAATTTTAACTCAATTGTTCTGATAGTATATGGAATCCATGGTTGGGAAGGGTGATCATCAATGGAACATAGTAGGATTTGACATTGGATTCAAACAATGTAAAAATTTTATTTTCCTTGTTCTATAATTTCCTCCATGAACTTGTCTGATTATGATATATTTATTTTTTGTGCATCATAATCTCAAAAGGTACACATATTTATTATAGTTGGAAATGAATTTTAAAACAACCCTTAAATAATTCAACCCCTATTCTAATTAGAAAAAATTGACATATCATGGAACTTCATTAGGTATTTTCTTGTAAGTATATGTGAAAATATAGTCTGTATCTAAGAAATTTAGGAAGATAATTTTATAGGGGGTTGTTCATGATAAGGAAAAGATGACATGTTATAAATAGAGGCCGTATGGTTTCCTCATATATGCTAGGAGAGAAGAACCCCTAGAATTATATTATTTATTAAAGTAATATAAATTAATTTTCATCATTAATTATTTTAAAAACAAAATACTATGAATTTCATATGTGGACAATTCAATAACATTCAATCCAATTAAATGTGGACATGTTTTAGTGATAATTTAACCATTACATCTTAGTTTTATCCTACTATTAAACATTTTCTATTTTAGTTGGGATATCAATGATTTAAAATAATTTGGGTTAAATAAATATAATCTAAAGTAATAGTTTATAATAAGTATAATAAGTTTTACGTTAGAGAACACATCTCATTAACATGGAAAATTAATTTTTTAAATTTTTTATTCTTTTAATTAAATATTACAAAATAAAAAATACAATAAAATTAATTTTCAAGACTATTTATAACGTCTGACATTAATGAAATCAATATAGTAATGTATTTTTCAATATAAATATTTAAAAAATCACTAATATTGTATATTTATCTATTTTTTGTAACACAATTATTTGTAACAATTGAAGTAATTCTAATTTTTTAAAAATGATTTATTTTATTTTTCAATTGCTTTCAAAAGACCGATGTTAGTATTATGAAAAAAATTTAAATTCATGTTCGTATACAAAAATATTAAATTAAATCACATTAAATAATATTTATATTCAAAATAATAATTTATGTCCACTCACTTGCATTCTTTAAATATTGTCAAGATTATATATATATTTAAAATTTAGAAGGGTCATTTTGGAAAAATTGTATAATTAAAATATTAAAAATTACTTTAACCAAGGAAAATGGATACAAGTTTCAATATATTAATGTATTAGAGGACTATGATAGAACTACATCGATAAAATTATAATATAGTTTTTTGGGATTGATTTTTAATTTTTTATCACATTTTAATATATTTTAATTACACGAATAATCCTTAGGAAGGTAAAAATTATTATCAATGTCATTATACATAATAAACTATAAAAAAAGATCCTATTTTCCTAATTCAGACATCCTGATTCAAAATACCGAGACTATTTTACATGATTCAATTATTATAATTGAATGAATTTAATTTTAATATAATTGTGAAAAACAGAAGGGCTTTTTTTAAAACAATTATAAAAAAATTCAATTCCCAAAAATTGAAATTATAAAACAAAATCATATGTGATTAATAATGTTAATTTTATGTAAATTTTACATATGATACATTAATATATAATTAAATCCTAATGGTAGTTTTAGAATACATTATTTAACTAAATGAATTATATTTTTTAAATTTCCTTTTCACTTTTTGGCTAAAAAAATAATTTCAAGAGATTATAAATAACTAACTGTAATAATATATTCACGTTATGATTTAAAAAAATATATTCATTTTGAAAAAATCATATAATTCTAGAAATTAATTTTTATTTTCTGTAAATATAATAAAAAAATCCGCTTAAAATTATAAAATAACATTATTGAAAATTTAGTTATTTTTAATTAAGAATTAAATAATTAAATTCAATTATATGATGTCTATATAAATATTTATTATAATGTGGTTGTTAAATATCATACAACCAATATAATAGTTTGTTTATAATTATAAATTTTACTTTATAATATTTTGATAATATATCGAAAATCCCTAAAAGTATGTCGATTCATATTATGAAATCTATAAAGCATTAAATTTTTAAATAAATATGTTAATGTGGTTTAATTATATAACAATAAATAAAACATTTTATAGGTATTTTAATCTCATTCCAGATTAAATTTATTTAAAGTAGAATTTAAAAATCAATCCATGAGAGTGGAAGATAAAATTTTTTATTATACATTGGAAATTTTTTTAATATTTAAGAATACCATTTTTGAAACCCTACATATTAAAAAGAGATAAGAAAACATCCATTCAAAAAAGTTAGTGGGAAAAAAGATGTTCACCGAGAGTAACAGATAATGGGTTGTTAATATTGGGGGAACATTAGAAGAATGATTCTATAATGACACTTAAGAGAAAAACAATGTATGAGGAATAATAAAGAGTGATAAAGAATTGGATCATTGAAACATTAATGTCCATAAAAATGTAAATATATTTGTTTAATAATAATACAACCAATTCACCATAAATGAAATCAATAGGCTATCATATTTACTTTATTATCCATTTTATAAAGTTAAATGATTTTGTTTTAGTCATGATAGAGAATACATGAGAATAAAAATTATTTTTTTCTTCATTCCCAAATATGAATTTCATCATCTTGTTTTAATTTTAAAATTTTTACAACATATATCTCATCCCATAATACACAAAATAAATATTTCTATTGAATTTTTCTGTCCTAAAGAACTAAACTTTTAAAATGGATCACATTACTCATAAATGAATCACAAATAATTAATCTTATCTATAGTCATTTTACTAAATATAAAAAATTATCAAATGTCCAGCTAATATCCAAAAATTAATAATAATTTATATATATAAATATTTGGTTTAACACATGCATTTCTTTAATAACACCCAATATTGAACATAAATTATTACATGGAGAATAAATCATATATCTCAATTAACCTCTATAACCATTTCCTTTATGAATATTTTAACCTCAAAAGTTTTGTCATTCCATTCTTCATAGATCCTTGAATATTTCATGGCATTCTTTCTCATGAATACTTGACATTAAATCACATGAAACCTAAGGGCTACTTGTACCCCGAACTAATAAATAATATATACAAAATTATCATTAATAAATTTTAAATCCCTTCACAAAAACAAAAAAAAAGTGTTTTATATTCCATTAATTAAATTTTCAACCATTGATTAACTACCACCCAAATCTATAGGTTTATTCGATATCACTTTGTCGTATCATTTTTTACATGGGTTTTATCCTCTAATTTGTTATAATCATTTATGAAGTATCTTTTGAAATAAAAAAATATTATAAATGAGGAAAATCAAATAACGTTATAATTTAGGCATTTTTATCATGCATGACTTGAATATAGGGTTTCTAAAAAATAACCTTTTCAGGGTTATTACCCATAAGTGCATATATAATAGACCCTATTTCTATATGTATTATACATATAGGAATGTCATTTCATAGAATCCATACACACACTTTCTTACCCAAACATCAGGATGTTATCTTATTATTACACATATTCAATAATTTTTAAATAATTATTTATTATTTCATTATCATATGTTATTTAAACATTTTCACTAATACAATATATAATAACAATGAACCCACACTACTAGATCTGATGATAAAAACATAATCATTACTCTTTTTGAATTTGATATAGATAAATTTGACCAAATGTTATTCATCCTAAAAATTCAACACCAAGAAAATTTTTTTCTCAGTTATATATACAACGAATGTTTAACTTTTTAGTTTTATAGAATTAATAAAAATATTTATATCATAAAACACATGCCTTTATGTGATCATTTTTCTTACCATATACATATTTTCTAATTTCACAATTATTGTTCAACATCTCTCTTAAAATTCACCATTATAAAATGTTTTCTATGAATAATTCATTTAAAAACATTTTTCATAATCATGGAGAATATAAAACATAATAATAGTGATTTGAAATGATCAATAACGGTATACATAAGGATTTATTATTGAATATCTTCTGTAGGTATAATATGAGCATAATTGTACAATGAAATAATAAAACTTCATAATATTAACATAAGAGAATTCATATCCACAAAAATAAATCATAAATCATGACACGTGTAATAATAAAATAAACAAAATTCAAATGGAATAAACGTCATAAATCCCATTCAATGTGAAATAACCTCTAACGAAGACAATATTTTATAACGCATAGGTCTTATTTTATAATTTTTCAGGTTTCTTATAAAATCAATCACCCATCATGAAATCACATATTAAGGATGATTAAAAAATTATAATATAAGTAACTTATAATATATATCCTATATGTTTCATAAGGTTAATTAATGTTCTGTAAACTCTGTTACCTCTTATAAGTATCTTTCAATTTTATACACATCATCTCTTTGATATATCCTAAAATTTTATCTCTACTCGTATTCCAAATGAATTGAATGTATATCAGGGACCCACTTATCCCTATTATATAATGGAACAACATAGACATCATCCATACATATTTCCTAGTACCATATAATGAAAAAAATTAAGGCTTCCTCAATGAAAAAAATAACACTTGAAAATAACCATCTTTTTTGATCTAATTAACATATTGTAAAGAAAAGGAAACATAAAAATTTATTTAAATAATATTATGAAATATATAGAATGATTTATTATGGTATTATTAGAACATATCCTCACTGTATAATAGGAAAAAATAATCAATTTTACAAAGGAAGAAAAATGCATTAAATTTTTTTATTCATTTCATTAAAAATGGAAAGGATATTATTTTCACTATAAAAAAACGTTATAAAAGTTTCCTCGTAATTGGGAAAAATAATTCCATGTAAATTTCCATTGATAATTATAAATTACTATTCAAATACAATAATTATAATTATTAGACAAAATTTCATTTGTATCATGAAACATAGAAATAAATATTATTGTAAAAAACTCATGGATATTTTAAAGGGACCCATATATTAAATATTAAGATATTTCAATTTAATAAAATTTAATATTAGTGAAATAATCCATGAAAATATCAATAAGAAAAAATTTATTATTTTAAACTAAAATTTTATAAATTAGACAAAAATAATAGAGGAATATATTGATTAAAGGTCTTTAGTGACATATATAAAATATTTTCAATTAAAACCCTCTTTTCAACATTTAAAAAAAATTAATAGCATGAAAGTGATAATAAAATAAAATTATTGTGATATTGTATATTTAGAGTCAATGTATACACCATATAAATGAATATTTTTTGATCAGTCAAAAACACCTCAAAGAAGATTGTTTGGGATGAGAAACTTCCAACATGGATAATACATGAATAAAAATTCCAAAAAATAATGAAACATAACATGATTTTATAAGAATCATAAATTTTCTAATGGAATTTTTTTAAATAAATACAATGTCATTTAATTTCACCAAATACAATAAACCATCATGCATAACATTTATTATGTCTCTAAAAATTTAAACTTTGACCTTGATAACCATGCAACATTTATAATATTTTATTTAATACATTATTAAAGAAATAATATTAAGGCCTAGTTAAAAATAATTTTTAGACATTCATTGGAGATATAATTTCACAATTCAAAACATATACTCATTAAAAAGGGATTTATGTTCAGAATATAATAAATAACATAGACAAAAAAAATTGAGATGGATAATCCATACAAATATTTTGTCATTGATGTAAAAATATAGTAAAAAATGATTAAAGTGTAAAATTTCTAATCAAAAAAAAGGTTGAAATAAAATGTAATACCAATAAAGGTTATTTCAGACATTGTCTTTTTATGACATGGTAAATGGAATATAAGCTTAGTAGAATGATGTTAAATTGATTTAATAATTACATTACCTCAAGTTCCAACCAAGTTTAATTATCTTTCAACATAATTTTAATAAAAATATATTAATAATTTACTTGTTTAGAAAATATTAAAAGGTTTAATATCATATAATTAATCCATTTTACAATTTTTTTCATTAACAATATTAATTACTAGAGTTTGTATATCCATATTTGATATTTTGAGGACGTTTGGGGAACAATTTCACAAATGAATTCAAAATACTTTATGTGTTCAATTTGGTCATGGTTCCTTCAATTAAAAGATAGTATCTATGAAATAATTTTCACTTTCACACATTAAATAAATATCTAAAATCCTAAATGTAATCCATAAGTTAGGAATTAATTGTATTACTTCACATAGGAGGTGATTTATATATAAACATGCAATAGTATAACATTTCACAATGGATGGAAGTGAATGAAATTATGAGATATATCACATTTAAACAACGATAACAATATAATTAATAAAAAATATATACATTAATACATTCATACATATATCCTTGAGATGAATCAATGGGAAACTAAAATCATATCTTTTTGGAAGTGATAGTTCACATAAACATAGAAAAGATGTTTTCATTGCCTATATGATTATATAGAATAAAAATAACGTTATTAAATTGACTTAATAAAATCAATGTTTATGGAACAAAATGAAAATCTTATATTTTAATTTTTAGGTTAGAATTAAAGGAGGTTGAATAAGAAGAAACCACAAAACACTTGGTTAATATGATAACCACTTATTTTAAGAAATTCTTATAGAAACCCCATCAAGAACATTGGGGACTGTATTTTAATAATAAATATAAATATATATAATGTATTAAAATTGGTTAAAAGGTTTATTTAGACATTTTCTGGACAATGTGGCTCATGATGTTTGAGGAATAGTGGAGTTTTTTGTCATTATATAATAGAGGAAAGGGGTCCATTGGAATTTGAAAAAGTATTAAAAGGATATAAATTTATTTTCACATTATAGTTGATAAAAATGAAATATTTATAACTAGGAATACATATATGTTTAGATGAAATCATATTATAAAATTTATATAATTTAAGGTTCTTTTCCAACTATTGAATCTCAGTTTGTACCCTAATTTAACTTATTTTTATGATTACCATGATATCAATTTTATTACACTTTAGGGGTCAAAAAATATTTGGTAACACGATAAGTGACTCATAAGGTGAAAATTTTAAAATATATTTTGAAATAATAAATTCAATTGATAAAATATAATATTTTAATGAATATTTAATAATTTAACAATATTTTTTTAAACATAAAAAAACTCTGAAAATCATAATAGGGATCAATATAGTAGTGTTTCATTAATGAAATCACGATATTGGTAGAATATTAATATATAATTTTAGGAAAACTCACTATTATTTTTAATTTATCTAATAAATTTTTGGGAGATAATAATACATTGAAATACTGTTTATCAAAATGAATTTAATATCATTTACATGATTTACAGCTTCATGTATTAGAATTATATTGTCCTCATGTAAGCCTTTAAGTTAGTTTTTTATTATAAAAAAATATAAAAAACTAAAATTTAAAAAATTATAGTTTATGACCACTAATTACATATTTTAATACTTTTGAAAGCATATGAGAGATATTAAAAACACGAATGTGATATTTAGAAATTATTTTTTATATAAAATGATATAAAGTTATTTATGAACAAAAATTAGAACCAGGTTTCCATATCATTAAATGTTGTACAAGAAAGGTAAAAAAATAACACATTAATGGTAATAATTAAGGTGATATAATTATTTTTAAATACCTATCTCATTATTTTTAATCATAATTACTAGATTTTTCGATACAAATGTGAAAAATAATTATCACGATTATTATTTATAAATACAGAAAATAAAATTCATTTATTTAAAAAATATTAGAATAATGATTAAAATTTAGGAATCCATTTTTTCATATTCATATCTTATATGTGACATAAATCTATTAAAATTTAATGTCATAAAATTAAATTATTAATAGTTTTTTTAAAAAGTGGGTTCATAAGCATTAAAATAATCTTATACCAAAATCAAGAATAATTTAATTCATTTATAACTAAATATAAAATTTTATAAATGATTTATTTTTTTGATAAATTTTAATAAAAATAAAAACCTAATTATGTAATTAAATTAAATTATTGTATGAAAATAAATTATCATTATACAATGAATTGTATTTCTCACTATTCAATGAAAAATAAATCATTTCAGAGAAATCCAAAAAATTCATCCTAGGAGTATATTTAAATGATGATTTATAAAATTATATTAGTTTACTAATATAAAATTTTTAATATCAGAGAACATTATTTATAAATTTTATGATGAAAATTCCATTAAAAACATTTGTAACGAATATATATAATGGGATTATAAAAAAACATTACAAAAAAATTGAGTACTTATTTATCATAAATTAATAATTAAATATGAATTATATAAAACTTATCTAAATATTATTAATAAATTTCTATTACAATTAATACCCTGAATATTTTTTATAATTTATAATAGTCCCATTTAGATTACAATATATTTTTAATATATCATTATTTTATTAAAGAGTGGTGTTTCATGTTAAATTAGGTGCCAAGAGTAGAATTATTTAAAACAAAATTTTATAATTTTTACAGTCTTATTTACATTACAAGAATTTATAGTAAACTATCTAAATCCCACTTATGGTTATGAAACAAGTCTTTACCACATCATGTCAAAATTCTACAATATCACTTGTTTAGTCTGATACAAAATCATAATTTTGAAATCTATGAGAAAAAAATTATAACAATAAATAGGTGTATATTTGTAAATATAGATTTTTATATAAGAAATAATAATATATGAAAACGTATAAAATTTCAACATTAATGATGAACTTTTTGACGCTGTTATCAATGAATACAAAAGATAATATGTAGAAAAAGTAATTTTTGATAATCATTGGGTACCACCTACTTCGATCCATAAGTTATTTGAAATCATCAATTCTTAACTATGGGTCAGATTGATATTTCCCAAAAGTAGTGATGAATATTTTCCATAGAGTTATCATACTCTAACTCATCTCACAACATAAAGACTTTTTCCATCACTATCTCTCAAAATGACAATGTACATATATTAGTTTAATACTCTGATATGAATATGGTCTGACATAGATATTCATCTATTCATATAGTCATTAAATGAATAAAGATGTATTTTATGGCTCAAAAACATATGGGACACCACTACCTAAGAGATCTTGTATATAAAAACTCACTCTATGTCATTGAGATCAATGGGGAATATAAGAATTCCCTACCTTGAAAATCAAAACTCATACAGATGGCCTTGATCAAAATATTTATTTCTATGGAATATAATTAGAATTATACCTATTAAATAATATATCTAGATACCACATCTTACGTTGTGAAATTCTCATTCAAGAATAAATATGATTTAATATATAATATAATCAATCAGGACTCAAAAATAAGGTATATAACTACAGAAGAATTAGAGTTAACTTAATAAATGGAACATAGATACATTCATTAGGTTATATTAACATCAATCAATACTTTTATACCATGAAAATGGAAATTCCCATAAAAGAATCACTATTTGGATATAGTCTTTATATACTAGAATGAGACCTGAATGTAATAATCCATCAAATTTTCTACCTAACAATGACTAGTCATTCCATGAAAACCCCTGAGACATCAAAAATATTTTTAGAAAATACGAATTAATTCAATAAGTTTCACTATACAAATCATGAGGAATAACCATCCCCGACATAAGTAAGTCTACTCTAACAATAAATATTGTAGGATCATTAATTTTAACATGGGTAAATGATATATCTATACCATTATCTCAATAAATTATTTATCGGTGAATTGATCCATGATGAGATTTTCAAGAAACAATATGTTGGTGTAATGAACCCACTGATGATAATGTGCAGACAATTACTGAATAATATCCTAAATATGATGGGATTCACCCATGTCTACTTGATTATATTTTCTTGAGCTAGCATTGGAATGATATGGGAAAACATAACTAACCATTTCATAATTAATATACAAACATAATTATACCCTAAAAATAATGTCATATTGTTTTGGGGTTGTCTAATATGTGTTCAATGTTTGAGAAAACAGATATGTTAAGAACCACACCTATTCTAGTATCTCTGGTAAGAAAAATAGCTTGAAGAACCCCATAGAAGTACCAACCAAATTTTTAAATCAATCATACTTTGATAAATATCATATAACTCAATTATAAATATAAAATATATTTGAAACCATTATATCAATACCCATCCCACCAATGTTATAATAGGGTTAGAGGAAATCTGAGTTTCCTATCATAAGGTAGCAACTAATAGGCTACGGGCTGGTGATCAACACAATGATGTCATAACATAAATAGGATTTTCAAAACCATTATAACAACTTAATATTTTATTATATATTTATCAAAAAATTAATATTATTTCCATGATAGATTTATTTACATTAAACAATCTATTTTAATGAATAATCGTATATTATTTTAATTTTATTAATAAGATGACATGTTTTCCTTCCTATTTGATTGTAAGGTACAAATTATACTAAATAAATCATGAAAAATTTTATGTTTTACACAAGAATACTGTGAATTCATTTGTTATAAATTATAATAAATTATAATAATAAAATTTCTAACAAAAAGAGATGTTTTTCTAAATAGACGATTTTCTTCACACACTGTCTATTTGCCTTAATATATTTAATTAATAAATATGGTTGATTTATTTTAGTAAATATGTTATATTATATATTTTATAAAATATAATAGCATTCATCAATATTTTTTGATTTAAGGGATGAGATAAAACTCATATTTTATACACAAAATTTTATCTTCCCAAAAATTCACTTTTCCCAAATTTTTCATAACTATTTTTAAATAAACTTCTGCATCATCTAGAAATTAAATATTTTAAAATTTATCCCATATTTATAATTATGATATTAAAATTTTTTATATAGTTCAAATTTAATTTTTTTACATCATTATTATTAGCATTGGTAGAATAATCACTTTGGTTTGGGTAAACCTGTAATATAGAATTAAAACATTGGATTAATTCTTTAAAATTACCCCAATTTTTAAACATATTATCTGACTATATTTCATCTATTCTAATCTAAATCATGAAAATATGTCTACAGGTAGAAATATTTCATTAAATTTTACGATTGTATAATTTTACAAGAAAAAGGATAAATTCAACATGACACTCATTTTAATAAAATAACAACAAATATTATTATAATTATAAAATAGTATTTTTAATATATATTTTTATATTAAGTATGTTTTAATTTTTTTTGGACTTTTATTTCTAGATTTTAGTGATTTACTGCTCACCTTAAATTTTACATATTGGATAAACAGTATTCATTCAAATAAGAGAAAAAAATTAATAAATGATTTTAATGATATTAAAAGTAATATTATTTGGGTTAGTTATTATGTTCAAGGAATTGAATCTATAAATAAATAATATTAGGACTTTACTAAGGGTTTATACTCTAATTACAGTTTATTCATGTTTATTTCAACGTCATGTTATGTGAAATGTTCATAAATAGTCATTAATATAATTTTATGAAAAACATATTTAATGAAATTACATAAAAATAAAAAAAACCTGATATAGGAATAGTGGGATGATAAATGGTTTATAATTTACACCATTTAATTTTTATTATCTAATTGATAACTTTTATATAAAATTATAAAATATTAATTTTAACAATTCATTTACCATTGCTAAAAATAAAATTAATTGACCAAGGGGTTAAATAATATTTTATGTTTAAAATGACACATAAAATGATCAAAATTTAAATGAATTAATTTTTTTATAAAATATAATCCATTTTATTTGAATCTAATGATATTTTGGATCTATTGTATTAGAATGACTGAAATATATTTCAGAATTTTTGGAAATTTCATGTGTTTTTTCTTGTCACACCATTAAAAAAGGACACACCAACTCTCTTTTCATTACAACACATCAACCAATCTAGAAAAAACAAAAGTTTATTTCTCCAAATATACTATAGAAATGAATTAAAGGTGATTATATTCTTTAATAACCAATCGAGGGGTCCTTATGAATAGATATAAAGGTTATCTCCTAAAGAATTATTAATAAATTTTCCCCACCTCTTTAAATTTATTTCTTCTCATACCTCTAATAAATATATGGTATTAATCTTCTTAAATATATGAATTATTTTCCTAATCATGAAATCACTATTATATAACCTCTTTTCCATGAACGAGGATATGATAGTTTTTCTAGTGCATATGTGTCGACTACACCTTCCACATAGGGACACAATTCAATTTCCGAAACCATATTTATTAGATGGTTATTATAATATGTTAATGTCTATATATGATATTTTTGAAATAATTTTTTTACATTACATTAAATATTTACATAACTTCTTTCGTTCCCAACAATTGGAAAATTATCACATCACCCATGAGAACATGTGGAAAGCCAACTTCAAGAAGTAATGTGATTCATTTTTCATTTATACCTCAAGTAGGTTGTAAAAAGGATATATTTAATGAATATATAAGTATATATGATATATTAATGAATCTAAAAATGTTATTTTTTATTTACCTTTGTTTTATTCTATTCGAAAAAATGTAAAAATAATGTTCAAGATATCGTGCTTTCTAACATATCCTTGAACTATGTAATTCATTTTTATCTCTATATTTTTAGAGGAGTGTAAATTTTTATATAATAAATATATTTATATTTAATATATATATTAATTATAAAATTATTATAATAGAGATATTGTAACAATAATCCATGTATAAGAAATAGAATTAATGAATTGAAATTATCATGAAAAAATTAACTAATCACCTAAAACGATGATTTTAATAAATAATTATTAATAAATTAGTTTTAAAATGTTATAAGTGTATAATATATGATTTTATAATCATGTGGAAAAATATAGTATATAATTATAATAAATTCAATATTATAATACAATTTATTAGGGGGAATTTGAGTATTATCGAACTTTATGAAAGCGATTTATATTATAACATCATTGTTTAATGGGATTGTTAATAATTATTATTTTGGATTATAAAATTTAATAATATATAGCTCAAAATTATCTTGAACTTTATTATCTTATTATTATTTATTTATAATAATTTTTCTTATTCTCCTATACTAAGTAGTAAATAATCTGAATGAACATTTTTTAGGAAAATGAACTATAATTTTCTCGGGAGTGAATAAAAAAATTTCTACCTTTTCTAAGAATACATATAATGTTTTCACGGTTTTTTATGGTTCAGTTATTATTATTTAAAATCAATGTAACCCATTTTTCAGTTTATTAAAAAGTATTTATAATGTAATTTTCCTATCAATTTTCAAAGGATATACATTATACTTTTAATGAAAATATATAAGGGATATTTACTTTAACATTCATATAATGAACAGAATTTCCAACCATCAAGACCACTCATAGATTTTAATATTCTATTTAATGTTTCAAATATTCAATTTAATCTAATTAATTTCCACAATATTCATATAAAATTTGAATTTTAAAAAAAATATTTCAAACTAAAATGGGTATTTTCATTTTGAAATGATTCAGTATTATTTGAAAATATTTATTTCTTTATGAAAACAATTTTTTATTTTACAATGATATTACTTGTGATATGAAACCTTGATACCATAATTATTATCATATATAGATATTTTATGATTATGATAAATAAATATCCATCAATCAAGTTTTCTTCTCCATGGATTATGTTATGGGAATCATTTTTTGATCTTCTAGAACACATATAAATTATTTTATGAAAACGTGACTAGTGGCCATGAATATATGTAAATACATATAAATCACAAGGTAATCATTAATGTTTTTATGAGATCAAGTGGTTCATGGGAGTCTATCTTAAGAATTAAATAATAGTACATTGGAGGTTATTCCCTTCTGAAAATAGGTTACACAAGAGAATATCCAAAGGATGAATGAAATAAATGGGAGGATAATGAAATCCTAACATGTTATGGATTCATTGTGGGTATCCTTGATATGATATTTTTATGATTGTATTTTATACACACTTTATGTCACACTTTTATGAAATAATATTGCTCAAATGTTCTGATCTCATCGATCACATTATTTTAGACCATTATGATTATTGTAGTATAAAATTCAATTTTTTATTTGATAACTCATTATTAGGATCTATTAATTTCAGGATATGATTTTAAAAGTTTAATATCATGTTCACATACCCATTATACTAACATTATATTTGAAATAACATTGATATATCCCATGTTTTCACAAATTAAACATATGATCTACCCCTTTTTTCCCACAGATATGCAGAAAATATATATGTAGGATTGCTCTATGAAGGGTTATGGTTCTTCAAAACCATGTGAAATATAGTATAGTTATCCTATGAGGTACTTATTATTTATTCTAGTTTCTAAAAAAAATAAAACATTAAAAATATGTCATGTATAATAATATTATATGTTATATATTAATCTAATATGATTTAATATTTATTTATAAAAATTATTGGTCATTATTGTTGGTATTCGAGATTGTTATTATTAACATTATAAACTATAGTGTGAAAAAATTATTTGGAATCCCTAGGAAATTTTTATATATAGAAGAACAAACTATGATATTATAATAATGGGACCCTAATTTTTTTATAAAAACATATCTATCAAGATAATAAAAAAGGGATGTTTTATTTGAACAAATGCATCTAGTGTAAATAAACCACAGAGGAGTTGGTTTAGTATAAAACAATCATCAATATTTTCATATTGAGTATGTCTTTACCATACACATGTTTTAACACTATTTGGGTATATACATGGGTTAGTTCACATATTAATTATAAATAATAAAGAAATATTTGAGTATAAGATGATCATGGATAACCTATATTAAACTGGATCTATTATAGATTGAAATAATGTGTCACAATTTTGAAATCCAATAAATTATATTCATTGATTATGTGGTTTTCTATTATTATTATCATCCCTCACTCTGTTATTTTGTGTTTTAGTTAATTTATGTAACATGAAATAACCATGTTAATATTTTATAAGATATATAATGTAGTTAATGTACACATAAGTAACCAAATAATATGGGATATGGAATGAGAAAAATAATCTTATGAAAAATTATAAAGCTTAAAATCATTTATAGATACATAACGAGGAATAGAGGGAACAAGAATCTATAGAGTCATTTATGATGAAACATCCAATTTATTTATTTTTTCATATGATCTATTAGTTAACAAGGTATGAATATATACCAAAAAGAAGATATTTTACATTCCCTAGGGTTTGGAAAATGGGAAATTCATTTTTTCTATATATGATTTTGAAGAAATAATAGATCAAATGTGGATTCTGTGATTTTCTATGAGGTAATTGCAATAAATTGTCTACTTGGAGTGGGATAATTTAGACTTTATTTGTTCAATAACTATTTTCCTCATATTATTGATATGAAAGTATAGAAGGATTTCCTTCCTCTAAGTAAAAATAATAAATAATCCTTTAGTACATTTGAGGACATGATTACAGGACTTGTTATGCATTAATCTGGGAGTATCATTGAACCATTATGTAATATTCATAGATTATTAAGTAAATTAAAACCATGTATCCACAGTCATTTATCAGTGTGTAACATCAGTATCAAAAAATCCTTTTATGTGTAACATCCCAAACCCGGAAGCCACTAAACCGGTGCTCCGAGATGGGTGGTTACATGACCTTATGCGTGCCTCCTCGTATGCCAAAGGCTGCCAACTAGCAGCGGGGTCTATGTAGTCATGTGGGGAGACTATACCCCCTTATTTTCTGAGTAATCAACAACAGAAAAAAACAAATAGTGGAAACAATAATCATTATCCAAGAAATAAGTACAAAAACCATTTCCAACAATAAATATGTCGTATCATACTACAAGTGTAAAAGTGAACAACATCCCAAAATAAGACAATGTCCAAATCCCCAAAATGGTCCTGACTCTAAGTCTGGATCCTCCACCATGTACTACCTATATCCACTCAGCTATCTAGCAAGGACCCTTTCCTTTATCCTGACCTGCAAACATGAAGTCTGCTCAGGTACCCAACGGCGGCCCGAGCAGGGTGTGAGTACAACTCAGTAGGCCACCACAACAGTGTCTACAAAATATCCAGTATAAACAGGTAGTGAATGCAAAAGGAAAATGAATGATAAATGCCAAGTAATTATTTAAGGTGACTTTTACCAATTCAGAGCCAAAGCCATTACCACTTCTAATACCATTCATTTCACACCAATTATTATCATTTACCATTTAATCAAATTTCCATGGGCTAATCACATACATTATGTTACATGGGAATAAGACCAACAATCATATGCAAGAGGGTAAACACATCGTTATCCTACCTCACTAGGACTAACTCCCTCATAACAACCATAACCTCACCTCGAAGCATCAGTTCGGGTGGATGCAACCATATCCTCTCCTCAAAGCCTCAACCCGGGTGGATGCAACCATATCCTCACCTCGAAGCCTCAGTCAGGGTGGATGCAAGCATTAGGAGAAAAGAGAATTAGTCCCCATTCCTAACCCGTTCATTTAGGGTGGAGTTTGGAGCCTCAGTTTTCACTCGACTCGAGGGCGTAGATCCCCATGTCATACCTCACACAACCAAGCCATGTGCACTTGCTTATATATATGATTAACCATCAATCATCCTCACCATTTCCCTTCGTGACCACCATTCACAATGACCCACATGGGAATTTACATTATGGATTAAACCATTAACACACTACCATTTCACATCGTTTAACCATCAACCCAATTCCATGTGTTATGCCTATCTCACTAAGCATTCAACACTAGACCCATAATCTATCCCATTATGGTCTTTAATCAATTTATACATTAACCCATTTAACCTGTTCATCATTTCCATGAATCAACCATTTATTCCATTTATAATAACCCTAAGGTTAGTTTCCAAGTCTAGGTGAATCGCCTAACTTTTTTCCCAAGTTCCACCAATTATAACAACATATTCATCAAGGGATCTACATTTTATTACAACGAGGTCACTTTTTTAATAAAAAATACCTAGCCTGGGAATACTCGGCACATCCCATGGATGGCCCCAACTAGGTCAAGTCCATCCCAACACATCCCACAGGGATCGTGAGGGTTCCCATTTATCATTTTAAATAGCATTGAAACCAAACATGCCATGTTTATTCACAATATAACCAATAGAAACAAGATCACAAGTGAACATGCACATAAACCCTAAATAACCGTGGGATATAACTTGTAGACCACCTACCTCAGAACCTCGTTTGAACGCACCCTCAATCGAGTCCTTAGACCTTGATGTGACCTACCCTTGGAGATTCTTCCGAGAACTCACCCACAAGTTAGGGTTTTAGGGTTTCAGAACAAGATGAGAGAAACCATAAGCCCTAATCCGAAGAATAGAGGGGTAGAGAGGATTAGACATACCAGGAGCTTCGATCCGCAACCAACTCCGTCCAAAACGGAAATGAATCGAAGGAGAACCACCCGTGGGATGCTTGGTTCGAATTGTTTTATCCAAGGGTTAAGAGGGGGGGTGGAGAGGAAAATCCTGAATTGGGGTTATAAACCCCGGAGTGGCAATGTTGTAAATTTTCCAACTTTATGTTGCCTCACGATTTGGAAAACTATGTGCAAACCTTGTGCACGCCATTGCCCGAAGGTGGAGGAGCTGCACGATTTAGCCACATGGATTGGAAAACCATGCGTAAACTGTGCGTTCACTTCTTTCCATAGGAGGGAGGGTCGCACGGCTTAGCCTAGCCAGGCCGCACGGTTTGGCTGGTCGTGTGTAGGTCGTGCGTCCAAGCCTTTCTTGCCCAATTTTCCTTCATTTCGTGCCCCAAGCCTCGGAAACACCCCCATGGCCTCTCACACCATCGTAAGAAATACCATAAGGTCCAAAACAAGGGATTCATCCAAAACATAACGAAAAAGTACCTTTCCAAAAACCACGATCTTACAACCTATGCACCTTATAACAGCTCATCCTCGAGCCGAGGTCCCAAGCCTCATTACTCCACCAAATAGAAGAGTTCGGGCTAATAAGCCTGCATATCCAATTCCCGCTACCAAGATTCTTCCTGAACATTCCCATGCTGCCTTAGTACTCGCAATAATGGCCCAACAATTCCATGAAAGACCATTTCACTACGATCCACCACATGAACCGGATGCTCCTCAAAGGACTCATCAACCTCAAGCTCCACATCCTCAACATAAACAATATGAGAAGCGCACGATGATACCATCGATGCTGAGACACATGAAACACATCATGCATCCCCCCATACCGCTGTGGAAGATCCAATCAGTAAGCCACTGGTCCGATCCTCTCTACAATCTCAAAAGGTCCCACATTTCTAGACGCCAACTTACCCTGATTTTGAATCCGACGGTGACCCAATCTTGGTGACACTCGAAGGAACACTTTGTCTCCCACCCCAACCTCAAGAGGTCCATGCCTCCGATCTGCATACGACTTCTTCCTACTCTGAGCCATACCCATCCACTTCCTAATCAACATTACTCTATCTGAAGCCTCCTGCATGAGACTTGGCCCCAACAATTCATATTTACTGACCTCTAACCAACACAACGGAGGTCTACATGGCCTCCTCTAAAGTTCCTCATATGGTTCCATCTGAATCATAGCCTGAAAAATATTTTGTAGGCAAACTCAACTAACGATTGGTGCCTCTCCCAAGAACCACCAAACTCCAAAACATAAGCTCCTAACATGTCTTCCAACACTTGGATCGTACGCACTGAATTCTTGTTCGTCTGTGAGTGGAAAGTCGTACTCAAAAACACTTTTGTACCAAGCACCTTCTACTACCCTTGCTAGAAACGCGATGTGAAACGCGGATCTCAATCTGAAACTATGTTCTGCGGCACACCATGAAACCGCTCGATTTCCCAAACATACAACTCACGCAACTGGTCGAATGTAAAGGTCTCCTGAATCGGTAGGAAATGAGCCACTTCCGTTAACCAATCCACAACCACCCATATTGCATTATTATTTCATGGAATCCTCATAAGAGCCACAAAAAATCCATTATTACATCATCCCACTTCCATTGCAGATTGGGAAATAGATGCAAAAAACCACCTGGGCGTTGGGGCTCGGCCTTCACCTGGTGACGGGTAAGGCACCGTGCCACAAAGCCCCCAACTTCCTTCTTCATTCTAGGGCACCAAAACTGGCTTTAGAGATCACCGTACATCTCGGTGAAACCAGGATTCACTACGCACTTTCCATGTTTTGGTTATACATCACAATTCCTACCGAACACAAATCAAGGTCACAATCTTTCCCCACAAGCCTTCCTCACTCCAACCACGACACAAGATGAAAGACTCTTCAAGGATTTATCAACTTCAACTGTTCTTACCACGAGAACTTCATGGGTAAAATATAGGTGGAAACACCTAACTCACAACACAAGGAAACATAACACACAACATCTCATCGTCATGGGGAAACCAATTGTCACCTCATCTACCTGATCCTCTGCACAACTCATGACCCCAAATCACTTGGTGTCATTTTCTGTTCCCCCAACTCTAATGGTGACCCAACCCGGTATCACCTAGAGGAAAACACACGACCCTTCCAACCACATTTCTGGAAGATATCACTCCAAAACTATACACCAACTCAAAACTAAACTCTTGGATACATGACCAGTTAAACCATGCCAAAACTCTTTACCAGGGCCAACTCACCCGAACGACGACCACTCGAGTCCTTCCAACCCGAAACTATGGTCATGTCATCAACCGACCATTTATCTGGTACGGTTCTATCCGCCATTTCTGATTACATGGCACATCCTCCATTGACGAAGGACCATTAGATCTCAACCCAACCTTACCATTGCCTAACACATTCTAACTTACAGGCCCCAAGCATCCAAATGAGCATTACACTGCCTTGGCATCCATCTGCACCATCACAACCATTGGGAATACATTCTTACACCATCCATTCAAGGACTAAGATCATCATCAGCTCGCAAAGGTTAAAATTTTCTTCGAAAGGCACTTTCCGCAAAAACATAAGCCCGTAAGTGGTCACTCTCACCTCACCCATTCAAGTTTACCATCTCAGGTCAGACCACCTTCGACTAGCATTCCCCAAAACACCCACCAAGTTCATTTCCTGAATTCCAATAGAATTCATTATCACCTCATTACCACCCTCCAAACTGTCATCTAATTCACCCTTGGCATGGCACAACATCACATGACCAAGGTTCGCCCAACATCACGACGTCCTAAAACTACACAAGGATGGTTGACCTAGGTCTAACCCCAATATCCATTGGAGTTATAAGACCTCAAATTCTCTTGACACAACATGTTGTCATATACAACCACATCCTTCCATGACTCGACACAAATCTCACAAGCTTCACTTTGAACCATCCTGAGATCAAGCCAACACTTGGCTCATTTGTCACCACATCCAAGTCCCACATGCCTCTCCAAGGTACCTAACATGCACCTCACCAGTTACTCCTTGCTACCCTGGTGCCACGATGCCGTCTCGATGTTCTCTCTTCCACATTCAAGGCTAATTTATCACTCCCCACCTTAGGAGTGCCATTAACTTTTCTCACCATGAGGGATTCCAACCCCCACATCTTAAAACCGATCACAAACCAAACCCCAAACATAGATATGGTCATCCGTCATTTTCACACAACAAGGAAATGAACGTTACCTAGTGCACATTCTCGGCCTCCATGAATGGAACCCAAGGAATTTTTAACATTCGACCCATCTCGAGGTCTCCAACCTAAGGCATTGAGGGTGTACACCCCATCATCAAACTCCAGACATATCGTTTCTTTATGTGTAAACTCCATGATGTCCCTCATACAAACAAACACCATTATGTCTCTTGGCGAGATCCAGAGCTTCTAAACATACCATGGACGATGTCGCGATGTTGGGAAAGCTCATCACTAGCTGAGTTATTCTATGAAGTCTTCAAGGTACACCACCTCCAACTTACCCATTTCTGATGTCAAGCTATGGGACACCATGCCTGGCCAGGAATCTCAGGATTCCCTGCCGAACGGGCCACATCAACACTTAACCATCACCACTCAGGTGCGATAGCCAACCGGGTTCATCCATTTCTTAACAATCAAACCATTCTTACCCATGTTAAGCCACATGACCCACCCTTACCTCAGGTGTCACCATAGAGCGATAGTATATAACCATACTTTAGCGACCATTGTCTTTCCTATTCAAAAACAACTTTCAGACATCCATTAATCCTCACTCAAACAGGTGAGTCATGAATTCAATCGATACAAACATTCAAAACAGACCTTACCCCTTATCACAAACACTAGCGTGCCCTTATGAATGAACTATGCACAACTAGGCCACTAACCTTCCCACTAATCCATACGTCACAATACTGCACCACACAACACTCGATGCCCCACTTTAAAGGTACAAAACATCCATACGTGTGAAACACACCCAAAATGACTAGAAGCCTTGTCCGACCTCTCTCATAGGTCACCATGAAGGTTGAACGATAACAACTCCCTAAACACACCACCTAGGCCATAGCATGTCCAGGAAGGACTCACAATCCAATCCCAAAATCTTCACTCGGGCACTCTTGAGTCCCTGAACCATGTATACAAGAGGATAACCGACAACACCAAGGATACCCACATTTTCACTCAAACATTCACATTCCGAACATTCATTCACTCGGCACTTCAAAAGAATGACCGATAGAATTTAACCACAAATGGAAAGATCCCACACAATCAATCCTTAAACAAAACATTCTTCATTCTTTACCCCAACAACCATCATCACACTTTGAACACCACCCCCTACCATACCCACCGCGATCATGGTCAATATGGGTAACCAACTTACTCGATCACAGGTCTTGTATCAACACATCTTCAAACCAATTCTTCTTTCACAACACGATCCTTTCCTCTTAGGCACATTTCCTATTTCACAACATGTTAAAATCATCATTTTAACACATTTACACCTTTCATTAGGTAGAATTCATTTACAATTTTACTGTCACTATGCTACCTCGTTTTTTTCAATTGGACATCGAATCAACCCTTCCATTTATCACAACCCACAACTTTTACCCGGTCACAACATTTCTCATTTTCATTCCTTTCATTCACCAACATGTTTTATTTCATTCATCTAATCATTTCTTTATTTCATGAAATGCATGATGCATGCTACTATTCCTACCTCACACACCCACCCCATGTGTGTTCCTAACACAATGGATGTCAGCTATCTCTCTAGGTTCCTATAATGATGCATGAATGAAATTACTCGTGTCGTTAAGGACACAAGCCAAATATCATAAAACAGTCACATCAAACCACATGTGCATCACCCAACGGTGAAATATTAACAATTGTAACAACACAAACCCAAGAACAACAATTCCCACCCTGGGTGACATGGGTTTCCCCCCGTACCTGGGCTAGCTACTCCCAAGTAGGATCTCATTACCAAGGCCCGACATGTGTTAACCCTTTCCCACCAAACCCAAATAACAAGACCTCATAGAAGAAGAAGAAAGACCTCCTCTGATACCACTTTGTAACGTCCCCAACCCGGAATCCACTAAACCGGTGCTCCGAGCCGGGTGGTTAAATGACCTTAAGCGTGCCTCCCTGTATGCCAAAGGCTTCCGACTAGCAGCGGGGTCTATGTTGTCATGTGGGGAGACTATACCCCCTTATTATCATAGTGATCCACAACAGAAACAACCAAATAGAAGAAACAATAATCAATTAACAAGAAAGAAGTACTGCAAACATTTCCAACAATAAATATGTCATGTCAAACTACAAGTGCAAAAGTAAACAAATGCCCAAAATAAGACAACTGCCAAATCCCTAAAATGGTCCCGACTCCAAGTCCGGATCCTCCACCAAGTGATACCCATGTCCACTCAGCTATCTATCAAGGACCCTTTCCCTTATCCTGACCTGCAAACATGAAGTCTACTCGGGTACCCAACGGTGGCCCTGGTAGGGTGTGAGTACAACTCAACATGCCACTACCAACAACGTCTACAAAATATCTAGTATAAACAAGTAGTGCATGAAAAAGGAAAATGAATGATAAATGCCAAGTAATTATTTAAGGTGCCTTTAACCAATTCAATGCCAAAGCCATTACCACTTCCAATACCATTTATTTCACACCAATTATCATCATTTAACATTTCATCACATTTTAATGGGAAAATCACATACATTATGTTACATGGGTTGAAGGCCAACAATCATATGAAAGAGGGTAAACACATCGTTATCCTACCTCACTAGGACTGATGCCCTCATAAAAACCATAACCTCAACTCGAAGCATCCGTCTCGGTGGATAAAACCATATCCTCACCTCGAAGCCTCTGTCTGGGTGGATGCAACCATATCCTCACCTCAAATCCTCAGTCCGAGTGGATACAAACATTAGGAGAAAAGGGCCTCAGTCCCTATTCCTAACCCATGTATTTAGGGTGGAGTTCGAGGCCTCACTCTTCACTCGACCCGTGGGCGTAGATCCTCAAGTCATACCCCACACTACCAAGCCATGTGCACATTTATATATATATGAGTAACCATTAACCATCCAAACCATTGCCCTTTGGAAACCACTATTCACAATGACCCACATGGGAATTTACATTATTCCTTAACCCATTAACAAACTACCATTTCACATTGTTTAACCATACACCCAATTCCATGTGTTATTCCTATCTCACTAAGCATTCAACACTAGACCCATCATCTATCCCATTATGGTCTTTAATCAATTTACACATTAACCCATTTAACTCGTTCATAATTTCCATGAATCAACCATTCATTCCATTTCAAATAACCCTAACGTTAGTTTCCAAGTCTAGGTGCATCACCTAACTTATTTCCCATGTTCCACCAGTCATGCCACCATATTCATCAAGGGATATGCATTTTATTACAACAAGGTCACTTCTTTAATTAACAATCCCTAGACCAGGAAAAGCCGGCACATCCCATGGATGGCCCCAACTAGGTCATGTCCATCCCAACACATCCAAATGGGATCGTGAGGGTTCCCATTTACCATTTTAAACATCATTTTAACCAAACTTGTCATGGTTATTCACAACATAACCAAGCGAAACAAGAACACAAGTGAACATGCATAGAAAAACCTAAATAACCGTGGGATATAACTTGTAGACCACCTACCTCGTAACCTCAGTTGAAAGCACCCTCAATCGAGTCCATAGACCTCGATTCAACCAACACTTCGAGCTTCAACCTAGAACTCACCCAAAATATAGGGTTTTAGGGTTTCTAAACAAGATGAGAGAAACCACAAGCCCTAATCCAAAGAAGAGAGTGGTATAGAGGATTTGACTTACCCGGAGCTTCGATCCGCATCCAACGGAATCCAAAACGGCCAACAATCGAAGGAGAACCACCCTTGGGAAGCTTGGGAAAAAGTGGTTCATCCTAGGGTGAAGAGGAGACGAGGAGAGGAAAATCACGATTTGGGGTTATAAAGCCCGGTGTGGAAATTTTGTAAATTTTCCAACTTTAAGTGCTTGTACGGTTTAGACGCATGGTTTGGAAAACCGTGCACAAACCGTGTGTATGCAACTGCCTGAAGGAGGAGGATCCGCACAATTTAGAAGCAGGATTTGGAAAACCGTGCGCAAACCGTGCACTCACTTCTGTCCAGAGGAGGGAGGGTCGCACGGTTTAGCCTGGGCAGGCCACACGGTTTGGATGACCATGCGGAGGTCGTGCGTCCTTGCATATCTTGCCCAGTTTTCCTTCCTTTCATGCCCCAAGCCTCAAAAACACCCATAAGGCCTCTCACACCTTCATAAGACATCCCTTAAATTCCATAACAAGGGATTAATCCAAAACATAACAAAAACGTACCTTTCCCAAAACAGGGAACTTTCATTATTTGTTATTCATTTACAATTAGATATTGGATTTCACAACAAATATGATGTTTTTGATATTAAATGAGTGATATAATTCGAATAAAATTGAAAAAATATAAAAAATTGGGGGAATAAGATGAATATTATAGTTTTCTTGTTTTATGGGAGAATATATGGTGGAAATTATATAAAGAGGAAAAGTAAATTTATTATATATGGAATACAAGATCATCAAGAAATTGATTGTCGATGTAATAAGATCAATTTAGGAAAATATTGAGTAGATCAATATAAAAAATGATACCAGTAGATTATTTCAACATAATGGTGTATTTTCATTGTGATAACCAATACTCAATCCAGAAGGATAACCATGATTATTGAAATTATAAAAACCTAATCATAGATAGAAATTAAAAAAATTGATAATTTTTTCTATTGTGGATGGAAATGTGGGTAATTGTACACCTTCCATACACTAAAAAATAAACAATGTCATATTATATCCTAAATCATCCCACTTATTTATATCTAAAAATATTCTATGAGTATAACATTATCCCATCATTTATTATATGGTAATTTTATAATAAAAACTCTTAATTATATTTCTATTATATATAATGTATAATATTCTTATCTAGCAAAATAATTTGGAAATTTGGTTTATAAAAATATATTTATTAAATGGATTATTTAGTTTTATGTTAACCCATGAACCAATTGGATATCATAACAGAAATATGATATAAATTCATGTGTAAGGAATGTTATATTTGATATTATGAACAATCTTATGATCATTTATTACTGTGCTGCAGAATATGATTTTCCATGGGAAATCAAATCCATTATATGGGTGTTAATTCCAATTTAAAATGTTTTCTTATCTCATTTGGTTATAGATAATCTCAATTTATAAAATATTAATAAAATTTCACATTTTTGATGTTTTTTTGTAGATATTCCTAGTCATCTACAAAATTTTGAATTTTCATTATGAATAGATTGGTTTCATGGTGCTAAAGGTATTTCAAGAAAAACCATAGAATATACTAGATTAGTTTAAAGAAATTTTAGAATAAAATATCAGAGAATTGTGATATTGGTTTAATTTGTCCAAGAGTGTCACATTGGAGTTTTTGTATTATTTTCGTAAAGAATAATTGTGGATTAATGAGACTCTACCCTGATTTTTTAGAATTTAATAATATCACTATCAAGATATAGTAACATCGACCTCATGTTGTCTATATGTTTGATCAACTATACAGGGAATAATAGTTTTCCATGATTAAAAATCCTATTGGATAACATCAATTAAGGTTCAAGATAGATGATATATCAATTAATCTACTATAAAAAAGTTATTACTACTATGAATTTATTATGACTACATTTAATATTACTAATCCCCCACCAACAATCTATATTGAGTTAATTAAAAGTTTCTATACATAATTCCTTTTTTAGTTTTTGTTAGTTGTTATTGATGATATTATGATATATTTAATGTGAGAATAATAAAACGATGATCACTTAAGGATTGAACTGAAGACCCGAAGAAAGGAGAATCATTATGAAAAAAAATAATGGGTGAAAATTTTGAAAATAAAATGTTACATTTTATGGGCCATATAATATGAATATAGTGAATATTGGTGAATCAATTAAAGTTAAAATTTATTATATTTTTTCCTAGACTATCAGCTGTGACTAAAATTTAATATTTTTTGGGTTTTGATGAATATTATAAATTTTATATAAACAATTTCCCATATTTATCTAATCGAATGTCTATGTTATCGTGGATGATAACTTTTTTATATTAGTTAGGAAACTATGAATAAAATATCATGTAACTGATTATATGATTAGTCAATACAAATATTTTTACATTACATAGATGTGAAGGTGATTTTTTATTTGAAATAGTGAAAAAAGATGTCAATATAATTCATCATGATGATAATTGATATAGTGATAACTTATTATAAACATAAATTGATGGTTCATGAGAAAAAAAAACACCTCGTGATTTTGAGATATCTACAATAATTTGTCATTTATTAAAATGATGAATTATATTGATAGAAAATGTGTAATATATATAGTTCTCATAAATGATGGTCATAATTATTCATTTTAAATGTGATTATATGCACACAAAAATGATAGTTGTAGATGACTAGTGATTGTTATTAATTAATACATAACGATCACGGGGAACTGAACAAGGTGGTTGATGATTTGAGTTAGAAATATCATGTTATCTTATCGATGAAATGGAAAATATAAGATCCTACATTTAATAATTCCTAAATGATATATTTAGTAATCATGAAAGAAGTGAATAAATGTTAATATTCTCAAATGAGTGTTCAAAAACTTGTCCATGTATTTGTAAATGGAATATTTGGAATAGTTGAGGATGTTATGAAATGGTCCTTAGTTAAATAAGGATTTTGACATAATTATATGGTTTAGTAAATATTTATGGGTTCCATAGATATTATATTTAAAAATTATTAATTCATATGTTGATAAAATTACATAATTCTCTATTCATCTTATATGTACTAAGTGTATTGATATCTAAATGTGTATTTCCATTTGGAATGTATGCAATCAGATACTAAAAAGAACGTTTCATGATTAATGGTATAATATAATGTTAATGATGAGTAAATTAAGTCTAGTGGGATGTAGCAACAGTTATCCATACCATTATGGAAATTGGAAGGCGTTAGTTTGGTGTTTTTCACCATTTCCCCACAAAAATTTAATGCCCATAATGTTTTTTTCATTATAGTCATTCCCCTTATGAAGTTATCTCAATTCATTTATATCAGATTGGATTTTAATAATTATCAGTTTTCTATAATTTATATTAATAAATTTGTAATTTTTAATGGATTACCACATTCAATTCTTTCTAATCAGGATCAGTGGGTTATCCAAAAGTTCAATTAAATTCCTCCATTGTAACTAGAAAAAAAATTGGGTTTCAATACAGCTGATCATCCTTGAATAGATTATTAGTTTATGTTTACCACACAAACCGTAGAGGATGTTATTAGATATATTTCCATGTATTTCAAGGCTGTTTTTGATCAACACATTCATCTACTATAGTCTTATTATAAAAATTGATTTTACTTTATCATTTATATAAATCCTTATAGATCCTTTTATGGATGTAACTGTAGAAAAATAACTCTATATAAAAAATTTAGATAATGAATGTAATAGAGGCATTTGATCTGTGGGGAAAAGTCTAAGAAATTCATATACATTTATTATCATATAAAAAAACATAATTTCCATTCAAAAGTAATGCAACAAGTCATTGGTAAAATCTAGAATTTGATATTTGTGAGATAGTATTTCAACTAATTTCCCCCTAGAAGAGAGTTTTGTTATTTTTAATGAATGGTATATTTCCCCATAGGTATAATTTATCCTTTTATAATTATTTATCATGTGTGTATTATATATTTTTATATAGCACAACCACTAAACCTCACACATGTTTATAATGTGTTCCATGTATCTTCTTAATAAATGTACATTCCAAATCCATAACATGTTCTAAAATCCTACAACCATCATTGGGATTATGATCATGCCTATGAAGAGAAATGATATATATCATGGATGATAGTTCTAAAAAACATGAATACTTCCCTAGTTAATTTTTTCGAAATGAATAAAAACTTTTATGAAGATTGTAAAGAACCTGAGGATGTAATGAAAAAGACATATCCTTGATTGTTTTTAATTGAGTATGAAATTTCGAGGGAAATCCACATCATATGTTGTGTATAATGTTACAATTTACAGTTTGATGATATATTTTTCTATTGTTATAATATATTTCATTTTTATATTTCATTATATAAATCAATTATTTGAAACAAAATACAATAAACTACTAACATTTTTTTAATTTCACCGTTGTCGCATAGTTATTGGATCATTGGGTAAAAATATTATAAACTAAATTATTACAATTTTTTTATAGAAGTATAAAATGAATTTATTATATATCAATTGATTAGGAATGAAAACAAATATCATCTGAAAGTAAAAGAGATGTTTCTGTATTAAAAACATTAAGTGGGAATCATGTTTTTAGCATAATATATTAGATAAATTATTATTTTTGTATTATTTAAAGGAATTTAATAAATTATATATTCAATAAATTTTTTTAAAATTCATATAATATTCTTTAATGTCTTGAGATATGAATAAATCATCTTTTATACATAAAAATGGATTTTTCTTAAAACAAATTCTTAAATTTTGTGCATTTATTATAAAATAAATTTATAACACTAATATAAATTGAATATGGATAAAAAATCCAATGTTTTTAAATAATAAATTTATATTTGATAAATAGGTCCCATATATTTCTTGTTATATTTAATAGTAACGTTGGAACAAAAAATGTACATTGATAAATGTAAAATATGTAATACATGGTTAAACCATTTGGAAAGGGATTTATAATTCCTATAACACATTATATTACCGATTTGGATGAGTGGATTTAGACCACTATCATTCATGTCTATATAATATGTTATTATAGTGACAATTTTCTTTTTGTATGTCATTTTTATTAGTTTAGAAATTGGATAAACACCCAATGTCACTCTCCCAACATTAATATATCTAATTTTTTTATTACAAGGATAACATTAACATATGTTATGTTATAAATAATTATTATAAATATAAATATATTTTTCATTTTAATTTATTAATATTTTAATTTATTCAACAAATAGTTTAATTTTTATGCAATGCTGACACAGTATTCTTTCAATAAATTGTAACATAAGATAAATAATTTTTCAAATATTATAAATAATAAAATAGGTTTGAAGTATATTCCCTCATTTATTATATATATATAAATTAAATAATCATAATTTTTGAATTCTTATTATTATAATTCACTTTTATTCATGTTTTTTCGAAGCAAGACCTGTGGTATAGTTCTCAAAATTGACATAATAGAATATTGGGATATTATTATTATTAAATTATTTAGAAATCATAAAAAAATTGACATTGGACATTCATCATTATAAATGGATGAAAATATCATCCCTTATCAATTTGTGATCTAATTTTTAATTTATATGAAAAGTTATATCCCTCAAACAATCAAAATTCATTACTATGGTTATGATTTCAACTATGTAAAAAACAGATTAAAATTAATGATATGTTTTGAAATGACACCAAAACCATTCCGAATTTAATTTCATAATGGTATTTTGAAGTTATAATTTTTTCATTCAATATATGTCCATATTGAATAATTTTTCTAGGGAACGATTTAATTTTATGTTAATATTTTTTTTATATTCTATGTGTGTCAGTTCCCTCTAATGAAAAAGAACATTTATTCCCTATTATAATTAACAACAATTATATATTATAATAAAATAAATAATTTTAAATTACATTATAATAATCTCTACCAAAAAATTATTAGTGATTCTCTTCATAAAATTTCATTATAGTGATCCATAAGAAAATATTTGATGGAGGTAATTTGGAAAATATGTAATCATCTTACAAGACCTCTATTAAATTATTTATTCTTCAATATCATCTTGTGAGAGGAGTTCAGAAAAAAATAAAAAATTATGTTTCAGAACTATATTTAATGTTTTATTATCTTTAAACAACCATTATAAATCTTTTTCCGATCATATGGAATATAAACGTATGAATTCTATGTATATGTGTACTACCACCTCCACAAAGTGATATAATTCATATTTAAATACTATAATTAATTGATGGTTATTATAATGGTCTTAATGTTTTATATGAAATTATTTAAATTAATTTTGATTGTGGATTTATAATATCATCTCTAGAATCTTATTTTACAATCCATGGGAAAGTGATAATGTTGCCTATATGTACTTGTCACCTACCACCTCCCTCTAAAGATTCAATATTTTTATATTTTCGATTTACATGAATGGAAAAAATGAAAATATAATTAATACATTGGATTTTTGTGATATAATTATTATTATATAAAAAATATCATTTAAAATTAATTCATTCCATTCATAGAAAAGGAATATCTGAATTTATTCATACATATTACCAACTATCTCCATAAATATTTTAATTCTTGTTTCCATCTCTATCCTTTATGGGTGGAAGTAAATATATATATATATATATATATAATTAAGATATAATGTTTTTATATCTTGATTAAAATTTTAGTTATGATGGAACCATGATCAATGTAAATGGACTAAAAATATCAAACCAAAATTCTATTGAATAAATGAAACAGTTAACACCCAAAAATATAGATTTTATAAGTAATTATAAATAAATTGGTTCCCAAATGTTATAAAAGAATAATATATGATTTTATAAGTATGTAAATGACTCTAAAATTAATATATAAAAAATTGAAATATATTATATGGTATATCAGTGTGTTTTTTGATATATGTGAAAGATGCGGATTGAGATTTATAATATAATGTCAATATTTGACGATATTAATTATGACTATTGTTTATGAGGATTATATTTACAATTAATTATATCAAAAAAATTATGATGTTCTTATATTAAAATAATTTCTATAGAATACATGTTATATAATAATTAAACTCATTTTATTTAAAAAATAAACAGAAAGAACAATTTTATTGAAAACTATCATTATATCTATCTTTGAAAAAAAACCATAATTATTCATGTAAAAGTTTTCTAATTTTTTTTCATATTAACCAATGATTCTTAACATAATTTTTACTCTTTGTTGATTTTGTAAATAATGTCTTGATGGAAATATTATTATAATTTTTTGAATGATGTATTTTTGAATTTTCCCAAGAAATATGAAAGGAATAATTTTTTATCATACACAATATAAAAAATTCATCCCAGATAAGTTCATTTCCCAGAGAGGTGGATGAATCTGTGTATAATAGATTAAAACAACATTCCCTTATGATTTTGTTTCATATTTATAAAAATCATTATTCTCTATATATCTAGTAGAAATATATGAACATAACTGAATGTATACATGATACACATCCATTTTACTTGGAAAACCCTCAATAGGATTTATACAAGGAGTATAAAATAATAATGTTCCAATATACCAATTTCACTAAGGATTACATCCAAAATAAGGGTCGGGATACATCACATCTATTCCTGGGATTACATCCATTACAATATTCAGAGTTCACCCACTCTCCCTCTTCATTTAAAAGAAATAGAAATCTGAAATCTGACTTCTCTCTCAACTAATGTTTGATCTGTACACCTTCATAACAATCCCATTCACTCACTTGAATCGGTAAATTTTTCACCTATTTCAGTACATCATTAATTTCCACCTTTGTCTACATAATGAATACACCCTAAAAAAAATATGGAAACTCCCTATACATTCACACTACGTTTTCTGTAATGAACCCTTTGGATGTATTATGCCAAACATTAACACATTACATACAACATTTATATTTATTCTTGGATCTACCAATATTTATGAAACTATTATGTTTTTGAAAATTTTCCACTATTGTTAAAAAATTTAAACATTGTGTGGAAATACATTATTCATGTAGAAACATGTTCTATTCTACCTGAAATACACATTTTGTCATTGTTTTGATAATCCCTTTTTTGGAACAGCTCATATGTTTTGAATGAAAATCTCATTTCATTCAAATCCATATTTTTATCTAGTGTTTGAGCTACTGAATTGATAGAGTATCCCCTCAAATTACAGACGCATCGAACCCAATGTGATAAATCATTATGTACCTTCTTCTGTACATGAAATATTTTCTTGAGTGGTGAAACATTCATTTTTATGTCATATTTTCTATATAAATCTATTTTTATGGGGTATGATACTCTATCTCGTACATTTCACCAAACCATCTTTAATGAACTTTTTGAACTAGAATCCGATACATTAATTTAAAAAATATTGGAATGATGTCCCCAAATCATCAGTTCCACTCAATGTAAAAAATCATCATCACCCAAGAGAATAAATATTTATATTTACATTGAAATACTTCTTTTTCCCCAATAAATATTTTCCCATCTATCAAATTTTTTATTATAAATATTCGAAAACACTAGTAAATGACATCAACTTGTATACAAATTTTTTTATTCTTCAACGATACAAACAATTGAATTTTATTTGATCTAATTATACCTACCATCAAAAAATATCTCTGGAAATCCATAACAAACCGTGAAAAACTACTTTTTCAATAAACACTATCAAATCAAAAACTCTACAATCTTACCTTTGGACATTTCTTTATAATAACAAAATTTCCTTCTATAGTGGTTGATCAATAAATTTAAGCTTCTTATAAATGTATTGGTCTATTATTTAGTTGATTATTTTTTTCATATATATTGCGATAATTTTTTATTTTTAAATATTATATTTAAAACAACAAAATTACTTTCATGATTCAATTTTCTAGTGTCCTTTTAATGTAATTGGCCAACTATGATGATATATTTTAATGTTAAACATGATTTAATAGTGATATTTTCCAATAAATCCATATTTATTCATTTCATTAGATGATTAATAGTTATGATTCAAAACTATTAATGAAAACAAATTTCCATTCCATTTGTTCTCTTATGATATCTCTATTCACGATCTTGTGGTATTTTTATGAGTGATATTAATATTATGTTATGGACGGGTCATAAATAAAATAGATTTTTAATTGATTGTCTAAAAACTAATTATATATTATCTAATTTGGTATATGGGAGGTCATCCCATGAATAAAATTTATGGTACACAAGAGGCTATCACTTGACTGAAAAACACAATATGGGAGGTTATACTATCTGTGAAATTGGATTAAATGTGGTTCTCTAATGACTAATATATTATGTATGTCTTGGTGGGTAGAGATGACGTAATATTTCAATGATTTTAAATATTCCAGGAATTATGACGCACATTTATGATGTTATCATATTCCAATTTTATATTCTCATTACTCATGTACTTTGGTCACTTTATGATTCATGTCTTATGAACTGAATATAATTATTCCTTAAAATATGATTATGATCTATGAATTGATTGGTATAATTTAAATGGATATTATAATCTTGTAATAGATTTTATTCATATTTATTGTTTACATTTTCACTAATATCTTCCATTTCTTACCATGCTGATAATCTGAACTCACTATTTAGTTTCATTTCTAATCAACATGGTATGATGAAATGTTTTAAATATTATGTATCTAAGAATGGTGATAATATTTAAGATATATGTTGGTGATGTTACATATATATCAGGAGGTAGTTAAATATTTATTTATTATTCCGAGGCTACAAAACCTACATGATTCATTTGTTGATCATAATTTTTTATATTGAGTATTCATATAATAATATATAGCATTTATATATGAATTCATTGGTAAAAATACCTTGAAAAAATTATAAAATAAATTCCTATTTAACCTATATTAATTATGAAAACACTGTTAATATTTATATTATTAATAAAATAATATATAAAATAATGAAATCCTTGGATATTAGTTATGATGTAAAATTCCAAAAAGGATAAACAAAAAGGGAAACATAAATGTAGTGTAAAAACAACACATACAAGTGAACCCATGAAAGTCAAGACACATATTCACTATATGATATCATTTAATTAACTCTATCAATGATTATCCACTATCATGTACTACCATTTTCTACAACACATGTTCTTTTTCTAACAATCTATCTATATTTCCACCATCAAGGAAATAAATTTTTTTATGTTTAGATTGGCCTTACAGGAATGGTTAAGTATCTTATATAGTTGTTTTTTTTTTTGAATTTATGACTTAATTCATGGGTAACTATACATGGAACAACTTATAAAAAAATTAATTTTTAATATATATTAATTATGAAAACACTGATAATATTTATATATATTATCAAATAATATATACAACAATGAAATCCTTGGAAATCAGTTATGAAGTAAAATTCAAAAAAGGGAAAATCAAAAGGGAAACATAAATGTAGTTGAAACATACCAGAAGAAAGTGAACCCCTTAATGTGATGAAACCTATTAACTATATGATATCCTTCAATTAAAATCATCAATAATTATTACTTAACATGTACATCCATTTTATAAAACCAATGAACTTCTCTTACCCATATAACACTATTTATTCCATCAATGAAATCAATTTTTTATTTCTAAAGAGTCCTAACAAGAATGGGTATGAATCTTATATAGGGTTTTGTATAAATTTAACTAGTAATATGACTAGAAACACAAAGTTATGATAAAAAAAGATAGATAAAAACTGATGTTTGAGGGAAAACATGAGGGTTAATAGTAAGGGGAGATGAATGGATTGTGTTTCATTCAACCATAGATAAGGTAGATTATTATTCCTCAAATATTATCCCATTTAAATTTTATAAAATATAGAAATGAAATTTATTATAATTAGTAGTCACAAATGTACCAAGTTCTATAGTGACTTCTAAGTCATATCTCATTAGCATCCATATATGCCTACAATATCACAAAACAAAATATATCCAAATCACAAAATAACATAAGTATCCAATCAAAATTAATTTTTTATACCTTATTAAAAATGTAGTTGGGAACTATTTCCACATTCATAAGTACATGTTGGTCAAGGGAGTGTGGACCGCCAGTGGAAAATGAGCCTATAACCTAACACTTAAGGAATAAATTTACCTATATATGTGGAGGAAATACACTCTATTATATTCGGGAGTACCGACTCTGCCTATTGTATGAGGACTCATTCCTCATATAACTCAAGGGGGTTATAACCCCATGTTCAAATTGAAAAAATGTGAATAATCACATATGATATGCATCAAGGGAGCATAAAATTACCTCAATATATGAAGGACCCATTCCCTTTCACATTTGGGTTTTAGACTCTACTATGTGTGTGGGGGACCCCCATAGTAGAAGTAAAATTGTACATGGGGGATTATTTACCCTTATGGTACTCTAACTAACTCTCCCTCCCCACATTATAGACTCTATAATGAAAGTGAAAATCAATTTTATAATATCCCATGTAAATTGTAATTACAAATTAATAGGAATATATCATTAATATCAATATGTAAAAATAGTATAAGTGACAACCCATAAATCGTATTTCATATCCATCATTGAAATATATTTAAAACAAATAAGAACATATGGTACACACAACATATATTTATGTACACCCCATATATAACATCAAGGAATGTATTTTCACTATCAATATATGACATGTAAAACAAAATGGTATTTAATTTTAAGAAAATATTTTATATCTCAATTTATAACTATGGTTGTACTCTAGTAAAAACCATTTCATGATATATTAAATGGAATTTCTATCCCACTTATGTTCCATGTACATTAATTTGGGTATCTACTTGTGTAGATTATTACAGACCATGTTGGGTGACACAAACCTATATGATATACATTTTTGTACGACATGCACATATAGGTCTTGTATGGTTATGAGGTGTGTACATTAGTACAAACCATGTAGATTAATTTAATACTATAATACATGTACTTATATACTATAGAATGTGTTCTTTTTAATGACCTAGAAAAGTTGATTCTAGCATCCACTAGTAAACATAATTGGATTTCACATTGGAATTACATTTCATGTGATATTTTTCTCTCACAAAAGCACTTCAAATTCCAATGATAATTTTACAGTGCCTATATTTAATGAAAATACTCAGTGTAGTTATAATTCATTTAAATTCCTCTCATTTCATGATTTTCAATATTCTAACAATATAATCTTTCATTATCACCACTAACCAAGTGTGATGTATTTTCTAACATGTCCACACATGTGCTGCAACTGTATCTCAATTGTAAGCACCCATCAGGTGGTTGTTCAGTAAATATTCTATGATCATCACCCCTTTGGAAAAAAATTTCCAAACTATCTCTAGAAATGAATATTTTATAATTATCCCTCAATAGAAACTATATTAGCTAACCACCAATTATTGTTACAAAACGAATCTACTCTAAAATTTACGAGTAAAATGGTGATGATGTCAACAAATGATGGTATTTGGTGTGAATCCTGACAACCCAAAAATGACTTTTGATTAACTTTATGTCATAAATATTAACAAAAATACATTTTATAGATGAAAAAGATGATATACATAGTATTTATTTTATAGATAATCATTATAAAAAATATGTTATGATAAATTTATTTGTATAAATTAAAAAAATCATCAACCTCAAATCATCAAAAAAATTTATAAAAACAATAACAATAATAATTCATTTTTAATTATCAAAAATAGAATTGAAATAATTAGTTTTTAATTATGATAATTCTATTCCAAGAATATTCATGAATTAGTCCTAGTTGGGAAATCATGTATAAAAATTTCTATAAGATAATAATATTTTAATTAAAAAATAATAAAATATTTTCCAATGTTTATGTTATTATTTTTATTTATTTATAATAATTAAATTCAAAATTATATAATCAAAAATAATAATTCTAAAGATCTATATAATATGATACATGAGAGATGGAGAAAATTCAAATAATAAATTCCATACCCATTGATATAAACATCTAAACTTCAATGATTTAATCCTAATAAAATATCATCATTTTCACCACAATAAAGAATGATAAAAAACAATGAATTTGTTGAATATATTATAGGGGTCTTCCATTTAAATCAGTGTTTATTCTCATTGAAAAATTCAAATATATATATATATATATATATATATTGACAATGATTATATTAATAGAGTTGAAAAATGTATCCAATTTAAATATCATTATTTTTTTCACAAGCCATAATGTAAATATACTAAAATTATAACTCTCATAAAAAATTATCTAATTCTAGTCACAATTAAGGTGGATAAATTATGACCTAAAACATCATTGTGGATTTATTAATTCATGTATGTGTGGGGAAAATATGTTTCTAATAATTATAAAATAAGTAACCCCTAAGTACAGTCATTTAATTGTACAATAATACAACTAATTGGTAATCAATAAGTTATATGAAAAAGTAAATGATAAAAAATTCAGTCAATGGTCATGTACAAGATAAATATATTGTATTTTCAAATTTTAATGCAATAAAACATAAAAAATTGAAAATAAACAAAATTCCATTTATAAATAATCTTATTAATTACAAATATTATTTTTTGATAAATGGTTTTCATATACTAGATTTATAAATCTTGGAATAACATTTTAGTGTTTTATCAAATTTTTAGAAAAAAATTATTTATAGATAATTTTTTATAATTTCATTTTTATTTGATTTATTTTTTCTGGTATATGTATCAAATTAAATGGTGAGGTTTTAACAACATTATACTCACCCAATTCTTGTGAACCATGATAGAGACATTATTATGATATTTTTTGATATATGGATTGGAATGGTTTGGAACATAGTCATTAGGGAGTTATAGATTAATATATAATAAATTTTGGGAGGATTTATGTGATTCAAATTTATTCATTTGTCATATATTGGTATTACTCTAGAAATAATTATAATTTTAATTAATTTAATTCAAACGAATCATATTTATTTTATAAATTGAACCTATAATTGATTAAAAATTTTATATTCAATATAATTTTTATTCTTTTAGTGGATATAATATGAAGTAAAATCATTTAATAGTTGTTAAATTATTACATCATCATTATTTTTCATCATCATGAGACTAAGAGAGAATTGAAGATTCCAAATTTCATTCTAATTTATGTTCTATGACTTGGTTATAATAGATTATATGATTAGAAATATTAATAGTGAATTCTAATTATTTTATGACATTGGATTTTGGTACACATGTGAAAAAGTTTGACTGAAAATATAATGTATCAATGAAATGAAATATATAAACTTTTTATGGTGAATCATTTAGTAACAAAAACTATATGTAAATTAATTTATGTTGAAAAACTTCAAGGTAGTAATAACACATCCCAATTTTGAAAATAATAAATCATAATTTTAATGAGTTTGGTAATAATGATAAACACGGTCACAAAATGTTTCAAATAAACATGATTTTTAATTAATGGAATTTTGTATATGAATTTGTTTACATGATATATTTATTCTGAGTATTATTATGTATTCTTAAGTAAAACAATTGAATTATTATTATATTGATAACTAATTTTTTTTAATAAAATTAAAGGTACAGTAATCCACATTGGAATTATATAGAATACACATCTTATGATAGTGGATGACTATGGAATTGATCACTCTTAATTTATAAATATCTAATATGATCAATTTTTCTAATGTGGATGGAAAAGAGTGTAATAGAACACTTATCATTTAATAAAAAAACTATATAATGTATTATTAGATCCTGGATCATCCCCCATATTTATATCTAATAATTTTTTTTTGGGAATAACATTGTCGCATCATTTATTATATGTTATCTTTACTATGAAATCCCATGATTATATGTCTATCACATCGCATACATAATATCCTTCTCTATCTGATGTTTTTGGAAATGTGGTTCTTAAAAAATTATTTATTCAATCGATTATTGATTTTTATGTTATCCATTGAATATATTGGATATCCTAACAGAATTCCCTTATGAATTCATGTGTTAGGGATGTTAAATTTGATATTATGGAAAAATTTATGATTATTTATTAGTGTGATGAGGAATATGATCTTCCATCAAAAATGAAATCCATTCTATGGGTTTTGATTCCAATTATAAATGTGGTTTTATTTCAAATGGTTGTAGTTAATCATAATATATACGATATGAATTTTTTTCACATTATTGAGGTATTTTGTGATATATAACTAGACTTCTACTTAATCCTGAATTTGTATTTTCAATGGAAGGGTTACATGGTGCTAAAAAAAATTTAAATGAAAAAAATAGAATAGACTTGATCAATTTATAGGATCTAGAGAGACAAATATAGAATAATCATGATATTGGATTCATTTTTCCAAGAGTGTCACATTGGGGTTCTCATATTATTTATTAGAAGAAGAATAATACATTAATGATACTCTTCCCTGATTTTTTAGAATTTAATATGTTCAATGTCAAGAATCAACAACCTCAACCCCATGTTGTCAACATTTTGACCAATTATAAAAGTCATAATACTATTCGATGATTGAAATTTCTTTTGTTTTTCATGAATTTAGCATCATGAAAGAGGATATACCCTAGAAACCATTGTAAATAAGGTATGAACTCTATGAAGTTATAGTGATTCCTTTTAATACTACTAATCCATCAGCATTTATCTGTATGGTGCTAATTAAAAGTTTCTTTATGGAATACCTTTTTTTGTTTATGAATGTTGTTACTGATGATATTATCATATGTTTGATGTAATATAAATAAAATGAAGATTACTTATGGATTATACCAATGTCCTCATGAAAGGAAAATATTTATGAAAAAAATTTAACGAGTATCATTTTTGGGAATAAAATGGTTCAATTTATAGGTCACATAATATCAAGATAGAGAATATTGGTGAATCCATCAATGGTCAAATTTATTAAATTCATACCTAGACCATCGATTATGATTATAATCTAATGTTTTTTTTTGTTTTGGATTGATATTATATATTTCATATAAACAATTTATCACCTTTATCTAATCCACTATACATATTAACATAGAAGGTATATGTGTTACGTTGGAGAGGCGATTATAAATAAATGTTTATGGAACTGAAGATAAGATTAGTCATCACAAAAATTCATACATTTCATAGCAGTGAACAAATTTTTTTGATCTAAATTAGTAAAAAAATTAGGTAATATACTTCATTGTGATTCTAAATGATATAGTGATAACTTATTATAAACTTCATTTGATGGTTGATTATAAAAAATACCCACATCATTATTTTGAGTTATCTAATATAATTTTTCATTTATGAAATGAGGAATTAACTTTAGGGAAAAGGTCTGATATATATATATAGTTATCATAAAATATTAGTTTAATTATTCATTCAAAATGATATTATATGAATAAAAAAGATAGTTGAAGATTAATAATGATTTTTATTAATTAATACATATCCTTCATGGGAAACTAAACAAGGGGGTCAATGATTTGAGTTAGAAAGTTCATGTAAGATTATCTATGATAAAGAAAATACAAGATACATCATTAAATATTTTGAAATGATATATTTACTAATCATGAAGGAAGTGAATATCATTTAATATTATTAAATCAGTGTTCCAATATTAATCTACATATTTATTAATGATTTATAAAAGGAATATTTGGACCTAAAGAAGAATTTAAGAAATTGTCATCAGTTATATAAGGATTGTGATGTAATTATAATTTTTGATAAATATTTATGTGTTCCATAAATCTTATATTTGAAAAAGGTTCAGATAGATGAGGATAAAATAACATCATTCTTTATTCATACTGGATGTGAAAAATTTGTTGAGATCTAAAAGAGTATTTCTATTATGAATGTATGAAATCTGATAATACAAATTTTATTTCTTGATGCATTATATATTATTATGTTAATAATTTTAAAATGATGTGTAGTGGGATGGTACAACCATTATCTATACCATAATTGGAGTTATAAAACATCAGTATGGATTTTATCCTCGTTTCCCTAAAAATCTAATTTTTATAATGTTTTTTTCATTATAGTATAGCCCCTTATAATGTTATCTCACTTATTTTATATCATATATGATTTCAATCATTATTAGTTTTCTATAATATTCATTACTATAGTTGTAATTGTTAATATATAACCACATTAAAATCTATCTAATCTGGATCAGTGGATTACCCTGATGATGAATTGAATTCCTCGACTATCTCAAGAGACAGAGTTTGGTTTCAATACATCCTTTCATCCTTTAATAGATGAAATTTTAAGTAAACCACTTGAATCCTATAACATATTTTTGTATCTATTTTCATGTATTTCAAGGTTGTTTTGGATCAACACGAACATATATTATATAATTCTTAAAATAATAGATTTTACATAATCATTTATATGGATCCTTATAGTGCCATATATGTAAATAATTGTAGAAAAACAACTCGATGGTACAATGTTAGATATTGACTATTATAGAGACATGTGATCACTAAGGAAAAAGCTAAGAAATTCAAATCCATTTATTATCCTATCAATAAAACTCAATTTCATTTCAAAATTAATGCTATCAATGATTGGTTAAATCATGAATTTGATGTTGGGGAGATGGACTTTCAATGTATATCACCATGTAATAGGGTCATGATATTTTTAATTAAAGCAATATTTCTACATATGTATAATTTCTTCATTTAAAATTATTGATCATGTAGGGATTATAGCTTTTCAAAAGGAACATCCAATAAAACGCACTCATGTACAAGATGTGTTCAGTGTATCTCCTTGAAAATAGAATATTCCAAATCCATAACACATTCTAAAATCATTGGTCACACATTTGGATCATGATATTCCATATGAAAAAAATGATTTCCATCATGCATCATAGTTTTTCTCCAAAACCGAAATACTCAGCTAGTTAATTTTCTCTATAATAATAAAAAATACGAAGATGATACTAGAGAACTCGGGGATGTGATGAAAACGATATATCCTTTGTTATTTTTAATTGAGTTATGTAATTTTGACAAAAAGGCTATCATACGTTCTGTAAAATTTAATTATGTACTATTTTATGACATAGTTTTCTATAAGGATAATATATTTCCTTTTTATATTTCATTATATGAATCACTGAGTTTTAAAAAACTATGATACAACGATAAATTTTTTTATGTCATAGTTATCACATAGCTATTTGATGGGGGGGTAAAAATATTGTTAACTAAATTGTGAAAATTTTATTTATTTATAGAGGTATAAAATGAATTCCTTATATATTGATGTATTAATAATAAAAATAAAAATCATTTTTAACTGAATGAGATGTTTTTATAAAACAAGTTACGTAGGAACCATAGTTTTATCCTAATATATTTTTTTTAAAATTCATCTAATATTATTTAATGGAATAAGATAAGAATAAATCCATATGAATACATATTAATAGATTTTTCATAAAACAATTAATAAATTTTTTAAATTTATTATATGGTAAATTTATACAACTTATATAAATTGAATTAGGATAAATGAATCTGATACTTTTAATCATGAGATTTATATTTGGTAAAGAGGTCCATTATATTTTAGGTTATATTAAATAGTAACTTTGGAATACAAATTGTATATCGATAATGGTAAAATACATAATATATGGTTGAAACATTTTGTATGGTATTAATAATTCATGAAAAACATTACATTAACTTTTTGGATAAGTGGATTAAGATCACTATCATTAATCTCTATAGAATTTGGTATCAAAGTGCAATTTTTCTTTTTGTATGTCATTTGTATTACTTTATAAAATGCATTATTACCCAATGTCACTCACCCATCATTAATATATCTAATTTTTTTTATTATAAATATAAAATTTAAATATTTATGTTTTGGATTATTATTATAATTATTAATTCATTTTTCCATGTTAATTTATTTATAAAAAAATTTAATCAATAATTAGATAAAATTTTTATTCAATTACAACAAAATAATTATTCAATAAATAGTAACCAATGATAAATTATTTTAAAAATATTTAAAGTAATAAAATTGGGTTGAAGTATAATATCTCATTAATTATACATATTAAAATAAAATATTTGTAATTTTTGAATGGTTTCTATTGTAATTTCATTTCATTCATGTTGTTTTCAAAGCCAGGATAGGGGAAATTTTTTTAAAATTGTATTAATAGAATATTTGGATATATTTTTTATTAATTTATGTAGAAATCAAAGAAAATTTATAATGGACATGTAGGATGATAAATGGTTTAAAATATCATCCCTTATGGATTTATGATATAATTTTTAACTTATATGTAAAATTATATCCCTAAATGAATAAAAATTCATTATCATGGTTATGATTACAACCAGTAAAAGAAAGGATAACACTAAATGCTATAGATTTAAATGACATAAAAACAATTCATAATTTAATTTTCTTTTTGTTTTTGTACATTATATGTTTTTTCTTCCAATCTATGCCCATTTTGAATAATTTTTCTAGAGAATGAATTCATTATATTTTTATATTTTTATATATTTTACGTGTGTCCTTTCCCACCAATTAAAAAGATCATTCCATCCGTCTTCTCATTAAAAACAACGAGAGATAATAATAAACTCAAAAATGTTAAATTACATTATAATATACTCTATAAAAAATTATGGGCGATTCACTTATTAAAATTCCATTCCATCGTTCTATATAAAGACATTTGAAGGAGGACTTCCAAAGAAGATGTAATCATCCAACATGACCTCTATAAGAGAATTTCATCTTCAAACACCTCTGATGATGAATTGTTCAGAGTAAAATAAAAATTAATTTTTCAATATTAAAGTTAAATTATTTTATTATCATTAACCAACCATTATAAACCCTTTTCCCATCAGATGGAATGTGAACGTATGATTTCTGTGTACATGTGAACTACCACCTCCATGCCGTGATTTAATTCATTTCTAATCACTAACATTCGTTTAAGGTTATCATAATGGGATTAATATTTATATATGATATTTTTTTACATAATTATTCTTATGGATTTATAATATGGTATCTATAATCATATTTTACTTTCTATAGGGAAATGATAATTTTACTACTGTGTAATTGCGGCCTACCACAACACTGTATAGATTAAATTATTTTACAATATTGATTTATATAAATAGAAAAAAAATATCTAATTAATATATATGATATATATGATATAATTAGTATTATATAAAGATAAATTATCATTTAAAATCCATTCATTCCATTCATTGAAACAAAACTTTTTCATTCTTTCATTCATATTACCTATTGTTTCCCAAAATATAGTAATTCATTTTTCCTTCTTAAACATTTATGGATGGAACTAGATATATACATATATATAATATTTTTAAATAATGATTTAAATTTTTGTAAGGATGGAACCATGATCAATGTATATGGATTAAAAATATCGAACCAAATTTCACTTGAATAAATGAAACAGTTAACTCCTGAAAATATATATTTTATAAGTAATTATTAATTAATGGGTGTTAGATCATCATAATTGAATCTAATATGATATTATAAGTATGTAAATGACATATTTATAAATATATAATAATTTAAAATCTTTTATATGGAATATTAGAATGATAATGATACAAGTGAAACCTGATGTTGGGGATTTATAATACAAAATCAATCATTTGAGACATTATTTATGACTAATGATTATAAGAATGATATTTATTGATATGTATATCAAAAATATAAATAATTAGCTTATATTAAATGTTATTCTCTAGAATACAAGTTTTGTAGTCATCAAATTAATTTTATTTGTCAAATAAACTGAAAATAAAATTAAAGAAAACTATCTTCATTTATATCTTTGGTAAAAGATCATTCTTTTCTGGTAAATGTTTTCAAAAAAAATATATTACACAATAATTTTAGAATCATTTTCAACCCTTATTTATTTTGTAAAAAAAATGATTCCAATGTAATATTCTTGTAATTTTATGAATGATGTATTTTTGAATTTTCTCAAAAAATATGAAAGGAATATATTCTTATCACACACAACATGAAAGAATATTGTCCGAAATAGGTAAAATTCATGGGGAGGGTGGGATGAATCTGAGTATAACAGATTAAAACAACATTCCCTAAGGATCAGGTTTCATATTTAAACAAGACACTTTTCTTTAACTATCCTATATACATTTATAAACATAAGTGAATGTATATATGAGACACATACATTTTATGTGGTACACCCTCAATAGGATATGTACAAGTAGTATAAAATAACAATGTGTCGATGTACCATATTTACTAAGGATATCTTCCAAAATAAGGTTTAGGATATATCACATCTATTCCATGTTTTACTTACTATACAATATTCGTAGTGCAATCTCTATCCCTCTTATTTTACAACCAATAAAAATATTATAGCTCACTTCTCTCTCAATTAAATTGTGATCTATACTCTTCAAAAATAATCCACTTCACACACTTGAATCGGTATGTTTTACACCTCCTCTAGTTCATCTTTAATTAACACCTTCATTAATAAAATTAATAAAACGTAATAAATAATATGGAAACACCTCTTAGTTTCACACAACATTGTCTTTCACACTACCTTTGGATGTATTGAACGTAGAATTAAAACATTTCAAAAATCATTATATTTATTCATATAACTCCAATCATACATGAAACTATTGGGATATAAAAAAATTCCTCCTTTGTTAAATTTTTTTGAAACTTTTTGAAACTCTTTTTTTCAAGTAGAAACAGGTTTTATTCTGTGTCCAATTGGAATTTGAGTCATTATTTAAACAAACTATTTTTGGTCACAACTCATATGATTTTCATGAAAAAATTATGTGTTTTTAATAATTAACTTTTTCTAGGGTTTGAGCTACTGAAATGAGGCAATATTCTATAATTTATAGACCCACATAACCCGACATTAAAAATACATATATGCCATCTTATGTATGTGTAACTTTTTCCTAAGTGAGTAAACAATCATTTTTATTTCATATTCATCACAAAAATCACTTTTTATTATGTACACTATTTTATCTCATACATTTAACCAAACACTATTTCAGGAAATTATTGAAGTGGCATGCAATACATTCATTTACCAAATTTTGGAATAATGACCCTAAATATTTAATTTCTCTCAAATTCAAAAATCAAAATCGCTTAATCCCATGATTTTTTATATTTTCATGGAAATATATAGTTTTCCAACAAAAATACTCTCCAATTAATCAAGTTTTGGTCCAAAATTTTTGGAAAACAATAGGGATCGACATCACCGTATATATACAATTTTCTATGCCTCTATGGAGGCATGAATTCAATTTTATTTTATCTTTTCCAACATACCATGTAAACATTATCTTAGGAACCCCACAACAGTCTTTGAAAACTATTTTTGCAACAAACACAATCAAACAAAAAATTCAGTAATTATCCCCTAAATTGTAATACAATTTTACAAAACATATTGTCTTTTTCAACCCATATAAAAATATTTCCTCCATTGATGAAATAATTTTTTTACAATGACTTAACAAGGAAGGATATTAATCTTATATAGGTTTGTGTATAAAAATATCTAGTAATATGACTGAAACCTAATGTTATGATAAAAAACATGTTTGATCAAAACTGATTTTTGAGGGAAAATATGAAGGATAATAGTAAGGGGAAATGTATGCATTATGTTTTATTCATCCATAAAAAGGTATATTATTATTCATCAATGATTATCCCAATGAATGATTGTAACATATAATGATGAAATTTATTGTAATATGTAGTCACATATGAATAAAATTCTCTAGTGACTTCTAATTCATATCTCATTATCATCCATGTATGATAACAATATCACAAAATAGAACATAACCAATTCACCAAATAACATAACTATCCAAGAAAAATTAATATGTGATACATCTTTAAAAAAATTGGTAACATTTTCCTCATTGAGGTGTACATGTTAGTGATGGGAGTTTTGACACATAGTGGTTAATGAGAATATAACCTAAAATATAATGAAGATAATAACCTCAATATGGTGAGGAACTACAACCTATTATATGGTGGAGTACTAACTTTGCCTATGGAATGGTGACTCATTTCTCTTATAAATCAAGGGGTACTAACGCCATGTTCAAATTGAGGAAATATGAATAATCACAAATAATATGCATCATGTGAGGAAACAATTACCTCTATTTATAGAGTACCCATTCTATTACACATAGGGGTTACCGACTATACTATGTTTCTAGGGGACCCCCACAGTTGGACTAAAACAGCACATGGGGGATTATTGACCATTTTTCTATTATTATTATTTATACCTCACCACATCATAGACTCTATAAAGATAGTAAAAATTAACATTATAAAATTCAATGTAAATAGTATTTACTAAGTAATATGATTATATCATTAGTATCAATATTGAAAAAATCATATAAATTACTTCACATAAATCTAATTTCAGATCCCTGGTTTTAATATATTAATAAATGATAAGTACATATGTAAAGAATTACATATATTCATTCACACACCATATATATCACCATGGAATGCATTGTCACTATCATTCGATGATAGGTAACACAAAATGGTATTTATTTTTATGTAAATTTTTTTATGTCTTAAGGTTTAACTATGTGTGTACCCTAGTACAGACCATTTCATGTTATATTAAATGTAATTTTAATACAAATTATGATCCCTGAACATTAATTTTGGTATCAACTTGTGTACTCTAATATAGACCTTGTGGGGTGACAAAAACCTATATGATATACACTTTTAGAAAACATTCATATATAGATCTTGTATGGAAACTAGGTGTGTACTTAATTTAAAACCAAGTAGATTATTGCAATACTATAATACATGAACTTATAGACTATATAATATGTTGTTATACAGACCTACAAAATTAGATCTTAATATATGATAGTACACATAATTTGATTTTACTTTTGAATTACATGTCAATTGATTTTTTTTGCTCAGAACATCAATTTAAATCCCAAATAAAATATTACACATCCAATTTTTAAGGACAATACTCTATGTAGTTAGAATTCATTTTAATTCCTCCCATTTCATGATTTTAAATACTCTATCCTTATTTTCTTCCATTATCACCTCTAACTATGTGTGATGTATTTTCCAACATGTCCACGACACTTATGACCACTGTATCTCAATTTTAATCTCCCATCACGTGGTTGTTCATTACCCCTTCTACGATCATCTCCCACCTTGGAAACAAAATTCCTAACCCTCCCTAGAAATGAATATTTTTTAATTATCCTATAACAGAACATTGAATCCATAACCAGTATTTATTGATTCTAATCAAATATACTCTAAAATAAAATAGGTAAATGATGATGATGAGATAAAATGATGGTAATTTTTTGTGAATCATGACCACCCAAAAATGACATTTCATTCACTTTATATGAAAACTTTAGATGAAAAATGAATTTATAGATAAATAAGTTGATAAAAAAGTAGATTATTTTTATATATAATCATTATAAAAAACATTCATGACAAATTTATTTTTATAAATTTTAAAAAACATCATCCTCTATTCATCAATATTTTTTAATAAAAAAAATATATGAATCCATTTTTTTTTAAATAGAATAAACATAATTAGTTTGTAATTAATTTTATTTTATTTCAATAATATTTATCAAATAATAATTATTTTGAAAAAATGTTAAACCATTTCAGTACGAGAATAATAAATTATTTAAAAAAAATATAATCCTAAATTTTGAATTTATTATTTTCATTTATGAATAATAATTAAATTTGTAACACCCCAAGATTCCACAGTACATTTCCTTTTGAATAATGCAATGGCATGCATTGTACGCAACTTTGAGATTCTAACACACCACAACCAATCAAACTAGCCGTTATGAATAGTAATACCTACTTTTTGAAATTTTATAAATTCTATCTCTAAAAATGGATTTCATTTTTGGATTCGGAATATCGAAATTATACTAGGGTGAAATTTTGGTACTTTTCGGATACCTTTCATATTTTGATGAATAGTGAAAATTACTAAATTTTAATTAAAAACAACTTTTTTAATCAAAATAATTAATATTGATAAATTATGAATTTTAGAGGTTTTAAATTATATTTAGAATATATTTTTACCATTTAATTCAATTTTTTTCATTGGAAATAATTTCACAATTAAACCAGACATAAACAGGTGTCAATCTTTTGATAGTTATTATCTCTTAAAAACACGCTTTTTGTTTTGACTGCGGGAATTAATATTAAATTAATTTATGCCACTTCTTTGTTTGGAATTTTGAAAAATGGATTCCATATTTGGAATCTGGATGTTAAAATTGTGTAAATAGGTAACTTTTATTTTTAGACATTTTGAATAATTACTTCGGTAAATATTTTATTTAGCATGGTTAAAGGGTAAATCCGATGAATAAGGGTTAAAAATAATATTATAATAATAAACAATTACCATAAAACGTCTTCTAACCTTATGTTGTGATACATGTCCGACCATGGGCATCTTTGGGTCGATTTTGGGACCCCATGGTGCCACTTGTAAGTGATAGGGACACTTTATTTTAATTAAGTTAAAATGAATAAAAAAATGACACAAGCATATATCATTTAGACAAAAAAATTAAATAGGGTTATATATGTTGTATTTTTTACTATAAAAATTTATTTGAAAGATAAAAATATTTCCTACATAATGGTATTTTATTTATAATATTTAGACATTAAATAAATTAATTTATTTATGACACAATGGTGATTTAGTAATTACTATAATAGTGAAAAATTAAAATGATTGATATTGTAGATATCGAAATAAATATAATTAGAGACTTTTTATGAATTAAAATTATTTTATAGGTTAATATAAGATGTTAGGAATGATATACATAACTTTTTCCGAAGTAATCATTCTGTTATGATATTTACTAAAATCAATTATTGAATAGTGTCAAAATTGACATAAAAGTGTTTTTAAAACAAATATTATATTATTAATTGATATTAAATTCCTAAAAATATGAGGTTCGGCCAAGAGACTTTTATCATGATAGTTGTATCATTAATGGACAAATTTGGGGTCTCTTGGATGTATATAGTACGTTTATTAACCATATAATATAAAAATACAATGAGACATTGTAAAAGTAAAACTAATTAACTAAGAGTTAATACTTAATGATAAGGTTAATATAATAACCCAAACCTATCTATATTATATTGGTTGAGTGGTATGCGACCCATACCCACCTTAACTTTTAAATAATCCACTTTGGAGCCATTACAAACCGAATATGGATTTATTATAAAAATATTTCTAGCTTTTACAAAGGTGCCCTTCACCCCTCTTATAAAAGGGCACTCCCCCTTATCATTAATTCACACCATCAATGCCTTTTGTTTCGGCCAACCCCTGCCCAAATACTCTCTCAAATTCCCTCACTTCATCCTAGAGGCCATCATTTAGTCATAAAACCATCCTATGGATCCCTTCTGATCAAATCAAAAGGAAGAACCCGAAGAAGAGGTAATGTTTTCACCACCCTTTTTCAAGTTCCTTTCTTCTTCCACTTCTTCCTTATTTGTTATTACCATTATAAAATAATAATTCCAGTATCTTATATATACTGTGCTGTTATTCTAAATATGGTACAACCATAATCAGTATTCTATCCATCACTTGAATAACATGTCACCATACGTGCGTACGTACGGCTTACCGTCTCCACGTCGTGGTGTAATTGTCATTCAATAAATTATTATTTGGATGGGTATAATAATGATGTGTAATTAATGTAAATAATAAATATAACATGATACTTATTATTTCTATATGGGATACCATCAAATTATATATTATTTTAACATCAAAAGAATGATATTGTCGCTCGTGCGTACGTACAGACTACCGTCTCCACGAACGTGATGAGATTCATTCTCCATCATATCCATTCAAGTATAATTATCATTTTATTATTTAAAAATAATGTTTAAGGACTTGATATCATTCTGTATATGAATAATATACAACCTATCCATGAAAAACATGGCTTACGTAACAAAACATATAAAATAAAACGAGTAAGTTAACACCCAAAACAACGATAATACTAAGATATTATTAAGAAATCAATGTAAAAAAGATCATATATGATATAATATTAATATAAATGATTCTTTTATAATTAGATAACAATTATTTAACCATTATACAAGATTATAACCTACCATCGACCAAGGTAAAAGTACAAAGTAAGGGGTTTCTTATCTCACTTTTAATTCCGTGAGAATTCCATTGTTCACCACTAATTTATTGCTTGTGGTGTGTGTACAGCCCATGATTGTATTCATTGTGTAATATACATTAATTTATGGGTATTTACATCATAATTGTATGATCCTTCTTTTGTGGGTGCATGTTTCATAAGTTACCAAATGAAAAGGGAATTTGAAATTTCAATTTCCACTCATTCGACATTACGTATACTTCATTGATTATTTTATTCCAAGATTATGTGTGGAATCACTATTCATTTGATTATGTCATAATTTCCACTCCCCTTTCTGTTGATATAATTTTGATACACATAATAACTCCATTTATAATTTCTCAAGTCATCGATATGAATTTTATAAGAGTAATTTTAACACATTATCCATTTGTTGAGTTAAACATCCAATTCATTGGTGTTGTTTTTACAAGATTATGTGAGAATGTCCTTTTGTTGTTTTACACTGAATATCCAATAATATTTAGTTTATTTATATTTTTCACACATAACTATGTCTTTGATTTGTCCTTAACCTAAGGATACAGCCTTTATGAGAGAATTCATCTCAATTTACATTCCATTGAGACGTCCTTGTTGTTATACACCAAATCAATTTTATGTGGTGTATATAATGTACTTTTACATAGTATATCATGAATCCCTTTATTCCCATGATATTACAACGTTTTTTTACCTCAATTATTTGTATTCAAGTGTCTCTCTTTTGGTTAGAAAATCTAACTAAAATACCATTTTTAAATGTTTTAAATACTTATTTATCTAAATCTTGCTCATTAATGTCCATGTTTTTAAAAATGGTTTTAAGGATTTATTTATATGGACATTACAGTTTTCAAATTAAAACACCTTTTAAAAGTTTCAAATTGGTATGGGACACTTTGATTCTAAAATCTATTTTAAATGGATTCTTGAAAAATAGTGTGACTTTTAAATGATTTCAAGAAAAAGGAGGATATTTCACTCTAATTGTTTTGATTATTATTTTCATCTATGTAAATATCCTTCATCATTCTCGATTTAGGTTATTATGATACAATACAATCTTCCATATTGTATCGAATGAGTTATGTTTGACTGTGGATGTGCTATTTTAATACCCTTAATGGTTTGTAGATAATGTATTGACATTTCGTATGCTAGTTTTAATATGAATGTTTATGTTATGTTTAAACCTTTTCATATGGGAATGCATTGGACTTAATATGTGATGGGTGGAGCCCTCTATAGCTCCTCGATGTATCGGTAGGTCTCATGAGACAAACTATTGTTTTGGAACAATGCCTTGGAAAAATCATATTTGTAGTCTTGGCACGAGGCCTTGACTATGTGGTTACGATAGTATGGCATTATGCATTCCATCATTATGAAAGTGGTTATTGATATTTCATGTGATTATTAGATTAGTATAATACCCATGTGAATAAGTAAATGGAATTATTTCATTTTGTTTTTGCCATACTATGTTCAAGTTCAAGTTTAAAATTCTTTTGTTTTTGTTATACATGGCCTTGAATGCTTATTCTTATTTATGAAAGTTTCTGCTATATTGTTATCCTTACTGGGCATTTGAGCTCAACCCTTTTCTATGTTTTATTTTTTCCAGGATATAAAGAAGTAATTTATGAATGACCTGCAGGGATTGTATGAGGGGATAAGAGTGTGGACTATGGACACTATATTGTTGTCGTTTTCATTTTATGATGTATTGTAAAACATTATGAATATATCTAGCATTTCTAAGGCTACTAAACTAATCGGTCTTTCGAGATTTGATCTTTCTTGTGATCATGCCAATGTTATGTAATAATGCACCGACTCTGTGTAACTGGGGTCGGGGCGTTATAGTTGGTATCAGAGGAGGTTTAATACAAACCTTGGAAGCTAGATTTATATAAACTCTGATTAGGGCACGTAGACCTAAGATGTACTTTCAGGATTAATATAGAAGAACTTCATAAAATTTTGGTATTGTAGAGATTTTGTGAGTTTTTCGAGCAATACATCCCTGTCTGGATATGAGCAGGTAGAGGCGTCTCTGGCACAGATGTACCTAGGGGTAAAACCAGAAAACACAGCTTTGAGCTAGACTCGAATGGGAACCAGTGAAGGAAAATGGGCCTTGCTACACTCTTGGTTACGACACTCTCGGGAGATATGCATAGGACAACTTACATTTTCATTACAACCCAATTTGAAGTATTATATATAAAATGAGAGTAAATAACCTTGGTTAATCCTAATGTGTTTCAAATTGAGAATATGGTGACATGTTAATCTCTAGATGATTTTATGACTACTGTTACTCACACAATGATTTCTGGTTTTAGTCAATGGCTGGATTCCAAGGAAGTCATAGTGACTTTGAGAATGATGTACAAGGTGGGAACGGTGGTGGCAATGAGCAAAAAAATGGAATTTTGATAGGCCTAAAATATATCATTTTTATACCAAATCAATATTCCAAAAATTTGATCAACAATATATATATTAACCAATTCCCGGAATCAACAATGAAGAGAAAAGTGATGAATGATAAGAGCTCCAGTAGTAGAGACCATGGAGAATGAAATCCTCAATTTCCATCACGTAGGAAATGTGGAAGGAGACACCCAAGAAAGTGTCTCAATGGGACAAAGAAATGCTTTACGTGCGGGAAAGAAGGAATAATGTGATGAATTTTTGAAGAAAAATGAAGAGTACAATGGAAGAAGATAAAAATGGTCCCATGAATCGATTTACAGTCATTTTCCGTAAATGTAGGGGACCTGGCCATTACCTGAGTGAATGCCATATTCTATAGGATATTTTCTTTGTCAAAGAAGAAGGTATGTGGAAATAAATGGTTGGATAAATCTTTAAAAAGTATTAGTGATCCTTGTTCATGGTTTTACTTTGGAATAATTTTCTCTTGAATTTTTAACCCTGTATTTTTTCATGTGAGAATGATATTTGAGTAAGAAATATCTTTTATCTTGTGGATATAGTTATAAATAACCATTTGGTTTTATATGATCGTTGGGTTTGACGAAATTATAAGTTATTATAATTTGGGATGAAAATAAAAGGTATGAGATAAGATTAGTCGTTAAATTATGTTATGGTTATTTTGAGAAATTCATCTCATTTTGGTAATGTTATAAAATATAGTTTTTGAAAAAGGACAACACGCAGACCGTGTGACAAACCGTCGCGTCGGACAAAGATGTGGGAATCGAACCCACAACCAATGTGTGATTGGGATTTATCCCCCACCACTGGACTACGTGATGTCACTGGTTAGTGTGACTATTATTTTTAGTTAAATGATTTTATTGATCAATAATAATTTGATTTGGGATCTTGTGACTTATCAAATTAATACCCTTAGTATAGGAAAATGATTCGGTGATTAAGTGATAAATTTTATTTTGGAAGTTGTTCGATTTGTTGTGAACACTATATGACCAAGGAAAATATAATATTATGGGATTTCATTTGAGGTGTAATGGTGTATTTTTATCTATGTTTTTATTGTCGATTTATATTGATTTGGGTTATTTATGGAAATGATTAGGTTAATTACTATTAAGTAAGTGACTTTGAGAGTAATTAATGTCATTTGGAGATACAATTTAACGTGGAAGACTACATTCTTATATGTTTTGGGTTTCAATATTAGATTGGATTATATTGAATTATTTTAAGGACAATTTATTATTGAATGGTATTTATTTAACTTTGGGGTATTGATGGTTTTATTTGAGAAATTAAGATTAGTTTTTTTCCCTAATAGAATATCCATTTGGGGGATCATCGGATATTATACTAACCATATTGGTTTTGATTAATCTCTAAAGACATGGTAAATATATGGTTTATCCTACGTGGATCATGTATTTCTCTAGATGTTTATTCTAGCTCTTCCATTGTGACCAAGTCTTATTGAATACTCATTTTTCAAAAAAAATGAGTTAGTGGTAAAAAGTTATTAAAGAATGAAACTCTACTTAAAAAGTAAGTATATCTCTTTATTTTCTTAGTCAATATCATAAATTAATTCCTTGACCTTATGTAATGTAACTTAAAACAAAAAAATGTTGTCTGTTTACTTTTCCTACTGGGAGACTAAGGACCGTTTGTCCCAACAGAAGCTTGTGATTTTATTATTGTTAACTTCTCCTGATCATGTTTTCTATCCCTCTCCATCAGAACTGAACACTTTGTTTATCATCCATATCCATGTTTTCCTACATGGATTCCTAGTATAGGTTATCTTGGGTGACCTTTATACCTCTATTCCTTTATTTTAAAGTGATAGTTTTATTAACACTTTTTCTGATGTGGGAAGTTCCATTATATTATCATGCACAATTTTAATAAAATTGTTAAGATGAAATTTATTGAAGGAGGGGAGAATTTAACACCCCAATATTCCATGGTACGTTTTCCTTTGAATAAAGCAATGGCGTGCATTGTACGCAACTTTGAGATTCTAACACACCACAACCAATCAAACTAGCCGTTATGAATAGTAATACCTACTTTTTGAAATTTTATAAATTATATCTCTCAAAATGGACTTCATTTTGGGATTTGGAATATCAAAATTATCCTAGCGTGATATTTTGGTACTTTTTAGATAACTTTCATATTTTTATGAATAGTGAAAATTAATAATTTTAATTAAAAACAACTTTTTTTAATCAAAATAATTAATATTAATAAATTATGAATTTGAGTGGTTTTAAAGTATATTTAGAATATATTTTTACCATTTGATTCAATTTTTTTCATTGGACATAATTTCACAATTAAACCATACATAAACAAGTGCCAATCTTTTGATAGTTATTATCTCTTAAAAACACGGTTTTTGTTTTGACAGCGGGAATTAAGTTTAAATTAATTTCTGCCACTTCTGTGTTAGGAATTTGGAAAAATGGATTCCATATTTGGAATCAGGATGTTCAAATTGTGTAAATAGGTAACTTTTATTTATATACATTTTGAATAATTATTTCGGTAAATATTTTATTTACCAGGGTTAAAAGGTAAATCCGGTAAATAAGGGTTAAAAAATATTATAATAATAAAACAATTACTCTAAAACGTGTCCTAACCTTATTGGTTAATACATTTCCTACCATGGCCATCTTTGGGTCGATTTTTGGACCCCATGGTGCCACTTGTAAGTGATAGGGACACTTTATTTTAATTAAGTTAAACTGAATAAAAAAATGACACAAGCATATAGCATTTAGACAAAAAAAAATAAATAGGGTTATATATGTTTAATTTTTGACTATAAAAATTTATTAGAAAGATAAAAATATTTCCTACATAATGGTATTTTATTTATATTATTTAGACATTAAATAAATTATTTTATTTATGACACAACAGTGATTTAGTAATTACTATAATAGTGAAAAATTAAAATGATTGATATTGTAGATATCGAAATAAATATAATTTGAGACTTTTTATGAATTAAAATTATTTTCTAGGTTAATATATGATGTTAGGAATGATATAATTAACTTTTTCCGAAGTAATCATTCTGTTATAATATTTACAAAAATCAATTATTGAATAGTGTCAAAATTGACATAAAAGTGTATTTAAAACAAATATTATATTATTAATTGATATTAAATTCCTAAAAATATGAGGTTTGTCCAAGAGACTTTTATCATGATAGGTGTATCATTAATGGACAACTTTGGTGTCTCTTGGATGTATATAGTATGTTTATTAACCATATAATATAAAAATACAATGAGACATTGTAAAAGTAAAACTAATTAACTAAGAGTTAATACTTAATGATAAGGTTAATATAGTAACTCAAACCTATCTATATTATAATGGTTGAGTGGTATGCGACCCATACCCAACTTAACCTTTAAATAATCCACTTTGGAGCCAATAAAAACGGAATATGGATTTATTATAAAAATATTTCTAGCTTTTACAAAGGTGCCCTTCACCCCTCTTATAAACGGGCACTCCCCCTTATCATTAATTCACACCATCAAAGCCTTTTGTTTCGTCCAACCCCTGCCCAAATACTCTCTAAAATTCCCTCACTTCATCCTAGAAGCCTTCATTTAGTCATAAAGCCATCCTAAGGATCCCTTCTGATCAAATCAAAAGGAAGAACCCGAAGAAGAGGTAATGTTTTCACCACCCTTTTTCATGTTTCATTCTTCTTCCGCTTCTTCTTAATTTGTTTTTACCATTATAAAATAATAATTCCAGTATATTATATACACTTTGATTTTATTCTAAATATGGTACAACCATAATCAGTATTCTATCCATCCCTTGAATAACATGTCACCATACATGCGTACGTACGGCTTACCGTCTCCATGTCGTGGTGTAATTGTCATTCAATAAATTATTATTTGGATGGGTATAATAATGATGTGTAATTAATGTAAATAATAAATATAACATGATAATTAATATTTCTATATGGGATACCATCCAATTATATATTATTTTAACATCAAAAGAATGATATTGTCGCTCGTGCGTACGTACAGACTACCGTCTCCACGAACGTGATGAGATTCATTCTCCATCGTATCCATTCAAGTATAATTATCATTTTATTATTTAAAAATAATGTTTAAGGACATGATATCATTCTGTATATGAATAATATACAACCTATCCATGAAAAACATGGCTTACGTAACAAAACATATAAAATAAAACGAGTAAGTTAACACCCGAAACAACGATAATACTAAAGTATTATTAAGAAATAAATGTTAAAAGATCATATATGATATAATATTAATGTAAATGATTCTTTTATAATTCAATAACAATTATTTAACCATTATACAGGAGATTAACCTACCATCGACCAAGGGAAAAGTACAAAGTAAGGGGTTTCTTATCTCACTTTTAATTCCGTGAGAATTCCATTGTTCACCACTAATTTATTGCTTGTGGTGTGTGTACTACCCATGATTGTATTCATTGTGTAATATACATTAATTTATGGGTATTTACATCATCATTGTATGATTCTTCTTTCATGGGTGCATGTTTCATAAGTTACCAAATAAAAAGGAAATTTGAAATTTAAATTTCCACTCATTCGGCTTTACGTATACTTCATTGATTATTTTACTCCAAGATTATGTGTGGAATCACTATTCATTTGATTATGTCATAATTTCCACTCCCCTTTCTGTTGATATAATTTTGATACACATAATAACTCCATTTATAATTTCTCAAGTCATCGATATGAATTTTATAAGAGTAATTTTAACTCATTATCCATTTGTTGAGTTAAAAATCCAATTCATTGGTGTTGTTTTTACAAGATTATGTGTGAATGTCCTTTTGTTGTTTTACAATGAATATCCAATAATATTTAGTGTATTTATATTTTTCACACATAACTATGTCTGTGATTTGTCCTTAACCTAAGGATACATCCTTTATGAGAGAATTCGTCTCAATTTACATTCCATTGAGACTTCCTTGTTGTTATACACCAAATCATATTTATGTGGTGTATATAATGTACTTTTACATAGTATATCATGAATCCCTTTATTCCCATGATATTACAACGTTTTTTTACCTCAATTATTTGTATTCAAGTGTCTCTCTTTTGGTTAGAAACTCTAACTAAAATACCATTTTTAAATGTTTTAAAGACTTATTTATCTAAATCTTGCTCATTAATGTCCATGTTTTTAAAAATGGTTTTAAGGATTTATTTATATGGACATTACAGTTTTAAAATTAAAACGCCTTTTAAAAGTTTCAAAGTGGTATGGAACACTTTGATTCTAAAATCTATTTTAAATGGATTCTTGAAAAATAGTGTGAATTTTGAATGATTTCAAGAAAAAGGAGGATATTTCACTCTAATTGTTTTGATGATTATTTTCATCTATGTAAATATCCTTCATCATTCTCGATTGAGGTTATTATGATACAATACAATCTTCCATATTGTATCGAATGAGTTATGTTTGACTGTGGATGTGCTATTTTAATACCCTTCATGGTTTGTGGATAATGTATTGACATTTCGTATGCTAGTTTTAATACAAATGTTTATGTTATGTTTAAACCTTTTCATATGGGAATGCATTGGACTTAATATGTGATGGGTGGAGCCCGCTATAGCTCCTCGATGTATCGGTAGGTCTCATGAGACAAACTATTGTCTTGGAACAATGCCTTGGAAAAATCATATTTGTAGTCTTGTCACGAGGCCTTGACTATGTGGTTATGATTGCCTGGAATTATGCATTTCATCATTATGAAAGTGGTTATTGATATTGCATGTGATTATTAGATTAGTAGAATATCCATGTGAATAAGTAAATGGATTATTTCATTTTATTTTTTCCATACTATGTTCAAGTTCATGTTTAAAATTCTTTTGTTTTTGTTATACATGGCCTTGAATGTTTATTCTTATTTATGAAAGTTTCTTCTATATTGTTATCCTTACTGGGCATTTGAGCTCAACCCTTTTCTATGTTTTATTTTTTCCAGGATATAAAGAAGTAATTTATGAATGACCTGCAGGGATAGTATAAGGGGATAAGAGTGTGGACTATGGACACTATATTGTTGTCGATTTCATTTTATGATTTATTGTAAAACATTATGAATATATCTAGTGTTTCTAAGGCTACTAAACTAATCGGTCATAAGAGATTTGATCTTTCTTGTGATCATGCCAATGTTATGTAATAATGCACCGACTCTGGGTAACTGGGGTCGGGGCGCTATAGTTGGTATCAGAGGAGGTTTAATACAAACCTTGGAAGCAAGATTTAGATAAACTCAGATTAGGGCACGTAGACCTAAGATGTACTTTGAGGATTAATATAGAAGAACTTCCTAAAATTTTGGTATTGTAGAGATTTTGTGAGTTTTTCGAGCAATACATCCATGTCTGGATACGAGCAGGTAGAGGCGGCTCTGGCACAGATGTACCTAGGGGTAAAACCCGAAAACACATCTTTGAGCTAGGCTCGAACGGGAACCGGTGAACGAAAATGGGCCTTGCTGCACTCTTCGTTACGACACTCCCGGGAGATATGCATAGGATAATTTACATTTTCATTACAAACCAGTTTGAATTATTATATATAAAATGAGAGTAAATATCCTTGGTTAATCCTAATGTGTTTCAAATTGAGAATATGGTGACATGTTAATCTCTACATGATTTTATGACTACTGTTACTCACACAATGATTTCTGGTTTTAGTCAATGGCTGGATTCTAAGGAAGTCATAGTGACTTTGAGAATTATGTACAAGGTGGGAACGGTGGTGGAAATGAGCAACAAAATGGAATGTTGATAGGCCTAAAATATATCATTTTTATACCAAATCAATTTTCCAAAAATTTTATCAACAATATATATATTAACCAATTCCCGGAATCAACAATGAAGAGAAAGGTGATGAATGATAAGAGCTCCAGTAGTGGAGACCATGGAGAAAGAAATCCACAATTTCCATCATGTAGGAAATGTGGAAGGAGACACCCAAGAAAGTGTCTCAATGGGAAAAATAAATGCTTTACGTGCGGGAAGGAAGGAATAATGTGATGAATTTTCGAAGAAAAATGAAGAGTACAATGGAAGAAGATAAAAATGGTCCCATGAATCCATTTACAGTCATTTTTCGTAAATGTAGGGGACCTGGCCATTACCTGAGTGAATGCCCTATTCTATAGGATATTTTCTTGGTCAAAGAAGAAGGTATGTGGAAATAAATGGTTGGAGAAATAATTAAAAAGTATTACTGATCCTTGTTGATGGGTTTACTTTGGAATAATTTTCTCTTGAATTTTTAACCCTGTAGTTTTCCATGTGAGAATGATATTTGAGTAAGAAATATCTTTTCTCTTGTGGATATAGTTATAAATAACCATTTGGTTTTATATAATCATTGGGTTTGAGGGAATTATAAGTTATTATAATTTGGGATGAAAATGCAAAGTATGAGATAAGATTAGTCGTTAAATTATGTTATGGTTATTTTGAGAAATTCATCTCATTTTGGTAATGTTATAAAATATAGTTTTTGAAAAAGGACAACACGCAGACCGTGTGACAAACCGTCGCGTCGGACAGAGCTGTGGGAATCGAACCCACAACCAATGTGCGATTGGGATTTATCCCCCACCACTGGACTACGTGATGTCACTGGTTAGTGTGACTATTATTTTTAGTTAAATGATTTTATTGATCAATAATAATTTGATTTGGGATCTTGTGTCTTATCAAATGAATACCCTTAGTATAGGAAAAATTTTTGGTGATTAAGTGATAAATTTTATTTTGGAAGTTTTTCGCTTTGTTGTGAACACTATATGCCCAAGGAAAGTAGAATATTATGGGATTTCATTTGAGGAGTAATGGTTTATTTTTATCTATGTTTTTATTATCGATTTATAGTGATTTGGGTTATTTATGGAAATGATTAGGTTAATTACTTTTAAGTAAGTGACTTTGAGAGTAATTAATGTCATTTAAAGATACAATTTAACGTGGAAGACTATATTATTATATGTTTTGGGATTCAATATTAGATTGGATTATATTGAATTATTTGAAGGACAATTTATTATTGAATGGTATTTATATAACTTTGGGGTATTGATGGTTTAATTTTAGAATTTAAGATTAGTTTTTTTCCCAAATATAATATCCTTTTGGGGGATCATCGGATATTATACTAACCATATTGGTTTTGATTAATATCTAAAGACATGGTAAATATATGGTTTATCCTACGTGGATTATGTATTTCTATAGATGTTTATTCTAGCTCTTCCATTGTGACCAAGTCTTATTGAATACTCATTTTTCAAAAAAAATGAGTTAGTGGTAAAAAGTTATTAAATAATGAAACTCTACTTAAAAAGTAAGTATATCTCTTTATTTTCTTAGTCAATATCATAAATTAATTCCTTTACCTTATGTAATGTAACTTAAAACAAAAAAAATGTTGTCTGTTTACTTTTTCTATTGGGAGACTAAGGACCGTTTCTCCCAACAGAAGCTTGTGATTTTATTATTGTTAACTTTCTCCTGATCATGTTTTCTATCGCTCTCCATCAGAACTGAACACTTTTTTTATCATCCATATCCATGTTTTCCTACATGGATTCCTAGTATAGGTTATCTTGGGTGACCTTTATACCTCTATTCCTTTCTTTTAAAGTGATAGTTTTATTAACACTTTTTCCGATGTGGGAAATTCCATTATATTATCATTCCCAATTTTAAAAAATTGTTAGGATTCAATTTATTGAAGGAGTGGAGAATTTAACACCCCAATATTCCATGGTATGTTTCCATTTGAATAATGCAATGGCGTGCATTGTACGCAACTTTGAGATTCTAACACACCACAACCAATCAAACTAGCCGTTATGAATAGTAATACCTACTTTTTGAAATTTTATAAATTAAATCTCTCAAAATGGACTTCATTTTTTGATTTGGAATATCGAAATTATCCTAGGGTGATATTTTGGTACTTTTCAGATAACTTTCATATTTTGATGAATAGTGAAAATTAATAATTTTAATTAAAAACAACTTTTTTAATCAAAATAATTAATATTGATAAATTATGAATTTGAGTAGTTTTAAAGTATATTTAGAATATATTTTTACCATTTAATTCAATTTTTTTCATTGGACATAATTTCACAATTAAACCTGACATAAACAAGTGCCAATCTTTTGATAGTTATTATCTCTTAAAAACACGGTTTTTGTTTTGACAGCGGGAATTAAGTTTAAATTAATTTCTTCCACTTCTGTGTTTGAAATTTGGAAAAATGGATTCCATATTTGGAATCAGGATGTTCAAATTGTGTAAATAGGTAACTTTTATTTTTAGACATTTTGAATAATTACTTCGGTAAATATTTTATTTACCAGGGTTAAAAGGTAAATCCGGTAAATAAGGGTTAAACAAATATTATAATAATATAAAAATTACCCTAAAACGTGTCCTAACCTTATTGGTTGAAACATTTCCGACCATGGGCATCTTTGGGTCGATTTTGGGACCCCATGGTGCCACTTGTAAGTGATAGGGACACTTTATTTTAATTAAGTTAAAATGAATACAAAAATGACACAAGCATACATATTTTATAAAAAAAATTAAATAGGATTATATATGTTGGATTTTTGACTATAAATATTCATTATAAAGATAAAAAAATTTCCTACATGATGGTATTTTATTTATAATTTTTAGACATCAAATAAATTAATTTATATATGACACAATGGTGATGCAGTAATTTCCATAATAGTGAAAAATTAAAATGATTGATATTGTAGATACCCAAATAAATTTAATATGAGACTTTTTATTAATTAAACTAATTTTATAGGTTACTATGACATGTTAGGAATTATTTAATTAACGTTTTTTGAAGTAATCATTCTGTTATAATTTCTAAAAAAATCAATTATTCAATAGTGTCAAAATTGACATAAAAGAGTTTTAAAAACAAATATTATATTATTAATTGATATTAAATTCCTAAAAATATAAGGGTCGGAAAAGAGACTAATATCATGATATGTGTATCATTTATGCACCACATGGGGGTCTCTTGGATGTATATAGTAAGTTTATTAACCATATAATATAAAAATACAAAGAGACATTGTAAAAGTAAAACTAATTAACTAAGAGTTAATACTTAATTATAAGGTTAATATAGTAACCTAAACCTGTCTAAATTCTATTGGTTGAGTGGTTTTAGACCCATCCCCACCTTAACCTTTAAATAATCCAGTTTGGAGCCATTATAAACCAAATATGAATTTATTATAAAGTAATATTTCTAGCTTTTCCAAAGGTGCCCCTCACCCCTCTTATAAAAGGGCACTCCCCCTTATCATTAATTCACACCTTAAAATCCTTTTTGTTCGAAAAAACCCTGCCCAAATACTCTCTAAACTACCCTCAATTCATCCTAGAGGCCTTAATTTAGTCATAAAGCTAACCTAAGGATCCTTTTTTATCAAATCAAAAATAAGAACCCGAAGAAGAGATAATGTTTTCACCACCCTTTTTCATGTTCCTTTCTTCTTCCACTTCTTCCATCTTTATTATTACCATTCTAAAATAATAATTCCAGTATCTTATATATACTGTGATGTTATTATAAATATGTTATAACCATAATCAGTATTATATTCATCCTTTGAATAACATGTCACCATACCTGCATACGTACGGCTTACCGTCTCTACGTCGTGGTGTAATTGTCATTCAATAAATTATTATTTGGGTGGGTATAATAATGATTTGTAATTAATGTAAATAATAAATATAAAATTATAATGATTATTTATATATGGTATACCATCCAATTATATATTATTTTAACATCAAAAGAATGATATTGTCGCTCGTGCGTACGTACGGATTACCGTCTCCACGAACGCGATGAGATACATTCTCCATCGTATCCGTTCAAGTATAACTATCATTTTATTATTTAAAAATAATTTTTATGGACTTGATATCATTCTGTATATGAATAATATACAACCTATCCATGAAAAACATGTCTTACATAACAAAACATATAAAATAAAACGAGTAAATTAACACCCGAAACAACGATAATACTAAGATATTATTAACAAATCAATGTTAAAAGATCATATATGATATCATATTAATGTAAATTATTCGTTTGTAATTAAATATAAATTTATTCACCATTATAATGGAGGTTAACCTACCATTGACCAAGGAAAAAGTACAACGTAAGGGGTTTCTTATCTTACTTTTAATTCCGTGAGAATTCCATTGTTCACCACTTATTTATTTAATGTGGTGTGTGTTGTTCCCATGATTGTATTCATTGTGTAATATGCTTTAATTTATGGGTATTTACATCATAATTGTATGATCCTTCTTTCATGGGTGAATTTTTCATTAGTTACCAAATGAATAAGGTAATTTGAAATTTCAATTTCTACTTATTCGGCTTTACGCATACTTCATTGATTTTTTTCTCCAAGATTATGTGTGGAATCACTATTCATTTGATTATGTCATAATTATCACTCCCCTTCTTGTGGATATAATTTTGATACACATAATCACTCCATTGATAATTTCTCAAGTCATCGATGTGAATTTTATAAGAGTAATTTTAACTCATTCTCCATTTGTTGAGTTAATCATCCAATTCATTGGTGTTGTTTTTACAAGATTATGTGTGAATGTCCTTTGATTGTTTTACACTGAATATCCAATCATATTTAGTGTATTTATATTTGTCACACATAACTATGTCTTTGATTTATCCTTAACCTAAGGATACAACCTTTATGAGATATTTCATCTCAATTTACATTCCATTTAGACTTCTTTGTTGTTATACACGAAATCACTTTTATGTGGTGTATATAATTTACTTTGACATAGTATATCATGAATCAATTTATTCTCATGATATTAAAAGGTTGTGATTACCTCAATTATTTCTATTCAAGTTTATCTCTTTTGGTTAAAAACTCTCACTAAAATACCATTTTTAAATCTTTTAAAGACTTATTCTTCTACATATTTCTCATTAATGTCCATGTTTTTAAAAATGGTTTTAAGGATTTATTTATATGGACATTAAAGTTTTAAAATTAAAAATCCTTTTAAAAGTTTCAAAGTGGTATGAGATACATTGATTCTAAAATCTATTTTAAATGGATCCTTGACCAATAGTGTGACTTTAAATTGATTTCAAGAAAAAGGAGGATATTTCACTCTAAATGTTTTGATGATTATTTTCATCTATGTCAATATCATTAATCATTCTCGATTAAGGTTATCATGATACAATACAATCTTCCATATTGTATCGAATGAGTTATGTTTGACTGTGTATGTGATATTTTAATACTATTCATGTTTTGTGGATAAAGTATTGACATTTCCTATGCTAGTTTTAATACGAATGTTTATGTTATGTATAATCCTTTTTATATGGGAATGAATTGGACTTAATATGTGAAGGGTGGAGACTGCTATAGCTCCTCGATGCATCGGTAGGTCTCATGAGACAAACTAGTGTCTTGGCACAAGTCCTTGGAAAAATATTATTTGTAGTCTTGGCACGAGGCCTTGACTATGTGGTTAGGATAGTCTGGTATTATGCATTCCACCATTATGAAGGTGGTTATTGATATTTCATGTGATTATTAGATTAGTAGAATATCCCGGTGAATAATTAAATGGAATTATTTCATTTTATTTTTGGCATACTATGTTGAAGTTAAAGTTTAAAATGCGTTTGTTTTAGTTATACATTGCCTTGAATGTTTATTCTTATTTATTAAAGTTTCCGCTCTATTTTTATCCTTACTGGGCATTTGAGCTCACCCCTTTTCAATGTTTTATTTTTCCCAGTATATAAAGAAGTAATTTATGAATGACCTACAGGGATAGTATGAGGGGATAAGAGTGTGGACTATGGAGACTATATTGTTTTATTTTTCATTTTATGATGTAATGTAAAACTTTATGAATATATCTAGTGTTTCCAAGGCTACTAAACTAATCGGTCTTTCGAGATTTGATCTTTCTTGTGATCATGCCAATGTTATGTAATAATGCACTGACTCTGGGTAACTGGGGTCGAGGCGTTACAAAATTCAACATTATATAATCGAATAAAATAATTCCAAACATGTAATGAATAAGATATGTGGGGAATGTGGGAAATTCAAATAATAAAATTTCATATCCAATGATAAAAAAATCTAAACGTCAATGATTTCATCCTAATAAAATATCACAATTGTCACCACAATGAAGAATGATAAAAACAAAGTGAATATGTTAAATCTTCTATAGGGATCATCCTTTGAAATTAATGTACAAGATAATTGAGAAATTCAAAACTATATATTTATATATATATTGACAATTATTATGTTAATTGAGTTAAAACATTTATCCAATTTAAAAATCAATAATTTTTTTCCTAGGAATCAATGATTATACAATAATATTATACCTATCAGAAAAAATAACATAGTTCTAGTCAAAAACAAGGTGTCAAAATTATAGACACATCCTTCATTATGGATTTACTAATTCATGTATGTGTGCGAAAAATATATTTCTAACAATCGTTAATTAAGTAACACATAAAAAATAACCATATAATTGTACTCAAATTCAGACCATGGGTAAAAAAAATTGTTTTATGACCAAATAAATGATAATAAATTCAATCAATGGTCGTTTACATGGTAAACATATTTGATTTTCAATTTTTAATGAAATAACCTATAAAATATTGAAAATAAATAAAATTCCATTTTTTAAAATTCGTGGTCATTACATAAAATATTTTTTGACAAATGTTTATCTTATACTAGATTTTGAAATGATGGTTTAAAATAATATTGGTTTATCAATTGTTTATAAAAAATTGATTTATCAATTTATTTATAATATCATTTATTGGTATTTGATCATTATTTTTTATGAATAAAATTTAATGGGGATGATGTACGAACTTCACACTCCCCCAATTCTTGTGAACCATGATATAAAAATTGTTATGACAGGTCTTGATATGTGGAATAGAATGGATTGAAAATTAATTAAGGGGGATTCATAGATTCATATAGAAGAAAATTATGGGAGGATTTATGGGATTCGAATTTAGTCATTTATCATTAGTAGTTTTTGTTTGGAAATCATTCTATTTTAAATTATTTAATTCCTAAAAAATTATTTATTTTCTAAATAGTAACTGAAATTGTTTCAAAAAAATAAATTCAATATATTTTTTATTCATTTAGTTGATATAATTTGAAGGAGACTAATTTAATTATTGAAAAATTTGTACGTCACCATTACTTTTCCGCATCATGAGACTAAGATGGAATTCTAGAAGCCACAATCCATTATAATTTATGTTTTAGGACTTCGGTCCATTAATTTATATATCACATAATATTATTAGTGAATAATTATTATTTTATGACATGGGATTTTGGGACACATGTGAAACAATTCTGGTAAAAATTTAAATGTAACTATAAAATGATAGATATATATATATATATTATGGTGGAACATTTATTAAGAATAATTATATGAAAATTAATGGATGATTTCATCCTTCAAGGTTGTAATAATTTAGCCCAATTTAGAAAAAAATTAATCATAATGATAAGGAATTTTGTAATCATGATAAACATGTTAAAAAATTGAATAAAATAATAATGATGTTTAATGAAAGGCTTTTGGTATATGAATTTTTTAACCTGTTATATTTTTTATATGTATTTCTTATAAATTTTTATGTAAACTAATTGAATTGTTATGATATTGTTATATAAAATGTGGTTACTCATGATAAAGTTATACTAATCCGCATGTAAATTATATAGAATATACATCTTATGACAATGGTTCATTTTTGACTTGATCACTCCTAATTTATAATTATCTATGATATATAAGTATATAACCTAAATGGAATACAAAAATATTCTACAAAATATTAATTGAGAATTATCATTTGGATACATAAACAATTATTTATATAGCGCAGGATATCCAATGACTTCTCAAGGATTTTAGATATTATTGTATTAAAGTGGGAGATTGAGTCTCAGGAAACCAAAACTACATCAGCAATGTATTCAATGGATTTCTGAGGATATAATATAATGTTGAGTGGTTATAATTTTCTAATAATTTCATTAAGTGATTACAAACATATGATACGTTAGAGGAATAGTATAAGAATAATTTTTTTGATTGACCAACTAAGAAGCATTAATATTAATCAAGAATGTAGAGAAAAATAATGATGTTTCATGGATATATTTATAGAAAATCATTAAGACAAATATTTACTATATTAGGTAAATATAGTCACACTTAATAGGTTCTTTTATTTTCTTTATTAAAAAAATATTTCTACTATAGAACACAAATAAAAATTTATATTATACCAATCATGTGATATATGATAATTTTGTTTCTTAGAGGTTCTATATATGGATAAAACAAATGACTCAATCAAGAATCATGATTTTATGATTAATCACTTATGTGGTGGTGAATTATATAAAAAATTAATTAAAGGTATAAATCACTAATAATAGTAAGGAGAGAATTTTTTATCCATATACAGGGGATTGAAGAAATTCCACTATGGGAAGAAAAGAAATAGAAAAATTAATTTAAAGAATCCAGTATAATGACCATATCAATTCTCTTAGGAGAGGTTTCAATTGTTTTTTTTATTTTTTATAATTTGATATTTTAAAATATAAATGTATATTCTCACATTTTCAATGTTTTTTATTTTCAATGGAGTTCCTTTTAAAAAAATTGGATGTCATTTTCATATGAAAATAGTGTTTCCTTATCAAACCATGTCAAGGGTTCAAGGATACATGTTGAGGGACTAATGAATACTTGATTAGGTACTGATTTTAGTCTTTGGAAATCTAGATGAAAGGAATATTATTTTCATATATGATTTAGGGATAATATATTTCATCTTACTAATCATTAAAGGAAGAAGTGACTAATACGTGATTTTCTATAGTGAAGTTATTCATTCTAGGTTATTCTATAATTATTTGATTAATGTATCATATTTTTGAATCTTACACAAATATCCCGATTTGTTTAACTAATAAATTGTGTTTTTAAGTTGTGTTAATTTTTTATTTTATAGGGATTTATAATTTATAATTTAAAAATTTTATGAAATAAATTACATTTACTTTATTTGCATCAAAAATATGAAATAAAAAAATATCAAGAGGCTATTTAATAATTTTGATAAAATAGTTCAACTGATTATTATATTGGATTAGGTTAGGGGAATTATGTTAGAAATCCACAGATACTATTTGATATTTATTTTTCTGGATCCATACTAGATTATCTACATGTTCATGGGTTAGTGGAATATTAATAGTACTTGGGATAGTATAGAGAAATGTGATTTATTATAGATATCATATAAATAAATGGTTTCAACACATGATAAAAATATGAAATTTAAAAAGAAAATATTTTAGTGTTAGTTAAGTATATATATATATTCTTAGTAAATAATTATAGATTACTAACATAAAGGTATATTTAATTTTCCATTAAACATGACCTTAGAACAAACTATATTTAATCCCCTACATATTATATAGAACATATTGAGTTAATTGATTTAAATTTGCAGTTAAATTGTCTTATAAAGAACAGATTCATTTTACCAACCATGTCAACTTGTGAAAAACTGGTTATATTTTCCATATAAACATTAAGATGATTACATTAATAAATTGAAAATCAAAATAAAAAAATAGTTATATTAAAAAATAATTATCAATCACCCAAAAATAAAAATATATTTTAGTAGTTAAGGGGGTCATTTATTTTCTATCACTCCCCATTATTATATCTAAAATCAGTTGTGGGAAACAAGAAAACTATACTATGGAAATTAAAATTTAAAATAAAATTATCCAATTTACTTTTATATATATTTAATTTGGAGTTTTCAATTCTCCTCTTGTTTCTATAGAATTCATGAAAAGGGTATTAGATAATTTTTCAGATAAATTTTCACATTAATTTTGTGGTTGATATCAAAATATAATATAGGAAGGAAAAAGAACATTGAAGTCACTTAGAGATAGTTTTTGAATATTTTTTTAGAATTATAATTTTTAAAAAATTTAAAATTTTTACAACATTATTTATGATGTAAGATTTTATAATAATATTTTTTAAAGTAGTTTTAATTTATCTAATAAATCATGATGTGATGATATCCTGAGGAAATACAAATAGTGTATTAGTGATATGATGTTTTATGGGTGTAAAAACTATTATTTTTACCTGTTGTCTATAATCATTTTAGGAATTGAAAAAGATATGTATATAAATTAAAGTTAAAATTACCTTTGAATTTGTAGAGACAAGTGAGGTGTATAAAAACCAATTTATTTTGGGGCTAGAATTTTTTCAAATATCATAGGGACACATCCTTGAAGTTTGGGTTTGGTAACCATGACACCATCAAATTAATTGTCTAACATATGTTTTTCAAATAATTATTGTTATTTATACATTATAAATTTTGTGTCAAATATTCTTATTGATATATTGATTGAGATTTGGACTATAAGAGTTTCCAATAAAATTTCTCACAACATGATACCAAATAATTTCTATACATACTGGTTGATTTTCATCATAACATTGATTTTTAGAATATATATACAAAATATAAGGAAATAATTTCATGTATTGAATGAGTGGGTTTGATCCTACCAAAAAATGATGGAATGTGGAGAAAAATTTTATTAATTTCAGTTTTAGTTGGATTTCAAATCAAAATAAATGAATACATTAATTTTTTAATCAAAAATAATATCAAAATGATTTATATTTAGATAAATGATGTAATATTAATTATTTTATCAAATATAAAATTTAATGGGAAAATTGTTTCTCTAGATGATTGGGTCATAGTTGATGAATGATTTGTTTCAATGAATTCAATGATTTATATTATTAAAAATATAGTGGTACTTGAATAATTATTGAATTGTTCCTTTTTAAAATCCCCATTTGAGTACTTTATTGCATATAAGAGCTTCTAAGATGTATTATGAAGTAAAAAAACACATATAATAGTTGTGGATGAAACTTATAATTGTAGAATTTCAATCTGGACGTTTTCTATAAAAATGGTCAAATTGTTATAGAAAATAGTTATCTTAGAATGTAAATTGGAAGAATATTCTATGTATATATGCGTGGGAAACCAAGATCAGTATACAAGAATGATGGTTTTTTTCAATATTGAATCAACTTATGACATCAATGTATTCCTCCCTTATTCAAGAAATAGTTTAATATAATGAAAATGTTATGAAATATGTTAATGAATATATTATATATCATTGAGTTATAAAGACAATTTTATTTTAGATGAATATGATGATTAAATATTGGTTTTAGAAGGTTCTCTAAAATTCAATAAGGGGACAATGGAGAATGTGTATTGATTTCCATCCAGTGAAAAATGAAAAAATAGAACAATTAATTTTGATTCAATAGAATATTCATTAGAAATGTCTTATTATCAATGGGAAACAAGTGGAAGATCATTTATCAAGAGTGAATCTATTTTATGATAACATCTATTAATAGAAAATTGTGTGGATCATTAGGATATAATAAATGGTGGAATTTTTTTCTAACCACTTTTTGTCGATATTACTGAGAACATACAAGTATGAGTCATTTTATATAAAAGACGATCAATAATTTAAATTTAATTTAGATTTATATTGTTTTAGCTTGAAATTGATGTAATAAATATAAAACTATTTTTGTATTTTATTATGGATGAAATGTTTCTAAGTGTTTCACTGTGGATGGTATACTAAATGTTATGAGATATGATACAAATTAATGTAATACTACATGGGATCATTTGAGTGTATGAACTGAATTGATAATGTGAAGAATTATTTATAAATTCAATTAAATTATCTAGATTTTTCCATTTTTTAATTTCTTAAAATAAAGATTTATTTTTATAATGATTATCATGTATTGAATTTGGATATAGTTAATTAATGATAATATATTACATATATTTAAATATAGATTCAATTCATTAATTAAAGATAACATTCTAATAATAAATAGTATTCTATTAGAAAGTGTCTTCTTGAATCAAATGTATGTTCACTATGATACAAGGGAGAGAAAAGTTCATATGAACAAAGAGTGGCTCGAGGATTTCAATAGTAACATTACCCAATGAATTTATAAGAAAAATTACTAATTGTTGAATGAATTATAAAAATCATTTTCATTAATATTTATAATGATTGAGATTTGAACATTAGTATATTGGTGGAATAAATTATGACATAAAATTGAGATTAAATTTTTTTTAATTTAACTATTATTTAATGTTGTATTAATGTGGTTGAAGTTATTAGATAATATTATATATATATATATATTCAATTACGTTTTACTATTTTAAGGGATATATTTTTTGATTTTAAATATGTTGCTTAATTTTTATATCAATATAATTATATTGTGGGATTTAATTTAGTATAAATTTTCTTAAGATGTAATGTTTTACAAATATTGAATTAATTTTATAATCATGAGTTAAAGGAATTAAAAACAATGAATTCAAAGTAATTATCAATTTTTGTATAATTAAACATGCATAAATATTTTTTCTAGTGAATTCTAATAGTTACATTTCATTATTATTATTGTGTTCTTCTATAGTTTATGGTTGATAGAGAAAAAGAGAATTAGTTTAGAGAATTTATTTATTTAGAATATATTAGAAATTATGAAAAAAATATCATATTTTATGACATGTATATATAAACTCTTTAAATGATATTTCCATTTCTAAATATACTTTAATAGGATCTAAATATTATCTCGGTATATTTATAAATAGATGGGTTGACTCGTTCCTCATTTACAGTTCCATATATATTCTCTTATGGTGTTGGAAGATTTTTTGACGATGAGATAGAAAAAATTTGATCGACGGTTGTGTGATTGGTTAGAGAATTTGGTTATATTGAATATATAAATGTATACATTTTATATGATTAATTTTTCATTTTTATTTGTATGATAAAGTAAAAATTTACATTTTTTTATGTTCTCTAAATTAATATGTTAAATAATATTTTTTAAATATTTTCAATGATTGATTCCAAATGACCATGGGGCTATTAGAAAATCTGATACATTTTCCTTTTAACTATACTCCTAATATAATTCATAACCATAGAGTTACATGGGTTTAATTCATGTAGAATGAGTTTCATTAACAATATTGGGGGATATGGATACTTTCAAAAATTGTTATTGGGTATGGGAAAATATATAACAAGTCTTCCAAAATCCTTTTAAGGCACTCTAAACATATAATTTAACTAGTTTTTTGGATTTTATGATATATATATAGAATTATAGTGGTTTGACATAGTGGATTACAATGAAATTATCATTGACTGATATTTTTAGGGGAATATGGGAAACATCATCAATATATGTTGTTTGGATACTTTATATGGTATTTTTTCATTATTTAATTTATTGATTGTTGATTATTATTATGAAATTATTTTATTATATTGTTTTTTTTAGAAAATATTTCTTGAATTGATTATGTGATATAATATTATGAATGAAACAATGATGATGAGTTTATAATGGCGAAATTTTTTATAAATATATTTAATGGATATATTATGTTGTGAGTGTGTGTGAGAAAATGGGTTTTGTGTGAAAAGTATTTTGAAATAAATTTTCCTATTATTTATTTAATGAGGTAAATATGAATCATTTACAATAGAGAGATATAGATATCACGACTAACAATAAAAGGTTAAATCACACTCATTATCTGTGTAAATTAGAAGATTTTGGGTTTTCATGTGTGAATGGTTGGTGAAGTGGTTTATAAATTTTATAGCTATATTTATTGTAATTGAATTGATTTTATTATATTATTTTACTCAATTAAAAAAATTATATTTATAAGGGTTGCATAGTATCTATTCATATTAGGAGATGATGTGTTTTTTATATTCATAAAATGCTGAGATTAGTTGGTTCCTTATAAAATGAAGTGTCTTTTGGGCTCTATTTTGATGAAAATATTCTGTTTAAATAGGAATGGTGTTTCACAAGTAATGTTGTTTTTGGAAAAATCATTATGATATATTACATAGATATGATTATGTTAAATAAATGTTTTGTATAAACCAATATAAACACAAAATTATGTTTTACTATTTTATTTATAAGATTTTATGAGTCATTGATTTTTTTCAGTGTCAATGTTGATATCATACAAAGTTTAAATCTACCCCTATATCAATATATTAATTAATAAATAGATAATATTATTTATTATATTGGTAAAGGAATTGTATTTTAATTTCTTAGTTGGGACACATTGATCTATATTGGAGATATGGTTAGTAGTGGTTTAGGCTCAGTTTGATGTCATTTTTTCATTATTAATATCAATTTAAAGGATTACATAATTTAACATAAGTTTTCATTATTCAGCTTATTTACTTATCTCATTGTTTTTTAGGTTTTAGTTTCTTTAATTATATATTAACATGCATTTGATATCTGTTTTGTTTATTATTTTTGTAAAGACTTCCCAATAACATCACATTCATCCTTGTAACTATTTAACATCATATAGAATCTAGGGATAACAACAGATTTTATGTGGAAATCTAATTATATTTTTTGTAATCTGGTTCGCAGGTCAGAATTTTTTATCAAAACATCCAAAATAAGAAAATTTTGCTACATTCTCCATCATGAATGCTTTCCCTATGAAATGACATTAAATAAAAATATTTTTCAATAATTTTTTATTATAAGTAATATTATTGATTGAATTAATCTTTTATTCACGTCTAATTAATAAAAAAACTGGTTTATACCTGACCAAAAACTCGCGCCACACATTTAGAATAATTGTACCACAAAACATACGATTTTTTTCTTAGAAGACGTAGTTATCTAGAAGAGATAAAAAATTATTTCATTAATTAACATCCAATCCATGACTTATAAATGATCATTATTACCGTGAAATATTAGATGGATACCGATTTTTAATATTGTTTTATGATATATTTGTCATGTAAGATCTGATCTATTTTTTTACTTATTATTGGGATGGTTTGTATTATTTTTTTAACTAATTTTAGAATAAATATATTATTTATTTAGAAGAATTATTCTAAATATCATTGAAATGTTTTTAATGTGATTTTCAAAGAGGAATGTTTCTATAATTAAACGAATATTCAAAACAACATCAATTAATATTAAAAAATATAATTCCAAAATATTTTATATAACAAAAACTATGTAATAACAAAAAATAATAATACCACCTTATCATGAAATACTCATAAATCGTCTCATGAATTTAATATATACAATTAAAATCGACAAATAACATTGTAATAAAATATAAAAATGAAAAAATAACAAATTTCATGATTGGAATTATCTAAAATCCGATAATGAATTTTTTATTTGATTCCTTATAGTATTTTCCAATATCATGATATGAAGTCTGTTATCTTATGAAACAATGAGGTATAGACTTTAATTCCCTATATTTATTAATTCACAATCCATTATTTCTCAAACTAATTCACATAACCACAATATCGATCAATATATGCATGATTATGTTGAATTATAAAAAAATATAATAGTGATTTAATCCATAATATAAAAAAATAAATTTCCATTGTAACTCAACGTTAATTGAAAAATGGGTAGTCAATAATGTTTTTCATAGTATCTCATTAATTTATAATGATGAAACCTCTTGTCCATCATAACTACATCAATATCATATTTAAATAGTAATCATGTACTACTTTTCAGTTTAACAACCTAGACATTCTAACACATTATTATACTCAACCTGCAAAAATTTGTAAATTTATTTCTTGATTTATTGATGATATCAAAGGGTTAGAGTGTTCCAATATTAATCCATGGAATTGAATTATTCCCTCTTAAATATATTATAAAATTACAGGGGATTATTTTTATAATTGTGATGGATCTATAAATATATATGACTTCATCAATAAAATGGAAAACATATTTTTAAATAAACAAAATAAATATACTTTAGCATAAATAAATTAAAAAGAAATTGAAAACTTATAAAACATGAATAATATACAACCATCCTAAAATAAATATACAGTGTAATTTTGTAAATGATATATATAAAATATTTAAAATAATAGTGTAATCAAGCAAATTAAAATATTTTGAGTGGCCTACATTACTATAAAAATGATATCAATAAATTTTAAACAAAATATTATCAAAGTGTAAACACTAATATTCAATTATTAAAGGAAATCAATTTTTAAGATAAATAGATTACCATATATTTATTAATGATTTTGATTAAAATATAAATCTCACAAATTTATCAATTTAATTTGATGAATTTCACTTCATTTTTTTAAATCATCATGGAAAATTATCATATGGGGAATTTATGAGACTATTAGAAAATAGTATATTTTTGGTTGAATAATGAAAAATAAAAAATTTCCAAATAGTGGTAAATTAATGAAATTATAAAAGAAAGAATGTATCTTAAAAACTTTTTCTATAAGTTATAGATTTTAAATATGTAGAACAATTAAAATAACAATATAATATATGTGACACCCAATGGATTTAATAAAATATTATTATAGAATATAATTCCCACAAAAGTGAGTCTCTATGAAACAAAACATTATTGTCATAATTATTAAAAAAATATAGGTATAAGAAAGTCATTATTCCACATTTTCCCACTTTTTTTATTTATATTTGGAGAAATTGAAATACACCATTTCGTTTAGTATGATATTTAGACTCTGTTAAGATCAACTTAATTTTTTTGCTGAATAGTAACGTGAAACATTCAAATATTAATTTTACCCTTATGAATAGTAATATGACACTTATGAATAGTAACCTCACCCATGAATGTATAAATATATCATAGAAACCATATAAATTAAATTATGATGCAATTATATCATCGTAAAAGTTAGTGAATATTTTAAAAATTAATAATGAAGTGTCGGTATTTTTCTGAGTAATAAATATTTAATTAAAATTTTATAATTAAAAAATTGTTTTAAAAAATCATAAAATGTATACATAAATAAATATAATTTACTTTTTTCATGAAAATTTAATAATACCTTAGTTAATTTTTTTTAGTGTTATAAAATCAATAATAATCTTAAAAAATTATTTTTTTATAAATGCTGATTTTAGTTAAAATAATATTTTATCATATATAGAAAATTATTTTCATAAAATGTATTTAAATTTTTAATTATATAGGTCCAAAAATGGTTATGGTTAATTTTTTTAATTTTTCTAAAATACATTATTTTTTTGGGAATAGTGAAATAATATTATTTACGATAACTGCTATATACATCATTTATATGGTCATGAATCATTTTTTTGATGTTGTAAGAACCATTGGCTAGAAATAAAAAGAACCCATTACTTTATTTAGTACCAATAATGTACAATACTCATTGAATTTATAAAAATAATTAAATAATGAATAAAATAATGAAAAATAACCTCTCTCCTCCACTATAATACTACCCTCACACCCCCCTCACACCATCCAAGAATCGAGGCTTATAAAAATTCATCCCATTCATCTTACCAGGATCCTCCCCTAATCCTAGAAGCTACTATCTCATCAAAATTCCAAAAATAAATCCCCTTAAAGATTATCTCACGGAGGATTATTCAAGAGGTAAAATCATTTTCCTTTTCCTTTTATTTTTATTTCACATCATTCCTTTTATTATTCTCTCCCAACCACCTCTATCCAAACAAGGATGATAATTGTAGTATTATTTATATATTTTAATTATATCATTATAATGGAATAACCATTATCAACCTCCTTACCCTCTCTCTATTTTATTCTAAAAAATAAAATCCTCATATGGGAGGTGCCGATTTAAAACCTTTTAGGATGCCAAACATTTGTTCTTCAATTTAATCTTCAATGATGGTTATGATAATAATTTTATTGTTATAAAATACTATAATATATTTATTATAATATATTTAATATTTTGGAACTTTTTTATATAAATAATACAAAGTCATATGAAAAAACTAGTTCACGTTTATAGAAAAACAGTCGTAATAATCAAAATAATTATCACTATATGTCATATATAAAGATTTATTCTCATCCAATATAACAATATGATATATATAACAATATAAACATATGATATATATAACCATTTACACAAATATATTCTCCTTAATAACATGTAATTCAAATTTAATATAATATTATGCATTTTTATGGACGCTATTACTTATAAACATGTGAACTGCTCATGAAAAACAAGAAAAAGAATTCTCCAAAACAATGAATTGAAACTCTAAATCTCATAAATAGGGATAGAAATGAAGATAATAAAACTATAATTAATCAAATAATTATAGAATTTTTTTAATTAAATAATTTCTTGATTTAATTTTATTATCCATGATAATATGTTCTGGTGCAGAAATCATTCGAACATAAAGTAAAGGATTTCTTCCCAAAACTCTATTTTCATTAATGTTTTGATTTTCTCCCACATAAACCAAATTAATTATTAATTTTTTTATATAATTCATATAAATTCTATTGTATGTTCGAAAATCAAGTATTATTATCATTTCATATTTCATTGGTATAAACTAAATGCTTTGAAAGTGCCCCTTCTTAATTTATCAAAATAAGAAATCCTGATTAAAGGGAATTTCTTGATTTCATACCTATTATCAGGTTTACTCAATAAATTATTTCAGTTCACCAATATTTTTCTAAAACTACTTTTATATCATGGAAATTCACTTTAGATCATTTATAGTTTAATGTACTATTTTTTCAAAAATAACACTTCATTTCAAAGTAGAGGTGTATTACTCTCATGAATTAATGGATGATTTTATAAGAGAATTTCCATATATTTTAACACCCCAAATGAATCTTATTTTCTATTGTAATTAACCAATTTTAATTATCATATACATTATTTTATTAATTGAGTTATGATCATTTTGACTATGGATGTTCTATCTTGATACCATTCACCATACTACTCAAAATGGTTAGTTATTATGTCTACAGATTAGGGAATGTTATTTCATAGGTCTATGTTGTTTATGTTTAGATATATTTATATATTGAATTAATTAGAAATAGAATGTTATCGGTGGGGACCACAATAGCCCCAGGATGCATCGGTAGGTCTCATGATACATAACAGAATTGATTTTTTGACGAGGCATTACCCTTGTATTTTCAGACATCTTTCCTAATGACTTGACAATATATTTCCAATGTTCGGTATTATGAATTCCTTCATTATAATAATAGTAATCAATAAACCATTTGATTATCCAACTGTTATAACATCTATGTTTATGTTTCATTCCCTTATGATCATTTATATGGATTTATGTAAAAAAAATTAATTCCTTCCCTATTATGATCAAATTTATTTTTAATGGAATGTGTTATTAGTTTTTCAAAATGCCTAACGTATATATTTTTTATAACATATATTTTAATAAATACTGTTATTAATCATCTGATCTCACCCATTTCTTATGTTTTATTTTTTCCTAAGATGTGAAGATGAATTTTTTTGTGAATGAATTTTAATAATAATCTATGATTTTATAGGTGATACAATGGATTTGGAATGTAATTTTTTTTCTTTCAAGTTATAATGTAAATAGTATTTTTGTATCTTGTTTCCAAAACATCTAAACTATTAAATCCATTTAGTATGGAACATAATTCTAAACATACCAATTTGTTAATATAATCCATCACCATTGAGAAACTGGGGTTATGGACTTTATAGTCGGTATTAATGGATGCTTAGTAGTAACCATGGAAACTAGATTTAGAAAATTAAAATTAGGGAACTATCCCATAATATAGTCTTCGAGGATAAGAATACAAGAACATCCAATTAATTTGGAAAGTTATAGATTATGTCGATTTTTTAAAAAAATATCATTGTCTAGATAATACAATTGGACATTTTCTGCATAGATTCACCTATAAATTACAATGTTTACAATACATTTTAATTATTACTATGGGTAGCATGGTGCATGAAAAAATGGTGTTACAATTCATCTATTTTGATACTCCTAGGGGATATTCTTAAGTTAATTCTAATTTTCATTACAAATAATTATGAAGGATATAATTGTCAAAATGTACCCAAGAAACCATTTATATTATTGTGATATTTAACATGAATAAAATTATAATTTATGGACTATAATTGGAGAGTTTAACATTACACATTACGATTAATAACCTAATTTTGTTTATGACATTATTTATAAAAGGATCCTAATGGAAGTAATGGAAACTACATGAATGCATGTATCCAATAGAAGGATATCCCTCCTATTAATGATAATTATATTGGTTCTTGAGATGAAACTTGGGCTGAGAAACATATAATTGTATTGTGGAAAATAACTCAGTTTATGAAAAATAACCTTACCTGTATAAAGCATCCTGATCCTCAATGTGGAAAGGAAATGATAAAATTATTTATTGGACCACATCCTTCATCATTTAATGTGACTACCCATTCATAGAAGAGCAGTGTATACATTACATAGAGAATATATTTATGACATTGATATGTTTTGAAATGAGGAATTTTATCATGGTAGTGTGTAAGGTATCAAGATATGCTTCTCAATGGTGGTCATGGATTCAAAACAAAAAGAATTATGATGATATTTAAAATATGGAATGGATGTATTTTAAGAAAATATTTCTAGAAAAATATTTTCCTCATGAACAATAAGAGATTATGGAATAGAAATTATTAAATCTGATGTAGTAGGACGATGAGAATGATGCCATGTATGAATCCAATTATACATTGCTAGAAAATAATTTTTTGGACTGTAAATGTAATCTAATGAGAGATATTGGTCAATTATTTTGTGGATTAATACCATTTCATTAAAGGGAAATAGTTTTACAATAAGACACATCATAAAATGATATTGTCTCATGTGTATTCAAGGAAAATAAATAATTCTCAATGTCATATGAAATTAATGAAAAAAAAGAATAATAGGGTGGTATAAGAAATAACGGATAAATCAAAGAATAAAAAAGGGAGAATTCCAAAATGTGATACCCATTGAAGTAAACACCCCAAATCATTATTAAATGTAAAAGGAGTATGTTTCATATGTATATAAAAAGGAAACCGAGCCAATGATTTAAAGGAAATTGAATAATCTATGAATTTTCAATGGTAAAATTATAAATGTATGAGAGACTATAAAAATGATTTCCAGAAGCAGCATGGAAACATTCCCCTAAAAAGTGTACATGATCAAGGACAAGATTATGTTATCACAATAGATGAGGTTGATTTTCTGAATGATTTGGTTGCATTTACATTCATCCTCTACTCAAATTTAGCTAAATATTTATTTGATTTCATATCATTGCATTCCTTAATATCTTCATGATTTCATTAAAAATTATATATTTCATAATCTACATAAAATGGAGTTAATAGTTAAACCCCCTATGAGAAGTCTCAATGAAACAATGATGTGTAATCTTGTTTCCATTATGGAATATAAACATGATTTATCAACAGATTTTATCTCCATACCCACTGTAGACATTGATATAATCTGGTATTTGGATTGGATTTCAAAATATGATGTGAAACAATTTCCAGAACATAGAAATTAGGATTTGTGAGGATGGTGTATAATCCCTTATCTATAGAGCAGAAACATCACCATTTGATTCATATTTGGATCCACCCCCAATATCTATACTAAATTAAATTCATCAAGTGGAAAAGAAGAGAATATCAATGGGTGAGGTAAAAAATATTAAAATTGAGGATGTAAATGTTTTGAAAGAATACATTGATTTATTCCTAGAGGAATTACCTAAACACCTATGGTGTAAGAGATTGAGTTATATATTGATTGAATTCATAGTGAATGGCCTATATTAAAAACTCTTTATATAATAGTAGCAGTGAAATTAATAGATTTGAATAAACTACTGGAGGAATTGAGTGGTAAAGGATTTATCCTCCCTTGAAATTCTCCATGAGGATCACATGTTCTCTTTTTCAAGAAGAGTGTTGGATCCATGAATCTATGCATTGACTATATAGAAATCAATTATATTACAATAACAAACAACAATCACCATCCATGTATTAATGATTTAATTGATCAACTTCATAGAGCCTAATCATTTTCGAAGATTTGCCTTCGATCTAGATATAACTAGTTACATGTGAGGAAGGAAGACATTAAAAAGATATCATTTCAAGTCATGTATTGGAATTACATGTTTATAGTAATGCATTTTGGACTCACTAATACACCCTGAGATTTCATGGATCTAATGGATAGTGTTTTCAAAGAGTATATTTATAACATTGTTATGATAATGATTAATGATATCTTGGTATTATCCAATGTCTATAAAGATCCTGAGAATCACCTTAACATTATTCTCAAGACTCTTAGATGAAATGAGTTATAAGGGATTTTTAGACAGTTTATATTTTGGTTTCAAATATTTTCATTTCTTATACACATATTTTGTGGATGGAATTTTAGTAGATCTTGCGAAGATATATGATGTTAAATAATGTCCTACTCCAACAAATATAACTAAGGTGTATAGTTTATCATGGTTTAGTATGTTATTATCATTGTTTCTTTCTGAAAAGCACTCGATTAGATAACACATTAACCATGCATACATGTAAATGGTTTAAGTTTATATGGACTAATGAATTTGAAGAGTATTTTGAAAATTTAAAAATAATATTATTTAATACTCCGATCATGACTCTACCATCAGGAAATGGTGGAATTGTGATTTATAGTGATTCATTAAATAAATGACATGGTTGTGCCTTTATGAAGAATGATATAGTTATTTCCTATGCATCAAGGCATTTAAAACCTCATGAAAAAACAATCCAAGTCTTGATCTTGGGTTAGAAGGTATAATATTTTCCCAGAAAATATGGAGATATTATATCTATGGTGAATGATGTTATATATATATAGATCACAAGAACTTTATTTATATATTCTCATAGAAATAACTCAAAACGAGGTAATTTTCATGGCACAATATACTCAAAGATTATGATTGATCCACACACTGACACCCAAGTAAGGAAAATAACATGGAAGATGCATTATGAAGGAAATATCTTGGAGTTATAAAAAAATGAGAATTAAAAGGGATCTTGTGTTTATGGATATAATAAAGATGGGTATAAAAATTATAAAAGAATGTGAACCATCATTACAATTGGTTTCCAATACATTTTTATAAGAAAAGATTAAAATTCATCATCTTGATGATGATAATCATCAAAGGAAAATTAATGTTATGAATGAGGGGAAGTTGGAAAACATCAAGTATGAAGATTCAATTCTAAAATTTGGGAGGAAGCTATGTGTTCCCTCTATACCCAAGGTAAATAAGTTAGTTATTGGATGATTCCCATAACACAAATTTCTCAAGACACCCTACCACTATTATGATGTTTAGATATTTGAAGGAACATTTCTCGTGGGATAATTTGAATCATGAGATTTCTGATTATGTATCAAGATGTTTTGTCTATCAGTATATGAAAGATAAAATATAATATCCTAGGGGATTCATTAAACCTCTTCTTATTCCAACATGGAAATGAGATGACATTGCTATGTAATTTTTCACAATATTAACAAAACTCCAAGAGTGAATGAATAAATATTGTAAATTTTGGATCAAAATACAAAATCTACACATTTTTTATATATAAGAGTGAATTTTCTAGTTCATAAACAAAATCTACACATTTTTTATATACGAGGTCATTAGGACATCCTGCATAGCGGCGAGGCATCTGATTAGTGACAAGTGATTGAGATTGCCACACTCGGTGGTGCACTAGTGCTACCACCACTCGATGGTCAGAATATACTGCAGTTAGTTCTGACAGAGGATGTTCCTAGGCTCAGTGTCCTATATGAGTTACAGAGATAGAGACCTCCTAGGTTCTGGGGATAGATGGATCCTAAGGTCACTAATGACAGGATAGAGTATGTGACGTGAGTCTTCACATTAGTGAGGACAATGCCTGACCAGATAGAGATCTTGGTAGTGAGCCATCTGCAGGTCTCATCATGGAGATGGTGGAGTTTGACCATCCAGACTCACGATGATGCAACCCTCACATTGGTGGAATTCGAGAGATTTTCTGGGATGAATTTTCCCTATGATGTTATGCTCTGTGCACATTCAGAAGCGGCTCCGCCTATAGTAGGGAAGCATGACAGTGGCCGAGTACTCGGCAAGGTTCACTGAACATTCCCGCTACTCAATAGACATTGTGTGAGACCCTTTCATCAGGGCTTGAGCCTTTGAGAATGGACTTAGTCAGGAGATCAGGGCTTTATTTTTGTCTTTCTGCAACCCCACATAGGCTGGGGTGCAAGAGAGACCCCTTCTAAGGAAGTGCTTCTTGGAAGAGTATACACCCATGTTTAGAGATTCTAGTAGACCCAAGGACGCAGAGCCTTCAGCATGTAGTAGATAGTATATGTGTTGACCCAAGAGGGATAGGTCTTTTAGAGGTAATACCTTGGACTTAGGGTCGGTAGTGTGAGCCTCCCAGGCCATGGGGAGTCATACGGGGGGCATGCTTTGCTTTTCGTGCGGCGAGAAAGGACACATAGCATGTGACTGCCCGACCTGCCGTAATGATGACCATCAGACAGTTGAGGGGCCATCGAGGTAGAGAAAGTAGTGGGACTTCGGAGGTCTGTAGAGAAGCAGGCTTGAATGGGAGGCAGGTTGAGCGATACTCGGTGTGATACGGTTTGAGGTGTTACCCCCACCACCACCAGGTGGTCCACCCTGACCTTAGGGAGCAGTCAGACAGTGGAGAGCTCAGCTCTATGTAGTAAAGGCCTATGATCACGGTGCTCCAGAGATGATTAGATTAATGATCTGTGTTTATTCCACCTTATCTGTAGTTCATGTAGACATAGGTGCGATTCACTCATTCATTTCCACAGCAATAGTTCATAGATTTGGGATTCTGATGGATCATTTGGCTCTATACATACGATTAAAGACTCCTACAAGAGAGGATTTGACAATTACACATTACTGCAGACATTGTAAGATCACTCTAGGAGGAGATAACTTCGTCTGGGATCACCTAGTAGCAGTATCGATGTTTTACGACATCATCATAGGTATGGACTGGCTCTCCGCAATCAATGCTCAGATCAACTGTTTTAGGCGCAAAGTCTGGTGTATCCAAGACGGTTGGATCAGTTTTCCCTTTCACCTGTGAGACGAAATTCATTTCATCACAGGATGGGATTTCTCGGAGGAGGGTGCAGCCAATCACTCATTGGTTGGTTGGCCTCACCATCAGTGTAGTGGATGATATGAGTACTAGTTATTCTTTAGGATGAAATGTATGATAATGTCTTCCCTAATGATGTTTCGGAATTACCCCCTCTTAGAGAAGTAGACTTTTACATAGACTCGTACCCCAGGATGGCATCGATATCTACACCAACATATCAGATGGACCCCGTGGAGCATCATGAGCAGAGGGTACATTTGGAAGACATGTAAATTAGGGGTTCGTAAGGTCCAATGTATCTCTTAGTGAATCCATAATTTTGTGCACCATGAAGGCAAATTGGAGTTTGAGACTTTGTGTGTACTTTAAATTCCTAAACATGGTGCCCATGAAGAAATAGTGTCCTCTTTAGAGGATTGATGATATCTTCAAATAGCTTAAGCGATCATGGTGGTTTTCAAATATTGATCTCAGATCAGGCTATCACCAACTCAGGGTACAGGTTTAAGAGATATCGAAGCCATCCTTTAGATTTCTGTAGGACCATTATGAGTTTTTGGTGATGCCCTTTGGCATGACCAATGCTTCAGAAGTGTTCATGGGGCTCAGAAACAAGATCTTCTAACCTTGCCAGGATCAAATTATGGTATTCTTCATTGATGACCAGTTAGTGTAATTGGTGACAGATAATGAGCAATCCACCCACATGCAGATAGTTCTAGATACTCTCTGAGATAACTAGATTTATGGAAATATATCTATGTACTAGATATAGATACATTAAGTCCAATTCTTGGGTAATGTTATCTCGGAGGAAAGAGTTGTAGTGGATCCGGAAAAGATAGAGGAATTTCTTTCTTGGGAGCCACCCAGGAGTGTGACTGAGATGCTAAGTTTCCTAGGATTGACTGGGTACTACCAGATCTTTGAACCTGACTTGTCAAGGGTAGTGACACCCTTGTAAGATTTGAAGAAGATACAGAATCCTTTCTTTTTGATGACAAAGATCCACCAGAGTTTCTACGAGCCGAGGAGGAGACTGATGAGGTTCCCATCATCAGGATACCATAAGATAAAGTTGGGTATGTTGCCTACTACATTGCATCAGGGACCATACTAGGTTGTGTTCTGATGTAGGAGTTAGCATTGATCTCATACGACTCATGGAATTTGAGACAACATTAGCAGAACTACGCTACTCCTAACCTGGAGTTAGCAGTAGTGATATTTGCGTTGAAGATGTGGTAGCACTACTTTTTGGGTGAGTGGTTTACTGGTTACTCTGATCCCAAGAGTCTTAGGTATATCTTCTCACAAAAGTTCCTAAACCTTATACTTCAAATACGGATGGAGTTTCTCCAGGACTATGAAATTGAGATAGTCTACACTCATGGAAGGGGAATGTAGTAGTAGACGCACTAACCAAGAGGTCTATATTGCAGTTTCTGAGTGAGGCGACAGAGCTACTAGCTGCGTTGCAGATATCCTACATGGATATAGATGAAGAAGCTTACCTATATTCTATTATTGTCACTCCCCACTTCTTCATCGAGTTTAGGAGGCTCATCTTGGGGATGTTGAATGTGAGGCCTAACGTGCATAGATATCTATAGGACAGTATTTTGAAATATTTTCTGATGGTTGGGAGCACATCGTCCTCATTAAGGGATGCACCACAGCACAAGATACTCTACGAGATGAGGTTTTGAAGGAGTTCCACAAATCCCCATTATTAGTACATTCAGGTGTGGGAATGATGTACTCAGACCTCCTACGTTAGTACTGGTGTTAAGGGATTAATAATGTCGTGGAAGAGTTTGTATCATGATGCCTCACTTGTAAACAAGTGAAGACAGATCATTAGTTTCTAGATAGCATAGCATATCCACTTGAGTTGCTGGAATGGAAGTGGGATTGTGTCTCCCTGGACTTCATGACAATACTACCACATACGTCCACAGGCCACGATTCCATCTGGGTGATCATTGATCGACTCGCCATGTTGGCCCACTTCCTACAGATCTGAGAGCTGGGGTCCATAGAGGTCTTGGTATGTCTCTACGTACAATTGATTTTAAGGCTATATGGGGTTCCATCGTTGATCATCTCAGATTGTGACACTCGTATTACTTACGACATGTGGAAGGGATTATATGATGCATTCTAGACTCAGCTCCGCATGAGCACCACCATTCACCCACAAACATATGGTCAGATAGAGTGGACCATATAGACACTCAAGGACATGATTCATGATTGTGTCCTTGATATTGTTCATAGTTGGGAGGACCACCTGCCACTAGTGTAGATTTCATACAACAACAGTTATCACTCAACCATCGGCATGGCCCTATTTCAAGACCTGTACAAGTGACCTTGTAGATCACCTATATGCTGGACAAACCCAGGTGAGTCAACACTTATGGGTCCAGAGTGGGTACAGGATGACACATAGAAGGTGTAGATCATCCTGGAGAGAATTAAGATGGCACAAATCTGAAAAAAGTCTTAATCTGATAGGGGACAATGACCCTATGAGTTTTGAGGAGGGAGATCATTTCATCCGATGGGTCTCACCTCGATGTTTATTAAAGAGATTTTTATGTGGTGGAAAGGTATCTATGAGGTTCATCACATCCTTCCATATCCTTAACAGTGTTGGATAGGTGTCGTACTGTGAAGATCTTCCCCCACAGATGCACCAGGTGCATAATTTTTTCCATGTGTCACAGCTGAGGAGGTACATGCATGATCTATCACACATTATCGACTTGGGAGAGCTGTAAATCGATGATGGGGATATGTTTGTAGAGTTCATGGTGGAGACATAGGATTGATAAGAGTGGGTACTTCATGGATGATTGATTCCTCATCTGCAAGCCTATTGGAAGTACGAGAATCTCTTAGAATGTACATGGGAGAAGGAGGCTCAGATATGTGCTCAGTACCCCCATTTGTTTCACTAATTGTGTTGTAGAATTTTTGGACAAAAATCTCAATGGTGTGGATAATGTAAAGACCTAGAAATTCACAATATTTTTTAAAATTATTTGGGATTATTACGAGTCTGAAAAAATTTGAGGAATGTGATTCGAAGGCCCGGAGATCCCGGAACAGATTTTTGAACTTTATTTAGGTATGTTTAGTAAACATGCAGGAGATGTTTTCTATCTTTTGAACATGTGATCAAATTAAAAATATGACGGAACCTTTGATTCCACAATGAAGAGATTCTCTAAAGGGAAGATTAGCTTTGACAAGCAAGGGTCAGATGAAAAAAAATATTGAACATTACAAAAAATATAAAAAAATAACTAATGGTTATTTTATTTTCTATGATTGTAACCATAGGAAAAACAATAGTGGGACTGAAATGAAACTTCAGACCGTTTTGTGGATAGATTCTTAGGTTGTGTAACCGCACCTCTTGGAGAATTAATAGGTTTAGTAACTACACAACTGGGAGAATTATTTTGTTCATTAATTAAACTCATTAATGAACCCTATTAATTTTTTGGTGTGATGTTCCCATCATTTATTTTATTTAATCAGAGATCGGGATTGGGTTTTGGGAGAGAAACTAGTGGAAGATCTAATGGAATTCTGAATACATCCCACTTTGATGAAGAAAAATGATCGAGCAATGATCTTTGAAGGAATCAACGGATGAAGGAAAGCACTGATGAACACCTTCGGATGCAGAACATACTTCCTCATTTGCAGCACCTTCAAATGGAAACAATGTAGGGGGTTTGTTTTTTACTTATTAGTTTTTTTGTTCTTTAAATGCTTCATATGTTATTGTGCTAACACGGAGGGCGCGGGGAAAAAGAACAAGTCCCTGGCCCCTCGGCCGAACTCAATTATGGTTGTGTTCTTTGTGACCAACCAGAAGATATGGTGGGAAGATGGAACCTAGGGATGCATAGCAAATGCATTGTCCCGAGAGGCCTGTAGGAACCAACTAGAATAAAAATGGACCCCTTGTGCTTCACCAGTGTCCCACGGGAGCTGCGCCAGCATGACAACACTAATGACCAAGGGAGGCGGAGGATAGCATTTGCTGTGTTGAGGTAGGGTAGTGTGCTACGACGGCCCATCATGAAGTAAGGACGTCGCTTCGAGCCATGGTAGAGGGAAGACCTACCCTCGCGAGTCCATTAAGGGCCGGTCTACAAAGATTGGTCACGTGGTGCAGTGCTATCCGATGCCGCTGCTGAGCCGGGTTGGAGGGCAGACCATCACCCATAGGCCTGAAACGGGCCGGTCGACAAGAAATGACTAGGATGTGGGGTTCCAACTGGAATCACGACTTTGAAGACCCTAACATTTGAAGCTGTTTGGGATGAGAGAAGACCCCATGTGATCGGTGAGCATTCCGAGTGGTTACAAATCCTATCGGGATGGACAAGGCCTAGGTGAACCTGGCAGAGGATAGCCCCCTTCGTCTCGGGCCCAGCAGACTGAGTCAGGTCAGACTATACCCCGAACCCTTTTTTCATAGATACATGTAAATGGGCATATCTCCTAAACCGGATGTTCTTTGACGAATCGCCTGTAGTGATGAAACCCTTAGGACCAGGCAGTCCTTTTGAGTAACTCCATGAGATAATCAGAGAATGTTGGAGTTTGGCCGAGATGGATCGTACCAGAATCCAACTGGGCCCTCAGCACTAAAATGTATACAACTAACAAACCAGGTGACTGGATGAAATGATATCTATTAGAATGGAACCCTTATTACATGGTGTATCATTGGGTAACTTCATCATAGGACTTAGTGCCGATTGAAATATGATTGATTTCTTGAGGAGTGGTTCTCCCAAGCACTCTCTATGTGGAACTTTGTGACTGGATGTGACCTGAAGACTGCTGAATTTCAACTCTGTGTGACTCGATGGCCCAGTGGGAAGCACCTCCATGTGAATTTGCAGGCCCATGGTGGGGAGCATCTCAGTGTGACCCAAAAGACCAATGTTACTTGAAAGGAGGAGTACCTCAGTAGGCTACGGTTGGGAGCCACTCGGTGTGACATGGAAGACCCTCATTACATGATGTGGAGGAGTAAAAAAGTAGTTCATGGTTAGTGGGAAGAAACTTTGTGTTACTAGGCTAGCCCAATGTACTCGATAGAGGAGGATTTCTTCAGTAGCCATGGTTTTTGATGATGAGACTGATGATACTACTGTTACTACCCTAGAATATACTTGTTGTACGCTATCTTTTTCTTGTGCTTTCAGATTGAGATTAATATTTTTGGTTTTCCCGTTGTGGGATTATAAGATACCATCGTGGGCCTCAGGATCCCTTCTAGGTTTTGTTATACTCACCCTTTTATGGGCTTCTCCCACACCTTGTGGTGTCTTGTTCCAGAGGCGAGAAACTTTGACCGAGTCATGAGGAGCTAGGACTTGGTAGTTTATTGAGGTGACTGGTGGACATGGAGAGCCGTAGTGACGAGTTGTACCTAACCTTTAGTTAGGATTCTTAGGGGACATCTTCAAGAGAATTATTCATTTTTACTGTATTTCCATTTCAGTTGGGCTTGTTTTCTAGAACCTTTTCTTCAGTATATACTTTTACACTTTGTGGTGGTTTCAGTTGTGGTTGTACCTTTCTCCATTCACCGTGTTTTACATGTGCATAGTGCACCCTTTCTATGTGTGTACAGGTTCGGAGTAAATTCCTTCCCATTTTAGGGAAATGCTATTCTGATGAAAGTTGCAATCCCCTGGCCTATAGAAGGTGGGTTTGGTGTAGTCATGGAGCATGCCTCGAGGGACGAGTGACTCCAATAAATTAACTAAATGGAATGAAAAAATATAATTGACTATAGGTGTATATGTTAATTCTAACCATCTATGATGAGGATTTCTATAATTCCCTGATAGATTAGATTTAAATTTTTTAAAATATAATCTAGTTTGAGATTCTATTTCCACAAAGAAGAAGTATAAGTGGATCTCATGGTAAAAATAATAAGTGGAATGATAATTGAAAAGGTGGTGAAATTTTTCATAGTATTAATCTTTTTATACACAATCTATATCTACATGAAGTGTATTATTTACTAGAAACTTCTAGGAAAGGTACGGAACTTTTGATGATCCTACACTACACATTAGAAGACATAAAATTCATGTGGTCATTGAGGTAATATATATTAATTTGTATAGGAAATGTAAAAACCATTATATATATATGGATCGTATTTTACAAATAAAACTATATCATTATTAATATATTAAATATTAATATGGATCAAGTCCAATTCATGTATAGTGAAGTATTTTCACATTTTAGATAAGATTCTGGTTGATTTTAATATAATTTTAACTATAGTGGGAGGTAAAAAAAATATTCTCTAAACAAAATTAATACTAGTACCTCATAATATATTATATCTTATTACTTTCAAGACGCCATGTTAATTAAGATAGAGCTCATTTTGGTTATTAGGTATTAGATAACACATAAATGAAATTGTTAGGATGAGGTTTTTATATTCCCTTTTTTTCTTCCAATAACTGAATTTGAGTATGTATATTATATTTTGGTTCTTAAAATGGATTTTCCAAACATTATCAATAATATGGATTAGGTGAATACATATTGATATGATATTTTTTTTATAATAATAGTGATACATTATTTTCTGTCAATGGGAGATCCTAGGTGTTTCAGTGAGAATGGTATATGACATAGAATCATATAATACATTATCATATTGATTATACAAATATATTCTCTTATATTTAATTTTATCATGATGATTATTCTTCAGACTTTTACCTTCCCTTCTATTTTCTTGTCTTCCCTATGGTTTCCTAAATGAATTATATAGTATTCCAATAAAAATTAGGTACAGTTTCCCAATATTTTGGTGTCTTGTATTAAGAATTTTTTAATACCCTCTTGTAATATGGAATATTCTATGTTCAATGAGATGTGATCTAGTTGGCTGACACATTATATATGGGAATTTCCAACTTATTTTTTCATCATGTTTATCCCTTACGATATTTTCAAAAAAGGATGGTGGTTATCTCAATCTCTTAATTGATTATTTGAATAATAACTTGGTAAAATAAAAGAATAATAATTTTATCCCAATTTTGATAACAAATTGAATTAGTTAGAGGGAAAAATGGATCTAAAAAATCATTTGTTTGTTGGATTATCATTAGTTATGAGATAATGATCCATATATCCTATGGGTAGTTTTTAGAAGATTTATTGTACACAATAAATATATGAGGATGTTTTTTCCAAGCATACACTGTTGGATTGTTCATGGATTATATTAACCAAATATTACGCTATTATCTTGATGCCTTTATTGTATTATCAGTGGATGATATCATGCAATACTCCTGAACTGACAGAGATTATGGATACTATATGAATTATGTTTGGAATCATTGATAATTTAGTAACTTTATGAAAATTTGTGTAAACAATATATATTGATCATATAGGTGATGTTCATATTATATATGATTTCAAAACATTTCCTCTCAATAAATCTTCAAAATGTGAATGCAATATTTTTGAGGGATGTAATAAAAAATAAATTAAATATATGAAACATCCATTTATCATGATATTTACCATTAGTTCTTTGTAAAATATTTATCAATGCAATAATTAATATTGAATTTTTTTAGAAATGATGGAAAATCATTATGGGGCACAAAGTGTATAACCTCTATTGATCAGTTGGAATGGTGTCAGATATCAGTTCCTATATAGATTTTTTTTTGAATTTAATTAGGGATATATCAATTATTTTTATTCATTCGTTACTGGTTTGAAATGTGTAATTAATTATTATAATAAATTTATGTTATATAGTTCTCAACATGTATGGTTTTTTGAGAAAAAATTTATTACTCGTGTCTAGGTTCTTGATAATGTTTTGAATTATATTTACAGTTTTAGAAATAATATTTTCATTGTTATTTTCATAGTCTATTATAATCACAAAAGAAGAAGTTATATATTCTCTCATAAGTACCTAAACACAATAAAAATGAAATGGTTGGAGTATCACCAATTTTTTTACTTTGGAATTGCATATACCCCTTGGAAGCAGAATCATGTGGCAGGTTCTCACACCATGAACATTCATTCTCCATAAATCCTGGAAGTGAAAGATTAGTGGAATTTTGTGTCTATTTTTGTTCAATTTAATGTAGATATATTGTAGGAATATTCACATATGTTTATAAATATTGTTCATCTATCATGATAAGTTATTTGTTTAATTTTATATAGTTAGTGGTAGGATGATTATTAGAGAGGTATTTGGTCATCCTTATATAGTGGAGAGTCTATCCCTTGTCAGTATTTCCTCTCTATTGGAATTCTTCGATTTGAGTTTTAGTTCATCCTCCCTTTCTCAATCCATAAGGTGTTTATATATGATTTTCATTATTCATCATGGGTCATGAATCCTAGATATTTTAAAATTTATATTTATATAAGATGGTATTTCATATGACATCCCAATACATTAAAATATTTTCATGTTAGAAGAAATTTAATTTTGTTACTGTATTTATTTTTACACAACACCAAGTGAATCTTATGATAAATTTAAAAAAAATATTATCATGTGGTTCATGATACACTATGATTTATTATGTTACACAAAATTTTTTATTCCTTTGATAACATGAATTATACATAAGAGCATTTTTACTAAACTACAATATACAATTAATATTATCATTTAATATGAAAATAGTAATCTAGTTGTTGTAATGAGATGTATGAAAATTATTTTCTAAATTTGAAGCATATTTTTTTTCCTACACAATCATGTATCTAACAATTAATTAAAAATCAATATAACAACTAATTGAGTATAAAGAGAAATTTTTTTTATAAAACATTATTACTATCTTCCAAATTTGTATTATCTTAATAAATAAAATTAATTAATAATAGTTAATGATATTCTTAAAATATATATTATACAACCCATAAAATATTTTGTACAACAATTAAATATATTTAAATGAAAAATATAATGACATACACAATTTTATGCATAAAAAACTATATTTTTTACCCGTATTTTTGCCACATTTAAATAGAGAACCTATTTGAAATAGAAATTATATCAATTTTATAAATTATTTTTCATATAAATAAACATTATTTTATTATGATTTATATCAAAATTTATATTTGTAAATTTTTTGTAATTATATAAGAAATATAATATTTTGATGAATATTTAAAAATACCCACCTTTTACATATATTATTCAAATTTAAGACATTATGAAATATTTTATATTTAATTTGGATGTAGAAAATTATCAATCATTCATAAATTTTCACTACAAAAATCAGCTTATCATATTACCTATGTAAAATTAAATTTAAATAAATTTTTAACTGTACTGTAATTTTAATTTGGTTAATGGTTTATGTATATTGAATCAGAATAAGTTTTAATAAATTTTAGAGTCAAAATATTTTTTTACAAAAAATTATAGGGAATGAAACTATAAATAATTACACCAATTTATGTGAAAAGCATTTAATTAGTGGTTAAACATTCATCTTATGTAGAGAAACAACCAAAACACTTATCCAAAACCAATTGGAAAATCATATCTCCAAAATATACTATCTTTTATATAATTTGTTTTATTATTTTATTTACATTATTTATGAGAGACCTCTTAATAATGTTTACCATTTTATATTTACAATAATGCCCCTCATCATCCACTATTACAGGGAACTAACCCCCCCCCCCCCCCTCACATGTTGACACATATAAACTCAATTACACCAATAAAACCCAGCCAACATAATGTCTCAAAAAACATACCTTGGTCATATAATCCTCACTTCACTAATTATTCAAAATAAGGTAAACTGTTTTTATAAACAAAAAGGAGTAACAGGAAGTAGAGGCAACGTTCTTGAGCGAGCTATTTTGTTTTATTTAACTGTCTATAAATTAAAATATACTTATATAATTATTATATAAAAGTGAATAATACTAAATATATTTTTTTATATTATGTACATGACCTATACATTCACACGCATCAATCAAATGAGATTTGAAATCATCGTTTGTGAATACGGTGGACTACTGCCACACGATCGGATGTCATTCATTATCCAATTAACACATTTAAAGATTATAATATTGATGGATTTATAGTTCATATATTATATATATGACATTAATGATATATTTATGCTTATTTAATTATTATATGACACAACCCATATTTTTTCCATTTTATTTGAATATGATTACTTCGTTTGTATATGTGTCAACTACCACATCCTCAAAGTTATGTGATGTGTTCACACATTACATGGAATGTATTAAGGATTTATTAAATTAACATGTTTTATTTATATTATATAGATAATATATTATTATTATTATATACATGCATTTCATTTACTTTTGATTGCTTCAATAGAACAATAAAATGTGAACAATGTTCAAGTGTATATACTACAAACCACATCTATAGAGAGTGTATTTCATTTCTTAAATCCAAATTTTACATATTACTATAAATAATTAAATAGTGAATATATATGATAATTAAATCCTGATTAATATTATAGATATTATTAAATAATTATTTCTATGATATGAACAAAAAATAACACTTGTATCATACTCAATAAACAAGGCAATTACCCCTAAAACAATTTTTTTTGAAAGAGTATTATCAAATGGGTAATGAGTTGTTATAAAAAGAAAATATATGATATAATAAATATTAATATGGTTCTGATATATGTTAATATCATGCTTAAAATAATCATATTGTAGTTTAATGGGCATTCCATCCAAATTGAGCGTAATGTAAGGGATTTCCTCTCAATTTACATTCTATTGATATTTATTTGTCATTATGAACTAATTCAAATTAATCAGGTGTATATACATCCACATTTTCATTTATTATCATGAATTAGGCATAATTATTGTTATTTTATGTTTGAAAATATAGTATCTCTTCTAGGGGGGTTTATTTGAAAATTACCAAGTGGTAAAAATTAACATTTCAATATTGCTTTCTATTTTGATGGATGACATTCTCTTGAAACAATTACTTCTTTATGATACTTTTATTCTAAACTATTTTTATCATAAATATAAATATTATAATTAAATGGATATTATTATTTCAAAATTAATATATATTTTTTTATATGTTGATAACATAGTTAGTTATATGATTAATTTGGGAAATATTAATAAAATTGTAACTTTTTCTCAATACAAATATTTGATGATAAGGAATACCTTCAATTAATTAAATGGATAATTAGATATATGAGGAATTATTTAGACATTTTCTAAATGGTTTGAGGATGGATGAATAAAATCCACTTTATTCATTGGTAGTCTCATGATTTAATCTGTTGGCCAAATCAGATGGGTTTATACACAATATTCTTTAAAGAATATTTTGAAATGTCTTGATAGTAATCGCTCCATGTTCTTGGAAGACATGGATTCCAATATTTGATCGTTTCATACATTCTTATTTTATTTATTATCATTGTCTATGAGATTACTTATTATACATTATCTATGATTGTATTTCATTCTCTTCTTGTTGATTAAGTAGAAGGTGTTTTAGTTATTTATCATTCAATATTGATTAGGTGCATTGAGTCATTATTACATCCACTTTATTTGTCCTTAACTAGGAATATAATCTCACCCTTTATTTATTTTACTTTCCTTAGAGTATGAAAATGAATTCATGGTATGAGTTTCATGTATGTTGAGGTTATACTTTTTTTATGTATTATTTTAATCATCCTAACATAATATGTGAATCATGTATGTAATCTAGGTAACCAAAATCACTGAACTACCCAATACTTCACAATTTTTCCCTTATAATCCTAATAATGTATCAAAGTAAGGAACTAGATCTAGGATTCTAGGTCCATGTAACTATTATTCATATAAAATGACGTTTACTGGAATCCTTGGGAACTAGATTTAGAAAAATATTGATTATCAGACAAAACCATATAAAAGAGTTTTTTAAAAATTACAGAATAACATCCCAAATAAACCATGTATATGAATATGGGATTATTTACACACAATTGTTTTTAATTTTATTTATTATTTCACCAGTTTGATGATTGATAATTTTCTTATATAATGTTATTATATAATATAGTGCATGTCATTGATTAGAAATTGATCCCAGGTGGATGAAGGTTATCAATACTCATGGACAAATTTTAGTTTTACCTACTATGAAAAATGATATATATAGTATTGTAACTGATAATGTCATCGATATATTTGTTCACCTAAATATAATTATGAAACATAACCATTCGTGGATAGAGAAATCTGTTCTAAATAGAGATTCTGTATTGTTTTCTTTTATGTGACAGTGGCCCCCATGATTTTGTGGGACTATTGATCCCATGCTAGATGGAAAATAGAGCGTGTCTATAGAGAAGATAATTGTGGCACTAAGATTTGGTGAATGGGAAATGGTTAAACCTGAACTGTATTTTCTCAATGGTAATGCTGGTCAATGGAGGTTGTTGACCATGAATATTAGGGTGGAAGTAGAAATAGATTTCATGTAATGAAAATCCTTTAATGATATATTCATTAATATTTATTTCCCCTATGAGCATAAATTTGAGATAAATATAATGTTCCATGGAATAAAAATAAAGTAATAATAATGTTCCATAGATTATGAAGCTACCAATACATGGTTTTATATGTATTTTATTGATTAAATATGAAACACAATGTGCTAGATTAGTCACCTTTTTATTTACATTATCAATGTCTCTAATGGGTAGTGGTCTTTCAAATTTTTTCATCGTATAATGAAAAAAATTTATGCATCATCATAATAGATATGTAATATTCTACTATTAATTCACAAAAAAAAATCATAAGACTAATTCTATTGAATAACTAACTAATGATAATGATAAAAAGGGAATGAATTAATTTCCTGCATGTGATAATTTTGGAAGGAATCTCCCGTGGAAGTAATTAGTGGTGTTAGATTTTTTTATATTTATAAGGATATGTGTCTCTTGGATAAAATGATATAGGAGGAATGAAAAGTATTCTATTAAATGATTGAATTGTTGTTAAATGGGGAACTATGATGATAAATTCCCTAATCATCAAGGTAATCAACCACAAAATGAATCTAAAGGATCAAGGTCAATCTTATTTTATTGATACTTCAAAAGTCGATTCATTAATTTTCATAGATATTTAGAGATTACAAATATGATTAAATTTATTTAAAAGATATTTTTCCTTAAAATTTACTATAAAATATATGTGTATTATACTATAGTACTATATCATTATGTATTTGATATCATCTATTAAATAGTTCCAAGAAAATTTATTCAGTATAATAATTTTTTAAAACACATAGGTGAAGGAAATATGAAGCTTAATATATTTTTGATAATGAGATAATGATGTTGTAGTAAAAAGATGATTGATATGAATAATTTAAATTGGATACTAATAAATAATTTTTAGCTTCTTCCAAATGTTTTTTATCGTTATAAATTGAAGTGTTACAAGTTTAACCATTAATAAATTGAATTATCTCCAACATTGGACGTGTATTAATATGATAATGTATTACATCATAAAACTATGAAACGTATTCTACGATATGAAATATAAAATGCTTAATGAAAAATAAAAGGATATGATTTTTTTAATGAACCAGAAATTCATCATGTTAGTACATTTACTTATATTCTTAGGGAGTGAAATAATTCTCAATTCAATAAAAAGGGTCTTCAAATAAATTTTTTCCCTATTATAATCATTTTTTATTATACCAATGAAATATTTTGCACCGATGGATTATGGATTTGTGGACAAAAACATTCATAAAAACATGCTCTCTTTCACTCTTTTTCAGAACTACATACTTCGGTTATTCTTTTGTGTCCAATGTTCCCATATCCCGCCAATGTTCTGCAACCTGGCAACCTATTTACATGACAACGGTACATCCCATTCACTCTTGATAAGAGGATATTTTATTTACACATTTACGATGAGGGTTTTCAACAATAGTATTTTAAAATATAAAATCATTGAATATTGGGATCATGATTGAATTGTGAGAATTCAAATTATTTAATGTGGGGAGAATGTGACACCCTATGATTTTATAATATTTCCCTTCAGAATAAATTTAATTTTTTTGATACCTTAAATTATTTGGAATATAAAATTATGAATATAAAAAAAACATTAGTACTATATTTTGGTACTATACACTCTATGTCAGCTAGTGTCACACACAATGCTGAGTTCCTTCGATAGATTGTATTTTAACCAATACTATGTTTTTCCAAACTCCATTGTACTATTATTAAATTATTTAATATGATAATTATCAAAAATCCATTGTAATGAAATCAGTGAAAAGTGATAAATAAATTTTGAAAATATTATTTACATATGTGTGTATAATAATTTGTAAAAAAATTAATTATAAATTAATATATGAACAAATTTATTATAATGGAATGTTATTTTATAAAAAAAGAATTATTATACACCGAAGGATATTGATTTTAATAAGTTAAATTATTTTCACATAGTAAATGATATTAATTAAATACATATATACTATAAATTCATTGAAATAGTTTTTACATTCATTCAATATATTTAACAGGCATATGATAAGAAACAATTCACTTTTATGTATAAAAAACTATATTTTTCTAAATGATTTTTTTCTACCATTAAATGGAGAACCTTTTTTAAAATAAATTTATGAAACATTTATAAATAAAATTCAAAAAAATAATCTTTAAATTTTAAATATGAATATAATATTTACATTGGATGTATTTTTTTTATTTTATAAGAACTTTCATAATTTATTGTATAGTGAAAAATACAAAATTTTAAATTGAAATCATCATTTTCATGAAAATAATTTATATGGGAAAATTTTATTATACATTGGTTATATAGTTTAATTATATATATTTTAAATATAACAATCCAATTGAATTATTTCAGATAAATTTGAAATTTAATTATGATATAAAATCATTTCATACTTTCAAATAATTTCACATTATAAAACAGTTATCTTATTCCAGATACGTGATTAATTTTAAATTAATTTCATCTAATTACATGAATTTATTTTCTAAAAATATCCTATATATTTTTAATACTAATTATTTATAATTTCTTTAATTTTCTACTTAATGTTTTATAAAAAATATTTGTTAACCAAATTAATAGTGATTATAGTTATTAAGGTAAAAATTAGTTTACATAGTTGTTAAACTGTATCCTTATGTGAAAGAAGTACCCAGAAATATATAAAAACCCAATTTTTTGGAAATGTTTAGACATTATCCCCCTTATCTAATTATTTCATTATTGGGGATACATAATTTAATAGAGACCTCTTAATAGTGTTTTCTATTTTATATTTACCTCCTCAACTACTAAAGGGAACTCACCCCCACACCACACTTTTTCTCACATCTTGAGCCCTTTCTATCATAAAAAACCTATGAAAATAAGCTCCCAAAATCCCGAAAATGTTACTAGAAGCAGAAATTTTTGAACAATGAAAACCAAGGAAGACTTTTGGTATGAACCAAATTAAGTTAACTAAATAACAGGTAACGTTCTTCAATAAGATCTTTTTCTCTATTTCATTCTCCTCCACTTTAATTATTATTATATAATTCATATATGATAAAATAATTTCCTTAAATATACTTATATGTTGCTATATTAATTTTATGACATAAAAATTCACACACATCTATCAAATGAGAATGACAGTATTCGTTCATGTGTACGGTGTACTACTGTATTATAAACTGATATTGGTCGTTCTTTCACTAAAACATTTCATGGATGAAATAATAGATTATTTATATTTTATATGTGTCATATTTGATATTTATTATTCCTTTATGTGTATTTAATTTATATTTTACACAACCCTCATGCATTCCATTTCGTTGGAATATGATAACTTCGTTTGTGGGTGTGTGGACTACCTCTACTTCAAAGTGATGTGATGTGTTCGGACGTTAAATAAAATTTATAGATAATGTTTTAAATAAATATATTAAATAAATAAGTCATAATTATGATACAATAATTATAATATTCTATTATACCCTTTTTTCATTCTTTTAAAATGAAAATAAAATGGAAATGGTGTTCATGTGTACGTGTAGCCTACCGTCTCCATGAATGGTGTATTTCATTTCCTATATCAATATTTTATATATTACTCTAAATACATATATAATAAATATATATGATATTTACATAAGGATATAAATAACATAAATGATTAAATAATGATCTATGAAACAGTAACCAAAAATTACCAGTGAATACTTTTTCAAAAAACAAGGCAATTAAAACACAAAATAGTAAAAATAATCAAAGTGTTCTAAAAAGTGCATAATGATATTATATGAAAGGATTATATTTGACATAATAAAATATATATTGTTATATTATAAATTATTAAAATTTCTAAAACCATTATACATTAGTGTAAATGGTGTTCATCCATGTGGGATTGGAAGGTGAAATATTTTGTCTAAATTTACATTCCATTAATACATATTTGTTATTTTGAACCAGTAGACTTTAATTTAATGTATATACATATCCTACAACATTTAATAAAATTATTCACCCATAAATCATGTTATTTTTTGTTTCAGTTGGAACTATATATTCGATGGTTTTTTAATAGAAAATTACCATTTAGTAAAGGTTGTCTTTTTAAAATAAAATTATTTTGTGATTATTAAAATTCACATGAAACTATCAATTCCTTGGGATAATTTTTATTTTAAAATACATTTCTTTAAAATATAAATATTGTCAAGAAATTAATTTTATTATTTTATAATCCATATTCCATGTTTACATATGGTGTTCACATTGATGGATAATTTATTAATTGTGAAAATATTGATATATTTGTATCGTTTATTCAATATCTATATTTCATAATAAGCCAAGAAGACCATTAATTAAATCAGCTATTCAATAAATGAGTAATATTTGAAAAATTTACTATAGGGGTTGGGTACAGGTTAATTCCATCCCCACGACGTGTCCATAGTCTCATGAGAAAAATCAGTTGGCTAAATAATATGAATATTTATAATGTATGTTTTAAACCATCTATTCATTGGTAATGACTACAATGGTTCCATTTTCCTCAAAAACATTCAATAGAATATTTATGAATTTAATACAATAATAGTTAAGTTCTTGTATCTATCTATGGGATTATTTAATATACATTATCAATGGATTCCTTTCATTCTCAATTCAATGAAAAATTACATTTGTTTTAGTTATATACATTTCCATATTGATTATTCTTGTTGATTCATTATTACATCCGTCTTACATATCCCCTTCTCAGAATTTGAGCTCACCCTTATTTTTTTCCTTTCCGCTGGCTATTAATATTAATTATTGTAATTATTTTAAAGGATTCACATATTTTATTTTATTTTATTTTATTTTATACTTACCAATGTAATAATCGTATTGTGTATATTATCTGGTTTACCAAAACTGCTAAACTGATTGTTCTATTAGCATTTCCATCCTTGTAAACATGTTAATTTAATAAATTATTTTACATTTTATGTTCATCTAGAGTTGGAGTGTCACATTTTCTTTCGTGGAGTATGAATATTTATTTTTAAATCTGGGTCCCTTAAGTTTAGCCATACAATTAATTTAAGGAAGAGCAAACAAAGAATTTTTATTTTCATAAAACACATCTGTATGAATGATATAAATAAAGACAAGTATATATTGAATTTGTTGTTTGATTACAAAGGTAATTCGAGGTGAATATTTCTCTATCTTATTTGATTTATAAATTATTTAAATTGACTCTCTTTATTTTGATTAGTGTAACCACCAACATTGTACATCACAATAAGAAATATAGGAATCTAAAGGTATGGGTTCATAGAGTTCCCTCTACCATTTTATCTAATAGGGATCCATCATTTAAATCTTATATATGGTGAATTTTTGAAGAGTTTATATATAGTTAGGTTATATTATGTGTTTCATATCTTAAAAATATATATGGCCAAACAGATCATACTTTTCATATTTTGGAGGACATTCTATGTGAATGTTAGTTGAATTTTAGTGAATCATAGAATATCCATATTGTTCAAGATAATTTTTCATTTAATAATATATTTCAATTATTATTCTGAATGGATCCATTTGAGGTATTATATAGTTTCACATGAATGAAAACTCATAGTTTTTTGGATGTGGGTGAGTCTTATCGTAGGGGACCAAGAATCATTCTAAATACATTTATGAGTATCCTAGATATAAATTGATTCACGGTTACTACTTAATGTACGTATAATTCATATTCATATCATTATCCTCATTCCCTTGTTTTTTTATAGTTATCCAGTCTTTATAAAATTCTCATGTTGCTTGGGGAATAATATTATTGAGAAGACTGGGAGGCAATCTCTGAGATATATTGGATTATTTGGGATTAATTAGACCAATTTAGAAGTTCCTTATTAGTGGGAATTAATTTCTCATTTGATGGTCAAAAATGTAGTCCACCCCTCTCAACTAAAGAAATATCACCATTATCCCTCACATGATATGACTTTTGACGACGTTTAGTTGGGTCCTTGAATTTCAATTGAGGGGTATGAACAGAAGATTTTTATTTTGAATATTCATTTTTTACACGGAAATTATATATTTTTATAAAATTTTATGGCGGAAGAAATTAGATTCTCTTAAGTAATAAGATATTGAATCATTGATAGGGTATAATAGGGGTCATCTCATTTTGGATCTACCTTATTATAAATATCATCGAGGTGATGTAATGCTATATGAGTTGGATTTTGTAACATGTCTTCCAGAGGAATGTATTAATTTTATCTTTGGAATAGTTTAGTCAAGGATCAAGAATCACTGGGAGAGTCTTGGATCCCTTTTAGGGTGTATGGATTCATATAATGGGAAATGGTCCAAAACACCATGGTTGTATAAGTCATTATTACAAATAATTTTGTGTGTTTTCTATATGATAAACACCAATTCCAAATTTAAGAACAAGTCATATATGTGGAATATTAGTTATCTTCATCTGTTCTGTAGCTATGAAGGCACCTACCTAACAATGATGTATGTTTTGGTCAGTAAAAAGGGTGTGTACTTTGGGGATACAGGGTATTGGTTCACTATAGGCATGATGAACCCCAAAAACTACATAGTTACTTCTAGTTTGAAATTAGTAATGTATATTTTGGATTCTCGTTTTTGTAATGTTTTAATCTTGTTTATCGAAACATTGGAGATCATTTTTATTGAGTTTTTAATGTGGTATTTTACTTTTTCTTAAACTCTATTTGGTATTCCTTTCTCAACACATATCATGCATTTTTATTGGATGATTTGGGGATTAGATTTAAAATTCCTTCAACTTTGGGATCTATAGTTACAAATATATATTTATATTATTCTTTTTTAGAATTCATTTTCCAGAGACCAGATCATGTTTTGTTGGGTTCATATATTGTTTTTAATGAGGTATGTTATCTATTAAATTATATACCAACCATATTATTTTATAAACATGATTCTATGATGTGAGAATTAATTTCTGGTGATTACTCTAACTTCCTTGAGTGTTCCCATTCCATATAATGCATGGAAATTTTTACTATTGTTATGTGAACTCATAAGTGATGTTGGTGGCTCTATATATATTCTATTTATGGTGAAAAACACATGATCTGGTGATTTTAATATATTTTCTAGAAAATGATTTCTAGGATTCATGACATTCATTACTTGCATGTGTATATAGTTTTTGATTGAATGATGTTTTACCATTTTCTTTAAAAGATATTTTTTTTGAAATTCTTCTGAAATGAATTGTGAAGAATGTTTTCAAAGGATTATTTTTCTTTGAAAAGGGTTGTTATGAAATGTTTTTTATGAAATTATATGTTATCTTTTGAAATATTTTGAAATATGAAACACATGAGACCCTTGGGTACCTTATTGTGGGATTTGGCATTGGTATTCATCATTTTATTCATATGGGGTTCACTGATTGGGTAATACAATGTTCACATGGATCTACTGTTTTTTGTAATTTGATATTTGACATAATAGGGGGACAAATAATAGAGTGTCCCATTTTTACCTAGGTTCTAGAATTCAATGGACTTTTTTATTATGCTACTTTTTATTATTTTATTGAGGAATGAAAAACAATGAAATTATAGACCTATGTAATCCTATGGGTGATAGACATTGTGAACTTCTCCATTTTTTTATTTTATTTGGATATGTACCTATTTTTAATTCTTACATAAATGTTTTATGAAAAATGTTCTTTGAAATGTGTTAAACATTATTCATTGATACTATACTCAATGTAAATTCAATGATATTGTTTTGATATAAATATTAAAACATATTTATAATTCTTGTATTTTCATATAATGAGTATATTATAATAATTTGACTAAGAAATATCATCGAACACTATTGTCAGATCTTATTGGGATTGCTTTTGTCTCACCATACACTTCAAATTATGTGTTACTAGAGATTACTTTTTCTGATATCATAATTGAAATGTCAAAATTATTAGGAAATGATGTTACACATGATCTATGATAGAGTACATGGTGGTGATATAGTTGGATATTTTCCATGTGTCACATGGAATTCCTATTGGTATTATAGTTCAAATTTCGTTCTTTTTTTTTCTAGGTAAAATGGATTTGAATTGTTAAATCATTTGTATAACTACCCACTATTCTTTTTCGGTTATGGAATATTTCCTTATATTTATCTTTCTCAATTTTTAATTCATTTTGGTTGTTGTAAGTTGGGAAATTAATTCCCCAAGTTAACATTAGATGTATAAGACTATGTTTCAAGAATATAAGGGTTAGGAATTCTTTTATGTTCTTATCATTTACTTGATAAGAGACTAGTGGGATGGGTTTTGGTGGATTTTTATGAAATTGTTTATCATGAGTTGAATTCATTATGGTTTTTTGGATAATAAAATACACAAATTTTATTTATAAATTTAAGATTAATAAATGTTTAAATACATTCATGAGTATGATGAGTAGTTTAAAATGACCTTGTATGGATTCATATAATGGGAAATGGTCGAAAACACCATGGTTGTATAAGTCATTATTACAAATAATTTTGTGTGTTTTCTATATGATAATCATCAATTCCAAATTTAAGAACAAGTCCTATATGTGGAATATTAGTTATCTTCATCTGTTCTGCAGCTGTGAAGGCTCCTACCTAACAATGATGTATGTTTTAGTCAGTAAAAAGGGTGTGTACTTTGGGGATACAGGGTATTGGTTCACTATTTCGAGACTCTTTCTGAATTATTGAAAACATTATAGGCATGATGAACCCCAAAAACTCCATAGTTACTTCTAGATTGAAATTAGTAATGGATAGATTGGATTCTCTTTTTTGGAATGTTTTAATCTTGTTTATGGAAACATGTGAGATCTCTTTTCTTGAGTTTTTAATGTGGTATTTTAATTTTTCTTCAACTCTATTTGGTATTCCTTTCTCAACACATATCATGTTTCTTTATTGGATGATTTGGGGAATAGATTTAAAATTCATTCAACTTTGGGATCTATAGTTCCAAATATATATTTATATTATTCATTTTTAGAATTCATTTTCCAGAGACCAGATCAAGTTTTGTTGGTTTCATATATTGTTTTTAATGAGGTATGTTATCTATTAAATTATATACCAACCATATGATTTTATGAACATGATTCTATGATTTCATAACGAATTTATGGTGATTACTCTAACTTCCTTGAGTGTTCCCATTCTATATAATGCTTGGAAAAATTTACTATTGTTATGTGAACTCATAAGTGATGTTGGTGGCTCTATATATATTCTATTTATGTTGAAAAACACATGATCTGGTGATTTTAATATATTCTCTAGAAAATGATTTCTAGGATTCATGACATTCATTACTTGCATGTGTATATAGTTTTTGATTGAATGATGTTTTTCCATTTTTTGTAAAAGAAATTTTTTTTCAAATCCTTATGAAATGAATTGTGAAGAATGTTTTAAAAGGATAATTTTTCTTTGAAAAGGGTTGTTTTGAAATGTTTTTTATGAAATTATATGTTATCTTTTTAAATATTTTGAAATATGAAACACATGAGACCCTCGGGTACCTTATTGTGGGATTTGGTATTGGTATTCATCATTTTATTCATATGGGGTTCACTAATTGGGTAATACACTGTTCACATGGACCTAATGTTTTTTGTAATTTGATATTTGACATAATAGGGGGACAAATAATAGACTGTCCCATTATTACCTAGGTTCTAAAATTCAATGGAATTTTTTATTATGCTACTTTTTATTATTTTATTGAGGAATGAAAAACAATGAAATTATAGACCTATGTTATCCTACGGGTGATAAACATTGTGAACTTCTCCATTTTTTTATTTTTATTTGGATATGTACTTATTTTGAATTCTAACATAAATGTATTATGAAAAATGTTCTTTGAAATGTGTTAAACATTATTCATTGAAACAATACTCAATGTAAATTCATTAATATTATTTTGATATAAATATTAAAACATATTTATAATTCTTGTATTTTCTTATAATGAGAATATTAGAATAATTTGACTAAGAAATATCATCAAACACTATTGTCAGATCTTATTGGGATTGCTTTTGTCTCACCATACACTCCAAATTATGTGTTACTAGAGATTACTTTTTCTGATATCATAATTGAAATGTCAAAATTATTAGGAAATGATGTTACACATGATCTATGATAGAGTACATGGTGGTGATATAGTTGGATATTTTCCATGTGTCACATGGAATTCCTATTGGTATTATAGTTCAAATTTTGTTCTTTTTTTTTCTAGATAAAATGGATTTGAATTGTTAAATCATTTGTTTAACTACCCACTATTCTTTTTCGGTTATGGAATATTTCCTTCAATTTCTATTTCTCAATTTTTAATTCATTTTGGTTGTTATAAGTTGGGAAATTAATTCCCCAAGTTAACTTTAGATGTATATGACTATGTTTCAAGAATATAAGGGTTCGAAATTCCTTTATTTTCTTATCATATACTTGATAAGAGACTAGTGGGATGAGTTTTTGTTGCTTTTTATGACATTTTTTATCATGAGTTGAATTCATTATGGTTTTTTGGATAATAAAATACAAAAAATTTATTTATAAATTTAAAATTAATAATTTTTTAAATACATTCATGAGTATGATGAGTAGTTTAAAATGACCTTGTATGAGTCCATACAAACCCCACTAATTGAATTTTTATCATATAAAACCCCTAACATGATTTATTATCCAAGTAATTATACCAATTTATTCAAAATATAATACTAAAGTTTTAAAAAATTTCACGATCATATTTAGATACACAATTTGAAAAATAAAATATATATTAAATCTGTATCAGTGAAATCATCCATGAAACATCATATAAAACATAAAATTCTAATCATTAGATGGATATATAGTCATTTTTTATTAGTTTTGATTCTGAAAAAAACACTTTTTGTATTCTATATAATTTTTAAGAGAGTTTATGAAATTAATTTTTAATAATTTATATTTCAAAACATATTAATTATACATTAATGTGGACATTAATAAAAAATTTAAATATTTATGATTATTGGAATCTAGTTTTTTAGACCAACTAATGTATAAACTAAAATGGATAGAATATATATTCAAACTAAAAAATTTATTTTCAAACATGTTTTTTTCAAATGGATAACAAGAATAATGAATGATAACTATGGATATTAAACTTTGTTAAGAGGAAACAAGATGATGTTAAATTAATTATTGAATCAAAATTCACACCCTACTAAAAAAACTATATATTAAGATGATCAATTTTAATGATATAAAAATTTATATACATTTAAAATAGAGCACAAATGGAATATTAATAACAAATTTCATAGAAAAATATTGACTGATTGTGTTCTTCATCTAAATAATAGACAACATGACTCATCGTTTGAGGTTGAAGGATTGGTTCTCTCCGGTGAGGCTTGTTGTCGGCCCCATTGTTACACAGAGGGGGAGTATTTTGGGTGTGTGATTCTGGTGGTCATGTGGTCTACTTGTAGGTCTTCTTTTATATTTTTTTCATTGTGAGATGGTCATGATTCTGCTAGTTTGCACTAGTGTATTGGTTGTTTTGAGTTATCTTGGTCTGTGATGCAATCTCTTGATTGTTAATGGATGGTTCTTCAGACCAATTGATTTGCAGATGTTCCAGACTCGATCACAAGGACCAAGTCCAATGGAGGTTTCAGAGCAGGCATCTCACCTATGTAGTACTTTTTGGATTTTTATATTTGAGAGGGTATGGATGAATCCACTGGATCAGGCATGTGCTTTGTCATATGACAATGACTTCCAAATAATAATGCATTGGTGGAGAGCTTCATCAAGCTTTTTAATCTCAGTAGGGGAACCTCCTTATGGTTAGTATGGTTTTGATTCTCTTTGAACATTTGGTCGTGTATCCCTTATGTCCATGGATTATTTTTGGGTTTCCCCTTCTTCCATTAAAAGGGGGATCTATTTTTCTAAAAACATCTATGGCCCTAGGGTTTTTGGAGTATAAATGTTATGTTCATTAATTTTTATATATCTTTTATCCTTTTATTTCATTGTAAATATTTATAAATTTTTTAAATTGAATAAAGATTTAGAAATTCATTTTTCTAACTGATTAATTAAATAGAAAATGTTATATATATATATATTATTTATTATAGTATATAAATTTATTATAATATAATTTTTTCTTGGATGGTTATATATTTCAATAATTTACCTATAAAATATCATCAATTAATATATTACTAAAAGTTTTATGTTTAAATATTCAAAAAATATCAAAATTTACTATTCATTAAATAATTAAAAACATCTGCCCCATTTTTATGATTACAACACATTGTAATCATAGAAAAATGTATATATACAATAATAAATTATAATACAAATGTATGAGAACTCTAGGAGAAAAAATATAATGTCTAAAAATAAAGTCTAATTAATAATAGAAAATTTATATTCCATTTTTCGATTAAATTTGCTTATAATTCATGTCATTTTACCATTATTTCCTGAAAATTTGTTTTTATCACATTCTATCACCTTTTAGATACAAATAATAACAACATGTAATCCCTCAAAAATAATAAATTGAAAAATATATTATTCATAGATGGATGGATATGGTTGGAAGATTTTATGATGAATAACTAATTATATAATAAATGACTAAAATAATGTTTTAATTATATAGTTATAACGAATTAATATAATAAAACATATGATAATTAAACTTTTTGTACATTTATCACTATATTTATTTGAACTCATTTTTTTCATTTAATTATACTATGATTTGATGAAGATTCTTTGAATTTTTTCATCCATGAGAGGATGGTTATGGAAGAAATATCATTATGGTTATTCATATTCTTATCTAGGAACAATATTTTATATTCAATATTAGATGTATTAATCATAGATATTGAGTTATTAGAGTAATGATATAATTTTAAGAGATGTTTGGGTTTTTTGAAGGTAGGGGTTTGAATATAATTAAATAATTGGTTAAATTAATTTTGATTGATATATTAGAATATTTATTATATTTATCATAATTTTATTAATTTTGAACGGTATTTACTATTGAGTTAGTAGTTGTTTTTTTGACTCATAATAAAATTCATAGAGTATGAAGTTTAATTAATAGGGAATGGATGGTTGTTTTATTTTTTCAGGAATAAAAATGGATATGATAGTCTGATGGTTCAATATAAAGAGAATAATGGGTGGTTACAGTAGCTTAAGTAAATTTTGGGGGGTTGTATTAAACCATTTTAATGATTAAAATAATTCAAATCCAAATAATTGTTATTTTACAAAGGCGAGGTTTCGTTAACTATTGGTTCCTTCTTTTTTTATTATAATTGTTTCGTAATGAAAATATTTTGAACCCTCATGATAGTGAGTTTTTATTTGTGAATATAATAATGGGTGGGTGGAGTAAATTGATATGGAGATATAATGGAACAACAATGAGAGTAAGGATAAGTTAATTGTGTGGGTACTTGTTTCTCCAACTTTCATCATTATTCTAGTGACTTATTTTCACATTTTACTTTTCAATTTATCTAATCCAAATTAAATACTAATGCTACTTCTGATTTCATAATAAGATATTTTTAGTTCTTTTAAATCATATGATAATTGTTTATAAATTTCATTATCATTATTCAATTTCATTTAATGGTTTTCTATGGTGTGGTCTCCACTATCTTGCACTATATTTTAGGAATTATGAATAACTAGGATCATTAATTTACGGATGTATCATGAATGTATAGAGTAAAAAAATTGAAAACGGTTTATGATGTGATTTTATGTATCGAATTATCATAAAATAAATCGAATTTTTAATTTTTTATATTGGGATGAGAAATCTAGAAATGTTATATTTTTTAATAATATATTATGGGAGATATTAATGATTCAACTTCCACACTATTTTACAATTATATATTTCATATAATTTTATTGATTTATTATTTGGAATTTTCTCATAATCATTATATATATAGGATAATGGATCTTATTCCCACATTAATAAATATTTCACCAATTAAAAATAAATTTTATTATATTTATTTTTCTTTAGTATTTAGAATTATTTATTATAATATTTATTCATGGAAACCACTTTGAATACATTAAATGAACATAAATTTAAATTATTTATTAATTATAGTAAAATTAACAAATTAATAAAAAATTAATGTTATAGAATTTCCCCACATTATATAATATATCTATATTTATGAAAATCAATATTAAAAATAATCCATTATTCATCCAATATTGAAAATTATTTCTGATAAATTCTCCTTTTCCACTATAAATCCAAGTAGTCATCTATTTTTGTTACTAGGTGTTTTAATATATAAAATTAAATCAATATATTACTATTTTTTTACAATTTTTATCCTCATGTTTCAAATCCTACTCTGATTTCTTTTTATTATACATTTTCAACAGCATAATCTATCCCACATTAAATTACTCTGGCTATTTTTTTAAGAATGTCACATTATAATAAATATAAATAATTTCAACATATTCCAATGTGCATACACTTATTACAATATCCATATCTCCTGGAAAAACATCTTATCAAAAATTAATATTAATTACCTATTTGTAAAAAAAATATTTACCATTTTTTATTGAAAAAGACCAATTAAATATCCTATTATTTTAGAAAATTACACCTTTTATAGCCTTCATGTCATTGATGTTATGATATATGGTCAATTTATATGTCCCCAATACTAATTTTATTGTTTTATATCTATAATTCGTAGAATAACCATCATAATAAAAAAAATTCAGTCATGGATAATTGAATATTAAAATTAAGAAAACTTGTTATAAAATATATTTATCTAACCATGTTGTATTCCAATCAAAAAAAATATTACATTGAATTATTTAATGGGGTCTTCCATTTAGGCAAAAATCTTTTCGAATTTGTGTATATCTACTTCTTCTATATTTTCTATGATTTAAAATAGAATGCTACCCCTATAACATTAATAATTTTTTATTATATTTACCTATTTTTCTCTTCTAATGTAAAAAAAACAAAATAAACCAATACATAAAATATACTAGTATAAAATTAAAGTAAGATAAAAATTTATAAAAAAATGAACAAAATTCAATTGAATCAAATTCCTAAAACATATTCTTTTTTACTATTTGTAAATGACATTTAAAATAAAATACACATTCCTAGTTAAAAAAATAAATGACTTGTACAGAATTCATTTATCCATTTACCCACAATAATATCATGATTCTCCGAAAAAAAATCATAAAATAAAAAATCAATTTCATTTGAATAATTTTTAGAATAAAATTTATTAATACAATCATAATTATTACCAAACATAAAATAATAAATATTTTATATAAACAATTTCCTGATGTTAATCTATATTTTATTGATAAAATTGGTGTTTATCATGTGTTTTCAATAAATTTTATATCCCACAAATTAAAATTTAAATAAAAATTTTAATATAAATAATGAATAAAAATTATTAAATACATTTATGTCTATGGGATAATTTGATGGAATTTTTTATTAATATTATAATTATATCAAAAAACATATAAAAAATAATTTTTTAATGATTCAAAAAAAATTTCTCTATCGTTATAAATATTTTCCTTCACCAAAGATAGTAATATAATTGTCCAAAAAACATCAATATTTTATGAAAAGAACCACACATCTCAAATTAATTATGAAAACATCATATAAAAAATCTTATATTATTATTTAATGGGCTATTAATTTAATAGATATGTAACAACCCAGTATTTAATGGAAAACCATTTAGAATTGAGACATGAAAAGAATCTCCCTCTAGAATTTGTGGTGTCTCACTCAAAGATATATTGCAACTCCCTTAGATACCATTCCTTGTATCCTTGGCATGTCATTTATCTTGTCTATAAATGTAGTCCCCACCTTTCCCTAAGTCATAAGATTCATTAAACGTGGTGGTGTGGACAACATTTATAGTAATTCCCTCAGCCTCAATTTTTTAGAACCCAATATGTCTTCCTCCCTTTGGGAACCATTACACATTAATAAAAAAATTGTTTTTTTGTTTATTGAATTTTTTTTTTCATAGACCAAAAGTGAACATTGGGCTTGATTGAATACAAGAAACACCATGTCGTGCATAAATAATATACTTAATATTATTATTCAAATTTCATTTTTAATGCCTACCCATTATAATTTTGGGTATTAATATGAATATATTATTTATTAAATAAATATATAGGCCATACACATTATGAGTTTGTTTTTTGATTTTAGAAAAAAAAATTAAATTCATTTTAATCTTCAAAAAATAATTTTCCTTCAAAAAAATTATAATTTTTTATGAATTGGAATTATATTTAATTTTATGAAGGAATATTAAATTTATTTTAAGAAATAAACCTACTTTTTATATTCATCATGTCAAAATTAATATTGGAAGAATTTTAGTAAAATTTTAAAATTATTGACTTATCATGAAGTATTGAAAAATAATCATTTTTTAAAACTATATATTTTTTTTAATATTTTTAAAATGTAAAATTATCATTAGGGTTATTTTAATTTTTTATTTATTCTTGTGAAATTAATATATTCGAATTATTGTTTTTGAAAATTATTTTATACTTTAATTTGTTATAAAAACATTTTATGTTTAAAAGGTGCATTTTTTCGAAAAACATTTTTTCATTGCTTTTGGATGATATAATTTTAAATTAAATACTGAAAAATTTGTGTTTTCAATTGAAAAAATTCGATTCCATGTTTTTAAAATTAATATGAATTTTTTTAAATATATGAATTTTATTATTCTAACAATATGAATTGTGTACTTATTAATTTCTTTATCACAATAAAGCATAAAATGGTAAATTACGGATAAAAATTAAATGATTTGGACAAGAAAATGACAATAATAATTCCCCCATTTTAATTTTATAACTTATATTTTTCTATAATTGTTATAATTTTGGTTAAATGACCATTTATGAGATTTTAGATGACACTATGATCATTATTTTATTTTCTATAATATATGTTAAGCATGCCGCACAATTTGTTTTAAAAATTATAGTAATATTTGTTTTGTCTTATCTAAAAGAAACTTTCTAATATAAATAATCATTTTATATATATAACGTTCTTATTCATTATGATAATTTATTCTTAAATTTTAGTGATACGCTTTTTTCATGAAATGCTTTCCCAAACCTGATGTGGTAATTAATTAATTAGTATAAAAATAAAATGAATTATATTAATATTATAAAAATAAATATAATATGTGTTAAATAATGCAATAAACCAATTTTACATATGAGTATTAAACATTAGAGATGTATTTAAATATTTGTTATGTATTTAACTTGTAATTTTGAAATTTTATAACGACAAAATAATGAATATTATCAAATTTTACATTAATGATATTTTAAAATAAATAATATTATATTAATTGATATAAATTTTATAAATATATTAAAAATATCCTTTTTTAGGATAAGGATGAAAAAATCCAATATGGTACATTTTTTGGTCTTTTGGAATTTTAGTGATAAAATATTGACCATTAAAGAGAAAAAATCAATGTTGCCCCGACAAGAGTTATGGGGGATAAATAATAGTTAAAACTAAATGATATGGGTAATATTTTGGAAAAAACCTGTACAAATATATTTTATCTATTATTTTAGAACCATAATTATCTTATATTTTAAATAAGTACCAATTTGGATATTTATGTAATTCAAAAATTATTTATAATAATATAATGTTATGAAAAATTATAACAGTTCCATTTCCCTCTCCAATAAAATAATACTTCATCTTTTTTATATATTCATATATTGAAACCAATTTTAATATGAAAATATCAACAAAAAAATTCATATAATCAATAAAATCATTCTAGATACCTTATTACAGGCATATAACTATCTGTATTGGTTTTAATGTTTTATTCCAAGGCAGTTTTCCGAATAATAAGTATTGTTTTATTGTCTTTTTTTTAGATTTGTTTCTTAACATGACTCTATAATATTTCTTTAAAATAATAAAAAGTAATAAATATAGTATACTCCATTTATTATGAATTATTTATTTTAGTTTCATGAACCATATCCATCTTTGATTCCATCAAATGGGAAATAAATTCGTTATTCTAGTGTATGGATGAGTACCGCCTCGTGAATTGATTTATTTTATTTTCTATCACTACCTCACATAGTGGTTAAAATTATGGAATTTGAGATTATATATAACTTATGTTCGTGAAATTTTTGGCATTATTATAAGATAATATAACATTTTAGTTAATACATTCACATGCATTGAAAAATGATAACGTAATTCATGCGTAAATGTGGACCACCTCCTCTAAAATGTGATGTGATTTCAATTAGAACCAAATAAAAATAATGATAAATATATATTTATTTAAATAATTAAAGTCATTTATAATATATATTATAATTTTTAACAAAAATATAATACTTACCTTGTTTTTAAAGTGATCGTTAAAAAATTGAAATGTTACACATGTATACATTTGACCAACCGTCTCCATGATTGTAACATAGTTATTTTTTCAGAACCATATTTAATGGATGGATTTAAAAGTATAAATTATGTATACGAACTATAATTATTCAACTAATATTATTATATTCAGGATATAATTATTACAACTTTGACCATATTTGACTTACCGAAGTCATTTTTGACTTAGTTATCAAATATCCCCAAAACATTCAGAAAGAACCTAATTAATTACTTAATATTTATAACATAGTAATAAGTGGAATGAGTGGAATAATAAACATGAAAACTGATCCAAATAAATAAATAAATTAGTTAATTTTTATTTTTTAGGATTATAATGATCTTAGATGATGAGTCATATAAAAGGTAAGGGACTCTGTAACAAAATACCTTTCTTAAATTTTTTTATAAATTTTTTCTAAATATGTATCCTATATATCCATATTTTATATATTATTTGATTGAATATATTTATATTAAAATATATATTTTTTAAAATAAAATATCATATTTCTCTCCAAGGTTTTAAAAAACTAATTCTTTTTATGATTTTATATATGGTAATTTATAATAAAATTTCTATATTAATGATTATTTTTAAAAACATCAAAATTAATGTTATTTTAATGTATAAAGGAAGAGTGGATTTGAATTAATTTATTTTTTACAGATTTTTTTTATTCTTTTTAAGAATGATTACAAGGATTGATATGAAAAAAAAAATTGTGATATTTTTTTAAAATAGGAGATGTTCTGCATGGAATGATATTATGATACAAGAATTCATTATTTATGATAATGGCATGATTATAAGAAATTATTTATCATATGGGGTTAACCTATTAAAAAAATAATGGTGGGTCTATGAAATCCCACCAATGGATTGTGTATGTTTATTTTGTTTGTTGATCATGATGGATATTCCAAGTGTAACTGTAATTGTAACATCCTAATATAACTAGTAGGGTTATTTCATGTTATCTTTTGGGGTTACATCCTATGGTCGTGGAAAGGGTTATGTTATAATTATGTATTATATGAAAATGATTCACCAAATTATATTTATGTTTTTAATTTCCTCTATGATTTTAAACAAATCTCATGTTTTCCGAATGCATGTTAATGAGTTTATGTTAAATGGAATGTCTACATTACTTATATGGTGTGGAAGGTATAACATTACGAAAAATATTACATGTTATTGTCATTTTCTGAAAGAGAACATTAATATTATCATTTAACCTTAAATATATTTTCAGGAAATGTTTTTTGGGATCCTTTTAAAAAAATGTGATTAGTTAGGTAATAAAATTTTTAATTTGATCTTCAAGTTTATTTTTGATAATGTATATTTTTTATCAGGGTTTATGGGATAACAGTTTCTTTCATCAATTTTTTTGTCCCTTACTAAGATTTTTATGATCATAATTTAAATTTAAAATTTTTTCACATAATGTTAAAGAATATTGTGGTCAAGGATAAGGTAAATGTCAAATTTTTTAAGATACTTATTAAAAATAAAACATGATTTGTTATCAAATGTGTTGATATGGTGAAAATAATTGTTATTATGTATAAGTATCATTTTAGAATATAAGTGTTTAAAATATCTGATTTTTCCACTAATATTCTAAAAATCTAAAACTAAATTATTTTTATGTAAAATATTTTATTTATTGTTTTAAAATAGGAAAAATATTTATTGATAAAGGATGGTTCAGTATTGTTAGTATCAAAGCACTATTAAAATAACATTGCAGATTATGATGTTTTCAGGTGAGGATATTTTAAATGTTATGGATATAATCATAGATTAATAATTTTAAGGTTGATAATAAGATCCTTGTGTTACAAATTCCTTTTTAGGTTTGAGGTTATGAAATTATAGGGTGATTAATGATATTTTTAGTGATATTTGTTTTTAATGTAATTATTGGTCATTTATTTTTTGGATGCAGTATGAAAAATCTGAGAAAAATTTTTACTCTTTTTTTATTAAATATTTAATATATACATTTAATTATGATGATCTAAAAATATTTTTTGTTTTCAAATATAATTATATAGTTTTCAAAAAATTTAAGCATTCTGACCATGTGACAACCTATTAAACATGATAAGGCCATATGGATAAAACCCATAATTGAACAATAGCAATGATATATCTCCAACAAATAGCCTATGTGATATTCTAGTTAGCAAGAATTTTTAATTATTGTAAAATTATTTTATGGATGAATCATATGTTTATTTTGGGAACATGTGTATTATATTAAATAATTCCATGGGAATCCAAATCTATTTGGTGATTAAGTGAGTAATTTAATTTTGGATAATGATCACAAATTTTTTTTAAGTAGTATAGAAAAATAGTAATGAAAATACTAGGATATTTTATTGGACTAATAAATGTTGTATTTCTCCCCCAGGGCCTAGTTTAGTGAAAAATAGCCATGTGGGGGTGTTGGGGAGATCTCAGGATTGAGTCTCTTATGCTAACATCATGACTGTTTGCTTGTTTAATTATTTCATTGAAATTCCCCTTACAAAAATTTTATGTAATAATCATTTGTTTTTATTTTTGTGGGTTTATGATGTATGAATATGATTACCATATCTTTATATTAATTTTTTTATAATGTTTTAATGAGACTTAAATAATAATTGATGTTAATTGGAGATAAATATTTGAATTATCATGGATGAATATGTGATCAAATCATTCTGAATTTTTGGATTAAATCATATATTATAATTTTTTTGTAATTTTAATGACATTTATTTATTAAATGATCTATGTTGAACTTTGGCTATTATTTTTGAAATTTGGAGATTAAAGATGTTTTTAATCAAATAATAATATATTTTTGGGGGGAATTATATTATTTTATCCTATTAATTTTTGTTTTTATTGATTGTAAAAGAAAATTGTGAAATATTTTCAACCTTGATTCGATTTAGTGATCTATAAAAGTAGATTCTAATTGTTTATGCATAAAAAATTCATCTTAAATACACATCATTTTTTAATAATATAAGCTTTAAGGTGGAAAATTATTATAGGATTAAAATATACTTGTCGCATAATTATATTTACTCATATTATTAGATAGTTAAGTAGATTAATTTCTCCACTCTATGAAAGGTATTGTGAAACAAAAACATTTTCTATTTACTATTCATAATGGTATATCAATGAATATTTAAAATGTCACATGTTTATGGGTTTTTATTGTTCATTTTCTCATGAACATGTTCTCTATCATTCTATACCATTGAATGGTGTTATCTTTTCCCTTCCTTGTCCATGTTTTCCTAAATCAAATCATAGTTATTTATTATTCTTGATGTCATTCGTGATTCACTTCCTTTCTTTTAAAGTGGACGTTTTATTAATCCGTTTCCAATATTGGATTTCAAAAACTGTATTTTGATAAGTAAAATATTAGTTACTAATATTGAATTATAAATTTCAAGTAACAAATTTAAAAATTTTGCGGTATAATGTAACATTCCATTTTTTAAAAGGGAATTTTTTGTTTGACAGTCTATAAGAGACTCCACATCATGCTTAAAAGAACAACTAAATATTATTTTTAAAATTTTATCTCTATAAAATATCCATTAGAATAGTAGGAATGAATTAGAATAACTGATTTATGGATTAAATTGGTCTTAATAATAATTAATTTATTATTAAATTAATATAAATTAATATTATTATTTTTTAAATTTTATTTTCATCCGTAAAAAATAAATTTTATTAAAAATTTATTTTAATTTCACTTCATGAATTATTTTTATTGTTAATTTATTGGTGTTTTATAGAAATTATTTTACAAATAAAATTATTTTTTAATCCTGTAAAAATAATATTTGGATGAATTTCAGATTATTTTATTAAAATGTTTGTTTTTAAATAATATTGATTAATACTAATTTTTACAAAAATTAGTAATTTATATTTATAGTTTGTAAAATGTAAAATAATTTTTTTGATTAAGTTTATATATTCATTAGTCATGTAATAATTATAATAATAAAAATATTTTTTAAATTTATTTTATTCTATAACTTAATATACAGTCATTTTCTATTAAAGAAAGGAATTTATTTGAAACACTATCTTTAAACAGATGTTGATTAATATATTAAAAAAATGAGATAATTTTGATAATCTATGAATTTTTTAAATTAGTTTTACATGATTGGGGATTGGTGAAGGATTATTTTTCTATATTTTTGATTTTATATATTTAAATTTTGAATTGATATATAGTATCAAAATTGAAATTAATGTCATTTTTAAATAAATAATATTTTATTAATTCATATTAAATCTCTACAAATCATAAATTTCAAAAGGTTGTTAGGATATGGTTGAAAATATCATAAATGTTTATCTTATGTGTGTTTTAGAATTTTATTTTAATAATATAAACCTTCAAATTATAAAAGTAAATAGTGTCATTGTAAGAAATACATGGGTTAAATAGTCAATAAAAATAACTTCTATGTGTAATAATGTGACCTTAAATTGTAAAACTATTATTGGATGAGAGTATTTATATCCATAATATTATTATATTGAAAATAAATAACTTTTTAAAAATTTTGAATGTAAAATTAATTTTTGATAACCCAATAATTTGAGAAATTACATGAGTTCCCCTCAACTCTCCTATAAAAGATCAAATCTTATACTACTTTCTTAATATTTAAAACCAACTTTTTCAACCCATATCTAACAAATATGATTTTTTAGAATCTATAAAATCCTTCAAGATTAAATATTTTTTCCATAAAAACATATTTTTTGGGATTAAGGTGTTAATCATATGATGTTTTTAAAAGAAGAGGTATAACTTTATCATATTTTTTTAGTTTTGGTTCTTATTCCAACTTTATAAAATATTCTTCAACCATGATAAAATAAAAACTCCAATACAATTCATATACTAACATGTTATTATCCTTGTGTAATGACTAATATCATCCTTTTATTCTATCAAATTAGAATAGAATTAATCATTACTATGTGTTATCAATACCACATCATGAACCAATTTATTTATATTTCCATCACTATCTCTAGATATAAATATGGAATTAATGTTTATATATAAATATTATATTCATGAAATATTTATAATTATTATATTTTATAATATCATAAAAATTATTACCTTCCCTTGAATAAAAAACTGTTAACGTCGTTTGTGTGTATGTGTGGACTAGCGCCTCCATGACGAAATGCGATTCGATTTCATCACCACATCACATATATGATATATATATATATATATATAATGTTAGTGAATTAATATTATATTTAAGATATTATTATTATTCTACAAAGTTAAAATTATAATCAACTTCTTTCCATATTGATCGTTCAAAAAATGGAAGTGTTACTCATGTGTACGTATGGCCTACTCTATTTATAATTTTAATGTAGTTCATTTATCATAAACATATTAAATTGATAAATTTAAAAAGTATAATTTATGAAATAAAATTATAATTATTTCAAGAATCTACTAGGGTTACCTCATATGTATGCATGATAAGAAAATGAGGCCCCATGTTTCCTGTATGTTTTATTATTATTTAAATATTATTATGAAATCTAAATTTTTTTACAAGGTAACATAATAATTTTATTTTCAATAAAAATTATATGTCACTAATTAATAGTTAAAAGTATAACCTTCTAAATTAATCTCAATATTTTATCATGCTTCTTAAAAAAATTTATGAGTAAAATTTTTTTCCACTGAGGGGTTTTTATGAAATATTTTATGGAAATATTTTGGCTGAAGAGGTGATTTATTTGGTAAGAAACTTTTTATTTTGATAACCAGGTTTATTTTAAAAAAGGAAAAATATTATAATTTTTATTAAGAATAATTGGTTATTTCATTATTTTTATATCCCTTAATGAACTTGTTGTTCTCATCACACATATCAGTAAAATTCATAGGATTTTAAATAAGAGTAGTTTAAATGATGAAGTTAAAGTCAATTTTTGTGAAGATATATTAGGAAAATAAAATATGTTTTAATTTAAAAGAGTTTCCATTTCTGGAAAAAATTGATATTATGTACAATTTTACAAATTTACTGTGTATGTTTACAACCTAGTATTTGGTTATATTTCCCTAAAACGGTATACAAAAATGTTCCTTCACAAAATGAAGTGATTTATATATTTAAAATGACTAAAATATATATTTTTTATGGTCAGTTCATTATATGGTATCATTTAATTTTTAGGATATAAAATAAATTACAAAAGGATGAAGTTATTCTTAAGGAAAAATATATTAATTAATGAAATTTAAATATACACAATGAACTATTATATAAATTAAATCATGGTATTGATCAACTTACTGTTTTAAAAATATATTTATATAATACGCTAACTCTCTAAACATAAAATGAATGATATGGGAATATGTATAAGTATTATAGTATTAATTTATAAATTTTAATGATGATTATATGTTTCAAAATGATAAATTAATTCCTCCATCAAATTAAAAAAAGTTAAACTTATGTTATATTGGGTAAAAAATATTTTAAGTTTACATTTTAATTTTTTATTCTAAGGTTATCTTCTGATAAAAAAAATAAGAATATAATTTGAACGATTCTAAAAACACATTGTTTTGGTATAAAATTTTAGAAATTATTAATGATAATTGAAGTTAATTAACGTTTAAAAAATAACGATACCTTACAAATAAATTAATTTCACTCAATATTAAAAAAAATATGTTCATTATTAAAATTTTCGTCTAAAAAAAATAAAATGTTATATATATAATAATATTTCAAATGATATAATTAAGTGCTATTAAAAAAAATAATGATATAACTGTTTTAATATTAATTATGGGAACTATTAATAAATACATTATTCAGTGATCAGAAAATAAATCAAATGTATTTTTTAAATTGTCAAATCGTAATGTAGAAATTTCATGACACATTTTGAATATTATTTTGATGGTATAAAAAGGATTAAGGGTTTTTTCATTATAACCTAGGACCTATTTTATGAATGTAATTTCTCAAATGTAGAATAACATCCATTCAACATAAGAGATAATTAATTGTATTTTTTATATCACATTGAAAAGACATAGTTGTTATCTTACACACTATGTTTTCCTCTATGAAGTCATTGTCTTAAAATTCTTTTCTTCTTAGAGGCAATATTACATATGAAGTTATTTTCTTCATACAATCCACTAAATATCCATTGTAATCTACATTTAATAAATATAAACATTCTTATTTTAGAATAAAAAAATTTTATCAACACATGTCTCTGGATATTATTCTTCTATAATAATCTTCCATAAAAGAATTATAGATTCTGACATTTTGCGATATTGAAAAGAAGTGGTTTTTTTAGATACTCATTTCCCACAATCCATAATTCAAAAATAATTTATTAAATAAAATATCTTATAAATTACTAGAAATAATTTACTCCAATAAATATATTGTTGAAATTTCCATAAAAGATTCATATTGTCCATTTATTTAAATTTATATAGATCATTTTTTATAATTTCAATACCACCACACTAAATCTCATTAATATCCATTTTATACATGTTTTTTATTATAGACCTGACAATCATTTTTAATGAAATATAATTTTTATGATTTTCCCCCAACACATAAAAATTAATTTCAATAAAACATAAAAATTTACCCATTTTTTATTGTATTTTTTTTTCAAATTCATCGAGTATAATTTATTTTATTTTTTAATGTATAAATAAATTTTTCCTATTTTCTTTTTGATAAATCTAGTTATGGATTTCATCATTCATTATTTTCATTAGTGCATTGATAAATATTATATGGGAAATAATGATTTGATTTGAATTAATATTTTTATTAATCTAATGAAATATTCAAAAGAAATTTTAAGAAAGAATGCACTTTAAATATTTAATTATATAAAGATACAATATTTATTATAATAATGAATCATAAAATAAAACATTAAAATATAAAATACTAAATGAAGTATTATTAAAAATAAAAATGAAAATAATAATAATAAATACTTCTCCAATATCAAGTAATTAGTCCGAATATTAATGTATATGATACATTATTCCTCAAAAATATTTCAAAAAATGGTCTCTCCAATTAATGTTACACAATATAGTATAAAAATTATATATCAATATAAATTAAATTTATTGAAGCTTCAGGAGAGGTTACCTTTAAAATACCCTGAATCCATCTCAATGGGAAATGTGTATTTGGAAATTACTTGTGAAAAATGTAATTTCAAATAATTAATTTTACAATGAGAATTTTTAAATTGAGATATTATGAAAATTATCTACTATGAAATACATGAATCCTTCAGATTCCAACATTTATGTTTCTATAATGTTAAGAATATTTTTTTATTTTTATTAATAAGTAAAAAATTATATTAATTTGTAGACACATAAGGGGGTTTAATCCCACATTAATGAAAATTTTAATCTACCAAATTTTTCTGAATTTTTTTTTACGAACAGACTTATAGAATTATATTTTATTGAAATTTTTCAGTGGAATAAAATTAACACTAAAATTTTACTTAAATTCATAGTATTTCTAAACTGGTTGAAAATTAAAAACATTATCATCAAATTTTTTATAAAAATTTTACCACAATAATTTCCTTATTCTACAAGAAAATGAATAATTAATAAAATAACACATCAATCAAATAAAATATAAAATAATTCTAATGTGTCTTACCTTATCCCTTACCACAAATTAAATAGATATACATTAGTTTGGCTTGGTAGTGTGAAATAAAAATAAAAATAAAATCAATAAAATCAATAAAAACAAGTCAATACCTCATCATAGTCTCCTTCAATGTCATGTTCTTTGACTTTTTCTTCAAAATAAACCATTCATTCGAGTACTCCCTTCCTCATTTACATTATTATAATTTAGTAATAATCAAAGTAATTATTTCATAATAATTTTTTCATAGAGACAACTCCATGAATTTTTTATATCATTGTTCAAAATCCAATTTTCATTAATTATCGATAATTTTTATGTTGGTTAAAATGGAGAAAAAACATAAAAATAAGACAAAAAAACATGTCAAATATATAAAATAAATTATTTTCTGCCATTATGTCACCTATATTATCCAATGTGATGACATCCTAAATCTTATTTATTGTTTTCCATTTTTAACATCCCACTTTATTTTCATGACATACAATTTTAAAATTTTTATTTTATAGATAAATCAATAAAAAATATCGATCATATATCTTTTTTTATATTATATTCAATCAATATTAGATGTAGGTAAAATATAAAAACTGTAATGGGATTATTGTTTTAGCAGAGTCATGTGCAATGTATTGGATGAATATATTTTTTTATTGCGTCATTGAAATAGAATTACAAGGTAGTGTAAAATATTTTAATTTTATTATTTCTCCCTAGTATTATCTATATAAGGAATCATGATTTCTAATATAAAAAATATTCTCAAAATACATGTTTTTTTCTAGAAAAAGTATAACATAATATATTAAACATTTTAAAAATATAAAGAAAACTAGAAACATAAGTTGGTGGAGACAATTTCATTTCCTATTAATGTTATAATTTTGCCACAACTGGGGTGATGAAAAGTGGAGTGGTGATATTTCTAACTCACAATATTTTAGGTAATTAAAAATATAAATTCAAAACTAGTGGAATATAATAAAAAAGTTTAATCATAAAAAAGATTTATAGTGTGTGTGAAGAGTGACTATATTAAATATTAAAAATCCAACAAAATTATTTGTAATAGTTTTATTCTAAATGATCTTACATCTTCTCTTCACACTCCGTATAAATTAACATTGATATCGACTATTCATGTTTCCTTTTACAATTTTCTCATACCAAACAAAAACTTTTCCAATGTGTGAAGAATAATCCTGGTCATTTACATGGGGATATTCCTAACACAAGACTTTGGATGAAGAATCCTATGAATTATATAGATTAATTTTTTATATTGGGGAACAAACAATTAAAATTACATATTTCAAGGTAGAAAACAAAAAGGTTAATTTTAATGGAAATATTACTCTTGTGTTAGATAAAGGACTATCAATTTACAACATCGATAACACAAGTACCAAAAAATGGTTGTTTTAGAAGAGGATATAGTAGTTAGAAATTAATCTTTTACTCTTGAAATAATTTAATGGAAAATTATAGCAATTCCATCAACAATAGTTATAAAAATGACATGCATAAAAATTTATAGAAAATTAGTGTGTTAAATTTATTTCCATTACAAATTGAAATATTCATATACATTAATAGAATAGTTAACAATACTTATATTCTTTATGAAGAGTTACCATGAGTTTAATTCATTTATTATTGATTTTAATATTCATTTGTAAGTCATATAATATTTTCTATCATCTTGTAAATACCTTAAAATAATCATTTAAATAATCTAATTTAAACTATAAAAATCGTTATTAAAGATTACAAAATAATAATTAATATTTAATTCAATGAAATAATAACATTTATCATATGTAATAGATCCTTCAAAATTAATACAATTAAAAAATATCATACTATTTATTTGTAAAAACTAACAAATTATCAATTAAATGTAATAATAGATAATAAAATATTTAGAAGGTTCGAAAAAAACATTTTTACTAATTATAAACAATATGATGCAGGAAATGGAAGAAAACAATAATTTTCAAAATAAAACAAATTATATTACAATAATCCTATCAAAATTATACCCCTTTTGAATGTTAAGAAACAACTCCAACCTATCAAACTATAAATGTTCTAAGTATTTTTTCTGTTATTTAAAATATATGGAAAATTAAAAAGTAGTGCATTTTAAAAATTGATCAATTAATATGCAAGGAAATATAAATAAATAAATTGATATATTACATATATCTCTATTATTGAATATATTAACATGAATCTTATCTTCTACTATATTTTTATAATAAATAAAAGTGAATAATGATAAATATATTTTGAACGGAAATTAAAAAATCATACCAAATATATATAAACAACAAAAAATATATAATGTTTAATAGAATATATCATAAAAAAATATCTTCTAAAATACTAGAATCATATAAATATTTAACAAATTTGTTATATATATAATTATATAAAAGAATAACAATTATCCTTTAAAATAATATTTCTATCTACTGAATGATTTCTCAATTCATGTATATCATCATATACATGAACCATTTTTAATCTCCACCTATATAAAATGAAATAAAATAGGAATGATCAATAAATAGTTTTTTATTATATTTAATAAAATAACAAAATTAATTAAAAGTAATTACAATAATAAAGGAAAATTTATTCATATTAATTTAAACTAAATTAATAGTTTTTTAAAAAATTCGAATTGTTAATAAATAAATATAATACATATATACTCATGTTATATTACAAAATAATAAGACGTAAACAGTGATTATTCTAGCCATGTAAGAATCAAATAACTAATGAAAATATAGTGGTTTGGGTTTCACCTGTTTAATTACAGTGTCGTTTGGAATATAAAATGAATCATATCTCAAAACATTAAAACACATTGTGGATATAATATTAAAATAACTATTATAACAAATGGGTTTCATAAAAAATTCACTAATTCCAATAGCATACTAGCTACAAAATTTATATTTTATGAAATTTACAATAAAAAAAACATTTCTTGCTTTTGTCACCAAATTTCATAACATAAACAATGATTCCAGCAATTTCTTATAAAATAATATTATTAATCATTGGATTGTCCATCAACTTATTTTAAACTAAAATTTTATCCAAGTGAAAATTTATATTTCGTTTCACATTGTAATAGTTTCCAAATTGTGATTAAATTTTTTTATTGGAATTGGTATTACTTGTTGTACATATTTCAAAATTATTTTAATATTTAATATTCCAATATATTTATTTTAAATAAAATATTTCATCCATCATAATATTAAATTTATCTATTTATTATTAACTCGTTTTAATTGAATCTCTATGTATCTCATTGTATTGCTTTAGATTTATGATTTTAGAATTATTGATTATTATATTTTCAATTCCATGGGCCAGATTCTGTATCTCTTTATTAATGTTCTTATATTTTGGCATAAGTGAAAATAGAAAGGTCGTCATATTATCTATTTTTCCTTCTTACTCATCAAAAATATCATTTTACTCCACAATACTAGTATCATATATAATGGTGGAATATAAGGATGTTACATCAGTAGATTTTTCAATGAAGAGAACATTATCCAATTGACTTTTCCCATCATATGATAAACCCAAAAACACATATTATTTTTGAATTCCACTACTATTGAGTTACCTAATTTATTTTCTTCTTGGATAGTATATCCCCAAGTGTTATAGATATGTAAATTCATATTTTATAGGTTTCCCTTTTTCAACATGATTTTTAAAATCTATTTTGAATATATATATAGAATATTTCTTTTTTAATATAAAAGACCAAAATTCCAATGAATTTTAATTTTCAAGAACAGTCATTGGATTTTAAAAATAATATTATAAAGGAGAAACCCCCAACCAATGAATTTAGGGGGACAAATATACTAATGTTCAGCAGAATCCCATTGAATAATGATATATAATTCTATGTGGGTATGGTAATATATATGGAACATTAATTATAAAAAAACACTAGATTTCATTTATAGAATAAGAAGCCCCCTAAGATTATCTCAGTCATACTTGGTTTAATGACCACAACTTCAGTAACCCAAACCCTATGACTATTTAAAACATTAACACTAGATACAGAAAATATATTCTAAAATAGACGAATATTATATAATTTCTAAAAAACCACATATATACATGAATCCCATTTTACATTGGGAATAAAATGTAAAATATAACAAATGAAAATTTTCAACATACTTCAATCTAATTCGATGAAATCTTATTAACATCTATGGGAAACAATAAAAATATGTGAGATTTAAAATTATCAATAAGTATTACATATAATTGAATCTATCATGATTATATAAATCATAAATATGAGGACCCTAGCCTTTTACAAATATTACTACACAATTTTAAATATAATCATCCATTAAATACAACCATAGACCGTAAATTCTATTATCTTAGGATGATTGGGTACAATATATTAAAAAAAACAAAAAAAATGAAATCATATTTTATTTATTCAATTTAATGAGTTCTAACATCCATTTAGCTCTTTTGTATTCACAGGATAACGTAGCGAATACATAAACAAAAGGAATAAGATAAAAATCCAAGTAAGGGAATAATATTATGAATAAGACAAAGCACATGGTATATAAGGAATAAAATGATGAAAAACGGCAATGAAAATGAATAAATATATGTAATAATATAATCAATAACATGGGAACATATAACTATGACATCTTTGTATTATGGAAACATCATATAACAAGATATAAACATGAGATAAGGATGACATCTAAAACTATATCGCATGGTGGATAAATACCCATAAACGAATTAGACTCACTCCCAATCCCAAAATGATGTCTTCTGAGACTAAAACATACTCATTGAATTTGAGGGATATCTAGGCTTATGCAAAATAACATGTTCATTCATATGTCTTCTAGTGAGTAATCATGTATAAGGGTTACCCATGAAATGAATTGGGTATCATAAGTATGTCATAAGAAATAACAAAAGGAAATAAAATATTGGTTTCCATGAAATAATGGATCTAAAAATCAAATGGACAAAAATATGGAATAATAGGTATATATCCTGATAAATAAGGTCCAATTTAAGGGAAAAATGTTAAATAGTGATTATGATAATTTATTAATGAATATGTTTTTTGTGGATTAAGGAAAATATTAAAGATAATTTATAATGAAAAATAGTATCTGTCTTTATAAACCCCAAATGACTAAAAGCAGTTATTCATGATAAAATCAATGATTCTATAATAATAATTATTGAATAAAATATATTATGGATTTTACATGAAAATGGGTAAGAAGTTGAGAAGTTAACATTAATAAGGCATGATTATTGGGATGAATTGAGAAGGGGGCCTTATTAAAACCCATATATCCCAAAAAAAATATGGTTGAAATGATCTAGATACATAGCTTTTTAATATATAAAAAGGATTTAGTAGATTTATATAAAAATGAATAAATGTTACATTAGTTGAAGGAGAGGGAGAGTGTGGCCGAGAGGAAAAATGGAGGTTCGGGAAGAACAATTTTCTTATATCCTAAATTTTTTTGAATTATAAATTTATTTAGTTCATTTATGTCCATTTTTATGACTAATATTATATAATTTCATTTTCTGGGAGTGTTTGTTTCCTTGGTTTTAATGATCTGTTACATGTATAACTATATGAAAAATAATGAAAAATGATAGTGGTTTTTCAAAATTGAATTTATATATTAGTAATGACCATAAGAAATATTAAATTGTCATATAAATCATTTTGTACTTTGGGTGATGATGATTCATTATTTATAATTTTAGTGATAATAGTATATAATATTTTGGTGGTTTTCGATCATGAGATACTAGTTTGTTATTATTTAATATTATGTATTTAAAATTTTTCTATAATAAAAAAAATTAATAATTATATTATAATCCGATTTAACCATAAAAATGGGTTTATGATCTACATTAAAGGAGGTAATTGAAATTGAAAATAGTATCACCCTTGAATATGATAAATTAACACACTATAGAAAATTTTTTCATTTTTAGTACAAAATGAGAGGGAAAAGAAGTGATGATGGATTATTCAATTAGAATAAAAAAATTAAAGTATATATAAGGTACTGAAGTTATCATTCAATTTGGTTTAGGGGAGGTGATGAGATAATATGAAATGAAAAAACATCAAAATAAATTAAATTTAAAAAAGATAATTTTTCCTCTTGAATACTTCTTGATGAGAACCCACGTAGAGAAATTGGTTTTAATATTTGGTTGAGAAAATAATTCTCCTAGAATTAGAGGATGGTATTGGGAATATATTTGAGAATAATTTGTACAAGGATAAAATCTTGATAGTTGTGAAGAATAGAGGCATTGAGATGATGAATTTATAGTGGAGGAGAGGGGTGTTTTCTCATTATTTAACTCATTGAATTATAATTTTTACACAAGATAATAAATAGTTATGTCTCCAAAAATAAATAGAGAAAATATAATAGGTTAACTGATGATTATGGTTCAGAAATTAGTTATGACTCAAGGAATAGTTTGTTTAACATATGATTTATGTATACTGTAAATTATTGAATTTTACTACTCACCTAAAATTCATCTATTTTTGGGAAATCCCGAAAAATTAACCTAAACATATTATGACAATGTATAATTTAAAAATTATATATTTTCATAGTATGAAAATTTTAACTATTAATTTAAATCATTATTTATTTGGAAAATACCAATTTTAATATTATATCTGATTTTATAACACTTCGAAAAATTAATTAATTTATCAAAATATTTGATTATAATAATAAGACAAAAAATTATTAATATATGAATAAATTTAATTGAAAAAAAATCATTTAAAAAAATTATATTATATATAAAATTGAAAATTATTCCTTATGTTTTATAAAAATATCATAACCTAATAAATTTTTTGAAAAAATTTTATTTATTTATATTATGATATAATTATATCATGTTTTCATTTATAAGATTGTTAAATTTTATTTATACATTAATAGTTGGGGCTACTATTCTATTATTTAGTTTACTATTCATAAGGGCCACATTACTATTTCAATGTATGAGTTACTATTTCATAGGTTCTTTAATATTTTGAAATACTTATTATTACATTCATTATTCAACTATAATGATTAAATTGTGTTATTTATGTGATGTTTACATTATATATATGATATAAAATAATTATAAGAAGAAAATTTTCAATGATAAAATTTTGGGTTGTAACGTTCATCAACCCTTCTTAAAATTCACCCTTGCAATTTCATTTCACAAAGTTCTATGAAAACTACTAAGGGTAATTTTCCATCATCACTTCCTCTAGTTCCCATGTTTCCTCTTTATACTTATGGTTCTTCTATAGTACAATGATCATGTGAGAGATCTTGTTGCGTATAAACCTATCTCTATGTCCGCGATCTTCACCGACTTCTCCTCATAAGAGAGATCATTCGACCACTGTACCACCTCTGATTTTAGTACTTGTGAGGGATCTGATATGTATATCCTCGAGAGGGATACCTGGATTATATCATATATAATAGACATATCAGGTGTATGTGAAACATGATAGGCCACATCCCGGACATGATCATGAATAATTAAGTGTCCAACATACTTGGGACTTAGCATTTAGTTCTTCCCAAATCTTGTGATCCTCTTATAGGGTAATTTGTAGAGGAATGCCATATTTCCAACCATAAACACCATGTATCATCAATTTTTGTCTTTATAACACTTCTGCCTACTATGGGCTCCCCATATATACTATTGAATGGTATTTACCTTTTCTATCACTTCTTCGACCATTTAAGGTCCTATTATATAACATTCACTAACTTAATATCATCATTCATGTGTTATATATCTTTTACCATAAAGGGATTGATAAAGATCCATTTGGATTCTAATGTGGAAACTATTATTGTAGGAGAACTCAACCAGAAGGATATATTAGTCCCATGCTCCCTTGATGTCCACAGAACATGTTATCAACATGTCTTTTATTGTATGAATTGTCCATTTAGTTTTGTTGTCATTTTGAGTATGATATTCCATAATAATGTACAAATCTATAAATAGATAATTTTAAAGGCCTTTCTAGAACATTCAAGTAAATCGCATATGTTGATCAGATAAAATCTATAGTGGTACCCCATATAGCCTTACCACTTCGTTGATGTATATATTTGCATGTTGATCTCGTGGTAAGTCCTCTTGAATTGTGATAAATTGATCTATATTTTTAAGAAGATCCACAAAAATCCATATATCCTTGTTTCCCCAAGATGTCATCGGATGTACAGTTAAAATGTCCATGGTGATTTTCTCTCATTTCCATGTTTGTCTGGGTAATTATTTCATCATAAATTTTGGATTTTTTCTTTAATCCTTCACATTATGACATACCAGGGACTTGGATGTATGTTCAATGTTATCCTTCTTCATATTTTCGGACTAATTTTTCTCATTAGAAATCATGATACATTTTTTTGCTCACTGAGTGAATATAATATTTTGAGATATATTCTTCATTCATAAGTAATTTATTTCTTTAATGGTTATATGGTACACATAGTCATGAGTAAAATTTTACAACTCCTTCATCATCCATTTTAAACACTATGTATTTCCCATTTCTATTTGTTTCCTAATTTTTCTGAATTTCCACATCATTTATTTGAGAATCCTTTATTTTCTCTATATGAGATTATTGAGAAATAAATTGAAAAAGGATTGGTTATGTTTCTTCATTAACAATTCCCAGTTAAATCCTTCGCATGTTTAAGAACAATGGATCTTTCTCAACTCTAATTATTGACAAAGATGCATGATCCTTTATACTTAGTGAACTTACTAACTTATTTTCTTTACCAAAATGGTAGTGGATTGAGAATTCAAAATCCTTGATGATCTATAAGAATCTCCACTAGAGGATATAAAGCTTAATCTATGTGAAAATATATTATAGGATGTTATGATCATTATATATCTCACACATCTCTCTATAGAGATAATGCTGCTAGATTTTCAATGCAATGATCTTCACATAAAATTCAAGATCATGCATAGGATAGTTTTGTTCATGATTTTTCATCTGACCTGAGGTGTGGGATATCAATTTATCATTAAACTATAGTACTCTGCCTAAGAGCATCTTTTAATAATTTTTGTACACCACAAAGTGTTTCCCACTAGTTGGTATTGTCCGCAATAGTGTAGTGAAAAGCCTCTTTTCAAATATTTAAATAATTATTCACATTCATTGGTCTGGAAATATGTTTATCCCTTCATATTCAGCTTGTTTAGTGGTTTTTCCAATAATTATAATTTCTTCATGAATCACTGGTAATACCCATCTAGACCAAGGAAGCTATAGATCATTGTAAAAGCTGCTTGTATATGCCACTCCTCAATTCAATTTTTCTTGGAACTGTGAAAAGATATTTCTTTTCTAGTGATAACATTCACCATGAATGATTATTCCACCATATATTACTCACTGTTACTGTACTTTTCATATAAATTCTCCCTTCATAATGTCTTTAGCGCAATACTCAATTTCTCCTCATGTTCCTCCTCAAACATGGAGTATATTAGATTATCATAAATAAATACTAAAAAATCAAGGTCATATATAATGAATTTATTCATTATTTCCATGAATATTTTTGGGGAATTTGTGGGTCTTCAGGTAATCACTATGAACAAGTAGTTTCTATACCTCATTCTAAAGTTATACATGGGAATATATTCATTACTCACAACTAATTAGTGATATCTTGATCAATGGTCCACCTTTGAGAAATACTTGGCCCCACACAATTGATTGAATGAGTAATATATCTATGGATGAGGATACTTCATATTTATTGTGATTTTATTTAGATCATGATAATCAACGTAGATGAGAATTGATCCATTCTTCTTTATAATGAAGAGGACTGGTGTATCTCATAGTGATTCACTCATGAATATAAAATCTACTTCTCGATTCTCTTGTAACAACTTATTTAGTTCTACCATATCAAGAGGTTCCATTCTATATGTTGTATATTTTATATGAAAATATCTTTGATTGACTTCAATTTTAATCTCAGCCACTCGGTCAGGAATAATAACATGTAATTTGTTATGTAATGAATCAGTTGTAGTCCCTCTAAATGAGAATGTATTTAAGTATGATTCACTCTTTTTTCTCAATAATTTGATCCAGATATGCTTTCTCATAAGGCTGTAATATCCACAATTTTTATTATGAATCTAACGGAGATTCATCCCCCTCATTAAATTTGAAAAAAAAATTGAGGATGCTTTAGGGTGTGAGGAGTGATCACCCATTCTAGATAGTCGATGTTGGATTCTTATAATGATAGCCATTCCCAAACTAAAATAACATCAAATTCCACATAGGGATGTAAGAAAAGAATTTTTTGGAGGTTTAGTCCACAAACATTAATTATGGAGGTGTTAAAAACTTTGGATGAGATAATTGCCCCATTTACTATTCTTAATGATATATCAACCTCCAACTTTTGAGGTGGTGTTTGAATAGTTATACTAAACATTAAAGATATGAAAGAAGACGTTGAACCATAATTAAATAGTACATTGACTATTATTTAATAAATAACCTGAGTAGCTATCACGAAGTCATTTTTGAGATCCACCTTAGTCGTATTGATAACATATTCCATTGCCTGCTTCCTTAGAGGTTGTTGTTATTTATTTTATCCATCATGCCATAGAATAGGAAAACGGTTCGCATAATTTCAATTTTCCATGAAATTTAAACACTAAAATATAATATTTTTTTGATATAAACCATTCCTTCTTTGTCCACATTAATGGGATTCTTCATATTCCTTAAATAGTAATTATCCAGATACCGTGTTCTTCTAAAATATTAGCATTTTTTCAGTTAACATTAAATAGTTACCCTTTTTTTCTTCCCATAATTTGTCCATATGGGATTTTGGATTTTCAATAAATCATGGGATTTACTTATGGATCCCCCAATATAAAAACAGGTTTTTGTGTTTTTTCCAAAATCCATGACACCACTCAAAGTATCCAATCACCATTATAAAAGTAGGGACACAACAAAAAATCTTATCACAGCATTCTAAGACTCAGATCCCCAATGATTTTTGTATACACAGATTATGTCCACCAATGAAGTGATCCACCTTGACTTAAGTGTTCATGAAAAATCCAAAAGAGTTTCTTTCAAGCCTTGTAATGTTTACTCCTTACACCCTGATAGACTCGTCTCCCTTTTTACTTATTCCAAGTATCTCTCTTTCTATCATATGTTATTTGTTTTGGGGATGATATTTATTAAAAAATATTTTCGAAAAATATTTCTATTCCATGGAATAAATTTCCTAAATGGAAATTGTATTCTCTATCAGTATTACCCACTTATCATCTTTCTCATCAAAATGATAGACTGCTAGAACAACTTTACCCTCTTATAACCACATGAGGATAGATAATATCATCTCAATAGAGTTAATCCATTATTTTTTGAGGAGGGAATTTTAATATATACTAAACATGGGAGGCCTATACTATATAAATTATATGACCACAACTTACAATTTATTATAAGAATGATGGGATTCCACAGAACTAATGTTATTATTTGTTTCTTGATCTAGGTGAGAAAGAAGTATCATGATGTTTTGAACACACATTCCCATCATATTTATAATATCATTAGGTAAATTTCCCATTTAATATCACGTTTATAGTTGGTATGATTTCTTCTTCTTCTATTCATTGAATTATAAAAATAATGTACAGATCGAGGAATTGAATAATTATCTAATAATCATTTAAAAAAGAAATACTTTTAAAAAATAAGAATAAACATGTAAATGAAATCTGGGTGGAATCATATTTCTGGGTACTGTAGTGGTACTGTAGCATCACTGTAGCAAGAACAGTTCGATAATGTAGCATCTGGAACTATTCATCCATATGGGCCTTCGGGCCACTGATTTGGTCCTCGGGTTCTGCAAGGCTTTCGGGCCACCCAAGGCCTTCGGGAAAGTTGATTATCAAGTCCTTCAGGCCACTCTAAAGCCTTAGGTCCACCCCAAGGTCTTTGTTCCACCTGAATGCAGGCCCCAGCCATACTACAAAAAAGGAGCAGCCGTAGATGAGGATTCAGAGCAGTAACACTTACCAGAGTATAGCCAAATGTATTGTCAGAATATAATGGTATGGCTATGCCATCGGTACCAGCATGTTCTTGCATGGTAATTCTATCCAGACAGTCATGTAAATGTGGAGAGCTACTATCAGGATGTAAATTTTGAGGAGGGGTAGTTCATTGTAGATAGTTTGGTTAAATTCCTTAAGACCTTCGGGTCATGTAATCTCTTAAGCCTATGTGCCATGTAATCACTGAGCCTATGGGCCTTGTAAGGGTTCCCACTAATCCCTTGAAAGGGGGGTTATCAAAAATAATAAAAATTGAGGCCTTCAGGACATTCAGGAAGGAATTATAATATACAATCAAATAAAACCAAGTATTTTAAATTCTACTTTCTTTGGATAATTATTTATATAATTTCAAAACTTGAAAAAAATGTTTTTTATTTAATCACTATAATGAAATCCTACCTTCCTTTGATTTTATACATCTACATAGGTTAACCTGGGGAGTACAAGAAGAAAATAGATAAGATAAAATCCTAGTAAGGGAATAAGAATTGGAATAAAACATCGCACATGGGTTAAAAGGCTTAACATGGTGTAATTATGTAATCAAGCATGAATAAACATATGAAATGATATAATTTAAATCATGGTAACATACAACCATGACATTATAGGAATGTGGAAACATCATATAACATGACATAATCATTAATTACGGCTAATTTCTAAGACTATATCACATGACAAACAATGTCCAAGAAACGAATCCCACTAACTCTCTATCCCAACATGATGTATCATGAGATTAAGCATTACCCAATTTATTGAAGAACTATCTAGGTGTACTCGTCACATCATGTTCACTCATATGTGTTCCATATCAATAAACAAGAATAATTGTTACCTATAGAAATAATTTGGTATCATAATCATGTCCTAAGGAATAATAAAAAGGAATACCATAAAGGTGTCCTTTAAAATTGGGTTTAAATAAGAAATGGAATTTAATATTGTAAAATTTAAAATAAATCATTATAAATGTTTCCCAATTAATGTGAAAACATGTAAAAATTGTATAAGAATATTTAGAAATTTAAAATTTTAGGGTTGTTTCATGATAATATTAAATAGATTTTTAATAAAAAAAGTCATATTATATTGGATGAACTACAAATTAAGAGGGTAAATTTTTCATCATGAAATAATTTTTTTTGGAAAACTAGTGGTGTCTTAAAACATATTATGAATGGTACTTGAAAATGGATAAGAAATTTGGAATTTTCTTTTAATCGGGCCTACATATCGGGATGAATTGAGAAGATAACCTTATTAAAACATGTATATACCTGAAAAATAATGACAAAATAATCTCAATTCATATGTAAGGATCATATAAATATACTTTTTAATAATTAAATAAATATAAATAAGAGTTTAACTAGGTTAAATAGGGAGAAAACATAACCCAAAAGAGAAAATGGGGGTTCATGAAGAACAATTACTTTATGTATGAAAGTATTATGTGTATGATGTAAATGTCTTATATGTAAGTATTAGTCCCATATTACTTTATGTATGAAAGTATTTCGTTCGTTTCATTAGTTTTTATGGTCCATTACTTTTATACTAGTATGGAAAATATTTATAAACAATAGCAGTTTTCCAGAATTGAAGTTATATGATATTAATGAAAATCCATAGTAATAAATGTTTATATAAATCATTTGGTAATTTGGGGTATGAATGGATATTAGTAAAGATGATAGTGATAATGTTTTAGATTATTTCGGCGGTTTTTCGATCATCTCACACTAGTTTTTTTATTTATTAATATTATGAATATAAAATTCTTCCAAAACATTAAATAGGCCATGATAAATATATTATAATCTATATTAACCATAAAAATTGTTTTATGAGTTGTCTCAAAGGGGGGAAAGGAAATTAAAAACATTTTTATCCTTGAATGTGATAATTATCACATCTCAAATGTTGTTTTTATTTTTAGTTCAAAATGAGAGTGAAAAGAAATGATAATGTATTAGTCCCATATCATAATAACATGAAATTATATATAACTAAATTTATTTATCATTTTATTTTTATTAGTATAGGTGAGGAAAAAATATTAAAATAAAATAACATGAAAATAAATTAAATGAAATTAAATAAGATTTTACCTCTTGAATCATTCTGCATGAGAAACTACTTACATGGATTTTCATACCTTTTTTGTGCTAAAATACTCATATAAATGTGGGAGGTTCTTGGGAATTCATTTGAGCATAATTTGGAAAATTACAAAATCTTTATAGGTGTGGGAATAAGAGGTGGGGATGGGTGGTATTTATAGTGGAAGAGAGGGGTGTTTTCTCATTATTTTATTCATTAGTTTTTCATTTTCTCTAATGAGAAGATATAGTTATTATTCCATGATTGAATAAATTAAATACACAACAAAAGTTTAATATTATGGTTCTTACATTATAAATTAATCATGGAATAGGTTACATATAATTTATATATACTGTAAATTATTGTATTCTACAATTTAACAAAAATTAAACCATTTTCGAAAAATCTCCAAAAAAACTCCCAATACATTTATTGATGTGTAGAATTCAAAAATTAACTCCTTTTTATGATATTAGTTTTCTATATATAAGAAATTTAATATTTAATTAAAATAATCATTTACATGGAAAATACCAATTTTAAATTTTAAATAATTATATCACACTTTGAAAAATTAATTAATGCCTCCTAAAATTATCTAATAATCATATGGAAAAAATATATTAATTTATGAATATATTTTATGATAAAAAAATTTCATTTAAAAAATTATATTTATTATAAAATTGAAATTAAAAATTTATGTTCTATGAATATATCAACACTTAATAAACAATTTCTAAAATACTTATTTACATATACTATGACATAATAATATCATATGTTCATATATAAGATGGATAAATATTATTTTTAATTTAATGGGTGACGTTACTATTGTTTTTTCCAGTTTTCTATTCATAAGGTTCACATTACTATAGCCAAGTTCATGTTCCTATTCCTTTGGTATATTTTCCTTAACTTATATAAATACCACATATATCATTCACTAATCATTTATAAAGATCGTATTTCATTATGTATTTTATTTTTTTGAAAATTATGCTATATTAAATAATTTTAAGAAGGGAATTTTCATTAATAAAATTTTTGATCGTTGTAATTATAAATACGAAAAGGTAATTGACTGAAAATAAACTCAATTAATTAAATAATTTGAGCAATAAATAAGAAATAATCTATAGATCATGGTAATTAGCTAAACCCATATGAAATTTAGTTAATAAAATGTTAATTAAACGCATCAAAATTTAATAGTAATGAAAAATACTGATTGATAATAATTTAAAAAGAAATTAAAATGATGGAAATGATTTATTACCGGACATTATGATCTCAAGAATCCCCATATCTCAACTATCAATCCTTTCACATGATATTATTCAAATTACATGAAAAAACCCCATTTAATTGGGCCCACTAGATTCACTCTTGAGTCAGTTGATGCATAGAGAGTCTATATAATTTATCTACCCACTCATCATTTTATTGTCAAATAAGTCCTTTTATATTGAATGGATGTTATATCAATTTCCATTCAATTTCCATTTAATTGTTACACCACTATATGTATATACACTACATAAATTATATTGGGATGCCTTGTTAAAACTAGATTTTGGTTTTTCCTTCATATGTGAAGAGAGGATATTTGTGGGATTATTTTCTTTTTTGTTGTAGTATTGTTTTCGCAAGGTTGTGTGTTGCGGAAAGACTTGGGTAGTGTTTTGGAATATTATATTGAGATATTAATTGACTATGGGTTGAATGGGAAGGGATATATGGTTGTAATGTCAAATAAAAATGAGTTCATGTCCTACTATATGGGGATCTATGTTGGTAATTTATTCTACAGATATGATACCTAAGTGGGATGATTTGAATAATGATATTAGTGTTTGGTATGGGATCTTCATCATTAATAACTTGCGAAATGCTTCACCCCGTAACTAGAAATCAATATACCATACACCATGAATGGATGTTATATGTTGACAATAGGGAATTATCTATCTTTAATGTTCAGTCACCTTAGTTTTTCATTATCCTCTCCTTCTTTAATGACCATTTATGTGTTTCATGCAATTTGTTTTTCTTATTATTTTCTCGTGTAGTGACAAAATGAAGAAATAATTGATTGATAATGTGTGGAATGACTTGGGTTGGATTGGATAAAGTAATTGAAATGGTTAATGGTTTAATTAATGATATGCTGTGTGATTAAATCTGGTTAAATTCAAACAGTAATATAAATGAGTTGGTTAAATTAAATTGGTTGGAAATTGAATAGAGGTTGTAGATCATTGTGTGGTGTTATGAATTTAGAGGTAGCATCAAATTGGTAGTCTTGTGAGTTGATTTCTCAATTAGAACCCATAGGGTGGGATTGATTGTTTGGTATCGTATATGTACATACTTTATTTTCCTTGTAATTTCAATAAGCACCCCTCTTATGTTGATAATTATGAGCTGAACATTCCCATCCACAAGGGGGGATGGGGTCTTTACCAAACAACCCTGTGAAAGGATGAATGGCTGGAGGCCCATTATCTCATCCTCCCTATTAATGGTGGTGTATCCCACGATTCATTGGGTAGATTACGGTGAGGTATGTGGCCCAGGTGTGTACATGATATTAATATATTACCTTATTTCTTCTGGATGAGATGTGTTTGTACTTTCACATGTGTCATGGGGATAAGATGTGTTGTGATTTTGTAGTTGTCTTCGGGATGAGATTTGTTATTCATTCCAATGTTTCATTGTAATGAGGTGTGGCTGTGTCCTAGGTGTCTATTGGAGAGATGTGACATTGTTTTGGCCTATGTGTTTATGGGCATGATGTGACGTGGTTGTGGATCATATTTCTACGGGTGAGATGTGGTGTGGTTATGGCATAGGTTTCTAGGACGTGTTGTGATGTGGTGTGTTTGGTAGAGGTGGGAGGGACAAGACATCTATCATTAGGGTTTGTGTGCAGTTAATATTTGGGAAAGTGGAGTGGGGTACCCTATCATAAATGTTTTTTATATTATATTACATGACTTGAGTTATTTAGTGATAATGCCTTCATGTTGAAGGTTTGGTTTTTATATATGTTATGTGATTTTTTGGTTGTACTTTTTATACACAAGAGAATTATTAACTTTCCCTCACATGTACATGAGGAAAACCAAATTTCCTACTGATTATACATATATTATATCCACATGTATATAAATATACATTCCGGTATCCAGGATTATTACATTGACCGTGGTTGGAGTTTCATGCTTCAAATTTGAAAAAATTTATGATTCGCTGCTTTATCATAATTTAGGATATATATCTTTGGATTTTTATTTCATTTGTAGTAGTTTAATTTTTCTGATTACATATGGGATATTTTTTAGATTTATTTTATATATGTATTGGATTTTTCTTGAGGATTATCCGTAATATATCTTAGTCTTATTTTATTATAATGGTTAATGTCTCCCGTACTAAGATATTTGTATACCCCTGGTGCTAGATTCCAACCTAGGGTCCACTAGGGGTTTGAATTGGGAGTCACTATCTATGTAGATTCATTGCTAGCCCAAGATCAGTATCCTTTGATGGAGGGGGACTTGAAAAAATGGTATCAAATATGACAGTTGAGAGATATTATTGATTTTGTAGTTAGGCATAGTAAAGATATCCTGGGTCATCATGGAAATAGTTTTAGGTGATATAGGTGCATGTCATAGGATAGGGAAGACAGTCAAGGACACGTGATTTTAGGGCCCTCCATGATCCGATGCGATGAATCTAATCTTATCAAATGACCACGTGAGGCTGAACCATTTGCAAGGTAGACAACCTTGGAATGGTAAAACCATCATAATGAATTGTGTTCTTGATTAAATTAGGTTGTTTTGGGAAGGTTAAGTTGAATGAAATTAATTAAAATAAAATTATAAAATTTCCACACTACTCCAGATTAGTAAATTATTGTTTTCCTTTTCATCTTTAGCACCTGGTCATCATCCACATGTGGCTCTGGAAGTAAAGGTTCAATATTATTATGTTGTTGATCATTGTAGTATTGATCTGGTTGAGGATGATGATCACTGGTAGAGGAAATTGCATGAATTCCAACATAAGGCCTTAGGGAAGTATGAGGGAAGTGTTTTAGATATTGAAGTAGAAAGCTTTATCCTGGATCTTTATATCTCCTTTATTTTTATCTGGGCCTCACTGGAGTATTGGGTTCCATTGACTATCATGCAGATTTTAGGAGCTATGTGTCAGAGGAGGATGATGTATCTAGGAGAACTAAAAGAGACAGATATTTTATGGGCTGACATTGAGAAAGGGTTTCGAGAAGAGTTCCTTCCATCAACCATGAAGGGAGATAAGAGATAGGAGATAATCTCCCTTCGTAAGAGAGTATGCTAGTGCAGGATCTGGGGATCAAGTTCATGTATTTCATTAATTTTCCACATATCACTATCCAGATGTGGTGTCTCATGTGAGATGTCCTAAGGGGGGGACTTTATCCTTCTATCCAATACACAGTTACTCCTTTTACATTTCTAATGTACCTGGAGGATCATAATAATCCATAAGTGATCGAGAAAATGAACTTTTGGGGAGGTTTACCATGATATGGTATCTAGTAGGGTTCTTCGAGAGGCAGTGTTAACAGTGGCAGCTCTCAGGTTCCAGGACCATCGAGGTGTTTACCAATATAGATTCAACCCTTACAGATTCCTTTTCATTCTTTTGTATCTCATTCCTTTCCTATAAAATGGGTACAAAAGTTTTAAATTTGTGGACATCACCTTTATCTTAAAAATAAATGTGAAGTTGGTGTTCAATATCATTTTGGTTGAGGTGGACAAGTCCTATTCCAGCCTCAACAGTAGTTTCCAGTCATGTTCTTTTAGTAGTAAGGAATTAAGAATCACGTTTCTCTAATGGGATATGGACAAGGTATTAGCCAAACTCATTCAATTCCTTATGTTCAAGGGCCTTGGCCCAGTTGTGTTCATGGAGGTGTTAATCAGCTGAGAGGAAAAGGAATTGGAATCCTTGCACTTAGATGAAAAAATGGAAGATGCTAGAAGCTATTTTTTCCCATTATGGTGTATTCTTCTCTGATCCAACTGGTGGAGGAGCTTCAATTGGGAGACTCAGAGGTATAGGTGTTTCACAATCATGTATGAAATGCTTATTCTTTGGAGGGATGGTCGGAGAATGATTGGAACTAGATGTTGTCTCATCGAAATTTGTTTGTTCCAATAACAATGTGCTTTGGGGGCTTTCAATAGTCTTATAACTCAACTTTTTTGGTACACCAAGTAGTTTCTAAAATGTACCATGGAAAAAGAATTTAGTTTGGGTGTCTTAATATGAAATAAATAGTGGAAGAGTTTGTGGCAAGATGCTTTTTTTCCCATTGGTAAAGGCCAAGCATCACGTTCCTAGAAGTTATTTGACACCCTTAAATATTCCCAAGTGGAAATAAGATGGCATATTTATGGATTTCATCACAGAGATACCCATAGATCAGAGAGGTTGAAATGTTATCTAGGTGATAGTGTCTCAGATGGCGAAATATTCCCACTTCTTATCAATAAAAAAGTCATGCATAGTCGATACCATAGTTAAGAGGTATATGGGTTAGGTAGTGTTATTTCATGTATTTTTAAAGTCCATTATCTCTACTCTAGACCCAAAATTTTCGTCACAAGTATATAATGTATTACATCATGCTTTTTGTACCAAGTTATGTCTCATCACAACTTCACACTATTAAATTTTTTGGAATATAGAAGTGACTATCCAGAAGCTAGTAGATATGTTTTGAGCATGCGTCTTGGACTTTGGTGTACCATGGGTATGACACCATCGATTGGTAATGTTTTTTTATAATAACAACTTCCACAATTCCATCTGCTTCACTTTGATTGAAGCCTTGTACATAAGATTGTGTAATTTTATATTGTGATGGACAGATATAATGGAGATAAAAGTTCATGGTCCCAAGGTGGTGCAAATCATGACAGATAAATTCCATCTTGTTTTTGAGAGAGAGAATGTAGCATAAGATTGGATTGAATCTTATACCAATTAATGGAGGGGGCTCTTGGAGTTCATGTATAGTGAACATGTGTTCTTTATTTTTTTTCCTTGATGTGGGCAGTAGAAATTTGACTGAGGGAGTAATCGATCTCCCAATATCAATACTCCCTTTCAGGTGTTAGGGTGGTTTGGAAAGGTAACATATTAGTTGGTGTTTCTAAAGTGGTTGGAGGGGATCCATGTCATCTTCCACATCTCTCATCTTCATCATTATCTTTATGATGACTCTCATTTCGTTGAATGGGGATATTTGGATGTTGGGGATGATGTGAAATTCATTGATTTGCCTATAAAGATACAGGATCAGTAAGATATGGTGGTGCAGGGATGGACCATTCCTTTGGTCTGTGTGTTTTGTAAGCATGGTGGCCATGATAAGAGAACATGGGTGTGATTAATGCAGATGCATGCCTAGTACCAATATTTGTTGACTTTTTTTTCTATATTTGTCTTTTCAAAGTGATGTTCGAAACCTTTTTTATGAAATGAGTTGTTTTCTCGTGGTTTCAATAGGTGTTGTGTGATATGTGATAATTTCCTAACATTTAAATAGAGGATGACTAGATTCTTAATCTAGAAGCATTAATTGTGATGTAATTAAGCCCGTGTGAGAGAGTCAGTGCCTCCCAAGTGAATATTGTCATGACATGGAAGATGGAATTCCCCCATTCATGTGGTCTGGATGGTGTAGTTTGTGGTTTTGTGGTGGAACGATTTAATGAAATAAATTGTTCATGTTGCAGTTTGGTTGTGGTGACATGGATGTTTAGTATAATTATGGTCATTTGGATTGGTTTGTTTAACCAGTTGTAGGGTCTAGGGAATAATGGGATCCATGAGAGGTATCTCATGAGGTGGTTATTCATACCCATTTTCTTCTATGATTGGTTTTGGATTTTCAAAGGAAATAATCATGTGATAGGTATCTAACGTAATGGTCTAATCGTCTCGTACCATTAAATTGCATGGTTTGGTCATTGGAAGAGTTTGGAGGAGGATTGGAGGGATTTTGGAGAAATTTGGTTTCTAAAGGATGGTAAATGGGGGATTACACATCCGTTAACTGTATTATATAGTGTGAACCTCTGTTTCATAGCTTTACATAGAGGTTTCACAACATGTAATATTTTGGGGTTATAAATATAAAATAAAATGGAGAGGCGATGGATTTTTTAGAGAAAACTGAACCCTGAGTATTTCATGATGGGAAAGGGGATTACACGTCATGTAATACCTTAAATATGTGTTGTTTTAAATTTATTTTTCATCCAAGGAAAAATACATTCCGTTGGGGTGTCCCTATTACTATCATATTGGGTAAACCCTAGGTGCCCATGAGTTTTTTTCCACACCTTTCCAACCCTCGTCGATTAGATGAATCTGGTGGATATTCATTGGTGATTCATGATCGATCCATAGTGATTTCTCTTCCCTTACTCATTAGTTTTCTTCCATTATTCTCATGGTGATCCACTATGGTGGTGTATCGTTGGTTTTGGGATATATTGAGTGGTGTTTTATTGATCATATTTGGGGTTTAGGATAATCTCAAGTGGTGGTGTTGCTTCTATAGTTCTCAGTCATTCTAAATTTCCCTGTGGTGCACAACAATTGGAAGGGTTCGTTGAGGATGGTTTTACATTGTCTATATTATCTTTTCAACAATTAGTGAGGGGATATTGGTTCTTTACATATAAATGTAGATCAATATGAATTTAAAATAATAATTTAACCGGTTTAATATCAATATATAAGGGGTTTGTAAAAAGTGATGAATAATCCTGCTTTGTTATTTATTTTTTATTGAATTTTTATTTTTATGTGATAATTACAGACTAACAATTGTGTTCGTTGGGGGACCTTGTTCACAATATAAATTTTTTTTGGAATGTATGTGGTTAAATTTTATATATATATATATAGAGAGATAGAGAGATAGAATTAGTTTATTACATATACTTGTCTAATGAATGGATTCCTAATGACGATACAGTTTCTGTGATAACCCCCGATGTATCAAATAGAGTTAAATAAGGATGCCTAGTTAAATTTGATTTTTTTTCCCAGATATGTTTAGTTCAGTGATATGTGTTCTTATTCTGGTCGGGTCTTTAGTATGGTTTTTAGTACAGTTGTGTGATGTGGAATGGATTGGGTGGTGTAATGGAACCTTGGGTTGAGAGTTTGATTGACTGTGTGATATATGAGAAATTTTTACAACAAAGTTATAAACTGGTTGTGTTATAGTGTGTTATCGGATGTGGTTTGAAGTAAGGGATTATTTATACTGATATGAAACATAAGAGGCATGACTTTGAAGAACTATAGAATTATTTTGAATTGGGGAATCGCCATTAATAACAAGCCGAAAGCTTCACCTCGTTATTATAGAATGATATAAAATATAGCATACATTGGATTTTAATGTGGAGAACATGGAAATATGTGCCTTTATTGGTGATCCACCTTATGTTTTCAAGATCACCACCTTCTAAAATGAATTTCTCTATGTTTCATGTGGTGTTTTGTGCTTAGTGGCTTCCCATGTAGTTATAAGATGAATAGATAATTGAATAAAAAATTATGTAATTTTATGGGTTGAATTGAATAATAGAATGGAAACGGTTAATGGATTAATAAATGAGGGGATATGTGATTTTATATGGTTAATTAAAATCAATAAAATGAATGAGGATGTCAAATGGAATTGGATGGAAATCAAAAAGAGATCACGTACCATTGTGTGACTTTATACATTTAGAGTAGCAGCAATGGATGTAGTCTCTTGGGTTGATTTATATCTGGGAACCCATTGTTTGGGATTGATTTTTTGGTTTCATATATTTATATACATTTATTTTCATTGTGATTTATAATGCACCCAAACCCAATTGATAACAATATTCCAAACACCCCTTATCATCATGGGGCAGGGTGTCTTCCTCAAATATAAAGGTCGGAGGATGGATTCCTGACCACCCGCTCTTCTCTACTACCTCTTCTTGGTGGTGATAACTGAAGATTCTTTAGACATGTTGTGGGGAGGTGTGAGTCCAATGTGTCTGTGGGTGAGTTGTTCATTCCCAACTATCACTGGGATGAGATTTTGTTGTATTTTCCCAAGTTTCTTTGGGATGACATGTGTTGTGCTTTCTAATATGTCTTCATGATGAGATGTGTTGTTATTTACTTGATATCATTGGGATGATGGGTGGTTCTAAACCAGGTTTTTGTATGCGAGATGTGATGTGGTTATGGCCTAGGTGTCTACTAGTTGGATGTGAACAAGTTATGGCCTAGGTGTTTGTGGGTGCTATGTATTGTGGTTTTGTCCCATGAGTCTATGGGTGGGATGTGATTTGCTATGTTCAGAATATGTTAGAGTTCCATGAGGTATGTTTTAAGGGTGTGAGAGTGGCTATTCAGTGTGAAAGTGGAGTGGGGTACCCTGTCATGAATTTTATTTATTTTATATTACGTCACTTGTACTATTTGGTGATCATGTCTTAGTGAGGTTGGGATGGTTAGTATACATATTATGTGTACTTATGGTTTTTATGTTTTTTCATGGGAGCTTTAGTATGTTTTACTCACATGTCAACAAGGGAATTTGGTTTTCTTACATATTATACATATATTCTCATCCTACATTTATAAAACAACTTTTAGGCATCCTAGTGTATTATGTTGACTATGCTAGGCATTACTAGCTCAGTCTTTTGGACATTTGTTGAGTTGATGCTTTAATATTCTATTTTGTACTTTACTTTGGAGTTTTACTTTATTTTTTCTAGTTCTATATTATGTAGGAATATGGGATGGTTTCTGGATTTCATTTATATATGTATTACAGTTTCTTTGTAGATGATCCAACATATCTCTCGAACTTTTTTTCTTATTGAGGGTAATGCCACCCATTATTTGATATTCTTATACCCTTGGTCCTAGTCACCATGTAGAGGCAAATTAGATGTAGGAAACAGGAGTCATTGTATCCCTTTTTTCATTTCCAACCCAATATGGGTATTCATTGGGGTATGGGGTTGGGAAGAAAATTCTATTTCATCATATGTAATAACATATTATGGGTCTGGCATGTCAATCCTTAACAATTATATATGGAAAACATCATGTTATTTAGAGGGGAGTTGATATACTAAGACATTGTAAGCCACAACACAAATACATTCTAAAATATAAATGGGTCCATTGAACCAAAGGATCAGTTTTCCTTTTTTACCAAACCATATAACTCCCTTCCAAGGAGACACATTTAATAAAACATAACTTCCCATTTGATATTATAAATTCTTCTTCTGATTTTCTGTATCTCATTTCTACTTAACTTTATATGCATTAACATGAGTGTTAAAATACATTTACATTATTAGTGTCTCATTGACATGTTCTCATACTACAAGTTTCCATTCACCAACATCAAACCATCATGATGATGCGTGAAACATCTTCCCATTTATTACATTATTTGGGGTCATCTGAATATTTTAATGGGATAATATTTTTATATGAAATCTCTACCAATGGGAAATAATGATCCCACATGCAATCAATGTAAATTTATAACAACCTCATCATGACTTCCAATGTTTAAATAGTCCTTTATGACTATTTATCTATATGAGTATGGTATGTGGTGAAAAAATAGAGTATATTATCATGATTCTTATGAGGAATTTTAAAATATCTAAATTTAAATATAGGATAACAATTTGAAGCAATTGAGAGAGGTTTTCATTTAAGTATTACAATTTCATTTATATAGAGATGTAAAATGAAATAAAGTGGTAAATATATTCTTATGTCTTGGAAGTGTGCATATTTTCAATGGAGATCAATAATAACACATGTTAGGTCATTCCATTTGGGATTATTTATTAATCCATTGTAGAAGGATATAGTAAATTCATCCCATTCCCACATAGGAATATAAAGAGATTGCTTGAGTCTTTTGTTCTGTCATCTCTCAACCTTGACTTGTTAAAAAATGAAATGTCTTGATACATAATCATAAATTCCCTGATCTATGTTATCACACAATAATTGTTCCCTAGAAACTCTATACATCATTGTTCTACAAAGGTGTATAGGAACATTATAGTTATGAGAATAATCCAAAAATTCATTAATTCACTCTTGTATAAATAGAACCCAAAATATAATTGAGAACATCAGAACGCTATCCGTAAAAATGAAATTGGATAATTTTCCATCATTAAAAGCTTTAATTTTCGTTAGAATATTTTCAGCATCAAATTGAGAACAACTTATCTTTTGAAATTAATATTTCATCACAATCGTTTGGAAATGGTGTAATATATCTTATTCCTTAATAATTAGCATGTCAATATAAATAATAACCATGAATATAGGATCCCTCTCAATCCCCATTCTAATTTGGATTCTATTATATTTCTTTCTCAATGAATCTACATCTTTTTATACCTTACATTGGAGTTAGTGCAATGAGATATCCTATGAATTTAGTATCTCAATCCATTTACATTACATAATATTGATATAATTTAGTGAACATTTATATTTTTGGATCATATGATCTTTTTATATCTCATATGCTTCCCAATACAAATAAATTTTCCATATCAACACATTAATTATTACAACTACCAAATCAATAACATGGAATGCATAGTATTTTTCATATTTCCTTAACATATACGATTCATATAAAATAACATTATCATTTCACATTACTAGACTACCATGTCCCTTATTCATTGAATCATCACATATCAATTAACCATCACATCCTGATAATACTGTGAGAATGAAGACATTGAAAAATATTCTCTAAAAATCTTCAACAAAATACACACATTATGTGTCCATATTAATATTTCTCATTTACAAGTATGCTTCATAATCAGGTTTTAAAAATAGGAATTCTTTCAAAATAAAATTTGTAACATTCTAATCGAATAAAACTATGTGCATCAGATATGTGTCTTGGTGTATGACACTTTTGTACATCTATTTTTTTGAGAGGTTCAACTAATATCCCATTTATAGATACAATATGGCTATGAAGGGAATCCTCTTGAATCTATAAACCATAATTTATAAATTTACCATATAACCATTTCCCCTAACAGTCTCAGGAATGATCCTCAAGTCATTTTCATTATCCTCTTATATTTTAGAATACATCGTGATATCATCAATGAATACCACAAAAACATCAATATATGACTTTAATATATTGTTCATTATGTCCATTAAAAAATCGGTGAATTAGTCAATCCAAATCGCATGACTATAAACACATAATGTTAATTCCTAATTCAGAATGAAATATTTATAATGACTACCTTCTTTACTAACAATTGATTATGCCCATAATGATGCCAAATCATTGAAAACAATGATCTCCATGAATGTTATATAATGAATCATAAATGAGAGGAAACATATATTGTTTTGAAATTTTAATGTCATTTATTTACATATAATCCTTGAAAACCTACATGGATCTGTCGTTATTAATAATAAATTTAATGGGGGTATCCCCATGGAGAAACACTAGGGTGAATAAATATCATATCACAGAACTCCTCTCATTGTTCCATAAAACCCAACAATTCCCCAGTGGATATTATTTAGAGATTAATTGATATAGGAATTTAATCCAGTATTAAAAATATATAAAACTGGACATTGTGATCTCATGGATTTCAAGGTAATTCCATAAGAAATACATCAACATATTACTGTTAAATTGGTACATACTCATTTTAAAGAATTCCTTCCTCATAAAAATATTTTTTCTTCTACTATACCACAATATTATCATTTAGTTTAGATAATGATGGTGGATCTGAACATGCATTTTATGATTAAGGGTCTACTATAAAGTTAAGGAGTAATATATCGTTACCTCCAATTATAATTTCCCTCTTATTATCATAAAATTTTTCATCTTAATTTTATAGCTAGTACATAATAAGAATTATATGTAATTAAACCATATTTATAATAATAATGTTCTCAAGGAATGATTATGTTACATAATAATGTCTTACAGACACATACTTGTTCGAGTGATTTTTCTACACTGAGATTTTGCGAGAATATCTTTTATTATGGTTCTAAGAATATATGTATTTTTATTTTGAATAATTTAATATATAATAGTTTGTCTGGAACCAAAAAAACTAAATCATTGTCTAAATTTCAATATATAATTAATGTACATTCCAACACTTCATACGTTACATTCACCTTAGTTATAGTGATTATGTATCATTGGACTTCATCGTATACCATATTCTGTGGTAAGCCCCATTTATTCTTCGTATATTGGTTAGAATAATGACACATTTAATTATATTTGAGGAACTACATTGTAGTGATTTATTTATTCCATTTAATTCATTATCATGGTGTCCCATATCTGAAAACATATAAGAAATTCAATTTCACTTCAAATATTTCATGTTATTATTCATTAAAAAATTTCACAAGAGATAAATTATATTTTTCTACTCTTCTTCATTGACACATTATATTTTTCTCAGTGATTAGTTGGAATCTTGTGAAATCTATTTCCATTTAAATAATAGTATTTATAAAATTCCTTCCTTATTTTGGAAGAATATAAACCATGTCATCATACGATAAAAAATTATAAGAGATTATAACACTTTATTGGAATATATTAATCCATTCAATGAAATGATCCATCACAAATTCCTTAGTATATATATAATCTAAAACAATCCAGAATAGCCTAGTAAATGTAAAATCAAACTATAAAACACAATCTTCTTTCATTTTAATTATTTTAAGAAACACTCACTCTATTATAGTTCTTTCTCTAGGAGTAACATATTTAACAAGAATTCCTCCTTAAAATATCTCAACTCCGTATTTTTTATTTCTTCTCTTTCCTTATTATTCCATATCTATAAAAAACATTGATCATCATCTCCCATAAGAAAATATAACTATATAATAAAATAATCAGTTTCAATACATTCCAAGAATGTAAACATCTATTCATGGGTCATAATTAATTGTTCAACTACGATAGTATTAGTACTCCAACAAAATGATGGTTCCTTTTATCAACCGAAGCGATCCAACATGAGGTAATAAAAAATTTTAAAAACATTTTTTTCCTTTCTATATATTTTATTTTTCATTACCTAATTTAGTATCTCTAATATAGATATGGTCTTCCCAGTTACAATACAAATGATATTTTCATACTGAGCAAGGAAAACACTACATTTTCCATGATTATTGATTACATTTTATCATCCAAACTCCTTATCTAAACAATGGAATATATTGTATTATCACATGAAATTATTAATTTCAAAATATAATGTTTTATTCAATATATTATTAAAACATTAATTAAATTTTAATTTTATTCATTTTTAATATTGTATTAATTGACATGGTTTTCTTGGGAATAATATCATCTGTTTAATAATTGTTTATAATAAAAATATGAATTAACTAATGTATATCCCCCAAAAATATCAAACTTCGTGAGTAATAACGACCATTTTCATATACCATTTAATTCTCAATTCGTTCTTGATGTTAATTTTGAATATATATTTCCCCTTGGTATATCCATGTGAAATCCTCACCCCCATTTAGTATTATTAAATGGATGTATTTCATAGTAATAGAAATAATCTCAACCATATATAATCTTTTAAGATGTTATCCTACAATTAAACATATAGAAAAATTATATTATATTTTTTTCCTATATTACATTATTTAATAAATATAGGTCCCAAGGATTTTATTAAATATTCTACTATAACAATAGTAATGAACCTCACTCCAGTAACCTAAATCCATTTTTTACATTACTACATTAGAAATAGATATAATATGTCATATAATAATGAATAAAATATTTTATTTGTCTTGTGGAATAGTATAAATACATGACACACATTTTATATTTCTAGTCAGACATAATGAAAAAATAAAATAAAATTTTCATCAACCATTAAACGCATTCAATGAAATCTTATTCATATCCTGGGGAAATGAAAAAATAATAATGGCGAGCTAAAATAAATAGTAAGGGTAAAATACAGTGTGATAAATCATGCATAAGTAAATAATAATCAGTATTGTAAGGTAAATAACTAAAAAACTTTACATTTAATTAATAACATAAGAATTTATTAAATAATAATCATAATTTCAAGGTAACTAAATGAAATACATCATATTTTATCAGTAAACTGAGATTGAATTTCAAGGAGATATAATATATATGAGAAAATATATTGGATTATAATATTAAATGATCTCAAAATGAATGAAATTAATATTTATTGGAAATCATTATCTAATCCATCATGATAACACAAATTTCAAGACCATTGATAAGATAATATCAAACTATAGGTAAAAGAAGACATGATTCTGTCAATAATTTTTTCTTTCGAGAACTAGGGATGCAGTTAGGGGATATATAATTCCATGGCTCAAACACCACAATGATTCTAAATAGGTCCTTATATATTGAATAATTTATTTAATTCATAAATCTATATTCATTATCAATAGATATTTGTGTTTAGTAAATGATAAATAATTATCAGTAACTCCCCAATTAATCAAATAACATAAAATGTAAATACAATATCGCAAAATTGTGTATTTATTAATAAATAATTATATACATAATAAAAAAATATAAGATAAATAAAATTTCTAATAAAAATTTTTCAAAAAAATTTCATTGAATCAATATAATATTAAAAAGAAGAAATGAATGTGAGATTTTACAGTAATTTTTTTTCTCCTTTCTAACATTTAAGTTGATAAAAGTTATAGAATTAACATAAGAGAATATGTGAATCATCATGAATAAAAATGTATTCGTGTTATATGCATCAAATTTTATGTTTAAGTATACCTTAGAATTTAAAATTTCTATATTATCCAATATGTCTCATTGAATTTGAAATTGAGAAAACAATTGTTGCCTCATACTTTTCTTTAGCTGAGCGATCATTAACCTCATTTAAAATGATAATGAAAATGTTAATTATATATAATAAGTTATATTAATATTTATAATATCATGTATGATTATTTTATAACATTGAATCACACATTCCTTATCAATTATTCATTGTCATTATTGTTTATGGTGTTAATTTCCTTATGTTATCATATACATTTTGACTTCAAAGATCATATTAACTAATATAAGATATATATATTGTATATATAATTATATTAATGTTATATATAAAATTTTCATATTATTTACAACTTTATAAGTATTCATAAAAATTAGATATATAAAATAAATCACATCACATTGTAGAGATGGTAAATTGTACGTATGCATGAACGATGTTATCAAATATTTATCATTGGTAGTGTAAGGGATTGGGAAATATAGTAATTTTAAATAATTAATATCATTCCCTATATATCACATATTTTAATTAATTTTATCATTATCACCTTTCATTTAATTCTAATAGGAAAAAAGAGTCACACTGCTTCGGGAGATTGTAATACACTATATACGCAAGCGATGTTTCCATATTTTAAATGGAATGGAATTTAATAAGTTATATGTGATATTATATTTTAAGAATTATAATTTAATCATTAATATTATAATTATATATTAAATAAGTATTTATATCAGCCATGAGATGTGTTAATGTAAAAAAAATTATATTGGTTCGTGGGACTGTATTCATCAGTACACAAAATATACGATTTCATTTCTCATTTGATAGAACATGATATTTTTATAAGCCATTACATTAATTTAAGAACATATCTGAAAATGGAACATACATATTATTATATTTTATGTGTTAATATATTATTTCTATTTGTAAAATGATAAGGAAATTGAAGTTTATTCATTTTATCCATTGCCTTATCTGAGAAAATCCTCATTTGTATCTTCTATTAAGGACCCTAGAGTTGTATTTTTGGGAAGACAATAATGGTGAAATTATATATAATAAATTTTAGATATAATTTTTATTTTTTGGTTTATCCAAATAGATTGTGAATTTTTAAGAATTTAGTGGTGGGAGTTACCCTTTATTTATAAGGTAGACTTTATTTTTTGTAAAACCCCAAAACAATTCAATAATGGAAAGTCATGCTCTCCCCATGATACGTAAAAAATAACATTTTAATGGTAGCCCATATTAATTATTTTGAATTATTTTTAAATAATTATAAAAAATATATTATGATGATATTAGAACATAAAATATTGAATTAATTTTATCGAATTTAACACACATATGTGTAAAATGTTACTTTTAGATAAACCTGAAAAGCCTTTTTGAAATAAAGGTTTTGAAGAAATGAATATTTCAATCACAGGGTTGTCATATATTAAATATATAACTAGTAATAATAATTATGTGGATTTATATTCATATTTTTAGACATATAATACATATATATCATTAAAATAATTCATCATTAATTATAATTTTGTTTAATTAATATTGATAGTCATTATTCTTTGTCAGCCAAATATAGTTTTCTAAGAAAATATTTCAGAATAATATTTTTATTACCACAAAATCATCATATCATTATTCATAAAAAATTAAAATAAAATAAAAAATTAATTAAAAATACATTAAAAATATAAATGAAATGAGTAATTTTAATATACATCATTTTTAATTGTTAATAAAATATTATTTTTTAGGGTGAACTTATAAAATTCATTCTAGGATTATATTGACCTAGTAAGTTCAAAATCAATCTTCATCTTATCAAATTATAACATTTCAATAATTATATATTAATAGACATTTCATGTGTAAGTGCAATTTGATAGGCCACATCTATGACATGATCATGAATATTGAAGTGTCCAATATACCTCGGACATAGCATTTAGTTATTCCCAAATCTTGTTATCCTCTTATAGGGTGATTTGTAGAGGAATACCATATTCCCAACCATAAAAACCATGTCTCATCAATTATTGACTTCATAACACTTCTCTCTACTATGGGCTCCCCATATATACTGTTGAATGGTATTTACCTTTTCCATCACTTCTCTGGCCATATAAGGTCCTATTATCTAACATTCACTATCTTAATATCATCATTCATGTGTTATATATCTTTTCACATAAAGGGATTCATATAGATCCATTTGGATTCTAATGTGGAATCTATTATTGTAGGAGAACTCGAACAGAAGGATATGTTGGTCCCATGCACCCTTGATGTCCACAAAACATGCTATCAAGATGTATTTTAGTGTATGAATTGTGCATTTAGTTTTGATGTAATATTGAGGATGATAGGTCATACAAATGTACAAATATATAAATAGAAAATTTTGGAGGCTTTTCTAGAACATTGAGGTAAATCTCATATCATGATCAGATAAAATCGATAGTGGTACCCCATATAGCCTTACCACTTCATTGATGTATATACTTGCATGTTGATCTCGTGGAAAGTCCTCTTGAATTGTGATAAATTGATCTGTATTTTTAAGATGATCCACAACAATCCATATATCGTTGTTTCCCCAAGATGTCATTGGATGTCTGGTTACAATGTCCATAGTGATTTTCTATCATTTCCATGTATGTCTGGGTAATTATTTCATCATAACTTTTGGATTTTTTCTTTAATCCTTCACATTATGACATACCAGGCACTTGGATGTATGTTCAATGCTATCCTTCTTCATATTTTCGGACTAGTTGTTCTAATTATATATCATGATACATCTTTGTGCTCACTGAGTGAATATAAAATTTTGAGCTATATGCTTCATTCATAAGTAATTTATTTATTTCATGGTTATATGGTACACATAGTCGTGACTGAAATTTTACAACTCCTTCTTCATCCATTTTAAACACAATGTATTTCCCATTTCTAATAGTTTCCTAATTTTTCTGAATTTCCACATCATTTATTTAAGAATCCTTTATTTTCTCTATATGAGATTATTGAGAAATAAATTAACAAAGGATTGGTTATGTTTCATCATTAACAATTCCCAGTTAAATACTTTACATGTTTAAGAGAAATGGATCCTTATCAACTCTAATTATTGATAAAGATGTCGGATCCTTTCTTCGTAGTGAATTTACTAACATATTTTCATTACCAAAATGGTAGTGGATTGAGAAGTCACATTCCTCGATTATCTATAACCATCTTAACTGGAGAATATAAAGCTTCATCTATGTGAATATATATTATAGGATGTTATAATCATTATATATCTCACAGATCTCTCTATAGAGATAATGCTGCATGATTTTCAAAGCAATGATCTTCACATCAAATTCAAGATCATGCATAGGATAGTTTTCCAAAAGATTTTTCATTTGACCTGAGGTGTGGGATATCAATTTGTCATTAAACTATAATACCTAGCCTAAGATCTTCTTTTAATAATTTTTGTACACCACAAAGTGTTTCCCACTAGTTGGTATTTTCAGCACTAGAGTAGTGAAAATCCTCTTTTCAACTCTTTAATAAACTATTCACATTCATTGGTCCTCAAATACGTCTTTCCCTTACTATTTAGCTTGTCTAGTGGTTTTTCCAATCATTATAATTTCTTCAATAATCACTGGTAATACCCATCTAGACCAAGGAAGCTAAAGATCATTATAAAAGATGTTTGCATATGCCACTCCTCTATTCAATTTTTCTTGGAACTATACATAGAGATTTCTTTTCTATTGATAACATTCACCATGAATGATTATTCCACCATATAGTACTCTGTTTCATTCCTTTTCATATACATTCTCCCTTCATAATGTCTTTTGCGCAATACTCAATTTCTCCTCATGTTCCTCCACACACATCAAGTATATTAGATTATCATCAATAAATACTAAAATATCAAGGTAATATATAATGAATTTATTCATTATGTCCATGAATATTTCTGGATAATTAGTGGGTATTATGGTCTCACTATGAACATGTATATTCTCTACCTCATTCTAAAGTTAGAATTGGGAATATATTCATTACTCACCACTAATTAGTGATAAATTGATCAATGGTCCACCTTTGAGAAATAAGTGGCCCCACACCATTGATTTAATAAGTAATCTATCTATGGATGACGATACTTCATATTTATTTTGATTTTATTTAGATCAGAATAATCAACATCGATGAGAATTGATCCATCAATCTTCTTAATGAAGAGGACTGGTGTATCTCATGGTGATTCACTCATGAAAATAAAATCAACTTCTTGATTGTCTTGTAACTACTTATTTAGTTCTACCATATCAACAGTTTCCATTCTATATGTTGTAAATTTTATATAAAAATATCTTGGATTAACTACAATTTTGATCTTAGCCACTCATCCAGGAAGAATAACATGTAATTTTTTATGGATCGAATCAGTTGTATTCCCTCTAAATGAGAATGTATTTGAGCATGATTTACACTTTTTTCTCAATAATTTGAGCCATATATGATTTCTCAAAAGGAAGTGGTGCGCGAAATATAAGAGGCTTGCGCGAAAAAATTAAGTTAGGCGCGGAAAACAGCGGGATGCGCGAAATAGTTTTTCGCGCAAACAGTGTTTCGAATTCAGAGAGGTGAAAAATGGAAAAGGCATGGGCTGCGCGGAAAATCAGGGATGTGCGCGAAATACTTAAGTTGGGCGCGGAAAACAGAGGGATGCGCGAAATAGTTTTTTTCGCGCAAATGCTGTTTCATAATCAGTTTGGTGAAAGATGGCAAAGGCATGGGCTGCGCGGAAAATAAGGGGTGTGCGCGAAATACATAAGCTGGGCGAAAGATTACGCGCCAGATGAGAGATTTTCTGCGCCGAAGGGGATTTTGCGCGCAGTGGTCTCAGTCGCCTATAAATATGAGGTGACCCCATTCATTCGGGCGGTTGGAAGACTTAGAGAAGATCCGAGGTCTGATGCGCGAAAAGGATCGCGTAAAGGAGCTTGCGCGAAATATTTGGAGTTGCGCGAAAAAGGGGATTTTTGCGCGAAATATTTTTCCGCACCAAAAGAAAATGTTGCGCGCAATAGGATGATTTTGCGCGCAAATGGTTGATGTTTCGCATATTTCTCCGTAAGGTTTGTCTGCACGTTTTGGTTATCCAGTTCAGTGGTTCTGTGCGTTCTAGTGCATCTCTTCCGGACTTCGATGCAAGCAGAGTCTCGTGCTGAGCAGAGGCAAAGACTTCAATGCAAATTTATTGAAGAGACCTTCACGTCTATAAACTGAGTGAGACTTCACCAACGGCAGTGAGCCAGGGGGAGTCAACGGGAGTGACCCGAGGGAAGCAGTGAGCTATCCCTGAACCTTATGTAAAGGCAGTGAGCCTGGGACAGAGTGTCTATACCTGAACTTTTGTATCCGCCGCTAGTGAAGCATAGTGGATTTAGGTACGACCGACAATCTGTCGGCGTATGCTCCTTGGACGTAGCCCTTAGTGGTGAACCAAGTAAAAATTGTTGTGTCATCTCTCTGCATGTGAATGTTTAATTGCTGATCATATCCTTCATACAGGTTTAAGAAGTTCCTGCCAACGTGGGAACAAGATCCACAACTTTAAGAAGAAAAAGTTGCCACCCTGATTCACCCCTCCCCTCTCAGGGTGTCCCGGGGTCCTTCAAGTGGTATCAGAGGGAGGTTGCTGGTCTTGAATCTGTCCTTTGTCGCCATGGAGAATGCAGCCAATGTGAGGGGAGTCCCTCTCTTTGATGGAAATAATTTTCAGATCTGGAATAATAGGATGCGATCTCATCTTAGATCTCTTGGAATGGAAGTTTTGTTTTCTATTGTGCAAGGAATACAAGTCACTGATCAAACAGGACTGGCTATGACTGACACAGACAGGAAAATTCTTGATGCAGATGCTAAAGCTCAAAATGCACTCACCGCAGCTCTTTCTGATCAGATATATCTAAAGGTGATGAGTTGCACTTCAGCAAAGTCTATGTGGGATAAACTTGAAAACATTTATGAAGGAGATAGCAAGGTAAAGGAGGCAAAACTTCAGGTTTTACATAACAGGTTTGACGACCTAAAGATGCATCCCAATGAAAATGCAGATTCATTTTTTAATCGAATTACTGAAGTAGTGGGAGCAATTCGAGGTCTTGGAGAAGAAATCAAAGACATTGATATCGTTAAGAAAATATTGAGAAGACTTCCTCCCATGTACAATGCAAAGGTGTCAGCCCTCGAAGAAAGAGATCTTTCCAAACTTTCTCTGGATGATTTGTTAAGTAGTTTAGTGGCATATGAGATGAGAGTCAAACCTGAAGATGCCACGACTCACGTGAGCAAAGAAATGGCATTCAAAGCCATGGACAAACTGAAAATTTCAGAAGACAGTAGTGGTGATGATGACGAAGAAAAAGAAATTCTTTCCCTCATCGTGAAGAAGCTGAAAAAGGGTAAAGGTAAATTTAGAGGTAAGTTACCTCTTGCATGTTTCCGTTGTGGAAGAGTTGGGCACATTGCCTCTCAGTGCCAAAGAAAGTTGGATAATGATGAGAGCGAAGCTGAAGACATTGAAAAGCCTCGGAAAAGGTTTTTCAAAAAGGGTGATTTCAAATCTGGAAAGAAAATGCAGAGGAAGAGATTTGTCTGTGAGGAAGAAGATAATGATATTGAATTCTGTGAGGAAGAAGAACCAGAATTTAAAACTGAAAAACATGCTTCCATGATGGCTACCACTGAAATATCAGATTCTTCAATCAATAAAGGCATAAATAATCAGAGTACTGCCCTTGATAATCGAAAGGTTCAAATTAAGGATGCTTTCTCCAAGATTGAGAGTAAATGTAAGAAATGTAATAAGTGGAAGGAAATGGTCAAAGAGTCATCAGAATATGTTGATGAACTTGAAGCTGAAATTGAACGTCTGGAAGAGTTTGTGAAAGTTCAGTCTAAAATCATTGAAAGCAATGATGATGTATTGGATCATAAGATAAGAATTGAAGAGCAGGGAAAGGTCATCAATGACCTCACCTCAAGACTGGAAGAAAAGTCCAAGACTACTGAGGGTCTTGAGGAGGAAATTGTTACTCTTAGGAGTAAACTTGAGACCGAATCTTTTTCAAAAGAATCAAGGAAGAAAATACAACCTAGAAGATTCTCAGATGCTGAATTATTGGCAAGAGCCAAATGTGGTTCTGATGGAGTTGAAAAAATCTTGAGCGTTCAATGACCCGCCTGCATGGGAAAGCGTGGAATTGGATGTGAAGCTGAGACATCAACTGCTGGAAATAAAGAAATTCAAAAGAAAGACAAAACGAAGGTTGAACATGTTGAAACATTTTCTGAAGTGCTGAAAAAGGAACCCTCAATCCAAACTAGAAGGATAACTGACAATTACCATCAAACATTTAGAAATGATAGGCAGTTCAACTACTCTCACAGGGATGAAGGTATGAGGAGAAATTCAGGTGTGAAGGCATTCCCTCACATGAAGTGTCAATTCTGTGGCTATCTGGGCCATACTATGTCATATTGCGAAGAGGCAAGGAGTTACTTTAATGGAGAAGATCTGGGAAATCAACAAATGAGACAAATTTCTTATCCTCCATCTTATAGAAGAAATATCTTCTATGGTTACTGTTTTAATTGTTCTAACTTTGGCCATAAAGCTATGTTTTGCAGGCAGCGGTATGACAAGAGAAATTCATACAACACCCAAAGACGGGACAGGGTTCATCATCCTGATGATGTTGTTCTCACAAATAGTTTTTCTCTTCTGGAAGAAGATTATGGGTATGAAGACTCAGATTATGTGGAAGAAAGTTTTAAAAGGCCATCAGTTTCTTATGCTCAATCCAATATCTCATGGAAAGAAAAGAAGAAAATCGAGAAATCCAATCTTGCGGAAGTAGCCCTCAAAGCTACAAAGAGTAGCAGCACCTGGATTCTTGATAGTGGATGTTCTTCCCATATGACAGGAAATGCTGACCTTCTGAAGAACATTGAAAAGAAGGTTGATGGAACAGTACGGTTTGGTAACGATGGCTCTTTGAAGATTAAAGGCAGTGGGAATACTGCTCTCGCCAACGGAGAGCTGAAAAAGACTGAAGTTCTTTATGTGGACGGTCTACGCCATAATCTCCTCAGTGTAAGTCAACTCTGTGACTCAGGGCTCATAGTAACCTTCAATCAAAAAGGCTGCACTATAAAAGGAAAAACAGGGAATTCTCATATGAAAGGTTGTAGAACAGATGGAAACTTATATCAGGTTGACAGCAAAGTGAACTCTTGTTACTTGTCTGTTGACGAAGAAAACAATTTATGGCATCGAAGGCTGGGGCACATTAACCAACAAGACATGGAAAAGATATCTAAGCTGAAGATAGTCATGGATATTCCCATTCTAAAACGCGAACGGGAAAAATCTTGTGATGCCTGTATTCGTGGGAAGCTGGTCTGTAATTCGTATCGTTCAAAGAAGAAAAGGGCATCACATCTTCTCGATCTCATTCACACTGATGTATGTGACCCAATAAATGTTGCTGGAACCTATGGAGAGAGGTACTTCGTCCTTTTCATTGATGATTATAGTAGAATGGCTTGTGTAATGGTGATTCACAGGAAGCGACAAGTACTTGATTGCATGAAAACTTATCGCCGAATTGCCGAGAATGACACTGGACGGTCAATAAAAGTCCTACGATCGGAAAATGGATGGGAATACACATCCATTGAGTTTGAAAACTATCTAGAGAAACATGGAATACAGCATGAGGTAGCTGCTGTGAGAACTCCACAACAAAATGGAGTTGTTGAGCGTCGAAATCGACAGGTCAACAATATGGCCAGGACTATGTTGATTGAGAGTGGTATCTCTCGCCATTACTGGAAGGAGGCTGTTGAAGCTGCAGTTCACATTCAGAATCGAACAGGGCTCTACATGGGAGAAACGAAGACACCGTACGAATTATGGCATGGAAGGAAGCCTTCCTTGAAATACTTTCGGGTTTTTGGAAGCAAATGTTTCATCCGGAATAAAGAAGGAAACCAAGGAAAGTATGGTGACAATGCTGATGAAGGAATTTTTCTTGGGTATCCAATGAACAGTAAAGCTTACAAGTGTTTCAATAAACGCTTGGGGAAGATTGTGGTAAGCAGTGATGTTAAGATAATTGAAGAGAAAACCACAAATGCTTCAAGGACGCCATATGCGGATGTGATGGACAATCAGGAAGAAAGTGAACGTGAAGAAAACACAAACACAGAGATAGAGGAAGTTGTTCAAGACTCTCAGCAGTCACATCATGATGTTGACTCAGAAGAAGAATCAGAAGAAGAACCTATAGCTGAAAAGAATGCTACTGAATCGAACAGGAGAAACTGAAGAGCTGAGATTGATCCATCCAACATAATTGGGGACATGAATGCACCCACTCAAACAAGGAGGATGAGAAATAACACACCTTCTGCATTTCTATCAGTTGTAGAGCCAACCTCATTTGAAGAAGCTGCAATGGATGAATCCTGGGTGAAAGCCATGAATGAAGAGTTAGATCAGATTGACAAAAATCAGACGTGGGATTTGGTCCAGAGACCCAAAGGTCACAATGTGATTGGCACCAAATGGATTTTCAAGAACAAGTTTGATGAGCATGGCAATGTTATCAGAAACAAGGCTCGACTGGTATGTAAAGGGTATTCTCAGATTGAAGGTGTTGATGTTGAAGAAACCTTTTGTCCAGTGGCTAGATTGGAGTCAATCAGGCTATTCCTTTCCATGGCTCTCCAAAGAGGATATAAAGTATATCAAATGGATGTCAAGACAGCATTCTTAAATGGTGTACTCGAAGAAGAAGTCTACATTGAAGAACCAATGGGTTTTCTTCTTGGTGCTGATGAATCAAAGGTCTGCAAGCTAAAGAAAGCACTTTATGGATTAAAACAGGCACCAAGGGCATGGTATTCTAGACTAGATTCGTATCTCAAAAAGCTGGAATTCAAAAGAGGAGGAGTTGATCACAATCTCTATGTGAATAATTCTCCAAAAGATCAGTTCATGGTTCTTGTTTACGTCGATGACATTATATTTGGTGGCAGCAAACAGAAATCAGTGGATGAATTTTCCAATCATATGAAATCAGAATTTGAAATGTCAATGATTGGGGAGCTCACATATTTCTTGGGACTGCAAGTGACTCAGAGGAAAGACTACACTTTTATCTCTCAGGAAAAGTATGCAAGAGAGCTGCTGAAGAAGTTTAACATGCAAGACTCCAAACCAATGTCAACTCCGATTGCAGTTGGAACCAAACTTGGGAAGCATGAGGATGGGAAATCTGTAGATCCCACCCTGTACAGGAGAATTATTGGGAGCCTATTGTACCTAACAGCGACACGGCCAGATATTGTCTTTGCCACATGTCTTTCTGCCCGCTTTCAGAGTAATCCAAAAGAGGAACACATGACAGCAGTGAAAAGAATCATGAGGTATATTGAAGGTACTTACAAGTATGGATTATACTTTGCTGTAGGAAGGGATAGTGAATTATCCGCATTTTCTGATGCTGACTGGGCTGGCGATGTTGTGGACAGAAAGTCCACCAGTGGTGGAGCATTCTTTATCGGAAATAATTGTGTTGGCTGGTTGAGCAAGAAACAAGAAAGTACTTCTCTTAGTACTGCTGAAGCTGAGTATATATCTGCCACAAATTCATGCACTCAACTGCTATGGATGAAGCAACAATTAACAGATATTGGTGATGAGGTAAAGCAGCCAATGGTGATCTACTGTGTTAACAAAAGCGCAATTGATCTCACAAAAAATCCGGTTCAGCATTCTCGTACAAAACATATTGAAATACGGTATCATTTCATCAAAGAAAAGGTTGAACAAGGGGTGATTAGACTGGACCATGTGGGAACTGATAAGCAGGTAGCTGATATCCTGACAAATCCACTGTCAGCAGCTGTGTTTGAAAAGCATCGGTTGAACCTAGGTGTTCAACCACCTCCTGCTGCCTAAGGAGGTTTCGAAACTCCCCTCTCCCCGTCTTTTTTGACTGTTTTTATCTGCTTATGGCTGTGATGCAGGTTTATGGGGGAGATACTATCCAGGGGGAGTATGGCTTGAGCTGAACGTTGAACAAACTTTTCGGTCTTTGGTTTTATTGTCAATGGGGGAGAAAGGAATAAATTCACGGCAAGAGAATTCATGGGCAAGAAATTCACGGCAAGAAATTTACGGCAAGAAATTCTTCTGTGATGGAAGTGTAAGATTGTGATGAGAAGTTTAATAAGGATAACATCGGGCGTCATGGAGAATTTCAAAACACTAAGACCCAATTCAAGCTTCATCTCTTGTTTTCTACACCGAGCATTGCTCACGTAGACTTAGAGTGTTGGCTGAGTTGATTCTTGCGTTTTGGATTTGCTCATGGTTGGAGATCTATTGAATTTATTCTGATTGCCAACAAACCCAAAGGGGGAGATTGTTGGAACCAGGTTCTTCAAAGCATGATTTGGTGTATGGTTTGTGTTTGTTGTCAATCCTCAGTGGAAGTTCCGAATGTGTTCCAGCAAAGTGATCATACAGTTCAAGCAGACAACAGTTTTGAAGGTGGCGCTGTTTCCCAGTGTTTGCCAAATTTTTGGGCCTCAAAATCGGAAAATGAAGACATGGATTGTCTGCAAAAGGAGCTTCGCAGAAAAAGGAAGTGGTGCGCGAAATATAAGAGGCTTGCGCGAAAAAATTAAGTTAGGCGCGGAAAACAGCGGGATGCGCGAAATAGTTTTTCGCGCAAACAGTGTTTCGAATTCAGAGAGGTGAAAAATGGCAAAGGCATGGGCTGCGCGGAAAATCAGGGATGTGCGTGAAATACTTAAGTTGGGCGCGGAAAACAGCGGGATGCGCGAAATAGTTTTTTCGCGCAAATGCTGTTTCAGAATCAGTTTGGTGAAAGATGGAAAAGGCATGGGCTGCGCGGAAAATAAGGGGTGTGCGCGAAATACATAAGCTGAGCGAAAGATTACGCGCCAGATGAGAGATTTTCCGCGCCGAAGGGGATTTTGCGCGCAGTGGTCTCAGTCGCCTATAAATATGAGGTGACCCCATTCATTCGGGCGGTTGGAAGTCTTAGAGAAGATCCGAGGTCTGATGCGCGAAAAGGATCGCGTAAAGGAGCTTGCGCGAAATATTTGGAGTTGCGCGAAAAAGGGTATTTTTGCGCGAAATATTTTTCCGCACCAAAAGAAAATGTTGCGCGCAATAGGATGATTTTGCGCGCAAATGGTTGATGTTTCGCATATTTCTCAGTAAGGTTTGTCTGCACGTTTTGGTTATCCAGTTCAGTGGTTCTGTGCGTTCTAGTGCATCTCTTCCGGACTTCGATGCAAGCAGAGTCTCGTGCTGAGCAGAGGCAAAGACTTCAATGCAAATTTATTGAAGAGACCTTCACTTCTATAAACTGAGTGAGACTTCACCAACGGCAGTGAGCCAGGGGGAGTCAACGGGAGTGACCCGAGGGAAGCAGTGAGCTATCCCTGAACCTTATGTAAAGGCAGTGAGCCTGGGACAGAGTGTCTGTACCCGAACTTTTGTATCCGCAGCTAGTGAAGCATAGTGGATTTAGGTACGACCGACAATCTGTCGGCGTATGCTCCTTGGACGTAGCCCTTAGTGGTGAACCAAGTAAAAATTGTTGTGTCATCTCTCTGCATGTGAATGTTTAATTGATGATCATATCCTTCATACAGGTTTAAGAAGTTCCTGCCAACGTGGGAACAAGATCCACAACTTTAAGAAGAAAAAGTTGCCACCCTGATTCACCCCTCCCCTCTCAGGGTGTCCCGGGGTCCTTCAAGTGATTCCCTAACTAAAAAATCATCAAAATCCACCTAGGGATATAAGACAAGAATTTTGGGAGGTTTAGTCCACAATTGTTAATTATGGAGGAGTTTAAAACATTGGATGTAATAATTACCCCATTTTCTATTTTTAAAGATATACCAACCTCCATATTTTGAGGTTGTGTTTGAATAGTTATACAAAACATTAAAGATAGGAAAGAACATGTTGAACCATAATTAAATATTACATTCACTATTATTTAATAAATAACCTGAGTACTTATCACCATGTCATTTTTTAGCTCCACCTCAGTCATAGTGATAACATATTTTATTAAATGCTTCCTTAGAGGTTGTTGTTATTGATTTTATCCAACATGCCTTGGCATAGGAAAACGGTTCGCATAATTTCCATTTTCCATGTAATTTAATCAAAAAAATATAATATTTTTGTTGAAATAAACATTCCCTTCTTCATCCAAATTAATGAGATTATTCATATTCCTTAAATAGTAATTATTCAGACACCGTGTTCTTCCAAAATAGTATCATTTTCTAGTTCACTTTAAATAGTTACCCAATTTTTTCATCCCATAATTTGTCCATATGGGATTTTGGATTTTCAATAAATCATGGGATTTAATTATTGATCCTCCAATATAAAAACAGGTTTTTGTGTTTTTCCCAAAATCCATGAGACCACTCAAAGTATCCAATCACCATTATGAAATTAGGGACACAACAAAAAATCTCGCCAGAGCATTCAATGTGTCAAATCACCAATGATTTTTGTATACACAGATTATGTCCACCAATGAAGAGATCCACCTTGACTTCACTATTCGTGAAAAATCCAAAATAGTTTCTTTCAAACCTTGTAATTTTTACTCCATACACCCTGATAGACTCGTATCCCTTTTTATTTAGTCCAAGTATCTCTCTATCTATCATCTGTTATTTGGTTTGGGGATGATATTTATTAAGAAATATTTTCTAAAAATATTTCTCTTCCATGGAATAAATTTCATCAATGGAAATTGTGTTCTCTATTAGTATTAACCTCTTATCATCTTTCTCATCAAAATGATAAACTGCTACAACAAATTTATCCTCTTCTAACCACAGGAGGATGGAGAATATCTTCTCAATAGAGTTAATCCATTATTTTGTGAGGAGGGGATTATAATATATTCTAAACATGGGGGGCCTATAGTGTATAAATTATATGACTGCAACTTACAATTTCTTATTAGAATGATGGGATTCAACACAATTCAAGTTATTATTTGTAACATGATCCAGGTGAGAAATAAGTATCATGATGTTTTGAACACACGTTCCCATCATATTTATAATGTCATTAGGTAATTTTCCCATTTACTATCATGTTTATAGTTGTTATGAGTTCTTCTTCTTCTATAAACTGAATTAGAAAAATAATGTACAATTAAAAGAATTCAATAATTATCTAATAATCATATAAAAAAGAAATACTTTTAAAAAATAAAAATAAACAGGTAAATGAAATCTAGGTGGAAGCATATTTCAAGCTACTATAGCAGGCAATGTTCGGTACTGTAGCAGCCTGAAATATTCATCCATTTGGGCCTTCGGGCCACCGATTTGGTTATCGGGTCTTGCAAGGATTTCGGGCCACCCAAGGCCTTCAAGAAAGTTGATTATTAAGGCCTTCAGGCCACTTTAATTTCTTAGGGCCACCCTATGGCCTTAGGGCCACATGAATGCAGGCCCCAGACACGCTACACAAAAGGAGCAGCCCAAGATGATGATTTAGAGCAGGAACACTTACCAGAGAAGAGACAAATGGATTGTCAGAATAAGACGGTATGGCTATGCCATCAGTACCAGCCTGTTCTTACATGGGAAGCCTAGCCAGACGGTCATGCAAACGTGAAGAGCTACTATCAGGATGTAAATGCTGAGGAGGGGCAGTTCCTTGTAGATAGTCTGGTTGAATTCCCTAAGACTTTCGGGTCATGTAATCTCTTAAGCCTATGGGCCATGTAATCTATGAGCCTATGGTCATTGTAAGGGTTACCCCTCATCCCTTGAAAGGGGGTTATCAAAAATCAATAAAAATTAAGTCCTTCGGGCCATTCAGGCAGGAAGTATAATATACTATCAATTAAAACCATGTATTTTAAATTTTAGTTTCTTTGGAAGATTATGTATATAATTTGAAAACATGAAAAAAATGTATTTTATTTAATCACTGTAATAAAATCCTACCTTCCTTTGATTTCTTACATCTACGTAGGTTAACCTGGGGATTACAAGAAGAAAATAGATAAGATAAAATCTTAGTAAGGGAATAAGTATTGTAATAAAACATCGCACATGGGTTAAAGAATTTTCATGGTGTAATTATGTAATCATGCATGAATAAACATAAGAAATGATATAATTTAAATCATGGTAACATATAACCATGACATTATAGTAATGTGGAAACATCATATAACATGACATAAACATTAATTACGTCTAATTTCTAGGACTATATAACATGATAGACAATGTCCAATAAAGGAATCTAACTAACTCACTATCCCAACATGATGTGTCATGAGATTAAGAATTACCCAATTTATTGAAGAACTATCTAGGTGTAATCGTCACATCATGTTCATTCATATGTGTTCCATATGAATAATCAAGCATAATTGTTACCCATAGAAATAATTGGGTATCATAATCATGTCTTGAGGAATATTAAAAATGAATACCATAAAGGCGTCCATTAAAAATGGGTTTAAATAAGAAATTGAATTTAATATTGTAAAATAGAAAAAAATCATTATAAATTTTTCCCAATTAATGTGAAAACATGTAAAAAATTGTTTAAGAATATTTAGAAATTTAAAATTTTAGATTTCTTTCATTATAATATTAAATAGATTTTTAATAAAAAAGAATATTATATTGGTTGAACTACAAATTAACAAGGTAAATTTATCATCATTAAATAATTTTTTTTGTAAAACTAGTGTTGGCTTAAAACATATTATGGATGGTACTTGAAAATGGATAATAAATTTGGAATTTTCTTTTAATCGGGACTACATATTGGGATGAATTGAGAAGAGAACCTTATTAAAATATTTATATACATAAAAAATAATGATAAAATAATCTCAATTCATATGTAAGTATCAGATAAATATAATTTTGAATAAATACATTTATATAAATAATATTTTAACTAGGTTAAATAGGGAGAAAACATGACCCGAAAAGAAAAAATGGGGGTTCAGGAAGAACAATTACTTTATGTATGAAAGTATTTTGTGCATGATGTAAATGTCTTGGATAATAAAATTAAATAAATAAATTAATTAATATATGTCATTTTATGAATTTATTTTATCTATCATAATTTAAATATGTTTATATTTTTCTATTTTGATGAGTTATATGATATAATTTCATCATTTCAGATCATTCGATTCATTAGTTTTCATGGTCCGTTACTTCTATACTAGTATGGAAAATCATGATAAACAATAGTAGTTTTCCAAAATTGAAGTTATATGTTATTAATGAAAATCCATAGTAATAAATGTTTATATAAGTCATTTGGTAATTTGGGGTATGAATGAATCATTAGTAAAGATGTTAGTGATAATGTTTTATATTATTTCGGTGGTTTTTCGATCATCTCACGCTAGTTTTTTTATTTATTAATATTATGAATATAAAATTCTTCAAAAACATTAAATAGGAAATGATAAATATATTATAATCTATATTAACAATAAATTTTTTTTATGAGTTGTATCGGGAGGGAAAAGAAATTAAAAACATTTTTATCATTCAATGTGATAATTATCACATCTCAAATGTTGTTTTAATTTTTAGTTCAAAATCAGAGAGAAAAGAAATGATAATGTATTATTCCCATATCATAATAACATTAAATTATATGTAACTAAATGTATTTATCAATCTAATTGTATTAGTCTAGGTTAGGAAAAAATATTAAAATAAAATAACATGAAAATAAATTAAAAGGAATCAAATAGGATTTTACCTCTTGAATCATTCTGCATGAGAAACTACTTACATGGATTTTCATGGATTTTTTGTTCTAAAAGACTCATATACATGTGGGAGGTGCTTTGGAATTTATTTGAGAATAATTTGGAAAAGTACAAAATCAGTATAGGTGTGGGGATAAGAGGTGGGGATGGGTGGTTTTTATAGTGGATGAGTGGGGTGTTTTCTCATTATTTAATTCATTATATTATCATTTCTCTAATGATAAGATATAGTTATTATTCCATGATTGAATAAATTAAATACAAAACGGAAATTCAATATTATGGTTCTCATATTATAAATGAATCATGGAATAGGTTACTTATAATTTATATATACCGTAAATTATTGTATTCTACAATTTAACACAAATTAAACCAATTTTGAAAAATCTCCAAAAAAACTCCCAATACATTTTCTGATGTGTAGAATTCAAAAATTAACTCCATTTTATGGTAATAGTCTTCTATATATCATAAATTTAATATTTAATTAAAATCATCATTTACTTGGAAAATACCAATTTTAAATTATAAATAATTTTATAACACTTTGAGAAATTAATTAATACCTCCTAAAATTATCTAATAAGCATAAGGAAAAAATATATTAATTTACGAATATATTTTATGATAATAATTTTTCATTTAAAAAATTATATTTATTATAAAATTGAAATTAAAAAGTTATGTTCTATGAATATATCAACACTAAATAAACAATTTCTAAAACATTTATTTACTTATACTATGACATAATAATATCATATGTTCATTTATAATATGGATAAATTTTATTTTTACTTTAATGGGTGATGTTACTATAGTTTTTTCCAGTTTTCTATTCATAAGGGCCACATTACTATAGCCAAGTTCATGTTGCTATTCCTTTGGTATAGTTTCCTTAACATTCATAAATACCACATATATCATTCAGTAATAATTTATAAAGATCATATTGCATTATGTACTTGATTTTTTTTTAATTATGATTTATGAAAAAAATTTGAGATGGGAATTTTCATTAATAAAATTTTTGATCATTGTAATTATAAATATGAAAAGGTAATTGAATGAAAATAAATTCAATGTATTAAATAATTTGAGCAATAAATAAGAAATAATCTATACATCATTGTAATTATCTAAACCCATATGAAATTTAGTTAATAAAATGATAATTAAATGCATCAAAATTTAAAAGAAATGAAAAATACTGATTGATAATAATAATGAAAGAAATCAAAATGATGGAAATGATTTATTATTGGACATAATGATCTCAAGAATCCCCAAATCTCAACTATCAATCCTTTCATAAGATAGTTTTCAAATTACATTGAAAAACCCATTTAATTGGGCCCAGTAGATTCACTCTTGAGACATTTGATGCGTAGAGAGTCTATATAATTTATTTACCCACTCATAATTTTATTTTCATATAATTCCTTTTATATTGAATAGTGGATTTAATTCTAGAATCAATATTCTTTATCAATAAATATCCCTATCTATTAAAGTACACTAATTTATTAATATTTCCATTGTTAATCAGATAACATTCAAAGTAAAAACCTTTTGTAAAAATGGTATATGGTTTATCAAATAAAAAAACCATTATATAATAACAGGGATATTTAATTGAAATATAATTTCAATTGAAAACTTATCACATGAAAATGATTTTTTCTATATAAAGATTGTAATCGCAAAAATAATGGAAGATTTTAAAGTAATTATTACATCTGTACTAGAATTTAACTATTTTACCCATTATATAATAAAAATGACACATACATTAAGCATTAAAAATAAATTTATATTCATGTTAAATACATAAAACTATATGTATATACATCACATAAAAGTTAATAGGTTCATACTAAAAAAATGTCTCAATTAAATGGAAATTGAAATAGAATCTCATACCTCACTCTTTATTTTAGTTGAAGAACTATTTTACCTCTTGTATAGTGGTTATAATAATGTTAATAACATAAAATAAATACATATTTATATTTGAAATATCATATATTATACATATTTAAGATATCCTCACACGTTCATTTATAATATTTCATTATCATTATAGTTATAGGTGTTAATTTCCATGTTTTATAATGATTTGTTTATGAATGTTATAAATATTTAATATAGAATATAGTGACATATTATATAGAATGATATTTATATAACAAAAATTATAAGTGTTAATTAGGTACATCATTATAAAAATTCTTTAATATTTTACAAATAAAATGAATTTCATACCTTTATAGAGACGGTAATTCATACATATGAACAAGTGACGATATCATTTACTAATTATTTGATGGGTAAGGAAGTAGGAGATATATTAATTTTAAAAAATAATGTTAATTTCATATATATCACATATATTAATTAAATTTATCCATATTACCTACTATATAAATTCTCAGTGAAAAATGAGTCTCATATTTTTATGAGTTGGTAGTGCGCCATACAAAGGAGTGACGCTATAGTATTTTCCATAGAATTAAAATTATAAAGGTATGTTTTATATTATAATTATTTAGGTATAATTATATCATTCAATTTATATATATACATTAAATTCATCAATACATACAACTATTAGAGGTGTTTATGGAAAACAAGTTATATCGGTTAACATTGTTGTAGTCCGATGTATACACGATTAATGTTTTAAATTAAAAATTTATGGAAGAGGAGATAGATATAGGTTATAAAATTTTTATAATTACATCTCCATAAATGGGGGATTGTTTTTTATTTTTTTTATGACAGAATTTAATGTTTTAAAAGAAGAATGAAAAATAAAGTGATTCGTCAAGATGATTACCTTCTATAAGAGAAACTTCTTCTGGATAACTTTTTAATGGACATTGGGATGGTATTTTGGGAAGAATAAATCCAATAAAATGATTCTATTAATTTTTTGGAGATATTTTTGTAGTTTTTGGTTGATCGGAATGGAATTACAGGTGTAATGAAGTGAGAGGAATGAGTTCCCTACAATATATATGGAGGAGATGATTTAATGTAAATAAAAAAATATTCAATAATTCGAATTAATTCTTAACCCATATGCCTCAAAAATTGATAAATAGTGAAATTATTGGATTGTAAGATTTATCCACACCACAAACACATAAAAAACATTTTTTTTCAACATGTTAATCTTTTATACTTTAACTTCACTAAAGTTTAATATTTTAGTTTCCACTATGATAATAGGTTTTATAATCTAGGTAATAAACATACTAGAACAATTATAAAACACTTATTTTGATACAACATTGACTAAATGATTTAAATTGTTAAATTAAATTTATAAAATAAAAATTCTATATGTGTGGAAAATTAATTTTAACACAAATACTTGTAATGCGTAAAACATCATTTTCACATCTAATACATTAAATAATTTATTTCAGTTTTTACTTATCATAATAAAATACTTATGTTTAACTTATTAACATATATTAAACATCTTAATAATAATATGGTATACAAATTTTAAATTATTAGTCATAGAAGTGGAAATGTTTTATTTAAAATATACTTGAAAAACGTTTTAGAAAATAGATTTTAAAGAAATACATTTTTCAATAAAAATTTTATCTCATATTAAATATATGTATCTTAAAAATATGATTATACTTATAATATAATAAATTTATATATGTATATATTATCATATATTCATTAATATATTTCATCATTAAATAATATTTTAATTAATTAAAAATATTATACATGATGAATCAAAAACCATTTTCTCAAACAAAAATTATTTTTCTAAAAAATAACCCCTTTATCATCAAATTCAACTATCAGTATTTCAATAAAATTCAGAGTTATGAAATAAATTTATACACTCATTTTAATAAAATATTATAAATAAAAAATTGGAGTTTATATATAATATACTTTTTCTTATTCATGAAATCATATTTCTGACGGAAATTTTTAAATATTAATTTGATATTTATTTTGACCCAGTATGTTCAAAATTGACATTCATTCTATGAAATTATAATTTTTATGAAATTATATAATAAAATGTTTGTATTTTTAAATTTTATATAATATAATGTTTAAATAGAATAATTGTGTCTTGGGGATTTGTGTTTTACAAGCTCTCAAAGAGATTGATATTATTTAATAGAAAATAGATCCTAATGTCCCAGGGTATTACATTCATTCAACTAAATTTTCATTAGAGAAGTTTTCAGAAGAAAAAAAGTGGGATGTTCCTCTTCATTAGATCCTAATGATCCCACATTACATCTTCCACTTTATGATTTTTTCAAAGTACCTTTACTAGTCATTTCATCTAATTCCTCAAACAATTATCTCTAGAATCCTGAATTTGGATGGGACCCTTATAATATGATATATAATGTTCTAATTTGTAATGGTAGGTGCCTTCCCATAATGTTACAATGTGGGTTTCGCTTGATCGAAGTGTTTAGAGGATGATAAGAGAGATTTTTGAGTATATGGGTGTATAGAGGCTGGAAAAGGGGGATTACACATCATGTAACTATATTAATTGACATGAAATTCTATTTAAAATCATTTTTTGGAGGTTTCACTACTTGTTATGTTTTAGGGTTGAAAAAATGGATAGGCGACATGTATTTGGGTGAAAAATGATCCTTGAGTATTACATGACTTGAAATGGGATTACACATCGTGTAATACCCGTATCATGTGTGGTTTTAAAATTATTTTTCATCTAAACCATCATTATTTCAACCATGGTTTCATTTTTTCACTCTTTTTGGTGGAAACCTAGGCACCCCATAGTTTTTTTGAGTCCTTTCCCTCCATCTTCGGTCCGTTGATTCTGGTGGATGTCTGTTGGTGATTTGTAGTCAATATATTGTGATTTGTCTTCCCATACCCATATTTTACGTTTTTATTCTTATGGGAATTAACTATGGTGATATTTATTTGGATTGGGGATGCATTGAGTAGCTTTTTGAAGGATCCTTGGTGTGGCGGAGATTGATCCTTTATGGGCGTGTTACATTTGGGGTTTTGGAGTGTTCTTCCTTAACCTGCAGTGCACAACAATTGGAATGAATCCAAGAGGTAGGCTTTCCTTCATCTCTCCTATATGTGCATCATGTGGGGTGTGAATATGGGTTCATTTCTTGTGAATACATTTGTATTTGCCTTAAAAAAGATAATTAATCAATTTTATGATCACTATATATGGGATTTGGAAAAAGTGACACATGACCCAACATTATTATTTATTTCTAATTGATATTGTGATTTGTATGGGTTAAAAAAAACTAAAAGTAATTGGTGTTGGGTAAATTTGTTTGAAAAATAAATTATTTATGGAATCCATGTTGTTATTTTTCGGTTGGACATTTATATATGGAATTGGTTAATCACATATATTTGGTGATTGAATGGATGTCAAAGGATCACAAAGTTTCTTTGATAACCCCTAAATTAAAAGGTGAAATTATATTGGGATGCCTTGTTAAATATATATTTTTGTTTTTCCGTCGTATGTGAAGTGAGGTTATGTGTGGGCTCATTCTGGTTTTTGTTGTAGTATAGTTTTTCGCAAGGTTTTGTTCTACGGAATGGCTTGGGTAGTGTTTTGTAAAATTATATTGAGATATTAATTGACTATGGGTTGAATGGGAAGGGATATATGGTGGTAATGTGAAATAAAAATGAGGTCATGTCCTACTACATGGGGTTCTATGTTGGTGCTTTATTCTACAGATATGAGATTAAAGTGGGATGATTTGAATAATGATATTAGTGTTTGGTTTGGGATCTTCATCATTAATAACATGCGAAAAGCTTCACCCCGTAACTAGAAATTAATATACCATACACCATGAGTGGATGTTATATGTTTACAACATTGAATTATCTATCTTTAATGTTGATTCGCCTTAATTTTTCATTCTCCTCTCCTTCTTTAATGTCCATTTATGTGTTTCATGCAATGCATTTTTCTTATTGGTTTCTCGTGTAGTGACAAAATGAATAAATAATTGATTGATAATGTGTGGAATGACTTGGGTTGGATTGGATGAAGGAATTTAAATGGTTAATTGTTGAATAAATAATATTCCATGTGATTAAATCTGGTTAATGAAAAATACTAATATAAATGAGTTGGTTAAATTAAATTGGTTATAAACTGAATAGAGGTTATAGCTCATTGTGTGGTGTTATGAATTTAGAGGTAGCAGCAAAGTGGTAGTCTTGTGAGTTGGTTTCTAAATTAGAACCCATAGGTTGGGATTGATTGTTTGGTATCATATATGTATATACTTTATTTTACTTATTACTTATATATGAACCCCTCTAATGTTGAGAATTATGAGCTGAACATCCCCATCCTCATGGGGGATTGGGTCTTTAACAAACAACCCGGTGAAAGGATGGATGGCTGGACACCCATTATCTCATCCTCCCGATTCTTGGTGGTTTATCCCATGATTCATTGGGTAGGTTATGGCGACGTGTGTGGCCTAGGTGTGTACATTATTTTTATACATTCCCTTATTTCTTATAGATGAGATGTGGTTGTACTTTTACATGTGTCATGGGGATAAGATGTGTTGTGATTTTGTAGTTGTCTTCGAGATGATATTTGTTATTCATTCCAAATTTTCTTCTTAATGAGGTGTGGTTGTGTCCCAGGTGTCTATGGGAGAGATGTGACATTGTTTTGGCCTATGTGTTTATGGTCATGATGTGACGTGGGTGTGGCCCCTATGGCTATGGGTGTGATGTGGTGTGGTTATGGCACCAGTGACTAGGATGTATTGTGATTTGGTGTGTTTGGTAGAGGTGGGAGGGCCAATACATCTATCATTAGGGTTTGTGAGCAGTTAATCTTACGGAAAGTGGAGTGGGGTACCCTGTCATAAATTTTTTTATATTACATTACATGAATTGAGTTATTTAGTGATAATTCCTTCATGTGGAAGGATTGGTTTTTATATATGTTAGGTGATTTTATGGTTGTATTATTTCTACACAAGAGAATTATTAACATTCCCTCACATCAACATGAGGAAATAAAATTTCCTACTGATGATACATATATTGTATCCACATGTATATAAAACTAAATTTTGGTATCCAAGATTATTACATTGACCGTGGGTGGAGTTTCTTGCTTCAAATTTGAAAAATTTGATGATTCACTACTTTATCATAATTTTGGATATATTTCTTTGGATTTTTATTTCATTTATAGTAGTTTAATTTTTTTGATTGCATGTGGGATGTTTTTTATATTTATTTTAAATATGTATTGGATTTTTCTTATGGATTATCTTTAATATATCTTGGTCTTATTTTCTTATAATGGTTAATGTCTCCCATACTAAGAGATTTTTATACCCTTGGTGCTAGTTTCCAACCTAGGGACCACTATGGGTTTGAATTGGGAGTCACTATCTATGTAGCTTCATTTCTAGCCCAGTATCAGTATCCTTTGATGGAGGGGGACTTGAAAAAATGGTATCAAAGATGACAGTTGAGAGATATTATGGATATTGTAGTTAGGAATAGTAAAGATTTTATGTGTCATCATAGAAACAGTTTTAGGTGATATAGGTGCATGACATAGGGGAGGGAAGACATTCAAGGACACGTGATTTTAGGGCACTCCATGATCCGATGCGAGGAATCTAATCTTATCAAATGACCACGTGAGGCTAAACCATTTTCAAGGTAGACACCCTTGGAATGGTAAAACCTTCATAATGAATTGTGTTTTTGATTAAATTAAGTTGTTTTGGGAAGGTTAAGTTGAATAAAATTAATTAAAATAAAATTAAAAAATTTCCACACTACTCCAGATTAGTAAATTAGTCTTTACCTTTTCATCTTTAGCCCCTGGTCATCATCCACATGTGGCTCCGGCAGTAAAGGTTCAATAGGATTATCTTGTTGATCATTGTAGTGTTGATCTAGTTGAAGATGATGATTAGTGGTAGAGGAAATTGCATGACTTCTAACACAAGGACTTAGGGAATTATGAGGGATGTGTTTCAGATATTGAAATAGAAAGCTTTATCATGGATCTTTATATCTCATTTATTTTTATCTGGGCCTCACTGGAGTATTGGGTTTCGTTGACTATCATACAGATTTTAGGAGCTACGTGTCAGTGTAGGATGATGTATCTAGGGGAACAAAAAGAGACAGATATTTTATGTGCTGACATTGAGAAAGGGTTTCGAGAAGAGTTCCTTTCATTGACCATGAAGGGTGATAAGAGAAAGGAGATAGTCTCCCTTCGGTAATAGAGTATGCCAGTGCAGGTGATGGTGATCAAGTTCATGTATTTAATTAATTTTTTCCATATCACATTCCAGATGAGGTGTCTCATGTGAGATGTCATAAGGGGCACTTCATCTTTCTATCCAATACACAGTTACTCCTTTTACATTTCAAACGCACCTATAGGATCATAATAATCCATAAGTGATCTAGAAGATGACCTCTTTGGGAGGTTTACCATGATATGGTATATAGCAGGGTTCTCCGAGAGGCAGTGTTAATAGTGGCACCTCTCAGATTCCAGGACCATCGAGGTGTATACCAATATAGATTCAACCTCTACTGTTTCCTTTTCATTATTTTGTTTGTCATTCCTTTCCTATAAAATGGGTACAAAAGTTTTTAATTTGTGTAGATCACCTTCATCTTCAAAATCAATGTGAAGTGGGTGTTCAATATCATTTTGGTTGAGGTGGACAAGTCCTATTCTAGCCTCAACAGTAGTTTCCAGTCATGTTCTTTTAGTAGTAAGGAAAGAATAATCATGTTCCACTAACGGTATATGGACAAGGTATTAGCCAAATTCATTCAAGTCCTTGTGTTCAAGGGCCCTGACCCAGTTGTGTTCATGGAGGTGTTAATCAGCTGAGACGTAGAGGAATTGGAATCCTTGCACTTAGATGAAATAATGAAAGATGATAGAAGCTATTTTTTCAGATGATTGTGTATTCTTCTCTGATGCAACTGGTGGAGGAGTCTCAATTGGGAGACTCAGAGGTAGAGGTGTTTCACGATCATGTTTGAAATGCCTATTCTTTGGAGGGGTGGTCGGAGAATTATTGGAACTGGATGTTGTATCATGGAAATTGGTTTGTTCCTGTAACAATGTGCTTTGGGGTCCCTCAAGAGTCTTATAAATCACCTTTGGTGGTACACTAAGTTGTTTCTAAAATGTACCATGGAAAAATAATTTAGTTTTGGTGTCTTAATATGAAATGAATAGTGGAAGAGTTTGTGGCAAGATGCTTTGTTTTCCCATAGGTGAAGGCCATGCATCACGTTCCTGGCAGTTATTTGACACCCTTCAATATTCCCAAGTGGAAATAAGATGACATATTGATGGATTTCATCACAGGGTTACACATAGATCAGAGAGGTTGAAATGTTATCTAGGTGATAGTGTCTCAGTTGGCGAAATATTCCCACTTCATATAAATAAAAAAGTCAAGCATAGTTGATACCATAGTTAGGATGTATATGGGTTAGGTTGTGTTATTTCATGGATTTTCAAAGTCCATTATCTCTACTCCAGACACAAAATTAACATCACAAGTCTATAAGGGATTACATCATGCTTTTGGTACCTATTTATGTCTTAGAACTACTTCACACCATTAAATTTTTTGGAATACAGAAAATACTGTCCAGAAGCTAGTAGATATGTTCTGAGCATGCGACTTGGACTTTTGTGGACCATGGGTATGACATCGTCGATTAGAAATGTTTTATTATAATAAAAGCTTCCATTATTCCATCTTCACTGCTTTGATTGAAGCCTTGTACATAAGATAGTGTAATTTTATATTGTGATGGATAGAGGTTATGGATATAGAATTTCATGGTCCCAAGGTGGCGCAAATCATGATAGAGAAATTTCATCTTTTTTATGAGAGAGTGAAAGTAGCATAGGAATGGATGAATTCTTATACCAATTAATGGAGGGGTCTCTTGGAGTTCATGTTTAGTGAACATGTGTTCTTTATTTTTTTCCCTTTATGTGGTCAATAGAAATTTTACTGAGGGAGTAATCACTCTCCCAATATCATTACTCCATTTTCGGTGTTGGGGTGGGTTGGAAAGTTAACATAGTAGTTGGTGTTTCCAAAGTGGTTGGAGGGGATCAATGTCATCTTTCACATCTCTCATCTTCGTCATTATCTTTATGATGACTCTCATTTCATTGACTGGGGATATTTGGATGTTGGGGATAATGTGAAATTCATTCATTAGCCTGTAGAGATCCAGGATCAGCAAGATATGGTGGTTCGTGGATGGACCATTACTATGGTCTGTGTGTTTGGTAGGCATGGTGTCCATGATAAGAGTACATTGGTGTGATTAATGTAGATGCATGCCTAGTACCAGTATTCTTTTGACTTTGTTTTTCTCTATTTATCTTTTCAATGTAATGTTTGGAACCATTTTTGTGAAATGAGTTGTCTTCTCGTTGTTTTGATGTGTGTTGTGTGATATGTGATAATTTCCTAACATTTAAATAGAGGATGACTATATTAGTAATCTAGAAGCAATAATTGTGATGTAATTAAGCCCGTGTGGGAGAGTCAGTGCCTCACAAGTGGATATTATCTTGACATGGAAGATGGAATTCCCCCATTCATGTGTTCTGGATGGTGTAGTTTGTGGTTTTGTGGTGGTATGATTTAATGAAAGTCTATTTTTCATGTGGCAGTTTGGTTGTGGTGACATGGATGTGTAGTGTATTTATGGTCATTTGGATTGGGTTTTTTAACCAGTTGTAGGGTCTATGGAATGATGGGATCCATGAGAGGTATCTCATGGGGTGTTTTTTCATACCCATTTTCTTCTATGAATGGTTTTGGATTCTCAAGGTAAATAATCATGTGACAGGTATCTCACATAATGGTCTAACTGTCCTGGGCCCTTAAATTGCATGGTTTGGTCATTGGAAGAGTTCAAAGGAGGATTGGAGGGATTTTGGAGAAATTTGGTTGCTAAAGGATGGAAAATGGGGGATTACACATCATGTAACTGTACTATATAATGTGAAACTCTGTTTAACAGCTTTTTATAGAGGATTCACAACATGTATTATTTCAGGTTTAGAAAAAAATTGGAGAGGCGATGGCTTTTTCAGAGAAAACTGAACCCCGAGTATTTCATGATGGGAAAGTGGATTACACGTCATGTAATACACTAAAAATGTGCTATTTTAAAATTATTTTTCATCCTAGAAAAAATTCATTCAGTTGGGGTGTGCCTATTACTCTCATATTGGGTAAACCCTAGGTGCCCAAAAGTTTTCTTCCACCCCTTTCCCACCCTCGTCGATGAGATGAATCTGGTGGATGTTCATTGGTGATTCATGATCGATCCATAGTGATTTCTCTTTCCTTACTCAATAGATTTCTTCCATTATTCTCATGGTGATCCACTATGGTGGTTTTTCTTTGGTTTTGGGATACATTGAGTGGTGTTTTATGGATCATTTTTGGGGTTTCGGATAATCTCCTATGGTGGTGTTGCTTCCTTAGTTCGCAATCATTCTTCATTTCCCTGTAGTGCACAACAAATGGAAGGGTTAGCTGAGGATGGTTTTACATTGTCTCTATTATATTTTCATCAATTAGTGTGGGGATATAGGTTCCTTACCTATAAATATTGATCAATATTAATTTAAAATAATAATTTAACCGGTTTAATATCAATGTATAAGGTGTTTGGAAAAAGTGGTGCATAATCTCGCTTTGTTAATTGTTTCTGATTGAATTTTTATTTTTATGGGCCAATTTCCCACTAACAATTGTGGTCATTGGGGAACGATGTTCACAATCTAAATGATTTTTGGAATGTATGTAGTTCAATTATTTAGATATATATATATATATATATATATATGGATTTAGTTTATTACATATATTTGGATAATGAATGGATTCCTAATGATGATTCAGTTTATGTGTTAACCGCTGATGTATCAAATAGAATTAAATAAGGATGCCTTGTTAAATTAGATTTTTTTTGTTTTCCCAGATATGTATAGTTTGGTGATATGTGTTCTTATTCTAGTCGGATCATTAGTATGGTTTTTTGTACAATTGTGTGATTTGGATTGGATTGGGTGGTGTAATGGAACCTTGGGTTGAGAGTTTGATTGACTGTGTGATAGATGAGAACTTTTTTACAATAAAGTTATAAACTGGTTGTGTTGTAGTGTGTTACCGGATGTGGTTTTGATTAAGGGAATAGTTCTGTTGATATGAAACCTAAGAGTCATGACTTTGAAGAACTATATAATTATTTTGAATCGAGGAATCACCATTAATAACATTCAGAAAGCTTCACCTTATTATTAAAGATTGATATACAATATAGCATACATTGGATTTTAATGTGGAGAACATGGAAATATGTGCCTTTATTGGCGATCCACCTCAATTTTTCAAGATCATCACCTTCTAAAATGAATGTTTCAACGTTTCAGGTGGTGTTTTGTGCTTAGTGGCTACCCATGTAGTGATGCGATGAATAAATAATTGATTAATAAAGTGTGTAATTTTGTGGGTTGAATTGAATAGTAGAATGGAAATGTTTAATGGATTAATAAATGAAGGGATATGTGATTTTATATGGTTAATTATAATCTATAAAAAGAATGAGGATGTTAAATGGAATTGGATGGAAATCAAAAAGAGATCATGTACCATTGTGTGACTTTATACATTTAGAGTAGCAGCAAAGGAGGTAGTCTCTTGGGTTGATTTATGTCTAGGAACCCATTGGTTGGGATGATTTTTTGGTTTCATATATTTATATACATTTATTTTCCTTGTGATTTCATAATGCACCCAGCCTTAGTTGATAACTATTTTCCAAACCCCATTTATCATCATGGGGTAGGGGTTCTTCCTCAAATATCAAGGTGGGAGGATGGATTCATCACCACTCACTCTTCGTTACTCCCTCTTCTTGGTGGTGATAGCTGAAGATTCTTCAGACTTGTGTTGGTGAGGTGTGAGTCCCATGTGTCTGTGGGTGAGTTGTTCATTCCCAAGTGTCATCGGGATGAGATTTTGTTGTATTTTCCCAGGTGTCTTTGGGATGACATGTTTTGTGCTTTCTAATGTGTCTTCACGATGAGATGTCTTGTTATTTACTCAATATCATTGGGATGATGGGTGGTTCTGAACCAGGTTTCTGTATGTGAGATGTGATGTGGTTTTGGACTAGGTGTATACTAGTGGGATGTGAACTAGTTATTACCTAGGTGTTTGTGGGAGGTATGTATTGTGGTTGTGGCCCATGAGTCTATGGGCGGGATGGGATTTGGTATGTTCGGAAGATGTTGGAGTTCCATTATGTATGTTGTAAGGGTGTGAGAGTGGCTATTCAGTGCAAAAGTGGAGTGGGGTACCCTATCATGAATTTTATTTATTTTATATTACCTCACTTGTACTATTTGGTGATCATGTCTTGGTGAGGTTGGGATGGTTAGAATACATATTATGTGTAGTTATGTTTTTGTTGTTTTTTCATGGGAGCTTTAGTATTTTTTACTCACATGTAAACAAGGGAATTTGGTTTTCTTACATATTATACATGTATTCCCACCCTATATTTATAAAACAACTTTTAGGAATCTCTGAGTATTATGTTGACTATGCTAGGCATTACTAGCTCAGTCTTTTGGACATTTGTTGAGTTGCTGCTTTAATATTCTATTCTGTACTTAGGAGTTTTATTTTATTTTTTCTAGTACTATATTTTGTAGGAATATGGTATGGTTTCTGGATTTTGTTTATATATGTATTATAGTTTCTTTGTAGATGATCCAACATATCTCTTGATCTTTTTTTTCTTATAGAGGGTAATGCCTCCCATTATCTGATATTCTTATACCTTTGGTGCTAGTCACCATGTCGAGGAAAATTAGATGTAGGAAATAGGAGTCATTGTCTCCCATTCTTCATTTCTAACCCAATATGGGTATTCTTTGAGGTATGGGGTTGGAAACAAATTCTATTTCTTCATATGTAATAACAGGTTATGGGTCCGCATGTCAATCCTTGACAATTATATATGGAAAACATCATGTTATTTATAGGGGAGTTGATATACTATGACATTGTAAGCCAAAACACGAATACAATCTAAAATATAAAGGGGTCCAATCCACCAAAGGATCAGTTTTCCTTTTTTACCAAACTATATAACTCCCTTCCAAGGAGATACGTTTAATAAAACATAATTTCCCATTTGATATTATAAATTCTTCTTCTAATTTTCCGTATAGCATTTCTACATAACATTATCTGCATTAACAGGAGTGGTAAAATACATTTACTTTATTCGTGTCTCATTGACATGTTCTCATCCTACAAGTTTCCATTCACCAACATCAAAAAATCATGTTGGTGAATGAATCATATTCCCATATATTACATTATTTGGGTTCATCTGAATATTTTAATGGGATAATATTTTTATATGAAATCTCTAACAATGGGAAATAATGAGCCAACATGCAATCAAAGTTAATTGATTACAACCACATCATGAATTCCAATGTTTAAATAGCCCTTTATGACTACTTATCTATATGATTATGGTACGTGGTGCTAAAATAGAGAATATTTGCGTGATCCTTATGAGGAATTTTAAAATATCTAAATTTAAATATAGGATAAAAATTTGAAGTAATTGAGAGATGATTTCATTGAAGTATTAAAAATTAATTTATATAGATATGTAAAATGAAATCAAGTGGTAAATATATTCTTATGTCTTGGAAGTGTGCATATTTTCAATGGAAATCAATAATAACACATGTTAGGTCATTCTGTTTGGGATTATTTATTAATTCATTGAAGAATATGATAGTAAATTCATCCAATTTCCACATTGGAATATAAAGAGGTTCATTGAGTCCTTTGTTCTGTCATCTCGCAACCATGACTTATTAAAAAATGAAATGTCTAGATACATAATCAGAAATTTTTTTATCGATGTTATCTCACAATAATTGTTCCCTAGAATCTCTATACATCATTGTTCTAAAAAGGTGTATAGGAACATTATAGTTATGAGTTTCATCCAAAAATTCATTTATTAACTCTTGTTTAAATGGAACCGAAAATATAATTGAGAACATCAGAACACCATCAGTAAAAGTGAAATTGGATAATTTTACATCATTAAAAGCTTTAATTTTCATTAGAATATATTCACCATCTAATTGAGAACATATTATCTTTTGAAATAAATATTTCTTCACAATAATTTGAAAATAATGTAATATATCTTATTCCTTAATAATTAGAATGTCTATGTAAATAATAACCCTGAATATAGGATACCTATCAATACCCATACTAATTTGGACTCTATGATATTTATTTTTCAATGAATCTATATCATTTTATACCTTACATTAGAGTTAGTTCAATGGGATATCATAAGAATTGAGTATCTCAGTCCATTTACATTACATAATATTGATATAATTTAGTGAAAATTTGTATTTTAGGATCATATGATCTTTTTATATCTCATATCCTTCCCAATACAAATAAATTTTTCATATCAACACATTAATTATTACAACTACCAAATCAAGAACATGGAATTCATAGTATTTTTCATATTTCATTAACATATACGATTCCTATAAAATAACTTTATCATTTCACATTACGAGACTACCATGTCCCTTATTCGTTGAATCATGACATATCAATTAACCATCACATCCTGATAATAGTTTGAAAATTAAGACATTGAAAAATATTCTCTTAAAATCTTCAACAAAATACACACAATATATAGCCATATTAATATATCTCATTTACATGTATGCTTCATGATTGGGTTTTAAAAACATGAATTTTTTCAAAACAAAATTAGTAACACTCTAATCGAATAAAACTATGTGCCTCAGATATGTCTCTTGGTGTATAACACTTTTGGACTTCTATTGTTTTCATAGGTTCAACTAATATCCCATTTCTAGAGACAATATGGCTATGAAGGGAATCTTCTTGAATCTATAAACCATAATTTATAAATTTACCATATAACTATTTTCCCCTAACAGTCTCAAGAATGATTCTCATGTCATTTTCATTATCCTCTTATATTTTAGAATACATCGTGATATCATCAATGAATACCATAAAAAAGACATCAATATATGAATTTAATATATTGTTCATTAGGTCCATTAAAAATCAGTGAATTAGTCAATCCAAATCACATGACTATAAACATATAATGTTAATACCTAATTCAGAATGAAATATTTATAATAACTACCTTCTTTACTAACAATTTATTATACCCATAATGATGTCAAATCATTTAAAAACAATGATCTCCTTGAATGTTATATAATGAATTACAAAAGAAAAGAAACATATATTGTTCTGAAATTTTGATGTCATTTATTTACATATAATCCTTGAAAACCCACATGGATATGTCATTATTAATAATCAATTTAATGGGGGGATCCCCCTTGAGAAACACTAGGGTGATTAAATATCATATCACAAAACTCCTCTAATTGTATCATCAAACCCAAAAATTCCCCAGTGAATATTATTTAGAGATTAATTGATATAATAATTTAATACAGTATTAAAATATATAAAACTGAACATCATGATCTCATGGATTTCAAGGTAATTCCTTAAGAAATACATCAACATATTACTATAAAATAGGTACATAGTCATTTTAAAGAATACCTTCCTCATACAAATATTTTGTCTTATATTATACCCAAATATTATCATTCAGTTTAGATAATGATGGTGGATCTGAACATTCATTTTATGATTAAGGGTCTTCTATAAAGTTAAGGAGTTATATATCATTATCACCAACCAGAATTTCCATCTTATTGTCAAAAAAATTTTCATCTTAATTTAAAAGCTAGTACATAACAAGAATTATATGTAATTAAACCATATGTCTAATAATAATGTTCTCAAGGAATTATTATGTTCCATAATAATGTTTGAAAGACACATACTTTTTCGAGTGATTCTTCAACACTAAGATTTGGTAGGAATGCCTCTTATTGTTGTTCTAAGAAGGTATTTTTTTTGGAATAATATAATATATAATAGTTTGTGTGGAAACAAAAACAAATAAATCATTATTTAAATTTCAAAATATAATTATTGTACATTCCACCACTTCATACATTACTTTCACCATAGTTTTAGTGATTATGTATCATTGGACTTCATCGTATACCCTATTTTATGGTAAGCCCCGTTGATTATTCGTATATTGGTTGGAATAATGACACATTTAATTATAGTTGAGGAACTACATAGTAGTGATTTATTTATTCCTTTTAATTAATTATCATGGTGTCCCATATCTGAAAACATATAAGAAATTAAATTTCACTTCAAACATTTCATGTTATAATTCATTAAAAAAATTTCACAAGACATAAATTATATTTTTCTACTCTTCTTCATTGACACATTCTATTTTTCTCAGTGATTAGTTGGAATCCTCTTAAATTTATTTCCCTTAAAATAATAGCGTGTATAAAATTCTTTCCTTATTTTGGTAGAATATAAACCATGTCATCATATGGTAAAAAATTCTGAGAGATTATAACTCTTTATAGGAATATATTAATCCATTCAAAGAAATGATCCATCAAATATTCCTCAGTATATATATAATCTAAAATAATCATGGATAACCTAGTAAATGTAAAATCATAATATAAAACACATTCTTCCTTGATTTTCATTATTTTAAAAAACATTCACTCTATTTTACTTCATTTTCTGAGAGTAACATATTTAACAAGAATTCCTCCTTAAAATATCTCAACTCCATAATTTTTATTTCTTCTCCATCCTTAGTATTACAGATCTGTAAACATCATTGATCATCATCTCTCATATGAAAATATAACTATATAAATAAATAATCATTTTAAATACATTCCAAGAATGTAAACATCTATTCATGGTTCATAATCAATTGTTCAACTATGATAGTATTAGAACTCCAACAAAATGATGGGGCCTTTTATCAACTGAAGCGATCCAACATGAGGTAATAAAAATTTTTAAAAACTTGTTTATCCTTTCTATATATTTTATTTTTCATTACCTAATTTATTATACCTAATATAGATATGGTCATCCCAGTTACAATACAAACTATATTTTCATACTGAGTAAAGAAAACACTACATTTTCCATGATTATTGATTTCATTTTATCTTCAAAACTCCTTATCTAAATAATGGAATATATTGTATTGTCGCTTAAAATTATTAATTTCAAACTATAATGTTTTATTCCACATATTGTTAAAACATTAATTAAATTTTAATTTTATTCAATTTTAATATTTTATTCATTGACATGGTTTTCTTAGGAATAATATCATCTCTTTAATAATTGTTTATAATAAAAATATAAATTAACTAACATATATCCCCCAAAAATTTCAAACTAGGTGAGTAATAATGACCATTTTCATATACCATGTAATTCTCAAGTCGTTCATGATGTTACTTTTTCAGATATATTTCACCTTGGTATATCCATGTGAAATCCTCACCCACATTTAGTATTCTTAAATGGATGTATTTCATAGTAATCGAAATAATCTCAACCATATATAATCTTTCACGATGTTATCCAACAATTGAACATATAGTAAAATTATATTATATGATTTTTTCTATATAGAATTTTTTTAAATAAATCTAGTTCTCAAGGATTTTATTAAATTTTCTACTATACCAATAGTAATGAACCTCACTCAAGTATCCTAGATCCATTTTTTACATTATTACATTAGAAATAGATACAAGAGGTCATATACTAATGAATAGAATATTTTATTTGTCTTGAGGAATAGTATAAATACAAGACACACGTTTTATATTTTTAGTCAAACATAATGAAAAATAAAATAATTTTTTTCATCAACCATTAAATGCATTCAATGAAATCTTATTCATATCCTAGGGAAATGAAAAAATAATAATGGTGAGCTAAAATAAATAGTAAGGGTTAAATACTGTGTAATAAATCGTTAATAAGTAAACAATAATCAATATTGTAAGGTAAATAACTAAAAACACATTCCATTTAATTAATAACATTAGAATTTATTAAGGAATAATCATAATAGTAAGGTAAATAAATGAAACACATCATATTTTATTAGTAATCTAAGATTGAATTTCAGGGAGATATAATATCTATGAGAAAATATAATGGATTATAATATTAAATGATCTCAAAATGAATGAAATGAATATTTATTGTAAATAATTATCTAATCCATCATGATAACACAAATTTCAAGAACATTGACAAAGATAATTTCAAACAATGGGTAAAAATAGACATGATTCTGTTAACAATTTTTTCTTTCGAGAACTAGGGATGCACTTAGGGGGAATAAAATTCCATGGCTCAACCATCACAATGATTCTAAATAGGTCCTTATATATTGAATAATTTATTTAAATCATGAAACTATATTCCTTATCAATAGATATCTGTGTTTAGTAAATGATAAATAATTATCAGTAATTCCCGAGTTAATCAAATAACATTTAAAGTAAATACAATATCTTAGAAATTTTTTTATTAATAAATAATTATATACATAAAAAATATATGAAATATAAAATTTCTAATAAAAAATGTGCAAAAAAAAATTCATTGAATAAATATAATATTAAAAAGAAGAAATGAATGTGAGGTTTTAGAGTAATTATTTTCCTCCTTTCTAACATTTAAGTTGAACAAAATTATAGAATTAACATAAGAGTATATGTGAATCATCATGAATAAAAAGTTATTAATGTTATATACATCATATTTTATGTTTAAGTATACCTTACAATTTAAAATTTCTATATTATCCAATATGTATCAATTAATTTGAAATTGAGAAAAAAATTGTTGTCTCATACTTCCCTTTAGCTGAGCGATCATTAACCTCATTTAAAATGATAATGAAAATGTTAATTATATATAATAAATTATATTAATATTTATAATATCATGTCTGATTATTTTATAACATTGAATCACCTATTACTTAACAATTATTCATTTTCATTGTTGTTTATGGTGTTAATTTCCTTATGTTATCATATTCATTTTGACTTGAAAGTTCAGATTCACTAATATAAGATATAGATATATTGTATATATAATTATATTAATGTTATATATTTTTTTTTGTATTATTTACATCTTTAAAAGTATTCATAAAAATTAGACATAGAAATAAATCACATCACTTTGTAGAGATGGTAAGTTGTACGTATGCATAATCGATGATATCATATATTTATCAGTGGTAGTGTAAGGTATTGGGAAATATAGTAATTTTAAATAATTAATATCATTCCCTATATATGACATGTTTTAATTAATTTTATCATTATTACCTTTCATTTAATTCTAATAGGAAAAAAGAGTCACACCGCTTCGGGAGATGGTAATCTACTATATACGCAAGGGATGTTTCCATATTTTAAATGGAATGGAATGTAAGAATTTATACATGATATTATATTTTATGAATTATAATTTAATCATAAATATTATAAATATATATTAAATAAGTATTTATATCCACCATGATATGTGTTAATGTAAAACAAATTACATTGGTTCGTGCGACTTTATTCCTCAGAACACAAAATATACGATTTCATTTCTCATTTGATAGAACATGATATTTATATAAGCCATAATATTAATATAAGAACATATCTGAAAATGGGAGATACATATTATTTATATTTGTAAAATGATATGGAAAAAGAAGGATATTCATTTTATCGATTTCCTTCTCTGAGAAAATCCTCATTTGTATCTCCTATTAAGGACCCTAGGGTTGTAATTTTGGGAAGACAAGAATGGGGAAATTATATATTTTCAATTTTAGATATAATTTTTATTTTTTGGTTTATCCAAATAGATTGTTAATTTTTAATAATGTAGTATTGGGAGTTACCGTTTATTTATATGGTAGACATTATGTTTTTGCAAAAACCCAAAAAAATAAATAATGGTAAGTCAGGCTCTCCCCATGTTATGTAAAAAATAACATTTTAATGGTATATCCATTAATTAATTGGAATTATTTTTTTAATAAATATAAAAAATATATTATGAAGATATTAGAACATAAAATATTGAATTAATTTTATCAAATTTAACTCACATATGTGGAAAATGTTAATTTTAGATAAACCTGAAAAGCCTTTTGAAATACAGGTTTTGAAGAAATGAATATTTCAATCACAAGGTTGTCGTATATTAAATATATAACTAGTAATAATAATTATGTGGATTTATATTCATATTTTTAGACATATAATACATATATATCATTAAAATAATTCATCTTTAATTATAATTTTGTTTAATTAAAGTTGATAGTCATTTTTCTTTGTTAGCCAAAAATAGTTTTCTAAGAAAATATTTCGGAATAATATTTTTATCACCACCAAATCATAATATCATTATTCACACAAAATTAAAATAAAAAAAATTAATTTAAAATACCTTAAAAAATATAAATCAAATGAGTAATTTTAATATACATCATTTTTAATTGTTTATAAAATATTATTTTTTAGGGTGAACATATAAAATTAATTTTAGGCTTATATTGACCTAGTAAGTTCAAAATTGATCTTCATCTTATCAAATTATCAATTTTTTACAATTATATATTAAAATTTTTATTTTATTATAGTTTTAATGAAATGGAATGTTCACTTATACTAATTGACTCTTGGTTTTGTATGTATTTCAATATATTGAAGTGATTGAATGTATTTTAAGGTTCATATATCATAAAGTCTTAGGGTGTTATAACTAGTTTGATAATTCACAATCACTTGTTTACAAAGACCCTTACATTCTATAGTGTTTAAAATATCTAACTAGATGAAAATTGGGAGGCCCAAAATAATAACAACCAATAATGAGTTAGATTCCACCATAATATGGTCAATGTTATAGACGTTGAAACTATGGTGTCCACTCAACATGATCCACATTTAATCAATGATCAAATTTCACTAAAAAATTGAATGGAATAAAAATTGTTTTCAATGTTGCAAGAAAGATACTTCCTCAATAGCTCTCACTATTATATTAAAAACATTAAAATTTAGATTAAGGCCCTCATTGGGTGCCTTCTAGACCCCCCAATGTCCCTTTATGTTACTGAAATAACACATATGGGAGGTTTAATAATAGCAATGGAGAAAAAATATTTTCAATGTAAAAATATATATAAGATCATCCTAGATTATAAATATATATGTGTGTGTGTGTTTGTTTGTTTGTCTGTGTGTGTTGTTCATATATCAAGAGGATAGATTTATCCTGAGTGAACCTATGTGTGTGTAGTTCATATATCAGTGTTTTCAAGGTCCGTTAAAACATATTTTAAAATTAAAAAAGATAACGTAAAAGATATCATTTCTACTACTGAAGGTAGGTGTTATTATTTATTTATATAATTATTGTTATATAATTTATATAATATTATTTCATTAAATACTCATAGTTATTCCATTCAGGTGATGTGATAATAATTAAATAATGTTTTCAGATTTCAAGGTGGAAGACTATTGTACACATGAATGAATTTATCATTTCTCCATGGACTGTATGATAAAAATGAATATGATATGTTTATTTTAAAAAATTATTGTTATTTAGTGAATATAAAATATAATTACTAACTCCATCATCATGAATATCCATGTGAGTAGATGATGGGAAATAAATTACATCGATTCGAGAGGAGGTTTTTTTCGTAAACATAAACGATGGTTTTGTTTTCAATTTAATGGAATTGGAGATGGATTTAAATAATAACATTAATGTAATATAATAATAATATATGGGAGACACTTATTTAATTATATCAGCTTTTTTTTTATGATTTATGGATCTATAATACCAAAAAACAATGATAATCAGTTAGGGATGATACCTATTCTTCAGACTACCTCTTTAGATTTATACTTATATAGCCTCAATAAATTGGGTTTTTTGTTGGATCCAAGGACTCTATTATATTTTATGGCATGTAATGATGGTATTCGGTTGGGTCATGGAATAAAAATTTGTATTTTTATTTTTGAAGTGTAGAGGATAGTGGGTTCCCTTTTTTTAATGATTTAGAGGACACAAACGTAATTTTTTAAAATAAAAAATTATCCTCCCATTTTACTAATTCCATGTGGCTCCAAAATGAATAATTATCAAAACACAGATGATATTATTTTAAAATATGACCGTAAAATATTATTTTGAAACATTTTAGGTCATTTTAACAACTATCATTATTGTTTAGAAATTGGTGGACCTATTATAACCTTAACTACGTATATTTATTTTTCATATTCACCAGGAATAAAAATTAAGCTGAACTTATAATATAATAGTAAGTATTCTTATTCACAATATAGAATCCATTTTTCCTTCTTCAATTAATAGAATTATTAGAATTCAATTTCATATTTAACAAGCATAGATGATGAAAATTAGTTTTCCAAATAAAACACTTTCATATGTATAAAAAAAATTTATATCAGTATTAAATGGATTAAAATAACTTAAATTATAGTAATAAATAAATAATTAATTTTTTTTACTTTTAATCCATTTTTAAATTAAAAATTATTTTGTAAATGATTTAAATGAAAAGTTTGATTTCAACAGAAACCTGTATTTTTCAAAATTCATTTGAAAATTAATATTTTTTAAAAAATACTAGATAATAATAAAATGTTTATTTTAAAATTGTGAATCCAAACATGGAGTTATTTTTATTAAATAAATTTAATTAAATTGGTAAATATTTTTTTTATTTTTTTTTCAAGAAAATGAATAATTTATTTTTGGAAATAAGTTAATTTCAAAGCATGTAACGACTATACAAAAAATTATGTATTTATTTATAAATATTTTTCCTTCTTATTTTATAAAAAAAATGAACGTAGATATTTGAATTTCATACCTCAAAATTTAATAGCTCATTTTTTGTGGTCATGTTTAGATAGTATTATTTTAATTGTTTGTTGTAGTTATTTTAAACAAGGAGCTTCATATTAGATATGATATTAAACAAATTGTTATTTCAAAATATAATGGTGTTACATTGCACCCCCGATATAAAATAATATCCATGCAATTTTAACTACTTCTTGGTAATCCAAAATTTTAAATTTAAAAATCTATTAGTGGCCGAACAACATAATGGATAAAGTTAGTAAATAATCCTTTTAAAAATATGTAAAACGGACGAATGAATGAAATCTTAAATAAAGAAAAATTAGTTTTATATATAAGTAGATCATTTATAAGATGTGAAAATAATAATTTGGAATAAATATCAATATATAAGGAAACATTATAACATTTTTAGGACAGAAGGGACCATCAATTTATAAAAAATGAATAAAATGATTATTTATAGATCTATTATTTATGGTTAAGGGATCCTTTTATCATATAGATTATTACCATTATAAGATATAATTTCTTGACATGTATAATTTAGTACATTATTTATTTTTCACAACATTAATATATTTGCCTCTAAAAATTAGTAATCAAGGTGAATTTTTAATTCCTTCTCCTCTAAGATAAACTTGTAATATATGAAAATACCATTAAAGGATAAAAATATATTCCTCCTATCATTAAATCAAATCGTAAAATGATAACAATGTTGTATTATGACATCCAAAATGTATAAACCATAATATTATTCCCAAAATTCAAAGATCATTTTAAATCATTCCATAACTAAATAACCCAATATCTCAAATATCTTCAAAATTCTAGAATTTATTTAGGTTCTTCCCAAATAATATTTTATGTTAAATCACATAAATATATAATTTTTATATAAACATTAACCAAATAAAATATTTCCAAAAATTCAAGTAATATCCTGAAAACACTGAAAAAATAAAATAAAATAATGCATAATTTTTTTTCCAAATATTTTAAATATTTTTCTGTTAAACACATTATGTAAACACAGTGACATTACAATGAGTACCTTATATAGTCTAGTGTTAGGAGATTCCCACTAATCACCAATGTTTTTTGGATTCAATACTCACATACTTGATGGATATGATTATTTTTCCTCTAAATTCTGTGTTTTCCATTTAAAAAATATATTAATTTAAATTCCCTATGATTCCAAATAATGACGAAAATTCTCAAAATAAAATTATTCATCCAATAAATTTTTCTCCACTAGTTTCTTCTAAAAAGATTGTTTTTTAATATATAAAATAATATTAATTTACTATAATTACCTCAACAATATGAACATATATTATATTATTTTTTCATTAATCACTGGTTTTCACATAATATATCATATTACCGTTAAATCTTATTTCTATGTCATTAGAACCACTAATTATATTCATGAACGCCCTTAAAATAACTATTTTTTAGAAATACAAATTTGTATCTTGAATCTATTTACAATAATTTATTTAATAAAAAAATCATTAAAATGATTTGCATGTTCTAACCTATAAACACTTTAATAATTCTTAGTTAATTATTATTATAACATAGACCCTTCGGAATTAATCATTGTCTTAACCCAATAATCTAGGTAAAGACAAAGATACCCATATATATGAAATTTATTTGTTAGTGGTTCGTTAGGATTAACATTATTTCCTTATATTTGGTTTACTATAATCTTCAGTTTCCCTTAATAATTTGATAATTTGTTCCGTAATATCACATAGATACAACATATTCCATTAATTATAAGAAGTTTTCCATGGTAAGTAATCCCATATTTTTTATATTTATGAAATTGAATATTCTTTTCATTATCATCTCTAATAGTTGAACTTATATTAGATTATATCACACCCTTCATTGATGTGTTTATAATTTAAGGAAATATCTAATTGTTAATCGTAATTTGAGATTGAACAAATTGAATGATCAAGATATATACAAATTATATTTCTAATTATGTAATATATATTTTTAGGGAAATTATTACATTTCCTAGTACATTGTATGTTTTTATGATTTCTCATATTTTATTAAATTAACTATATATAATAAAAGATAAAATATGAGAATGAAATAACATTATAATGGAAAATGTAAATATATATGGAATTATAAAATATAATAAGTATATCTACACATTTGAGTGTCTATTTTTCAATATATTTTATCCATTTTAAGGTTTCCAATTTTGATTTCTAGACTTGATATCTTCATGTACTTTATAGTAGTTTATAATGAGTTTGTGAATTTTCAAAATATATCACCTATGAGTTTCAATGTCGAAGTCAAGTATGTACTATTTGGGTGCACCAATTGGAAATAGTTTCAGTCCCAATTTTCCATTTTCATGGTTATTCCCCCATAGTACAATTGTTTCAGAGTCACATCCACCTCTACTGTCTAGAAACCCTGTAATTTCTTTGATTCCAGCCACCATAAACATTAATAAAACTAAGTTATTTTCCTATTCAAAGAATTATCTTTATACAAATCCCTCTTTTTAACAAACAAATTTTTCTATTCCTAATCCTAAAAAATAACAACAATATTCAATGATACCAACTACAGATTCCCAAACAATATACACAAGTTATCTGTTGTTTTATCATAAAAATATATTATTTACAAGCAAATGAACATGATTCTTATTTTCATTGTTATAGTATGCTTATTATATATTAATATGAGAAAAAAATATTTATTTTATTTTCCCTAAAGAGATAATAAATCCTTTCTCTATCCTAAAACAACATGGATTGACTTGGGGAATACATAAAAAAATAGGGTGATCTAAAAAACCTAATAAGGGGATAAATATGATAGAGGCATAATATGTGTTTCAAAAGTACAACATGATATCATAATAGAGAAGTGTCAAGATTCAAACCATGGGATCATAACATAATGAACATGGTGTAACATGATCATTTTATTGAATGAAATGTGGAAACAACATAAAAATGACATAACCATAAGTTAGGGATAACCACTGAGAAAACATCACATGGAAGATAGAGTCATATAATAGTTTAGGTTCACTCCCTAATACCATTCAATGTGGCTTAGGAGACTTGAACTTTAAGATACGCATTAGATGTCAATATAATTCTTGTCCCACCCTTAATAATCATTTAATGTACATTTATAATTGTTATGTATTAGTAAATCAATCATAATGTATTAACATAAAATGTACCCATATAATTATTGGGTTCTATAATTTTTTCTCAAATCATCAACAAAAGAGAATTCTTAATGAATGAATTTTAATTATAATCATAAGTAATGTATTAATCCATAAAAATAAGGGAGAATAATCTTAGTATATATTTTATAGTCATATATACATTATTTATAATCAAACCATAACAAAAAAAAAATTAATAACTGCTGAAAATGTGTTTACAATATTAAAAGGAATATTTCTTAAGGATACGAGTCATTTCATTTTATTAATACTACTTGAAAATATGTGAATTTAAAGATATAATTAAAAATTTTCATTTAAAATTTTATATTGAAAATTAATATGTAAAAATAAAATAAATTAGTGGTCATTATGAAAATGTGATTACATACATTCTAGATATGTTAAGAAAATCTCCTTCACATTATTGTAGAAAGGATTAAAAGAACCACATTTTGAAAATGAAAAGAGAATACTATTCAATTTTTTTTATTAAAAATATAACATGGGTAAAAATTCATTAAATGAATCATTTATATAATGTTAAGAATAATCATGAAATTTTTTTCTAATTCATTGATTCGGGAGAAATTATATTTCCAAAAGAAGAGAGAAATGAAGTCAGCTTTTTCGAAAATCATTATATTCGTGATTTTACATAATAAAAATCATAAATGATATTTTTACATGAAAATTTCATAAATAAATAGTTTATAATAAATTTATAAGGTTTTATTAGATAATTATCAAATAACTTCCTTCAACTAAAATTCAAACACAAACAACCCCTTTAAATATGAGATTAAGACATAAACCCTTACTGCTTTGGTAATATTTGTAACATAATCCCCAAAAATTATTTAAATGAATTAAAACATAAAAATCATTAAATATGAAGGATTAATTATATAACATATATTGGGGTGTATAAAAACCATTAATAGAAATTGGGTTCATAATGGACTATGTTTCTTAATGAAGGGTGTTTTGATATGAAACCCTTACCTTGAGTCCCAAATTTTTCTTGTATGATTATTTTATACTGAGTAATTCACTTATAAAAGTTTTAATTTTCTTCATATTATTTTAGAGGTTAATCCTTTAGGGATAATAAATGTATTTAATTTTTTTAATTATTTATTTTATTACATAATTTGTTATGTATTATTTGGGTATTTTTAAGACCCTCAGTTCATAATTTAAAAACTAAATCAGTGAGTTGTCCATGGTAAAATGAGTCATTATTCCAAAATTTAAAGTATAAATATAATTAAATAATTTTATTTTGATAAATCAATTATATTTTCCAAACTATCAATGAAATATAGTTATAAAAAATGAAATATGTATCAATCATGAATATTATATGTCGTACATATACATGTGTAATGTTTCATTTTATCAAAAATCATGAACGGATGAATGTAAGTGTTATATTAATTTATAGAAATTATTATTATAGCATATATAACAGATTATTTCATTATATACAATTAAATATACAATATAAGCTAGTAAGTAATAAAAAATTAATCAGAACACATCACGAGGTAGTACTCCACTACACAAAAAAATGATGTTGTCATTTTTTCATAGGTATATATGTGACAATGTGTATGATATATTATTTTCCCATAATGATATATATTTTATCACTACAAAAATATAATACAAAATAAATGTTCTTAAATGGACATGAGAGGTGATGATGGAAAACAAATTACATCACTATGTGAAGTTATAGTCCATTGTACAAACAAACGATGGTTTTGTTTCCCATCTGATCGAATTAGAAATGATTTTAATATATTATATCAATATACGAAGATATTATTATATTATATATATTTATATAATTATATAATATTTATTGAATGATATGTGAATTATGTGATATAAGAACCAAAATAATGATGCTCTGTTAAGAATGATAACTCATACCACCTCTTTAGGATTATACATAAATCCTCCATATATTTCTATTTTGATGAAACAAACTATTCTAGGATGTGGGGATGGAATAAAGGAGGTTATTTGGGGATTAAAGTTACAAACTAAAAGCTATTAAATTTGTAATTAATAGAGGATAGTCGGTTCCCTTTTACAATAGGGTAAAGAACACATATAGAGTTTTTGAAATGAAAAAATTATAATCATGTATTTAATATCTAAAAAATAGTCCAAATGGTCCATTATAGTCCCTAAAAAGTTATATGGTCCAAATATGGCCAAATAATATGAAATGGATACGTTTTTAGGTCATTTAAACCTCAATATTTTTATTTTAATGACCTAGTAAACTTGTTTTATCCTCAACTGTGATAATTAATATTTACTGTTTTTATGAAGCATTATGAAAAAAATAAGGTATTATTATTGTATAATATTTATTATATTGATTTGAAATATGAATTAGATTTTTCCAATATCAATTAACATAAATGTAAGAATATAATTGAGAATCGAACCCATATAAGTGATGGATTTTTTTTCCAAATCAAAATTCACAAGTAGAAAAAAACAGAAATAAATTTTTTTATTGAAATTACCTTAATTAGATTAATAATAACATAATTTATCTATTTTTAATTCCTTTACATTTTGAAAAAAAAATTAACAGTATAAATTATTTAATTGAAAATGTAGTTCTGAACTAAAAATAAGTGTTTTTTTATATTCATTACAAAACATTAATTTTCAAACATAAAAAAACATCTTAATATTATTTTAAAATGTTTATTCTAGAAATTGATTTAATTTAATTTATTTTATTTTATAAAATTTCAAAAATTAATATTATATTAAAAAAAGAATAATATAATTTTTTTAGAAAATGATATTTTCATAGCCTATAAATATTTTACAAGAAATTAAGTTCTTTTTTACTAATATATATTTTTAATTACTCATAATTAATATTGAAAACTTTTTTATTACAATTTCACATAGATAACTTTTTCATCATGGTTATAATGATAACATATAATTAATAATTCTTAATTGAATAATGTGGTTTTATTTTAACTCAATAGTGCATGATATATATGCTATTAGGCACAACCTTCATTTGAAATCATATAGTATCATATTCATAGAACTGATAAATTAGGTAAATTATATTTTTTACTCAATGATATCATATGATCCATAATCACATTACCTTCTTATTTCTAAAATTATGATGCTAATAACAAAATATATTAATAGTGTGTTAGATTCACTATTTCCATCCTCTCAAACCTCACCCATTAAAGATGTCACGAGATCTTATTAATATCAAACTATGATTACTATAAAAATAATCATTATTGATGGATTAATTACTCTTATTAGCTACAATATGTAGTGGAATCCATTTTTATTCATCAACAGCTTATGTTCTCTAAAATTTTAATAGATCTTTCCATTTTCCCTGTTTTGAAAACAATACAACATCATTTTGTTTTTATTTTTATGGTATGTGATAATATTATAAAATCATAGTCATGTATGTATTTATTAATTACACATTTTATTTTAAAGGTATTTCTTAATAATAAGTGAATCCATCTTTAAAAATGACCAATTGTGATTAATCATAATAGGTTTCCCTGTATTCCCATTCACACAATTCTATTTTATGTGGGTATTATGAAATTTCCCTTCATTAAATTAATATTCAATATAAACTCGAAAAAATTATAATAACAATGTATTTATGATATAAATGAATTCCTCCTAGAAAAATCATCCAATAAAATCATCTTTTTAAATATTCAAGTTGTAACATCTGTATATAAAAAACATATCGGTGGCATGGAATTCATTTTACTTTAAAATATTTAAAAAATATTAATGCCTTATAATTTATCATGTAATGAAAAAATTCCCATACATCCTTATTATATCCTAGAAAATAGTCAAATATACTTACATCAAAAAATTATATCTATGATATACAACATCTCAAGGTTTGATGAAACATAATCTATATTATTATTAAAAATATGATATTCTTATTTTCAACATTAAAAATAAAATATAGTGGTTTTGATAAACTAAATCAGCTAAATATATTTTGGAATCATGGATTTTATATTCAATATGATAGTTTGAACTAAAATTTGTTACACAGGAATCTTATAAATTGAATTTCCTATGAAATAAGGAATTGTTATAAACCAATTTCCCATTCAAAAATGGTTATCACATTCAATGGATAAATATTATATTATCCATATTTTTTTATTATTCAACTAAACACCAATATATTTTTTTATAAAAAATATACTGTCAAAATAGCTACTTCATCGTTAAATATCATTTCATTTTCATCAAATTTAGAAAAGTGAAACTCGATTTTTAACCTATTAGGAACAATTATTATTTACTAAGTGATGAAGACATATGATGAGAAATCCAATCCCAAATTGTATCAAATCCATATGATGATGCTTTATTTTATACTATGAGTACTTGAATTTAATTAGGAATCATTTTGAAAATCTTTCAATGTGTTGATGATTTATGTAATCTAAAATATTTACACTAGAAACATTAGAATTATATATTCACGATGTCTTATAATGGAGATGGATAGTCATTATTCTAAGGAATGATTATCTATATTCTCGTCTAATTAAATTTCACTAAATTCATATGGGGATCTCAAAGAAATATTTTTTAGTCTTAAAATTATGAATCATTCTATATATGAAGTTATAAGATCATGACATTTTAAATTTATAGCAGAATTTAAATGCTTAAATTTTTTACAAAAAGAGTTATACTCAAATTAAAGGGTTACATTATATAGGAAATGAATTCTGAAAATTAAATTTCATTTTTTCATGTACATTAAAAATAATATCTCAATGGTTTGATATATAAAAATTTGGATTGCATCCATGGATACTCTGACCCCTTCAAATAAACTAAAAACTTTTTTAAATGTTTATTGGAATTAAATGTATAATTTCTAACTCGGTTAAATTGATTCACAGTGTGTCCTCTCTTATATACTAATTAAATAATAAAATCATATTTACATCCTCTTCCATATCAAATATTAAATATATTAAATCATTCATGGGCCATCACTATTCATGTAAGCCTTTATCATGGTCTGTATAAATACTATTTCCCATAACTATCATTGCCTTTTTATATTATAGTCGATACTGTACATTCAGTTGGCTTCTCCTATGACCAGATCATATAGATTACGATCCTTGTGGCTCATAGTATCCTTTATTATAAATTTTTATGTAATTAAAATTATATCATAAAACATGACATATATTATATGATTACATCTTTCAATCTTCATAATTTATTATCAATTGTTGACATGAATCTGTCTATCAAAGTACTGAAGGGTAGTCAACTCCTGATTATCCTTTACTCAATATGTTTGTAGTACCTAATTCAATAATAATTATCATATAACCTTCATTAGATTTACAATTTTTTATAATGTGTGGATACTTCAATATATCATATGTCTCATTAATTTTTAAAATTTCATTAATATTGGAAATAAGAATAAGTGATAATAAATGTATTAATCATCCCAACGGGACACCAATATCCCACATTGGGTTTGATTCAAATTCTAAATTCACTTTAATTTTCAATTAATTTCATCTATCTATAATCATCATTGTAATAAAATGGATGAAGATTCTTCTCCCCCTAAATTTTAGGTTAACATTCCTTTTCCTTGGATTATCGAGGTGGTTATTCTTATGTAGTTCATAACATATCATCTCATCATCCCCTAAATAATTTTGTATACCACATGAGATATGATTCTACCAGAAAAATTATATCATTTGAGGTTAAAACTAATAAAAAAATATAATATATATACTGAGGATATTATTTTAATTATTTTCACATCAATAATACCATTTGAAGGCTTTATTGTCATTTTTTTTCTTTGATATCCAATAATGTGCTCATTGAGAATATGGTGGAATTTTTAGATAAACATTTAATTTAAAAAATATTACTAAATGTGGGCTATGAAACCTGATATTATTTTTCTATGAAACCATAAGGAATATTCTTTCTCAATATCAAAATTATCGAATAATTCTATGAGATAAGGAATTCAGCTTCTTTCATAGCTCTCTAGTTTAATGTGATCATCAGAATTGAAGATCCTAAAATTATAATATAATGAATTTTTGGAATGGAATTTAACTTAGCAGTGTTATATCAAAAAAAAATCTCCAGGTCTATCTTGGAAATCCATTTCTATAAAATAATAGTGAAAGTTTTATGGAAAAAATTTTTCCACAGTTTTACATGTAATGCATGTATATCGATTTTTATTTTCGGGGAAGAACATTCATATTTTCAATAATATTTATGAAAATTGTCTCACATTAAATAATTTGACAAATGATTTAAATTTCTAGGTATTACCCATAGGGATATATAATCACTCCACATTTAAAATACATAAAATATAAATAATAACAATACTAAGAGAGTGATATCTATTCCATATATATAAAAATTATTATAATCTATCCATAGTTATAGAATTATAATAATTAAGAATCAATAATGTTGATTGGATTTGTTTAGAATATCCACCTCAAGGGACACATCCTATTCACATTCACCTATAATTCATAATATTCATGTACCTTATGACTGATATGGGAATAATGTTGATCTTCAAAATTCACCACATATTTAGAAGGATGGTTGATACATTCTTCCCAATTGATGAAATTCATCTCTATAATTCATCATTCATTCATAATTGGATTTTCATGTTATTTTACAATATTTAAAATATTTCTATTCTTCTTCATGTGTGTGATGTATTTTGCAACATATTTTGAACATTGAATCACAATTTTTATCCTTATGTTCATCAATAGTTTTTTATTATGTAACCATGTATTATATCTGATATCTCTGTAGCCTTATTACACCATCCTCATGTCTATTTGTCAACCATTACGTTTCCCTTTTACTATATATTTTCAATATCATCATATTTGGTGTCCATTACCTTTCCAATTTTCATATACATTGCTATTATTTACTTTCTATTTATTTTTAGATTGATTCATCCAAAATTTCATTAAATGGTTTATGTGTAATAAGACAAGTTCTATTATTTCAAAAAAATATATATAACCATATTACTACTATTGGATTTTTAACCTAATTATAATTGTTCATTGGATATTCAGATAAACCCTTGGTTACTTTTCTACAATAATATTGGACATCCTCATAATTCTTATTAGACTTCATGGAAACTGTATAACTTCATAAGGAATAAACACTTTATTCTCAATTCTATTTATTATCCTACGTAGATTATTATTTCAATTATTAATAATATGTTGACAGGTATAATTTCATCATCACAGATTATATGTTTTGGACTAATCATTAAAATAATCATTGGTTTATAGTTTTTTCTTTATAGCAAGACTATTTATTATCTAAGAGGACCTAATCACTGTAAAACAATTTCATATCTCTTCATAATTTCTCCCTCATGATTTAGTGATTAATGAATATCTATATACTAACATATTTTTCTAGTATCAAAAAACAACATTCTTAAATATCAAGTCGTACCTACAACTTCCAATCAGTCATTTTATTATTATATTTTATGTTGGTTTCCTAACATGACATGCATTCCATTTCCCGAACAAAACTAAACCAATATCAACTTTTCAGTGGACTTTTTTACTTGGATATACTAAATATATCCCTTCATATATTGGTGGAATTACTAGTATTCTGTATCTCCCTCATATATAATTTTTTTTTCTGTTGAACAATATTTCGAAAATTTCTACTTTTAGTGAATAGTGATTGTAATTTCTTGGATTTACATTGTATTATTTTATGATATTATATTGAATACTTTTAAGACTAGACACTTAGTCATCATACGATTTTGGGTCCTAGTGTTCCTGTAATAAATGTTTGAAATATTTTAAATATATTTAATAACACATGGGTGAAAGTTTCTTAAAAATGTGGAATAAAATATAATCAGTTTCTTAGATCATAAATCTGAGGGCAATGTTTAATTAAGAATGTCATTTTTACCCAAGCTAGAACTTATCATTTGTGGATGTGGGATATTTTTAGAAATGTCATCATGGTCATTGAATGGAATAAAATTATTTTATAAAATTATTTTATTTTATTTTCATTGACCTATTGACTAACAATGTTTATATATATTTTTATTGAGAATTTATTGGGTTATCGGTTTAACCCTGTAAAATTTGGAAATCCATTAGAGGGAGCTCCTATGATTCTCTCTCAAGGATAACGGCGGTGGATTGTGGATTAAAGATCGATGCAACTCAAATCTGATGGACCCTTCCAACAATAATTGTGTTGTATCATTATTTATCACAGATCAACCCAAATCAAGGAACAATGTGTATTTTGAATTTTTTTATCCATTGTTGTTTATTTGTATGATGAATACTGACCAATCAATGAATAGATTGATCAGTTGTATGATCATATTACAACATAGATTAGAATAATCATGGTTTGGTAGAATTTCATTATGATTAATTATTGAATTTTCTATTTCATTCTAACAGAAATGAAGAAATACTGACATTGAACATTGATAAAGGTTTTCTCCTCTTTATTGACTGTGTGATTCTCTACATCGACTCATCGTTCGTTATGGGTGTTCATTGCTGGTCCATGAATCGACGTTTTACCGAACAACTGATCATTGCACACTCGTTCCATGATGCAATGATCTAAAATCATATATCCTAGATCAGAAATACATGGCAGTGTTGTAATGAAAATAGTAGTGGTGAATTAAATGATAGTTGATTCCGGATATCTTGTTCTTCGATATATAGGTAAGAATTACATAAATCTTTTTTTATATGTGGATCAAAGGACTGAATTATGTTGATTTGTGGATAGTGTTACTTGATGGGGGTTGATCTGTTGTTTTTTATCATGTATACCGCCAGATATATAGTCATAGCATCAAACGGGATGTGCGGAATAAGAACATGGGATTATAGAAAGTCTCAATACACCCGACATGTAATCAGGGATTACAAGGTGTGTGGTCCCCCTGAGTAAAGGATAGGATTTAGGTAAGGAGAAAGGGATCACATAGCAAGTTTCTAGGCATACATGTCATGTGGTCCTCCTATATGAACACAGCATGTACCTTGTAGAATAAATATACGGGTTGGATAAGTACACTAGTCGAGCAGGGTACTAGCATATGGGTTGGAATTACGGGTTAGCTACCCTGATAGTACTCCACTACATGAAGATGGGTTTAGAAATTTTCCTTTTACATAGGAAGAACCTGGGGTCAAGGGACATGGTGTGTAACCATTCTACATGCTTTTTACTCTTTACATTATTGGCTAGATCTCTTTTTTTACCATATATAGGACATGATTCGTTAGGGTATGTTCCCCTTCTCATTTTTTTGGAAGGTAGGTATGATACATTTCGTACTCCTTTGATTATGATCCCTTCAGTATTATATCCTACATATATTTTTTGGAAGCCCCCCCCCCCCTCCCCATAGAGGCCCCATGTGGGATCCCCTATTCATCTTCATTTCCCTAGGTAGAGTTCTGGGTATCGATGTGACCAATCCTACTGGGAGATGATCCCTTATATAGAGGGTTAATCTAGACTGATTTTTTATCACCCCATGGAACATACTATGATTCTTCTATGTGTATTTTATTCTCTTCAAACTATTTGTTTGTTCTTCTCATGGTGAGATGCAATGAGTGGTTCCTCTTAGACGGATGTCCTTAGTGCCATTTTCCTCAAGATTGTGTTCTCCCAGATGAGTTCTTCATGGATCATTTGATCTTGACTCCTAAGGCTAGTATACTATAGTTGTGACTTACCTCTAGAATTTGTATATTTGATTGACTTTATCCATATATTCTTGTTATATATATATATATATTAAATGTAATACTATGAAAAGATTATTATACTTTTGTTATTGTATTCATTATGGTTTCATGGTTTCCTACTATGTATTTTTATACTCACCCCTACATGGGAATTCCCCACATGTGTCATTAATTTTGTAGAAGATTACCCTATTGAAAATGTTATAGAAGGTCCATGACTAGATGGTGATTAGTGAGTTTTGACTAACTAAGGTGAGTGCCTAATGTTTTCAAATATTAGTCCATGTATAATTACATTCTATTTGGAATTGTTTTAAATACTCTTTGTGGTGGGATTGTATTTGGTCCAATTAACATTCTCTACTTTCTGTCACACTCTAGTTGTGGGATGTAGTTGTATGAGTGCGTTTTTTGTTCACTAATTTTTACATTTCAGAATTTGGTGTGCTTTGAGATCTATTCATGTGTATAGGTACATAATAAATGCCTCCTATGTTTTTGATATTTCTCTATAGTGCTATTTTCTAGACCATGGAATATTGTAGGCGGTCTTTGGGAGTCACATTATGTTCCCCACTTGAAAGGACCATGACATAGTGGGTATAGAGGTGGTAGGTTCTATTTTAGGACGGAATATAAGGCACGATCCTTAAAAATTACTTAATCTTGAGTTATTTCAAGAATACACGTTGAGGATCTTTTCAGGTTTAGAGTTTTAGAGAATTAGATCATAAAACATGCATTACATTCCACATTTAAACAAAGTGGTCACATAAAAGATAGTAATCATTTTTTCCATCAACAGAATCATATTTAAAATAAAACATGGATTCTTTCTTGACACTTCATTAACACAATCATCACATCTTGTACCTTTCCCTTGACCTGCGAAAAACATTTCAAAAACATGGGATGAGCATAAAAAGATCAGTAAGGGATATAAAAGTATGAATTAAAAACATTAGTCCATGTATGAAATAATACCTTACGAATAAAACATAAGCACAATAACATACCTCATCAAATCATGAATAAATCATAGAAATCATAAGAAATAAAGGTAACTTGAAGAATTCATAACATTCTTACGTAGGGAGTAACCCTCTTGGTTACGTTTTGAATACCCATCACAGTATATTCCCTAAATCTCTTCGGAGTAACCATAACGTTTAACTCCTTCGCGTTACCCAATGTATTGGAGAGCTATATCGGGCTCACCCTCCCTTAGTTTATCACGTAACCACCCGTCTTCATAATAATTCCCAAGAAGCATAACATAATCATATCACATAAAACATGCATAAAGGAAAGAAAACATTTCCACTTTTCAATAACAATATATCAATACAACACATTGATATAAAAACATTATGAAACCCATTTTCAATACCAAAATAAAATAAAATTAAAAAATGGTATTTATTTTTCATTTTTGATAAGAAAGGTATCGCTTGTAGAGGAAGCTGAAACTCAAATAATGGTCACGGCGACGGAGAAGTCGTTGACGCCATATACGTATGACAAAAACATTCCCTTTTATCATTTAGTAAAAAGATTCATACAAAAATGATTCCTTTTGGATAAAAATAAAAGTCAAAGGGGTTTATACACCATATAAATGAAAGTTGTGTATAAAACAAAATATTCCTCAACGAAGGAGATTGAGACGAAGTCCCATCCCTCGGGTCCGACTTGACTCGATCGTTCTTTAACATCTTGAATAATAAACATGAGTTAATTTCTACATTCTTAAGAACCCTTTTCATGTTCATTATTCCTTTTATAGCACTTATTATCATGTTATGAACACTATGTAATTATTTAAGTTAATAATGGTCGTTTTGTCGATCATTGGTACTGGAGTCAAAATTAAACTCATTATAATTACAAGTTGTTCATGGGGTAAAAAATCCATTATATCCAGAATTATATTAAAGATGTAGATATCATATATTTTATATATATCTAGTATATAGTTGCATTTATAATATTACATAACATTTAGAGGTAAGAAATGAAATACACCGTTCATGGAGATGGTAAGTCGTACGTACGCATGAATGCTACTTCCATTTCTATTTCATATTTAGTGGAATTAAAACATAATTATACATAATAGTATTATAATTCCAGTATTTTATCATATATTATATCATTAAATATATCCTTTATACGTACCTCATATGGTATTAATGAATCAAATCACTTTGAGGGGGCGGTAGTCTGCACTTCCTAAAATGAAATTATCGTGTTTACCTATAATGGAAACCATAAAGGTATGCCACAAATGAAAAATACAGAATCATAAGGAAAACATAAACATAATATATATCATATATAAATTGAGTTACATCTTAATGGCCATCATTAAAGGTGTTAAAAGATGATTGAACAATCATCGTTTTGTGAGGCAGAAATTCGCCATCCACAAAAATAGTATGTTCTTTAACCATTAGAAGTAGGTGTGTGTAAGTGTAGCCCGAATCCTTCTTATAAAATAATCCTAGTATATTTAATATACTGGTTTTTTTACAAAATAAAGGAATAAAAAGAGTTTAGGGGGTTGGAGAAGCAAAATAAAACATAATAACACAAGAGAAAACACTACCTTTAAAATGGGTAACTCTTTTTGATTTGAGCTCAAAGAAATTCTTGGGAAGACTTCTGCCCAAAGTGAGGCTTCAAGGAGTAAGAGAGGGATTTGGAGAGACAAAATGTACCGGGATTGGCCGAGCCAATGGCTTGAGAGGTGTGGGTAAGGTGGTAGAGGTGGGGTCCTTTTATAAGAGTAGAGGAGGGCACTCTTGGAAAGTTATAAAAGGTTACTTTATTATAAAATGCTTTTCGGATTTAAAAGGTCCCAAAATAATATATTTCTAGGATAAGGTGATAATATTTCTAAATCAACCCATCCAATAGGTATTTGACATGTTTAGGTCTTATATTTTACATTATCTTTTCATTTTATTTAAAGAGTTAAATAATGAGGTAATCGCTGCATCATCATGGTGTCATAAATAATTTAATTTATTTAATGTCTAAAAATTATAGAAAACATTTCATGATGTAGTAAATATTTCTATATTTATAATTAACATTTATAGTAAAAAATATGACTTGTATAACCCCATTTTAAAAAAGTTTTAGTAACAAAACTCATGTTTGTGTCATTTTTACTTTTACTTTAAATAAAAGGCATTAATGTCATTATCTTACCCAAGTGGCTCCATGGGGTCCCCAAAATTGAGCCATGGGTTTCCTGGGTCGGCCATGACACATCCAATAAGGGTAAGACATGTGTCAAGGTCATTTCATATTATTAAAACATTATCTTTGCCTTAAATTACACTCATTGCCTCTAATTGCGATTAAAAACATAAAAGTTACTATTCACCAAAAAATTATTTTAATCCCATTGAACCACATTTTACTTCTTAATGAAAACCATGTATGTCAGATTTTTTAAATTCAAAACATAGATATTGTAAATTTTCATTTAAACGAAAAATCAGTTTTTTAAGTACCACTAAGTGGTTTCACTATTCAACAAAAATTGATGTTCTTCAGAAAAATACCAAAAAATCACCCTAAGCTATATTTGATATTCCAAATTCAAAAATGATGTCTATTTTACAAAATTAAAACCATATAAGTTACATTAATTAATTTAATAATTAATTCCTGTTGTCAGAGAAAATAGTGTGTTTTTATGAAACAATAAGTATCAAAATAATGACACTAGTTTAAGTCCAATTTCAATGTGAAATTAATTCCAACAACCAATATTGGATTAAATGGTAATAATATATTCTAATTTAAATTTAAAACCAATTAAAAAGATAATATAATCATAAAAATAAATTATATTAAAAATAGTTTTTGAATTAAAATACAACATTTTCACTATTCATTAAAAATTGACCTTTATCGGATAAATACCAAAAATTTACACAATGTAAATTTTGATGTCCCGATTCTAAAGAAGAATTTTATTCGGTCTTGTATAATTTATAAGAGTGACCAAAACCACATTTATAGATAGTTCTCCATCAAAAGGCGATAAGTCGGCCTTTAGTGAATGTTAGAGTATATATGCCTAAAATTGAATTCTTTTCGTATTTTAAGACTTTATCCTTTATTGGATAAATGTAAAAACATTTAAAAAACATACATAATCATATTCTAGTTATTTATATTCATTCCTACCAATACAACAGCTACGTGTTAACTAACATTTAAAATAATATTATTTTACTACTAGTGTGCAACATAAGATTTCAAAGAAAATCTTTGTTGCGTATCAGGCACGCTATCGAACATAGAAACCCCCTTTCAAGTAAAATTAATATTTAATTTGAAAATATTAATAAATATGAAAATGTTTTATTCATTATTTACCTAGGATGTTACATCCTTCCCCCATTTTGGGAAATGTGTCCTCGCAATTTTATTCACTTATCTAAATAAGTGGGGGTATTTATCCCTCATAGCATTTTTAGATTCCCATGTTGCCTCTTCAACCATATGGTTTTTTCATAAAACCTTTACTCGGTGAATTACCTTATTCCGCAACACTTGCTCCCTGTGATCAAAATCTGGACCGGTTGTTCCTCCTAAGATAGATTCTATTCCAACTGAACTACCTCTGGACTGAAAACATGAGATTGATCTGGCATATACGTTCTCAACATCGAAACATGAAAAAAGTTGTGTACCTGAGATAAACTCGGAGGTAAAGACACTCGGTATGCAAACTGATCCAACTCTCTCCATAATTTCATATGGTCCAATGAACCTTGGACTCAACTTTCCTTTCTTACCAAATCGTATCACATTTTTCCACGGTGAAACTTTGAGAAAAACATGATCACCTACCTCGAAAGATAGGTCCTTCCTCCGATTATCTGCATAACTCTTTTGCCTGCTCTGAGCTGTTCTCAGGTGTTCCTGAATCAACTAAACTTTTTCTTCTATCTCTTCTACCAATTCTGGTCCCATCAACTTCCTTTTACCTACTTCATCCTAAAAATCTAGAGTTTGACACCGCTTCCCATATAATTCCTCAAATAGTTCCATCTGTATACTGGAATGAATATTTTTATTATAAGAAAACTCAACCAAAGAAAGATGTTGGTGCCAACTTCCCTGATAATCCATCAAACAAGCATATAGCATATCCTCCAACGTCTGAATTGTTCGTTCTGACTGCCCATCTAATTGAGGATGAAAATCTCTACTAAAATTTAATTCAGTACCCAATGACTTCTGAAGGCCTTTCCAAAAGATAGAAGTGAACCTGGGATCACAGTCAGATACAATATAGAGAGGAACTCCATGTAACCAGACTATCTCTTTAAGATACAAATGGGAATGATGATCTAGGGAAAAAGTATCTCATATAGCAAGGAAATGAGAAAATTTAGTCATGCGATCAATAATAACCCAGATTGCATTATTACCTCGAGGTGTCTTCGGAAATCCCACAACGAAGTCCATGGATACATTCTTCCATTTCCACTCTGGCACTGGTAAAGGCTGAAGCATCCCTTTCAGTAACTTCCAGTATACTTTAACCTGTTTTCAAGTCAAACACTTCACAGTAAAATCAGCAATATCCCTTTTCATTCCATCCCACCAGTAATACTCCCAAAGATCTCTATACATCTTAGTACTACCAGGATGAACTGAAAATGGAGAACTATGAGCTTCACATAACAAATCACTCTTCAACTGTGAATCACACGGCACACACAATCTCTTCCCAAATCTCAAAACAAAATCATTATCAATATTGAATTCAGGAAACTTTTTCTTCTGAACCATCTCTACCTTTTTCTGCAACTCGCTGTCTTGCTTCTGTGATTGCTTAATTCTGTCTGATAGAGAATATTTCACTGATATCTGAAACAAAATAGAAGGATATCCTACACCAACAACTTCTATTCCAAAGTTCATTAAATCCTTAACTAAAGGATCACGTTCCAAACACAACATTGTTAATGAAGCATTACTTTTTCAACTCAAAGCATCAGCCACTTTATTTTCTTTTCCCGGATGGTAATGAATTGTACAATCATATTCCTTGATTAATTCTAGCCATCTCCTCTATCTCATGTTCAATTCTCTCTGAGTGAATGTATACATTAAACTCTTGTGATCAGTATATATTTCACACTTTACTCCATACAAATGATGCCTCCAAAATTTAAAGCGAAAACAATAGCAGTTAATTCCAAATCATGTGTTGGGTAATTTACCTCATGAGATTTCAACTGTCGTGAAGCATAAGAAATTACATGATCATTATGCATTAGGACGCAACCAAGTCCTTTCAATGAAGCATCATTATAGATTACAAACTCCCCATTCCTGGAAGGAAGTGCCAAAACTTGAGTATTCACCAATCTTCTTTTCAGTTCGTGAAAACAATCATCACATTCTTTTATCAAGATAAACATAACACCCTTCCAAGTTAGCTTAGTCATTGGACAAGATAACCATGAAAAATTTCTATCAAACCTTCGGTAATAGCCTGCCAAACCAGGGAAGCTACGAATATCAGTTACATTTGTGGGTCCTGGCCATTCTTCCAGAACCTTTCTTTTTGAAGTATAAACAGTTATCCCATCTTCAGAAACAATATTAACAAGGAAAGAAATTTTTTTCAACCAAAACTCACACTTTCTGAATTTCCCATACAATATCTTTTCTTTTAAAGTTTTCCAAATAACCCTTAGATGTATTTAATTCTCCTATTTACTTTTAGAAAACACCAAAATATCATCAGTGAATACATCCACAAACTTATCCAAGAACTCATGGAAAATTCTATTCATTAATTCCATGAATACATCAGGTGCATTGGTTAGCCCAAAAGGCATTACTACAAATTTATAATGGCCTTATCTTGTACGAAATGCGGTCTTCGGAAAATCTGCTTCCTTTACCTTCAACTGATGGTACCCCGATCTCAGGTCAATCTTTGAAAAATAATGAGCTCCCTGAAGCTGATCAAACAAATCATCGATATGAGGCAAAGGATATTTTTTCTTAATAGTGATGTTATTCCATGCTCTATAATCAATGAAAAGTCTCATAGAACCATCTTTCTTTTTAACAAATAAAACAGGAGCACCCCATGGTGATGTGCTAGGTCGAATGAAACCTTTCAATAATATATCTTACAATTTCTCCATCAACTCTAAAAGTTCAATTTGAGCCATTTAATAAGGGGGTTTTAAAATTGGATTAGCATCGAGAACTAAGTCAACAGTAAACTCAACTTCCCGATCTGGTATTATTCCAGGTAACTCATCAGGAAAAACATCAGGATACTCGTTTACCACTAGCACATCATTAATCTGAACGGTTCCCTTGTTTTACACAATATGTGAAAGGTATAATTCATTTCCATATTTTACAAGTTTCTCAACCTCTTGATATGTTATCAACAGTAAGGGTTCATTCTTGTACACCAACTAAAAGATATTCTGAAAAGAAACTTCTTTAGCTCTACAGTCAGTCTTAGCATGTTAAATAGAGAGCCAATAAATACCCAAGATAACATCAAACTCTACTAGAGGTAAAACAATAATGTTTACAAGTAGGTTCTTTCCACAGATATGGAAAGGAAGATTCTTATAAATTCTTTTTTCCCCACCATTTCCCTTAGGTGTTTTTACCAAATGTTCAGGAGACATTTCTCGAGATGGTATCCCTATTTTACTGGAAATGTTTTCAGAGATGAAAGAATGTGTAGACTCCGAATCAAACAACACACTGGCATAATCTGAAAAAACAAACAAAGTATCTGATACAACTTCATTTCATGGCCCGACATATGCTGAAGTAGTTGCAAAAGATTTCACCACCCCTTTTTTCTTGTATTCTAACTACTTCCCATCACTCGATCTCTTTGTCAGACATTTTTTTGCATAGTGACCCATCTCATTGCGCTTAAAACATTTCACTAACTGTAAATAAAATTTGGTCTTACCATCACCATGATCTTTTTCAAAGAAATCATGAGCGTTATGTCCCATATTCCCATATCGGTAGCACATTCCATAATTCAGAAGACATTCCGCAGCATGCCTTTTACAACATTTATCACAAATTGGAAACTTATTTTTCTTATCGTCATAACTTTTTGGAGAATTATTTCTGTTCTCCTGCCACCTCGGTCTCTTCTTTTTCTGGTTGTTATAGAACACTTGATCATTGGTAAACTCCATTTCCACCTTCTCAGCACATCGAACAATATTTTCATAACTTTTGATCTCACGAGAAGCCAATTCCCTTGGATATTTTGGCTTTAATCATGAGTAAAAATGATTGATTTTACTTTCAAGGTCTCGGATAAATTTGGAGCATACCTTGCCAATCAAGTGAACCTCTCTTCATAGGTAGCCAATGGGTCTTCCTCTTGCCTCAATTCCATGAATTGTTTTTCCATCCTAAGTCGAACAGCCTTAGGAAAATACTTCTCAAGGAACATACATTTGAATTCATCCCAATCGAGAGCATCAATCTCATCAGCGTCCCTGATATTTTTAACCATCGACCAACACTGATCTGCTTCACCCTCCAAGTGTTAAATAGCAAGACTAACATTTTGATTGTCTGAACACCCCATGACATTGAAAATTATTTCTAGTGCTTTAATCCACCCTTCAGCTGGCACATGGTCAGATGATCCTCTGAATGATGGGGGATGTTGCCTCATGAAATATTCCACCACTGACATGTTCCTCTGCAGTTGATCTGGCTGATCTCGTGCATAGATATAACCACCATTTATCGCTTGAGTCAACTGAGCCATTACTGCAAAAAACTGTTCAGTTCCAATTCCGACCATCTCAGGATGCTGATTCAGAAGGTTATTTCCATATGTATGCCTTTCTAGCACTGCTTCCCTGTTTCCTCTATAGAAAACCATTCCAAACAAACATGTCTTAGATGAAGCAACATGGTAATCTTCAAATGCTATATCATTTCAATTTGACCATAAAATTTTTTGGATAATCATTTAATATAATTCTAACTCCTAAAGTTATCTAAACCGACCTATGATACCAACTATAAGGCCCCAACCTTAAACATTACTTAATCATGATTTATTTCAAGAATACACATTAAGGATCTTTTCAGGTATAGAGTTTTAGAGAATTAGATCATAAAACATGCACTACATTCCACATTTAAACAATGTGGTTACATAAAAGATAGTACTCATTTTTTTCCATAAATAGAAACATATTTAAAATGAAACATGGATTCATTCTTGACACTTCATTGACACTATCATCACATCATGTACCTTTCCCTTGACCTGGGAAAAACATTTCAAAAACATGGGATGAGCATTAAAAGCTCAGTAAGGGATATAAAAGTATGAAATGAAAACATTAGTCCATGTATGAAATCATACATTACTCATATAAAATAAGCACGTTAACATACCTCATCAAATCATGAATAAATCATAGAAATCATAAGACATAAAGGTAACTTGAGGCATTCATAACATTATTACGTAGGGAGTAACCCTCTTGGTTATGTTTGGAATACCCATCACAGTATATTCCCAAAATCACTCAGGAGAAACCTTAAAGATTAACTCCTTCGCGTTACCCAATGCATTGGAGAGCTATATCGGGCTCACCCACCCTTAGTTCATCATGGAACCACCCGTCTTCATAATAATTCCCAAGAACCATAACATAATCGTATCACATGAAGCATGCATAAAGGAAACATAACATTTCCACTTTCCAATCACAAGATATCAAAAAAACACATTGATATAAAAACATTATGAAACCCATATTCAGTACCAAAATAAAATAAAAGTAAAACAAGGTATTTTTTTTCATTTTTAAAAGGAAAGGTATGGCTTGTAGAGGAAGGTGAAACTCAAATAATGGTCACGACGGCGGAGAAGTCGTTGTCGCCGTATACGTATGACAAAAACATTCCCTTCTATCGTTTAGTAAAACTCTTCATATAAAAAATTCCTTTTCGATAAACCATAAAATTCAAAGGGGTTTATACCCATATAAAAGAAAGTTGTGTATAAAAAAATATGCATCAATGAAGGAGATTGAGACGAAGTCCCAAACCCCGGGTCCAACTTGACTTGATCGTTCTTTAACATCATGAATAATAAACTTGAGTTAATTTCTACCTACTTAAGAACCTTTTTCATGTTCATTTTTCCTTTTATATCACTTATTACCATGTTATTAACACTATGTAATTATTTAAGTTAATAATGGTCGTTTTTTCGATCATTGGTACTTGAGTCAAAATTAGACTCTTTATAATTACAAGTTGCTCATGGGGTAAAATATCAATTATATCCAGATTTATATTCAATATGTAGATATCATATATGTCATATATATCAAGTATATACATTAATTTATAATATTACATAACATTTAGAGGTATGAAATGAAATGCACCATTCATGGAGACGGTAGGCCGCACGTACGCATGAACGCTACTTCCATTTCTATTTCATATTTAATGGAATTAAAACATAATGATACATAATAGAATTATAATTCCAGTATTTTATCACATATAATATCATTAAATCTATCCTTTATATGTACCACATATGGTATTAACAAATCAAATCACTTTGAGGGGGCGGTAGTCCGCACTTCCTAAAATGAAATTATCGTGTTTACCCATAATGGAAAACATAAAAGAATGCCACAAATGAAAAATAGAGAAGAATAAGGAAAAAATAAACAATATATATATCATATATAAATATAGTGACATCTTAACGGCCATCATTAAAGGTGTTAAAAGAAGATTTAACAATCATCAATTCGTGAGACAGAAATTCGCCATCCACAGAAACAGTATGTTCTTTAACCATTAGATGTAGGTTTGTGTAAGTGTATCTCTATTACTTATTATAAATACATCCTAGTATATTTAATATAATGTTTTTGTTACAAAATAAAAGAATAAAAAGAGTTTAGGGGGTTGGAGAAGCAAAACAAAACATAAGAACACAAGAGAAAACGCTACCTTTAAAATTGGTAACACTTTTTGATTTCAGCTAAAAGGCTTACTTGGGAAGTCTTCTGCCTAATGTGAGGCGTCAAGGAGTAATAGAGGGATGTGGAGAGACAAAATGGACGGGGGTTGGCCGAACCAAAGGCTTGAGATGTGTGGGTAAGGTGGTAGAGGTGGGGGCCTTTTATAAGAGGAGAGGAGGGCACTCTTGGAATGTTATAAAAGGTTACTTTATTATAAAATGATTTTCGGATTTAAAAGGTACCAAAATTATATATTTCGAGGATAAGGTGATTATAGTTCGAAATTCACCCATCCAATAGGTTTTTGACATGTGTAGGTCTTATATTTTACATTATCTTTTCATTCTATTTTAATCATTAAATAATGAGGTAATCGCTGCATCATCATGGTGTCATAACTAATTTAATTTATAAAATGTCTAAAAATTATAAAAAAAAATATCATGATGTATGAAAGATTTTTAGATTTCTAATGAATATTTATAGTCAAAAATATTATTTTTATATTCCCATTTAAAATTTTTTTAGTAAAACAACTCATGTTTGTGACATTTTTACTTTTACTTTAAATAAAAGGAATTAATGTCATTATCATAACCAAGTGGCTCCATGGGGTCCCAAAAATCGACCCATGGGTTTTCTTGGTCGGCCATGACACATACAATAAGGGTAGGACATGTGTCATGGTCATTTCATATTATTAAAATGTTATCTTTACCTTAAATTACACTAATTACCTCTAATCGCGATTAAAAACATAAAAGTTACTATTCACCAAAAAATTATTTTAATCCCCTTGAACCACATTTTACTTCTTAATGACAACCATGTATGTTGGATTTTTTAAATTCAAAACATAGAGGTGGTAAAATTTCATTTAAACGAAAAATCATTTTTTTAAGTACCACTTAATGGTTTCACTATTCATCAAAAATTGATGTTTCTCAGAGAAATACCAAAACATCACCTTAAGATATATTTGATATTCCGAATTCAAAAATGATGTATATTTTACAAAATTACAAACATATAAGTTACATTAATTAATTTAATAATTAATTCCCGTTGTCAGAGCAAATAGCGTGTTTTTTTGAAACAATAAGTATCAAAGGATTGACACTAGTTTAAGTCCAATTTCAAAGTGAAATTAATTCCAATGACCACTATTGGATTAAATGGTTAAAATATATTCTAATTGAACTTTAAAACAAATTCAAAATAAAATATAATCATACATATAAATTTGATTTAGAAGAGGTTTTGAATTAAAATACAACATATTTCATTATTCATTAAAAATGATCTTTATAGGAAAAATACCAAAAATTTACACAAAGTAAATTTTGATGTCCATATTCAAAAGAAAAATTTTATTTGGTCCAGTAGAATGTATAAGAGGGACCAAAACTATATTTATAGATGGTACTCCATCAAAAGGCGATAAGTCGACCATTAGTGAATGTTAGAGTATATATGCCTATAATTGAATTATTTTCATATTTTAAGCCTTTATCCTTTATTGGATAAATGTAAAAACATTTAAAAAACAAACATAATCATATTATAGTTATTTATATTCATTCCTGCCAACATAACGGCTACGTGTTAACTACCATTTAAAATAATATTATTTTACTACTAGTGTGCAACCTAAGATTTCAATGAAACTCTTTGTTGCATATCAGGCACACTATCGAACATAGAAACCCATTTAAAGTAAAATTAATATTTAATTCGAAATTATTAATAAATATGAAAATGATTTATTCTTTATTTACCTGGGATGTTACACCGAATGAATCTGAGATTTGTTTGGGGTAACAATATTAAGTGTATTGGTTTCAACATTCATAATAGGTACTCGAGTATTGTTATAGAGGACAATGTATACTTACACCAAAACTCTGAACACCTAATTTTTGACTCGAAACAAGATAACATTAGATGAAGGGAAATTGGTAGGGGAAGGAAGGTCCATAGGGTGATGGACGTGGTAGAAGATCTAGGTGAGTATAATAATTTTGTTGATGTTTTGAAATGCTACCACCACCACCCCCGGGTGGTCCACGCCTTGCTCATGGAGCAGGATGATAGGGTTGGGGACAACTATAGGTGGTCATAGATTACAACACCGAGGCTCTATGAATGAATCCTTTTATGAAATTTTTCTGTTCTTCCTTAGCTAGAGTACCAATAGACATATTTTCTAGTCATTACATTATCAGCACATATATTGTTCGATACTTTGAGATTCTGGTTGAACTATTGACTAAAACTTTTCACTTGGAGACACTTGTTGAAGAATACATGGTGGTCACACACTTATGTGTACCATGTGAACAGACTCTTAGAAGAGATAATTGTTGTTTGGATATCTTGGTAGTAGCATCGAGGCCTTACAACATAATTATATGTATGGACAAGTTATTCAGTATTCTTGATCAGATTTACTATTTTAGGAGAAGGGTGTTTTGTGTCCATAGTGACAGAACTGGATTTTAATTTTTTTCGTGAAAAGGAAACACATAAAACATAGTATAGACTCATGTAGATGATGATGTAGAAAAATACCCATCATTTTAAAATCCTTCCCCTTAGAAACTAGGATGTTATGTGTTTCTAGTTTCCTATAGTGGTGGCAGAGTACAAGGACTACTTCTATAAAGATGATTCGGGTCTGCATCCCTATTGAGAAATTGAATTCGGAATTTATCTACACTCTGGGAAGACATTGACATGTAAACCAATATATTGAATGGCTCCAACAGATCATTGTGGTTTGTGGTTTATGTTGGAGTAATTCCCCATAAAGGGTTTTTTAGACCTACTACTTCACCCTAGTGAGGCCTAGTTTTATTTTTCAAAAAGGAAGATGGGATCTGGACATTGTATGTGGACTACCAGTTCTTGAATCAGGTTAACCTGAAGAACTCGTATCCACTACCCAGGATTGATGACCACTTGATCAGTTGATAGGGAAATGTTTGTTCTTAAATGTTCATATTAGATCAGGCTATCACTAGTTGTGTTTAATGGATGGGGATATACAGAATATGATAATCAGATGTCATTACACTCACAATAAGTACTTGGTGATGTCCTTTGGAATGTTGAATACACTATAAGTGTTCATGGAAATCATGAAATAGATATTTCATCCTTACTAAGATTGTATTGTGTAATATTAATTGATTATATTCATTTGTACATGTCATGTGAGGAGGAACATGAGATACACTTAAGGATTGTTCTAGACAATGACCATGAGCATCATCTATAGGGAAATATATCAAAGTTTCAGTTATATATTTCTTTTTCCGACATTTAGGGGAACCGTATCTTATTAGATGGAGTGTTAGTAGACCCAGTCATGTTCATGTTAGTGCTAGAATGTGATCTGCCTGAGAATGTGCTGGATGTGTGGAGTTTCATTTTCCACGAAGGCTTTTACGGAATATCTTTTTGTGATTTTTCAAGAATATGAACACATATGATAGGTTTGACTCGAATAGATAAGGAATTAATATGGAAATAGAGGTGCTAAGAATATTTTTTATAGTTGATGTATAGTTTGTAAAGAGCACAAATATTGAGATTCTTGGATGAGGGTGTCAAAAATGTGTGTTTTGTGATTCTTCATGAACCAGGATTGGTTGTGTTCAGATGTAGAGGAAAGACGTTATTGCCTATGGTTCACACCAATTGAGACCACATGAACATAACTTTGTAACCTATGATCTTATGTTATCAGTAGTATTATTTTTATTGAATAATTTGTGACACTACCTAATGGTGGAGTGGTTTATCATCTACTACAATCACAAGATTATCATGTATATCTTCCCTCAGAAGGACTCAAAATGAGATAGAGTTGATGGACAATGTTCCTCTGAGATTATTAATTAATAATTGACATTACTCTTGGGAAGGAGACCATGGTAGAAGATTTTATCATCATGATATCTTGTTCATATTGTTACAGAAAGAAGAATTAGAGAAATTGGCCTTGTTTCATTTAACTTTTATGGATGGATGTGGAGAATCTTCACTCTTGTTGATGGTTGTTACCCCTCTATTTTTGCACTGATACTAGGAGGCACATATTGGGGATACTGACTATGAGACCAATAGTTCTAGGATATCGACATTACATGCTTCTGGTTGACATTCTAATGTTGGGGATCATGACATTATTTTCAATGTACATGTGATGGAACCGGTTATTTATATATTAAGAGATAATTGTGTGAATAAAGTTGAAGGTCTTGATACACTATTATAATATAGTGAAACATTATCGCTTAAGAGTAAATTAATGCAACTTGGGATGGTGGTGTCTTCATACTAGAAGGAATAATCACCATATAGATATAAGTTGGGGAAACTCCATCCATTATGGGAAAATGGGGAAACCTAGTCCCTTACTAGGAATGAACTGCGACTAGGGAAGGTGGTGTGTCTTTCCATTAGGTGCAGTTCCTATATAGTGAACTTATATGTTCTTATCAGGTGTCTTGATTTATAAGATATTATATCACATGTTTATTTATTCCATAATTTAATTTCTTATTCGTATAATATTCTCTCATAAATTATTGTCTTTTTTCCATATGATTTATGACTTATGTGCTACAGTGATTTATTCCATGATTAATTTATTCTATCATTGATATGTAGTTTATGATCTTCCATTATTGGGATAATATTCACAAACACCTATGATCTTTATTAAGACTATATTTCTCTATAGTTTACCCTTAATGAACATTTGAGCTCACCACTTTTGACCATTCCTTCCCCATTTTATGAATTTTTTTACTAAGTATGACGTATCTAATAAAGGTTGTAGTCAAGAATATCCTAGTGGGAGATAATGTATCTTTCTTATGTACCAGTGTTTATGATTTCATATTTCTAAAGTCACTAAACTATTACAGTCATTGGGCATCTATTTTTATAATTTTTTAAGTATTCCAAAAATTATATGTAATATTTATATACATTAAGACTAGGTCATTAGGAAATTGGTTATGTCTTAGTATATTCAGTATGATATCAATATGTTATTAATGTTTGTATTATCTATGATAATACAACCAGGTGTCATACATGAAAACCATCGAAAATGAATAAAAATTGGTTGGAAAGCCATATTCATTAGGTCCACGAAGAGTGGTGTCATGTATGTATGTTTAATAAAAATACAAAAATATTCACACGATCTCTATCTACTATGGAATTAATGGGGTGGTATGTATTATATTCTCACAAAAACATGATAGAAAGCTATCCCCAAATTAACCAAAACGAAAAGTGTCATTCACTGGAGCTGGTCAAAGGATTATTATACATGAATTAGTGGATACTGTTTCTTTACAATAAGCTGTTTTAGCTGATTTAAATCTGAGTAAATTATATATTTACAATCTACTTTATTTGATAAAATAGTTTTTGAACCGAAAATAAAAGTACTAGATCATATAAAACCATTAGATTCCTTGTATTTTATATACTCTTTGAGTTCAAAGATCCCTATGGGTTCCATCCAATAACTGGTAATGGAAACTGGTGTCTCTCCAAGATCTAGATAAATGGATAAATATACCTCCCCCATAGGAGGTAATACAAATAATTCATTAATGAAAACATCCATCAAAATATGTACCACATGAGGAAATTATACAAAATACATTCTCAAATTTCACATAAAATACTATTTATCTAGTTCTTCACTCTACCTAAATCACTATTATATGGTCATGAAATACCTTATCGCAAATACCATTCTCTATTATGAACATATGTAATACTCTTTTGTGATTTAGAAGAAATCCTTTTGTGATAGGAAACAACCATGTTGATTTATAGGACCAACCATTCTATCCTAATAGTGAAATCTAATAATTTAATCTAGTGAAAAAAATATTTCAAAGGAAGACATATCCTCCCATATCAAAGGGAAAATCCCTTCATTTCCATATTATCTCGGATCCACTCCAATGGGTGTATCTAGGTTACTAAAACGAGAAACATTACTCTTTTCCAGTATAAATCTCTCCATAAGTTCCATAAGAAAAAAAGGAGTGTGGTGTTCTAGTATAAAATAAGTAAAAAACTATATTTGAGGTTACAAGAAGATTACATGATACATTAGAATGCCTCAGATACTTCTCCTTGGATATATTCATCATTTCATATATATATATATATATATGGACCAATATAAGTCCTTAGAATGCATATTGACTAAGAAGAGTTGGTCTTCTAAGAGAGAATTGAGCCTCTATTTTCTAGATTCATCAGTCATGTCCACCTCTGCATCTTTATTAGAAATTAGTATTCTATCTTCATATTTGTCTTAGAGATACTAATCCTATAACCACATGTAGTGTATATAATGATCTATTAACTCTAGGAACGTGATAAAATTTTTAGATGAAACACAGAAGTTGACCCATCATATCACAAACTATTACTTGATTGGATCCTATGTACACCAATCCTTCTTTTATCCAACTATAACATAGAAGTGAGACACCCCATAATTGTTGGCACATGTCATATGAACCTTACTTTTTTCATGAGAATAATTCAAGAAACATTTCATATCGATTGAAAAAACCTCCTCTCTTCCATTAAACTAAACTACCCTAACTCACACAGCCAATTTCCATTTATTTCTTCTTAGTGATGAGGTCATAATTCACTATATCTGAATAGATGGTATACCAAAATACTTTCACCTATGATCAGATTGTCTATGCAATCCCATTCTCAAAACATCAATTCATCATTAACTCATCACCAGTCAGTCTATGTGTAAGATGATAAATCTCTGTGAACTGATCTATATACACCATCAAGGACATATCACCCTATTTTAGGTGCATAACCTCTATATAATTGAATTATATCAACATATTATGGAATATTTAATCATAGAATTATATATGGAATTCCACAAAAACTATACCTTGAAGACATTAAACCAAATAGTTGATATCTCACAATTTTTTACAACATTCTAAAGAATATAGGTTATGATAATGAACATACACACTAGAGGAATCTATAAATTCCAAAATTGCAATAGAATAGAATATTAAAAATATTATCCAGTTGAGTACCACTATAAACTGTGAATGTGGGAGGATTCTTCTCCTAAAAGTCATGCATAAAATCTTCTATAGTATGTTTTGGTCATGGATCACCTTGTATGGACTACATATAGCATAATATGATCTCTAAAAACTATGAACTGACACCCAATAGAGGATCAATATGAGACGAATCTAGTGGAAATATGTGGGGAAATACTAGTGGCTCAGGATCCACCACCACTAAAGAATGATCGTCTCCCCACCCAATGCACGACTCAAGGAATACATGGTGGCATAGCTCTGTAATTTCCAGAAACATGCCCAAAATACGGTTTAAGTATAGTATTGAATAACAGAAAACATTAGAAGACATTTACAGAGCCTTCCTATAAATGACTATCAACTCCCTACCTACTCTTAATGACAGGTCTATGTGAATGTAATTTTCATATAGGTTAGAAGATATACTACCCACTAACCACCACTAAAGATGTGTCAGGGTAATTATCTTATATTACAACACCTCGGTTTCTGAATATGGAGTTTCAATTTCTGGTTATGGAGGGAAACACTATTTACTTTGTAATTGGAATCCCCAATTAATTATTAACATTTCATTTAAATTATTAAACATATTTTTGTTTATAATCATTAATATTCATATATATATCATATATTATTTATATGATTCACTATTTACAATATATAATGTCCTATACACATTAGAAATTGCAATCGTATGTCTTACAACTATATCCTAAAGAAATCATTTGGTATCGATATGTAACATGTCATGTTAAATATTTCACTAAAAGAATTACCATTCCAAATTTGAATAATAAAATTCTTCATAAATTACATAGGGATGTCATGTAATCAAAATCATAAAATTTTTATTCACACGGGACATGTTGTCTACGACTTTTAATTGGTATAAATAAGTAATCATGGTGTTATCATCAATCTATATTAAGAAACACCATTAGGATTTATTCTTAAAATTTAGTTAATAAAAATATTCTTTCCATGTAGGAAACATTATGACTTCTCCATATATAATAATCAAATAACTCAAAACAATTAAATCCAATATTGGAAGTGTATGAAATAAGATATACCTATATGGAATGTCCTAATGCCTGAAATGTGAATCCCCATGTTGTTATAATAATACATGTTATATTACCTCCCTTCTATACTAGCCCATGGAATAAATAATACCATATAATAATATCAATAATAATAATGTCAAAATACATGTCCTCCACCCAATGCTGAATTCAGTATAGCTTTAACTTGGATACTTCAATACAATAATATCATATCCCTTGTAATTTTGGTTTCCCGTGTATTTGGGGTATCCACTTAAAGGAATAGTATAATTACAAAATTATAACACATTCCTAGTCTTATATGTTATACCAAAATAGTAATATAATATTAAAATTTATTCTCATACCACATTTTAGAATCACACATTAGAAGAGACTATGTAATGCCTCGAGCTGGTAGCTCATATGGCCTCATGCATGCCTCCTATTATAAAAGAGGCTTCAAAAATGAAGTTAGAGAATTGGGTGTGTCTATGGGGATAATATTACCTCTTTATTATTATATTGAATAGTGGTGAATAAATATAATAAGATGTGTAAATAGTAATAAGTAACTCGTAAATGAATAATAAATCATCCAAATAATCAACTGTGGATGCTAAATCAATTTTATACTAAAAATAATAATCATGCCTTTATTATATAAAAAATAAATTAAATGGGATATAGGGTTTTTGGAATAAAAAAAATGATTAAAAAGGAAAAATTATCAGAATCCACATCCACTAAAATCATGAGTATATGCTCAGTCATCTTCTCCTATACTCAACCCTACTACTGAAAATCAAACACTTGATGATGGATGCTTTCCTTTTTCTATCCCTATAATCAAGGATTTTATTAATATAAAATAGGAGGCCCAAATAGGGTGCAATACATAATCATTAGACCACCACTAACTATTTCTTGAAAAATATAGTTAGTTCATATATAATTAAAATTGTGCACAGAGAATCAAAGGGTACAATAAATAATAAATAAATAATCCACGTTGGTCTGGGTACCTCATGGGATTCCCAACTAACACAAAATTCATTGGCCTAAGACACATATCTTTGAACAATGGTTAAATTATAAATAAAATGTACGTTTATATATGTAGAAACTGTATAAGTCTACTGTAATACATATATGGGGAACATAACAAGGTTTTCAGATGTCAAGTGTAATAAAGGGCTAAACCCAATAATGTTCTTTGGTTGCGAGGATACATCATTGTTCTTATTAAAAAGTTATTCTTATATTTTAATATATAAGAATCCTTTGTGTTCAAATTAGGGGCATCATGAGCCAGTCTAAGATTATCCATTAGAAGGAACCCAGTTATCACTCCCGGGACCCAATATGTATCTTTCAATAAAAAAGTATGTCAACGGTGTTCCATAAAGGAACCCAATTATCACACTCAACATGGTCTGATGTAATATCTCTCTAAACTCATCCATTTTATAAAACATATCACTCATGTCATGGTATAACAACATTTCCCAACCTGTCTAAGTAATTATACTATGAATCAATGTATCACTTATGGGAATGTAAATAAATCATTTTCATGTTAATACCATCCTCACTAATCTATAAAAGAAACCAGGTATAAATCACGAAACATTTATAATAATTATATGAATTTATTTTTGGAATATCAATAAGCCCATATAAAGAATCAATAGGCTTGAACCATTTCATATCCCTTGGATTGATGTAAGGTTGGGGGTTTAGCTATCATGAAATTGATTCTAGTTATGAAAATTCATTAAATGATTTATAATGGGAATTTCATACTCATAAAATTGTAGTTAAAATCTAATAAAGTCATGAAGGTCTTACTAAATTAAGGAATTAACACCCTTCATGGTGTATTGAGTCATGGAGGTCACCCTTACACATTAATTATTCGGTCTTTTGGAAAATATTTATCATGGGTGGTCATTAAATTTATTTTTTTTTGATTTTTAGAGGTGTCACTGGATGAGTCTGGTTCATTCCATAGTGTTTCCTGATAAACATAATGATAACGTAAGATAAAATTACTATATCACAAAACGTAGGATGGTAGATGACCCATCATTCATTGAAATCCCTTAAATAGATTATTAATGGATAAAATCATCAACAAATAAAAATTATAAGAAAATAAGGCATATTATATTCACACAATTCATAGAGAATATGGTGAGAGAAAATATAAAAAGAAGGAAGAGGATCATAACTCTTATTAAGATGAATCCACTGAGTGAAAAGATGGTGGAAACATATCTGAGATAAAGAAATATATTCAAATATTACCGTACATGTGGAGGAAACATTCCATATGGGTGGGGGAAATTTTTTGGGGCAGGAGAAAGAATATTGAGGGAGATTATAGATATATGGGGGGAATCATAATTTCCAAAATTTCAGTAAAAATTAACATGGTTAGACTGCATGGTTGGAAAAACTACATGGAAACCCTATGCCCATACCAACCAAAGAACACCTCTCACACATGATAGGTGCACAGTTAGTCTAACCAGGTACAACCCATGAAAATACCATCAAACTATTGTCTGAGTAAATCACCATGTCCATGGGCCTGGGTGAATGGTTTATTAAATTTGTGATCCTCTAAGAATAGCACTAGAGAACTCCCCACATGTTTCAATTTCTTTGTTAGAAATAATTGTCTTATTATAGTGTGTCTTAGTTCACCTTTTCAAATTTTTTGAGATCTGAGCTCCGAATGAGCATCATGATATATTAAACCACTCCTTAGCCCCTTAATCATATTAGTATCATAAAAAAAGAATTTTTGAACAGTTTTTATGTATCTTTACCTCATTAAAAATATGTGATGTCACAAAAACAATCAATGTGGGAAAGAAATAAATAAAATCAATATTATAATAAATAATAGTAAAACACAAAGATATAAACCATATATCACCTCATTCACAATCAAAATAAATATCCTAAATTGTTTTATTCATTCTAAAAGATCAAAAAATGGATGAAAAATATAAATCACCCTCCTCAAGGAGACAACATATATGTATATAATTTACAGTAACCTGGGGTTCAATGAAAATATCATAATCATAAAATATTTCATTTATATAATTAAAAAATTGAATTTAAATAGATTTATGGAATTCTAAGTCAAATTCCATCATATGAAATATTATTTCAAAATATCCATTCAAAAACAAATTTCTAGAACAAACATTTAAATACTGTTGGAATTCACCCATTTTCTAATAAATAAATTCTAAAATAAATATGAATGGTTAAATAGACCAAATTATTTCATCAGTTCTTGACACATCCCCTTTTAGAGAATAATCATTTGGAATCATGAGAATATTCTTTGTAAATTAATCAATTGCATGAAAACATTTTTAAATAAAAAATTACATTTCCAAGGAAATATTATATTTTCCAAAAAAAATTATAAAAAAATTCAAAATATAAACTATATTTTGAAACTAAAAATTACTATTTATTAAAATCATAAAATCCATTATACAAATAATAAAAAACTATTATGGTATGATATATAACCTTAATATTATTCTAATATAATTATAATTAATAACAAATTTCATTATTGGTATTATAAAGCGGTTTTATAGAAACAACTAACAAATAAAAGATAGAACTCGTTATAATGTTCTTCCATTGATGTAGAATGTACAATCAAAAAAAGAAACAACATATACAATCCCTAAAAAACCAAATCCCCTGGATAAGGTACTCCATCAACAATAATTTGATTTCTATTTCAATTAGGTTTCAGGATATTAAAATCCATAAGAAAATGATAAAGGGAGAAGAAAGGAAGAGAAATAGAGAAAGTTACCTTGAAAAATTTTCTTGGATATAAAGGATGAGGCCACTAAAATTAAGAGAAAGGGAATTGAATAACTCCTTTCATATTCACCAAGTATACTCGATCAAATTTGAGTGGAGAAGAAAGAATTAGCCCAAAAAATCTAGTATGGTTAATTTTGGAATTTATTTTTAAGTTATTCTTTTTTAGATTTATCTATTGGGCCACACATTTTGGCAATACCTGTTCCCAAAATATAATTAGAAATTAATAAAAAAACACTTTAATAGATTGAATGTATAGTTTAAAAAAACATGTTTCATCCATACAAAAGAAAACTACTAAAAACTATGATGTTATTACACAACCAACCATATAGAGTTTTCTAACCTTATATAATGATGTGCCTAACACCCTGAACATAAAAGGAATCAGAAAATTTTGACTAGTTTATTATATTTTGAACCAAAAAATCACTCACCAAGAATACCAATAATGCTGTAAAAATAAAGAAATAAAAAATTCGTCAAAAAGGCACCATAAATGGTATCCCCTACATTGTTCATGTTAAATATGCAATAAAATAAAGACATTATAAAATTAAACATTTTGATGAATGTCTACTGTGGGGTTAGTGGAAAACTCATGTATACATTAAAATAATGAACATAGTAAATACAAATAAAACACTAAAATATATATTGTAATCCTCACCTAAAATAAATGAATATCAAGAAGGATTTAAACCACAACAATTGAACATAATCTATGATGAAATGGATTACCAATAATAGACTCCCCTTAATTTAAAACTAATCTATCTTGGTAAAAGGAATAAGAAAACTTTCTTATTAATATGCTGTCACAAAATCAACCATTAATACATAACCATTCAGGATATCCTCTAAAATATTATCAACCTCAATCTACAAAAAATATTTTACCACAAATTCTTTAAATGAAGAACAAAATAAACAAAAAAATGGGAGTCTATGAAACCAAGAAATTTCTAATGACCACCCAAATCAGGTATTTAATCTCAAAAAATAAAAAAGTCACCAAATACCACATCAACTCAAGACATGTATCAATAAAAAACATTAATGTTCTAACCTAAATATAAAAACTAGTGTAGAATATACCATGTGTACCAGCTCATGGATAACCTTCTCATAGAGATCATGAGATATAATCTCATTCTAGTAGACGCCATCGTTCAACCAGTAATGATCCAAACATCCTCATTACAAATTCACATACCATTAATTTACATGAATCTTGTCCTTCACACCAACCCAAAATTGTAAACATCAACAAAAGATATCATTACAATCCAACAACAAACATCAACATTATAATGGGGAATAAACATTATATAACTATCACAATTCATAAAATAGTATCCCAAAGTTATATCCATATATCGTATCAAATAATAAGGACCCAAACTATAGAACACTGTTATTTCGAGAAATAATTTAAACTAAATTTAATATATTTGATATTTTAATTAAATTAAATATCGACTTTATATTTTTTTACATGAAACACAGATAATATCTTGTGTTACATGAATCATGGGGTGTACCTAGAGTTACACACAATACTATGTTTAAATGTAATGTGACCTACAATTAAAACGTTATAATTTAAGATGATAGTTATCACATAGATTTACAAATGTAGGGAATAACTAGTAATAAAAAATAATTAACATAAATTCTTTTAAATATACATATATAATTATTTCTGTGATGAATATTTAATTTGCAATTAATATGAATATAATTAATAAATAAAGGAAATATTTTTCTAAATAATTATTTTTTTGCATAAAATCTTATTTTTTTTACATCAATAAATTAATATAATCACTCTTAGTAAATTATTGTAATGATATGCATATATATTATATATAATAAGCATTTTAATATTCATAAAATATTTTTTATAGATAAAAAATAAAAATAAATCCAGTTTTATGCTTAAAAACACATTTTATTTAAAAATCAATCTCTTGGCCTTTGTCCACCCACATTATTTTTTTTAAAAAAAAATTAGACATTGTTTTGAAAAAATAAATTTTATTTTTTGAAATATTTATGAAGAAATTATCATAATATTTATTTTTATAAATTTTTTACAAAGATAGTTTTTCAAATGAATAGAGAATAAATATTAATTTTATTACGAATTTTTTTTAATTATTTTTGTGACATCCACAATTTTTAAGATAATTTTAAATGAAAAATTGGTTCAATTATATTTTTATTATTTCAATTTATATCATTGCATATAAATCCATATTGATGTTAGATACAAAAATGATTTAATATTTTAAACATTTTCCCTTTTAAAATCTGCATTCACATCCCATCTGTCAGATTGATCTTAATTTAAAAAAAATCAAATTTAAATTTTTTTTTTGAAAAAAAGATTAAATATTTTTAATAAAAATAATAAATATTTTTAAGTAATATGAACCCAATTTTTTACAATAATTAATTGTTAAAACAATAAAAATTTCTTACTCAAGTTAAGTTAATAATGGGTTTACAGGGGGTAAACAAAATATATATGCCTCAAAAGTGACTAAAATCGTATCAAAAACCAAATGGATATCTATATTTCAACCTTATATCTTATATACTTTTTAATGGTTCATTTTTCTTCCTTTTTCATGTGAAAAAAATGCATACACCTTTTTCATTTGAAAATTACATGTCTCACTCACCTCACTCATAATGGGTCACACACTCGCCTCTTAGCCTCACACTTCCAAATACCAAAAGATCATCCCTGACCTACCATAATTCCATCATTACTTCCCATATATCATTCTATAAGCCTTATTTTGGTTATAAATCAAGATTTAGAATTATTTTTGAGGAAACTAAAATATATTGTTGGAAAAAGAGGTTACATCCCAGATCAAGCTTTTTATTATATCAATTACTCCACCTACATCAATTGATATAAAATCATTATGATATAATATCATCATTATATTTAATATACATATATGTATTCTATTAATGGGTTAATAATAATCCGCCTCCACTCCCATCAAATTGGTATGGAAATCATCATTTGTTTGTATAGTGAACAATCGCCTCATGAAGTAAAGTGATTCAATCTCCCATTACATTTAAAGTAATAACGATGAGATTAATTAAAATATGTTATATATGTGAAATAAAAATTATTTTGATATTAATTTATCTCTTACATTTATTTATTTCTTTTCATTAGTAAAATATAAACAACATTCATGCTTACGTATTACATACCATCTTTATAAACTATATATTTAACTTTCAATATCTAAATTGTATGGATCAATTTAAATATATTTATAATTAATATGTTTTATATTTATATATTTTTTAAAATTCTTCATAAGATGTAAAAATTATCAATGTAAGAGGATCAAAAATAAAAAATGAAACCATACATGAAAAACAAAGCAGTTATTTTCTCAAATGTGACATTAATATCAAAATGTTAATAGCCGAGTAATAAAAGGGAGTAATTAAATCTAATAAGAAATTATATATATATATATATGGTTCCATAATATTTTTAAATTAAACTTTTATTTATTATAAAGGATGTTTTAATGTGTAAAAAAGAAGTCGATACAAATGGTAATTGATTTCAATTCCCGTTTTTATTTCACGGGGAAATTTTAAATTTATCCATTAATTTCATTAGTTTCATATTTATAATGAAAAAATAAAATTTTTTATCCTGAATATTAATTTTTTATTAATTTTTTATTTCTCATTTTACTTTATTCAGTACTGTTCTTACATTTCCCATGAATACTAATGCGGTGAGTGATTTTTGTCTGAATTTTTTACTTCTGAGACACACGCCATATTCACGAATCTTTTTATTATAAGTAGAGAATATGATCTCTATTATAATATTTTATGACTAATCTCTAGAATATTATTTATAATTACATAACATATTTTTTATCTCTCTTTCAAGCGGTTTTTGTTTCAAATTTTACCAATGTGGTAAGAGATTTTTGTTTAAAATATCATTCCATGAGACAAATGTTATGTTATGATCCTATATTATTCTATAATGTTTATATACATATATTATTAAAAAAAAATTTATAATAATGATATTTTATTTTTTATTTAGATTTATTCATTCATGGGTAATACAATTTAATGTAAACAATTTTGTAATGATTTTATGTTATAATGTCATTGTTTATGAGGATTATTTATGATTATGTTTTCAATGATAAAATCATATTATCAATCTATCAAGAAAATCATTAATTTTCTTATCCTATGTTTATTTCATAAGAATAAATAAATTTTAGTCATGTTACTCTCATTATTTACGCAAGAGTGAAAAATTTTGTCTTTTATTAAAATTATCCTTTATTTATCATTCAGTTAAAAACAAATTTTCATACAAAACCATGTTTTATAAAAATAATTTAAAACTTGTTTTTAAAATTGATAAATTATTTATTAAATAAATTTGAGCCAATTTTTACCATTTCACAAAATAAATTTAATCTAACCGTCATTTATTTTTCCAGAGAATATCTATTTGGAAATTAATGAAAATGTGAAAGGAATAATTTTTTTAACATTGATGAATTGAATGGAATTTAAAACTATCATAAAAACCATTTTATTTCAACAATCCGTTATATTTTTTCAGTGTGTGTTTCCAAAGGAATGTATTTTTAAAATTATGTGTTTATTTTTTATAATTTATTTTCAATGGATGTTCTTTTGCATAAAAATTGTTTTATATGATTTTAAAATAATATTTTTTAAGATTGAATGTTCATTTTCAGAGAAAATGTGTTTGAAAATGTTTTATGACTTAAATAGTTTTTTAATGTAAATTTCATATTTTACTCAGGAAATATTAAAATTGATTTAAATATTCACCTAATATATTTTATTTTTGCATAGAAAGAAAATGATTTACAAATATATTTTATGATTTTTTTTTAGTTTTAAAATGTTTCTTTCATACATAATTTTTAAAAAAGATATTTAGAAATCATTTCCTATCAAAGATGACATATTTTGAGTCTACATATTATTTATATGGAATAAAATCTAATGAATACAATTTTATTCATCCTTATGATACTATATTTTAGTGATGAAATGTAGTTTAAGAAACCAATTTTTCATCCATGGGTTATTCCATGCTAAAATTACATTGAAATCCACTTTTATTCATGTGTTATGATTTGATACAATGATCAAATGATTAAGAAACCTGTATCTATTCCATGTGTAATGGTACAATCAAATTTTTGTGAAACCCTTTTCATTTAATTTGTTATGATATAATTCATAATTTTTGATCTTGTTGAACACTTACGTATGTTATTCAATACGTGAATTATGGGAGATATATATCTATAAAATTCATGAAGTAATGATTTATATTTCATGATATATACATTGAAAGAATATGGAGTGAACTTGAATTATTAAGGGATATTTTCTTCTTCAATTTTCATGGGATTGAATGATTACTATTGTCATAGTTTGGGGAGTGAAGTTATTCGACTATGATACCATTGTAAGTGGTAATTGACTACTATTGAAATGTTTCTTTTATTTTGTGTATGCCACAAATATATATATTATAGTAATGTTATTTTTTCATATCATATGAACTTCCAATATTTATTCCATAACTCAATATTATGATCTTTGATATTAAGGGGATGGTTTTAATTTTTATTTCTCATTAATCATACAGAAATTTTAATGCTTTCATTATGAGTGTTTTTTTCAAGATAAGCATTGGAGGTCACCGTTTCTTATGTTTCATTTCCGCGAGATATGAAAAAATTCATTATATAATACATTAATTTTAAGTGTTTTTTATGATAAATATATAAGGAGATGTACTAGTTTACTTATGAACCTATTGTTTATGATTTGACATTTAACGATTCACTATACCATTATGATATTCATCTATATGTTTCTGTAATGTAATTAATATTAATTTAAAAAGACTTCAAATCTATTTATGGATATATTATGATTCTATAGTTAGTATCATGAAATAATTTTAGTTATCCTTTGGAATCTAAGATGATAAAACACTAGTAACCCCTCTATGTATAAGTCTAATGTTGTGTCCAAGTATATAAAAGTTTCTTCAAATATTTGAAAAATATAGGTAATTTGGTTTCCAAATAATTGAATCCATATAGATACAGTATAGATGTTTGTATATCTAGAATAGGGGAACCCAGTGTTAATGTAAATGAAAATTTAACATTTAGTTGGTCTCAACCATCACTTGGTGCATGATATTAGGACTTTTAAACACCAAGTGTGACTATTCTTTCGGGGAAACTTTTGAAATTCACAAACTCTTTATGAACCATCATGATATATTTAAAATGAGAATAAAAATCAATGATAGTAGATAAACCGATGGTTTCCAATATTTAAATATGACATAGCTATTAAAAATATAAATGTGACATATTTGTCTTTTCATTAAAAAATATCATAAATATCATAACCTCAACTAAGTGGCCCTAAATGTCATTAATTTATTTTTATTATTAAAATAATTATATTATGTTTTAAAATGGAAAACTATACGCATTCATTATCATCCTTTTTACCAATGTGGATACATAGGAGTTATTTATGTCAAAGACAGTGGAATTTTTTGATATTCTTTAATTTAAATGTTATCAAAGTAATTTTCATGGGAAATATTCCATTAAATAACTGAAATTATAAATTTAGGTATTAAGGTTCAAATATATATCATCCAATAAAAGAGGGATAACTTTTAGCGTAATTATATAGTTCCTATCATATTTTTTTAAATTTCATTACCTGATTTTCCCTTTACTATGGTAATAAAAAATTACCAATGCTATTATTAATATTAAAAATAAAAAAAATACCTATTTAATAAATTTTGGATCTTTTTATTCCATACATTGAATCCATTTTCTAAATTAAAAACACAAATTTTATTGAAATTATTTTAAAATAAAATAGGAAAAACACAATGAGAAATTATTTTTCAGAAAAAATATTCATTGAAATTATAAAAACATTTTTTAATAATTTACTGTATATAATAAATATAAAATTAATAATTTAATTATTTTATATCCTATTTTCCTAATTAAAATTTCAAAAAGTCAACCCATACAAACATGAAAAATATTATTTTCAATAAAAATCGGTATTGTTTACTATTCATTTTGAAATCAAACTTTTCAAAACATTCTCAAAATGTCACCAAAGTATAAATAGTAATTTAAAATATTAAAAATGACCATTATTTTTTCATATTAAATTTATTAAACTGTCAAAATATTGTTTTAAAAAATCACCATTAAAAGTTTGGAAAACAACATTTAGAAAATATAGATTTTTTTGTGAAATTGGTCTTATCATGTCTATAAAACTATTAGGATTTATGTTAAAAAATTTATTGAAATTAAAATAATCCATCAAGAATTTTTTTATTGGAATTAAACACACTTGTGTGAACATCAATATATTTTTAGAAAAATAATTCTTTTTTATCTTGAAATGTGTATTATTTTCTTCGATAATTTGGTCACCAAATAAATCAGTATATTTACATGTGTAAACCATATCTTAATTATTCAGCTAATCCAATTCATTCCCCCCATTATAAATTCTAGGATATAATGGTAATAGTTAAATAATAATATTAACGTTTTCATTTAATGTAGATGTGTTTTATCTTGTTTGTTGTCTAACATGATATTTCCTTCAAAAATATCAAGATGTTATATTGTGCCCCAATTTATTAAATTTTCTTCTTAAAATTTGAACTACTAATTGTAAATTAGTGTTTGAAATATTAAAATTCATTTTTTGTAAAACCATAACAGAACCATATCTGCTAAAACATCCACATAAAATGAAATAAATGGAAGTACGGTGGTCATTTGAGAAAACATATACTGGATTTCCATATAGGTGATTGTGGAAATGGAAGGTAAAATTAATTTTCTAGGAATAAAAGTTTGTGATAGATACCATTATTACGGGAATGATAACAACAACAAAAACTATAAATATGTAATGGGTTAAAAGACAATTGATAAAAGTAAATGATTAACATTTTTATTTAATGTTTCCATTTAAATAATATTTTCCTAGATTTTAGTAATAACTTTTCATTCTATAATTTGTACATAGGGAGTTATATTTACCTACAAATAAAAACACCATCCGTTGATATATATACACTATAAGCTTGTATTTTTCTCATTAATATGGGAATTTAAGATAAATTTTTATACCCGATGAATTAGAACTGACATCTACATGTCACTAATTTCATAAAATACTGAGAATAAATTCCACATGTATTTAGAAATTATCAAAAACATTATAGTTATGATTAAATAGGTTAGTTCCCCAAAAATATAAACCATTATATGATAAAAACTGAATTAATACCAAATGTTCCTGATAAAAATAGCTATGATTAAAATTAACTTAAAATAACCATAACATTTTTTAACCACAATGGTTATCCCATATATAATTAATCTTTCATTCTCAAATTCAATAACCCAAAAATACCACAAAAAAATAAATATCTTCAAAAAAATCATGAGTCATTACAATTTCATAACATAAATCCTCAAAAATCGGTTCTTAATATAAGGAAAATATTATTATCCTGAAAATTAAAAACCTGTTCTGATATCCATAACTCATACTAAAATATACTACTCTCCATATTTATCTAAAACCTACTCTAATACAAGAAATAAGGTATCTTCATTAAACATTACAAATTCTAGTTACTTTAAATGGGAACTATTTTTCCTTCATTAAGAATGAACATTGGGGTTTAGATTTTTAGATAATTTGTTCATAATTCATTCATAACAACCCACAAACATACAATGTGGATATTACTAAAATTGTATCTGGTGATTCTATAATAAAAAAAGACTTTAAAAGAATACATAAATCCTTTTAAATATTTACACTTTTCTTCCTGACACCAACATTTTTTTACGCTCCCTTAAACCCTATTAAAAAAACATTTTGAATGTTATAGATGTAAAAACTATCCATAAGGGACATAAAAAGAAAATAATTAAATCACAAGTCCATAATTATTAAAAATAAAAAAATTTAACATAAACATAATAATGCACCTTGTAAAATATGAGATTCATGTGATAACAATTCAAGCCTAATAAAACATATAGTTCGCATGGGGAATAATTTTATTTTTATAATTTTCTTTTAACCCTTATAGTTACCATATTATTATAGCCCTCTTGGCTACCTTGTGATGTAATCCAAGTGTAAAACTTTTGTAGTAAATATCGTAGTTACACTTGAAATAAACATTACATTAAACTACCAACATACCCAATGAAATTGAGGGGTATTATGGGCCCACCATTCTCTTGTTTATATGTAACCACACATCAATATAAACAATTTCCCGTAATCATAATATAATATTAAAACAATAATACGTTCATCATAAAAACATTCATTGATAAAAATCCCATATTTCAATAGAATATTTCACAAAAAAGAGGAAAAAAATCCATTGACAATAAATATGTTATCTTATAAAGTAGGCTTCAAATAGATATTAAATTTTGTAAAAAGTCAATAAATATTTTATCTTGGAAATAATTATTTTTTTAATTTTGAAAAAAGAGACATTAAAGTGTATTTTTTAAGAGAATGTCACATACCTCATATTGTAATAACTTAAAAATGTTATATAATCTCTTATAATGTTTTAAAGGTTGTTATAATTCTGTTGCAGAACTACATTCATAATTATGATATCATATATGATCATGTTATTTCTTCTTATCACCAGTTGGTTATTAATATTTTTTTATTTCCCTTGTTTCGGTTGTTAAATTATATATTATGAATGTTCTGGTTAATTTTCATTGGATATTAATCCATAAATTATATAATGATATTATCATTATAAATTTCATTATTAATAATTTAATACAGTTTAGGACCATTCTTAAATTTTTGACATAGAATATAAATCACATCGCTTTGGGGATATGGTTTGATGTAGATACGCACGATTGAAGATATCATTCTATTAAATGATGAGAAGTTACGTAAGTGGATGATATATTGAATATAAAGAATTTATATAATTACAAATGTATCATATATATAAATTATTTCCATCAATATAACCATCCGTGTAAAGTGGTGAAAAAATAAAAATAACACCACAACATAGAGACGATATGTCATACGTACACATGCATACTTCTTTTATTTTTAAAATTATGGATAAAAGGTAGAATGGGGTTGTTCCATATTCATAATAACATCTAAAAATATATATGATATTCTATTTTTACATTATAATGTTAAAAACATATGAAGAGGATGTGGCAGAATATATAATTTTGAAAGAGTAGATGCATACTACTACCTCCTCTTTGGAAGACTTATTTTAACAAATTATTAATAGATATATGTTTAGCCTTTTGGATATGTAATTAGACCAATAATTTATATAAGTATTTTTATTTGATAAATTGATATATTTTCGTCATGATATAAGGCCCATGTTGGTGAATGTAAAATAAGGATTTCCTTTTAATAATTCAGGTGAGAGGGACATTTCAAAATTCCTAAAATATTAAATTCTAATAAATTCATTTTCTAACCAAACATCATTATATTTCCATGTAATATTATTTGTTACCTTTAATTACCTAATTTTCCCTTTATTATGGCAATAAACGTTTTCCGAAATTACTATTCATATTGACGAAACAATTTTGGTCTTATCTACTAAATTTTGACCTTATGATCAAATATATTGAATTCATTTTTTAAAATTAAAAACATATAATATTTTGAAATAAATTTAAAATGAATCCAGTAAAATGTAGTGAAAATCAATTTTTCAGAAAGAAACCATTATAAAATATAAAATATTTTCTACTAAATTAAAGTATAAAATCTATTTAAGAAAGCATAGATATATTATTTTAAATAAAATTTAACTAATTAAAATTTAAAACATCATTTTTACTTTTAAATACCTGAAAATAATATTTTTGAAACAAATCAATATTTTTTAGTATACTTTAAAAAGACAAATATTTCAGAAAATTATTAATATTTTACAATTAGCTTATTATAATGTTAAATGTTTAAAAAATTATTTTTTAAATTTAAATTTATAAAAGTGTTAATTTTTTTCAAACAAGGGTTCCATTAATGTGAAAATGATACATGTAAAAAAAGTTTATTTTTTGAATAAAATTGTATTCTTCATGCCTAGGAAACACATAGGATGGGTTTTAAACATTGTATTGAAATTAATATAATCCAAAAAGAGTGATTTGTTTATTTTATTAGTATAAAACACAACAGTGTTCATTTAAATTTTGTTTTAGAAAAAGATTTCCTTTTTATTTTAAAATTCATTTTATTTTCATAAATAATTTAGTCCCCACAAAACTCAATATATATACATTATTCAACTATATTTTAATAATTAATTTTATTATATTGAGACCCTCATTTATAATGGCTAGGTTATATTGGTATTATTTATGTGAAAATATTTAGTTATTCATTTAATCTTTATGTGGTGTATTATTTACTCTATCGAACATATAATTTCTATATTAAAATCATGGATGTTAAAATAATATAGTAAAACTATTGAATTACTGGTTTATATGTAGGAATTCTATTAAAATTAAATAAAATATTTAAAATAAAAACACCCATGAAATAAGATATAAATAAATAAATATCAAAAAATGATATACAGTTGAAAAAAATAATGTCGAACCATATACAAAACTAGAAAAAATAGAATATATTGAGATGAATTGGATGATAGATCCTTTATTCAAATTTAAAACAAAAACTTTAACACCTCCACATGACACATTGTCACTGACCACTGCCACATTTTTATCAATGTACCATTAAAACCACCCAATTATTGTTATGGTATATAAACAATACTAAAAATTTGAGGGACATATATAGTCATGTAAACTAGTATTCATACTGGGTGTGAGAAAAATGATCCAATTAAGATATCACTAAGGAATCTATAAAATTCCCATCATAAGAGAGTTTTTTAATACTGGTTGGATCATACATTAATATAATGGATTTTAACTTTTCAATAATCATTTATAAAGGAAATAATAAAAATACATCTTAACATCCCTTTTTAATATCATAAACCAATCAATTCAATAAAAAATGCATAAAATAGTTAATATCATTAGCTTTAAAAACTGACAATGAAAAAAATAGTTTCATGAAAATTTATTTTAATTCAATAAAATTGTCATTTCAATATACATGGTGAAAAAACCCAACCCCCATTCCCTATTTTCCCAAAATCATTCACTAATTTCATTTTGAAAACAACTAACACACCAATTTATACCCAAACTTTCCAATCCATTTATGAAACAAACATGAAAATAAAAAACATCGAAATACAATTCAATTATACTAGGATCTAAGATATCAATGAGGAAAAATAGATGGAAACAATACTTTCATAGGATAAAATCATGTCTAGGGGATAAGAAATTCATGTAACAAAATCACCAAGGGAATGAGTGATATATTCTATTTATTATAATCATCATCTAAGATCTTGTATATTATACGTCATGGTAATTTCTATCAAGAATGGATTCTCTGATGAGTACCCCTATTATTATCACACTCATAGTGTGAATTCCCATATAACTATGTCTCATTAATGCTTGAGAAGGAGCATATGTTTGATTTATGGTTATGAATATAGTTTGAGGTTTAGGGAAGTTTTTTTATATATAGTTAATATATTTATGACTCATTATTTAATTGACATATCACTATATCAATTTGTGACTAATATTATGATTCATTATGTTTGTTTCACTTAGGGTATTCTAAATGGTATGTATATAATCACCCCTAAACAGGATATGAAATTACACATCATGTCATGTAAGGAAAAAATACTTTTTAAAAATCCTTATTCGGTAAAGTAGAAGGAAAATAATCGTTGAGATAGATGGAATTTGGTTCATACTAGGTGTTTAAATTGATATTAGTCACCACCTTCTTATCAAGTGTGTCTGTTTCAATATATTTGGTAGGGTTTTACTTGGATATTTATGATATCCACTACATGTGTGTTACTAATTTTTTGTGATAAACATTGTGAATTAATTTAAATCATAGTTGTTTACCTTTAATCATTTTTTTGCTATTTAGGAATGTCTATTTACGTTCAGGTGAAATAGACTATGAACTTTTATATGCGTGATATGCCTACTCAGTATTTTTCTCTAGCCCCTGCCCCATTTTTTGTGTAATTCTATTATCCCATTTGGGTTATTTGAGATCATGAAGTCCTCGAATAGTCTGGTTAAAATATAGTTGTATTAGAGGATGTTTCATTTTATAAATAGAATTTGGATATTTACTATCATTGAGGTTTTTTTAGGAAAAAGAAAAATTGGGTTAAATTTCATTATGTTCATCTATTATGATATAGAACACCATTTTTGTATAGAAAACAACATATACAGTCATCTATAATCAAGTAACCTTGTTTTTTTCATTGTACATGCTAGTACTAGCTTCTCAGAAAACATTAGTACATGCATCCTATTGAAATGGATTGTGGATTGCAGAACCATATTAATTCATATCACTATATATACTCTGAGACAAATGGTTTATTGACTATTTCAATGTACCTATATGATATCATCCATGTGTGATTCAATTGAAGTATTACAATAATATGGTATACCTAGTTATGGGGGTTCCGTATAGGGTCTTGTATTAGAGGTTGTACCTCTGGGTGGATATCTATATAACTACCACCTATTAAGAAATAGGTTCCCCCTATAGTACTAGATAAGAATGTCCATTTTTATGAAACCATTACAAAAATCAATGATATTATCCTCTTAGGATTATGGGAAATCTTGATGCACAATTATTTTTAGACTATATTGAGGCTATTATAACAGCTTTTGCACCTAATTAGGGCCCCTCCATATTAGATATTGGCATGTAAGTGAGAATTATCTAGATATTTGTAGGATGATGGGGGAGACTGGGGTCTCACGATTATGATGATTCTTCCCTACATTGAATTGATTTTGATAGTCTCTTTATATATTATTTTAACTGTTCCATAATTTTAGAAACACATATCCTTGTGATTTTCGATCATTAGTAGAGCATCACATATATGGAATCTTATTTTTTGAGGTTCACTGAACACTCATGAAACACCAAAATTATGAAATAATAAAAGATCCTTTTAGAATAGTCCTGTGTGAATATCCTCTTTAGAGAAATTTGTTACAGGACTAATACTGATTTTCATTCACACTAAATCTACAGTACTTGGGTGGATAATGTTAGTAAAGAGCTTCATGAAGGAGGAGTATCTAATGTTCCGTGATGGTAATGTGTACTCTACAGACAATACTTCTAGAAATTCTGTCCAATAATAGAATAAATATTCTACGATTTTGGGATGAATTTAGAGTTATTCATAGTAAATTTCTTTTCACTTCATGGATCTGAGTATTTTTTTTAAGATGATGGAGAGGTTGTGTTACTCATTGGATGGGTGGGGACATGCCATTAATTATTGAATGGCCCATTGTGTGGATTATAGGGATAAGGTATATGAAATAACTATATATAGTGAGTAGATAGAGTAGAGATATTAATAAGGTGGAATATTTGGAAGAGAAGTTGGGAGAGAACTAGGAGGTGGCTGACGCTTTGATTTGTTACCACCACCACAAACAGGTTATTCATGGCCGTCTTTTGGAGTTACTAGTCAGAAATATGGGTAGCTAAATGATTTATATTATTATGACCAAGAGGATTCATGGTTGATTAGTATGATGATAAATGTCTATTTAAGTTTTCTTTCAGTGTTTATAAAAACTATAAAATCAATTATGTTCTTTCCAGATCCCTTTTCAAGATCTGGGGATTCTGGTAGTCACTTGTTTAGACCCATGTTCTTAGAAACTCATACCATGGTTGATTCAATTATCACAAGATTTTTACCATAGTTTGACCTCAAATTAGTAGTATGGATGTTTATTTAGGATATTTTCATAGACATATGTGGCTTTATGATATTATTGTAGGAGTGTACAAGCTTTATTAAGTTCATGTGAAGATATACAGTTTCAGATGGAAGATACCACAAATACTTGTAGATGCAATGTTGTTTTATTTTTTCTGTCAGAAAGAACTCCATACATATAATAAAGTTCTCAATAAAAATGGTCAAAATCCAATAATTCATTAGTTTTCCTCTATTACCATTATGGAAGTTTATTTTATGAGATTTTATCTTCATATAGAGGTGGATGAGTGTGATGAATTTTTTTTTAATGACGTTTTAGGTTTTCCTTCAAACTAAGAGATTGTAATCTCTATATAGGTAAACCTAGTTGTTTCCCTTATATTTACATTGGAATATCTGATTACACTTAGAGATATTATTGACATGAAGGTTCAGTTCTAGGAGTTTCATATTTTTTTCTTTGTATGACCCAAAGTTTATCCCGATGGATCCCCAGTTTTTTTCTCCACGATGTGGGATGGGATCATGTGGTTATATATAGTTTAATACATACAAAATCATTTGAATATAAATAATATGTATCATCTTACAATTTAATATAGATAAATTTTATATTTTAAAGGGGATTTATGGTTTATGAAGATTGACCTTAGCTCATGCTATCAATTGCTTTGAGTTCAGGATGATGATATACTGATGATTATATTTTGAAGCTATCATGGTCTCTATAAGAACTCAATAGTTCAATTTGGAATTATAATTCCCTATAAATGTTCATGGGAATCATAATATAATTCATTCAGTCTTTCATATATCATTTCATGGTAGTAATTATTGATGAAATCCTCATGCACTTAATGTCATAAGAGGAGGACATCAAACACTTGTGTATGGACCGTGATATAATTTGAGGGAACCATCTGTCTGGGAATATCATGATGTCTATGATATATTTTAGGGAGGTCCACATCCAAGGAAATTTAATCTCATAAGATGGAGTAGTAGTGGACCTGCTGACTATTGAAAGAGTGCAAGCTTGGGAGCCACACAACAGTGTGACTAAGGTGCCAATCATCCTAGAGTACGATGGATACTATTAGAGATTCAAACCTATTTTCACCAATGTTATGACACCATTGAATTATTTTACTATAATTGTTTATTCTTTTATTGTTATGGATAGGTTTCATCAATATTTTTGATGATTTTCAATAGAATATGATGAACATACCATCATGAGAGTATTATATGCGTATATTGAGTGGGGTATTTCTTTGGTTCCTCGAGTACAGGGATTGTATTTTCACTGATATTTCATCTTAAATTGACTTCATATGGGTCTATATAGTTGAGACCAATGAAAAAAAAAATTGTGAACCCTGATCTTGATGTGGTAGTAGTGGTCTTCACCGTCAAATTATGCCAAAATAACCTTATAGGTAAAATGTTTATCATTTATTATTAGAACAAGTGTCTCATGTATATATTTTATGAAATTTATATTATCATGAGATTGATGTAGAAGATATAGTTCACCCAGTTCTATGACTCTGATATAGTCTATAATCCTAGGATAAGGAACATGGTGGAAGATTCTATAATTATAAGACCTTATTCACAATTGTTAAATGAATATTCAAATAAATTGGCCTCAGTGATGGAATCCATTATGGATAAGGATGGTTAAATTTACATTAATTTGTTGGTTTTTTCCCCAATTATTCCACCACATGTTTGGATTCTCATCATTAAGATACAAAAACTGATACCTTTCATGTTAAGATATTTATCACACATGATATTGATGGATTTTTAGAAGGTGGGGATACATCATCCTTTTATTATGATGGACTATGATAACCATGACACTGCTATAAATGTATTTGCGTAAATTATATATTTTCTTTTTAATATTACATCCTTGAGTGGGGAATATATAGTTAAAAAATTTAGGTCTGTTATAGTGTTAATGAATGTTGAATTGTGTATTCATTTTTCTTTATTGATGCCTCACTTATCATAAATAGAAGGCTGAGTAGTTGGTTCTAGAAGGGTGACCTCAGCCACTACAGGATCTATTGTAAATATCAGATAGTATTACTATGGAGTTTCTGATACATAATTCAAAATTTTCTAGAGGATTCAATGTAATCTGGATGATCATAGACGGAATAACTATATCGGACATCAAAATATCCATTTTAAAAAAGGTCAATAGTTGTAATTTTATGATACAATTACTTGTTGAATATTTTATAGCATCATGGAGATTAGTCAAAGATCATTTTATAATATAAATAATTAATTAAAAAATTATTTTGAAGAGGATTTTATTAGGACATTAGTATTCATTTTTAGTTGATCAATGGCATTTCTCCCCAAGATAGATGACTAGATTGAACAAACTATTCAGGGTATGGAGGATATGAGTGAGGCCTAAATGATAAAAATTTTATTTAGTTAGTAGGAGAACCTATTAATTAAAACATGTCTACGGGTGTGGCCAACAAAATTTTATTACCAATGTAATGATTACAAGTTAATGGTAGGTAGTCTTCCAAATAGGAGTGCACACAAAAGAGTTTGTAACTTTTGGATGATTTTTAGCACTAATTGGTTAAAAAATTAAAAATAAAATGATGTTAAAATTGATTGATTTAAAAAAAATAATCATAGTCATCATATTTGGTTTGGAAAGACCTAGAGCAATTCAATCATGGATTTTCAAATATCACAAATTCCTCTTCTTATTTCTGGCAAGAGCATGATTTGTCAAACGATCCATCTAGATCCCTTGACCACATAGGGAATGTGAGAATAACCCATACTAAAATAATATATTGGTCGATTATACATTATATGTGTGATTCGATGTAGTGGTTTCTTTTGATTAATCAATATAATCCCTAATTGGATATTTTTCTTTCCTAACAATCTATAGTTCCTCCCACAAATCTATTCACATAATTACAATTGTATATCACTCACCACTCAACCCTATCATGTTCCATCATATACATATCCAAATTTGGTGGAGGGAGCTAATGATCATTGTCCAATGAAATTAGAATTTAACAGAATTAAAACCCTTCACATCATTGAAGGTAATTAAAAATAAAATAAATTATACAATAGAAAATAAAATAGATGATAGCTCAATAAATTAAGAAAAGACTAAATAATTCTTACATAGGTCCAAACTCCCCGATTCATTATCACTCAAAGGAACTAACACTTCATATATGGGGAATTATATTTGATTCTGGATAAGGGATTCCTAATAGAATGAAGAAAATAATTCCAACGGAAAGCAGGGAAGTAGTTCTGTAGCATGACATCATCCAGAGCTTACCATACTGATTAATCATATTCAATCCACCTCAAGACTCCTTTTTATATCCTTATAATAGGATTTGGGGAGTGATAATGTTCAGTTAAAGGGTTTTTGGCTCTTACTAGGTCATCTAAGAGTTCTAAAAATGATTTTCTGCAGAACAGTAATCATGAATTAGGGTTTTAATAAAAAAAATCCCCACCTTTACATAACATGTAATAGGTTTAGAGGACATGTAATGTTTAGGGATGTGGGTTTTATTCACATTGTATAATTACTCATGTTCATTATTTTTATCTAGATACATGTTGTGTAGGTGAATTACATGATATGTAATTTTCATTTCCCATAGGTCTTACCCAATATATTGTGGTTCTTCTTTTTTGAGCTCTACGTTTAGTCCTTGAAAATGTTGTACCATCAATATATCATCACAAATATAGTGTTTTTTCATGCCTCTTCAAACAACTATGTGAATTGGTTTCAACTTACATCATTTCCATACTTTTTCTCTATTTTTTGTAAATATTTGTATACTATCACAAATTTTAAAAACAATCAAATTTTGACATTTTTACTAAATTAACATATACATTCAGTCTATTTTCAAACCAGAAAAGACATGTGTAAAAAAGGATTTGTCACCTATAGTTGATGGTTTTTTAAAATAATAACAATTACTACTCAACCTTAAGTATAGAACCATTCACAAACCTATTCAAACACCCTTCAAGATGAAAATTTGTGGTACTAATATTGTAGAATCAATAATTATTATTCTTATTTTGGTTCAATTTATAAATGAAAAGGTGTAGATCACTTATATGTGGATGAAGTATTCACAGAACCACCATAAGTATTAGGTGAACTGGTGGTAGAGTCCTTTGGAGTTTGATGAAGGATCCCATATATTATTATATTTACAACATTTCTGTGGATCAATGAGATTTTACTAGTGTTTAATGTTATCGTTGTGGTTCATTGGACATTTACAAATACTATAGAGGGTTAGGGTCTTCATATTCCACTCATGATTAGTTTCATAGTTAGTACAATTACATGATGTCTTCAATTTGTTAGTGATTTGGTTCTATGTGCATGAACCATCACATGTTATCGAATGGTGTGAGTAATACATTAAGGATGGAGAAATCCTTATGGATTTCAAAGTTGTTATCATGAATCAAAAAGAGAATATCCTTTGTGGGTGACTGATTCCTTTGGCCCATGTCTAGTGCTAGTATACAAATCTGTAGGAGACCACAAAGGACTGTGTGAAACATATGAGAGTGCTACAGCTTCACTATTTTAGTAGGTTTTATATTTTTAGTATGAAAATATATTAGTTTGAAATAATGTTATGACAATATATTTTAGATTCAAAACATTGGAATATTTGTACATATTTGATGTGTCATCTTGGTATTCTGATGTTCAGGGATACTTGGTGTAACAGCCCGAGATTTTATGAAAAATATTCTTTTTAATTTTATTAATGTCTTGTGTTGTACGCTACACCAAAAGGAGCCTGCACAACACGCATCTTTGACTTGCCTTTCATTACACGCAATCGCAACCTTCCTCGATAGCGTGTGTAGTACGCAATACTGAGTTTCACGAAACAACGATATGCTATTAAAATATTATTAAAACTAGCCGTTATGAATAGTAATAACCACTTTTTAAATTTTATAAATTTTAGCTCTCAAAATGGACTTTATTTTTGGATTCGGAGTATCGAATTTAGCCTAAGGTGAAATTTTGGTACTTTTCGGATAACTTTCATATTCTGATGAATAGTGAAAATTACTAAATTATAATTAAAAACAACTTTTTTAATCAAAATAATTAATAGTGATAAATTATTAATTTGAGTTGTTTTAAAGTATATTTAGATTATATTTTTATAATTTAATACAATGTTGGTCATTGGATGTAATTTCACATTTAAACCAGACGAAATCAAGTGTCAATCTTTTGATAGATATTGTTTCTTAAAAACACGCTATTTGTTTTAACAGAGGGATTTAATTATAAAATTAATTAATGCAACTTATATGATATGAATTTGGAAAAATAGACTTTATTTTTGAATTTGGAATATGAAATATATCTTAGGATGAAATTTTGGCATTTTTCTGAAAAACATCAATTTTTTATGAATAGTGAAACTACTAAGTGGTAGTTAAAAAACTGAATTTTTCAGAAAACTTAATTTTACCGCTTCTGTGAATGGAATTTCAAAAATCCGAGAGACACGGTTGATGTCAGTAAGTAAAATGTGGTTCAATGAGATGAAAATAATTTTTGGTGAATAGTAACTTTTTACTTTTATTTACCACGGTTAAAAGTAAATAGGGTAATTAAGGGTAAAAATGATATTAATATTACCCTAACACATGTCCTAATCCTATTGGACAAGTGTATCTCGACCAAAAACAACCTTAAGTGTAAAATATTATCATTTAGGCCCACTTGGATTAGATTAGGACATTTATTAGTATTTGATTCAAAGAAGTGTTAAAAGAGTTAAAATCAAAGTTTATTTACTAAAACATTTTTAATATAGGGTTGTAAATAAGATAAATTCGATTTTAAATAATCATTAGAAAGATAAAAAGATTTCCTACATTATGGTATTTTATTTGTAATTTTTAGACATCAAATAATGTAATTTATTTATGACACAAAGATGAAGCAGTAATTATCATATTAATGAAATATTGACATAATTGATATTATAAATACCAAAATAAATGTAATTTAAGACTTTTTATGAATTTCACTAATTTTCTAGGTTACAATGATATATTAGTGTTGATTTAATCAACTTTATTCGAACATATAATTCTGTTATGACTTTCACAAAAATCATATATCAAAAAGTGTCAAAATTGACACAAAATAGTTTTTAAATCAAATATTATAATATTAATTGTTATTTTATTTCTAAAAATCTAAGGTTCAGCAAAATGACTTAGATAAGGATATATTTATTAATAATATACAATTTGGGGTTCGTTTGGAATTTTATAGTAAGTTTATTAACCATATAGTGAAAGAAAACAAAAAGACATGGTAAAAGTTAAATTATTTAACTTAGAGTTAAATCTAATTGATAAGGTTAAAATAATACCCTAAACTTGTCTAAATCCTATTGGATGATAGTATTTCGACCCATCCTCACTTTATCTTCGAAATAAGACCCTTTGGATCCATTATAAACCGATTTTGACTTTAATATAAAATAATATTTTGAGATATTCCTAAGATGCCCCTCTCCTCCCTTATAAAAGGACACCTCCTCCCCCTCCTCCTCACACCAATTTGAGCACTCACGCTCGGCCAAACCCTGCCAAAATCTCTTCTCCGCTTCCCTAGAAACATCCTATAGGTTCTGGTCTTCCTCAAAGACCAATTTTAGTGCCCTAAGAGGAGGTCTCAAAGAGGCGCTTCAAAGAAGAGGTAATTATCGTTACCAATTCTTTCATCTTTATTTCTTCTTCCACTTCCTCTTCTTAGGTTGTTTCATTATGAAGTAATAACATCAGTATCACTCATATACTGATATGTTATTATAAGTATGAAACAACCCTATTTCACCATCTATCCATCCTACAGAAAAAGAAATCACCGCGCGTGCGTACGTACGGAATACCGTCTCCACGCCGTGGTGTAATCTATTTTCCACCATCACTTTAAAATGATGGGTATAATGGTGAAATGAGTAACTATTTATGATTATTATAAAGTAATATTGATACTGAAATAATATATATATACTCCAATACAGTTCCATGATCATAGGAACGATATCATCACTCGTGCGTACGTACGGAATACCGTCTCCACGATGTGATGCGACTCGTTCTACATGATCATCATTACATATTAATTATATAAATGAATTGAAGGAATAAATATGATATATGTTACACTAATACCATTCCAGATATAAGTTATCTATAACCTTAAAAGAAGAATAAGAATGTATTCGGCAAAACACGCATAAGAACAAAAGGCAATAAAGACCCGAGTAACAAGTAACAATGAAATATTACTAACAAGAAGCTAATAATATGACCATATATGATATCATATCAATATGTATGATTCTGGAATAAGTCAATAACATTATTTAAACCATTATACAGGATCTTCAGAAACGTACAAAGAAAATCGGACGTAAGGTAAGGGGAAATATCACAATCTCATTTTTATCCGAGATTGTTTATACTTTGGTATTTACTGGGGTTTATTTTATCATCCACATCCATTTTCCCTCAATATGTAATATTGTTTCCATCCACTTACAATAGTTTAAATCCAATTTTACCCTTCGGTGAATTTTTAGTAAAGAATATGAAAGGAATCTTTTGTCGTTTTTTTTCGTACGAGGTACTTTTTGACTTTTCTGACAAAAGTACGAAGAATGTTTTTTTTCACTTATACGGCATGAATGGACTTTTAAAACAAAATTTCCAAGAATCTTCCTTTACAAGTTTTCAAGTTTATTTTTAATCAACTTCTTTTATTTTAAAGTTGTGTGACATGTTATGAAAGGAAAAATGTTTTTGAAGAAGAAAGGATATTTTCCTCAAGAATGGAGTTCAAGTGTTTTATCAAAATTATTTTCCATCTAAGATAATAAAGGGTTCTGTTTTTATCTCTATTATTACATTGATTTGATCATTTTGTGATGGAATTAATTTTATGAATTCCTTTATCTTATATGAATTGATTTGTGATGTCATGATGTTTCAAGAATCCCATTTTTGTTACATGTGTTATGCGATGATGTATGATTTATGATTATGTGGAACACATAAGAAAGGATTCATTATAATATGGGTGGGACCTATATATCCCTCCAATGCATTGGGTAAAGATTTTATATCTCATGAGATAGACAGGGCAGGAACGGTAGGTTATACCGGTTCAGTGAAACAGGACTGAAACGAGGGTTACTCGATTCAGAAATGGACTTTGTCTACTAAGATAGTCTTGGAAATGAATCTTGACTAACAAGAAATGATTCTCTATGATTATGTGTGAATGCCAAAAAGTTTAATGTTTTAAGTTATGATTATTGTGATTTCATTTCACTATTATGATTTATCCCATGTTATGAAATTTTGACCTCTTTTGCAGGTTAAGATTTCCAAAAGTTATGTTCTTATGAATATGATGTGATTGATTTTCTTTTGTTTACCTTTACTGAGCATTTGAGCACACCCTTTTATGTTTTCTTTTCCCCAGGATATAAAGATTGGTTTTAGGTAAAAAAAAAGGGAAGATCCTTATGGGAGATATTGAAGATCTTTCACCACGATTAGAAGATTACGTTCCGAGTTTCCAAAGACACTAAACTATTACGATCCTTGTGTGTGTATTTTTTGTTATGTACTAAGTATTCCGCAAAAGTAATGTAATGTCCATGTACGATATGCTTCGGGTCTCTATAGTTGGTATCATAGGAAAGGTTTAGTCAACCTTTGGAAACTAGGACGCGAAAACGTTAGTGAGATCCCTAGAGATATTTCTAAGGTATGTCTAGGGATGTCCCTAAGGATAAGTATACGTATAGGATATAGTCCTAGAACTATGGTAAAGATCTTACAATTTATCCTAAGATGTTAGATATTGAGGGTGCTCCACCTTTACTATGTTGTCTTCCCTAGCATGATTTCGCCTCTCACAAAATTCTTTTTGTGTTTTAGTTAATGGAGGGAACCAGAAGGAATTCGGTTAACATTGAATCCAATGGACAAATTGGTGACTATGAGCAACAAAATTGTGTGATGCCTAGAGATAAAGATATTGTGATTATGCCGAATCAGTCATCGTGATATATGATTAACAAGGTGATATTTAGTGGTATCACTAATTCATCAAAGAAGAGGAAGATAAACTATTATGCATGTTTGCATGTTGAGGAGCATAAAGAAAGGAAGATTGAGATTTCTAAAGAAGGGAAGAAGAACCTTTAGGAATACCTCAAATGGAGGGACCGATGTTATCTGTGTGGAGAAAAGGGTCATAGAGTGACATATTGTTATGGATTTCAATGTCTTATTTGTGGAGAACATGGGCATTACCCAACTCAATGCCCTGACCTAAAAAGATACTTCTAAATCAAGGAAGGACTTATTCCAGGACAGTCATTGAAGTGGATGGACTGAAGTGTTTATGTATTGGTATTCAAGAATAATGTTGTTGAGGTACTTTTATGGTGTATTGGAATATTTATGTATTGGTCTAATGTGGTATTTGAAGTGATTGATGTATTTTTGAAAAAAATATGATATGCGCATAATGAAGGGAAAATGAGAAAATGAAATATTTGACAGTATTCATGAGCTCATGATTGATATAAGGACTAAGTGATATCATGGTTTGAGAATATAGAATTTTGAGGATTTTGGTATGTGGAAACAGTTAACTTTTGACTGAATTCATGTTTTCACTAAGGTTCAATGGGTATTCATTTTTCAAGAGAATACATCATTAAGGTATTCACATGATTGGAATGTGACCAACAAGATATATGGGGGATAAATGATGGTATTCACATGCTTGGTTGACAACATTTCAAGTAATCATTTTCTTTATACTATGATCTTGGACCGAAGTATCATAGATAATCCAAAAGATTATAATGGATTATTTTGGACATAAGTTAGGATAAAACGTTTTTTTTATATTATTGATGGGATTTTATAGTAATATAGCTTTAGAAAAAGGACAACCTGCAGGACGGGCGACGGCCCATCCCGTCGGACAAGGCTGTGGGAATCAAACCCCCAACCGAAGTGAGACTGGCCTTTATCGCCTACCACTGGCCTACAGGAAGTCCCTGTTTAGTAGAAACTAGTTTTATTTTATTAAGCAGTACGATATATGAAGTATAAGTCCATTTTCGGAACCATATATGATTAATCTCACTATAGAATGACTTATGTATATTTAATAACTTTTTCTAACCTTTTTGTTTGAGACAGATGGAATGACCCGTCATTCTATCACATGATCTGCTAACACTTCACGAATAACAAATTCAACTTCATTTATTTAAGATATGAAGTGAAAATTGTTAAAGGCATGAACAACAGTGAGATTGTACCAAAATAAAGTAAGTATTTATTCTAATTCAAATTCTTTAACTTTAGGGAAACGATCTTGAAAACCAAAAATGTTGTCCTAGTGATCTTATATCTGATGAATCAGATGGTACCTTAGATCGTCACAAATTTATGGATTTGTGATTACTGGCTTTTCCATAGCCATGTTCTCTACCACTCTCCATCAGAACATGATGGTTAGTTTTCTCTTCCATATCCATATTTTCACCTATGTGGAAACCCAATGATTAGTTTATTTGGGTAACCGTTACGTTTCATACTTTTGTTTTTAAAGATTGGTTTTGATATTCATTTTTACGATGTGGGTTTCTATTAAATAAACTTTCGAATAGTAAACTATTTATAACCCTGATGAATTTCGAGGGCGAAATTCATTTTAAGGGGGGTAGAATGTAACAGCCCGAGATTTTATGAAAAATATTCTTTTTAATTTTATTAATGACTTGTGTTGTACGCTACACCAAAAGGAGCTTGCACAACACGCATCTTTGAATTTCCTTTTATTACACGCAATTGCAACCTTCCTCGATAGCGTGTGTAGTACGCAATACTGAGTTTCACGAAACAACGATATGCTATTAAAATATTATTAAAAATTGCCGTTAGGAATAGTAATAACCACTTTTTAAATTTTAGAAATTTTAGCTCTCAAAATGGACTTTATTTTTGGATTCGGAGTATCGAATTTAGCCTAAGGTGAAATTTTGGTACTTTTCGGATAACTTTCATATTCTGATGAATAGTGAAAATTACTAAATTATAATTAAAAACAAATTTTTTAATCAAAATAATTAATAGTGATAAATTATTAATTTGATTTGTTTTAAAGTATATTTAGATTATATTTTTACAATTTAATACAATGTTGGTCATTGGATGTAATTTCACATTTAAACCAGACGTAATCAAGTGTCAATCTTTTGATAGATATTGTTTCTTAAAAACACGCTATTTGTTTTAACATCGGGATTTAATTATAAAATTAATTAATGAAACTTCTATGATATGAATTTGGTAAAATAGACTTTATTTTTGAATTTGGAATATGAAATATAGCTTAGGATGAAATTTTGGCATTTTTCTGAAAAACATCAATTTTTTATGAATAGTGAAACTACTAAGTGGTAGTTAAAAAACTGAATTTTTCATAAAACATAATTTTACCGCTTCTGTGAATGGAATTTCAAAAATCCGAGAGACACGGTTGATTTCAGTAAGTAAAATGTGGTTCAATGAGATGAAAATAATTTTTGGTGAGTAGTAACTTTTTACTTTTATTTACCACGGTTAAAAGTAAATAGGGTAATTAAGGGTAAAAATGATATTAATATTACCCTAACACATGTCCTAATCCTATTGGAAAAGTGTATCTCGACCAAAAACAACCTTAAGTGTAAAATATTATCATTTAGGCCCACTTGGATTAGATTAGGACATTTATTATTATTTAATTCAAAGAAGAGTTAAAAGAGTTACAATCAAAGTTTATTTACTAAAACATTTTTAATATAGGGTTGTAAATAAGATAAATTCGATTGTAAATAATAATTAGAAATATAAAAAGATTTCCTACATTATGGTATTTTATTTGTAATTTTTAGACATCAAATAATTTAATTTATTTATGACACAAAGATGAAGCAGTAATTATCATATTAATGAAATATTAACATAATTGATATTATAAATACCAAAATAAATGTAATTTAAGACTTTTTTTGAATTTCACTAATTTTCTAGGCTACAATGATATATTAGTGTTGATTTAATCAACTTTATTCGAACATATAATTCTGTTATGACTTTCACAAAAATCATATATCAAATAGTGTCAAAATTGACACAAAATAGTTTTTAAATCAAATATTATATTATTAATTGTTATTTTATTCCTAAAAATCTATGGTTCAGCCAAATGACTTAGATAAGGATATATTTATTATTAATATACAATTTGGGGTTCGTTTGGCATTTTATAGTAAGTTTATTAACCATACAGTGAAAAAAAACAAAAAGACATGGTAAAAGTTAAATTATTTAACTTAAAGTTAAATCTAATTGATAAGGTTAAAATAATACCCTAAACTTGTCTAAATCCTATTGGATGATGGGATTTTGACCCATCCCCACTTTAGCTTCGAAATAAGACCCTTTGGATCCATTATAAACCGATTTTGACTTTAATATAAAATAATATTTTGAGATATTCCTAAGATGCCCCTCTCCTCCCTTATAAAAGGACACCTCCTCCCCCTCCTCCTCACACCAATTTGAGCACTCAAGCTCGGCCAACCACTGCCAAAATCTCTTCTCCACTTCCCTAGAAACATCCTAGAGGTTCTGGTCTTCCTCAAAGACCAATTTTAGTGCCCTAAGAGGAGGTCTCAAAGAGGCGCTTCAAAGAAGAGGTAATTACCGTTACCAATTCTTTCATCTTTATTTATTCTTACACTTCTTCTTCTTAGGTTGTTTCATTATGAAGTAATAACATCAGTATCACTAATATACTGATATGTTATTATATGTATGAAACAACCCTATTACACCATCTATCCATCCTACGGAAAAAAGAATCACCACGCGTGCGTACGTACGGAATACCGTCTCCACGCCGTGGTGTAATCTATTTTCCACCATCACTTTACAAGGATGGGTATAATGGTGTAATGAGTAACTATTTATGATTATTATAAAGTAATATTGATACTGAAATAATATATATATACTCCAATACAGTTCCACGATCATAGGAACGATATCATCACTCGTGCGTACGTATGGAATACCGTCTCCATGATGTGATGCGACTCGTTCTACATGATCATCATTACATAGTAATTATATAAATGAATTGAATGAATAAATATGATATATGTTACACTAATACCATTCCGGATATAAGGTATCTATAACCTTAAAAGAAGAATAAGAATGTATTCGGCAAAACACGCATAAGAACAAAAGGCAATAAAGACCCGAGTAACAAGTAACAATGAAATATTACTAACAAGAAGCTAAGAATATGACCATATATGATATCATATCAATATGTATGATTCTGGAATAATTCAATAACATTATTTAAACCATTATACAGGAGCTTCAGAAACGTACAAAGCAAATCGGACCTAAGGTAAGGGGAAATATCACAATCTCATTTTTATCCGAGATTGTTTATACTTTGTTATTTACTGGGGTTTATTTTATCATACACATCCATGTTCCCTCAATATGTAATATTTTTTCCATCCACTTACAATAGTTTAAATCCAATTTTACCCTTCGGTGATTTTTTAGTAAAGAATATGAAAGGAATCTTTTGTCGTTTTTTTTCGTACGAGGTACTTTTTGACTTTTCCAACAAAAGTACGAAGAATGTTATTTTTTTAACTTATACGGAATGAATGGACTTTTAAAACAAAATTTCCAAGAATCTTCCTTTACAAGTTTTCATGTTTATTTTTAATCAACTTCTTTTAATTTAAAGTTGTGTGACATTTTATGAATGGAAAAATGTTTTTGAAGAAGAAAGGATATTTTCCTCAAGAATGGAGTTCAAGTGTTTTATCAAAATTATTTTCCATCTAAGATAATAAAGGGTTCTGTTTTTATCCCTATTATTACATTGATTTGATCATTTTGTGATGGAATTATTTTTACGAATTCCTTTATCTTATATGAATTGATTTATGATGTCATGATGTTTCAAGAATCCCATTTTTGTTACATGTGTTATGCAATGATGTATGATTTATGATTATGTGGAACACATAAGAAAGGATTCATTATAAGATGGGTGGGACCTATATCTCCCTCCAATGCATTGGGTAAAGATTTTATATCTCATGAGATAGACAGGGCTGGAACGGTAGGTTATACCGGTTTAGTGAAACAAGACTGAAACGAGGGTTACTCGATTCAGAAAGGGACTTTGTCCACTAAGATAGTCTTGGCAATGAGTCTTGACTAACAAGAAATGATTCTCTATGATTTTGTGTGAATGCCAAAAAGTTTCATGTTTTAAGTTATGATTACTGTGATTTCATTTCACTAATATGATTTATCCCATGTTATGAAATTTTGATCTCTTTTGCAGGTTAAGATTTCCAAAAGTTATGTTCTTATGAATATGATGTGATTGATTTTCTTTTGTTTACCTTTACTGAGCATTTGAGCTCACCCTTTTATGTTTTATTTTCCCCAGGATATAAATAATGGTTTTAGGTAAAAAAAAAGAGAAGATCTTTATGGGAGATATTGAAGATCTTTCACCATGATTAAAAGATTACGTTCCGAGTTTCCAAAGACACTAAACTATTACGATCCTTGTGTGTGTATTTTTTGTTATGTACTAAGTATTACACAAAAGTAATGTAATGTCCATGTACGATAAGCTTCGGGTCTCTACACTTGGTATTAAAATATAAAATATATTATATCCCCCACAAATATTTTTTTAGAAATATTTAAAAAACACCATAATGGAGTCACATATGGGAATTAATAGGCTATTGTTAACATCCAAATGTGAGTTTTTCCATTCGATTGAAAAAAACATGGTGTGTGTTAGGTGTCTAGGTTAGGTGTTGTCCTGGTAGGGCTAAAATGTAAATAATTTCATATATTTTTAATTAATATTCCATCTTGAGGTTCACTATTAATAACCATTTATTTAAAATATCTAGGTTTATATGCATAACACTAGGGATTTTGGAGGATACACTAGAGGATAGTTATATGATAATGATAGTGGATAAAGGGAAAATGATCGGTGCACCAATGTTGTTAGTGGATCTCACCAATGATAGTGGTGTAGACCTTCCCATCATTAGTTAATGATCCAAAATCATCATAGGGTATTTAATCGTGGATCTAAATATTGTATTATTTATCTATTATATAACATGAATCAATTCTTATATAAAACTTATTCATGGGTCATCCATTTTTTGGTATTTATTTATCTTTCAAATATTATGAATGGATATTATTTTTATTAATCCCATGATATTTCTTCTTAATTCATAATCCTAAAAGAATCATATGAAATCCAACATTTAAAATAGATTAGGTGCAATTCTAATTTATTAGTGTTTTGAATTTCATCGATCATTATTTTGGTTTTCATCATCATTAATTCCATTTACTATCGGTTAAACTAACAACCAATGAAGGATATTTTTTAAATCATTCATTTGAATAATATATAGATAATACTTGTAACAAATTTTTATTGAAGGAATTTTTGTGGAGTATAACGATCACAGAGGTTTTCAGATAGATTGTGATTTCTATTTTTTCTGGTTATTTGAATTCTGGTTATGTGGAATGATTGATGACGTTTTCTTGGTGAATTCATTACTTGAAAATGACTAATCGTGATTAACAGATTTCATTCAACCTCAAATCCATGTTTCATGAGTTTGATTTTTTGGTAAATTTATTGGTGGTGTATGCATGAGAAGAACCACATAAAAAACCTTTCAGTTTTTGAAAAACTGGATATACATGGATTCTAGTATGAATAACACATGATGTGTAGTCCCTTAGATGCCCCGAATATGGATTTAGAAGAAAAAAAACATCACATGTTGTTTATGACCAACCACATAATGTGTTCGTCCTGGCTAATAAGTCAGTGGGTCACCATATGATACATGCAAATGGCGTGATACATAGGAATAGCCACAACTAATAACATAGATAGGGCTAAGTACACTGATATGAGAAATTTATATCGGAATGACCATGTAAATAGGAATAAACCTGGATAGAGTACCAAACCATGGCAGGGTACACGGGAATTGAATGATTATATGGGTAAGGTCTATCATTACCCCATCCCCCCAAAGATTGCACAATGAATGGAGAGAGATAATTCCTACTAATTTTCAACTTGAGTGGGTCTTGGGTTAGAGACTCACACTGAGGCTATAAAAATCTCACAATATGGGATGCATTCCCAACTAAAATTAAAACATGAATAGGAGTTTGGATAAATCATCATCGAAAAAATATAGCTGAAAATATAAATTTAATCCAGAAATAATCAAGAACTTAATTAGTAATTATAAATGATACATTAAAATGTATCCAAAGTAAATACTATAAGGAGAATTATTTGGAAGCAACTCACCAGCAACTCTAACCAAGCTAGTAATGTTAATATGGGTCCCCAAATTCAACTTGAAATCCTGAAAAAAAAATATTATAAACATAGGATTAATATAAAAGTGATACTCCGTTTGGACATATCGATGTCCTTAAGTGCACAACTAAAATGATCACGCTACTGTTCTAATGAACAAAAAATAGAACCAACAAGAAACAATAACGGCTATCTACCCAAGGAAATCATCACAATGTATCACTCACCAAATAATTCATCTAATATAATTATATAAAATTGAAATAAAAAATCCAAGGCACCCCACTACCTCTTCCTTATAGACTTTCCTCTATCACACCCCAATGTCGAATGTTATTTGCTTCTATCTTTTCCACACATATCAAAACACATCACATCACATCACATCACATCTCTCCCATAGACACATATTCCCTACATAACATCACATCAAAACTAGAATGAGAGTATCAGGGTATCATTAATATGAATGAAATAATACTCATTCCATACTCATATCATGCATTCCTCCCACCATATATCACATCATACAATAACACATATCACCTACATAAGAATGATCCAATACATAACATTATACACCTATGAAAACACATAAAATATCACACATAGACATCGGAGACAACACATCACTAGTGGAGAAAGAGTATGGAGAGGGGGTAGATATCCATATGTGTCACTTATTATCCTACATGCTTCGGAAAACACTCAAACATATAGCCTATGATAATTGGTATGTTTATAAAACATGGGGGTGTATAAATTGACATCAACATACAAGATATAGATATATAAGAAACACCCAAACTATGAGTTTTCTCTAACAACACTACTATAAACAACATCACCAACACGTACCATATATCAATCATCCAAATAGCTACCACCTTTAAATGAAAAACACCTCAGAACCACCACACAGGACACATAACATTTTATGTTTTAATACTACATGATTCACCATGTATTTTAAATAATCCATTTACTACACATAAAATCCCTCTCATTAAAATAAATAATCATCCCATTATTTTATTTCATTTCATTCAATGTCATAATTTTTTCAAATGCAACCCAAGAAACTTACACAACCATACCACACAACATGACATACAAAAATAACCACCGCCATGACACCACACATCCACCAACAACATCACAAAACATATCCTATGATTTCTCACAACTCTACAACAAAACATCACACCCATCCCTCCACCATGACATCCATGTTCCAAAACTACTATTCCACTACCATTTTTCCCCAACCACTGTGAAAAAACCACAATGCCATAACCCCTTATCATCACATCACACAACCATCTAAAACACATCCATTCCAACCAACCACTGAATCACAACTCCACAATCTACATAGACCGTCCACTAATATTTATCAACGTACAATATCCCTAAACATAAAGGGAAATATAGCATGCATAAGAATGCATTACAACTCAAATTCCAGGTTCCAAATTTATTCAATGGAATTCTCACATATATTTTATATTTTGGATGGGTATTATTACAGAAAGATAATGTCTAGGGAAACCAATTATACTCTATTTATATGTTCTTTAACCATTTATTTGGTTGATATCACACAAAAATTAACAATGGTTATCACAGCATAACAACTAGAGCACAACTAAGACTCCAAAAATCCATTATTTTCAAAATTGGGAATAAGAATCATAAATAATGTCAACATCATATAAAAATCAGTAAATATATATAGAACTCCAAATTCCCATCAGAAATTAGAAATTCAAATCAATTATATTATTATCCCAACCTTTATTTTCCACCCAAAGGTAATAAAAAACATATGGATCACACATATACCATTTCAAATAGTGAGAGAAAAAAAAGATCCTCTAACAAATAGAAGATTTCTAGTATAATTACACATCACAATGAGAAAACGAAACTAACCAAAAACTTCCACTGCCAAATGACCTCACAGATAAACAACCACAGTGTCAAAGGGTTCTCAAAACACATCCCAAAACTCCTACAAAATTATTGAATCTTAGTTTTAATGAATCTACATGGTAATATTGATTGAAACTCAATTTTATAGAATAATAAGTCGCCACATATCTCCATTTTGAATCCACCAAAACCAATAGATCAAATACACGATGCCAAATATCTATCCTCATTGAAGGAATTCCAAGGCAGTTAGAGGTAGAGCCAGTAGGTCACCTGGAAAAAATGGGTTTAGGATTTAAGGAAAAACTTTACCAATGTAGGATTTAAATATGTGGTGCATAGGGGAATTACATGACTTTTATCAATTACACATCATGTAAATATCGGGATTTAAATACCTCCAACAAAATGTGTCATCTCAACTATTAAATCCATAATTTATTACACATCAAGTAACACCCCATCAATCATACATCACAATCCATGAACCATTATATCATGTTGTGTAAAATTTAAATAGTGTGTATTCCTCTAATTTCAACCCATTTGGTTATCAACGCCAATGGTCTCACTCTATGAATCCACCGAGCACTATGAAACCTCCTCGTGAATCCCAAAAACACCTATAAATTCTGAAATTGGAAATATAATGGACTAGGGGGACACATAATTTTATATTAGATACCACTCAAATGATTCTAGCCCTTCAAAATCAAATACCAAACCCAAAAGATAATGGGTCTGAACCACCACCCCATGAGATACCACATAAGGATCTCTACTTACCTCAAACACTATCACAAACTAGACATACCAAACCAAATGGAATAAAATATCTTATCCAACCTCATCAATAAAAAAATACATAACCTCAACATCTATTACCATTTCCAAGATTCTATACACCACAAAACCTCATGCACACCCATTCAACCTCCAAAAAACCCAAACATGTAACCATTTCAATGAAAAAATATCTCCCCCTTATAAAAAAATACAGAATTTCCATACTCCATGTCAATAAACAACTCACTCTATATGGAATAAACTATCCTACCTAGATTTAATCATATCATAGTTTATTCATCTTGATTAAAATTCCAGTCCTCTATTTCCCAATTCATTAAGTTTTATTTCACAAGTCACCTATAGTGAAATAAAACATATTATTACATAGATATATTCAAACATCACATCAATAGAAAAAATAAAAACAAGTATTCATACTGGGAACACATCTTTATTTTTCACTCCTAAGTACTCTCCTCCTGGAAACCATTCTCCTTTATCAAATGAACCAACGGAATGGTCTGACCACACAACACCTTCTCTCGATAAACCTAGATATCTGTAAGCCACTCCAAAAATGTCATTTATATCTCAATATTAATAATTCACACATAAATAACCTTGGATTAGTCATAAATATATTGATGACCTGAGGACACATGGGAGACACTATTCATATTCTCTATCCCTAGTGAAAACATCAACTAGTACAGAGTCTCATAAACTCACCCTAGAACAATAAAGAGATGAAAACCCTTGGATAAAGCTTAATCTCCCTTATAAACCATTGATTCCCATGCTAATTGGATAATCTTAGAAACACATAGTATCCAAACTAAAACACCATGGGCCTTCACCTATGATTAACATAGGCCTTCTAATGGTCGTATTCCACCAACATCCAATCACAAACAAACTGGATCTTCTCAGTTGTTATCTATAATAATTCATAACCTAGAACAACTAACCCTCTAAACTCCATCAATATAATGAAGAACTAGATGTCCCCCACATAACGCCTCTAATGAAGCCATACTAATGGAAGAGTGGTAACTATTGATATTAAAAAACCTGAACAAATTTTGGTATTGTATACAAGATCAACCAAAGTCAAAGATGCATGCCAGAAACATATCCTCTAATGTTTTGAAAACCCACTCTTTCTTCCCATATATCTCTAAGGGAAAAATGTGATTCAAAACATAAGGAAGAAAAAAATCATGATACAATCCCCTCCTTAATTTGGAAGTAACATAGGGATCCTTATCAGCGATGATGGACCTCATTCCATTTTATTCCTATATGCATAATCCCCATAATCTCTCTATATTTAATCCATAAAACCCCACTCATGGATCACCATAATGTGAGTCGATTTTTCTAGTTGGTCCATAATCACTAAAACTGCTAATTATATCCCAGATAATGATGTAATCCTAAGAAAAAATCAATCAATATTTCATCACATTACCACTTCATAACATCCATGGACTTCAAAAAACTACAAAAAATATAGTTATCCACATTAAATTACTTATAATAAAGTAATATTTTTGTAAAATCCACTACTGATTATTTCATCCTTATCCACCAAAGTTGTCTCCATAGGAAATGATACATATTTATCACACAAATATGTACCTCAAAAGGTGATTAGTGAAACTCACAGATTACTAACTCACAAATTTTCTTTAGAAAAAATTTCCTCTAATGGATTAACACCCTATTCATACAACCCTCTATTCATTGCATTATAGAATCACCAGGGAAAACAAGATGGAACATAAAATATGCCTCCATGTTACCCCACTGATACTCCTCCAGCTACTGCATCAAATAAGACTCCATGGTTTTTTCATAAAGGAATACTTGACCAATTCTCACTCTAATATCAAGATACACCAATGCATTATCCTACCTTCCATTCCAAATGTCCACAAACACCCAAGAAAAATCCCCTAGGTACATTATATTTATGCCATTGACAACTACAATACTCCTCCCAATGGTATAATAGATATCAAAATAGTAATTCATAAAAGAGACCCTCCACCTCATCTAGTTTTTATTCAATTCACATTGAGAGAAAACATATTCCAAGCTCTTGTAGTATGCAAAAACCAAAAAATGCTTAATAATATGAAAATGATGATAGAAAATATGGCGAACCCAATTGTTACATACTAAAAATCATCGGTGACATAGTAAAACTCATTGGGGCATAATTTCATAGACGCATAAAAAATCCCTTCCATCTGTTTCAATAACACACATCCCAATCCCAAAAAGGATCTGTTATTGAATAGCTCAAACAACACACTATTCTCATGAAACAGTAGTACTGGAGATCTAAGAAACTTCTCTTCTAGGTAACTGAACACTACCTAGCACCAATCATTCCACACAAAGTCCTTGTGCAATATATTTAACACATTCAGAGGGGATGAGACTAGATATATATCTGGTAAAAACCTTTTATAACACTGAAGAAGACCATGGAAATGATGAAGCTATACTACATTATTGAGTTACTCATAATAAACTAGTGGTTCAATATTCTACGGGTCCATCATTACTTCCTTCTGAGATAGAATTTGTCCAATTAAACACAAATATCATGTCAATAATTCAAACATCAACAACATCCCATAATGACATTGGTTTCAATGGTCTATAAGAAAACTCTAATATACTAACAAATCTCCTCATTTTACATCTAATATACCATGATATCATTGTTGAGTATAATTTAAAAGAAATACAATAAATCCTGGAATATGGAGTTCATAATTTCCATGAGCATAGCAGTTGCATTTGTAATAATGAATAGAAAAATTAAAAACTAATGTTCACATACGTACTTTAGAATGATATATTTTGAATATCCTCATATTTCAATAGTAACTACTAATATTCATTCCATATGTCGATATTTGATAACTAACTAGATCATATAATATGATCTAATAGATCATCAATCCTCATATGATTGTTAAAATTCTTTACCATTACACTATTCAACCTTTGATAGTCTATACACATCCTTTCTCTACCTTCCTCCTTCTTGGAGAACAACACTAGAGCACCCAACGGTGACACACTAGGCTGGATGAAACCCCTCTTCATCAAATCATCCACCTTCAAATTTTACACACACAACTCAAGGGATCCATAGAATATGGATCCATCAAAATCAAAGACACACCCGGTAGAAAATATCTCATAGATTGAAAATTTAATAGAAGGTATGGTGTCATAAAATCCAATTGAAAAACATATAAGAACTCCTATATTGAACTAGTGAATCCCTCAAACTGAGATTATACTTCCATATCTTTGAACTATCACATCAGAGCCTCTAATTTCTAACATTTTAACAGATAACCAAACTCACCAATGAATTCCAATTTATATCCACCTCAATAAAATACTCTCCTCTAGAAGTGGTGAATAATTTTTTGCATAGAGAATCACCAATATATGGTAAGGATAATATTATATAATTTTACCCACAATAATAAAACTCTCTCATTGACAACTGTTACCACATTACCGGTCTACATTCACGGAACACATCAAACAAGGAATATTGTCACTAAACATGTGTATAAAACACTTGTGTGACTATAAGACTCTCTAAATACAATCCCTATTATAAGGAATAATGTATGATAAATAAATGAGTGGTAGACTCTTGAATTAAACAAATCAAAGAAAATGGTAGGCAATAAACTAATCATACCTAGAACAAATCATGGATATGTTAGAACTCCTACCGATAAAGTTTGTATTGTTGATTTTGAATTTTTACATCTAACCATTATATTCCTTTTTGTTTTTAAAATCCTAAAGAATTTCATTATACTTACATTAATAATTTTTTATCTCTAAATTATTATTGAATTTTTTTCCTCAAAACATAGACTTTTACCATACCTATAATTATTTCTGATGTTTTCATGAATATAAACTAACATTCCTCGTAATTATTATCATAATAGGTATGTATCCGATAAAAATCGTATTCTAATTTATCATATCAGATATTAGAAATTTTATATTATCTTTCATAATAAAAAATAATTAATATTCAAACTCATATTAGAACTGATAAATGTCATACTCTTAAATATAATGATAGGTGTAATTATATTTGTAATAAATTATAATAGACTAACTTAGTTTATATTCTAAATATGGAAAACTAATTTCTAATGTTAGTAATTTATTTTATAAAAATATATTTTAATTAATATAACTTCGGATGATAATTTTCAAAAATATTTGTTAATGTTTTAGGTGTCTTAGTATTTTCAACAAACATGGATAAATATTACCGTTGGGGAAAATATGACTGTTGGGATGGTTCCGTATAAATACCCAATCATTTGAATAGTTTGATGTTGGTGATTAAATTTTCAATGTTGATATTTTTTATGACTACAAAGCATGAACAACTACTTCTTAATCTTTTGAATTTCTTTATTTGGATCCATTCTTAAAGAAACCAAGTCATGATGTCTCTTTAAGAATTTTTTTGTAATATTTAATGTGTTTGATCTATAATTATGATCAATGGATTACATGGATAGAAAGATGGATAAACTGATCATCATATAGATTGAGGGCCTTCAGGGATAGCAAGACAGAGCTGATCTATTGGATTTGGAGCTATTGGGGATCGGTAGATATATAATTCAGTCTTTCAATCAAGGGATTTCCTTATTGAAGAATTATAGACATTCATGTAAATGTAAAATAAGGGACACGTTCATCCATGGTTTGTGGGTTCTTTAATCTTATGGTTAATATAGATCTATTATTTTCAAATTGGTATAATTAATTCATATATTGTTTCTATTAATTTTCTCATTCATTACAATGGTTGGGATTCTATTGTACTTTTATGTTTTGGTTTTATCATAACGATGATGAATATGATAATGAAAATATTTTTTTCTGTTCAGATATACATTGAATCCAAGATATAAACTTTTAATTGTATCTATATAGAAAATGATTTATTTACTATTATTTAATTTTTTACATTGTGTTCGTGATTCACTTACATAGATATACCAAAATATTTCTTCATTTCAATACATTCATAATCAGACTTATTTGTGTCTGAATCTGATCTATTTACAAAAAATAAGTTTTCTGAATTGTTTTATTTTTTATCCTTTTAAACTAATGTATTTAAAACTAAAATTCACCTCCCTCTATACATAATCAATCTTGAGTACATTCTTCGATCCTAATATCAATATAACCCATATTGATATCTAATAATTGGTATCATATTTATATTACACTGATCAGGTACTTGATGATATTTTATCTTCACTACTGTTGTAAGATTGTTTGAATTTTGTTATATGAATTTTGTTTGGAAATATTGTTTACACTAATGTGTATTGTTGAAAATTATTTTTGTTTGTATTTAATTTTGAATAATAAGATAATTTAATGTTGGATCTATTGAAAATATAAAACCCAATATGCCACCAATTGTTTATAGTGCTAACTATGAATATTGGAGGGATAGAATGAAGGATTTTGTAATCAAAAAAGGAGTTTGTAATGTTTTCATGTTGACTGATGATTATAAAATTCATGATAAGGAATTAACTACTTTATTAATTCATGAGAATAAATAATACTGGCTCAATTATAATGTTATAAAAACATTGTTATGCTCAATGAAGAGATGCATCTATAATCAAATGTTTACATGTGAAGAAACAAATCTTATTTAGATACAAATATAGGTTTCACACTTTGGGACTTCAAATGTTGTTGAAATCAAGTAATATATGTAAATACATAAATATCAAGAATTTAATTTCCACATGTAGAATCTGTTTCCAAAAATAATCAAAGGATTATGACAATTATCAATAGTCTAAAATAAATTTTAATAATGTTTTAGATAATTGAATTATTGTGGAAATGTTTATAGACATCAATCCTAATGAATGGGAATATAATTGTACTATTTTTTATGATAAAAGGATGTTGAAAATTATTACTCTTGATGATTTTATAGGAATTATTATGATTTATGAGGGTAGTTTAAAAAGAGAAGCTGAAAAGGATAAGAAAAATAATTGAGGTATTTCTATCAATACCACTAAAATTCCCACAAATGTTTAGACACAATAAATATTAGTTGTGACTTCATGAAATAAAAGGTTATTATATAATATGATATAGTATTTCTGAATAATCCCGAAATTAACTATATAATATAGCTCAGTGGGTGAACAAGATTTTTGGTAAGAATGATTTTCAGTGTCGATATAAGAGAAGTAATAAGAATAGAAATGAAAAAAATATTCTAATGTTACTTGGTATGAGTGTCAGAAATATGAATATATCATACCCAATTGTCCAAATCATAAAAGGAATGATATGAAGTAATTTAAATCAAATAGTAATCTGAAATTTTATTTCATATAAATAAGAAAGTAATTTCATAAATAAAATTATTCTTAGAGTGCGGGTGGAGGAGATTCCTAATAAAATACTTTGGATAATAAATTTTTCAGATATAGAAACATTGGCTTGAATTCTCGATAACACAATGAAAATTATTGTTTAATGGATAAGTTACACACTAATGAGAAGCTTAAAAACATATATTTTAGTGAAAATTATCCTAAATATCTTATTTTTAAAACTTCAAAATTATTTTATATATAATAATAATCAAAAAATGAATATAATTGTTTACCTTATTATGATTATGTTTCTCCCTTTCAAAATTTCATGAAAAAAAAATTCCAAGTTAGTAAAAAAACATGGTAAGGAAAACCCAAGGATAATTTTTTTCGAAAAATAAGTATAAGATATTTCAAAACATCATGATATAAAAAAATTTAAATGGAAACTATTTCTAAATTTTTTTGAATAATCTATTCCTTAAAAACAATCTTTACAAATTAGTTTTGATAAATTGAATTCCAAAACTATTAAAAGTAATGATAAGGGAATAGTTATTGAAGAAATGCTTGAAATTTTTTATCTCAAGACATTTTTATCAAAATTGAACACTCGTAAATAAGAATTTTATAAAATATATAATCAAATATATCCTAATAATGATAGTACTATAATTTGTTTTACTAATAAAACACATGATTTTAGGAATAATTAATTGGTTCTGAAAATAAAACCATTTTTTAAAAATTTCCGAAGTGGTGGAAAATGGAAAAAAGTTATTATTAGAATAAAATTCAATCATTAAGATTTTATAAATCATATCTTTTTATACAAATATGGTAACCTTATATTTTTTTGCAACACCTGACCCAAGAATTTTTGGGTTCCTAATGTCTAATTATTTTCAGTAAAGCATGTTTACTACAACAACAACAGAAAACTATACATGGATAGTAGGTATTCTAGAAATATGATTGGACACATATATTTCTTTGAAAATATAATCAAGAATAAAGGTGTAAATGTTTCCATCAAATAGAATGCTCAGGGAGAGAGTGTAGGTATTGGTAATATAGTTCTTCTTGGAAGTGACTTAATTTCAAATTTTTAATTTATTAAAGGCCATAAGAAAAACCATATAAGAAAAAATCAATAATGTGATGATGAGTACCTTGTGAATTTTATAAATGAAAAATGTGTATTACAAAATTCCAAGGATGGATACATTCTTTATGAAAATCGAAATGAAAATTTTTACACATAGAACTAAGTGGACCTTATGATCCAAGACATTCCATGCCTTTCTGAAATGTAAGATCACTATTGCTTATGTGATAGAATATTAAGATATTATAACATTATATACATATGTAAATTAACTAATTAAATACCTAATAAGGATCTACTAAAATTTATGTTTGATTAATTAAAAGTTTTTGACCCTGGTCAACACGATAACTAACAAAAGTCTTGTTTTAAACCTATTAGTGGAGCCTAAATTTATCATGTTATACATCTAGTGAACATGAATTTATTTGTCCCAACACAAATTGGAATAATTTATTGACAATTTTTTTTTAGTTGATGATTACACTAAATATATATAGGTCCATTTTTTACCAAGAAACCCAACGATATTTTCTATTTCAATATTTTTGAATCCAATGATAAAGGGATAAAAACATAACCTTGATAACTATTCATAGTGACCATAGAAGAGAATTTTTAAATCATTATTTTGAAACATTTTTTTGTAGAAAATAAATTAAAAATAGCTTTTCATATCCTATAACCCAACAAAATTTTTTTTTTCAAAAGAATAAGTCATATTCTTTAAGAAATAATCAAGACCATGTTGTGTGAATACACAATTTCTAGTCATTTTTCAGATAAAGTAGTTAGCAATACTTGGTATACTATAAATTATGTTTTAATAACACCTTTTCGTGATAAATTCCTTAGGATTTGTGGACTAGTCGGAATCCAAATGTTTCATACTTTTGAGCTTTTGGATGGAAATTATTCATCCTAAATACAAAAGTTATTATATATAAATTCAAAACCAAATTGGATGAAGGAATATTTTTCTGTTATTCGAAAATTTATAAGGAATAGAGTATTTTTAATAAAAAATATTTTATTATTGAGGATACAACACAATTTAAATTTTATGAAACCATTCCGTTTGTTTTTAAACAACACCAACCTTCATCCTCAAATGTTATTTCTAAAACTGATTTCCAAACTATGTTAAAAAAATATTCTTATAAGGATCCTTTGGAATTTTATTAACTTATGTTGAAGAAAAATATTTTGAAAACCCTAGAATTCAATTGTATAAGAACCTGAATCTCCGTTTTCAGGTATTTTATTTTTTTTCCTAGAGTTTTTGAGAAAAGAGGAGTATCTGGTAATTTTTGAATTACACGGCATGTACAATCTGAGTACACACCGTGTACTCCCTTGCCGCACCAGGCCATGTGTTGGCCATGTCCGGGCCACACACCTAGTGTTTAGGGGTGATGTGGAAGCTGCTTAAAGCGGATTACGAAAAAGTAGAGTACACGACGTGTACTCAATAAGTACACGCAGTGTATTTTCTTTTTTTCATTAAACAGACCGGGGTCGCACCTAATCGACAGAATGGTCTTTTTCTCTAGAGCCTTCGACCGAGAGTGACCTGTACGGCCGCGAATCTTCTCCAGGCCCCCGAGCCTCTGTCCGTTCTCCGAATCGACCACTATCGGTTTCATTGGAACTGCAGTGGTGAGTTCTTCCTTATCCTAGATCCTTGTTTTTCAATTCCTCCTCTTTCTCAAGTTATCATGGGTTGGACATTTTTTTCATTTTCATAGATCTACGTCGTTCTGAGGAGGATCAAGCCTCGTGGTTCAAGTATATCGATCTCCTCGGATCGAGGTAATAGGTTTTTTCCTTACATTTCAATGTCTTTGAGTTTTATGTTCAAATTCCACCAATACCCATGAACGGGGTATAGTGTGATTACCTTTTTCCCCTGTTGTTTTTCTACCGTGATTGTATGATTATGTAGAGGTAGTTTGGTCATATTTTTGGATGATTGTTGTGCTTGGATGTTTTTCCCATTCCTTGTTCTTATTGTTACCTTTAGGTCTCTTAGCCTATTGGATGTTATACTTGTTTCCATTCCTTGTGATTGTAGGATTGATTGATGTTGTTAACATGCTTGTTGCTCTATAGACTGTTTATCCAAGTAGCTCTATAGGTGTACTTTGGATAGCCAAGTAGCTCTATAGGTGTACATTAGACATATAGAATTAATATGCACTGACTGGCACGGGACGGTGAGAACTCGGTGCTGTATACTATAAGGGATAGACCGAGTGAGCTTCCCAGAGAGTCTTAGATATTATAGACTATACGAGGATAGACCGAGTGGGCTTCCTTAGAGATTCTTGGACATTATAGACTATAGGGGATAGACCAAGTGAGCTTCCAAGAGAGTCTTAGTTATTATAGACTACAGTAGGGTAGACCGAGCGAGCTTCCTCATAGAGTCTTACCTTGTTTGAATTTCTTTAATACCTTCCCAGGACAGAGGAGGAATTGACTGAGTGAGATTCCCCAGAGTGTTTGTGGTATACCCAAGGCTATAGGATGATTGACCAAGTGAGCTTCCTCAGAGAGTCTCTAGACGTTGGGTCCGAGAGGGTTAGACCACGTGATCTCCCTCAGAGATTCCCTGACTTCCCTAGACTATAAGTGGAATTGACCAAGTGAGCTTCCCCAGAGAGTTTTATAAATTCATATGACCAAACCATAGGGGTTAGGCTGAGTGTACTTCCTAGGTGGTTGTGGTACTTCTTGGATAGGACCAGAGGTGATGTCTATGAGTACTTTCCAGAGGGTTTCCTGTTTGTGTTAGCTGTTGTTACACCACTGCTTATTGTTCTGTGGATTGATCACTATTTTATATCATCATTTTTTCTTCTTACTGATTACTGTATGTAGTTGCTGGTATTATTTATTTCTTATTGTACTATTGCCTGCCATATACTCACTGACTATTAGGCATAGATCTTCGGGTGATTTCCTTCTGGGATTTGGTCTCACATCCTGTTTGGGCCATCCTTTTGGGCCCAAACAGACTATGTTGTTGCAGGTATAGAAAAGGGAAAGCTCCCTTCAACTTCTAGTACTTGACTTCTTGGATCAGGAAAGCATGGGACCAAGCTCTGGCTTGCGATGCTGAGGATATGATTACTTTCTTTTGTATTGTTTTGGTACTATTGTATTTTTCATCATTGTGACTTGTATGGATGCTTTCCTAGATATGTATCATGCATCATTTCATATGTATACATATGTGCTCTAGTTGTTTTCTGATTTAGTCTTAAACTATTTATTATTGTTGGTTATTTACAGCTTCCGCTATTGCATGCTTATTTACTTCTGATGTGTACTCTCCCAATGAGGGCATAGTTTCCCCACTATCACAAACAAGGCCCTCGCTACTACACAAAATCCTCTGGCATTTGGGGAAATGCGCTTGAGGCCATGTGACCAACCAGGTATGGGGAACCTCTGGGTGGCTTCTGGAACCGGGATGTTACAAAGTGGTATCAGAGGAATTCTTTTCTCTTGATTTACTGTTTGGATCCTTTAGCCAGGGATAGGAAGGATTCCGTACTTGGTAATAAGTTGTGTCCGGGAGTAGCTAACCCGTATAAAGGGAAAATCTATATACCTCATTTATTACAGTTTTCTGGTTTTGAGATTTCATGGTTGATATGATTTCACCTAGAGTAATTCACATGACTTGCATTGTTATTGTAGTTGTTATTATGGTTCTATTTCTATCGCAACCCGATGAGATGAGGGTATTCCATCTCATTCACCATGTAAGAACTTGTTAGAAATCACATTCCATGCATTCTTTCCATGCCTTCTAGGGTTCATTAGTGATTTCATGTTGTTGTGATAGACTTTGTGTAGATTTTGCATGTTGTTGTGATAGATGCTTTGATAAAATCTCAGTTGTTTAATAGAGGACTGTTTGTATTGTACATTGCTTTAATGAATGCCAAATTTTGGTTCATGAGGTCTTATGGGCCCTCTTGAATCGGAAATTGATGGATCATTGACCTGTTTTTCCTTATATATGACTGTATTGGATGCCAATCTTTGATTCGTGGGGAGTACGGGCCCCCATTGATCGGAATTTTGAACCTTCATGCCTTGTTTCCTGTGTTCCTATGCTTCGATGCAGTTTCTAAGCTACTGTCCAGAAAAAACAAGAATACACGGTGTGTACTTTATGACTACAAACCGTGTAGTTTCCGACCATTTCACTCACTGTGTGAGCCGGAACACGGTGTTGAGGAAATGTCTTTATGAACACACCTTGTACGGGAGGTGCACGCCGTGTAGTATAGAGCTGTGTACCCAGCTGTGTCACTAACAACACGGGTCGGGGAAGCTCGAATAGAACATGTCGTGTTGTTAAGGAACATGTCGTGTAGTCTTGTTCCAGGTACCTGGCTTTGTCACGAACAACACGGGTCAGTGTTATATTTTCCAATACACACCGTGCTTGTTTAGAACACACCGTGTAAGGGTCAGCCGTGTAGTCGGTCGTGTAACTAACAGCACGGGTCACCAAAACCTTGTCTAGTACATGCCGTGTTCCTAGTGAACACACTGTGTAGTATAGGGTTAGGAGGACCGTGTGGTTTATCCATTTAAAGATACTCAGGTAGGGTAATATAGTTCAAGTACACACCGTGTGTGATAACAACACGCCGTATAGTTTGGGGTGTTACACGACAAAAGGTGGTAGGAGTACACATGCATGTCTTTGGTTTAAGTGAACACGCCATGTAGTTTTTATACACATCGTGTAGTCGTGTTTTGTAAACTTGAATGATTTCCTTCTCCTTTGTCCATTTCATACTCTTGTGTTCTCATTCATTGATAATCCTGATCTAAGGTGTGCTTTTGATCTTTACAGAGCTACGCCACTAAGACGTCCTCCGGTTGTACGTCGGTTTCTAGATGGTGATCAGACACCAGACATTGATGATCAGGGACCTCCTATAGATCCTCCTACTGTTACATCCTTGGCACTAGCAGTTATACCCATCGTAGGTGTCAATGCGCACTTCAGGGAGGACTTCCTAAGGATGATGTAGACTATTCAGGGAGCGCTGCCTCCTACCACATTGATGGCCGAATTGACACGAGTCTTTCAGCAGCCACATCCTCCTACTTTCTCAGGGGATGGAGGACCCTAGGCTGTAGAGTCGTGGTTAGAGTCCATGCTAAAAACTTTGAGCATCCTGAGATACCCCTAGATAAATGGGTAAATCTGACTACTTATATGCTTTGAGACACCTCCAAGAGGTTGTGGGAGGTGATCTCGCAGTTGGGGCACCAGAAGAGTATGTCTTGGGATTAGTTTCGATGCACCTTCTATGTCTACTTTTTTCTAGAGACTTTGTGGGATAACTGAGCCCGAGAGTTTATGAGTCTACAGTAGGGTATTATTTCTATTATGGAGTAATCATCCCGATTTACTGAGCTGCAGCTCTTCACGCCGATCCCAACAGGTGATGATTTGTTCCTTGCTAGGAATTTTGAGGATGGTCTCAGGTAAGAGATCCATTACCTAGTGAATATCTTCCGGTTGACTTCAGTCTCCTCTATCACCAAACAGGCACTGATCACTGAGAGCAACCTAAGGGATTCTTGAGCAGTGATCCAGGGAGGTTTGACATCCAGAGCTGGTGTTCCTCCAACGGATGGTAGGAAGCGCCGTAGAGAGTCTTCTCGAAAAGATCAGAGTAGGCGAGATGCATCTTCGGGAAGCCAGGTTGTATGCTACCAGTGTGGTATGAGTGGGTATACTTTTCCTCAGTTCTAGAGGGACCCAATGGAGTGCCGATCTTACGGTAAGATGGCCCATCTTCACCTCTTTTGTCAGATCTTCTCACCTTCAGACGGAGGTAGGGGTTATTCTATGACCCCACGTTCATGAGATGCTTCACCATTTTCTCACATGTCAGGGAACTAGAGTTCTTCCGGCCATTCGGGCTGAGATGGAGGTCATGACCGTGGTGGTCTGTCACCAGGTTACTAGTGACAGAAGAGTGGGTCAGCATAGAGTGGACAGCCAGAGGCGCAGGGCCATGGTGCAGGCCAGAAATTTTCCGTGGATTAGACCATTCAGGTGCAGGATCTCAACCCTTCTACAGTTCGATGTACGATCTCAGTAGCCACAGTTTTATCTTCATCCCTTTTCGATACTGGTGCTTCTCATAGTTTTATCTCTATTGTTGTTATGAATAGCCTTGGGCTATGTATATTTTTGTATTCCGACATGTTGACTCCTGACATGTCGTTGGGAACAAGGAAATATAGAATACGTCACTGCATAGAGTGACCTCTTAAGGTTTCACGGTGTAATTTCATTTGAGACCTCTATGTCCTAGAAATGATGGGTTATGACGTCATTCTTCGGATGGACTGGGCAGTTCCCTTCTAGGCAGTTGTTGATTTCTATCTTTGTAGGGTGAGTTTCGTATCACCAGAGGGCGGATCTTTAATTCAAATAGGTGAGTGGGATTTCCAGGTGGGTAGAGTTGGACTATAGTATCTTGGGCTAGGAGGATTTACGACCTAGATTTCTAGTCTTTATCTGGATCACTAGGAGACTTCACAGTTAAAATTTCCTCCAGTGGTGGATCGTTTCAGGGATTTCTTTCCAGAGGACTTTTTACGTTTGCCTCTAGAGCGTTAGGTAGACTTCTCGATTTAGCTCGTGCTAGGAGTGGCACTAGTGTCCATTCCTATTTATAGGATGGCTACACTTGAGTTGTAGGGGCTCAAAAATTAGTTGTAGGAGTGGCAGGCAAAGGGTTTCATCCAACCCAGTACTTATCCTTGGGGCTCGCCTATCCGATTTGCAAAGAAAGCAGACGGAACCCTTCCGCTTTTTGTGGATTATCGGAAGCTGAACCAGTTTACGGTCAAGAACTGATATCCCTTACTGAGGATCGATGAACACTTTGATCAGATTTGAGGATCCTGGGTGTTCTCAAAGATCAATTTGAGGTCCGTTTATCATCAGTTGTGTGTTAGACCATTGGATATACCTATTACAACCTTTAAGAGAAGGTATGGTATATACAAGTATACAATCATGCCGTTCGGTCTCACGAATGTGCTAGTAGTTTTTATGGCACTGATGAACCGAGTGTTCCATCCTTACTTAGATTCCTTCATGGTGGTTTTCTTTGATGATATCTAGGTGTACTCTCACACTCTACATTACCATGCTACCCATCTTGAGATCATTCTGAGTACACTAAAAGAGCATAAATTATATTCTAAACTCACGAAATGTCACTTTTGGATGGATCAGATTCACTTCATGGGTCATGTCATCTCAAAGACAGAAGTATCAGTGGACACAGAGAAAGTGAGAGTTGTAGTTTCCTAGGAGCAGCCGAAAAATTTCTTTGAGTTGTGGATCTTTCTAGGGATGGATGGATACTATAGGAATTTCATACAAGACCTTTCATGCCAATAATCACCGTTGATAGGTCGGACCATGAAGGGGGGCGAAGATTTTATGGTCAGATTCTTGTGAGTAATCCTTTCATGAGATGAAAGGTAGGTTGACGTTAGCCCCGATACTGGTCTTGCCAGAGCCGGGAAAGGGCTATACTATTTATTGTGATGCATCAGTTGTTCGTTTTGCAGCTTTTCTTATGCAGGGAGATGCAGTCATTGCGTACGGGTCTCGGCAGTTGATGCCACATCAGAGGAACTACCTAACACATGATATAGAGTTAGCATTTGTTGTTCATTCCTTACGCTGTTGGAGGCACTACCTTCTGGGAGAGCACTTTTTCGTTTTCACCGACCACAAGAGTCTCAAGTATATCTTTAATCAGTGTGATCGGAATCTGAGACAACGCAGGTTGGTAGAGAATCTCCAATCGTTCGAATTCGAGCTCGCCTATACACCGGGGAAGGGCAGCGCAGTGGCTAATTCGTTGAGTAGAAGAACTCAGATTTAGGCAGTTCAGGAGGCCATCAGTGAGTGGATGATTATGGATCTGTTCTCTGAGATGATCTTGGAGGTGCACAATAGACAGGGACATACTTTTCTATGATCTGTATCTGTTACCTCTACCCTTCTTGATCGAGTACAGATGAGGCAGCTATCAGACTCGGAAGGCCTAGTCCTATGGGAGAGGTTGTCAGGAGAAGACCCTCTTCCTATATGGACAGTGGGCGAGGATGAGATCCTGCATTTCCAGGAACGTGTATGGGTGCCGGAAGAAATACTCAAGGAGAGAATGTGGGATTTCTATTCTACAGTTTGGGCTGGTCATCATGGCATCACCAAGATGTGTCGTGATCTATATCGCCAGTACTAGTGGCCAGGTATGAAGAGAGATGTTTATGGCATTTTCATGAGATATTATACTTTTCATCAGGTGAAAGTGGAGCATCAGTGAGCATCAGGGCTGTTACAGTAGTTAACCATCCCCGAGTGGAAGTGGAACAATGTCGCGATGGACTTCATGACTGGGTTACCGAGGTCACCTAGAGGGAGTGATGCTGTTTGGGCTGTTGTCGACTGGCTTACGAAGGTTGCTCACTTATTTATGATCAAGGAGACCATCAGTGTTGATGTGATGGGACGGTTGTACATCCAAGAGATTGTACGTATACATGGAGTTCCACACTCCATTGTTTCAGATAGGGATGCGCGTTTTACTTCTCGGTTCTCGCAAAGGGTTCAGAAGGCTTTGGGTACACAGGTACTTCTGAGTACAGCATACCATCCCTGGACTGATATCCAGTCTGAGCATATGATCCAAGTGATTAAGGATATGCTCCGATCTTTCATTTTGGCCTTTGGAGGTTCTTGGGAAATGCATATACCTTTTGTGGAGTTTTCCTATTACAACAGTTTCTAGGAGACTATTCAGATGGCACATTATGAGGCTTTGTACGGTAGGTCATGCTGATCACCATTATCATGGCTGGAGACAGGAGAGGCAGCTTTTCTAGGTCCTCTCCTTGTTCAAGAGTCCTCAGAACAGATAGAGTTGATTTAGATGAGGATGGCTATATTACTATCTCGACAGAAGTCTTATGTTGAACAGTGGAGATGACCTATGGAGTATGAGGTTGGGGATCAGGTTTTCCTACATGTCGCACCAAGGTTGGGACACAAGAGAATCCAGAGACAGGGTAAGCTTTCACCATGCTACGTCGGGCCATTTGAGGTGTTGGAGGGAGTTTGGCCGGTTGCTTATCGGTTTCAGTTATCTCAGAGGTACCGGGCTATGCACGACGTCTTCCATTTTTCTCAGCTCTGACGTTACTTGTCAGACTCGTCTCATGTCTTTAAACCTGATGAGGTTGAGCTTAAAAAGGATGTGTCGTTTGAGGAGCGTCCCATCCAGATTATTGATCGTAGTATGAAGGTTCTCTATGGCTGGTCTGTTCCACTTGTATGGGTGTTATGGCAGCACGAGCGAGTGCAGGATGAGACATGGGAGAGGGAGGCCGATGTACGATCGCAGTGGCTGGAGATGTTCGGGGATTCATCTTCTACGCCTCACTAGGGATATCCGGGGATGAATTTCTTTAATGGGGGAAGTTTGTAAGTACTTGTATCTTTGTTTTCAGGTATGTCTTTCTTTTTCCTAGAGTTTTTGAGAAAAGTGTAGTTTCTGGAAATTTTTCAGGTAAACGTCGTGTACATTCTGAGTACACATTGTGTACTCCCTTGCTGTGCAAGGCCGTGTCCAGGCCACACACATGGTGTGTAGGGGTGATGTCGAGGAATCTTAAAGCGGAGTACGAGAAAGTTGAGTACACGCCATGTACTCAAGAAGTACACGTCGTGCATTTTATTTTTTTCATTAAACGGACCTGGGTCGCGCCTAATCGACAGAACTGACATCTTCTCCAGCACCTTCGACCGAGAGCGACTCATACGGCTGTGAATCTTCTTCGAGCCTCCGATCCTCCATCTGTTTTTTGAATCAACCACCGGCAATTTCATTTGAACCGAAGCGGTGATTTCTTCCTTCTCTTAGAGCCTTGTATTCCAATTCCTCCTCTTTCTCAAGTTATCATGGGTTGAACGTTTTGTGTGTTTTCATAGATATACGTCATTCTAAGGGTAATCAAGCCTCGTGGTTCAAGTATACTGATCTCCTAGGATCAAGGTAGGTGTTTTGTTCCTTACCTTTTTATGTCTTTGAGTTTTATGAGCAAATTACACCAATACCCATGAACAGGGTATTGCGTGTTTACCTTTTTGACCCTATTGTTTTACTTCCATTCTTGTATGCTTGTGTAGAGGTAGTTTGATCATGTTTGTGGATAATTATTGTGCTTGGATGTTTATCCAATGCCTTGTTCTTGTTGCAACAATTAGGTCTCTTAGTCGATTGGCTGTTATACCTATTTATATGCCCTGTGGTTGTAGGATGGAATGATGTTGTTAACATGCTTGTTGCTCTATAGAATATTTAGCCAAGTATCTCTATAGGTGTACATTGTTTAGCCAAGTAGCTATATAGGTGTACTTTAGCCTTATATCATTAATATGCACTGACTGGACTGAACCTGTGAGAACCTGGTGCTATAGAATATATGGGAAGACTGAGTGAGATTCCTAGAGAGTCTTAGATTTTATAGACTATACTTGGATAGACCGAGTGAGCCTCTTCAGAGAGTCTTGGACATTATATACTACAGGGGATGGACCAAGTGAGCTTCCCAAAGAATCTTAGTTATTATAGACTGCAGGAGGGTAGACGGAGTGAGCTTCCTCAGAAAGTCTTACTTTGTTTGAATGAATTTAAAACCTTCCCATGATAGAGGAGGAATTAACCGAGTGGGCTTCCTTAGAGAGTCTGAGGTATACCTGAGGCTATAGGAGGATTGACCGAATGAGCTTCCTCAAAGAGTCTCTAGAACATGGGGCCGAGAGGGTTAGACCACGTGATCTCCCTCAGAGAGTCCCCAACTACCCTAGACCATAAGGGGAATTGACCGAGTGAGCTTCCCAAGAGAGTCTTATAAATTCGTATGACCAAACCAGAGGGGTTAGGCTGTGTGTACTGCCCAGGGTGTTGTGGTACTTCTTGGATAGGACCAGAGGGGATGGCTCAAGTATATTATAGAGGGTTTCCTGTTTGTGTTAGCTATTATTTTCTCGTTGCTTGTTTTTCTATTGATTGATCATTGTTATATATCCTCCTATTTACTTCTTACTGATTACTGCCTGTTATTGCTTCTACTGTTTATTTCTTATTGTACTATTACCAAACATATACTCACTTAGTGTTAAGAACAGATCTTTGGGTGATTTCCTATTGGGATTTAGTCTCACACCCTATTTGGGACATGCTTTTGGGCCCAAACAGACTATGTTGTTGCAGGTATAAACAAGGGAAAGTTCCCTTCAACTTCTGGTACTTGACTGCTTGGAGCAGGAGAGCATGAGGCCAAGATTTGGCTTGCGATGCTGAGGAGTTGTTTACATTCTTTTGTATTGTTTTGGTACTATTGTATTTTTCATCCTTGTGACTTGTTTGGCTGATTTCCTAGATATGTATCATGCATAATTTCATATATATATATATACACATATTTTCTCCAGTTGTTTGCTAATTTAGTCTTCCACTGTTTATTATTGTTGGTTATTTACTGCTTCTTCTATTGCATGTTTATTTACTTCTGTTGTGTACTCTGCCAATGAGGGCATAGTTTCCCCACTATCACACCCATGGCCCTCGCTTCTAGTCAGAAGCATCTGGATTTTGGGGAAATGCTCTTGAGGCCATGTGACCAACTGAGTATGGGGCGCCTCTTAGTGGCTTCCAGAATTGAGACTTTACAAATTGTTTCTCTAAAATCATCATAGTGCTAATATCATTCGATATGTTGATAAACCTATTAGGACTAGAATTTATTTAGGAAAATAAATTGAGAATCCATATTTTCTTTCCCAATTTTAACATAATAATCTTGATGAGGCACTAGGTGATGAGGTTTGGATCAATTTAATGCAACATACACTTAATGAATTCAAAGGAACCAAGTCTGGACCCTAGTTTAATGACCTAAAGAAACATCCATAATTTGATTAAAATGCATATTTAAGAATAAGTGTGATAAAAATATAGTATTAGATATAAATAAAGCAACATTTCTTCTAAATTATTTAATCATCAACAGGGAATATTTGATTAAGAATCCAATTCTGTGGTATCAAGAAATAAATATATTCATATTCTACTAGCCTTTACATCATTCTATAATGAAAAACATTTTAAAATGGATGTAACATGTGATTTTCATAATAGTTATGTTCAAGATGAAGTATTTGTTGAAAAATCCATGTTTTTTATGACACAAACCATAATGATTATGATAATAAAATTACCAAAGCATTATAAAAAATTAAAAAATACCCTTGACATTGGTATGACAGATTAAAAAGATTTTTTAAACAAAACAATTATGTTAAGGGAACTATTAATACAAATATTTTTGTAAATAATTTTAATGAATAAATTACGATTTTACAAATATATGTTAATGAAACTATATTCATATCAATTCAACCATATGTAATATATTCCTTTATATTTATTATGAAATCTGATTTTGAGATGAATATAATGGGTGTGTTAAGATACTTTTGACGTTTCCAAATTTCTCAAAAACCAGAAGAAAATTTTATATCCCAACATAAGTATATAAAAGGTCTTCTTAAAATGTTTGGATACAATTACCCTAAATGTATTAGTACTCTAATAGATTCTAAAAACACTCTTTATCTTCATGACATTGGGAAACTAATTGATCAAATTATTTATACATTTATGATAGGAAAATTAATATACTTACCATCTAGTAGAGTGGGATTAATGTTTTATGTTTGATTGAGAGAAATATATTAAGAATATCCAAAAGAGTCTCATATTAACGATGTAAAATGAATCAATTTTTATCATAAGGGGACTATGGATTTAGTATTTTTCTATTCTTCAATAAATAATTAGAGAAAAAAAATTTAGATTCTAAGTTGAATTTCTATAGAATGTATTGGAAATTACTTCAAGAACATGTCATTTTATCGTATATTGACTAGGTTTTTTTCTAATATGAAGCAACACTCAGTAGCTATTTCCACTAGTTAATATAAATATATAGTAACTAGATGTAGTTCGGATCAATTTTGGTGGATGCAAAACACACTTAATGATTATGGAATGAGTTTTACAAAAAATAAAATATTATGTGATAATGCTATTAAAATTCATTTATGTAGGAAACATACAAATAACTCCCATAAAAAACTAGATACTAAGAATCAATTCCTTAGTGATCGAACACAAAAATGAGATATAATTTTACTAATTATTGGAATGAAATTACAACATGAAAATATATTTACAAAACCATTTCATTTTGATAGATTTGAATTCATTAATCCTATGTTATAAATGATCAATGTAAAATGATATTTCTTTTTTACATATTGTTTACCAATCTCCTTTCATAAAGAATCTTATTTTCCATGGTGGGTACATATTCTTTATTGTTTCCTTTAAAAAACATTTTCTTTTTAAAATTTTTATTCTTCTAATAAATATTATCATAATGTATTTTCCAGATGTATTTTATTAAAAATTATCAAATTATGTATTAATAAAATGGATCATTAGACTTAAAAATTTATTATTTTTTCTGAACTCAAAAATTATAAAAAAAATATTCACAAAATTATCATAATTTTTTATATTTTTAAAACATCATATCCTTTTTTATCTCTATGAAATATTTTATCACTATCTAAAATTTTTTTTTGTGTTTTTATTCTAGTATTATCATATTAATTATTTTCAAATTGGTGTAATGTAATTTTTTTTTATAAGAACAATTTATTTTTACTATTGAAACATTATACTCCAAAATATATTCTTCTTATCTTTTCATTTTTTTTCTCTATTTAATAATAACTTCTTAGTTTTAATGTTTTTGTGATTCATTTTAGATTTCATAATAAAATTAATTTTTTTTCATTTTCACATGAAATATGATTAAATTTCTTTAAAACCCCTCCAGAGTTTAAAAAACTATAAATATTTCTTCAGAGGAATTTCTACCCACCAAAAAAGACTATAATCTCAACTGCTGAATTTTTTTTGGAATCTAAATCATCATCTTGATCACTTATATAAAAAATAGATCCCTCTATCACACATATCATTCAAGAGGCTTATATTTTCTAAACTATGTCTTCCTACAAGACTACTCAGTCTGAAGGATTTCTTTTCACCTGATTGATAATATTCTATGTGGAAAAGATGACTGATGAATATGATTACTAGAATTGGTTTGTATTTACAGAAAGGTTATTAAAAATGGATTTCTTTAAAAAAATATGATTCAAAAATAATGATGGAAATTATGTATGATGGTTGGGAATCTTTTAAATTTGAAAATTATCTCTTGAAATTGATATATATTACCCAGATCTTATTTATCAGTTTCATACCTCTTTGAAGTTTATCAAATATGATGATATGTATTCTTTCAGAATGTATGGAAAAACATAAAAATTCGCAACAAAACAATTATTGAAAAGGTTTTGAGTACTATCCGGAGGTGGTGCATGTTATCCATCACAAAAAATTCCTGATTCTATTTACACTGTTTAAAAATACAGAGCTATGGATACATTTTTGTACCCTAATGATATTTACAAATGAGTTTCTCATATTAATATATACATTTTTTTAGTTTTTTCAATGAAAGGATTTTTTTTCCCATGAAAAGGAGGACAGATATTATTAATATAAAAAATTAATTATCTGACTTTTTTGTCAACATGAGAATGATTTAAATTGAAGGTTTTTTCTATTCACTATTCAAAATGTTAAAAAAAAATTATCAAGAGAAAATTTATAATTCTATCAGCATTCTAAATTAAGAATATTGTGGAATTTTTTAACATTATCAATGTTGATAACAAGTCTAACACTATGAGGGGAATATTTTCATTTATCATTGATGATACAATAAATAGAATGAAATTTATGTTCAAAAAATCCTAAATGTTTTTTGATAAATATGTGGTTGTTGCACTAGAGTACAAATCATCATTGAAGTAAAAGAATAATAATTAGAAGTAGAGAATAATGGTTGAAACCTCTACTCCTAAACAAGAAAAAAATACAAAATAGTTTATAAGATGATGATTATAAGGAATTACTGAGACTTAAAGATGATAAAAATCAATAAAATCCAAAAATTTGAGTATATCCTTTTAAGGCCTTTGGAATAAAAATACATTGTTCCCAAGAACATGAGGAAGAAGCTAAAAAGAATATGAAATATAAGAGAGTCTTATAAACACTTATGTTTAAATATTTGTTTCATTATTTAGAAACTACATTGGTAATGATTATTTTACCTACTGATCAACTGAAACATTATGAAGTGAAAATGGTTCATGAAACATCATTGGATCATGATAATCCATAATATGAAAAAAAAACAAGGGAAAATAAGAAGTAACTAGTTAATATTAAGTTCCAGTAGTGACACTAGTGAAAAAATTGGAACCTATTTCAATAAAATATTAATCGACACAAATTTCTTAAGGAAAAGTGATTATCAGAACAACTCACCAACTTGAGTAAGACCTCAGAAAATAACTCTATAGTTTATATAAATATTGTCAAAAAAAATCTCATATAATTATATTGAAAATCAGTCAGTAGAAAAATAAGGCACTGATAAATATGAAAAATGTGGAAAATATTTAAAATAATGTGAAAATGAATATGAAGGATTTGAATATGTTGAATAAGAAATAAGTGAATAATATATTAAATAGGATGAGGAAAAAAATAAGAATGTGATAAAAAAAGAACCCAATATGAAAATTTATTGATGTCATCTCCCTCATCATCATCCTCATCAAACATACCCTCAAAGAAGATTATAAAGAATCAACACACTAAGAACGGAAATCCTCATCAGAAAAAGAAGTAGATTCATCATATTTGAAGGATGAGGGTAATTATGATTCAGAAATAAAACCATTTTAAAATCCAAACACCATGGATGTTTAAATTTTCAGACTTTTTGAAGATAAATTTATTCATAGAAAATGATATGTTTGAAAAGAAATTTCCAAAAATTGATAAGAACAAAAGAAAAGTTGGAATCATTGGTGCAATACACAAAATGCTTCCTATTCCTAATGCAGAATTATCTAAGTCAATGGGAAAATTTGATTACAATTGATTTGATTACATTATTGATTCAATTAAAAAAAATTAAGGGAATATTCCTTATTTTATGAGATTGTAAGTAAGAGGTCGACTTCTTCAATGTAGTCTTCCTCAAAAAATACACTCTATCAAGATGCTGACTGAATTGGTAATTCATAATGAGGATGGTTAAATAAAACTACAGGAAAGTGATATTTCTCATACCAGGTCTTCCAATTCAATAGTGAAATGGTTGAATAGAATGGATGTCGATATTTTATACCATGCTAATTAGATTCAAGAGATTAAGAGCATTATGGTTGAATCAATTGAATTATTTTATCAGTTATCCAAGGATATGGATGAAGTGGTGTTTTTTTAGTAATTGAAATACCATAATGATGACCATAATGAATAAGTAGAAACTCTCAAAGTTATATACTGAGATTTTAGTTATAAATATCTAGACTATAATTTTAGGAAGATTATTTTCTTATTCTAAAAGATCAAACAATAATATTTTTTAAGATTTTATTAATATGAAGGAATAAAATTGGATTCTTAAGGATAAAATTAATATAGATCATAATAATTTCATTAAGATCATTTCTTTTTTAAAAAAACTTATGATGAATGATATATTATTTTTAATAATACTTTTTGTAATCTTTATATTGATAGAATTTTATTAAAAAAACTCATTTATTCATTACTACTCTTTCCAAATACAATTGTTTTAATTTTTTTCAATATGATTGGTTGAATATTTTTAAATATTTCTATGAATGACTTAGTTAATTCATCATATTATTTCATAAAATTTTATATTCTATAAAATTTTAGGAAATTCATTCTTAGTCCCCATCTCTTTTGGAAATTAACATTGGGGGAGATATTTTATAATGGTTGATACATTATAGTATGGGGATATATCATATAAAGGTGTAGAATTTGTTTCATAGGGTGTAATAATACTCTAAATGTATTTTTATTGTTTTAACCATTCAATCCATCATATATAGAATATTTAAATACTCTAGGGGAGTAAATAATTCAGGTTTATTTCTCAATATGGTGTTTTTTTAGGTCATGGACTATATTTTTTTAATGTTTTATTCTATTTCTGTTTTAGCATTTATGTTTTCCCAAAAGGGTGATATTGTTGATCCAGATTTTATATATATATATATATATTCAATTTTTTTGTTTTGAAAAAAACACATTATATATACTTTATTTACTCAATTTATTTATCCAAAGTATTTTAGAATATTTTTCTATAAAAAATAAACTATTAACAAACATATAACATGTTTTAATGTTTCATGAATATAATATAACATTATTTATTAAGATTTATCATAATGGGAATGGATCTGATAAAATTGTATTCTAATTTATCTGATTAAATACAATTCATTCCATATTTTCATTGATACTAAGAAATTATTTATAATTAGGCTGATATAAAAAATATTAACATAGGAATCCTACTTATATTGATAATCATAATGATATTTTTAATATATTATATTGGACTACTTAGTTTAAATTTTTAAAATGAAAACATGAATTCTAATTTAAGGAATTTATTTTACACAAAAATTGAGTAAATCAATAAGATATTGGATAATCATTTTTAAAATGATCCATTAATGTTCTAGGTGTTCCCATAATTATGTAAAAACTAGGACAAATATGACCATTATGGATGATAGGATTGTGGGGAATGTTACACTCCAATCTTCCACGATACGTGTCCCAATGAATAATGCAATAGCTTGCATTGTACGCAAATTGGAGTATTAACACACCACGACTAATCAAACTAGCCATTATGAATAGTAATACCCAATTTTTGAAATTTTATAAATATTATTTTTCAAAATAAAATTCATTTTTGGATTCGGAATATCAGAATTAGATTAGGGTGAATTTTTTGATTTTTTTTGAAAACATTCAATTTTTAATGAATAGTGAAAAAACAATGCATTATTCTTTAAAACTGAATATTTATTTACATAAATAGTTAATTTATTTAAATTTTTATTTGGTAAATATAGATACATGATACTTATATATGTTCAATGTAATTAAATAGAGTAATTTTATAATAATATTATATAATTAAAATTTTATTAGACTTTTTACCGTCTTTTACCCACCTTCTAGTAGAATTTGTAAATTTGCATAAATCATAATTTTATCACTTATTTAAGTTGGATTTTAAAAATATGAGAGACTCAGTTGACATCAGTAAGTAAAATTTTGTTCAATAAGATGAAAATAATTTTTGGTGAATATTAACTTTTGACATTTATTTTCCACTGTTAAAAGTAAATTGGGTAATTAAAGATAATATTATATTATAATTACCCTAACACATGTACTAATTATATTGGATAAGTATTTCAGACCAAAATAAACCCTCCAAATAAAAATATAATCTTTTTGACCCACTTGGATTAGATTAGGACATTTCTTAATATTTTATTTCAAGAAGTGTTAAAAGTTTTAAATTCAATGTTTAATAAGTAAACCATTTTAATATAGCGTTATACATAATTTAAATTCGACTACAAATATTAATTATAAATCTAAAAATATTTCCAACATAATTTTATTATATTTGTAATTTTTATAAATTATATAATTAAATTTATTTATGATACAATGTTGATGTAGTAATTACCTTATTAATGAAAGATTAAAATAATTGATATTATAAATATCCAAATACATATAAATTGGGACTATTGATGAATTACATGAATTTTATAGATTAATATGACAATTTTGGGATTATTACATGAATTTTTTGAATTAATTAGGCTGTTATGTCTTTCACAAAAACAAAATACCAAATAGTGTCAAAATTGACTTAAATTGGTTTTTTTAAAAAAATACTATATTATTAATTGATATAATATTCCTAAAAATATAAGGATCGACCAAATGAATAGATAAGGTTAGATATATCAATAATAAACCACATGGGGTTTTCTTGAAATTTTATTTTAATATTATTAACAATCTATTATAATAATACAAGAAGACATGGTAAAAGTTAAACAATTTAACTATGAGTTAAATCTAAAAAATAAGGTTAATGTAGTGACCTAATCCTCTCTAAAACATATGGATTGATCTTTTTTCAACCCATACCCACCATAACCTCTAAATAAATCATTATTAATCTATTATAATCCAAATATTATTGTATAATAAAATAATATTTCGATCTTTTCCTAAAGTGACCCTCAACTCACTTATAAAAGTGTACTTCCCCTTCTCTCAAAATCACACCTCCAAAGACATTTGCCTCAGCCAAACCCAGCTCAAATATCCATAAAACTACACTAACTTCAACGTAGTGGCCTTACTTTCTTCATAAATCCAACTGTTTGAGACCTTTTGATCAACTTAAAAGGAAACACCTGAAAAACAGGTAATAATTTCAACGCCTCGTTCAATGTTATTATCTTCTTCCACTTCTTCTTTCTTTGTTGTTTCAATACCTAAATATTAACTCTAGTACCTTATACATACTGTGACATTATTCTAAATATCTTACAACCATATTCAATATTTTATCCATCATATTAATGAGAAGTCATTGTATGTTCATACGCATGGATTAGAATCTCCACAACATGGTGTAGTTTGTTATTCAAACACTTCATTATTTGGATGGGTATAATAATGAGTATAAAAGATGTAATTAATAAATATATCATGTTATTTATTTTGTATATATGATATATCATCCATTTACATACGATATTACCATCAGTAAAATGATATTGTCGCTCATACGTACGTACAGATTACAATCTCCATGAACGTGATGAAATTAATTCCCCTTTATAACCATTCAAGAATAATTTTATTTTTATGATTAAAAATTATGATCATGTACATAATATCATTCTAGATATGAATCCAATACTTATGATATTTAAAAAAACTTTCTTAGATAACCAAGAATATAAAAGAAAATTAATTAGCTAACACCCGAAACAATGATACTACCAAAATATTATTAACAAAACAATATTACAAGATCTTATATAATCTCATAATTATGTATTCAGTTATTCTATAATTTAGTAACAATGATTTATTGATTATAAAGGAGTCTATTATACCCTCTATCAAGGAAAAGTAAAAGGTAAGGGTTAATTCTACCATTTATTCATTATCTGAGATTATTTATACGTGAGTATCTACTGGGTCCTCTTTATCACCCACATCTGTGTTTCTTAAAAATTTGTTTCAAAACATTTTTACTATTTCCTATACCATGGTTTGAATTCATTTATACCCTTTTTTGAATTTTTGTGAGATTTTTATAAAATTAATCTTTCTTTCGTTTTCCAAACAATGTCATTTACGACCTTTTCGAAAAAACTAAGGAAATAATGTTGTTTTAAAATATATGGGGGGTGCAGCTATTTTCCGCCATTGTAACACTTTCAATGCATTCCATTAAAATATTAGAAGAATACTTTTGAAATAAATGTTTTCTTCTAAAATTACTATACATTTAAATGATTTCAAAATAGAAAGAGATATTTCTCTCAAATAGGTTTGATTTCATCTATGTAAACATCATTTGATGGATTTTATAGTTGTTTGAAGTTGATTTTTTATAAAACAATCTAATATAATGTATTGAAGGTTTTGTGATATGTTTCACTATGGATGTGTTATTTTTATACCATTCATGGATTATGGATATCTTATTGACATTTCTTAAGCTAGTTTGAATATGAATGTTTATGTTATGTTTCATCTTTATCATATGAGGAATGAAATGGACTTAGTAACTGACAGGTGGATCCCACTATAGCTCCTCAACGCATTGATAGGTCTCATGAGACAAACTAGTGCCTTGGCACTAGGCCTTGAAAAAATATTATTTGTAGTCTTGGCACGAGGCCTTGACTATGTATTTATGATGTCTGACATTATGCATTCCATCATTATGAAATTGGCTATTGATATTATATGTGATTATTCTACTGGAATAATATATAAGTGAATAAGTAAATGAAATTATATTAATTTATATTTTCCATATAATGAAGATGTTTATGTTTAAAAATTCTTTTGTTTTAGTCTTATACATTGCCTTAAATAATTATGCTTATTTATGAAAGTTTCTGTTATATTGTTATCCTTAATGAGAACATAATATCACCCTTATATTTATTTTATTTTTCCCGTGATGTGAAGAAGTTTTTTATGGTTGACCTACATGGATAGTATAAGGGATATAAGTGTGTTCAATAGAGACAAAAATGTTGTTGTTGTTTTTATTTCATGATGTAATGTAAAACTTATATATGTCTCTATTACTTCCAATGATACTAATATAATCATTATTTCATGATTTGATCCCTTTTGATCATGCCAATGTTATGTAATAAGGAACTGACACTAGCTAACTGGGGTCAGGGAATTATAGTTGATATGAGAGGAAGTTTAGTAAAAAAACATGGAAGCTGGATTTAAAAAAACTCTGATTAGAGAATATTACCCGATGATATTCTTTGAGGATCAGTATAAAAGAACTTCGTAGAATTTTGGTAATATATAGATTTTATGTATTTTCTTATAAATACATCCATGTCTGCATACGAGCAGGTATATACGGCTGTAGAACACATCTAAATAGGAGAGAAAACTCCAACAAGGAGTTCCGGGGATGACCCGGGGTATCCTAGTACACGACAATGGCCCTTGCTGCACTCTTTGTTGCGACACTCCCAGGGGATATGCTTAGGATAATTATCATTTTCATTTAAAACCATTATGAAACATTTATGAGTATATACCTCCTAAAATAAAATATTTTTATGTTTATGGATTACATCCATAAACTGTTCAATTTTAGTTATGTGTTTTTCTTGTTTTGAATTTTGTATTGCGATTTATAAACTAATATAGATTATGCCATTGTGTATAAATAGCGCCTAGTGGAAGGAATGGAAACTGTATCAATTCACATAATCCATGTAGATATTTTTGTCCTATTCAATATAATTATAGTTGAACTGGTGATGAAATTGTTGTTGATCAGCTTATCACTATACTAAGACAACTCACATAGTTTATGGAAGAAAACATTGCCCGTTTAGAGAAACCTAATCCACAACATTTAGGATCAATGTTAGACCGCTTCATGAGGCCACAACCACCAACATTAAATGGGACTAAAAATCCATTTTTAACTGAGAAATATATATGTTCTTTAATGAAAATATTCATGCTTTGCGAGTAGCGAAAGGTAAAAAGTCACGATGGCATATTATCGCCTGATAGGAGATGCGGATCAATGGTGTTCATTAATTCAAAACAAAAAGGAAGATAAAGAATAATAAAACTATAAAATTTATGGATTTTAAATAGATTTTCATTGAAAAATAATTTCCTCATCACCATCAGGCATATATTAAATTATAATTTCTGAGTATGAGGAAAAAGGAGGATGAGAATGTCATAAAGTATGAGGATAACATTACAAGGTAATCAAGTCATGCTTCAGATTATATATATAGCACAAGGAGTAAGATTGATCAATTATTTTATGGGATAAAACTATTTCACTGTCGATCATTAGTCGCATAATCCTTCTCATCCTACAAAGATATTGTCTCATGTGCTATCCAGACAAAAATGGAATTATCTATGTTTTACGACTTTAATGAAAATAAATAGAAGAAGAGATCTATTGAACACTCTGGAAATGGAAATAAGGGAAATAAGGGAAAAGTTCAATATATATCCTGTTTAATATGGGGGAAGAAACACTCCGGTACTTTCCTGAAGGGAATTCGAGTCTGTTACAAGTGTGGTGAAAAAGTCCACCAACATCATGATTGAAAGGTAAAGAAAGAGGATGTCAATGTTGAATAATAAAATTTTAGAGAAAATGGACATTGTTAAAATGAATTTCCTAATATCCAAGGAAACTTACATCAGAAATGGTCAAGGTCCCAAGGAAAATATTATGTGATCACTACTACTGAGGTTGAATCTTCTAAAGACATGGTGGTAGGTTATTTAATGGATTTCTCAAGTTTAGCTAATGATTTATTTGATTCTGGATCATCGAATTTTTTCATATCTTCCTTATATGCTATGAAAATTAGATGTTTCCAATTTTATTTAACAAGGGAGTTATTAGTCAAAACACATAATGAAAGTATCATTGCAATAATGTTTTGTGAATCAGTTCTAATTAGGGAATATAAATGTTCTTTATTTGTTAATCTCATCGTAACACCCATGATAGAATTTGATATAATCATCAGTTTGGATTGGATTTCTTACCATGATTCTAATATTAATTATAATAAGAAGGAGGTTATAATTTTTTAGAATGATAAGGAGTACCTTATCTTTAGATCAGAAATGTCACCACCTGATTCTTATCTAGCTACACCCCTGGTAGCTTAACTAAATTCAATTATTGGGGATTAAGAGACTGAAATAACCATGGGTTAGGAAAGGAAAGTTCAAATAGAGGATAAACCTATTGTCCATGAATATGTTGATGTATTTCTAGAGGATTTACCTGGACATCCTCCAGAATGAGAAATTGAGTTTTTTATTGGTTTAATTTCTGGTTCATGGCCCATATAAAAGACCCCTTATAGAATGGAAGCTTTGGAATTAGTGGAACTAAAGAAACAACTACAGTAATTGAGTAATAAATGATTTATTCTCCCTAGTGTTTCTTCATGTGGATCCTCTGTTCATTTTGTTATGAAGAAAGATGGATTTATGAGGTTTTTCATTGACTACAGGGAGATCAATTCTATAATAATAATGAACATGTATCCCCTACCTCGCATAAATTATTTATTTAGTCAACTTCATAGAGCTCAATATTTATTGAAGATTGACCTTTGATCTAGATGTCATCAGTTGTGTGTGAAGAATGAAGACATTCCGAAGACAACATTTCGAATTAGGTATGGGCATTACAAGTTTACAGTAATTCTTTTGGATTGACTAATTCACCCTCTATCTTTATGGATCTAATGAATAGTTTTTTCAAGGAATATCTTGATAACTTTCCAGTGGTATTTTTTGATTATATCTTGGTATACTCAAAAGGCTACTAAGATCATGAAAACCACTTGAGCACTATTCTGAAAACCCTCAGAAGAAAGGAATTATCTGGGACGTTTAGCAACAGAGAATTCTGGCTTCAAGAAATTTATTTTCTTGGACATATTGTCCCAAAGGATTGAATCTATGTTGATCCTTCTAAGACAAGAAGAATTAATGAATGGCCAACACTGAGGAGTATAACTGAGGTACGAAGTTTTTTTGGTTTAGTAAGTTATTATCGACGTTTCGTCTAGAATATTACCTGATTACCTAACACATCAACCAAGCTCACACATAAAGGGTTAAATTTGTTGGGAAAAAATAGTGTGAAGAATGTTTTGAAGAACTAATGAGAAGATTAGTCAATTCTCTAATCCTGACTCTACCATCATGGAATGATGGGTTTGTTATTTATAATGATGATTTAAAGAAAGGAATTGGTTGTGTCCTTATGTAGAATGATACAGTTGTTGCAAATGCATCACGATGGCTAACAATTCATGAACCAAACTACCCCAGTCATGATCTTGCGTTAGTAGTTGTAATATTTGAATTAAATATATGGAGACACTATCTATATAGTGGTAATGTGAGATATATACTAATCAAAAGTGTTTGAAGTATATTTTCTCACAAAAAGAACACTATATGAGGAAAAGTTGATGGCTTGAGCTACTAATGGATAATGATTACACTATACACTTCCACCTGAGGAAGGAAAATAAGGTGGAATATTCTTTTTGAAGAAAGGATCATGGTGTCCTGAAAAAGATGATAGTTGAAAGGGATCCTATGTTCATGGATCTAGTAAATATGGATATAGGAATAATAATTGAAGGAGAAACATAGATACTTTTTAAAATGGTTTCCAAACCATATCTAATAGAAAGGATAAAAATTTCTCAGACTCATGGTGAGGAGTTTCAAAAAATTTAAAGCTGAGCATGATGGGAGATTGATCGACTTCATATATGAAGATGGGATTTTGAAATTTGGGAAGAGTCTTTGTGTACCCGGCATACCGGTTCTAAAAAGGTAATTGTAAGATGATGCTCATACCTCCAATTTCCTTATACACCCTACTATCACTATGATGTATAGAGACTTGAAAAAACATTTTTTGTGGGACCACATTATGAGAGATATTACTGATTATGGGTCATGATTTAGGGTTTTTCAACACGTGAAAGCTGGAAGACAACATCCTAGATGATTCATGCAACCTCTTCCCATACCTATGTGGAAATGGGATGATATTATGATGGACTATGTCATGGGACTACCAAAGACTCTGAGATAGAATGATTCAAAATGGGTCATTGTTGATTGTCTTTCCAAGTCTGTACATTTTCTTGCTATAAGAGATGATTTAACAATTGAACATCTAGAAAGAATATATATTAATGAATTTATACGACTTAATGGAGTACTACTATTGATTTTTTCTGATCAGGATCCCAATTTTACATCAAGATTTTTGAAATTTCTTCAGAAGGACTTCGATACTGATCTTTGTTATAGCACTACCTTCCACCTTCAAACTGATGGACCATTAGAACGGACTATTCAAACCTTAGAAGAAAGGTTGATATCTTTCTAACATTACTTTCAAGGTATATTGGATCAGTATTTACCACCAGTAGAATTTTCCTATAAAAATAACTTCCAATCATGTATTCAGATGAAACTCTATGAAGCATTATATGGAATGAGATGTCACACACCAACTTTTTGGGATGATATGGGTGAAAGACAACTCGTAGGCCTAGAACATGTTGAGGAAATAATGAAATAGGTGAAGGTTTTCCATTCCCACATCAAAGCATCTCTATGTAGGAAAAAGTGCTATGCCGATAACCGAAAGAAGGATTTGGAATTTGAAGTTGAGGATCATGTTTTCTGAAAGGTCTCTCTAAGGAAAGGTGTTATACCTTTCGGTAATAATGGTAAATGAAGTCCTAGTTACATCATACCTTTCAAAATTCTTGAACGAATTAGAGTTGTATCTTATCATTTTTCAATGCTTCCATGTCCTTGTAATGTTCATGATGTGTTCCATGTATCACTGTAGAGAAAATACATGCTTGATCTGATGCATGTAATCACGTATGAAAAAATTAACTGGAACTCGACCTGTATTATTTAGAATATCCTATCATAATTCATGATACCAGAGAACAAGTTTTGAGAAACCAGGCGACTCCTTTGGTAAAAGTTCTATAGAGAGACCATAAGATGTAAGAGGCAACATAGGAACTTGAGGAAATTATGAGGAAGAACCACCCAAATATTTTTTCCAGTAATATTCTATAAATTTCGAGGATGAAATTATTTGAAGGAGGGGATAATGTAACACCCTAAGCATCTAGGGTACATTTCCCTTTAAATGATGCAATAGCTTGAATTGTATGTAACTTGGAGTTTTAACACACCACGACTAATCAAACAAGCCATAATGAATAGTTATACCCACTTTTTGAAATATTAAAAAATTTATTTTTTAAAATGGACTTCATTTTTAGATTTGGAATATCAAAATTAGCTTAGGGATAATTTTTGATAATTTTCTAAAAACATTCAATTTTTGATAAAAAGTGAAAAATCAATGCGTTATTGTTTAAAACAGATTTTTTTAAAATAAATAGTTATTTTATTTAAATTTATATAATGTTAAAATAGATACATAATACATATATATATTAAATGTTATTCATTGGATTGATTTTATAATAATATTTGATATATAAACTTTTATTGAACTTTTATCCGTCTTCAACCAAATTTCTTTGAGCATTTGAAAATTTGAATAAAACATAATTTCACCACTTCTTTGAGGTGAATTTCAAAGATCCAAGAGACATGGATCACATCAGTATGTAAAATTTGGATCAATAAGATAAAAAAAATTGGTGAATGGAAACTTTTGACTATTTTTTACCATAGTTAAAAGTAAATAGGGTAATTAAAGGTAGAAATGATATTATAATTACCCTAAAACATTTCCTAATTATATTGGATAAGTGTATTTAGAACAAAATCAATCCTTGGAATAAAATATTATCCTTTTGGCCCACTTGGATTACATTAGGAAATTTATTATTATTTTATTTCAAAAAGAGTTAAAAGTGTTAAATTAAAATATTATTATAAAAAACCCATTTTTAATATAGGGATATACATAAGATAAATTCAACTATAATTATTCATTAGAAATATAAAAATATTTCATACATAATGGTATTTTATTTATAATTTCTAAAAATTATATAATGAAATTAATTTATTATACAGTGATGATGCAATAATACACATATAAATGAAAGATTAAAATAAATGATATTATAAATATCCAAATAAATTTAAATTGAGAATTTTGATTAATTCCACGAATTTTATAGATTAATATGACATGTTAGGGTTGATTTAATTATTTTTTATCAAAGTAATCATGTTTTTATGACTTTCACGTAAACAAAATACCAAATATAGTAAAAATTGACATAAATGAGTTTTTAAAACAAATACTATATTTTTAATTGATATAATATTCCTAAAAATATAAGGATCATCCAAAGGACATATATAACATTAGATATATCATAAATAACCCAAATGGGGTTATCTTTATAAGGACCTGACCGTAAACATTACATAATATTCAATAAAGTTAATAATTCACATTGAGGATCTTTTCAGGTTTAGATTTTTAGAGAATTAGGACATAACTATTACATCTCAAAAGATTACAAAGTAAACACATCAACCCAGTATCCCTTTTTTCATAAAACAAAAACTCTTTAAGAAAAGATTCATGTCTAGATCCATGTTTAAGATAGTATGACTTTTCCATGATCACATCTTTGACCATATTCCACATTATGTCCTGTGAAAAACATTTCAAAAACATTGTATGAGCATAAAAAGCTCAATAAGGGATACAAAAGGAAGGAAAACTGTTAGTTTTTCAAAACAACAGGTAAACCATGAATACTAGATCATAAGTAATACTTTTATCCTTTATTAAGTAGTAAATACTCTTCACTAATAAAAGTTCATTTCTTACCCTTTTGTAACAAAATGATTACCATAAAACCCATATGAAGAACACATAACATATAAAGGTAACTTCGGACATTAACATACTTAAATGGAATAACCATATGGTCGAATTCTACACATATCAAAAAATGGAATAGCCATACGGCCGACTACCATACCCAATGCATTGGAGTTTATAATGTAACCACCCTTTCTGGTATTCACGACACCACCCATCATTTTATTTATCACGTAACCACCCTTCAAATGTCCAATTACCATTATAAAATCATAAGTCATAAAACAAATATAAAGGAAAGAAAACATTTCCAAATTTCAATCACAATATATCACATAAATATATTGATATAAAAAATCCATTATCAAAAACATTTTCAATACCAAAATATATAAAAGATTATATGGTATTTATTTTCTTTTAAAAACATTTCGGCTTGTTGAGGAAGCCAAAGATCAAATTATACTCGCGGTAGCGGAAAAGGTCATTGTCACTTCTTATGTTAAAAGAAACAAGCCTTTTGTCGTTTAGTAAAACTCTTCATATAAAAATATACCCTTTGAAAATTAAATGGTGTTTATATAGAATATAAAATAAAGTCGTGTATTAAAACAAAAAATGCCTCAATGAAATGAGATTGAGACGAAGTCCCATACCTCATGTCCGACTTGGCTCGATCGTTCATTAATCTCCTGAGTAATAAACTAATGTTAATTTCTACTTTCTAAAGAACATTTTTCAAGTTTATTATTCCTTTTATATCACTTATTACCATGTTATAAACATTATGTAATCATTTATGTTAATAGTGTTCGTTTCGTCGTTATTTGGTACTTGAATAAAAAATGGAATTCTTATAATCACATGTTGTTCATGTGGTAAAAGGATAATTATATTTAGAATGATATTCAGTATTTTGATATCATATATATCATATATATCCCTCATATACATGTATTTATAATAGTACATAACATTTAGAGGTAAGAAATGAAATGCACCGTTCATGGAGACGGTAAGCCCTATGTACGCATGAACGCTACTTTCATTTCAATTTCTTATTTTAATGGAATTAAAACATAATTATACATTGGTATATTATAATTCCAGTATAATATCATATATAATATAATTAAGCCCATCCTTTATACATCTAACATAAGGCATTAACGAGTCACATCACATTGAGGGGCGATAGTTCGCACTTCCTCAAATGAGATTATCGTATTTACCCACTATGGAAACCATAAATAAATGATATAAATGGAAATTAAAAAAGAATAAAGAAAACATAAAAATAATATATATCAGATATAAATACACTGCCATCATAATGGCCACCCTGAGAGGTTGTTGGAGATATTTTAACAATAATCGTTTCGTGAGGTGTTAGTTTTACATCCACAGAAACATTGTTTTCTTCATCCATTAGATAGAGGTGTGTGTAAGAGTAGTTTTAATCCTTCTCATAACAACATCCTAATATATCTATTATACTGGTGTTGTTACAAAATAAAGGAATACAAATATTTTAGGGTTTGGAGGAGTAAAATAAAAGAAAACAATTTTAGGGAAACTCTTACCCTTAATATGGGTAACTCCCTTTGGTTTGAACCAAAGGACTTCTTGAAGTGCCTTATACCTAAGTTAAGGCTTCTAGGAGGAGGAGAGGGATATAGGGAGCCTAATTGGGTAGTTTTTGGATGAGACAAGAGTCTTGAGAGTTTTGAGGAATTGGTTAAATATTGTCTCCTTTTATAAGGGGGAGGAGGAGCTCTTTAGGAAAGTGTGAAAACATTATTTTATTATAAACATATCTTCGGTTTCAAAAAGGCCAAAAATCATTATAGTTGAAGATAAGATGACTCATATTCGAAATAAAACCGTCCAATCAGAATAGGACATTTTTTGGAAAATATTTTAATCATTATAATAATATTTATTTAATTCATTTATTAATGAGGTAAATACTGCATCATTATTGTGTCATAAATAATTTAATTTATCTGATGTCTAAAAATTATAAAAAAATACCATGATGTAGTAAATATTTTTATCTTTAAAATTAATATTTATAGTCAAAAATATAATTTATATATAACCATATAAAAATTAATTTACTAAAATATTTTTGTTCTGTTATTTTTTCCTTTACATTAAATTAATTAATCTAAAGTGTCATTATCTTCCATAAGTTCCTCCATGGGGTCCCAAAATCGTCCCAAAGATGAACATGGTCGGCCATGACATATCCAATAAGGTTTGGAAAAGTGTTAAGATAATTTGGAATTATTATAATATACTTTTTACCTTGAATTGCCTTATTTACCTTTAACTACAGTAAATAAAATTCAAAAGATACCATTCACCAAAAATTATTTTCATATTATTGAACCACATTTTACTTATTGATAACAACCATGTATGTCAGATTTTTCAAATTCTATTCACAGAAGTGGTAAAATTTCATTTAAAAGAAAAAGTCAGTTTTTTTAACTACTATTAAGTGGTTTCACTATTCATCAAAAATTGAATATTTCTAGAAAAATACCAAAACTTCAGCCTAAGATTTATTTGATATTCCGAATTCAAAAATTATTTTTATTTTTCCAAATTCAAAACATAAAAGTGGCATTAATTAATTTTAAAATAAATTCTCATTGTTAAAACATATAGCGTGTTTTTGAGAAACAACAACTATCAAAAGATTGACACTTGTTTATATCCAATTTCAAATTGAAATTAATTCCAATTACCAAAATTGGATTAAATGGTAAAAATATGTTTTAATTACACTTTAAAACTAATTAAAAAGATAATCTATCTATATAAATAAATTATATTAAAACACGGTTTTGAATTAAAATACAATTTTTTACTATTCATTAAAAAAATGAACTTTATCAGACAAATTCCAAACATTTACACAAATTAAATTTTTATGTCCCCATTCTAAATAAGTATTTTATTTGTTGAAATAGAATTTATTAAAGTGTCCAAATTTAAATTTAAGGAGATTTCTCCATTAAAAGGTGGTAAATCGACATTTTAATGTAATTTATGATTAAAATTAGATTCATTCACATTTTAAGCCACTAAATTTTTATTGGATAAATGTAAATAAATTTAACATACATGTATAATCATATTTTAGTAAGTTTTGTTCATTCCCTTCGATACAACAACTTGGAGTTAACTGCCATTTAAAATAATAATATTATATTATTAGTGTGCAACGTAAGAATCCAAAGAAACTCGTTGTTGCGTATCGGGTACACTTTCGAACATAGAACCCCTTTAAAGTAAAATTAATATTTAATTCCAAACAATTAATAAATATTAAATATGTCATATTCATTATTTACCTATGATGTTACATCCTACCCCCATTTTGGAATTGTGTCCTCGCAATTTTATTCACTTATCAAAATAATTGGGGGTATTTATCCCTCATAGTAATTTCAGATTACCACGTTGCCTCTTCAACCATATGGGTTTTCCATAAAACCTTTACTTGTTGAATTACCTTATTCCACAACACTTTCTATCTACAGTCAAGAATCTAGACTTTTTGTTCTTCATAAAAAAATGTCTCTTGCAACTAAACTACCTCTAGGCTCCAAACATGTGATGGATCTGGTATAAACTTTCTCAATATCGAAACATGAAAAACATTGTGTACTTGGGATAAACGTGGAGGTAAAACCACTCTGTATGGAACTGATCCAACATTCACTAGGATTTCATAAGGTCCAATAAACCTCGTACTCAACTTTCCCTTCTTACCAAAACACATCACATGTTTCTATAGAGAAACATTGAGAAATTCATTATCACCTACCTCAAAAGAAGTATCCTTCCTCCAGTTATCTGTATAACTTTTCGGTCTGCTCTGAGCTATTATCATATAGTTCTGAATCAACTGATCTATCTCTGCTATCTCTTCTACCAATTCTAGTCCCATCAGCTTCCTTTCACCTACTTCATCCCAAAAATCTGGAGTTTGAAACCGCTTTCCATATAATGCGTCAAATGGAGCCATCTGTATACTTGAATAAAACTGTTATGATATGAAAATTTAACCAAAGAATGATTTCGGTCCCAACTTCCCTGTTAATCCAGTGAAAATGCATGTAGAATATCCTCCAAGGTCTGAATTGTTTATTCTGACTTCCCCTCTAATTGAGGATGAAAAGTTGTACTAAAATTTAATTTAGTACCCAACGACTTCTGAAGGCCTTTCCAAAAGTTAGAAGTTAATCTGGGATCACGATCAGATACAATGGAGAGGGGAACTCCATTCAACCTGACTATATCTTTAACATACAACTGATCAAGTTGATCTAGATACACAATATCTCAAATAGGACGAATATGAGCAGATTTAGTCAATCGATTAACAATAACCCAGATTTCATTATTACCTCGAGATGTCTTCGGTAATCCCACAACGAAGTCCATGATATTTTCCCATTTTCACTCCGGAACGTGTAAATGTTGAAGCATTCCTTTTGGTAACAGCCGCTCTGCTTTAACCTGCTAACAAGTCAAATATTTCACAGTAAAATCAGCAATATCACTTCTCATTCCATCCCACCAATAATACTCCCGACGATCTCTGTACATTTCAGTTCTACCTGGATGAACTGAGAATAGAGAACTATAAGCTTCACATAAAAACTCATTCTTTAACTTTGAATCACAAGGCACACATTATCTCTTTCCAAACCTCAAAACACAATCATTATCAATGTTAAATTAAGGCAACTTACCCTTCTAAACCAACTCTACCTTTTTCTACAACTCACTATCTTCTTTTCTTCAGGATTTATTCTGTCTGGTAGAGATGATCTCACTATCACCTGATACAAAACAGAAGAATTTCTTACCCCAAAACATCTACTAATAAATTTCCTAAAATCAAAAACCAAAGGATCTTGTTCCAATCATAACATAGTTAATGAAACATTACTTTTTTGACTCAGAGCATGAGCCACTTTATTTTCTTTTCCCAGATGGTAATGGATCATGGAATAATAATGCTTCATTAATTCCAACCATCTCCTCTTTCTCATGTTCAATTATTTTTGATTGAATATATTCTTCAAAATTTTGTGATCAGTATATATTTCACACTTCACTCCACACAAATGATGCCTCCAAATTTTTAATGCAAAAACAACAGCAGCTAATTCCAAATCATGTCACTACTGGAAAACTAACCTTTACCAACGGTTTGGAACTGTTGGTATAGGCCTCCAAACCGTTGGTATAGCCTATACCAACGGTTTGGAGAACCGTAGCCAAGTAAGCCGTTGGGATAGGTCTATACCAATGGTTTTCCAAAAACCGTTGGTATAGGTAATATGAAATCTATACCAACAGTAATGGAACCGTTGGTATATAAATTCCAAAAATAAGGCATCCGCTGGGATTTGATCCCAGGACCCCTCGTTTATAATCGAACGACTTAACCACTAAGCTATAATCACTTTTGTAAACATAATTTCATAAATATATATATTTATTATCATAATTATTAAAAATTTTGATTTATATAATGTTCTCGGTTAGTAGATATGGAAAAAAAATTAAAGAACCTATCCCAACGGTTTTCAAAACCATTGGGATAGGTTAGGGGTGGGTTGAGTTTCTTTAGGTCGAAGGTTGGATTTTTGGGAGTTTTTTCCCAACGGTTTTGGGGAACCGTTGGGAAAGGTCACTCTTTTCTCATTGGTTTTGGTAAACCGTTGGGAAAGGTCACCCTTTCCCAAAGGTTTTGGTGAACCGTTGGGAAAGGTCACTCTTTCCCAACGGTTGTGGTGAACCATTGGGAAAGAGGCTCAAAACACACCCTTTCCCAACGGTTTTCCAAACCGTTGGGAAAGGTGGGGAAATCTATGGCTTTCCCAACGGTTTTGGTGAACCGTTGGGAAATGGTAGCTATACCAACGGTTTTTACAAACCTTTGGTATAGAAGTGTTGGGAAAGATCATCTTTCCAGTAGTGTGTGTAGGGTAATATAACTTTTGGGGGTTCAACTTATTTGAAGCATAAGAAATTACCTGATCATTCTGCATTACGAAAAAAATCAAGTCCTTTCAACGAAGCAACACTGTAGATAACAAACTTTCCATTTATGGATGGGAGTGGTAAAACTAGATCATTCAAAAATCATCTTTTTATTTCCTGAAAACAATTTTTACATTATTTTGTCCAAATGAACTTAACACCTTTTCGAGTTAACTTCGTCATTGAACAATATAGCTGTCAAAAATTATCAATAAACCAATAGTAACAACCTTCCAATCCATGAAAACTACAGATCTCGCTTATATTTGTGGGTGTTTTCCATTCTTCAACAAATTTGTTTTATCAGGATCAACAGTTATGTCATTTTTTGAAACAATGCGACCAAGGAAAAAAATTTGGTGTAATAAAACTAACACTTTCTGATTTTCCCAAACAATTTCCTTTCTTTTAATGTTTGAAAGAAAACCCTTAAATAAATTTCATGTTCCTCTTAACTTTTGGAATAAACCAAAATATCATCAATAAACACAACCACAATTTATCACCTGAATCAATTGAGCCATCACTACAGTAAATTGTTCAATTCTGATTCTTACCATTTCAGGTTGCTAATGCAGAATGTCATTTTCCTCCATATGTCATCCCAGAAAAGATGCTATGTTTCCTTTTTGAAAACCCATTATCAACACAGAAATGTCTTTTGTGAAGCAACTTGGTAATCTATAAATTCTATATCATTTCAATATTATCATAAATTACTTTATAGACATTTATTTAACAATACCCTAACTCCTAAACATATCTAAACCGACCTATAATACCAACTATAAGGACTCGGCCTTAAACATTACATAATATTGAATTAAGTTAATAATTCACATTGGGGATATTTTCAAGTTTAGTGTTTTAGAGAATTAGTTCATAACTATTACATCTCAAAAGATTACAAAGTAGACACTTCTACCCAGTATCCTTTTTTTCATAAAAAAACACTTAAAAAAGGGTCATGTCTAGTTCCATGATTAAGAAAACATTAATTTTTCCTTGATCCCATCCCTGTCCATATTCCATATTATGTCCTCTGAAAAACATTTCAAAAACATAGGATGAGCATAAAAATCTCAGTAAGGGATACACAAGGAATGAAAACAATTTGTTTTCCAAAACTATAGGTAAACCATTAATACTTTATCGTATGTAATAATTTTTACCTTTATGAAGTAGTAAATACTCATTACTAAATAAAAGATCATTACTTACCCTTTTGTAACCAAAATATTACCATAAAACCCATATAAAGAACACATAACATATAAAGGTAACTTGGGACATAAGCATACTAAAATGGAATAACCATACGGTCGACTTCCACACATATCACAAAATGGAATAGCCATACGGCTTACATCCATACCCAATGCATTGGAGGTTATAACATAACCACCCGTCCTGGTATTCACGGTACCACCCATCATTTGGTTTATCATGTAACCACCCATCAAATTTCCAAGTACCATTATAAAATCATAAGATATAAAACAAATATAAAGTAAAGAATACATTTCCACATATAAATTTTAATATATCACATAAATATATTGACATAAAAAATCTATTATCAAAACCATTTTCAAAAGAAAAATACATAAAAGAGTATATGATATTTATTTTCTTTTTAAAAAAATCGGCTTGTTGAGGAATCCAAAGATCAAATAATACAAGCGGTGGCAGAAAACATCATTGTCACAACATATGTTAAAAGGAACATTCCTTTTTCTCTTTTAGTAAATTGATTCATAGAAAAATATTCCCTTTTAAAATTCAGGGGTGTTTATACAACGTATAAAAGAAAGTCATGTATTAAAACAAAATATTCCTCAATGAAAGGAGATTGAGATGAAGTCCCTTACCTTGTGTCCGACATGACTCGATTGTTCTTTAATCACCTGAATAATAAACTAAAGTTAATTTCTACTTGATTAATAACCTTTTTCATGTAAATTATTCATTTTATATCACTTATTACCATGTTATATACATTTTGTAATCATTTATGTTAATAATGTTTGTTTTGTCATTATTTGGTAATTGAGTCAAAAAATGGACTTATTATAATAACATTTGTTCATGTGGTCAAAGGTTCATTATTTCCAGAATGATATTCATGATTTTTATATCATATATATCATATATATCCAGCATATACAGGTATTTATAATAGTACATAACATTTAGAGGTATGAAATGAGATGCACCGTTCATAGAAACAGTAAGTCGTACATACGCATGAACTCTACTTTCATTTCTATTTTGTATTTTAATGGAATTTAAACATAATGATACATATGTATATTATAATTCAGTATAATATCATATATAATATTATTAACTCCATTCTTTATATATCCCACATAAGGCATTAATGAGTCACATCCCTTTGAGGGGGCAGTAGTCCGCACTTCCTCAAATGAGATTATCGTATTTACCCACTATGGAAACCATAAAGGCATGCTATAAATGGAAAATATAGAATAATAAAGACAACATAAACATAATATATATCATATATAAATATAGTTCCATCCTAATGGACCCCATGAGGGGTGGTTGGAGATATTTGAACAATCATCGTTTCATGAAGCGTTAGTTTTCCATCAACAGAAACATTATGTTCTTCATCCATTAGATAGAGGTGCGTGTAAGTGTAGTTCTAATACATCTCATAACAGCATACTAATATATTGAGGATAATGGTGTTGTTACAAAATAATGGAATAAAAAGATTTTAGGTGTTGGAGAAGTAACATAAAAGAAAACAATTTATGAGAAAATGTTACCTTTAATTTGGGTAACTCCCTTTGGATTGAAGAAAAGGACTTCTTGAAGTACCTTACACCTAAGTTAATCCTTCTATGAGAAGGAGAGGGATGTAGTGAGCTTAATTGGGTAGATTTTGGACGATATAAAAGTCTTAAGAGGTGTGAGAAATTGGTTAAAAATGGTCTCCTTTTATAAGGTGGGGAGGGGCTCTTTAGGAAAGTGTGAAAACATTATTTTATTATAAACATATCTCATGTATATAAAGGTCCCAAAATCATTAAATTCGAATATAGGATGAATAATATTCGAAATAAAATCATCCAATAAGAATACGACATGTTTTGGATAATATTTTAATCATTATAATCTTATTTATTTAAATAATTTATTAATGAGGTATATACTGCATCATTATTGTGTCATAAATAATTTACTTTATTTGATGTCTAAAATTTATAAAAAAAATACCATGATGTAGGAAATATTTTTATATTTCTAACGAATATTTATAGTCCAAAATATAATTTATATAACACCATATAAAAATAAATTTACTAAAAGATTTGGGTTTATGTCATTTTTGCCTTCAAATTAATTTAATTAATCTAATGATTCATTATCTTTAATAAGTGGCTCCATGGGGTCCCAAATTGGACCCAAAGATGCAAATGTTGGCCATGGCTCATCTAATATGTTTTGTACAAGTTTTATGGTAATTTTGAATTATTATAACACTCTTTTTACCTTGAATTTCCTTATTTAACTTTAACCGCGGTAAATTAAAGTCAAAAGTTACTATTCACCAAAAATTATTTTCATCTTATTGAATTAAATTTTACTTCTTGATAACAACCATGTATGTTGGATTTTAAAAATTCAATTCATAGAAGCGGTAAAATTTCATTTAAATGAAAAAGTCGGTTTTTTAACAACGACTAAGTGGTTTCACTATTCATCAAAAATTGATGATTTTCATAAAAATACCAAAAATTAAGCTTAATAATTATTTGATATTCCAAATTCAATAATGATTTTTATTTTTCCAAATTCAAAACATAAAAGTGGAATTAATTCATTTTAAAATTAATTCTTATTGTTAAAACAAAATAGAGTGTTTTTTAGAAACAATAACTATAAAAAGATTGACACTTGTTTATGTCAAATTTCAAAGTGAAATTAATTACAATGAATAACATTGTGTTAAATGGTAAAAATATATTTTAATTACACATTAACACCGATTTAAAAGATATTCTTACTATATAAATTAGTCATATTAAAAAATAGTTTTGAATTAAAATACGATTTTTTCACTATTCATTAAAAAAAATAAACATTATATGAAAAATTCCAAAAATTTACCCAAAGTAAATTTTGATGTGCCGATTCTAAAAAATTATTTTATTTGGTCAAATATATTATATTAAAGTGACCAAAACTATATTTAAAAATTTTTCTCCATTAAATGGTGGTAAATCGGCCTTTTAATGTAATTTTTGATTAATATTAGATTCATTCAAATTTTAAGCCTCTAACTTTTTATTGGATAAATATATATACATGTAAAAACATATATAATAATATTGTAGTTAGTTTTGTTCATTCCCGCCAATACAATTTCTAGCTGTTAACTATTGTTTAAAATAATAATATTATATTAATAGTGTGCAACGTAAGATTTCAAAGAAACTCGTTGTTGTGTATTGGGTACGCTATCAAACATAGCAACCCCTTTAAAGTAAAATTAGTATTTAATTCACAAATATTAATAAATATTAAATATGATTCATTCTTTATTCTTTATTTACCTATTATGTTACAATCTTGTCTTTTTATCGTAAGATTAATAACCATTTATTATAATAATACTAGAATAAATGGTATAAGTTAAACTATTTAACTAAGAGTTAAATGTAAATTATAAGGTTAATATAGTGACCTAAACCTGTATAAAACTTATTAGTTAATTTTTTTTCGACCCATCCCCACCTTAGTCTTGAAATAAATTATTTTGGAGCCATCATAATCTGCATATGATTGTATAATAAAATAATATTTCAAGCTTTTCCTAAATTGACCCTCACCTCAATTATAAAAGGGTACTTCCCCTTCTACCAAAATCACACCTCCATAACCATTTTTATCTCCCAAACCCTACTCAAATATACTCCCAACCACCCTCACTTTGACTTAGTGTCCTTACATATATCATAAAGCTAACATATGGAGCCCTTTTGATCAACTCAAAAGGGAACACCTGAAGAAGAGGTAATTATTTCCCATGTTCTTTCAATGTTCTGTTCATCTTCCACTTCCTCTTTATTTGATGTTTCCATACCCAAATAATAACTCATGTACCATATACATACTGTGATGTTATTATAAATATGGTACAACCATATTCACTATTCTATCCATCATAGGAATTAAAAGTCATCATATTTGCATACGTACGGCTTACTGTCTCCACATCACGGTTTAGTTTGTTATTCAAACGCTTCATTATTGGGATGAGTATAATAATGAGTATCATATATGTAAATAATAAATATAACATGCTAATTATTCTTTATATGTGATATTACATCCTACTACTTACTATTTCACCATCAATAGAATGATATTGTCACTTATGCATACGAACGGATTCCCGTCTCCACGAACGCGATAAAATTCATTCTCCATCATAACCATTCAAGAATAATTACCATTTTATGATTAAAATTTATTTTTAATAACTTAATATTATTTTGGATATTAATCAAATACTTTCTATCCATAACAAACATGGCTTACATAACCAAGAATATAAAATAAAATGAATCAGTTAACACCCAAAACAATGATACTATAGAAATATTTTTAACAAAGCTATATTAGAAGATCATATATGATATTATATTTTTTTTATTTGGTTATTTTATAATTTAATGACAATGATTTACCTTTTATAAATATGTTTTTCATACCCTTGATCACGGAAAAGTATATGGTAAGGGTTAATTATACAATCTCATTATTATCTAAGATGTTTATACATGAGTATCTACTGTGACCTCTTTATCAACCACATCTGTGTTTCTTAAAAATGTATTTCAAAAAATATTTACTATTTCCTAGACTATGGGTTAATGTTATTTAGACCCTCTTTTTATATTTTAAGTGAATTTAAAAAATTAATATTTGTGTTGTTTTCTAACTGAGGTCCTTTATGAACTTTTCGACAAAATTAAGGAAAGAATGTTTTTTAAATTATACAGTGGGTACAACAATTTTCCACACTTGTAACATGTTAGAAGCTTCCCCTTACAAGATTATAAGAATATTTTAAAAAGAAATGTTTTCTTTTAAAATTACTATACTTTTAAATGATTTCAAAATAGAAAGTGATATTTCACTCAAATAGTTTTGATTTCATCTATGTCAACATTCTTTGATGGATTCTACACTAGTGAGAGGTAGATTTATTATGATACAATATTCCAAAATGTATTGAAGGTTTTGTGATATGTTTGACTTTGGATGGGTTAGTTTTATAAAATTCATGGTTTATCGATAATGTATTGACATTTTGTATGAAAGTTATAATATGAATTTTTATATTATGTTTTATCCTTCTCATATAAGAAACGAATTGGATTTAGTATGTTATGGGTAGATCCCGCTATAGCTCCTAAATGCATCAATAGGTCTCATGAGGAAAACTAGTGTCTTGGCATAAGGCCTTGGAAAAATCTAATTTGTAATCATTTCATGAGTCCTTGACTATGTGGTTATGATGTCCAACATTATGTATTCCATCATTATGAACTTGGCTATTGATATTACATGTTATTATTCGACTAGTTGAATTTCCATGTAAATTAGTAAATGGAATTATTTTAATTTATATTTTCAATATTATGCTGAAGTTTGTGTTTAAAAAGGCATTTGTTTTAGTCTTATATATTACCTTAAATGTTTATGATTATTTATGAAGGTTTCCGCTATACTGTAATCCTTACTGAGCATCTGAGGTCACCTCTTTCTATATTTTATTTTCCCCAGGATATGACGAAGTATTTTATGGTTGACCTCTATGTATTGTCTAATGGATATAAGTGTGTTAAAAGAGGACAAAAATGTGTTTGTTGATTTTATTTCATGATGTATTGTATAATATATGTATGTATCTAGTACTTCCAAGGATATGAAACTAATCCATCTTTGGGATTTGATGCCTTGTGATCATGATAATGTTACGTAATAATGCACCGAATCTAGGTAACTAGTGTCCGGGGATTACAAGGACGGTTCCTATGAATACTCACTCATTTGAAGATTTTGAAGATGATGATTACATTTTATCTCAGGATTTGTCTAGAGTCTATGAATAATAAAAAAACATTTTCTTAGTCTTTATTATTTCATTATAGAGTGTCATTATTAAAGATACATTTTTTGGTTGTCTCTTTAAGGAATTTTTGCAGTATTTTCTGTGTCTGAATAATTATAGAGATCATGATCTTATAGGGATATAAAGATAGTTAATTTGATAATTGTACAGATAGAGGGCTTATCGGGATATAAAGATAGAGTTGATCCATCTGATCAAGGGTTTTCAGTGATGGGAAAATAGAGACGATGATCATCGTTTTGAGGGATTTCCTATTTTTGGAAATAATGAATTTTTCTAGGTATAAAACCAAGGAATCCATTAGCCAAGGTTTTTTCCAACCTTATTCTTATGTAAAAAATATATATATTCTTTTCAAATAGTTATAATTCATTTTTATATTATTGATACGGATTTACATGTTTATTACAGATCTTTTAGATTATTTGATCTTGTATAATTTATTTTTATCTTATAAAAAACAGATATGACAAAAAATTATTTTTTACTAATCAGGTATATTGTAATATAATATGTACAATTTTAGTATTATTTATATTTAAGATTATCTTTTTACTCTAATTTAATAATATAATATGGATTTATGATTCATTTACTCTGATATATCGAAATCTATTTTGATTATGATACTTTGATAATTAGGTTGATCCATGTCTAAATTTGATCCTTTCACATAAATAGGTTTTGGGAATATTTTTATTTTAAATAAATTTAGAATAATTTTTTCAAAATATTATTCAACACATTTGTAATTAAAACATCTATAATATATTCTTCGATCCTAATATAAATATAAACTATATTAATATCCAATACATATATGACCACACCCAGATCTACTACCTCTCTACTTTCAGCCTCCATGGACACACTCTAGCTTGATTATCTAAGGAAAGGGACAACCATGAGTCTTCCATATACCATATCCACCTTCTTTTAGCCATTTCACAAAATATATGGTTTCTACAATGGGAACATTCATAGAGGAAACTATATCATCTAGAAAGGGGCATGAATTCCCATTTAAAACAGAATTCCTTGAGGTTTTTTATAATAAGAATGGATGGGTCCGTATCTATCAATGATATGGTGCATAAATGGAAAACTCATGAATGGACTATAGAAACAAATTATCCCTACCATCAGGGAAGAAACTATCCAAGGAAAATTCCCAAGTGAACGGAACGCTAAATTCCTGAACATCACTATCCCACTAACCAAAGATCTATACACAGAAACAGACTATGGGACACCCTACTAAGTATCAACACCCATGTAATTATTCAACTTGATATCCTCATTCTTTTTCAATGCCTCTAAATATTTTAGTAATTTAAAATGTGTGATGAAATTCCTGATCATTGGAATAAAATACTTATCTAGAAGCAGTGTTCTAGACTTCCCATCAAGGAAAACATCTATATCAAAATATAAGAGGTTCCTGAACCTAAAACCAATCTCCCATATTCTTATAATACACTTATGAATGTAGATAAACTCATGCCTCTGGGATACTATCATTATTGATGATATAAAAGCTTTCTTAAACACCATTTTGAATGAAATTTCACAAAACATCTTCATCATTTCAGTCACTAAAAAATAGCTTCCATCACTGACACAAATCTCCTTGTATCAAACCTACTACTAGTATCACACAAGACACACCACATGATTAGATCTGATTATAATTTCTCTTGACATCCTCAATCCCAGGTTATATCTCTAGATCATAGACACACTCATCATACTAAACAAACTTACCCACTAAAATGATGAAAAATCCACTACCAATACTTATCATCCCATATCGATCCCATTCTTCGATGATTGACCGAGTTAGTTGTGGAACCTCAAATTCCTAAATATTATGTTAAGGAAAAACATTATCCATTCATAAAAACAAAGAAAACTTCCTAATCCAAATATCTTGTAATTTTTTTCAAATATTTTTTTAATTATTCATTTTATTTTCCCAAAACACCCAATTAAAATATAAACACAAGTCATGATGATTCATGTACCACTCCTAGGATTCTACCTTATAAATATGTCCACCTCACATGTTTGTTCATTAATCACAGAGACTCTATAATTTATAACATAGGGTCTTTAAGTCATGTTTCGTAGTCAACATCTCTATACTATGACATGAACCAAGGTCAATAGGAACTATTACCATTCTATCCCATGAAATCATCACTATTACAATCTCCAAACATCATCCTATCTCTCAACCATCAGATCTGATACAACTCATTCATAAAACCCTCAAACAAAATATGACATAATTAAGGTAAATAGATAATCATCACCTAACTCCCTCCTCGAGTAGGCCCCATGTTGTATAATATCATTGAGGGTATACAAATTTCACCATATGGGAGGAATTACCCTCTAAAAATAAAACATGATTTGGAGATAGGATAAACAATCACCAAATCCTGTAAACAAAAAAATAATTGATAATAAAAACCCATCTAACAATTCATGAATAAATAAATCTAATAAATATAATAGTCTCCAATATAATAACAAAAAATACAATTCTATGATAGTAACTCAACAATAACTTCAACCCGGCTAGTACTAAACATTTCAGAAACCAATTTCCTCCTAAATACCTAAAAATGAATTATATATGTGGGGATTTCATAAAAAGTGTACTCGGGTGAGAAATAACTAAATCCTCAACTGTATAATTGAAATGGTCATGAAAATTCATTAGTGAGAAAATAGTAGAACCCACAAGAACATATACAAGTATTCTAACTCAACATGCATCACCACGTATCACTTAATAATAAAAGCATCCAATATATTAATATAGCATAATAATCATAATAAAGGAAGGTAACCCCCTACCTTCTCACCACTGACTCTCCTCTCTCATGCCCCAACATTGAACATCTTATTCCCTCATCACTTCAACTACCATCACATCCCATAACATCAAGTCATATATCACCTAGAGACACATAGGCCACACATCATATCACATGGAATCATAAAACATAATGTAAGTGTATTTGGAACTTGAAGGAAATCGTCCTCATTCCAGCCTCCTAACATTCATGATCCCGCCATAATTAAAGTCACATTGAATCATGTCTCATCCATATAAACATGGGCTAACACATCACATGTATCCTGAAGAAACATGGGACGACACATCACATCTCACCCATATACACATAGTCCAACATATCACATCTCACCCATCGACACATGGGGAAACCCATAACTACTGAATTGAGAGTGGGACAGAGGAAGAAATTGGCCATAATTGTCACTACCATTAATTTTGTATGTTAAAATTCATGGTAATCGGATCCTGTGAACATGGGTAAGGTTATCCATCTTGGGTGGGGTGCATATTAAATTGCTTAATCAAACATGATATAAAGATTGCACAAAATTCCCAATATGTTTTTTACAACATAAACACTAGAGAACACCACATCACCACCATGTACCATAAATAAACTATCATAACATATCCCACTAGTATATGAAATATACCACAGAACCACCTCATAAGCTAAATTTTTTTTCATATTTCATCTTAATAGAATCCCCATTTTTATTTTGAAATTTAGAAAAAAAATCTTCAATCCAATTATATTAAATTACCAACTCATTAATTCTTTCATTTGATTCAGCATTGTAATTTATTTCCTTACCACCTAGGCATCTAATAAAACCAAACCACAAAACTAGTCAAAAACACATAACTACTTCCACAACACCACACATTCTCTAACATCATCACATCATGTTATCGATGTTGTCGCATAACAAAAATATCACAAATATCATACATCACAGAAAAAACATCTATATACATCATCCACCACACCAAAAACATTGTACCATAATCTATCAACATCATATCGCACAACTTCCCACAACACAACCATTCCATCTAACCACTGCATCACTACCCCATACACCGCACAACCCATCGGGTCACATATTTCATCCAACTATATCCCATACTATTTACAGATAAAAAATAAATAATAATATAAAATCACAATACATATTCTATATTCCATACTTATTTAAGGGAATTATCACATAACATATTTATTTATCATGGGTATTATTAGAGAAACCAGATGTCCAACGGAAACTTATTATTAGAAAAATATATTGAGAATATATGGTTATTATTCATTTGTTTCAAAGATTGATTGAAATACCTATTTATTGTTTAGTTATCTATTTAGTATATTCATTTTTCTAGGCTACATTAGGGTTTCCAGCTAGGTCCTTATATAGCCTCCCAAGAAAGGGTTCAACCCGCATATGTTTTTTCATATAATGATAATATGAAAAATGTATGTGTCTTGTAGGATTAGGACATAGAAGAGTATATTTGAGATAAATATGCCATGTTTTATACAATGTGATTCTCTTTACAATATTACCCTCTTTCCATGAATGTTGGAATATTTCTATAGCATTTTATATCATGTGTTATGTCATTTTTTCTCTCAATTACTTATTCTATAATCTGACTTGTGAGAGATTTTATTCATTCATTTCTTTTCCAGTTATCTACTATTCAAAATTATGTTGGTATTATGAGATGTGAATGTGATTGTAGGTACATTAGGTTAAAGCCTACAATATGTGTGATATGAAAACTTGACATTGGTCACCAACCCCTAGCCCTTGGATGATGGATTGGTGTGTCACATTCTGATTTTCTTTGTCCGTGTGGTAATTCGTGTATTACATCATGAAATACGGTCAAATACTAGTTAAAATTCATTCAATATGTTAAATGGTGGAATATTAAAAACAATATATAATAAATATAAATATCCAAATTTAAAAACTATCATATGGAATGATAATTTTCCCATTTAAAAAATAGAACATTCTGGTTAAAGTTCATCTAGTGTAATATGGTGGATGGTATCATCATTGTATACACCCCAGAATGTATTAGATCAAAAAAAAATGTTTCCATATAAAAAAATTCTTTTATGATATCGCTGAATTATTTATTTAGGATGAAATGCTTTATATTTTTAAATAAGGTATTTAAAATATAAACAATTAGAGACTATTTGGGAAAACATTACATTAATAAAACCATCAAAACATGTATTGGAAGCTTTAAATAAAATAATATTCATAACTGTTAGAAATTTCCTTTGTATGGTAACTGTTAAATCAAATACTGTGTTTAAACCTTCATTAAAAATATTTTCATTCATAAATTGATAATAAATTTGCTTATAAAACATTTAATAAAAAAGTCAATCATGGGTATAAATAACATCAATAAATAAATTGATAATTTTCAAATCATTTATGAAAAAATTTAATTCAAATATTTACATGGAATATAAACATTCTCGACTGAATAAATAACAATATTAGTTTTTCATAAAAACATTATTTTGGTAATTTGTGTAAATAGAAAGAGTAAAATTAAATAAAATCATTATATTTCCACTAATAACCATTTCATATGAAACTAATTGTGGTTTAATTTAGAAATTTCATATAATTCCCCAAAGTGAATCTTAAAGGTACCCAATCCAGAATACATGTGACATTGTGATGTAAACCCTTAAAATATTAAAAACTCATTAAACACAACAATAATGAAGGAAATAAAATACAAATATCAATTAAAAATTATTAGGATAAAAGAATTATTAATATGAAATATAATTTGAGTATTATTTACAACCCAAATATGATAAAATTGGTGAATAGAGAAAATGTCTCACATAAATAAAAGTGATATGAAAAATGAATCCACTATGGTAAAATTTCATACAGATACCCCATGAATAAAAAACATCAAAAAAACAATAAATACCATTAATTTAAATAGAATCTATCAATAAATATTCAATGAGGAATTATATAAATCTTAAAATTGAATCAAATGGTGAATATGGTGTTTTTTCCATAGAAATAAAAGCGATATGTGAATCCATTACCATATGTTTGACATGAATTGGATGTAATTTTAAACACATGTATAATATATTTCAATTTATTTTACTTTTATAACAGAACACCACACATACACATAACATCATATATGATAATTTTGTTACATTTAAATCTCCAATTAGTAAAAAATAATTATTAATATTTTCATTTCTAACCATCAACTAAATTCTATTTTCATATATTTTTCAGTATTATAGTGCCAATCACTGAATATTGTACATGGTTAAATTGTATCTATAATTTTTATAATGATTTAAATATCATCATTATTAATTATAAACATACATATAATCCTCTATGATATTATTAAATGAAATATTAATCATATTGATTCACAGAGGTGGTGGTCCCCATGTACGTACGAGCGATGTTATCACATTTTAATGTGTATAAGGGTTAGTTTTTAAATGATATATTATATAGATATAATTATTATTTTATATAAAACATCTTATATATTCATTATGTAAATATTTATAACGATCCAAATAAATTGGTAATGAAAAACAAATCTTTATGTAGAGATGGTTGATCATATATATGGATGAGTGATGTTTTGATTTACTATATGATTCAAAATAGGGGTAAAATGGATTTCCCATTATCATAATAATGTCTTAGTACTTTTATGACAATTTAGTAATTATTTTATTATTGGTATAATAGATTTATAATAATTATAATAATATGTAAACTTATAAGTGTTAGTAAAGATGATTACGACTTTCTTGAAAGACCTCTATTGGATTACACCATAATCCTTCAGAGAATTATCTTATTATAATAAAGTAATCTCAAGAAAGAATGACATGTGATAGGAAGGTTTCACGGTTGTAATTTTCTACAATAGAGTGCTCAATGTTTGTGAATAGTTTGGGATCATAGGTGCACATTTATAAGTTGAGTGACGAACACATGTTGATTTTATCTACTGATTTCAATTATATTATGTCACATTCACATGAAATTTGATATAAACATCTAGTAATTATACATTTAAATAAAATAAATTCTAAATTTAATTCTAAAATTAAAATTATACTTTCTATGTGGCATTATTACCCATATGAATTAATTTACCCCTAGAAAACCCCATGTTATCCTTAACCAAGGTAAAAAAATTACAATTTTCACAATTCAGTATGACTAAAAATGTGTTGATGTAATTAAATTATATTGATTATATTGATTAAAAATATAGAATCCATTCTATAATATTAAACTTCTATAAGTTTCATAAATTCATTTTATAATAAGTGAGTTAAATGAATGAAAACTATTTGTAAAAATAAAATGTAAGCATAAAATTGAACAAAATTTCATTCCATAACTAGAAAAAACTATTAAAAATATGAAAGTATTTTGATGGATAAATATTCAATAAATTTAATTAAATTTATCAATAAATAATTATTAATTTAATATATTATTATAACAAAAAAATTCATAAAAATATAATTTATATTACCAAATACATTTTTTTGTTTCCTCTTGGGTTTTATCCTAGCGGGCTCGCAGCATGGAACATTTAGTTGTGTGGTCTCAGATATGGATGTGTGGGGTGTTCTTACTTTCACAGAGGGGTGGATGACCTCCCAGGTCGGATATGGAGGTGCGGGGTGGCACCCTTCTATGGTGAATAATGGTTGGATCTTCTACAACATTGGGGTTGAGGTCTGATTCTTCTACGGAGATCGGGTCTATGCAATTCTATGGTGTCAAGGTGTGTCACTATTTTTATTGTGATGGGGTTGCGACCTAGTGTGGAATTGGGGTTGAGATCTGTCATCATGGTCATGGTCTATTGTGGGGATGGGGTCATGCTCTGGCATTGTTGGGCGGTGATAGCGTCGGGGTTATCCTATTCATCTGGCACAGGCTCCGGCTCTATGGTGAAGGGGTTAAGATTCATCATATGTGGGTCATTTCTTTTTTGGAGATGGGTTCGTCTTCTGACCATTGGACCATGATGTTCTTCCTTGGCTTAGGTGTTGGGATTTGTTCATCTGTGTCGAACTCCGGCTTGGTGAGGCTTTAGGTGGAATTTTGTGGACGTTGCGAGCTGTTTCGAAAGAAGCGACAGGTTTTTTGGTTCTTTGCATTATTGATGCTGCCGGGGTTACTCTGTTTCTATACTTCTTGGAATCCTCTTATTTCCTGTGTTATTGCTCATTATGGCCACTTTTGCGGTTTCCTCCTCGACTCAATTATGATTGGATTCATGATCTGAATGTTGGTTCTGGTCTAGATTGGCAGGGTTCCCCTCTTCGGTGACGCTACTTTGGTGTGGTTGTTGGGTATTCTAGCCCTGGGTAGCATTAGTTTAGCTTCTGGCTTTTACAGTGTCTAGTTTTTTTGGGTTTCTCGATTGTGTATGTGGTTTTGATGAGAGCCTCGTGGCTTTGTCATAGTGAGGTTGTCTTTCAGTTGCAGTTCTGGCGTTTAGGTTTCATTATTTTTCTTTGATGCTTTTCTGAATGCTAAATTTCTACTTTTGTGGATACAAAACTTAACAACATACAACAAACCTTAGTGGAGGATTCAGATCTGGCATTTAATCTTTGTATAGATTTACGTATTTGGACCTCTGAGAGGGTATAGAGTCATTCATATGATCAGGCATGTGCTTTTACATAGGAAACATGCTTCCTAAATAACTTTGCAATGATGGAAAGATTCATCATGATCCAATGTTGGGGAGGGGCGCTCTATGTTGTTATTCTAGTTTCTCTCTCTATGACCTTTGTTATGTGATATTTCTTAAGTTTATGAATTCTATTTGGGCCCCACCCCTTCTATCCTTAAAAGGGGGTGTTATTATAATAAAAAAATTTTTGTTCTTTGCATAATTATTTAAAATTTTTATTTTTTATTATTCTACCAAAAATCAATTACCTTTAAAAAATAAAAAAAATTCACCTAATGATAATTTTTACATTCTGGAAATAATTAAAAATTTTGATAATTTTTTTAGATCATATTTTAAGACAAGTATATTTACTTTGTGTTTTTGTTTGGCGATGGCGTCGAGGTTGTCATGTTCGTCTGGTGATGGCCACATTCTAGTGGTGAAGGGGTCGAGATTCTTCCTGTGTGTGGTCGTAATCTTGTTTCATGATGGGGTCATCTTCCGGCCATGGGACCGTGATGTTCTTCCTTGGCGTAGGGGTTGGGATCTTGTCTTACGTGTCACACTCTGGTTGGGTGAGGCTTTGGGTGGAATTTTGTGGTATTTGCGAGTGGTTTTGATGGAAGAAATGGGTTTTGTGGTGCTTTGTTTTTTCAATTCCTCCAAGGTGGCTCTATTCCCATCCCTCGGGTGTTCATCTCATTTCTCTCATCAATACTCATTTTGGCCTCTGGTGCGTGTTCCTCCTCGTCTATATTATGATTCGATTCCTGAATGGAGGGGAGCTTCTGGTCTAGATTAGCGGTGTTCCCCCCATCAGTGATGCTACTTTGCAGTGGTTGTTGGGTCTTCCAGCCCTAGGTGGCATTGGCTTGGCTTCTTTCTTTTGAAGTTTCTGGTTTCTTCTAGTTTCTCATTTATGGTTGCAGTTTCGATGAGAGCCTCATGGGTTCGTCGAAGCAAGGATGACTTCCTGTGGAGAATATGGCGTTTAGGTTGTAGTCTTTATCTTTGATGCTTTCTTGAACAGTGAATTTCTATTTTTTTGGATAAAAAGCTTGACAGCATCGAACATTCCTTAGAGAAGGATTCAGATCTGGTGTTTCATCTTTGTAGAGCATTACGGATTTGGACGTTAGAGAGGGTACGACATCAGCCATCAGATCAGTCATAAGCTTTGACATAGGACACATTTTTACCGAACATCTTTGCAACGATGGAGAGCTTCATCACAATCAAATGCTGGGGAGGGGCCGCTCTGTGTTGTCAGCTTGGTTTTTCATTGTACAACCTTCAGGTCATGATATTTCTTAAATTCAAGATGTCTATTTGTGTTCCTCCCCTTCCTCCCATAAAAGGGGGTTTTATTATAACAAAAAACATGCATGACGTTAGGTCGTTGTTTAAAATGTTTATTTTTTAATGTTCAACCAAAAATCAATTAACCTTAAAAAATATACAAAAACTAAACAAATGTCAATTTTTAGATTATGAAAAAAAAATTGATAATTTTTTTTGTTTATATCAAATAATGGAACTAATAGTTTTTCTTTGTTTTTTTGTTCCCCTAAAAATAAAACCTTACGCTAATTAAAGCTCATGTGTCACATCTGTCACCATTGTGTTTTCTTAATAATGATCACTCAATAAGTAGAAGAAATCTTCTTTAAGATAAGGGTATCACATTTACCAATGGCTCCTTGTTCATGACAAGAGGATTTAAATACTCTGAATGGGTTATAATACCATTATAGTCATGAAAATGGTATATGTGGTGGTAGAGAACTATATCATACAGTACGTGAAAGTGATAATATTTTAACACTAATAAAGAAAGGGATAACATACTATTTTTATCTCCCAAAAATTATAAAATAATACCATTATATTAAATATTTTATAATCCACTCAACATTATTTTTATCTCGTGTAACATTCAACAATTATTTTCATTGATAGCTTGCATTACATGCAAGAATCAGTTTTACCAAACTATGGTATTCTATTAATATTATTATTTTAATATGATAGTTCTCTCCTATCAATTAGAATTGTGGATATGAATAATATTTCATAAATTATGAAACTTTATTTTTTACACATTCATTTTCAATTTATTTATTAAAATTTTGATTATAATTTAAAATAAAAAAGAATGTTATTAAGAAAATTTTGTGTTTTTCTAAATAATGTTTCAATCATGCTCTACCCACATAATTAAATAATAAATTTTACCATTTTAAGAAAATTAGTTTTAAAAAATATAAATTATCTATGAAATTTTAATACAAAATTTTTTTGTGGGTGATGTTTTGGGATTCTTATGAAATTATACATTTTTGGTTGAATATTGGAAAATAATGATCTTTAACTTAAATCCACCTTTTCATTTTTATAATTTATAATTTTATATTATATTTTATTATGGTTTTAAATTAATATTAGTCAAAATATATATAAATTAATCCAATTGAGTTCATCGGTTTCATTTTCATTTTAAATGTTTATATTAAAACTTTGTAAACATTTGAGTTTATTCTTTTTAAAAAACTACTTTCTCATCATGGCTACATAATTGATAATTAATTAAATTAATAAAATTTCGTGAATCTAATTTTTAATAATGGGTTACATATCATTAATCCTATTAACATAAAATTTATCTTTTGTTTGTCTTATTTTTTTAAAACAACAAATAGTGAAATAGAAAAAAAAAATTGTGCGGTTAAGGTAAAAGTTCAATTGCAGGGGGTTAAACTATGATTATAAAGGTTATAAATGAGCTTCCAACATGTAAAAAACCCTATTAGTTTAATTATGTTCTACTTATCTCCTACATGATTGAAAATTTACCATTTTTGAATCTTTTTTCATGATAAAAATGTTTGTATTATTGAATATTTTCATATAATTATATGTGTGACACTCACCTCACTTATAAAATGACACCCACTATTATCTCTTCATCACACCATCAAAACATTTTTTATTAGAAAATAATTTCACTAGTAACATTAGAAATTCCATACCCTCAACCAAGAATTATTATTTTCTGTAGAAATCTATCATAGGAAGGCTTTTTCTCAATCCTAAAGAGGATACCTGAAGAAGATGTAATCTTATTTATGATTGTCTCTATTTTATATCATTATCCACCTACATAAATTCTTATTAAACCAATATGATATAATATCCAGAGTATATTAAATACACTGGGATTCTTATATACTAATTTCATGACCTAAAACCATATATGCTTCCAATAAATGGATTATGGTAACTATGTTTGTGTGTGTGGTGGACTATCACATTTTGAACCAATGTCATTCATTCTCCATTTACCTAATTTAATTTCTAGGTATAACGAAGGGTATTTTGAATATATATGAAAATTAAAATATAGATAAACCACTATAGTCATTTAATAATAAATACATTCTTACATTCATTCTCAAGATGATATAATAACATCACTAATGTGTACGACAGACTACCGCCTCGGGAAGCAATGTAATTCATATTTCATTTATGCTTAATATGGATGGGGAAAAGGATAATTATAATTATTATATATTAAATAAAATAAATAATTATGATATTCAGATAAAACATTTATTCTATAGAGATAATATTATATTTTATTTCTTACCTTTTTTACTCACATAATGATTATAACATCCTCTGTGTACATGTGGACTACCACATTTACAAAGAGTTCTGACACTCTTTTCATCACCACACCACATGGATTATATATATATAATTATTTAAATTTATTTATATTATATTAAAGTAATTTTTTATAGATAATAAATTAAATATCTTATTTTCAAAATTATCAAAATCAAATGAAAATTTTACAATTGTGTATGTATGGCCTACCGTCTCCATGATCTTAACGTACTTTATTTTTGATAACCATATTTCATGACTGGTTTTAAAATATCAATTGATGTATAAATATTATAATTATCTAATTGTTGTTATTCTAGATATGATTAAACTGTGTAATATATTTTAGAACCAAATCATAAATGTGAAACCACTAATAAGGAAGCACGATAATTAACCTTTGATAGAATGAAAATAATGAATGGTAATTAATGAATGGGTGATTAGATGTTAAAAAAAGTATCATATATGATATTATAAATGTTAATATGGTTATTGTTTAATATAATAACATTTATAAAACCTTTATATATGTTGTTAATTAATGTTCCTTCAAAATTAAGCATGATGAAAAAGATTTCTTAACTCAATTTCTATAACATGGGTTAAACAAGTATTTCATTGATTATATCATTGTAAGATTATCTATATATTGAATTTTGATTACATTATGTTCTATTTTAACTCTTTTTATCTATAATTATAGAATAAATAAAAATTATATTCATTTAATAATTCTTACTTCAATGTTATGATCGTTGTAACAGTTTATATCAAAATCTTATTTTAATCTAGATAATTACTCGTAAATTTAATTAGAATGGAATTATGTTTCTATTTACTAATAAAACCATCTAATTTTCATCACATTATATTTTTAATCATATTGTATAGTAAAAATATCACTATTCCACACTTTTATAAACAAAATATATTAGAAAATATTCTTCTAAAAATATAACTTTATTTATTTATTCATTTAAAAAAATTCTACCAACACTATGTTTTCTAAAAAAACTATATGTTTTAATATTTCAAAATGTTTAATTAAATTATTTTTTTTACAATTTTTAATTTTTTAATAAAAATTTAATGGAATGTTTATACCATTTTCTAAAAAATCCATGTTTCTATCCTTTTAACGGTGAAAAAGTAATGCACTTTGTAATAGAATAACATGCATGGAATTCCACATCGTAATGACTACCATTTATTTGAAGCATACCAAACAAGTTTAAAAGTATATTTCTAAATAATTTATTTTCAAATATTATATAAATTATTTGTTCCAAAAATTTATTTTCAATTAAATTTATTTTCAAAATTATTTCTTTATTGGAACTTAATTTTCCAAAAGAAATATATATTTTCTTTAATATAGTTATTAAATTTTTTTGATTTTATATATATTCATCAATGACATCAACTCTTCATTTTATTTATGATCCATATGGGATATGTGATATTCATATCATCCATATTCTTTCTATGGATGTTTTATGATCATTTTAAATTAAAGATGTAAAATTTTATTACAATCCATCATTTTACTCTGAATGGATTATGATTAAGTTTATTTATTTGGGTATGTATTAACATTTCATATGTTATATTTTCAATATGATTATTTATGTTGACTATGATTCACCCCTTTCATATGAGGGATTTTTTTTTTACTTAGAATGTGATATGTTGGGCCAACTATATCCCCTTGATGCATTATCAGGTATCATGTGACAAACTATATATGGTTTGGGTTTTGTCCTTAACCATTTTTAAAGATGTATTGTCATAAAACAAAACAATATTTGATGTATGGGAATGTGCCTTAGTGGATTTATATTTCTTGGAATAAACCTTTATGGATTGATTTAGATGTCATGCATTATTGATTAAATGACCATAAATTCATTTGCTGATATTCCATGATATTATTCAATTAGTTTGAATGTACTTGGATATGTTTAAAGAGAATGTAACTTTTATTATGAAATTATTTTTATCTTTTATACCTATTATATTAAGATCATGTTTTTGATTAAATGAAATTTATTCCTATTATTTACGAAACAATATTGATTATTCCTCATTTATTCATATGTTCCATTGCACAGTTACATTTATTGGGAACCTGATGTCTCCCCTTTATTATAGTTTATTTTCCCAAGGAGTCTTGGGATATTTTTATGATTGTTATATTGGGATATTATATGGGAAATAATTATATTATCAATAAAATACTTTGTCCAATTCATTTTTTTTATAATTTGATTGTGATTCATGTATGTATCTAGTTTACCAAGACAAAAGAACTATTTGATTCATTGGGATGTAATTCATTATATCTTATACCAATGTAGTAATGTAAAAATTGGATCCAGGATACTGGGGTCAGGGTCTCTATAGTTTGTATCAAATAATGTTTTGTATAAATTTTATGAATTTGGGTTTTGAAAACATATATTAGTTAATATAACCAAAAGATAGATTTTGATGGTAATTATATAAGAAAAAATTAATGTTTTGTGTAGAATATATTTTGTGCATTTTCCTAGAAATATATCCTTTTTTAGATACTTAATGGGGGCATAGTTTTGGAACAGAGGTTCCTAGGGGTAGTAACTCAAAAAATGGAATGTTGGGATTGATCTGATCATCACTAGGTGCTTTAAATTAGGATTTAATATACACCTAGTTGTCGAAAAATCGGGGATATTTTTAGTATAAATCACATTTCATTTCAAACCATTAAGAAGGATTTTAAAATAAAAAAAACCAAATGAAAAATACTTATGATTATAGGAATATCTATGGATATATTTTTAAATAATTTTTATTTATTTCATAAGATCTAGGATTATATGTTATGTTGCATAAAGATATGATCTAATATAGTGTATTCCCTTTTTTAGAAATAGATTTTATAAGAAGGAATGGGAACCACACTTATGAAAATGATTTAATGTGTAAGAATGATTTTTTCAATGATGAGATCAAGAAAATTGTTCGAATGGAACTAGTCTCCCAAATAATATCATCATATGAGGAAATAATATCATGTTATAATAAGATACATGAATAATTATATATATTTTATTACTTCGATTTGAATAAATGGATGATGAGGAAAATAGATAAAAATGGAAAAATGAATAAAGGAAATAAATATTTTTACCACATGTGATAATTCTTGGAAGAAAACCCCGGTACTTATATAAATGTAATGGGATTTTTCTATATATATTGATAGAAAGGCCATAAAATTTTTGATTGAAAGGGGAAGAAAAAATTTATCAATATACAATTATTTAACTATAAGTATATGGTAAACAATGCAATTAAATGCCTCAATCATCAAAGGAATATACAATAACAAAAGCTAATAGATCATGTTCAATCTTATGAAATTACCAGAGATGAAGTGAAACGATTAATATTCTTATATTTAGATTTTTGAATTATTTCAGTTATGTATTTTTTCACTGATATATTGGGTATGATAATTTTTAAATATATAATTTCATTATTACAATACTTATTCATTATGAATTTGAAATCATATATTCAAGAGTTATAGTTACCTAGAAAAATGATTTACTAGAAAAAAATATCATCTTGTTAAACACATGATTAAGGGAAAGATGATAATTAATATGTTCTTAGTGTTTAGATAATGATGATGGGATATATATAATATATATGGATAAATAAAATTGTATCGAACTGGATACCTATAAACAAATTAATTATTTGTTCAAAAAAATTTATTTAATCATTATTGGTATTTGAAGAAATATTAATGAAAATATCCTGAAATCTATGTTTTTCTTAAGGAAAAAAGGATGCATGGATCATTTCAATATTGGTTTATATCAATTCATTTCATTACCATGTTTACATAGAATACATGATTAAGGTATTTCCATGGTTGTTATTTGAGGAATAGGATATATATTATCTTTTGGGGGAATATTATGTTGATTTATTTTCCATCCTTCTAAATATGGGTACAAATATTTTGTAAAATATTACTGATATTTATTTATAGAATCGATTATATTGATCTTATGTGCTATTTGATAACATTTCCGTACCATTTTGGTTTTATTAATGGTAGGAGGAATATCTTATTCCCTTTTTATGGATCAAATGATCCGTTTAAAGATATTGTTATGCCATTAGGAATAAAATATTCATTTTTTGATATTTATTTCTTAGAGTATGGTATTAATTGGAATTTTTTCATGTCACATAGAAAAGGATGAAATTTTATATTTCCTTCTATTTATAGAGAGTAAAATAATTCATCCAAATTTTCAGAAAGGATCACGAAAAAAAATTTATCCTGTTAAATTCGTCTCCAATTAATAAAATATTCACTCAAATAATCATAGACCTATGTAATTTAGGCCTTTTACATTTCATTGATCAATTACTTTATTTTTCACGGTGACCAAAATCACTCTCTATAATTTTTTATACTTTTCTTTATTTTCAATATCTTCCCCTACAAAAGATGTTCTACATAGAATCCTAGATTTGTTTTTATCACATATGACCTTTATACATAAATTTCACTATTATTAGCAAGGTTGTTTTATTATCTATTTTTATAATTTGTAATTTCAAAAAAGGAATTTTGAAATGTAGAATCCTTGATTTCCCATATCATATCTAAATTATGAAAAAATAATAATTTATTATTGTTAAAATTTTAAAACCAACAAAATTAAAATAATAATACTTTATTTGATATGGTATATTCCATGAAACATAGATTTTAACTTATATTACCCACAATAATGGGTTTCTTTGATATCTTTTTGTTGTACACAAGAATGTGTTTTAGAGAAAAAACTATATAATGTTTCTATTATCATTTTAAATAGTAGTCATCACCAAGTCATTTTAATGGAGGTTGTGAATATAATTAAATAAAATATAAAACTATAATGCTAAAAAAATTCAATATGTATTTATTTATTATAATTAAAATAATAATCATTTAAAATAAAGATTAATGTTTTTTTGAAAAATATTATTTTAATGTTGGTTTTATCACACATCGAACACGTGATTAAATATAAATTTTTACCAATTTTAAAAAAAATTGAAAAAATAGATATAATATTAAAAATAAATATACCAATACAAATATTAGGGTTATGTTTTTATATTTTTCTAAATGTTATTATTTTTATGAATGGTGAAAATTATAAAATTTTAATTTCAAACAACTTTTTTATTTAATTAATTTATAATGTTAAATAATATTTAAAATTGGTTTTTAATTAACCATAGATAAATTTTATATAAATTAATAATATTTAGGTCATTTGGATCATTTTAATCTTGAATTTTTATATAATTGTTTTAACCATTTTAACATTTTCCCATTAAAACTCTATTTTCTCATCACATAAATGAGATTAATTTCAAATTATTTTTTCACACCTAAGTGAATTTAATTTTAAAAAATAGATTCCTCATTTGTAATTTTATTAATTCATAATATCTAAAAAGGTAAGACAATTGTTTGACGAAAAATGAAAAATGAAAACAATAAAAATTAATTCTGTGTCTAAAGTAAAAATCGATTAATCAGGGGTTAAATTTGGAAGATAATGTATAAAAATGACTTAATATGTATTCCCGCTTAAAATTACAAGAAATTGTTTTACCTTATCTATTCCTATATCACTAATATCAAATTTTGAAGGAATTTTCATTAAAAAAATGGGGGTATGAATTAATTTTTTCCAAACAACAAGTGTTCCACTCACCAATATTCTAAAAGATTCCCCATTATCCTCTATTTATCACATCATCAAACCATATTAGATCATCCAATAACCTTACAAATCACTTCCATATTTTCCAAAAATCCTCTTAGAATAATTATTTAACTCTAAAATCCATGTTAAGAAATATTTAGCATAATTCTAATTAGGATACTCAAAGAAGAGGTAATATTATTCCACATGTATCATTATTTTATTTATTTCTCCCCCACATTAAATTATAATTAAATAATTATGATATAAAACCAATATTTCATTAAATATATTTGATTTTTTGTAATAATTTTGATAAGAAACAACCATCTACACTTCCATCAAATGTGTCACGAAATCAGCATTCATGTGTACAATGAACTATTGTCTCCCAAAACGATATGATTCGTTCTTCCACTACCAACTTTCACGATTGGGTATGGTTACATGTTTAAATTATATATATTTTTTATTTAAAATATAAATATACCTATTGATTAATTATATAATATATAACTTTTTAGTTCTCATTTAAAAGAGGATATGATAATGTCGCACGAGTGTACAATGGACTAGTGCTTCAAAAATCGTGTGATTTGTCTTTCCCTAAAGCTTCACATGTAATGTGATACAAGTAAATTTATCTAATTTATGTTATATAAATGACATAATAATTATCTTAGTGAAATATTTATATTTTTAGAGAATTTATATATCCAATTATATATTACAATTTTACTCACATAAATATGATAATATCATTCATGTATATAAAGACTATTGTCTTCATGAAGTGATGTGACTATATTTTCAACACCAAACCACATTAGTCATATATATATATAAGTATATAATTTTATATATATGATACTACTGTTAGTTTTTAGATGTAATATATTTCATTCCATCTTTCCATAATGATCATTGGGTGATAGAATCGTTACACATTGGTATGTATGGGTTAATATCCACATGATCATCACATACATCATTTTCATTAACCATAATTCATGAATTATTCTGAAAGTAGAATTTATGTATAAATATTATAATTATTTTTTTATTTTTATTATTAATATTATGAAACCATGTCATATATACAGGAACATGATCATTAATGAAGAAAATGAATAAGAAAACAAGGGAATTAACACCCTAAAAATGAAAAAAAAAATTATTTATTATTATTTAATGGGTGATAAAACGTTATAAAAGGATCATATATGATATTTTAAATATTTTTATCATTATTTTTTAGGTTAATTATATATTTAAATCCACTATATTATAGGTCATATAATTTTCAATCAAAAGGCAGAATGAAGTAATGGATTTTATAACTCAATTTCTATCCATTAGTTTAAAATTCAAATTCATTTATTATTTCATTATGATATTTTATATATCAAGACGTTTTTTTACCTTATATTTTATTTAAAAAAATTTATTGCTAATTTATAGTTTATAAATATAATTGATTCATTGACTAACTATCAGTTCAATGTTATGATCATTGTAAGGTTTTATTTCACAATATCGTTCTAATCAAGATTATTTATTCTTCAATTTTAGATTAATTCAATATTTATAAAATTTACTAGTAAACCCATTTATGTTTATTGTTATCATAATATTAATCATATATTAATGTAATAATACAACTTTATACTCTTTCTTAGGTAATATAATTGATGTAATAGTTTATGATAATCTAACATCATTTCTCTATTTGGTAGGAAATTTGTTTTCAACCGAAACATTAATTTATAAAATTGTTTCGAAAACATTTTTTAAGGATTTAAAAGATGAATTATTAATGTAATTTTTACCCACTGTTACATTTTAAAAAAATTGAATTGAATATTCTTATTTTTCTCTGTAAATTTTTATTTTCTATCATTTTTACATAAAAAAAGAAATTTTATTTTTAACTTTTAATGAATGAATGGAATTTTCTAATGTAATGACTTTCATTTACTGGAAGAATAATTCGAAATAATTTATTGATATTTTTAAATAATTTTTTTATGAATATTCTAGAAAATACTATTTATCTTTGTTTATTTTTAATGAATGTGATTTAAAAAATGTTTTATTTTTTGAAAAGTTATTTGGAATGTGAAAATGATATATTCTTCATGATTTTTAGAGATATTTTTATCAATTTTCAATTCTTAAAGGACATCATCTCATAATTTTTCATATATTATACTATTCATTATTTATATTAATATATCATCATTATTCTTAATTTGGATTATTTAAGAGCAATTTAAATGAGGATGTAAAATTTAATTTCCATTTTCTCATTTTAACGTGAATGTTTTATGATTGTATTTATTTATTTAGGTATGTATTTAAATTTCATATGTTATATTTTCCACACTAATGTTTATGTTGATTATGTTCAACCCCTTACATTTTAAGAGTTGATTGGACCTTGTTTGTGATTGGTAGGGCTGGCTATATCCCCTTGATGCCTCGGTCGATCTTATTAGACAATCTATATATGGTTTTTATAGGTGAATTATCCCCTTATATATTTGTATTAAAATAATCCATGACATCATTAGATATACTGTAATAGGCCTTGATGGGATTATAAGTCCTGGAACAATCCTCAATGGTATTTTTTAGATGTCCATCATCTTGAATTCCATCATTATGAATTCTGTTATAGATAATGCGTGTGATTATTTGATTAGTTAGAATAGTTATGGTCATGTTTTAGCCTCATGTGATTATTTATGTGGCATTATTTTACCTTAAATAATTCATTTCATATAAAGATCAGGTTACTGATTAAATAGTACATGCTTCAGTTATTTACCTTTATATACTATTTTTTCTTCATTTATTCATAGCTTCTAATATACTATAACCATTATCAAGAATCTGGGCTCATCCATTTCTATTGTTTTATTTCTCCTATGATATAAGGGATTATTTAATGATTTATGTTTTTGGATTTAAAAATTGAAATAATATATCTCTCTAGGATATAATTTTTTTGTTCTATATTTTCATATTTAAATTTGATTAATGTACCTATCATGTTTATCAAGACTACTAAACTATTTCATCCATCATGTTGTGATTCTGTGTATCTTATAGAAATGTAGTAAAGTAATAATTGTATCAAGGATACTATTATTATGGTCCCTACCCTGTTATATATCTTACCATTATGATATAGATTTAATGATGTGACTCTTGTATATAAAACATATCAATTATTTAAAATACCTCATATTGCCTGAATCTATTGAACTCATTAAATGTACCTGAATGATATTATTAATAAATTCATAATATATTAATGCATTAAATAATCATATAAAATGGAGGTTATCGATGCTTGAACTAATCATATATTGTCGTAGATGCATACATATAGCCTACAAGTTTAAAGTTGCATTCACTACGTATCCATTACATTGGGTGAAACCTAATTTTCATCTTTACCATATAAATATTTTTTTAGTGAATAAAAATATATATTACTTAAAAAATAGTCATACATCATTAGGAAATAAATATATAATGTTAGTTTTATGTCCATCATGTTCTATAATGATCAATGATGTCAAAATTTCATTTGAAAAATTTATTATAATGATGAATAATATATGATATAATTATCTATATCAATAAACTTGTCTAGTTTGGGGATAAAATTAACAATTATGGGAAACATATACTTTTCATGTTCTTTGATATATTTCTTAATATATGTGAAAATAACGTGAGGTTAAAATATGTTGAGGTGGAATAATTATATTAATAATTGGATTATTATATTTCCAATTAGAAGAAGAGTCTATGTGTTAGTGGAAAAATGTAACAGTACCAAAATTTTGGTGGAGAAAAATATATATCCTCATTTATTTAAATAATATTTATTTGGTCTTTACTATAAATATACATATAATATTCAGTCATTAGTTTTTCTATAAGTGATCTATTTTCTCAGATTTCTTTAAATAAATACCTATTATAATCATGGTATATGAAGACCCATTTAGATGAAGTAGAGGAAAATGATTTTTTTAAACAAATAGTTTTTTGGTTTCTCTAATATTATTTAGTATGAATGGAGAAATTAACATGTAAATTATTATTGACTACATATTTGTTAATAAGGGGTGCTGAATAATTAATATCATTTACCCCATATTGATAATATATTTCCTAATTGAATCCAGATGAATGATTTCTAAAAATGGATCTATTTTTATTATTTAACTAATAAATACATAAAATCGTTTAACATTAAATATTTCAAACTTTTATATAAAAATTTTGAGTTCATTTTCATGCATTTATAGGTCAATAATGCTCCAAAAATAATCTTTTTTTATAAAAATAATGATTCAAATTTATTAGGACAATTGTTATGGTATTTTTGGAAAAACTATTTTTCTACTAATGCTGATTTTTAGATTGTGATGAATATTTTTAAATCATTTAGTAAATGTTTCATGAATAATAGAGACATTTGAATTTCTCTAAAGGACTCTTATCATTTAATGATGCAATATTTTGGGGTAGTTCATTTTTAATAAATGAATTTATAATGATGTAAATATTTTTAAGGCAATGATTTCATGGGATAGGAACAATAATGATTTTTAAATTTCACTATTATTTGGGATGTTTAAATAATTATATAGTTTTAGTTAAAAACTATTTATATTCAATATAATAATGTTATATTTTAATAAAACTATAATATAGATTAAATGAAATATTAAATATTCGGAATATTTTTAAGAATTTAATATATCAGTAAAATTTTATCTAGTCCCAATTTTTCCTTAAGAAAATGATGGCCATTAATTATACTATAATAATGGAAGATTTTATTTCATAATAATTCCTATAAAAGGTAAAACTTTCATAGAATATGTCTTAATAAATATAAAACCATAATTTAAGGATTATTTAAATCATGATTTTTAGTGTTTCTGTATCCTTTATATATTAATGAACTGGTGATATTATCACATTTAAGGGAAGTTGATGGTTTATATTAAACATTAAATATTGATTTAAATCCTGACATAAATGGAACATAAATATTGTCATAGAATCTATATACAGTATATTAAAAAATCTTAATTCAATCAGTAATATATTCAATGAAAAAAGTATTTCAATATCTATTACATTTAGATATATTAGACCACACAAATAGCTAAGAAAGATAATGATATTTAGTATTTGATGGGATTTTATTCTAAATATTCTTTCAAATTAAAATTAAATGTGTATTTTTTAGTTCTATCATATTTTATTATCACATGCATAATACTACATCAAGGGAATGTGTCAATGAATTTCAATTTCCCAAAAATAGAATGTAAGATTCTAGAAAATTGTTTTCGTACCACTTAAATATAGAGTATGAAATGATTACTAGCTCAGTATTTCCATAGATTATTGGAATCTCATTTACATTTAATGAAATGTGTTATGATAAATTTTTTTTGAGCATCATTATACTTAAAAATAGATTAAAATTCGATAAATATGATGGTTTTTGCTGTAAATGTTTCAAAAATTTAAACTTCATATCAAGAGAAGTGTATTATTATGTGGTTTTTGATGTTTTTATAAATTATAGAATGAAATTGGGTACTGTAGTTTTTATTTTCATTATATTTAATGAGGAATGTTTGTTATAAGAAGTTTTAATAAAGTGTTAACAAATATTCTACATAGATTTAATCCATGATTTTAAAAATGATGGGACAATAGGTATACAATTTTTATATGAATATATAGTCTTTATATAAAATGTTTAAGATCATTATAACATTATTGAGTGATTGAATATAAAATGATATTATAGTTTGTGATTTTTTACATTATCTCTCTTAGTATGTGTTAATGTTTCTCCTTGGATATAAGTTATAACAATATTTACCTTCTACCACTAGAACATAACACGAAATGGTAATGACTTAAATTTTGACCACCAAAGTATTCTCTCAATGAGACATGGGTTAGACACTATCACAATGAAAATAATTCATACATTTGAGGAAGGAATTTCCTATAATAATAGATAAATTCACAATATCCAGAATAATATAATTAAATTCCCATAGATAATTTAGGAAAATTATATATAAATTCATTTCAATTCACAAAATACCAAATCTTATGGGAAAACCAAAAGAAAATATATCTACTATATAACTCATTTAATGTATAGTGTAATATGAACCTCGAAAAGTTCTCCAACACTGAGAGCTACGGTTAGTAGACAACAACAACCAAACTATCTACTAAATCAAAATAATAGTTTTTATAAATAGTGGTCTTTATAAATATACACACTAGTTTGTACTATAAAACACTCATGTGGCCATAGAAATATATAATACTAATCCATTAGTGTATGAAATATATAAAAGAAAACATTTAATAACAAAAATCATCTAAAACTCAGTGTCCCAAAAATATTTCACCCTTACACCACCGTTACACAATAGAAAAACTTCACATTCACTAATCATGAAATAAAATAACCACAAATATTAAAATAATAATCATCAATCCCTTTCAGCTTAGTTTTACACTAGTTGGAACATCAATATTTTATCATCTCTCACGGATTTCTATAAACTAGATGTGAACTCCCAAATAATCTACGAATATCACCCTATATATATAATATTGTGGGGAACTCACTTATCATCCATTATCTCAATTAATTGGAAATACACCAATAACTTGGTCATTAAGATATCACCATTAGTTGTTTTTGGTTACTGGCCACCCATAGGGGCTCTCACCAGTTTTTTAAGTGACAACCCAGAAATATTATCCCCTCCATAAGGTCAATACATTATTATTAATATAAAATAATGGGATATAGCTTTATTTCTTGGAGGGAACCTTTCAGGACCCTACTAATTCACCCCAGACCAGTGCACTTAGGATGGGTGCTAAAATCACTCTCTTTACACTTTGGTATCAATGAAAACATAAATTTTCAAAGTTATACATTCATAAATTTCACAATGTTATATGAATTTAAACTTTTAATCAAAATAATAATCTTATAATTATATTAATAAATGGGTTATTGACTTCATAGATTATATGAATAAAAATAATATTACAAATAATTGTGAACATTCTCTTATAACCAAACTGAATTATACATCTTCTATAGTTATCCTAGGTTTACTAATATTTATTACATTGGGAAATCGAAATTTAAAAAGGGTGACTCCAAATGGGCATTAAGGGTAAACATATACCATACGAATTTAATATCATAAAGTATTATTATATTATGTTATACGAACGTGGACATATTAAATATTCATAGACAAAACATAATAGATTCATACCCAAAAAAACATAGATCATAAACCATGAGTCATTGAATAATATTTTGTAATAACACAATACATCAGTTATAGATGATTTATAAACCAAGATCCCTTATAGAAAAATATATGCATAAATATATAGCATAATAGTTTGGAATATTCATATTCATATGAAATCATGTGTTGGTGTTAACCAACATTTCATTTATAACATATAAGGCTTCTTCTAACCACACATTTAGCTTCATGGGTTTGGGAAAACCTATATTGTACCCTTGGTCTTGGTATTAAAACACTTATACCCTTAGTATTCGGATAACATAAAATGTATCCATGGGATTATGTTTTCTTACAATGTACTCATGGTCTTTAGATTACCACTCGTGTAACCAAGAGCTTTACATATACTCTTGTATAACCTTTTTATGATCATCAGATATAATATTTATTAATGTATTAGAGTGTTATTAATAACAAAACCATTACATAACAATTACTCATTTTTTATTCCATAATAACATGAAATCATTCATATTAATTATAAGTCTAAATAACCAATTAAAAAGTAATAACTCCCGTCAAAATTTATTTCAAACGTCATAATTACATAAATGATTAAGTATCCCCTGAAAATAAAAAGTCTTATTGATAATTTAATAAAAAAACATAATCTAACTATAAGGCCCTGACCTTAAACATAACTTAATCTTGAGATATTTTAAGAATACACCTTCAGGATCTTTTCAGGTTTAGAGGTTTAGAGAATTAGATCATAAAACATGTATTACATTCCACATTTAAGAAAAGTGGTTACATAAAAGATAGTATTCATTTTTCCCATCAACGAAAATATATTTAAAATAAAACATGGATTCTTTTTTGACACTTTCTTAACACTATAATCATATCATGTACCTTTCCCTTATCCTGTGAAAAACATTTCAAAAAACGTGGGATGAGCATAAAAAGCTCAGTAAGGGTTATAAAAATATGGAAAGGAAACATGAGTTCATATATACATAAGAATGAAATCATATTTTACCCATAAAACATAGGCACTTTAACATACCTCATCAAATCATGATTAAATCATAGAAATCATAAGACATAAAGGTAGATTGAGGCATTCATAACATTCTTACGTAGGGAGTAACCCTCTTGGTTACGTTTGGAATACCCATCATAGTATATTCCCTAAATCTCTTCGGAGAAACCTTAACGTTTCACTCCTTCGCGTTACCCAATGCATGTGAGAGCTATATCGGGCTCACCCGCCCTTAGTTTATCACGGAACCACCCGTCTTCATAATAATGCCCAAGAACCTCAACATAATCGTATCACATAAAACATGCATAAAAGAAAACATAACATTTCCACCTTTCAATCACAAGATATCAATAAAACACATTGAAATAAAAAAATTATGAAAACCATTTTCGATACCAAAATAATAGAAAAGTAAAACATGGTATTTATTTTTCTTTAAAATAAAAGGTATGGCTTGTAGAGGAAGCTGAAACTCAAATAATGGTCACGATGGCAGAGAAGTCGTTGTCGCCGCATAGGTACGACATAAACATTACCTTTTGTCATTTAGTAAACGCTTCGTATAAAAAAGATTCCTTTTTAATAAAGGTAAAAGTCAAAGTGGTTTATAGACCGTATAAAATAAGGTTGTGTATAAAACCAAATATGCCTCAATGAAAGGAGATTGATACAAAGTCCCATACCTCGGGTCCGACATGACTCGGTCATTCATTAATATCCTGAATAATAAACATGAGTTAATTTGTACTTGTTTAAGAACCTTTTTCAAGTTCATTTTTCCTTTTATATCACTTATTGTCTTGTTATGAACACTATGTAATTATTTAAGTTAGTAACGGTCGTTTTAACGATCATTGGTACTTGAGTAAAAAATAAACCCTTTAGAATTACAAGTTGTTCATGTATCCATTATATCCAGAATGGTATTCATGATTTCGATATAATATATATCATATATATCCAGTAAATTCGTGCATTTATAATATTACATAACATTTAGAGGTAAGAAATGAAATGCACCGTTCATGGAGACGATAAGCCGTACGAACGCATGAACGCTATTTCCATTTATATTTCGTATTTTATGAAAGGGAATCATAATTATATAAAGATATATTATAATTCCAGTGTAATATCATATATAATATCATAACTCCATCCTTTATACGTCCCACATATGGTATTAACGAATCAAATCACTTTGAGGGGGCGGTAGTCCGCACTTCCTTAAATGAAGATATCGCGTTTACCCATAATGGAAACCATTAAGGTATGAACAATACATAAGCTTAAGGAAAACATAAACATATTATATATCATATATAAATATAGTTTCATCTTAATGGCCACCTTTGAAGGTGTTAAAATAATGTTGAACAATCATCGTTTCGGGAGGCAGAAATTCGCCATCCACGGAAACAGTTTGTTCTTTAACCATTAGATATAGGTGTGTGTAAGTATAGCTCTAATACTTCTTATAAAAACATCCTATAATATGGAATATACTGGTGTTGTTACAAAATAAATGAATAAAAAGAGTTTAGGGGGTTGGAGAAGCAAAATAAAACAAAAGAACACAAGTGAAGACATTACCTTAAAATCGGGTACCTCCCTTTGGTTTGAGCTCAAAGGCTTCCTTGGGAAGACTTCATCCCAAAGTGAGGCTTTAATGAGTAGTAAAGGGAAGTGGAGAGAAACAATGGGCAGGTTTTGGCCAAGCCAAAGGCTTTGGATGTGTGGTCAAGAAGGTAGAGGTGGGGGCCTTTTATAAGAGGAGAGGAGGGGCACTCTTGGAATGTAATGAAATGTTATTTTTTTTAAAAATGAGTTTCGGATTCAAAAGGTCCCACATTGATATAATTAGAGGGTAAGGTGATAAGTGTTCTAAATACACCCATAAAATAGGTTTTTGACATGTGTATGTTATATATTTTACATTATCTTTTCATTTATTTAAATCCTTTATTAATGAGATAATCACTGCATCATCATGATGTCATAAATAATTTAATGTATATAATGTCTCAAAATTATAAAAAAGATATCATGATGTATGAAATATTTTTAACTTTCTAATGAATATTTATAGTCAAAAATATGGCTTGTATAACACTATTTAAAAATTGTTTTACTAAAACAACTCATGTTTGTTTCATATTAATTTTAACATTAAATAAAAAGATATTAATGTCATTTTCCTACCAATGTGGCTCCAAGGGGTCCCCAAGTTGACCCATGGATTGTATTGGTCGTCCATGACACATACAATAAGGGTATGACATGTGTCTAGGTATCTTCATTTTATTATAATATCATTTTTTCCTTAAATTACACTAATTACCTCTAATCGCGATTAAAAACTTAAAAGTTACTATTCACCAAAAAATTATTTAAATATCATTGAACCACATTTTACTTCTTAATTAAAACCATGTATGTAGTATTTTTTGAAAATCAAATCACAGAAGAGGAAAAGTTTCATTTAAATGAAAAATTAGTTTCTTGAACTACCACTTAGTGGTTTCACTATTCATCAAAAATTGATGTTTTTCAGAAAAATTCCAAAACTTCACCCTAAGCTATATTTGATATTATGAATTCAAAAATTATGTCTATTTTACAAAATTCAAATCATATAAGTTACATTAATTAATTTAATAATTAATTCCCGTTGTCATGACAAATAGCGTGTTTTTATAAAATAATAAGTATCAAAAGATTGACACCAGTTTAAGTCCAATTTCAAAGTGAAATTGATTCCAATGACCACAATTGGATTAAATGGTAAAAATATATTCTAATTTCACTTCAAAACAAAATCAAAATATAATCTAATAATATAAATAAATAAGATTAAAAAGAGGTATTGAATTAAAATACAACATTTTTCACTATTCATTAAAAAATGAACTTTATCGGAAAAATACCAAAAATTCACACAATGTAAATTTTGATATCCCAATTATATAGAATAAGTTTATTTTGAAAAACCTAGCTTATATAAATGTCAAAAGATATATTTAAAAATGGTTTGTCATCAAAAGGCAGTAAAACAATATTTTAAAAATATTTGTGTATTCCATGCTTAAGATTGGATTTATTCTCATTTTAAGCCTCTGAAACACTATCTAATCCAGTAATAGACATAGATAAAAATATCTATTATTAATTACTTACTTGGGATGTTACATCCTTCCCCCCTTTAGAAAATTGCGTCCCCACAATTTATTTACTTATCGAATAAATGGGGGTACTTATCCCTCATTGCATTTTCAGATTCTCATGTTGCCTCTTCCATCATGTGGTTTTTTCACAAAACCTTTACCTGATTAATCACCTTATTCCGTAACACTTGCTCCCTATGGTCAAAAATCTAGACCGGTTGTTCTTCATAAGATAGGTTCTCTTCCTGCTGAACTACCTCTGGACTCAAAACATGAGATGGATCTGGCATGTACTTTCTCAGTATCGAAACATGAAAACCATTGTGTACCTGAGATAAACTCGGAGGTAAAGCCACCCGGTATACAAATGATCCAACTCTCTCCAGAATTTCATATGGTCCAATGAACCATGGACTCAGCTTTCCTTTCTTACCAAATCGCATCACACTTTTCCATGGTGGGACTTTGAGAAAAACATGATCACCTACCTCAAAAGATAGATCCTTCCTCATGTTGTCTGCATAACTCTTCTGCCTGCTCTGAGCTATTCTCATGTGCCTCTGTATTAGTTGAGCTTTTTCTGCCAAATCTTCTACCAATTTTGGTCCCATCAGCTTTCTTTCACCCACTTCATCCCAAAAAGCTGGAGTTCGACACTGCTTCCCATATAACGCCTCAAATGGTACCATCTGTATACTAGAATGAAAACTGTTATTATATGAAAATTCAACCAAACAAAGATGTTTTTCCCAACTTCCCTGATAGTCCATAGAGCAAGAACGTAGAATATCCTCCAATGTCTGAATTGTTCGTTCTGACTGCCCATCTGATTGAGGATGAAAAGTTGTACTAAAATTTAATTCAGTACCCAAAAACATCTAAAGGCCTTTCCAAAAGTTAGATGTGAACGTGGGATCACGATCGGATACAATGGATAGGGGAACTCCATGTAACCTGAATATCTCTTTAATATACAAATGGGAACGTTGATCTAGGGAAAAAGTATCTCGTATAGCGAGGAAATGAGCAGATTTAGTCAAGAGATCAACAATAACCCAGATTGTATTATTACCTCGAGGGGTCTTCAGTAATCCCACAACAAAGTCCATGGATATATTCTCCCATTTCCACTCTAGCACTGGAAAAGGCTGAAGCATCCCTTTCGGTAACTTCCGCTCTACTTTAACCTGTTGACATGCCAAACACATCAAAGTAAAATCAGCAATATCTCTTTTAATTCCATCCCACCAGTAATACTCTCGCAGATCGTTGTACATCTTAGTACTGCTAGGATGAAATGAAAATAGAGATCTATGAGCTTCACATAACAACTCTTCCTTCAACTGTGAATCACAAGGCACACAAAATCTCTTCCCAAGTCTCAAAACACAATCATTATCAATATTGAATTCAAGAAACTTATATTTCTGAACCAGCTCTACCTTTTTCTGAAACTAACTATCTTGCTTCTGTGCTTGCATGATTCTGTCTAATAGAGAATACTTCACTGATACCTAATACAAAACAGAAAAACATCCTGCACCGACAACTTCAATCCCAAAGTTCATCAAATCCTTAACCAAAGGATCACGTTCCAAATGCATCATTGCTAATGAAGCATTACTTTTTCGACTCAAAGCATCAGCCACTTTATTTGATTTTCCCGGATAGTAATGAATTGTACAATCATAATCCTTGATTAATTCTAGCCATCTCCACTGTCTCATGTTCAATTCTTTCTGAGTGAATATATACTTTAAACTTTTGTGATCGGTATATATTTCACACTTTACTCCATACAAATGATGCCTCCAAATTTTTAAAGCGAAAACAACAGCAGCTAATTCCAAATCATGTGTAGGGTAATTTACCTCATGAGTTTTCAACTATCGTGAAGCATAAGCAATTACCTAATCATTATGCATTAGGACACAACCAAGTCCATTCAATGAAGCATCATTGTAGATAACAAACTCCCCATTCCTGGAAGGTAATGCCAAAATTGGAGCATTCACCAATCTTCTTTTCAATTCCTGAAAACAATCATCACATTCTTTTGTCCAGATAAACTTAACACCCTTACGAGTTAGCTTAGTCATTGGACTAGATAACCGTGAAAAATTTCTAACAAACCTTCGGTAATAGCCTGCCAAACCAAGGAAACTACGAATATCTGTTACATTTTTTGGACTTGGCCATTCTTTAACAACCATTGTTTTTGCAAGATAAATGGTTATCCCATCTTTAGAAACAATGTGACCAAGGAAATAAAATTTTTTGCAACAAAAACTCACACTTTCTGAGTTTCCCATACAATTTCTTTTCTTTTAAGGTTTGCAAAATAACCCTTAAATGTATTTCATGCTCCTCTTTACTTTTAGAAAACACCAAAATATCATCAATGAAAACCACCACAAACTTATCCAAGAACTCATGGAAAATTATATTCATTAAGTCCATGAATACAGTAGGTGCATTGGTTAGACCAAAAGTAATTACTACAAATTCATAATGGCCATATCTTGTACGAAACACAGTCTTCGGAACATCTGCTTCCTTTACCTTCAGCTGATGGTACCCCGATCTCAGGTCTATCTTTGAAAAAAACCGAGCTCCCTGGAGCTGATCAAACAAATCATCGATATGAGGAAAAGGATATTTGTTCTTAACAGTGATGTTATTCAAGGCTCTATAATCAATGCAAAGTCTCATAAAACCATCTTTCTTTTTAACAAATAAAACATGAGCACCCCATGGTGATGTGCTAGGTCGAATGAAACCTTTCCCTAATAAATCTTGCAATTGCTCCTTCAACTCTAAAAGTTCAATTTGAACCATTCGATAATGGGGTTTTGAAAATGGCTTAGCATCAGGAACTAAGTCAACAGTAAATTCAACTTCCTGATCTGGTATTATTCAAGGCAACTCATCAAGAAAAACATCATGATAATCATTTACCATTGGCACATCATTAATCTGAATAGTTCCCATGTTTTCAACAATATGTTCAAGGTAACATTCATTTCCATCTTTTACAAGTTTCTCGGCCTCTTGATATGTTATCAATAGTAAGGGTTCATTCTTGTACACAAACTGGAAGTATTTTTGAAAATAAACTTCTTTATCTCTACAATCAATATTAGCATGGTAAATAGAGAGCTAATCTATACCCAAGATAACATCAAACTCTACTAGAGGTATAACAATAAGGTTTGCAAGTTGGTTCTTTCCACAGATAAGGATAAGAAGATTCTTATAAATTATTTTTGCCTCAACATTTCCCCCAGGTATTTTTACCACAAGTTTAGGAGTCATTTCATGAGATGGTATTCCCATTTTACTAGAAAAGGTTTCAGAGATGAAAGAATGTGTGGACCCTGAATCAAACAACACACTGACATAATCTAAAAAAATAGGCAAAGTACCTGATACAACTTCATTTGATGGCCTGACATCTGCTAAAGTAGTTTCAAAGGATTTTACCACCCCTTTCTGCTTGTAGTCTAACTGCTTCCCATCACTCAAGCTCTTTTTCGGACACTCGTTTGCATAGTGACCCATCTCATTGCACTTAAAAAATTTCACTATATATAAATCAAATTTGGACTTACCATCACCTTGATCTTTTTCAGTGCAATCACGAGCCTTATGTCCCATCTTACCACATTGGTAGCACTTTCCAGAATTCAGAAGACATTCCCCAGCATGCCTTTTACCACATTTATCACAAACTGGAAACTTAGTTTTCTTACCATCAGACATTTTTGAAGAATTATTCCCTTTCTCCTGTCACCTCAATCTCTTATTCTACTGGTTGTTATAGAACACTTGATCATCGGCAAACTCCATTTCCACCTTCTCAGCACATCGAACAAGCTTTTCATACCTTTTAAACTCACGAGAAGCTAATTCCATTCGATATTTTTGTTTTAATCCTGAGTAAAAATGATTGATTTTACTATCAAGGTCTCAGATAAAATTTGGAGCATACCTTGCCAATCGAGTGAACCTCTCTTCATAGGCAGCCACTGAGTCTTCCTCTTGCCTCAATTCCAAGAATTGTTTTTCCATCCTAAGTCGAACAACCTTAGGAAAATATTTCTCAAGAAACATTCCTTTGAATTCATCCCAGTCAAGAGCATCAATCTCATCAGCGTCCCTGATATTTTTAACCATCAACCACCACTGATCTTCCTCACCCTCCAAACGGTAAATAGCAAGACTAACCTTTTGATTGTCTGAACACCCCATGACATCGAAAATCTTCTCCAGTGATTTAATCCACCCTTCATCTAACACAGGTTCAGATGATCCTCTGAATGATGGGGGATGTTGCCTCATGAAATGTTCCACCACTGGCATGTTCCTCTGCGGTTGATCTCGCTGATCTCGTGCATGGATACCACCACCATTTATCACTTGAGTCAACTGTGCCATTACTGTAACAAACTGTTCAGTTCCAATTCCGACCATCTCAGGATGCTGATTCGGAAGGTTATTTCCTTCTGTATGCCTTCTTAGCACTACTTCCTTGTTTCTTCTGCGGAAAACCATTCTGAACAAACATGTCTTAGATGAAGCAACATGGTAATCTTCAAATGCTATATCATTTCAAAAAAAAATATTTTTTGATAATCATTTAATAGGTTTCTAACATCTAAAGTTATCTAAACCGACCTTTGATACCAACTATAAGGCCCTGACCTTAAAAATTACTTAATCTTGAGATATTTCAACAATACACATTGAGGATCTTTTCAGGTTTAGAGTTTTAGAGAATTTGATCATAAAACATGTATTACATTCCACATTTAAGAAAAGTGGTTACATAAAAGATAGTATTCATTTTTCCCATCAACGGAAACATATTTAAAATAAAACATGGATTCTTTCTTGAAACTTCCTTGAAACTATCATCATATCATGTACCTTTCCCTTGTCCTGTGAAAAACATTTCAAAAATCATGGGATGAGCATGAACACCTCAGTAAGGGTTATAAAAATATGGAAAGGAAACATGAGTTCATATATACATAATAATGAAATCATACATTACCCATAAAACATAGGCACTTTAAAATACCTCATCAAATCATGAATAAATCATAGAAATCGTAATACATAAAGGTAACTTGAGGCATTCATAACATTCTTACATAGGGAGTAACCCTCTTGGTTACATTTGGAATACCCATCACAGCATATTCCCTAAATCTCTTCAGAGAAACCTTAACATTTCACTCCTTCACATTACCCAATGCATTGGAGAGCTATATAGGGCTCACCCGCCCTTAGTTTATCACGAAACCACCCGTCTTCATAATAATGCCCAAGAACCTCAACATAATCGTATCACATAAAACATGCATAAAGGAAACATAACATTTCCACCGTTCAATCACAAGATATAAATACACCATATTGATATAAAAACATGATGAAAACCATTTTCAATACCAAAATAAAAGAAAAGTAAAACATGGTATTTATTTTTCTTTTAAAAAAGGTTTGGCTTGTAGAGGAAGCCGAAACTCAAATAATGGTCACGGTGGTGGAGAAGTCATTGATGCCGCATACGTACGAAAAAAACTTTCCCTTTTGTCGGTTAGTAAACGCTTCATATAAAAAAGATTCCTTTTTAATAAACTTAAAATTCAAATAGGGTTTATACACCGTATAAAAGGACGTTGTGTATAAAACAAAATATGCCTCAATGAAAGGAGATTGAGACGAAGTCCCATACCTCAGGTCCGAATTGACTCGGTCATTCTTTAATCTCCTAAATAATAAACTTGAGTAAATTTATACTTGTTTAAGAACCATTTTCATGTTCATTATTCCTTTTATATCACTTATTTCCATGTCAAGAACACTATGTAATTATTTAAGTTAATAACGGTCGTTTTAACGATCATTGGTACTTGAGTAAAAAATAAACCCTTTATAATTACAAGTTGTTCATGTATCAATTATATCCATAATGGTATTCATGATGTAGATATCATATATATCATATATATCCAGTACATGCATGCATTTATAATATTACATAACATTTAGAGGTAAGAAATGAAATGCACCGTTCATGGAGACAGTAAGCCGTACGTACACATGAACGCTTCTTCCATTTATATTTCATATTTAATGAAATGGAATCATAATGATATAAAGGTATATTATAATTCCAGTGTAATATCATATATAATATCATAACTCCATCCTATATACATCCCACATATGGTATTAACGAATCAAATCACTTTGAGGGGGCGGTAGTCCACACTTCCTTAAATAAAGATATCGTGTTTACACATAATGGAAACCATAAAGGTAAGCCCAATACAGAAGCTTAAGGAAAACATAAACATATTATATATCATATATAAATATAGTGTAATCTTAATGGCCACCCTTGAATGTGTTAAAATAATGTTGAACTATCATCGTTTCTGGAGGTAGAAATTCGCCATCCACGGAAACAGTATGTTCTTTAACCATTAGATGTTGGTGTGTGTAATTGTATCTAGATTACTTCATATAAAAACATCCTAGTATATGTACGATACTGGTGTTGTTACAAAAGAAATTAATAAAAAGATTTTAGGGGGGTGGAGAAGCAAAATAACACAAAATAACACAAGTGAAGACTTTACCTTAAAATCGGGTAACTCCCTTTGGTTTGAGCTCAAAGGCTTCCTTGGGAAGACTTATGCCAAAATTGAGGCTTAAGGGAGTAATAGAGGGAAGTGGAGAGACAAAATGGGCTGGGGTTGGCCGAGCCAAAGGCTATGAAAGTGTGGTTAATGAGGTAGAGGTGGGGGCCTTTTATAAGAGGAGAGGAGGGGCACTCTTGGAATGTAAATAAATGTTACTTTATTTTAAAATGTGTTTCGGATTAAAAAGGTCCCACATTGATATAATTCGAGGTTAAGGTGATAATGGTTTGAAATCCACTCATCCAATAGGTTTTGGACATGTTTAGGTCATATATTTTACATTATATTTTCATTTTATTTATATCCTTTATTAATGAGGTAATCGCTTCATCATCATGATGTCATAAATAATATAATTTATTTAATGTATAAAAATTATAAAAAAAATATCATGATGTATGAAATAGTTTTATCTTTCTAATGAGTATTTATAGTCAAAAATCTGACTTGAATAACCTCATTTAAATTTTTTTTTAGTAAAACAACTCATGTTTGTGTCATTTTAATTTTAACATTAAATAAAAAGATATTAATGTCATTTTCCTAACAAAGTGGCTCTAGGGGGTCCCCAAGTTTACCCATGGCTTTTCTTGATCTTCCATGACACATCCAATAAGGGTAGGACATGTGTCTAGATATTTTCATTTTATTATAATATCATTTTTGCCTGAAATTGCACTAATTACCTCTAATCGTGATTAAAAACATAAAAATTACTATTAACCAAAAAATTATTTTAATCCCATTGAACCACATTTTACTTCCTAATGACAACCATGTATGTCGGATTTTTCGAAAATCAAATCATAGAAGTGGAAAAGTTTCATTTAAAAGAAAAATCAGTTTCTTTAACTACCACATAGTGGTTTCACTATTCATCAAAAAATGAAGTTTTTCAGAAAAATACCAAAACTTCACCCTAAGATATATTTGATATTCTGAATTCAAAAATGATTTATATTTTAAAAAATTCAAATCATATAAGTTACATTAATTAATTTAATAATTAATTCCTGTTTTCATGATAAATATCATGTTTTTATGAAACAATAAGTATCAAAAGATTGACACCAGTTTAAGTCCAATTTCAAAGTGAAATTGATTTCAATGAACACCATTGGATTAAATGGTAAAACTATATTCTAATTTAACTTCAAAAACAATTCAAAATATAATCTAATCATATAAATAAATTAGATTAAAAAGAGGTTTTGAATTAAAATACAACATTTTTCACTATTCATTAAAAAATGAACTTTATTGGAAAAATACCGAAAATTCACACAAAGAAATTTTTGATGTCCCAATCATAAATAATAAGTTTATTTTGACAAAAATATCTTATGAAATTGCCAACGGATAGATTTAAATGTGGTTTTCCATCAGAAGGCAGTAAAACAATATTTTAAAAATATTAGTGTATTCCATGCTTAAGATTGGATTTATTCTCATTTTAAGCCTCTAAAACACTATCTAATTCACTAATAGTCATAGATAAAAATATATATTATTCATTAATTACTTGGGATGTTACACTAACCACCTAAAAATGTGTATTTTATCATTAGATAATATCACTTGTAAGGAATAAAATTTCCTAAATGATGTTGTCATAGATGAAATATGTTTTTATATAAGAGATGAAAATATTATTTTAAAAATAATTGATAATATCATTTGACATTGGTAATTTTAAAAATTATATATTTTAAAATAGTGAGTATTGTATTTCCTATGATAAAAAATTGAAACATGTATTTGATGGTAATTTATGGATAATGTACATGAATATAGAAAAAAAATTCATGTTATATGAGATTTTGGTTTTACAATTTTATATAGAAGAATGTGAAATGTGATTCATATGGAAATATTTTGAAATGGATAATTTTTAATAATATTAAATAAATTGAAAAGGTGATATATAATTACTTTAAAAAATAAAATAGGTTTAAATAAATACATAAATAAACCATTTTTGAGAACATTAATACAGAGGAAAATGATTATTGACCTAAAAGATAAAATACATTCAATATTCATAAAAACATTCTTCTATAATTTTTAAGACCAATAATAGAATAAAGGGAAGGAATACATGGAATCCCTAAAAATAACCTATTTGGAAGAAAATATAGTGGTTTTTGAAAAAATAAACATAGAAATTCTCCTAATGTAAATTGAATCATTAAGAATCCTATCAAAAGAGGGAGTTAAATATAAACTCGTATAGATTTTGTAACATTTATATTAAAACCTACTTACAGAAGAATCTGTAGATGGATTATCAAATCGCTATAATTTTCATGAAAGATGTCATAATATTTATTCATGTTCAATTTATACCCCCAAAAATGAAATAAGGATGTTAATATAGAAAATATTTCAATAAAGAGAAATTGATATGAGGAAACAGATACACCACCAGTATCTTTTTAGTTGAAATCCCATATAAGATATAACCTGAAATGGATTTTTAAATTGACAAAATTTTAATATAGTGGGATTTAATTATACATAAGAAAATATATTTATCCAATAATATAATAAAATTGGTTAATATGGTGTATGTATCAATGAAATAAATGTTATATGGGAAACCATTACCATAAATATTGACATCTATGAAGGTTATTTATCCTACATTATAAAAAAACTGAAATATATTAATAAAATAAATCATAAACATATTAATATATATTTCATTTTTTATTTTTCTGTTATAATCATTTAAAAAAATTTATTATTTAATTAATGTGTATTTTCATTATATGATGTTTCTAATTTTGATTTTTTCGCATATGTTTTTAATAAATTGTGTTTTTTTCATAAAATTTATTTTAAAACAAACTAAATACTATAATTCTTTTTCAGGAATCTTTTATATTTATTAATAAGTTAAATATAGTTATTTTACTATAAAACCAATCCAAAATTGACTGAAATATTGTAATTAATTAATTATGGAAGGGGATAAAAATAGCACTATTATTATAATAAAACATCACGTATGTTTTAAAATGCTAAACATAGGTTTAAAAATACAACATAATTAGTTAAAATTATTCATTTAACATATTAAATATATATATATATGGTTATAAAAACAATTATAGTCTTTTATTTCATTCTTATAGCATAAGGATGACATAAAATTGACAATATTTGATAAAAAGTTGTTTTTTTAATATTCACATAAAAATAATCCTTTTTTAAATAATCTGAAAATTTCACAATAAGGTAATTTAAATATATTAATTGAAAAATTTATTTTTCTTTTTCAAATTCAAATCCATAAATTTATGAAATAAACTATTTAAGGGAAAGAAAAAATATTCTAAAAAATATTTATTGGAATATTTAATACTCCGGATATTCAATATTATCTTTCATACATCCTTTCTATTAATAATTAATGTTTATTTATTATAATATTCAGATAAAAAATATTTTTTCGTCATGTATCCATAATATTCTCCAATTCTTAAAATTAAAATGCATATTCCCCAAATTGAATTTATATGAAATTAAATTTTTATGCGAAAAATGATCTTATTATTTATTTAGTTAATCAATTCAATTTAATTGATGAATTGGTGTTAAAATACCATTATTTTTTATACCTATGATTAAAAATGTTCTTACATATATTTATATCCATTAATTCAATAGTTTTATTATCATGACCACACAGTAGTGCTAGTAGTTTTCAATTACAAAATTCTCCCAAATTCGTTTTATTTCAATGTTCTGTGTGGAAAAATATATTAAATATTTTTATTTAATTAATTTTAATTATATACTAATGTATATGTGCACTAAATTCAATTACCTTAAGGATTTTTAACATCAAAATTTTAATTTGTTTAATTGATGAAAATAGTTTAGAATATTCATATTATAGTCATGACGTTGTGTATGATTTCTAATTAAATATAATGTTCATTGACTAGTGTAATTCAAGGAAACTCATCTCATTATTTTTTATTTAGAAAAATATAATGGATGTGATATCAATATGAAGTTCATAGTTGTAATATCATTAATAGATGATTCTCATTCGGTTTTGGAGGTGAAATGTTACTTCATTACTCTAGAAAAATATTTCATATCTATATTAAGGGATCTAATTCATTCAAAAATTCACATAAAATTCATCTATATGGGGAAGATAATATTTTTATGAATAAAATTACAACAAAACAATCTTATATAGGGTTTATAGATTTCATATATGATAAATAAACACTATAAGCTTCAACAAGTAGTACAATATAAAATTTTTTAGGGGGGATGTGATACCATTACTTAAGAATATCTAGGTTTCAATCAAGGTCTTCCATGGTCATTTCCTATTAGGAATTATAGACTAAATATAATAAAATCCTCTATAATAGTTTATAAATAGAAATTTTTTTAACTAACTGTATCCCCTGGTAGTGTTAAACCATGTCTTCAGTTAATGATTTGTGTTCTGCACCATGTGATGATCGATTAAATTTCAATCCATCCATTTTAGGGTTATTACACCTACGCACACTTATTCAATATTCTATATTAAATTTTCTATATATAGATAGGTACTTAATTATAACATAACAACACCGTATATATGATAATTTATTTAGATTTTATGCTATATGGTGTTTTATTCATTAGATTTTTTTTGAGTTTTTATAATCCTAATCCTTAAAAATAAATAAAATATAATTTAATGTGAAATGAAATACCTTATTACAAAATTCTTGGTTCTAATGATAAAAATAAATTCATTGAAAAATATTTTTTAGGGAACATTTTATAACCCAGTATAAACATGAAAAAATTTCACATTATTCAATGAATATGATCATTTCATCTCACAAGTAATCTCATACTTCCATGAATTAATTGTTTCATTCATTTTGAGATTATTAACATTGTAGTATTATTAATAATAACGTTGAATATCATATATAATTGAACAATATTATATACACATAATGAAATTTTATCGGTTATACTTAACATCATAACCCATATAAATGGAAACATTGTATGGATAGTGACCCTAGCCTCTTAAATATAACATTACATTATTTTGAAAATAATTATACATCAGAGTACAAGACAAGGATACTAATGTCTATGGTCTTGTAAGACTACGTACATAATGATAAAAAAAGTGAATTAAATATAAAATTTCCTTTTTTAGTCTTAATAAAGATCCCCTAACTTATCTTGCTCTCATACATCTTCATATGAAAAACTGGGGACAACATGAACAAAGTGGTGGGCTAAAAAGTCCTGTAAGGGGATTACTATAAGAATAAAAAATTATCACATGGAATAGAAGGCAGGTCATGATGATATAAAAAGGAATTTAACATATGGATCCTTAACATATAAACATTGAATCATATAAACATGGAGTCTTAAATATATGGTTGAAATATAAAATAAGACTTTAGTAATAGTCAAGGCTAACCACCAAGATCGTTTCACATTCTACCCGAAGCCAAGGCTATCTTTAAAGACCAGCACAAATAACTTCTCATGAGATATAACATTACCAATTAAATTATAGTTCTATATAGGTGAACCCATATTATCTTTTCATGAATTTGTATTCCAAATAAAAATCATACATAAACATAATTGTTACCCATGGTATGAATTAAGTGCCACAATCATGTTATAAAGCATAACAAATGGGTGTAACACAAAAGTGTCCATGAAAGTTGGGAGCTATATTATAAAATGAAATTAAAAATGAAAAATATATATGTACCATGGTGAGTGATTTAAAGTCCATATTAAAGGATTAAATATTAGTATTCAAGAAAGGTTGGCAAAAAACATTTCTGAGCGGTTAAAAGGAAAATACTATAGATCCCGTAAAATAGAAAACGGAACAGTACATTATAAAAAACCAGAAGTGAATTATGATTTTTTTCACAATAATAATACTTATTTTATATATACAATGGTTTCTTAAAATATAATATAGAGTTCACTTGAAATTGGGTAAGAATTCATGATGATTTCTTAAAACTGGTTTGCTTATCAGGAACTATTGAGGATGGAGTCACTTTAAAACATGTATATCCCCAAAATATAATGATGAATGGAACATGTTACATGAGTTTTTAAAATTTAAATAGCAATTAGAATATTAAAATTAGAAGAATAGATAACGCCATTTTTGTAAAAATAAAGATAATTAAACCCGAAGGAATAAACGAGGTTCGGGTTGAATCACTCATGGAATATTGGCATGGAATCATGTGTACTTAAGAGGTATCAATGAGAAATAAAGTGTTTTATAATAATTTATTCATCATGAGGACTATATGGTTTAGGTTCTTAATTTTACCTCATCACTAAGAATTAAACATAAAATGGAATAACATATTTGACAATCTTAATAAAAAGTGAAGTAGAGAGGATCCCATACCTTAAGTCTGTTGGTGTTATCCACTTGATATTAATCAACTGAATAGTCAAATTAGGTTCATTAATTAATAATTAAAGAACCTATTATATATTTTTAATATTTTTTATAATATTTTTAAGTTAATTTATAACCATTCTGATTGGTTATGAGGTTCAATTTCATTGTTCGTTTCTATTTTCTTACTTGGTTTTAATCATTGGTTCATTTATATTAATGTTTGGATAAACATGTAAAATGAAAGTGGTTGTCTAAAATTGATGGTATATTTTATTATATACCATCTAGAATCTTACATTGTTGAAAAATTAATTTGGTTACATGGAGTTAATTTGAATCATTTTATAAAACATTAATGATAAACACATGAATTAATTTGGAAATTTTTCTCATAAATAATTTGTTTTACATTATTATTTTACTTCAACTGTGAAAGATTGTTCCTAAAAAATATAAGATGAAATACATATATAAGAGTCTGGTTCAACCATAAAAATGGTTTCATTACTAGAATTGAATATGGTAGTTGAAATTGATAAATTGTCATCCTTGAATTTGATAAATTAACACATCTCAGACGGTGTTTTGGGTTCTTTCCTGTAAACGAATTGGAAAGGAGAGATGATAATGAATTATCCCAGTATAATAACAACATTACAGTAAATGTATGTTACTGTAGCTATATTACCATTTGGTTAATGGGACGTGAGTCAATAAATGATGAAAAAAAAAATAACTTGAAAGGAAATAAAAGAATTGGAAAGTGGAATTTACCTCTTTAGTTTATCTCCTTTGAGAACCTCTTAAGGGGAGGGGTTTTGGTCTTTTGAGGAGACCAAAGGGTGATGGACATGGGGAAGGATGTTGGGAATATATTTTGGTAAAATTTTGATATGGCACTAAGCTTGAGAGGAGTGAAGAGAAGAGGTAAGGCTGGGTGGTATTTATAGTATAGGAGAAGAGGGTTTTCATAATATTATAATCATTAGTTTTTTATTTTTCCATAAGAGAAGAAATAATGTTGATTCCATGACCAATAATACTAATAAATGCATATAATTTCTAGATGATGGTTCTTATATAACTTATTATATCAGTAATAGTGGATTTAAACTATAATGTATTTATATGGTAAATTAACGTATTTTACTATTCACCAAAAATTCATATATTTTAGAAAAATACCAAAAATTTAATCTAACCATTTATTGATGTATCTAATTCAGAAATAAAATACATTTTTAAAAAATAATTTTCTAAAAATAATTAATCAAATATTTAATTAAAATCATAATTTATTCAAAAAAACATTTTTTTAAATATTTTTTTACTTATTCCAAAATATATGTATATCATACTTTCACTTGAATATTATTTATATACTATTACATGTAAAGATAATATTCATTATTTTTTATCACTATTCATAAGGGTAACATTACTATTCATAAGGGTATGTTAGTATTTACCAAAAATTATGTTTTCCTTATCATCCTCCATACATCTTACTGATCACAACCATGAATGTCAGATTTTTGATATTCTAAATACCAAAGCACCCATATTATGATTAAAGCTAACATAGTTCTATGAAGTCAATTTTGTTGTGATTTCATGGGATTATATTACATGATAATAAGAAGGAAATATCCATTTAAAACAATGGGTAATAAAATTCTTCCTCTCTTAATATATTTATCCCTCATAATTTCATTTTACATTCTAGGCCATAAAAAGGTGCGGGTACTTTTCCTTCATTACCTCCTCTAGTCCCCATTTTTCCTCTTCATACATATGATTCCACCATAGTACCTTCACTAGGGGAGTATTCTGGTTATGCAGAACATTATCTCTAGGATCCAAGATCTTAACTAGCTTCTCCTCATAAGAAAGATCATTCAAAAAATGTACAACCTCTGAAGATAGTACATGTGAAGGGTCAGGTATATACTTTCATAAGAGGGATACATGGAAGACATCATGTACTTTGGACATGGTAGTTTGATGTGCTAGTCGATACACCACATACCTGACACGATCAAGAATCTCATCGGGGATGATGAACCTAGGACATAACATCCTTTTATTTACAAAAACCATGACCTTCTTCCACATAGATATGCATAGAAATACCATGTCTCGATCTTTGAACTCAAGGTCACGTCGAAGATTTTATGCATAACTCTTCCGTAAACTTTGGGCTACCATGATATGCTGATGAAAGGTTTTCACCTTCTCCACCATTTTTTAGACCATTTCTGGTCCTAGCAGCTTACGCTCACTAATATCATCCCAACTCAACGATGTTCTTCACCTTTTCTCATAAAGGTCTTTATATGGCACCATATAGATGCTCAAGTGGAAACTACTGTTGTAGGAGAATTCAACCAATAGATGATTTTGGTCCCATACTCCATTGATTTCCATAAGACATTCTCTCAAAATATCTTCCAATGTCATAATTGTTCTCTCAAAATGGCCATCCGTTTAAAGATGATATGCTGTACTGATATTTAGTTCAGTGCTTAGTGAATTTTGGATCATTTTCCAAAACATTGAGGAGAATCTCAGATCACGATTGGATTAAATAGACATTTTTACACTATGAAACCATACCACTTCTTTGATGTAAATCCGTACAAGTGGATTGAATGAGAATCTCTCTATAATTTAAATAAAATGATTTGTCTTCATAAGTCTATCCATAACGAACCATAAAACATTAATTCCCCTGGATTTCCATGGAGGTTCGGTGAGAAAGTCCCTGGTAATGTTCTCCAACTTCCATGTTTGTATGGGTAGTGGTTGCATCATCCCCTTAGAATTCTTCATCTCATCATTTTCTTTTTGATATACCAGGCACTTTGATGTATATTCAGAAATCTACCTTTTCATATTGTACCCCCAAAAGTTTTCTCGAAGATCTCAATACATCATTGTGCTCCCTGGTTGAATAGAGAAGATCGAGCTATGTGCTTCATTCAAAATATCCTTCTTTATCTCTAGATCATATCATACACATAATCGTGACCCAAGTCTTACAACGCCATCCTATTCAATTTTGAAATCTATGGATTTCCCATTTTAGATAGCTTCCACCCTTTTCTAAATTTCCACGTCTTTTCTTTGAGAATCCGTGATTTTTTCCATGAGGGATGGTAGAGAAATCATTTGAGATTGGATTTATGATTTTCCTCCCTTATTAATCCCCATTACCATCCTCTAAAAATCAAAGAAGATTGGATCCTTTTAAATTCTCATCATTGATAAAGATACCAGATTCTTTCTACATAGAGCATCATCCACCTTTATTACCGTACTCGGATGGTAGTGGATTGAGGAGTCCTAATCTTTGATGATATCTATCCAAGTTTGCGGGTTTATTATAAGCTTTTTGTGTGAAAATATATATGAGACTCTTGTGGTCAATATATATCTCACACTTCTCCTCATAGAGATAATGCCTCCAGATTTTTAATGCAATTGTCACTTCCACTATCTCAGGATCATGAGTTGGATAGATTTATTCATAGAATCTCAGTTACCATGAGTCATAGGCTATAGCTTTATCATTTTTCCTTAGCACATAGCTTAATACCTCCACTAAATAATCATTGTTCAACACAAAGAGTTCCCCACTTGTTGGTAGTGTGGGTCCTTAGTTAGTTTTATTGGAATGATGTTCATGATGTGTATGTGTTGATTTTAACTCTATTTAGTTTCCTTGAGAAGTCTGTTGTTTCAACCTTTACATGCTACATGTATCTGCTCCATATGGGGATCATATCATTAATTATTCACCAGAGTATGCCTTTTGGATCTCTATTATGAGAGGGTATGGCTTTTCCATCAGTTCTATGCACGTGCATTTCTTTACAGTAATGCTCGCTGAAAGGTCATGCTTGGATGAAGCTTGTTGTCGTGGGGTAACTGGTGTGGAGATGATGATCATGTTGATTGTTCTAGTTTTTCTGTTTCTTGTGGGTGTCTTTGGCCTTTATGGTTTCTCACATTTTCTAAAAAAAATTGAAAATAAAAAAGTAATTTTCTGTCATAGAGTACAAACGCTGTTATAAGCCTCTTTTTTAACTCCTTGAAATAGTTTTCGCATTTTTTATTCAAAAAAAAAACAATACTCACTTCCATGTCAGCATGCTCATTATGTTCAAAAATCATGAAAATTTATTCACAAATCATCGATAATACCTAGAAAGTCCCAGAATGGTGTGGATCTCCGTTATAGATGTTAGCATGGGGCACTCTTCAATAGCCTTTGTCTTGGAAGGGTCCATAGATGTCCCTTTCTAGTGATAACATGCCCCAAAAATTATACTTCTTAAATACAAAACACACATTTTCTGTACATTAGATACAACTTCTCCCTTAAAAAATTCATCAACATAGTATTCAAATGCTCTTCATGTTCCTCCATTCTCTTGGAGTATATCATAATATCGTCCATAAAGACAACCACAAATTTGTCGAGTTAATCTCCAAATACTATATTCATTAAATCAATGAAAATTTCTGGAGCATTAGTGATTTTGAAGGGCATCATAATGAACTCAAAGTTTCCATACCTTATTTGAAAGTGAGTCTTGGGAATATCTTCCTTCTTCTCCTTTAATTGGTGATATTCTTACTAGAGGCCCACCTTTGAGAAATAAATGGCCCTATGAAGTTGATCAAACAATTAATCTATCTGTTACAGGGTATACATGTTCTTTATTGTGATTTTATTGAGCTCATGATAATCAATATATAGGTGCATTGATCCATACTTCTTCTCGATGAAAAGGACTTGCGTACCCCACAGTAAAAACACTCAGGCATAAAAATCATATCTCCGGATTCTCATGTAACTACTTCCTCAGCTCCTCCAGCTCTACAGTTCCCATTCTATAAGTTATCATTGATATAGGAATAGATCCAAGAATACATTCAATTGAGAACTCAACCTCTCAATGATGAAGGAGTCTCGGAAACTCTTCCGGGAATAAATTAGTGTAATCTATCAAGATGGGAATATTGGTGTGAAAGATTCTCTATTTTGTCTCAATAATTAGAGCTAGAAATTATTTATCATACAGAATTTATATCCACACTTTATAAAATGAATCTAAAAGAGATTCACCTTTTTTCTTTACGGATATATTGAATTGGAGCAAGTTATGGGATATGAAGAGTGATCTTTCTTTCCCAATAGTTGATATTGAATTTGAATAATAATATAAAATTCATGCCCAAAAGAGCATAGAACTTCACCAAAAGTAGTATAATGATATTTCTAGTGAAGTTCAGTCCCCAAATGTTAACCCATGAGGATTTATAAACCATTGATTCCATAATTTCCCCATTAATTGTTATCACATATAACTTATCCTCCAAATTTTGAGGTGCAATTTGAATAGTTCTACAAAACATGTAAGATATGAAAGATTGCATAGAACCAGAATCAAATAGTATGTTCTCTATTCTTTAATGAATAACTAGAATACATTTCACCACATCGTTGTTATGTTCCACCTTAGCAGTAGTGATAGAATAATCCATTCCTTGTTTCCATGGAGGTTTTTGTTTATTTCCTCTGACAAACAGTGGAATAGAGAAATTGTTTGCATAATTCCCATTCTTCATATAGTTGTTACACTATACCACTGGATGACAATTGGTATGAACCTTCCATTATTCATCATCATTAGTGGGATTTTTCATATCTTTTCGGCAATTCTTGGATAGATTTCCCATCATTGCACATTTTAAGAAATTCTTGGTTCCCTTTAGACTGTTCACATGATGCTTCATCCGAAAAATTTTATGTGAGATATTCGAGATTCTTACAATTGTGGGATTTTTTTTTTGAATCACCCATGTTGTTCTCATTTTTTCATTTTTTTTCACCGAGACCATGAGACCAGTGAGAGTCTTCAATCTCCATTTCAACCATAAGGGAACAATGTAGAATCTCTTCATAACTTTTGAAGTTTCAAATATTTAATGATTTTTGTATAATCACCTTTATACCGTTAAAGAAGTGATCCATCGTACTTTGGGTGCTCATGAAAAAGATAGAGGAACACATTGAATTCCTTGTAATGTTTGATTTATATTCCCTAATGGACGAATATTCCTTCTAATTGAGTCTAGGGTACTCTCTTTATATCTTGATATGGATGGTTTGAGAAAAATATTTATTGAAAAACATCTTCTTGAATTCCTCCGAACCCATGGAAACAATTTCCTCTTGATAAATTGTATTCATGATCAGTGTCCTCCACGGATCAGATTCTCGATCCAAATGATATACCTCCAAAACAACTTTCTCTTATTTTGAGCACTAAATCATTGAGAATATCTTTTTAATGGATTTAATCCACTATTCCATGATTAGGGGATCAGAAGATCTACTAAACAAGGGAGTCCATTTCTGCATTAAGGATTCAATGGAAACCATCAGTTTCCTTGTAGGGGGAGGGTGTTCAACATGATTCAAGTTATTATTCATAACTTCACCCTGATGATCAAGTACATTCATGATGTTTTGAGAACCCATTCCCATAATATTTGGCATATCATTATAGAAATCATCATATTCCTAATCATATTGATTGTTGAAACATGTACATCTATTACCCACCATTAACTAAGAAAAATAACATACAATTAGAGGGATTTAATAGTTAGCTATTGATCATAAAAAAGAAAACTTTTAACATAAAAGGATAAACATGTAATGGGGAAGTATGTCCTAAATTGTGATTCCTTAGGTTTAAATCTAGTTTATCCCTGATCTATTTATTAACTTATATTCTTATGGTCTTTTCCCCTTAATAATGGTTTTTACAAAGATCATGAATTTTCCAAAGCATATCCCCCAAGAGTGTCAATAAAAGAGTGTAGAAAGGCATGTAGTCATGTACCAGGATACCATAGGTTAGGCCCAAAACTCCCAGTTAGAGTTTTTACTCCTAGGTGCATATGTGCCCGAGCTGCCTCTACTTATTTTCATCGAGATAGGGATGTAATTTCATAATAAAGCACTTACTTCATTCTTAAAAAAAATTTGGGATGTTTTCTTATACTTCGTCTCATAATTAAGGTTCTAAATAAAGTGTTCTATTCATAATCTCCAAAAATAACAATAACCTCCCTCTAATACCAACTATATAAACCTTGGACTTTTACATATAACATTAAACGATTTTAAGCATAATTATACATCAAAGTACTTCCCAAAGATGTAAAGTATTGTGTCTTGGAACACGTGGTACATATAACTGAAAACATGGAATTAAATATAACATTTAATTATTTAGTATTTATAAAGATCCCATAACTTCCATTTTTCTCATACATCTTCATAGGATAACCTAAGAATATCATGAACAAAGGGATGAGATAAAAGACCCTAGTAAGGAAATAACCATAAGAACAAAGCATTAACACAAGGAATAGAAAGCATGACATGATGAAATAAAAAAGAAATTTAACATATAGAACCTTAACATATAAACATAGAATCATATAAACATGGAGTCATTGAAATGTGGTCGCAACATAATACATGAATTTCATATGATTCAAGGATAACCACCAAGATCGTTTCACATAGTAGCACAAGCCAAGGCTATTTGCCATGACCGTCACACATAAAATCTCATGAGACTTAACATTACCTGATGCATTGCATCACTATCTGGGTGCACCCATCATAAAATTTCATTTATTTTTTCCATATAAATAATCATTCATAATCAATCTTACATAACTTAAGGGTTACACATGGTATGAATTGGTTACCGCAATCATGTCATAAAGCATAAAAAATGGGACTAACACAAAAGTGTCAATGAAAGAAGGGATCTAAAGTACAAATTGACATTAATAGGGAAAAATATATGTATCATGTTGAGTGATGTTAATTATATGAGACACCATCTAATAAAATAATTCATGAAATTTTGACTTAAAATCATTTTTGAGTGGTTTTGGGGAAAATACTATTGGGCCTTTAAAATAAAAAAGGTAACAATTATTTATAAAAAAAATTGAAGTGAAACTAGAATATTCTCACAATAAAAATACTTATTTTATGATGAAAATGGTGGATTAATACATAAGATATAGTTCACTATAAATCATATAATAATTCAGGAAGCTCCCTCAAAACAGTTTAGCTTATCGGGAAGTATTGTGAAGGGAATCACTTAAAAATATGTATATCCCCAAAAGAGAATGACGAATGGAAATTGTAAGAGGATTTTATAATATTCACATATAATTTAGAATATTAACATAATATTAATAGATATACTCATTTAGGTAAAAAGAAAGCAACGAAACCCAATGGAATAAAGGAGGTTCGGGTTGAATCTCTAATTGATTATCAGCATGGTATCATGTGTACTTAAGAGAAATTAATGAGAGATAAATGGGGTTATCACCATTTAAAAATCATTATTATAGTATGGGGAGCTTCTTAATAAAAACCCATCACTAGAAATTACTCATAAAAGGGCATAACATAGATGACAATCTTGAATAAAAGTAAAATATCAATGATCCCTTAGTTTAAGTTTGTCAGTGCTCTCTACGTGATATCAATGGCCTGAATATTATAATTATGTTCACTAATTAAAAATTATAGAACCTATTATATATGTATAATATTTAGTATAATCTTTTTATCTTCATTTATAACAATTTTATTGGTTTTGAGGTTCAATTTTATGGTTCGGGTCTGTCTACATGGTTTTAATTATTGTTTCACTTATATCCATGTTTTGATAAACATGTATGAGGAAGATGTTTTTCTATAATTGATGTTTAATTTTATAATAGAACATACATAAGGTTACATGTTTTAAAATTTAAATTGGTTATTTTTTTATGTTTAATCATTATATAAAACATTAATGATAAACACTTGAATTAATTTGGTGATTTGGCTCATAATTAACTTGTTTTGAATTATTATTTTACATCAAGTGTGAAAGATGATTCCAGAATAACATATATGATAAAATAAATATTTAATATTTATTTCAACCATAAAAATAGTTTCATGTCCAGAATAGAATATGGAAATATAAATTGACAAATCGTCGTCCTTGAATGTGACAAATTAACACATCTCAGATGGTGTTTTAGTTTCATTCGTATAAATGAAGGGGGAAGGAGATATGATATTGAATTATAACATCATCATAAAAAATTCCAATAAATGTATGTTACTGGATTTATCATTCCATTTAGGTGAAGTTATGTGTGGAATGAAAAAAAATTACTTGAAAAGAAAAAAAGAATTGGAATGAGGAATATACCTCTTGAGTTTATCTCCTTTCTGAATATATTAAGGAGAGAGGTTTTGGTATCTTGAGGAGACGAAAAGCTGCTAAATGTGGTGAAGGATGTTAGAATTTTATTTGTGAATAATTTAAGTAATTCAGAAGGCTTTAGTGGACTGAAGGGAAGAGGTAAGTATGGGTGGTTTTTATAGTGGAGGAGAGGAGGGTTTTCATAATATTATAATCATTAGTTTTTTATTTTTCCATAATAAAAGAAATAGTGATGATTCCATGACCAATAATAGTAATAAATTCATTTGAGTTTGATAATTGTGTTCTTAAATAACTTATGATTTTTGGAATAGTATATTTAAATTATAATGTATTTATACAGTAAATTTATCTATTTTACTATTTGTAAAAAATTCACATATTTTAGAAAAATCCCAAAAATTCTCCCTAACAATTTTCTGGTGGAAGGAATACAAAAATGAAATCAATTTTTCAAAAATATTTTTTGGATTATGATTAATCAAATTTTTAATTGCAATCATAATTTATTCTAAAAACTAGTTATAAAACATTTATTTAATTATTCTAAAATATAGGTACATCATAAATTCACTTTAATATTATTTATATACTATCATATGTAAGTTTAATATTCGTTAGGGTGTATAAATATTCATAAGGGTAACATTACAATTCAAAATGGTATGTCACTATTCACCAAAAAATGTGTTTGTCTTATCAGACTCCAAACATCTTACTGATCACAACTGTGAATGTCAGATTTTTGAAATTCCAAATATGGAAGTGTCAAATGTATTTTAATGGTCACATAGTACTTATTAGTACATTGTCTTGTGATTTCATGTGATTATATGGCATAATAATAAGACATAAATTTCAATAAAAAACATTGGGTCGTTACAGGATGGTTGAGAATAAAAGCTCTATAAGGGTGAACACAAGCATTGATGACCGAAATCATAAGGGAGTGTAAAATGATCAAATAAGTATGAAAGAATATTTAATGTAGATTAAAATTACATAATATATCCATTAAAAAATAAAACATTATCATAAACTATGATTAATAATATAATTCCTTTGAATAATATAAGATATTATTCATAAGAGAATCATCAATGCATGATCCATAAGAGCATAGAGTATACCTAGGAATATGGAATAACTGTGTTGTATATACAAATGTATAAGATATAATATTTCAAGGATACATACCCTGAAAATTTCCACATTTTAGGTTTTCTATAAACACCTCAATTATAGTGGAGATCTCTTTTCATACATTGAATTTACATCACTTTTGTTGAATACTTAACAAATTAAATAGAAAATTTTCCAAATACCATATTAGTCTAGTCGCTTTGGAATCGTAGAAACAAAAAACTGGTACATGAGTGAACTATATTATTTCCTACTAGGTTATTCATAAAAAGAACCCTTCTTAGACACATCATAATTAATATATATCTTCATAAACTGGGAATTGAAACATAAAAATGGTTGATCTAAGATGTGTCATAAGGGTAAACAAGGGAGACATGCACGCATAATCTTCATCGTATATGTATAATAATATGATCATAACATTATAAGATCAAACCCTATATATAATAAGATCATAAACATGAATCATGGCATAAATTATGGATGTTCATAAGATATGAATCATAAATAGATAATGAAAATAATCCATAAAATCATAACAAACAAATAATACAAGGAATTTTGAGAGAAACATAATCTGATAAAATTGTTTCCATAGTATTAAATTTATCATTTATAAGGCTATCTTAGTAGTATGGGTTCACTCCCTATCCCATCATGGTAGTTATGGTTCACTCCATCACCATCTTAGTAGTATGAGTTCACTAGTCATACAATCATAGTAGTCATGGTTCACACTCATGGAACACTTTATAATCAAGGTTTAGTCTGAATACCATCCTATTTTATGTAATGAGATATAAATATTTATCCAATTCAATATAGGGAGATATATTTCCCACCCATCTCATCATTAAATCATACATACATGTTCTATAAAATCCAAAAAACATATAATATCCCATGAAATAATATGGGTATCACAAACATGTAATAATATCATAACCTATGGAAAAATATAGATTATCCATAATCATTTCATCAAATTAATAACCAATGAAAATAACATGGTTTAAAAAAATATAACTCATGAAAAATAAACGGGTTTCATAAACATCATAAAATCCAAATATAAACCTTTCCTTGAAATAATATGAATGTAAAAATAGAATATCTTACACATAAAAGAGTTAATAACTACCACGATTGTCATCATAGATGGAAAATAATTTTGAAACATCTTTTAAATAAATTTCGTGATAAAAATATCCTTACTTCATTCAACCGCACTTTTTAAATCATAAAATTTGTTTGAAAAAAATCATTCAAAATAGGTTATAAAACAAATAAAAAATATTAAAAAAACAATTTTAAAATCATTTCTCAATAAAAATTAAACACATAAATCATTTGAAAACATTTTTGAAACCATTTTTTATACATGGTTTTTTAAATAAAACTTATTTCTGACTAAACAAATAAATACAGTAATATTTATTTGAACAAATTTTATTAATTATCATAAGTACTACCGAATGGAAATTTAGTTGTAGTAAGTCGATATATCTCTAATAAACATAGTAAAAGAAACCTTTTTATGGTTATTAGGATATGGATTATAATATTTCATCATAGGTTTCATAATCATAAAAAGTTTTGACAAACGATGATATTGTTTTGATAAACTCTTACTGAATGGTAACATGTGATCATACTCTCCATGAATTGAAATGAAATTTCATGAATCATAATATATCATGAAAATATTTATAATCATGATATAAAATGTCAAATGTAAGTATTTATACCTCAAAAAATAAATTTAGGTTCTTAAAAACATGTATCATATAGAAGGATAATTGAGAGAAAACTATCATATTGATTTGGTAGTTTATGAAATTTAAACCCCATGAAATATTTATCATAGAATGGATATGTAAAAACCCATAAATTTAATGATAATAATTATATAGTCCATTAAATGTTAGTATATACATCACACAAAATAAAATAGTGGTAAATAAGGCATGTTTCCCATGGAAATACAAAAGTGAGATGAAATTCCATTACATTTTGTATTGACATTGGTCATACACATACAAGAATCATGTATAATTAGTATATTTTTATTATAAATTTCTCACAGAACCATAATAATATATATAATACCATATAATATTTTCTCGTGACCTACTATTATCTTTTTATTAACAATTCCATGTTAAAGTAATGTTTTGGGTAACAATCGCTTTGTTTATTGTACATGTTATTACTTGAAATTCATAATGAACATACATAAAAAAGGATTTACTTAATTGAATAAATTAAAACATTAATTATATATCATATATCAAATCATTATAGAACAATTTATAATAATTTATAATATATAGATAAATGAAATGGAATACACCATCCATAGAGACAGTAGGTCATACGTATGCATAACCATTATTTCCATTTTTATATCATGTTGAAAGAAAGTATGTAAATGAAATATATTTATATAGGTATATAATATATTAATGTATAATTATTATGTCATATATATAATATACATTTACCTATCCCATCCATAATACTTTCCATGTAAAGTGTGAACGAATCAAGTCTCTTTGAGGCAGTGAGAGTCCACACATCAATAATCAAAATTATCACATTTACACAAAATGGAAAACATGAAACTATGATTTATATAATGAAAAAAAATATAAATAAATTATTAATATCAAATATATCTTTTATAAATAGAGTTTTCATGATAATTCCCAACCACAAGAGGTGATAAAGGTAAAAATGAAATACATCATTTCGTGAGGTGGTAGTTTTCCATACAAAAGAAGTGTATGTTTATTACACATTATATGGATGTATGTTTAAGTGAAGTTAAAACCCTTAACATAGTAGAAAATAATTATATTAAAGATAATGGGGATGTCATATGTGAATTTACTAATAATAATTAAGGTGGGGATATTGAAAATAAAAGAATAGAGCTTGAGGAATGATGTTACCTCTTCTTGGGATTACTCAATTTGGATGGCACCAAAGTGTTTCCTTGGATGGATTTATTCCCAATGGTAGGCTTCAAGAAGTAAGGTAGTATTGTTGTAAATGTTATTCGAATAATCTTTTTTGGGCCTAAGTGGTTTGATAGGTTTTTATAAGCGGTAGACATGGGGCCTTTTCTAGGGAAGATAGGATACACACTTGGAATTTATGAAAACAAGTTATGTGTACTCACATTTTCTCTTCAAATAGTCATCCAAAATATAATAATTAATATAATTAATATGGAATAAATTTTTCTATAAAATGGGTGTTGTAAAAGAGTCTAAGTCATTTGGGTCATTAAATTTATGTTTTATTCCCTTTTTAAAATTTATTTTACCTTAATCTCTTTAATTAATCTTAATCACACTCACTAATATTTTTAGTCCCAAATTATGTATCTCTTATCAGACTATAAATATCATACAAATTAAATCCATGTTTTATGGTTTTTTAATTTAATTTACATAAGAAGAAAAATTTAGTTTAATGTCGATCTTTAAGACGTAGTGATAAAGATGGTTTTTAAAATGAGAATGTTTTAAAGTTCATTATGATTTTATGTCTAGATTCAATATTGAAATATTACAATGACCTAGATTTGGTTAATAGAATTATAATTGATCCAATGTGAATTTAAAATAAACTAAATATATAATTTAACTATAAAAAAAATTAAACAGAAAAAATATTTTGAATGAAAATTCAGTATTTTTTAGTATTCATACAAAAATGATGTTTCTTAGAAAAATCACAAAAAATCTCCCCAGGAAAATTTTATATTCGGATATCTAAAAATAAATTTATTTAATCAAATTCAATTTCTAAAAATATAAAAATTTAACCATATATTTTTCACAAATGGACATCAAAAGCATTTCATTTGAGAATATATCATTCTTAAACTTATAAATACGTTACCAAAAATTATATTTTTCATAATCAATATGTTATATTTATATAAAATCATTATAAAAAATCGTTGAAAAATTATTTATTATTTATAATATTACTAATTTTAACAGCTTGGTTATAACTATCTTAATAAAATAAATATAATAATAAAACGATGTTTCAAATAAACTCATTTTTTCGAGTAACGCATGCCAAGTCGTCGTTGAATATAGAGCACAAATAATCAATGTTGTGTGAATGGAATTTTTGACTTATTTAAATGAAAGATATCAAATAAAATTAATTTAATCAAAAAAGGTCCATAAAAACTTATTGTGTTATAGTCTACCCCCCTTAATATGAATTTTACACTCAAAATTCATCGTTCGGGTAAAAACAAATGAGGATACTTATGCTTAATTATATCTTCACATTCCCATGTAGATTCTTATAACTGGTTATTTCTCTACAAAACATTAACCAGGTGAGTGGTCTTATTTCGTATAATATTCTAGGTATGATCCAGAATATCAAACATTTGTTCCTATTAAGAATTATCCTTCTCTAGCAGTATAACCTTTGAGTTTAGTGCATGTGAATGTTCATGTATGTACTTCATCATGATACATACCAATAACACATCATGGACTTGAGAGTTATTTGGAGTAAGTTCTAGGTGATCAACTACTGTCCTAATATGATTAAAAATTTAAAATGGACTGATATACCTAGGAATTATTTTACCTTTTATTTTGAACCACATAACCTTATTTTAGGGAGAGATTCAAAAAAATTCTCTCTAACCTCAAATTCTAGATAATTTTGTCAGTTATTAGCATAACCTTTCATCCAACATTGAGATGCCTTGATATGATGCTGAATTGATCTAACCTTCTTGACCATTTCTTTATCGATCTTAGGTCCCAAAAGATTTCTTTCTAAAACATCATCCCAGTACCTTGGAGTTCTACATTAATTCAAATAGACGAATTTATAAGGTTCTATATGAATTCTTGAGTGAAATATATTTTTTATAGAAACTCAACTATAGTAATGTGTCGATCGCAACCACCTATGAAATATAACGAACAAGATCCCAACATATCCTCTATGGTCTAAATTGTTCTTTCAGATTGACCATCAATATGAGGATAATAATAATTTCTCTAACAAAATTCTTTATCAAGTGGTTTTTGATGAATTATCTATAACATTGAGGTATACCGTATAAACTGATTAGATACAAAATAATGTGGTACTCTATTAAAAAATTACATTTTATTAATGTATATCCTTTAAATGTGATCTAGATGGATATATTCTATGCTAGTGATGAAGTGTGATGACTTAGTCAAGAGATCAAATACCACCCATATAGAATTAATCCCTTCAGATTTTTTGGTGAGTCGAATGAAAATATCCAAAGGTATGTTCTCCCATTTACATTCTTCTATGGGTAATGGATGAAACATCCCATTATACTTTTTTCTTTCAACCATAATAATCTAGCATGAAAATAATCAATATAAAAACTCTATGATTTCTCTCTTCATCCCATCCCACTAGATGTATTCTTTCAAATACAAATACATATTCATACTTGTAAGATGAATAGAGGATGATGAACTATGATCTACCTCTAATAGCTCGGTCTTCAAATATGGTATGGAAGGAACACATACACAGTTTTAAAAGCATACTATTTCATCCTAATCATGGTTTAACTTAAGAACATTTCTAATATTCATTTGACGCTCTTTGTTTTCCATCTACACGTCTTTAATCAGTACATGGATTGAGGGTTGAACATTCAATTGAGAAAGATAATATTTCTCCACTTCCATCAAGATTTCCATATCCATAATTTAAATATCCAAAAATATTGGATCTCTTTGCATCCTCAAAATGGATAACCTAGCATGTTCCTTTTAACTCAAAGCATTTTCCACCTTGTATTATTTCACAGGGCAGTAATGTATTAATAATAAATATTCTTTTATTTGCTCTAATCATCTTCCTTTTAACATGTTCAACTTCTTCTGTGTTAATATATATTTTATATTGTTTTCATTGGTATATATATCACACTTTTACCTATAATGATAATGTCTCTGTGTATTTAATGATAACATTTCCTCTAATAACTCTAAACCAGGAGTTGGGTAATTTCAATCATGAATCTTCATCATTAATTCAGAATATAATGTAACTACGTTGTTTATTTAAAATAACACATACCAATACTTTCATGGATGGATCACTAGAGATTATAAACCCTTCTCCACTATAGGGAAATGTAAGAATAGTTTTTCTAACTAACATTCTCTTCAGTTCCTTGAAATTTTCTGTATATTAATTTGCCTATAGGAACTTGGAACCGTTATGAGTTAACATATTCATGGGATTAGATAGTCATGAGAAATTAACAAAAAACCTCAAATAATAAAAAGATAAACAAAGAAATATGTGGATCTTAAGAATATTGGTTTGTTTAGGAAATAATTCAATAGCCTCCTTCATTTATGGATCTACTATATTACCGTCTCATGAGATTATATGTCCCAAAAATGAATCTTTTTTCAGAAAAAAAATTAAAAAAAAATTCATATAGTTTTTTATTTTTATATTCTATTGTATAATTCTCAAAGGATCTTCGGGCAGATACATTATCTTAGACAGGAAAATAACATCAACTACAAAGACTACCAAAAATTTTCTAGGTGATCTCTAAACACTATATTCAGGAAATAAAATAAGATAGAAGGGGAATTAGTAAGACCAAAAGGAATCACTATATATTCATAGTCTCTATACCATGTATGTAATGTCACCATGGATATATCCCCTTTAATGGCCCTCAATTGATGATATCCAGAATAAAGGTCAATCTTAAAAAATTATTGAGCTCTATGCATTTGATCAATAAAATCAACAATATAGGGGATATGATACTTTTTCTTTATCATGATCTAGTTCCACTATAGATAATCTATTCAGAGTTTTATTGATATGTTTTCTTTTAAAAAAATATTAGGTGCACCCCAGCAGGACACACATGGTCAAATTAATCTCTTATAAAGGTTTGCAAGGACAATATTTTTCAGTTATTATCACTAAATCAAGGAAAATCTGTATTGAGTCATTGAAATTGGAGTGGAATTAGGTGTGAATTATGTTGCGAAATCAAATTCACATTTTGGTAGAAGGATAGGCAACTGCTCTATAAATACATACATAAATTACCAATCAATTGGAATATCATCAATATCAATTTTCTGCCCAACCATTTCAGATAAACTAACCCATCTAAAATGGAATTAAGATCCAAAAACAAGATCTAATCTCCATATACCATTCATATGTATCATCATATTAATATAAAATCATACGTTTATTTGAAATATCAAAAGTAACATCCTTTCATGGACAATTAATGTGGTATATATGAAGGTAATGAAAATAAATTCCTAAGATGACACCAATTTCAACCAATGTATGAATGATAAGATTTGAAAGGAGAACATTACCACATTAATAAACTAGAGAGGAATAATATAATTTGGATGAAATCATCATACCATTAAAAAATTTCACTGTTAATTCGATATATACTCAATTTTGTTTAGTCTTGAAACCATTATAAAATTAATTAGATATTAATGAGTGGTTAGATCTAGAATCAAATCATACATTAGATATTATAGAATGGATGGTAAGTGTACCTTTCACCATGTCTGTATTGAACCCCTCGTCAATAATAGTGAATGCATAGGAATTCCCTTGTCTCCTAATAATAATAGTTTGTTTAATTTAATCATCGTCACAAAACCTTAGGTTTGGTAAATGTTTAGTAAAATTACCATTCTCCTTAAACTTGTAGAACATAAGCATGGGAGGTTCATTTCGTGTATCTTTTTCACTATTCTTATAATTAGCTAACTTCTTCCCATAACTTAGTTAGTCAAATTCCTATTTTCCTTCCCTTCCACACTTAAAGAATTTATTAAACCCATTCAAAAAATATCCTCAATTCTTCTCCCCACACATAGTGAATGAAGGAAATCTCATATTTTTTATTTTCAAGGTCTATAAATTTTCCTTTAATCCTCATATTCCTTTTCTTCTCAAAACCATGAAATTGATACATGACTCCAACCTTAATTTAAACATTTATTTCATAATTAAAAATATCTACATAGATACTAATGTCACTTATTTCCAACACTCTTATGATTCTTGGATTAAATCCAATGATTAAACTTTCAACTTTTCATTTGGGTTGGATGATAATTCCTGAAGAATAGTAATAAAGTCTTGTGAAATTAGCCGCATAGGTACTACTAAATTCATTATCCCTTTTATTTAACATAATTATATGATGAATCTAAGTAATTTACTTATTAAAAAATAAATTCTAGAACTCACCCCAATCTATAGATTCAATTTCGTATTGTTGCCTCATATATTTTATTAGTATGAACCGCTAGTTCACTTCACCATTTAATCGGTATATAGATAGATTGACTTTCTCATCCTTTGAGTACTAGAGAAGAGATAATATCATTCCAATATTACTAATCTATTTTCAATAAAAATTAGATCAGGAGACCCACTAATTGAAAGTGGGTGTTTCCTCATGAATGACTGAACAGAATGTTTCTCCCTCTTTTTTTCATTTAAAGGTCCACCATTATTCATATCTTGATAAATCTATGTGAGAATAGAAACATGATTTTATATTATGTCTCTCATAGCATTAGAATTCTCATGGGTACAATACTTTCATTTTCAATGACAATCATCATTAACACAATTCATTTGGTTTCCATCCAATGACTAAAACTGAAAGCATTGAGTAACAAAAATTTATCAAAATGAGGAACAACATAATCATGAAAGGTCACATATAGTATGTCTATATTATGAAACCCCCTTTAATCTGTTAAACCTATGGTTTATCCTAGGTTATTTATAGGAAAAACCTATTTTAATACTTCATGATGGTTAATGAAGAGTTTGTGAATTCCCAAAGTGTATCCCCCAAGAGTGTCAAAAAAAAGTTTGAATAATGGCCCGTTATTGTGTACTAGGTTACACAATGTTAGCTGTGACACACATTATTATAGTGGTCAATAATTGGTATATCTTTACCTAATCCACATCCACTTATTGGATCCATACTGGCATTCATTTTTTTGAAATAACTCACTCTATCCTTTACCAAAATTCTAGGAAATTTTCTTATACTTTTTATTATCCTTATACTTATCTATAGACATGTACTTAGGGATATCACATAGGTTTTATCATCATATCTTACAATGTATAACTAAACTGCTTCTTTGAGACCAATGATAATGACCCTCTCTTTTCATACATTAACATTACATATATTTTTTGTAACACGTAAAAAATTCTACAAAAATAATCCCAACGACCATATTATTTTAGTGAAACTCGAAACATGGAAACATAAAAACTGATACATGAGTAGACAACATTATCACACATTAGGTTATTCCTGACTATATCCCTTCTTAGAAACATCATAATTAATAAATATCTTCATAACCTGGGAAAGTAAACATAAAAATGGATGATCTTATATGCTCAGTAAGGGTAAACAATAGAGACATGTAAGCATAAACGTGATGGTATAGGTATGATATCATAATCATAACATTAGAATATCGTACTCTACATTTTATAAGATCATAAACATGAATCATGGAATAAATATTTAAACTTAATAAGACAGGAATCATAAGGAATGAAAGAATATATTCAATGAAATCAAACATATGAATAATACATGGAATTATGGTATACAAATAAGCATATAAAATTAATTCCATAATATTAAAGGAATTGCTACCATAGACATCTCAGTAGTATGGGTTCATCCCCATACCATCATTATAGTCATGGTTCACGCTCATGGCTATCTTAGTTGTATGTGTTCACTCACCATACCATCTTAGTAGTCATGGTTCACTACCATGGTTGTATTAGTAGTCAGGTTTCACTCCCAATAACATCATAGACAATCTCATCAGATATAAATCATTACCCTATTTTTTTAGGGTGATATAGGTTCCACCTGTCTCATAATGAAATCATAAGTACATGTGCTAAAAAATAAATAAAAAATCATATCATAACCCATAAAATGAAATTTTTATAATAATCTTGTAATCATATAATAGACTATGAAAAAAATAGGTTTCATAATTATTTAGTCAAACCGTAACAAGTTAAAATAATTAGGTTTCAAAAGCATATAACTCATGAAAGAGAAATAGGTTTTATAAAAATCATGAAATGAAACGAAAAATCATTCAGAGAAAAAATATGAAATGAAACATTGAATCGTTCTACCAGAAATATATTAGTAACCCCAAAATATTTCAGCATATATGGGAAATAATTTTTAAAGATCTTCAAAAAATCATTTCTTGAGTAAAATATCGTTTATTCATTAAAGAATAAATTTTAAAACACAAAACCTTTTTGAAATTTTTTTTATTTTAAAATAGATTTAAAAAATTATTAACGAAGAATTGAAAAACATAAAAAAAAATTAAAATAATATTTCCAATAATATATACTTCATATATATGTTTTGAATTTTTGTAAAACATTTTGGAAAACATTGTTTTAAAAATAAAACAGATTTCTGACCGAAGATAGAAATCCTGTGATATTTTTCCTATAAATATTTTGTTAATTATATTAGTAGAAAAAGTGTGTAAATAATACTACTATGTAGAAATATATTGAATAAAAATAGGATATATAAACTCATGAGTGTTCTTGAGATGTGGATCATATTATTTTTTCAATGGGATCATAATCATATATAATCCCAATAAAAAATTAGATTGTTTCAATAATCTCTTACAATGTGGTGACATGGGATCATACTATTCATGTTAGAAAGTGAAATGAAATTAAAATTAAATTATCATTAAAAGTATTATAATCATTATATAACCTGTAAACTAAAAGCATATAAACCAATAAAAAGAATTTAGGTTCATAACAAAACATGTGTCTCAAAGAAGCCAAATTGAGAAGAAACTAACTTACCGAATTGGTAATTTTTTTAAACATAAACTCCAGAAATAAATATAATAGAATTGATATATAAATAACCATAAATTTAGGAATAATAATACTAGAAAAAATGCCAGGGAATTATATACACCACGCAAAAGAAATGAGTGGCGAATGTGACATACTTCAGACAAAAATAAAAACTGAGATGAAATTCCTATATCTTGGGTCTTCAAATTCATAATACACATAAAATACAACTGTATAATAAATATAGATTTATTATGAATTTATAACATATGAAAATTCATATATATAATAATATATAATATTTTCTCATGATCGTCGATTACCCTTTTATTAATAATTCCATACTAATGTAATGTTTCAAGTTACAACTACTTTATTTATCATACGTGTTTGAACATGTAATTTCGGATCCTATTACAAAAATAATGATTTAATTATTTCCATAATGTAAAAAATGAATTATATATCATATATATTCATTATATAAAAATTTATAAAAGTATATAAATGATAGATATATGAAATGTAATACACTGGTCATGGTGACAATACGTTCAATGTATGTATGAATGTAGTTTTTATTTCCATAGTGTATTGAAAGAAATAAGGTAAATTAAAAATATGTATATATGTATATTATATAATTATTTTATAATTATTATTTCATATATATCATTTTTTTATTCCATCCTTAATACATTCCATGAAAAAGTGAACAAAACATATTTCTTTGAGGAGGTGGTAGTCCACACTTGAACAAATAATGTTATCGTATTAACAGAAAACGGAAATAAAGAATATAGGATTGTTATAAAAAAATAATTTTAAATAATAAATAAATATCCAGTTTATAATATATTATCATAGTTTCACTCATAACTACCAACTATAATAATTGGTAATCGTAAAATGAACAACATCATTACAGGAGGCGATAGATCACCACCGATCGGAACGGTATGATGATTATCCCTTAGATAGAAGTGTGAGTAAGTGAATATCTAACCCATAACATAAAACAATCATCGTAAATTAATGATAATAATTATATTATGTTTTCATTGAATAAGAATAATTTTTTGTGTTTGAGAAATAAAATAAAATAAATGAGCTTAGGTAAGGACTTTACCTCTTCTTTGGGTATCTTCTTTTGGTTTGCACCAAAGGGATTCCTTGGATTTATTTCTGCCCAAAGAGAGTATTCAAGGAGTAACAGAGGTATTTTATCATGTTTAATGGGATTATATTGAAAAATAATAAGTGGTTTGATATGTATTAATAAGGGAGAGATTTGGTGGCCTTTATAGAGAAGGGAGTGGACAGACGTGGAATTTTTGAAAACAAGTTCGGTGCACCCATGTTCTCAACTAAATAAGTCATATAAAATGAAAAAAATATCAATAATGTAAGTTTTATGGAAGAAATATGGGCATCCAATATATGTCATGATAGTTTCTAGCTCATTTGTTCTGTGTGTTTATCGTTTTTTCAAACGTAAAGCATAATTTTACCTTAGTCGTTGTAACTAATCTTAATCACTTCCACTAATATTATTGGTCAAATATTAATTTTATCATATGATAATATAAATATCATACTAATTACACATGTTTATTCCCTTTTTATAAATTCAAGTCATAGAAGTGGCAACATTATGTTTAATTTTAGTATCATAGACGTTGTGAGAAAATGTGTTTTTAAAGAGAGAAATTCTGAAACATCATTAATCTTTTGTTCAAAAATTAAATATAAGAAGATTGTAATGAACAAAATTGGGTTAATAAATGTATAATTTTACTAATTTGTTTTTAAACCCCACTTAAAATATTATTTTACTATATAAATAAATTATATGAATAACCATTTTTGAATTACAATTTAGTTTTTTTCACAATTCAATCAAAAAATATGTTTCTCAGAGAAATACTAAAAATTCACACTACGCTAATTTTGATATTCTAAATTTAAAAATTAATTTATTTTGATCAAATTAAATATTTTAAAAGTGTGTAAATTAATCGTATTTTTTTTAATGAAGGACATGAAAAGTAGTTCATTTGAGAAAATTGTATTTTTAAACATATAATGAATTAAAAAATAATAATTTTCGTTATAAATATGTTATATTTGTAAAAAACCATTACAAAAACTATAAATATTTATTGTTATCCATATAAATATGTTTAACATCAATTTTATAACTATATCATTTAAATAATTATAATAATAAAATAAAGTTTTATACAAACTCGGCCTTGTTTGTAACACACACCAATTCGATGTTGTGTGTAGCGCAAGACAATTTAGTGTCATGTGAAAGGAATATTTGAATTATTTACATTAATTACATCAATTGAAACAAATTTATTTGAATAAAAAGGTTCATAAAAACTTGGGGTGTCATATGAATACCTTATTAGTCTTGGGATAACCTCTCTTGTACCATTGGGATCTCACTTACATCCTATATATCCTTATAATTTAGATAACCTCAAGTTTACCCAGGGGATAGGTATTACCCCCAATGTACCCTTGAGATTCTATATACCACTTATGTACCCTTATTATTTGGATAACATCATTTTTTTCATTTTTCCTGGGTTAACCCCTAATGTACCATTTTTTATATCCTGGAATATATCTATTACCAATGAATTAGAGGGTTTTAACAGAACAATTAATCAGATAATAATAAAACATTAATATTTATTCAATATCAACATAAAACAATTCATCATTCATTAAAATCGCAATTAAACGATGAATAAAACAATGTACCTCATCATAATTTCTATAAAAATAAAAATTTCTACAATTCAGGATTAAAAAATGAATTGAAAAGGGTTTCGTTAAAAAAAATAACATAAAACATAAAACCTCTTGTTAAAATGGTGTATTTTAAAATTATATCATTTATATAGTGAATCATAATATTCATTATATAATGTTTATATAGATAAAAATACTTTTATAAAACATTTATAAATATAATTCTAAATACTAGAGAAAATATCATTTTGTTTTGATAACTATTCAAAACTATTAATTAAAAATAATTGGAGTATTATTTTCATTTAAAACCCGTGGAAAAATTTAAATTAAGATATATCATGAATAAAAGACATTATGGTTGGAAAATTTGACAATTCAATATATGTTAAAAAAATCTTTTTTCTCTCTTATAACGAAATTAAAAAGTGTATTGATGTTTTAAGAGATTCATTTTATTCCATATTAATGATATTAAAATGTATTTTAAAATAAAATTATAGAACATTATGTGTTATAAAAACATAAATAATACAATATTATGGTCATAGACATGGAGGATAAATAAACTCATCCCAAAATAAGAAATATGGTTCGATTTCTATTAAAAATAATCCTTATGATATTTTATTACAAAAGATGTGGAAATTTAATAAAATAATAGAATCCCTATAATTATTTTGTGGATAAGGAAATACATTATCTTTAGGAGAAAAAAAATGAAATATTCCCCATAATGGATGTTGAATCATAAATATTCCTGATTAACATAGAGACTGTATTATAAAACAACAAATATTTTGTAACCCTTGAATCAAATCCTTTTGAAATGGAAATACATTGATAGATTAATATATTGAAATATTTTTATTAACTGTATCATCAAATAAAATAATTTTTTGTACATAAACCATAAAAAATTAATTATGGTGGTGAATATAGAACATATCTCAGTGAAATAGAATTGAGATGAGGAAACCCCTACAAAATTGGTATCAGTTGAATTGAAATCCATTGAGAAATACAGCTTGAGGTAGATTTTTATTTCATTTAATTTGATGAATTTATGATAGAAACATACATAGATATTTATATAAATACATAATATAAAACAAGGGGTTTACATGGATTATCTCTAAATGATATAATTGTGAGATGATAAATCATTACTTTTACACTTAACTTCATTGAATTCATGTTATGTTTATGTATAATAATAAAAAATTTAATAATAAATTTTTTGAAAGCCTTATTAGAATATAAAATCATTTATATTATTCATTTTAAATCATTCACTACAAATTTATTAGTTGTTTAATATTTATTTTCATTATCATATGTTTGTATTTTTTTACTATAATGCACTTGTATATTAATGGGGGTATTAAAACACGTTATCTCATAAAATATTTATCATTTAATTATTATTTATGTTAATTTAATATATATTAAATATTGATTAATGTTAATAAAATTTAATTCCATGAATGTTTTGTTTGTTATATTTTGACTCAAAATTAGTGATGATCATTTTTTAAGAAAATTTAATGATATCATCAAATTATATTGTATTTATCATTAATTATTTTTCAATAAAAATAATATTCATTACATTTATAACACATTAATACCACATATATATATATATATATATCTCTGTGTGTGTGTGTGTGTGTGTATAATTTTTAGAACCATCCATGTAATGACATGATGATAGATGAATTATATCACTTTGTAGAGGTGGTAGTCTTCATGTATACTTGAGGGACGTATTAATTTTTTAATGAATATAAATAATTTGTGTTAAATGATAAATTATCACTATACAACCATATTATGTTTTAAATGTCATATATATATATATATATTAATGACATCTATATAACATTATATGAGAGGTTGAGATGAAAAATGAAATTCATCACTTACTGGAGGAAGTAGTTAGTACCTATGCATAAGAAACACTATCATTTTACGTTGGATGGTTGGGATATAAATATTGTTTATTCCATAAACATAATTTCTAGGTATATTGATGATATATATTTCATTATACAAGGATGTAATAGATTCTGAATGATTTCAAGAAGAAATTTACTTGAATGAACTTAGTTAGGATAATAAACTCTACATCAAGTATCCTACTTCGGAATACACTATAATCCATATCTGGTAGTTATTTTAGTGAGAGAAAAACCAATATCATGTGGGAAATATATTTTGGGATAATTTTTTTATAGGTTTTGGTTATTATAATATACTCAAATGTATAAATAAGTTAAGAGTGGAGGTTCCCTTTTACATGACGGGTATGAAACTCATGTAATATAACAACTTTGACCCAGTATCCTAGATACAATATCAACATTGTTCAATCGAAATAGATAAAAAGTGAAAAATATTAATGGGATGATCATGTTAGTAGTTTTGGATAACCGGGTACATACATGAAAACCATTTAAATTTTTGAATATAAAAAACATAATATATGAAAAAGGAAAATGATCTGCATCATTGAAAAATAATTCAAATATATGTTATTCATATTATTGGTTAAAGAAAAAAATAATAGTGAGATAAAATGTTAATTAAGGTTTATGTACCGTGTAATCAATCAATAATTTATAAATAACAATCAATATTTAAAGACACATGTCATTTAAGCACCAAAATTTCAACCATGATTGCATAAGGCTTTCTCAATATTTCAAGGTAAATAACATTATAAACATTCAATTCAATCAAAAAACTATGATTGAATTCATCCTAAGATAATATCATTATAAAAATATATTAGATAATAATAATTGAATTCTTGTAGATGGAAATGCTTAATTATTGGAAATCATAAACTAATTAAAATTTAATTTTATTACTATTTTTTATTTTCAAAACCCATTTTGGTAAAGTGAGAACAGAAAAGGGGTAGGAAACTGAGGCAGCATGTCCAATGGGAACCATTGTAGACACTTTCCTGACTAACCCCAATAAAACAAAAAGGCAGCAAATTCAAAGGGATCCACCATTTCAAACATTATCCAAACCAATTCAAACAAACTTGAACAGAACAAAGCTCACAACAAGATAGAAGAAACAATTCTTAGGAGCCTTCAAATGAGGATTACTAATTGTGAGTGCTTCATCGACAGAGCTCTGAAAGAAGAAACCATGATACAACCGAACTGACAATGACAATGAAACCAACAATCATATGAAAAGTTCAACATTCACCAAGGTCACCAGCACCATCCAAAAACTCATGGTGTCATGACCCGACCCAACGGGGCTCGAGCCGCGACTCCCCAAGCCTGCCTCCAATAGGCTAGGGGCTGGCGTCTAGCGCCGAGTAGGCTATCACACACATGGGAGGCATTATCCCAAGGTAACTGTACACATGCACCAACATACACCTCCATGCAACAGTTCATAGATATATATAAAACTGAAAAGAAAATGAATGCATACAACTATCCCAATCCAGAGTACAACAAAAGTACAAAAGGGAAAATGGGTCCCACTAAAAGAAAACTGCCAAGTGTCCAACCATCTCAGAAGAAGGGTAAACACTACCAAAACACCTACTGGTATGCTCCTCGACACAGCTCTGGTAGACACTCCGGTCAAACCCGTTCACTAAGCTCCGCATGCTCCGGGTCCTCCTGGGACTCCATCGAAAGGCGTATGGTCTACACAAGACACAAGCATGCACTACCACAAAACTGGGCAAGGCCCGTGCCAGCCTTTATCAGTGCTAATGAAAAAGTGCTGATAAAGGGGGTACTTTTATTATCCCTAAAAAAAGAGATGTTAAAGGGTACCATTATCAGCGCTAAAAAAACACTGATAAAAGTACCCCTTTATCATCACTTTTTTTAGCCCTGATAAAGGTACCCCCTTTAACAGCACATCTTTTAGTGTTGTTAAAGGGTACCCCTTTATCATCACTTTTTTAGTAGTGCTGATAAAGGGGGGTCTTTATCAGTGCTTTTTTTAAAAGTGCTGATAAAGGGTCTACGTCCAAAAAAATCATTTAAAACATATATTAATATTTAAATATACAGATATGGTTATATTGATATAAATATAATATATATTTTTTAAATATTATTTTAAATATATTTTAGTTAAGTATAAATATACCTTTACACTTAATATATAATATTTTCTGTGAAAATGGCTTATAAAAAAAATTAAAAAAAATAATAAATAATTTGTTAATTATTATTGAGTAATAGTCATTTAATAAAAATTTGAAGACTCAAAAATGAAAAATAAATAAAAAATGATCCAAAATATGTTGAAAATGCAACTCAAACTTCAAACGACCATAACTGTTGATCCAGGTGTCCGTTTGAGCTCTACGACATAACAAATCAAATCCTGTGACGAGATTTACGCTCTAGTGAACCAGGAAAAGCCTCAGTCACAATTGTTGAGCCCAAAAGCCCCAGAAGTCCTCCAAAACTGAGTTTTTAGTTGGGATACCCCGATTGTTTATCATTTTGTGGACTTTTAGCCTCATTTAAGGGGGGTATTATTGGCTTTTTTTGGTGGGGACTGTATTTATTTGAAGGTATTACATTCATATTGACATTATGTTTTTGAAATTTTATCTTTTTTTATAATTCACTACTATTTATAATCAAATATATAATAATATAAACATATTTTTTATATATTCACACATAAAAAGTTAATTATAAGTATAAATAATAAAATATATTTACATATAAAATATATTAGCTTCATCTAAATAATAACTAATATCCATTTTATTTAAAATACAAATATATAAATATTTATATACCTATATATTAATCTAACTATATATATATTAATATAACTACACATATATATTCATCTAACTATAAATATATATATTTATATCACCATAAACATATTTATTAATATAACTATATATATATATTAAAATAAGTATATATATTCATATAAATATATATTACTATACGAATAAATATAACTACATTTATATATATATCATGAAATGGAAAACAAACCAAAATAGAGGAGTGGTAAGGGCTTAGGCGCATAGGGGGGAGGTCTCATGTTCAAAACCTAGTGGAGGCAGGGGCGCATGCCTGGGAGTGGATTTGGGGGGCTAGTACTGATAAAGGGTGTAGGGGGAGTGTGTGGGAACTGGAAGGGATAGATAGTGCTATAAAAAGGGGGATCAAATGCTATAAAAATCCCCCCCCCGATTGGCATGATTTTTTTAATTTTTTTTAATTTTTTTTAATTTTTTTTAATTTTTTTTAATTTTTTTTTAATTTTTTTAACTTTTTTTACTTTTATCAATGCTAAATATAAGTGCTGATAAAAGGGGTCTCTTATCAGCACTAAAAAGAAAGCGCTGAAAAAGGACCCCTTTATCAGCGCTTCTTTTTAGCACTGATAAAAGTCCCCTTTTATCAGTTCTTTTTTAGCACTAATAAAAGGGGTCTTTATCAGAGCTTTTAGAGCGATGATAATGGGGATCCCCCCCCCCCCATATCTTTGCTGGCTTTAATAGCGCTTTTCTAGAACTGTAAATGGCTATTTTTAACACTGATAAAAGGGTTATTTTCAGTAGTGATGTGCGGGCAAAGCCCATGCAGGGGTGAGTATAACAATACTCAGTAGGCCCCCCAAAAACCCAAAATAAAAGACAGCAACTAAAAGCCAATAGTCCGCTCATCTCAGTTAGAGGGAACCCAAATGAGAGAGAAACACTATCTCATGATCATCCTCACCTAAACACAACTAGTCAACTCAGATCAGGTGTACGCCCATACATACACCTTGAACAATCCAGACATACCAAGCTCACACAACAAGCCAGATGAGGTACCGACCTCATCACCAGCAACTTTTCCACAACCAGGAGAACACGATCCATGATCACTATCATCCCATATGACACTCATCCGAGAGATACACTGAATTGGGTCCCACACAAACATCCCAAATTCTCACCCGAGAGATCACGCTCGTCAGATACCATCACTGAGGAAACCACGCTGAAACAACAAAAACACCAAAATCTTCGGATATGGGATCTCTCCTAGGTACCTCTAGGGGAAAGCTGAACCCACACCAGTATAATTAGATCTCACAAATAGGGGATCACTCCCAGGGTCCACCGGTGGATACCATAACCTGATCTGGCATTCGTAGATCTCACAGATAGGGGATCACTCCCTGGATCCGTAGGGGGATACCACAACCTGATCTGGCGCTCGACAGAAACACGTCACTCAGATAGAGGATTGTCACACATGTCACGGCGGTCACGACGATACTGAAACCCTATCTGGTATATCTTGCGTAGTAGGGGATTGAACTGATGATGCTGCAACCCTAGAGAAACCACACACTGAGTAGGGGATCGTATAACCAACTATATCGCAACCCTAATATCAACCTCATGCTGACTAGGGGATCATATACCCGACGATTCCACAAACCTTATAAGAATTTCCCACCCCGTAGGGGATCATATTCTCGATTATGCCACAAACCCTACGAGGTTAACCTACTAGATATGGGATCTCCGCCCATGTATAAGTGGTCACAGTGATACAAAAACCCCGATCAAGGTGAAACGATGCTATATGATCCTGCTCCAGGCCCACCGGAGGGATGCCTTAACTCTAACAGATTAGACATCCCATCGAGAGTATCGCAAACCAATATGATGGTTGTGATGTTGTGCGAACCCTCGTAGGAAAAAACCAAGGGTGTACCCTCAACCACTACTGGTCCAAACATCGCTAACCCGAGAGACCCACCACAATGCCACATCACGCATCTCTAAGGCCGATACTGAGGCCACGATCAAGATCCACGTAGAAAAAACACGTGGGATAGGCTGTTTACTCGCCTGGAATGGACTGCTGATGAAAACGGAAATATTCACCATAGATAACCTATGTGGGGGCCCACAAAGCAATCCCAAAACTCATCAAGTAGATCATACCATGGAGATCCCCTTGAAAAAACATGCAGAATCGACTACTCGATCATCCCAAACGGACACCCGTTGAAAAATGCACTATTCACCGAAGCCATCTCAAGCAGGGCCCACACCTCAATCCCGAAATTCATTGAATGGATTGCACCATTGCGATCCTCTCAGAAAAACACATCGGATCAACTATTCATCTGCCAAAATCGGACTCCTGGTGTGAAAGTTGTGTTTCTCCGCAAACACCAAAATCTGGCCCCATGGCGCCCGCACAACAAAGATGGTCCCATCACTCAAAATACCTCAAGGAAATTCCTCCATATCATCAGGGTCTCAACACTACTGATGGCATGTCAATTGGACGCTCCGGGAAGAAAATACAACGACCCGAAGTTGAATAATAATAAAATATCATTATTTTATTCGACGTTTCAAGCTCCTGAGACACGATCCTAATATTAAAATTCCTGAACCCACACCAAAATGTTCTCCTCATCGCCAAGGTCGCATCTCCTTAGACAACATGACAATATGACTTCTGTATTGCAAGAAACGGGGGTTTTAAAAACCCCCATGTATGAAAAAGGGGCCGGACCGGCCGTCGTGCTCCGCCGCGGACCGTGGGGGGCACCCCGGTGGTCTGTTTTGCGCTCTGAAGGTAACAACGTGACCCTCGGGATGTGGTATTCCCTGCTACAAAATCAATACTAACCAATTCACAGAAAAAATAGGATGAGGGGATTAAAACTCAAACCACCTACCTCACGGGCAAAACGCCGAAGCCCCGGGTGCAGAACAACGCTGGAGACACCCTGAAGCTCGATCTGCTGACGATCAACACAGAAAACATAATATTCCAGCTTGATTTGGAAATTAACGTTCAAGGTGGGGAGGGGTTTCACATATTTTTTTCTTGTGCGGGAGGATGGAGGTGAGGATGAGTGATATTTTCTTTATTTAAAAACTCCATTTAAAACAAAACACCCCCGACCAGACCTCCCAACGAGGATGAAATTAGGTCGCCCCTAGGGTAAACGTGTCATTATGAATGCAACGGTGGACTCAAATTTTTGATCTGAGACTCCATGCAGATTTTATTCAAGCCGATGCTAGTAATTAAACTTTTCCACTTATTTACAAAAATGACCCTGGTGGTGCGTTCCACTGCAAGCCCGCGCCCGAAAAGTTTACACCTCACCTAGGGTAAACGGCACGTTCCAGACGTAGTAGTTCCCTCAGATTCCCATTATGAGCTACCTTTTTGGAGATATAAAACCCGTACCACCTGCATAGTATAAGAAAACATAATATTTTTTTAAAAATTAATTTCGGTCATATTGGGCCTCGGAATCCCACTCCATCTTCGCGCCTAGCTCTGGAATTATTCATAGAAATATTCCAACGTCTGATAGGGCCAAAACCCAAGTCTCTACACATGGGATCCATCGAACCCAACCAAATTGGATTTTTTTCATGAAGAAGAATGATGAAATGGAAGAGGATACCAAAAAATTTGAAACAATCAAGACATAGAAACCTCACTACGGTCGTATTCATCATCATAAACTGATCCTACGTCAAACCTATGTAAGTTGTGTATGTACTTGCTAATGATCCGCACCACGGCTGCCCACAAACATGCTAGAAGACAATCCTACGATCGGGGCATGCTTACTAAACATCGAAATGGGAAAGGAAGAGACACGAACACAATAGTGAATAGATCTAGATGTATATTGATGTATTTGGACTGGAGGAACACCGAACTAGGTAAGTTTGGACATAGGTTTATGGGATCTGGGAGAGGTGTCGTCTTCTTCACAAATAATACTGCTCATGGAGGATATGGATTAGCGGCGGGATCCCTGATGTGTCGGGAACCCCGGGTCCATCAGAGGAATCCCACTCATCAGAAGGATATCTCGGCACTGGAGGGACCAGATCTACTGCGTCGCATGAGGAAGAGTTGAACACCATCCGATGTAGGGAAACCAAGGAGCGGATGACAGTATCCAGGGCACTAAGATGTCGGTCGTCAGACTTCACGTGAGGGGGAAGATGAAAAAGCACAGAAACTCGTTGACGAGTGGATCAGGAAAGGCTAGCTGGTATTATGGAGAGAGGTGGATTGGATATGTGTCTCGCAAAAGGAAAGTGGGATGATAAGTCTGAGGCAACACTTGGGTGGGAGGGTGGATCATACCCTAGGATAGTGGGAGATCTCGAGCAGATACCTCACTTTTTTTGTCACATAACACAGAAATCGTGTCAAATAACACAAACATTCATACACATTATTATACATATTCATTCAAAAAATGTTTAGATACATAAATATCCCCATGAAAAAATACACACTTTTATTCTTCATGGTCACAGTAAATCCATAAACTCCATCTTGCGGATAAATGCAAGAGTATTTTCTCCATTGAACCATCAGTATCGGTTTCTCAACTTCTTCTCTTCCTTATAGTTATGTATGAATGAGAATGTTTCAACCAAGGGGAAAAAAATTCCTTCATATTGTTTTTAGAGATATAGTGTCTCATCATATTGGAGAAATCATTCCAAAGCCCAACCATTACCATCTATTGGTTTTTCTATAAGGAGAAGACCACCACCATTTACCACCTTAGTTTTTTCGTCATCTTGCCTAGCCGCTCTCAGGTATCCCTATCATGATCATATGAATCATGATAACTCTACTATCTAGACCTTTCACAAGGAAATTTGAAAGTATATGAAAAATAAATAATAACCCCCCCCCCCCCCCCAAGTTGTCTTCTGAGACATCTGGATGCATTAAATTGATATACCATTCTATGTAGCATAATGAACTAAGTATCCATTGAATTCCTCATTTATCTAATTATCAATTTAATTCATTAATAATCTTAATTATCTACAAATATCTACATTGATTAAATTAAATAGAATAATCAATATTTCCCCATTTAATCAACCACCTTTTTAGAAAACACTATACATAATAATGGTATACTGTTTTTAAAATATTCATATTAATGATACAAATAATATGGATAAAAATGAATTGAAACGTTAAACATAATTAATAAATATTTATTTGTGTTAAATACATAAAAGTCCATGAATATACACCACATTAAAGAAATAGGTGAATATTAAAAAAATATTCCTTTATAAGATAGAAATTATGACAAAATCCCTTACAATGATCGTAAGGTTGGAGTGATAATCTGTTAATCGATTATGTGTATCAAATGTAAATCAATATAAAACAAGTTGAATTACAACATAAGATTTTAAAATTTCTTCACAATCATATATCGTATAATTTCAATAATAAGGGTGATTTAATTTGTCCCAATAAAAATATATTGAGTAATTAAATTCTTCACCACTAGGTAATATTCTAGTAAAAGACCCATTGATGATATAATACAAATTTAAAAAAAAATATCATGAATTAGTAAGTATTCAAGATATTACATGTCAAAGGGGATATATTTACAATATATAAAATTAATTAGGCACACAACAATAGAATATTCTTCAATGAAGGTAAATTGAGACAAAATCCCTTATGTCACGCTTTACTTTAAATGAATGTTACTTAAAATCCCGTATAATTATTCTAAAAATTTTACTCATTCATACTAAAACGGTCATGACCCCTCCCTCCAATGATAGCCCTCTTGGGATGGCAGTGATTAAATGGATATAATGAACCTTTAGTTCCGTCTCTAGTAGGCCCTAGGTTGGCGACTAACACCAAGGGTGTACAAATCTCATAACATGTGGGAATTACCGTTTATAATGTAAAAATGGTCAGGAGATTGAATGAATCAAACAAAATAAACTCCATGAAAAATATATAAAGGAGAAACTCAGACCATCCAACATGCATGTATAAATATAACATATAAAATAAAAGACTCTAAAGTAAATTCCCAAAAGTAAAACTAAGGCAACAACATAACAATGTCCAATGGTCCAAGATAGTAATGTTGAGCACTATCCAAGAAATCCTCCTAGAAACCTGAAAGTAGTTTTATATACATATGGTGAGAATACAAGTATACTCTATTGGAAAACCAAAGTCTCTCGTGAAAATTTGAAATAAGTATACGAATTCTCTATTAAGAAAATAGCATAACCAAATGGAACCTAAAATGGTATAATAACCATCCCAATACCCTCAAGCAATTATTACTGAGTGACACAAGATATGTAATATAGTATTATGTAAATCACTTCAATGATAGGGTACACCACCCCAATTTCCCGCTGGTATGCTGCTCTCTCTCAATGTCTTATGTCATGGAACTCATATACCTCCAATAAACCACATCACATCCCTTCTGTAAACATCTGGGCCTCACAACACATCCTGCTCACACTCACCTCGGCCTCACAACACATCCTGCCTACACACATCTTGTCCTCACAAAAAATCACATCATATCACATCTCACTGCATCTCATCCTAAAGACACCTGGGAAATCACATCTCAACTCCTCCTAAAGACACATGGGAAACAAACCACATCACCTGTAAACACCTTGCCTATCACATCTCCCTTGAATACACATGTTCCATCGCAATCAAAAAATAAATCACTAACAGAACTTCATCCATAATATCTTGGGCTATACCTTCCTAGCCATTAATAAAGTGAAGAAAAGATTTGTTACATATCCATCCATACTCCTCACCAGATGTTGGAAAAAACACCCCTCTATTGATTATGTAGGTGTTCAGAACATAGTTCTCAATGAGGGTGGGTGTGTATAGAAATGATAAGAATGTATTGTTTATATATATATATGGGAAATAACATAATCATATCCTATGGGTTTAATACCAACTAACCAACTCAAATCACCGTCAATTTTACTTCTACCACTAAATACATTTATTAATACCTACAAAAGTCGTTGTAGAAGGTGACGATCCATGATAAATTAAATTGTCTTCACATTTTCCCTATGTTAAACTAACATTCATTTAATTATTTATCATTCAAAAAAATTTAATCACACAAACCATATTTTAATATATCCATAACTATTTTCATTACACTTAAAAAAACCAACCCATTCTATTTCAAATATTACTAAACATTAATTTATTCATTCCACCACTACTCAGGAATTAAGCACATATAATCCACATTTGAAAAATACGTCAACATTTCATCACCTTGCCGCACAAAAAGCATGGACCACAAGCTATCACCTCACTTCCCAAACGCCACAGATAAGAAAACTATCACCTATCCTCTACAAAATCATGGACAAACATACTATTACCTCATCTCCCCAAAATCACGGCCAAACGAACTATCACCTCACCACCCTAGAAGCATGGCTAATAAACTATCACCTCACTGACCAAAAAGTACATACAAACAACCACATGTCCCCCCACACCCAGTTGAAATCACCCATATTCTTCCAAGAATCATGAAAAAACATCACAAAATATCAAGATCATTTCAACAGATTCACAAAAGAGTCTTTTATCAAATTTCAATTTGTTTTAGGGGCGGTATCACACAATCGACATCGTAGGGAAACCATCTCATTATCCAAGTATAAATAATTTTAAAAAATACCATTTAAGGTTATATCACCAAAATCAAAACCATCACAACCATCAAGTGTTCCACAAATAATGTCAAACTATGCAAAAACACCCCCAAGGGTCAAAATTTGTAGTGGGGCATCAAGCCCGTAAAATTCACAATATCACAATCATATCAAGGTTGTAAAAACCATGTCAATCACACCAATCTACCCTTCAATTTTGATTAACTAATTTCATTATCCTAGATTAATACATGAAAAACATTATACCAAGATAAAATGTAAACTGATCTCCCATGATATACCAGAATGACAAACAAGTGAAAATCATACCTCAAAGATGTTTTTCCAACTGTAGGGTGAAGAATAATTCCTAAAAACAACAACCGCACCACAAGGAATCATAGATTAACCTACACAAAATCCAAAAACCATAAAATTAAACCCAACTCACACCCCAAACCAATGAAACACCATTGTAGTTTAACCCATGGATAGTAACAGAAGAAAATGGGTGAGAAGAAGAATAAAAATCACTATAGATCAACTACGTATTACCAATGAACGTCCACCAGGATCAATAGAATGAATATGGATGATTAAAGGATCGAAAACCACCTAGGGTAACCTAGGGTTATCCCAAAATGAGAGGAAGAAAATAGAATGTCTTAATGAATAGATGTTCATCCAGAAAATTTAAAACAGCACATGATTGGGGTATTACAAGATGTGCAACCCCCTTTAATGTCGTTTAATACACATGGTAATTTTTATGCTGAAAAATGCGTCACCTTTTCATTTTATTTAATTTTTCATACCCAGAAATATCAAATGGTGTGAAATTATTTTTCACACACTATAAAATGTTTAAACACCATGAATCATCAAACAGATTTAGTGAAATTGAATTTCACATCATATAATCTAGTTACATGATGTGTAATCCCCATTCTTCTAACCTTTTGTAGAAGAACATATCAACACTCCCTCCAAGCCTCCTACGAACACCTCCAACAACCAAAACCCTCATAGTAATAGGCCAGGAAGGTGTATACCGTTGCATCAAATTCCAAGGAAATGATTATTTCCCTCAGGAATAAAAATCAAAACCCATAAAAAGAGGTCTGAAAAACCACCCTATGAGATAACTCTCTAGAATGTTTCCATACCTCAAACGTTATCACCGATTGGAAATACCAAACAAAAGGAATGAAAACATCTCACTCAATATCATCACTATAAAACCACAACTATAAATCATTTTATCTCCCCAAACCACACTGCCACACTACCACAAAACCACTACACAACCATCTCAACCTCCACGTAGCCCAAACCAACAACCACTAAAATAAATAAACCAAACCATCCTGAGAACTTGAATCAAACAATTCCATCCTCCTTGTAATGATATTATTTGCTCTATGAGGCACTAAATCTCCCACACAAGATTTATTGCCTCATAATTAATTGGTCTCAATAAGGAATCTAGTATTCCCCTTTTCAAATGTCAGAAATTTATCACAAATCACACCAAAAATTCAGAAACCAAGGGAAGAAAACTCTTCTCATTAAATAAAGGATCCAAAAAAACATTAAAAATAAAACAAATGAAAAAATAAATAAAAAAACATCAGGTGGTATGAATTCATTTGTGCTTCTATCTCCCAAGTACTCTCCTCCAGAACATTTTAGCTCCATAACAAATAAATAAAGGAAATGTTATGTCTATGTAGTGCCTTCTCCTGATGATACTGGATCTCTACAGACCACTCTAAAAACATTGTGTGATCCTAGATATCCAAATCTTTCTAGTCAACGACATGGTAGTAATCGTGGAGTACTAACAAAGTTGAGACACTTGAAAAAAATCCATACATCCTCTCTAACCATGGTGGAAATGCCAAATGATATTCCACCTCACTAGCTCAACCAAAAACCTCAAAATTCCCCAAAAATCAAGGAGAAATCATACACCCTCAGCCGACCCTTTGCTTCCAACATTAAGGGGAAACCATCAAGAACACATGGTCCACCACCTTGAACACAAAGGGCCTCACCATATGATCGGAAAATAACTATGGTCAATCTTTCACATCTTTCATCCTCTCATAAGCAAGCTAATCCTTTTCTATTGTTCTCGACATCATATCATGACCAAGAATGGGTATCTCCCCAAACTCTATATAGAACAATGGATAATGACATGGTCTACCATACAAATCCTCAAATGAGATAAGAAAAAAGAAGATTGTTATGAATTGTAATAAAGAAAACAATACTAAAGGAAGGTGTCATAACCAAGATCCACCAATGTCCAAGATGCAATCTTACAATATGACCTCCATAGTCTGGATAGTATTTTACATTTTCCAATCTATTTGATGGTGGAAATCAGTGAATAGACATAACTCAGTTCCAAAAATAGTATGCATTCACCACTAGACTTGGGAGGTAAAATGTGTGCCCCAATATCATACAATGGGCTTTCAAATCCCACTCAACTGCACCACCACGTCCATATAACTCTTTTGAAAATCATCCACTAAACCCGACTCTTTTATCACTAAGAAGTGAGATGATTTTGTTAACAGATCCATGACTACTGAGATAGCATCATGACCTCCCTGTGTTCTATGTAACCATGTAAGAAATTATATCTATATGAAATCCAATTTCCGCTTGGGAACATCCATGGGTCTTAACAAACCAACAAGAAAATGATGTGAAGCCTTTACATACTAGAAAACTAGATATCAAGCCATAAAATTTGTGACTACCTTTTTCATCCTCGTCCATCAAAACATTATCCTCAAGCCATGGTAAATTTTGGAAACTCCTAGTTTTTCATCCATAGTTGAGTTATGAAACTCATGAATGATTCCATCATGCATTACAATCAGAACAAAAACCATCCCAAGAAACAACACCGGATTCCAACCATCCTCTGATCATCCCTATATAACATCACCATGGTAAAAGCAATCATGCATCACCTCTGCCTCTATGTCCCGCCTCTTAGACTCCTTCACATGTTTCATCATAGAAGGTGTAACTACCCGACCCAATGGGGATCAAGACGCGACTCCCAAATCCCACCTCCAATAGGCCAGGGGATGGTGTCTAGGCTATCACACACAAGGGAGGCATTAGCCTACGGTATCTGTACACATGCACCCACATACACCTCCATGCACTAGTGAAGAGATATATAAAACTGAAAAGAAAATTCATGCATACATCTATCCCAAACTGGAGTACAACAAAAGTAAAAAAAGGAAAAATAGGTCCCACCAAAAGAAAACTAAGAAAGTGTACAACCTGCTCAGAAGGTCAGAAAACACGGCCAAAACACCTACCGGTAATCTCCTCAGCATAGCTCCAATAAAGACCCCGGTCAAACCCACTCACTATGTTCCGCCTGCTCCAAGTCCTCCTAGGACTCCATCGAAAGGCATGTAGTCTGTAAAAGACACAAACATGTGAGGCCAATGCCCGTGAAAGGGGGATTATAACAATACTCAGTAGGCACCCCAAAATCCCAAAACAAAAGAGATGAACTGAAAGACAACAGTCTGCTCATCCTAGCTAAAGGGATCCCAGACGAGAGAAAAACTTCATCTCATGACCATCCTCGGCTAAACACAACTAGTCAGCTCAAACCAGGTGTCTTTCCATATATACACCTTGAACATCCAGATATACTCAGCTCGCAGACTAAGCCATATAAGGTACCGACCACATCACCAGTAATGGTTCACAACCAAGAGAGCACAGTCCACGATCATTGTCATCCCTTGTAACACCCCAAACTTCCACGGTAAGTTTTCCTTTGAATAATTCAATAGCTTGCATTGTACGCAACATCAAGATTCTAACACATCGGGACCAATCAAACTACCCGTTATGAATAGTAATATCAACTTTTTAAAATTGTATAAATTTTATCTTTCAAAATGTAATTCTTTTTTGGATTTGTAATATTGAAATTATCTTAGGGTGAATTTTTGTTATTTTTCTGAAAACTATCAATTTTTGATGAATAGGGAAAAACACTAAGTTATAGTTTAAACACGAATTTTTTATTTAAATAATTATTTATTTTATTTAAATTTATTTTAGTTCAAAATAGATACATAATACCTATTTAATTTCAATGTAATTCATTAGAGTTATTTTATAATAATTTTAGATATATAAAAATTTTAATGAATTTTTCACCATCTTTTACCCGCCTCCTATGAGAATTTGAAAATTCACATTAAACAGAATTTAACCACTTCTATGAGTGGAATTTCAAGAATCCGAGAGAGATGGTTAATATCAAGGAGTAAAATTTGGTTCAATAAGATAAAAATAATTATTTGTGAATAGTGTCGGTTTACTTTTATTTACCACGGTTACAAGTAAATAGGGTAATTAAAGGTAAGAATGATATTATTATTACCCTAACACATGTCTTAATTCTATTGGATAAGTATAGTTCGACCAGAAACAACCATAGGAATAAAATATGAACCTCTTTTGTCCACTTGTATTAGATTTTAAAATTTATTATTATTTAATTCAAAGAAGAGTTAAAAGAGTTAAAAACAAAGTTTAATAAGTAAAACATTATTATTATATGGTTACACATAAGATAAATTCAACTATAAATATTCAATATAAATATAAAACTATTTCCTACATAATGGTATCTTATTTATATTTTTTATAAATTAAATAAATTTATTTATTTATGACACAATGATGATGCAGTAATTACCTAATTAATGAAATTTTAAATTAATTTATATTTTAAATATCCAAATAAATTTAATTTGAGACTTTTTATGAATTAGACTAATTTTCTAGGTTAATATTACATATTATGGTTGGTGAGATGAATGTTTTTCAAAGAAATAATGCTGTTATGAATTTACCAAAAAAAAATACCAAATAGTGTCAAAATTGACATAAAAGAGTTTTTAAAACAAATATTATATTATTAATTGATATTATATTCTTCAAAATATAAGGATCGGAAAAAGGACTTATATAATTATAGTTTTATAATTAATGAACCACTTGGGGTTCTCTTGTAAGTATATAGTATTCTTATTAACAATATAATATAAAAATACAAATAGACATAGTAATTGTCAAACTACATAACTAAGAGTTAAATCTAAAAGATAAAGTTAATATAGTGACCCAAACCTATATAAAACCTATTGGTTGAGTGTTTTTCGACCCATACCCACCTTAAACTTTAAATAATCAATTTTGGAGCCATTAGAAACTGAAAATGATTTTATTATAAAATAATATTTCTAGCTTTTCCTAAGGTGCCCCTCAACCCTCTTATAAAAGGGCACTCCCCCTTATCTCTAATTCACACCTTCAAATCCATTTGGCTCATCCGACCTCTACCCAAATACCCTCCCAACTATCCTCCCTTCGTCCTAGAGGTCTTACTTTGGTCATAAATCCAACTTATGGAGTTCTTTAAATCAAATCAAAAAGAAGAACTCGACGAAGAGGTAAATATCTCACCACCTCTTTCAAGTTCCTTTCTTCTTCCACTTCCTTTATCATTTTTGTTTACATTATAAAACAATAAATCAATATATTCTACATACTGTAACATTATTATAAATATGGTATAACAAAATTCATTATTCTATCTGTCCTTTGAATGACATGTCACCATACGTGTGTACGTATGGCTTACCGTCTCCACGTCATGCTGTAATCGTTATTCAATATATTATTATTTGGATTGGTATAATAATGATGTGTAATTGATGTAAATAAAAAATATGACATGATAATTATTATGTATATATGTTATACCGTCCAAATATATTTTACTTTAATAACAATATAATGATATTGCCGCTCGTGCGTACGTACGGATTAACGTCTCCACGAACGCAATAGATTTATTCCCCATCGTATCCATTTAAGACTAATTTTCATTAGATGATTAAAAATAATGCTTAAAGACTTGATATCATTCTGTATATGAATAATATACATCCCATGCATAAAAACTATGACTCACATAATAAAGAATATAATGCAAAATGAATCTGTTAACACACAAAACAACGATAATACTAAGATATTATAAACAAAGTATTGTTAAAAGAACACATATGATATCATATTAATGTATATTATTATTTTATAATTAAATAACAATTATTTCACCATTATAAAGGATTTTAACCTAACCTCAACCAAGGAAATGTACATGGTATGTTTTTTTCATCTCACTCCATATTCCCATGAGATTCATGCCTTATTTCAACTATTACATTTTCTGTGGTGCATGTACTGCCCATAATTGTATTCCAAATCCTATTTTTTTATAATTTTTAAAATGTCCACCTTGAAGCTAAGTAGGAACACATAAAAACCGCACAAAACCCCAAAATATCACATTCAAAATTCATAAAATAGAGAAACACCCTTGAGCCCTACGCCTTATGCGAATCAATGCAGCACGACGCCCGATCCATCATCATCACCGCTGTTCATCTTGTAAACATTGACACCATCTTCTCTGGAACTGTCGCACCATGCCAGAACCATCGGATCATCACTGGAGTCATGCCATCACAGAACACCATCACGGGCACCACAGAATCCATGAGCTAATCCAAGTGATTATTCGTCGTTGTATCAACATCATCAGCGCCGGTGAGAGAAACTCGCCGGCAACAATTGTCTTGACCGAACCAAAAGACCACACACCGAACCATCAAAGTGAACAATCCAAACAAACATCCACGAAAAAAACAACCATATCATTGTGAAGGGATAGAGTCAGTGCATGAAACACCAGATAACACCATCGACGAAGAGGTCGAAAAACAGAAACCATCCTGATTTCGGTTGCAACTAGATCACTGATGGCCGCCAACCCACCTCCCATAACTTCTTAGTGCCACTGCCCTAACTCCAACTGGGAGAGGTTCAGAGGAACACGAATCTAGGGCAAGGATAAGAGTGGCCAAACAGACACTGAACGAAGCCTTCGAGAAAAAACTGGCATCACCATGGTCCTTCGAATGCCGACCCACAAACCCAAACCCTCTTTGTATCCACATTCTACATATCTGACTTGGAGAGGAATAGAGGAATGAGAGAACAAAGGGGGTATGATCAGCCAAGGGAACCACATCAAGGAACATACAACAGGCCCACCAAATCATCCCCATGGAACAGACAATCATGAACATCACCTTGAAATCGCCGATAAAATTGAGCAGATGGTCGCTAGACGTCGTCCCGTCGCAAGCGAGGAAACAGAGAATCGTCAAGGTGGAGAAAGGGAGAAAGAATCTCGGCATTAGAGAAGGTCAGGGAAATGAAGGATGAAATAAGGAAGGAGAAAAGTGTAAAAGAGGGGGAAGATACCGGAGAATCCTCCCCGCTCCATATTGCCGGCGTGAAAACCCTAGGCCAACTGGGAGAGGGAGATGTTGCCGCTCAGAGGCCCCCACCGGACTTTTTCGCCTATAATCGTATTACTTGTGTAATAAAACTTAATTTATGTGTATTTACATATTCATTTAATGATACTTCTTTTAGGGGTTGTATGTTTCGTAAGTTACCAAATTAGTAATGGTTAATTTCACAATCTCTTCATTATTCGAGGTTGTTTATACGTAATTATCTACTGGGACCTCTTTACCATACACATACATGTTTCTCAAAAATTTTTTCCAAAACGTTGTTAGCATACTGTGGATTAAAGTCATTTATGCCCTTTTTTTACTTTTTATGAAATGGTTTGAAAGGAATCTTTCTGTTGTTTTCCAAACAAGGTACTTTTTAACCTTTTAGACAAAATTATGTTAAGAATGTATTTTAACTTATGCGGCGGGTGCGGTTATTTTCCGCCATTATAACATCATTGAAGCTTCCCGTACGAGCATATAAGAATATTTTCAAAATAAATGTTTTATTTTTTAATTATGTGAATTTAAATGATTTCAAAATAGGAAGAGGTGTTTCAATCAAATAGTTTTGATTTCATATATGTAAACATCCTTTGATAAATTTTACACTTGTTTGAAGCTGATTTATTGTGATACAAATATTTAATATTGTATTTAAGATTTTGTGATATGTTTGACTGTGGATATTCTATTTTTATACCACTCATGGTTTATGGCTAAAGTATTAACATTTCATATGCTAGTTATAATATGAATGTTTATTTTATATTTTAACCACTTCTTAAGATGAATGTGTTGGACTAGTATGTTTCGGTTTGGGGACCAGTAAAAGTAAGCCCTCCGGGTTAGGGTCGAGTTACAGTAGACCCTCCGGGTTGGAGTCTGGTTAGAGATAATCTCTGGGATGGAGTCCGGTTACAGAGGCTCTACGGTTTGGAGTCTGGTTACAGATTCTCTCCGGGTTGGAGTTCGGTTACAGAGGCCCTCCGGGATGGAGTCCGGTTACAGAGGCTCTCCGGGTTGAGGTCCGGTTATAGTTAGCCCATAGGTCCTCGCACGAGCCTATGACACATAAATTAAACATTGTAATTATGAATTCCATCATTATAAAAGTTGATATTGATATTTCATGTGATTATTTGACTAGTAGAATATCCATGTGAAAAAGTAAATAGATTTATTTAATTTTATTTTTTCCATATTATGATGATGTTCAAGTTTAAGAGGATTTTGTTTTAGTTATACATTGCCTTAAATGTTTACTATTATTTGTCAATGTCTCCTCTATATAGTTATCCTTACAGAGCATCTGAGTTCACCCCTTTTCTATGTTTTATTTTTCCCAGGATGTGATGAAGTATTTTATGACTAACCTACAGGGATAGTCTGAGGGGATATAAGTGTGGACTACAGAGACTATGTTGTTTTAGTTTTTCACTTTATGATGTAATGTAAGACTTATAAATGTATCCAGTGTTTCCAAGGATACTAAACTAATCGGTCTTTTGAGACTTGATCTTTTGTGATCATGCCAATGTTATGTAATAATGCACCGACTCTGGGTAACTAGGGTCGGGGCATTACAGCTTGTATCAGTGGAATCTTAGTACAATCCATGGAATCTAGAATTAGATAATCTCTGATTAGAGAACATAGACCTAAGATACACTTTGAGGATTTGTATAGAAGAACTTCCTAGAATTTTGGTATTATAGAGATTTTATGAGTTTTCCATTAAATACATCTCTGTCTAGATACGAGCAGGTAGAGGCGGCTCTGGCACAGATGTACCTAGGGGTAAAACTTGAAAACACCTCTTTGAGATAGTCTCAAACGGGAACCGGTGCATGAAAACAGGCCTTGCTGCACTCTTGGTTACGACACTCCCAGGGGATATTCTTAGGATAATTCTCATTTTCGTCACAAACCATTATTAAGGGTTTATGATTATATACTTCCTCAAGGAAAACATTTTTTTATTATTATAGATTATATCCATAAATTGTTCTATTTATGTTAATTTTTTTATAAGTTTGGAATTATGTATTTCGATTCATAAACTAGTCTAGTTTATGGAACGGTTTAGAAATGTCACTTAGTGGAAGGAATGGAAGTTGTATAAATGCACACACTCTATGTAGGGATTTGTCTACTGTTAAAGATAATTATAGTGGAGCTGGTGATACAACTGGTGCTGATCATCTTATCACTATACTGGGACAACTCACTCTGGTTATGAATAATAACCTTACCCGTATGAAGAACCCTGATCCACAACGCGGAGGATCGATGTTAGACCGCTTCATGAGGAAACAACCACCAATATTCAATGGGAGTACAAATCTATTAGTAGCTTAGAAATTGATAAATTACTTAGAGAAAATATTACATGCCTTAGGGAGTAGTGAAAGTGAAAAGGTTATCATGGCATTTTACTACCTCACTAGAGATGCTGATCAATGGTGGTCATTGATTTAAAACAAAAAGGAAGATGATGAAGTATCATATATGTAATGGAGGGAGTTTAAAGATATTTTCCTAGAAAAATACTTTCCTCGTGACCATAAAGCAGATATGGAAATGCAATTTCTGAGTCTGATGCAAAATGAGGATGAGAATGTCGCAAAGTATGAGGATAACATTACAAGGTTAGCGAGGCATGTTTCGTATTATATACCTAACCAAGAAAGTAATATTGATCATTTATTTGATGGGTTAAAACATTTCTCCATTGAGAATTATTCTCACAATCCTTCTCATCGTACGAAGATATTGTCTCATGTGCTATCAAGACATAAAAATAATTCTCTAAGTCTTATGACTTTAAATCAAAGAAAGAGAAGAAGAGATCTGTTGATCACCCTGGAAATGGAAAAAAGGGAAAGAAATGAAAAGATGAATATCCATACTACAGTAAATGTGGGAAGAAACACCTTGGTACATTTCTGAAGGGAATTGGATTCTGTTACAAGTGTGGAAAAAAAGGCCACCATGCTCGTGATTGCAAGGGGAAGAAAGAAGCTACCAATGTTTAATGCTACAATTGCACGGAGATGGGACATTATGCAAATGAATTTCCTGAGCGTCAAGAGAACTTTCCTCAGAAAAGGCCAAGGGATCAAGTCCATGATTATGCTATAACTACTGCTGATTTAGAAGCTCCGAAAGATGTTGTGGCAAGTAATTTAATGGTTTCCAGACATTTAGCAAATACTTTATTTGATTTTGGATCATCACATTGTTTCATATCTTCCCAGTTCGCAAAGAAAATGAGATATTTCCAGTTTGATATAACAAGGGAGTTTTTAGTCAAAAATCATAAGGGATGTATCATTGCAACAAAGTTTTGTGAATCAATTTCCATTAAGGCGTATAAAGGTTATTTATCTACTGATCTCATAATCATACCCATGATAGAATTTGATACAATCCTCAGTATGGATTGGCTTCTAGACGCTGATGTGAAAATTTATTGTAAGAAGAAGGAGGAAATTTTTTTTGATGATGATAAGGAGTGCCTTATCTTTAGAGATGAAACCTCACCCCCAAATTCTTATCTATATCCACCCACGATAGCTCAACTAAATTCAATTATTGGGGAGGAAAAGAATGAAATAACTATGGGTGAGGAAAGGAATGTTCAAATAGAGGATGTGCCTATTTTGAAAGAATGTGTTTATGTGTTTCCAGAAGATTTACCAGGACATCCTCCAGAATGAGAAATTGAGTTTTCCATTGATTTAATTCCCAGATCAAGGCCTATATCGAAGACCCCTTATAGAATGGCCACTGTGGAATGAGTGTAACTAAAGAAACAACTAGAGGAATTGAGTAATAAGAGATTTTTTTTCCCTACTGTTTCTCCATGGGGATCCCCTATTCTTCTTGTGGAAAAGAAAGATGGATATATGAAGTTGTGCATTGACTACAGGGAGATCAATGTTATAACTATAAAGAACAAGTATCCCCTACCTCACATTGATGATTTATTCGACAAACTTTAGGGAGCTCAATACTTTTCAAAGATTGACCTTCGATTTGGATATCATCAGTTGTGTGTAAAGACGGAACACATTCTGAAAACAAGATTTTGAACAAGGTACGGGCATTACAAGTTTACAGTAATTTGGGCTGACTAATGCACCCTCTGTTTTTATGGATATAATGAAAATAGTTTTTAAGAAATATCCTGATGAATTTGTAGTGGTATTTGTTGATGATATCTTCGTATACTCAAAATGCTACGAAGATCACGAAAATCACTTGCGCATTTTCCTGAAGACTATGGGAAGAAATTAATTATATGGGAAGTTTAGCAATTGTGAATTATGGTTGTAGGATATTTTTTTCTTGGCCATATTGTCTTCATCAATGGAATCTCTATCGATCCATCTAAGACAAGAGAAATCCAAGAATTTCTAACACCTACGAGTATAACTAAGGTACGTGTTTTTATTAGTTTAGCGGGTTATTACCGACGTTTCATCCAGAATTTTTCCTGGTTGGCTAACCCATTAACGAAGCTCACACGTAAAAGGGATAAATTTGTTTGGAAAAAATAGTGTGAAGAATGTTTTGAATAACTGAAGAGAAGAATATTCAATGCTCCTATATTGACTCTACCTTTAGGGAATGATGGGTTTGTTATTTATAGAGATGCTTCAAAGAAAGGACTTTCTTGGTTCCCTATGTAAAATGATAGGGTTATTGCTTATGCATCATGACAGCTAAAAATTCATGAGAAAAACTATCCTACTCATGATCTTCAGTTTTCAATTGTAATCTTTTTTTTGAAGATTTGGAGACACTATCTCTATGGTGAAAAATCTGAGATATATACCAATCACAAGAGTTTGATGTATATTTTCTCACAAAAACAACTCAACATGAGGCAAAGGAGATGGCTTGACCTACTTAAATATTATGATTGCACGATACACTACCACCCGGGGAAGGCAAATAAGGTGGAGGATGCTTTGAGTAGAAAGGATCATGGATTTTTGAACAAGATGAGGGTTGAAAAGGATCCTATATACAAGGATCTAGTAAAGATGGATATGTGAATAACGATGGAATGTGAAACATCAATGAATTTTCAAATGGTTGACAAACCATCTTCACTAGAAAGGATAAAGTTTCTCAGACCGATGATGATGAATTTCAAAATAATATTAAAGCTGTGAATGAGGGGAGATTGAGTGACTTTCTGTATGAAGATGGAATTTTGAAATTTGGGAAGTGTCATTGTGTTCCCTATATACCTGATCTAACAAATGGAATTGTTGGATGATGCTCATAGTTACAATTTCTCTATACTCCTTGGCAGCACCAAAATGTATAGATATTTGAAGGAACATTTTTTGTGGGACAACATGAAGAGGGAGATTGCTAATTTTGTGTCAAGATGTATGGTTTGTCAACAATTGAATGCTGGAAGGCAATAGCCTGGATGAGTCATGAAACCACTTCCCATACCTGAGTTGAAATGGGATAATATTGCAATGGGCTTTGTCATGGGACTACCAAAGACTCTTAGAAGGAACGATTCAATATGGGTCATTGTTGATCGTCTTACCAAGTCAGAACATTTTTGTGCTATAAGATAATATTTACCACTTGATAGTCTAGAAAGATTGTATATTAATGAAGTTGTAAGACTTCATGGGGTACCACTATAGATTTTTTCTGATCGTGATCCCCATTTCACATCACGATTCCAAAAAATTCTTCAGAAATCCCTGGATACTGAACTTCGTTTGAGCACTGCCTACCAGCCTCAAACCGATGGACAATCAGAACAGAAAATTCAAACCTTATAGTACATGTTGAGATCCTTGTCAATTGACTTTCAAGGGATGTGGGACCAATATTTACCTCTGGTAGAATTTTATTATAATAATAGCTTCCATTCAAATATTCAGATGGCACCATATGAAGCATTATACGGAAAGGGAAGTCGCACACCATTTTGTTGGGATGATTTTTGTGAAAGAAAACTTATAGGCCCAGAACTGGTGGAGGAAATTATGGAAAATGTAAATGTAATCCAAAACCACATAAAGCATCTCAAAGTAGGCAGAAGAGCTATGCCGATAACTGTGTAGGATCAAAGTAGTGATGTAGATGCTCAATATACAAGAGGGGGGGTGAATTGTATACTTTAAAAATTCTTTTGGAACCTTTAAAGTTAGTTACAAATGGCTATGTTTTCCATAAGAAAAGTAAAGGGATAAGTTTAACAAAGTTAAACTAAGAAAATTCACCACACCTCTAATACCGAATGAAAACATGGAAAGAGATTCCGAAGGTAGGTTCCGAAAATATGGTTCCGGATATTAAACCTTAACAAAAGTTACAATATGAGATTCTACCTTAAAGCGTATAGAATCTAAATGAAATAGAGTACAAGTAAGGAAGTATAAGAAAGTTATACTTTCCTTATAATACAAAATGCAGCGGAAATAAACAAGTAGTAGAACTACAAGTAACATGATAATAGTCTTTTAACCCAAAGAGAAGGGTATCCAACAACCTTGGATAAAGGTCTCCTGATTTATACTTTCAAGAAATTCCGTCTTACCCACACCAGGGTAAGCCCTTGATACGAAGATCGGAGTGTCTCTGTCTTTCTATCCCCGCAATCCCTCAACTTCAAGGTAGTTGGAAACCTCTGTCTTCCTCAGCAAGGAAGCCCTCGAACTTCAAGGTAGCCGGCACCTCTGTCTTCCTATCCCCGGAAGTCCTCGAATGTAATCACCAACATTTGGAGTTCCATGACGCTTTGAGAGTTAATAACAGCCTCTCTCTCTAGAAATCACTTCAATTATGTAATCACATGAGTCGAAGACCAGTCAGCCTTTCAGCCCCGAGCTCTTTCAAATGAGCTCCTATTTATAGGGAAGGTCGGCTCCTTCCCCAACGGTCATATTTTTCTTAAAGATCGGAGGGACCTGTACACGTGTCACTTAGACAACGGTTAGTTTATAACAAAATAGACGACATCATTTTATAACAAAACAAGTGTAACAGAATGTACGACATCGTTTTAATTCTAACTCAAATGTTCAAAATGAAAGCTTCGGAGTGAAGATTCGGAGTGAAATGGAAATAATAAAGAGTAGACAAAATTACAGAAATGTAAGAAGAATAAAAGTTCGGAGTCTAACAAAAATATTTTTTGGAGTCTGAATTAATTTAGAGTGTATAAAACAAAGATAATCAGATTCTATTTAATAAGAGAATTCGGAATGAGAGTTTATCATCAGAATTCGTAATGAGAATTCATCATTAGAATTTGTAATGAGAATTCATCATCAGAATTCGTAATGAGAATTCCTCATCAGAATTCGTAATGAGAATTCATCATTAGAATTTGTAATGAGAATTCATCATCAGAATTCGTAATGAGAATTCCTCATCAGAATTCGTAATGAGAATTCATCATCAAAATTCGTAATGAGAATTCCTCATTAGAATTCGTAATGAGAATTCCTCATTAGCATTCGTAATGAGAATTCCTCATCAGAATTCGTAATGAGAATTCATCATTAGAATTTGTAATGAGAATTCATCATCAGAATTCGTAATGAGAATTCGTCATCAAACTTCATAAGAATTCGTATCCTAAATTTGGATTAAAAACGTATCCGGAATTTGGAATGAAACTTTATCACAGTTCTCATTCTGGATTTCGGAGTGAAACTTTATCACAGTTCTTATCCAGAATCCGGATCTTAAAACAGAATACTTCATATCAATGTTTCAAGAAATTCCGAGAAAATAGAGATGAATCCGAATCTCATACTTAAGAAAAATCAAGATGAAAATATAATAAAGATAAATTTTCTTTATAAAAGCATTTCCCCTTATAAAATCAATTTTCCTTAAGAAAGCATTTTTCCTTAAGAAAGAATTTTTCCTTAAGAAAGAGTTTTTCCTTAAGAAAGGTGTTTGTGATTTTCAAAACAAGAAGGAATGAAAAAGTCATAAGGAAAACCTTATTGACTCAACAATCTCCCCCTTTTTGGAAATCACAAACATCCTTACTAAAAATAAATTCTAAGAAGAAATAAAAAAATTATGGATTATCTCCCTTTGCTTTAAGGATATTGATGAATACGACTAACTCCCCCTTAGGCCTTGAAACTCTAATGATCGTATTCAGATTTCGGGAGTGACATTTTATTACAAATGAGAAATTCTTCTTTAATAAAAAAACTCCCCCTTAGATAGACTCTTATTAGAGTTCTTTTTCCTTAAGGATCTTTTCCTTCTCCCCCTTAGATAAACTCTTATTAGAGTTCTTCTTTTTCTTAAGGATCTTTTACTTCTACCCCTTTGTGATTTTCAAAAAGAAATTGAGGGAATGGAAAAAAACAAAGTACCTGAAACATTAGTAGAAACAACAAAAAGAACGACAACCACAAATTTCATTAATTTTGAGATCTCGGCAACAAAAAAACAACAAAAAGATCGGATTTAGCTATTTTGGATCTTTTTCCTTCGAAATGAGCCCCTTAAGAATAGTATTGATCTTCTTTGGGTCTTTATGATCTTCTTCACCTTGCTTCTCTAAGACCACTATTCTTGCAGATTGAGCTTCAATCTTTTCTTCCTGGGCTTTCAGCTTTTCTTCCTGATCTTTGATCTTTTCTTCCTGAGCCTTCATCCTTTGTTCAAACTCAATCCGATGATCCCTTTCAAATTTCCAGTTTTGAGAAACGGAATTCAGTTTCCCTTTCAGATCTTTGACTTCTTGGATCCGGATGTTCTTTTCATCTGTCAGCTTCTCTTCAAATGAGGAAGTGAGCTCATTTATCTTCGTGTCCTCAGTCTCGAAATCATCTTTAACATTGTCTTGAAACTCATCGAATAACCTCATCTCTTCAACAGTCTTCTTCGACCAATTTGTAATCCTCTTGGAAGATTTTCTATGAGCTTCGTAGCCATCAAAGAAGGCTTTGAACTGATCCTCAATCTCAACGCACTTGTCCATAACCATAGATACAGAGTCAGTTTTCTGATTCAAGGCATGTTGGAGCATCTGACATCTTGAATCAATACTTGAGAAGGTCGGAATAGATCCCGCCAACTTATTTAACGAATGGACAAAAAAGTCATGCCCCACCGAGGATGATTCCGAATCTGAAACTTTTCTTGAAGAATTTTCATCCTCAATAAGCTCCAAACTCCTTTTAGATGAATCACCATATTCTCTTTTCTTTCTAGCCACTAATTTCGGAGTCTCAACAAGGAGTTTCTTTCCCTTGTCTTTTTTCAGAATCGATTCTTGATCAGGAGTTTTTTTCTCACCAGTAGACACTTGAATAATATCATCAACAAGTTTTTAAACAACATCTTCCTCATTCTTATCCTTCTCTGGAGTTACTAACTTAGAGGATTCAGCCTCTGAAGTTTGGAGTGATAGATGTTCCGAAGTAGACCCCTTATACTCATATACTTCTTTCAATAAGTCTCTTGTTTCACCACTTGCTTCAGCAACTTCTTCTTCCTCTCCCACTTGCTGAATCTGCTCGAGTTTCTCAACATGCTCAGCTCTAGTCTCTTTCAGAAAATCAAGGTTTCTTCCTAGAGTCTCAGGTAGAGATTCTTGGGAGAAAGATCTCGGAACAGGAATGCTTCCGGATACCATCTCATTAAACTTTAACAACGCTTGGACTGCCTCGGCTTCTGAAATCTTCTTCTTGAGCTTCTTATCCTTTACTTGTTTTTCAATCTGATCAGAAGTTCTCTCCTTCAAGGCCTTAGCCTCCGCAGGGTCTAGTCCGAACTGTGGATCCCCTTCTTTCCTTTTCTCATTATCTCCACTCCACTTCGCAACAACCTCATCAGGAAAATCTTTCTTCTTCTTTGGTTTGGGAGTTGCGGTTTGAGCTTCCTTAGATTTAGGATCCTCAACTTCAGCTGCAACTTCCTTCAACATTCATTTCTTTACTGGCTTAGATGATTCCGGTTCAGCAGCCTTCGGAGCCACTTCTTCTTGATTAGGCAGATCGGAGAACTCACCAGTCTCCTTGTTGAAGGCCACATCCATCCTCTTAAGGGTATTATCACTAACCAACAAAATTTTGCAAACCCTTGGCTTAGATCTGCAAGCTTCCTCGAAGGACTCAAGGCACCGAACTATCAACCTCGATAAAATTGATGGGTACATTACGATCTGGGCTCTGAGATTTCCTTTCTTAAGATTCTCAATGGTTATAATAATGTGCCTCATGAAGTTAAACTTCCTTAGATTTATCAGGAAATATAAGATGTAGATCTCACTCTTCTTCAAGCTATCTTTATCACCATTCCTCGGTACGATAAGACCTTTCACCCACAACTCTAGAATCCGGAAATTTCTAGGAAAACTAGAAATATTCGGAGCTTTGTCATCTGAGAGTCCGAGAGTTTTCAAGGCTTCTTCTTTGTCAAAGCTACCCTTAGAATCCGGCAAAACGTGAGATATAAACTCGGATTCTCCTTCATAGGACAGCACTACCAATCTTTCTGCCTTGGTATAAGAAAGTTTGTAAGTCTTACCATAAGACTAAAAAGAAAATTTCTCCCTATTATCTTCCTGAAAGAAGGAAACTATTTCATATAACTCAACAAGCAACTCCGAAAAAACATCATCTTGATTCCCCAGTTTGGATACAGCAATATATTCCCAGCCATTCAACTTAATGTTCTTTGAAATAAGATAATCATAGTTGTTGAAGAAATCCGGATGGACTAACCTTTCTCTGTAAACTAACCATTGTGAAATAGGCTTGGTGGAAGAAATTTCATGAGACACTAACTCCGCAGACATTCGGATCTGAATTCCTCCGAGAAGTTCAGAACGGAGAAATCTGAAGTGCGGAACGACCTTAAATCAGAGAGGCAGAGATTCGAGATGCAAGAGCTTGAAATCGATGTGGGACGAGTATTTGGGTCCCCTTTATATAGGCAATGGAACGACGATTCAACTTCCACGGTTGATCTAACGGTTGGGATAAGGTGAGATCAGATATGACGGTTGAAAACTTGAATCCGATCTTTTTGAGGTTTTTATTAAAACAAGGAATTAAGAAAACAATAATCCGAAAACATAATACAAGAAAAGGCCAACAAGTAAAATATGACTATGAAAACTTGAGTAAGGTAATCATACCTTTCGGATTGTCTTAGGAGGATTATTCGTAATGGGTAATATAAAAATAACTACGAAAGAAAAGAAAAAAATTTATTATGAGAAGACAGAGTTCGCAAAAACATTACTACGGAAAATACATTTAGTACGAAAAACTCATTATGGAACACTCATTATGGAAAACTCAGTACGAAAAAAAACTTAGTAAGGAAGATTCGGTATGAAAATCTCGTTATGAAAATACCAGTACGAAATTTTGAATTTCGGATTATTTCAATACGAATACTTCCATTCCAGAAGTGTTCTGTATGAAAATGTCCATTCTGGAAAATTGTAGTTCCGGACATTCCATTCCGGAAATCTTCGTTCCAAAAAGTTTGAAAACAAAATTTGAAATACTTTGTTATTCTATCAAACAAATGTACTCCCCCTATGAAAATGATTTTATTGTTGTAAGGAGACTTTTTCAACAGAAAATTAATTAAGAAAGATTACCTTATGGTTATCATCCCTAACTTCTGTTTAATGTATTCAAATCTATTAGAAGGCAACGATTTTGTGAAAATACCAGCAAGTTGATCTTGCGTTCCAATAAACTGAAGAATAATATCTCCTTTAAGTGTGTGATCCCTAAGAAAGTGATGCCTAATATCTATGTGTTTTTCATGGGAGTGACGTGCAGGGTTCTTACTAAGGGAAATGGAACTTGCGTTATCACACAAAATTTGAGTTTTAGTAAAACTCAAGCCATAGTCTGTGAGTGTGTGTTGCATCCACAACACTTGAGCACAACAACTTCCAGCTGCTACAAATTCAGCTTCAGCAGTGGATAGTGCTACAGAATGTTGCTTCTTGCAGGGCCAAGAAACTAGCGAATCTCCTAAGAAATGACAAGTTCCGGATGTACTTTTTCTATCCATTCTACATCCACCAAAGTCAGCATCAGAAATTCTTTTTAGAACAAAATCATTTCCAGAAGTATAAAATAATCCTAGATCCATGGTTCCCTTAAGGTAGCGAAAAAATCCTTTTACTGCCATTAAGTGAGATTCCTTAGGATTGGATTGATATCTTACACATAAGCATACTGAAAACATTAAGTCTGGTTGACTAGCTGTTAAGTAAAGTAAACATCCTATCATACCTCTAAAAGATGTTTGATCTACTGGTTTCCCAGCATCATCAAGATCTAAAGAATTTGAGGTACCAATGGGAGTACTTATACTCTTAGTGTTGTCATAACCATACTTTTTAAGAAGATCTTTAATATTCTTATGTTGAGATATGTAGGTTCCTTCTGCTTTTTGAGAAATTTGAAAACCAAGGAAAAAAGTTAACTCACCCATTATACTCATTTCAAACTCAGATTTCATTAGACTTGCGAAAGAGTCGGTCAAAGATTGCTGAGTTGAACCAAATAGGATGTCATCAACATAAATTTGAACAATCAAAACATTTTTCTTGTCTTTCTTTATAAAAAGGGTTGGATCTGCATTTCCTTTAACATAGTTATTTTGAAGCAAAAATCCAGTAAGTCTATCATACCATGCTCGTGGGGCTTGTTTAAGACCATACAAAGCTTTGGTAAGTCTAAAAACATGATCGAGATGTTTTGTATCTTCAAAACCAGGAGGTTGTTCAAAAAAAACTTCCTCTTGAACATAACCATTAAGAAAAGCACATTTCACATCCATTTGGAAAAGGTTGAAATTAAAGAATGCTGCAAAGGCAAGTAAAATACGGATAGATTCAAGTCTAGCTACTGGAGCATAGGTTTCTTCATAGTCTATTCCTTCTTGTTGATTATATCCTTTAGTAACAAGTCTAGCTTTATTTCTTACTATGACTCCATTTTCATCACATTTATTTCTAAAAACCCATTTTACTCAAATAACAGAAGTTTCCTTAGGTCTTTTAACCAAGGTCCAGATTTTATTTCTTTCAAATTCATTTACATCATCTTGCATGGCTTTAATCAAATCTTCATCACCTAAATCTTCATCAGTTCTTTTAGGTTCTAATTGGGAAATAAATGCTAGATGTTCTACTTCATTTCATAAGGAACTTCTAGTCCTTACAGGTTGATTTACATCACCAATGATACTATCACTGGGATGATTCTTAAGAAACACCTGATTTGGGTTTTGTAAAACCTATTCATCAACATAGGGTAGAAAGTCTTCTAAGGTAAATGTTTCAGAAATATCTTCTTGAACATTATCCTTATCAGAAGGTTCTTCTATCAAAGGTTGACAATCAGTTTTTGAAAACACATCCGCGGATGTAGGTAGGGACGGTTTAAAAACAAAAGTATCTGACTCATCAAATTTTACATGTACTGTTTCTTCAACAGTACAAGTGTTTTTATTAAAAACTCTATAAGCCTTAGATGTTGTGGAATAACCTAAGAAAATTCCTTCATCAGATTTTGGTGCGAATTTATGTAAGTTATCTTTAGTATTCAAAATGAATACTTTTCAACCAAAAACCTTGAAGTAGGATAATCTTGGTTTTCTACCATTCAATAACTCATAAGGAGTTTTATTAAGAAAAGGTCTAATCAAAACTCGATTTATAGTATAACAAGCAGTACTTACAGCTTCAGCCCAGAAATGTCTAGCGATAGAATATTCACTCAACATGGTTCTAGTTATCTCTTGAAGAATTCTATTTCTTCTTTCAACTACACCATTCTGTTGAGGAGTTCTAGGTGCTGAAAAATTGTGAGTAATACCTTTCTTACGACAAAAAGTTTCAAAATCAGAATTTTGAAATTCTCCTCCATGATCACTATGAATAGTTTTCAATGGAAGATTTTTCTCATTTTTAACTTGAGCTCTAAAACTTTTGAAATAGGAAAAAGATTCAGATTTCTTTGCTTGAAAATAGACCCAAGTAAACCTAGTGTAATCATCAACTAGAACAAACACATAGTATTTGCCTCCAATACTTCCTGTTTGTGTTGGACCAAAAAGATCCATGTGCACTAAATGTAATGCATCGGTTGTTGAGACTTCACTAATTGAATTAAAACTAGATTTATGTTTCTTGCCATATTGACAAGGATCACAAACTTTAGAAGAATCAAATCTAAGCTTTGGTAGATCCTTAACTAGTTTCTTCTTAGAGAGTTTAAATAGGTTCCTAAGGTTACAGTGACCTAGTCTTCTATTCCATAACCAAGAAAGATCTTCCATTGCACTTAGGCAAGGTATATCTTGACTTCTTGAGGTCTTCTAAGTTCAGAGTGTAAACATTCTCTTGCCTATTGGATGAGAGAATAAATTCTTCCTTGGAATTTTGAAATAAGCACTTATCATTCCTAAAATTCACAAGGTAACCTTCATCACATAACTGGCTTATGCTAACGAGGTTGTTCTTAAGACCATTAACAAAAATAGCATTTGAAATCAAGGTTTTACAAAGAAGAACAATATTAACAATACCAAGAATCTCTCCCTTAGCATTATCTCCGAAAGTTACCTTTCCTCCTTTTGTTTTGATAATCTTTTCAAAATATCTTTTGTTACCAGTCATGTGCCGGGAACATCCACTATCCATGTACCATGTATTGTTGTTGGTACTCTCTTTATTTTCCTGAAATCAAGAAGAAAATTAGACTTTCAGAATCGAAATTTTTTTGGATCCGAGATTTCTAGATAATAAAATTTTAGGAACCCACATCTTCTTAGAGAAGTAAGATTTGTGAAATCCTAAAGATTGGGTTTTGTTTAAGGAACAATTCTTTGCCCAGTGACCACCACATTGAAACTTGGTACAAAATGGGGCACTTTGAGGAACAAAATAATTGATACTAAAAATTGGTTTTTCATGGGTATAACCAAATCCGGATTTATTTCTTAAAGGTCGTATTTGAGAATACATTTTATCAAAATTTTCCTTACCATGGGTAAAGTTTGATAAACACTTCTTTAAGGAAAAAATTTCGGACTTGAGTTTTACAACCAAGTTTTTATCCTCAAAATAATTAGTTTTAGAACTAGAGCTAGGCTCAAAAACATTTTTATTAGAAATTACTTTTTCTAATTCTTTAGAAAGTTTGTTCTTCTCAGAACTTACTTCCTCAAGATTCTTTGAAATACTTTCAAAATCAGCATTTTTCTTATCAAGATCTTTAGAAATATCTGATATCTCTTTTATAAGAATATAATTTCTATAGTTTGCCTTATCAAGTTTCTTATTGAGTTTGGAATTCTCAATTTCAAGAAGTTCAGCAAACCTAGAGACTTCTTAATAATTAGTTAAAGTATTTTCCTCATCAGAAGATGATTCTTCATCAGAAGAGTTATAATACTTACTATTATTGGAATTTAAAGAAACATTGGTCAATGATTCAGTATTTCGTACCGTAGCCATGAAACAATGATTATCAATAGGTAATCTGGCTATAAGACGAAGATTATTTTGTCCTAAAGATTCATAATCAGAAGATTCATGTGAAGAGTCACCACCACTGGCACTCCAGGTGTCATTAGCTTTCAAAACTTTCTTAGATTTGGCTTTAAAATACTTCTTTCTGTTCCTGTCTGAATGTCTTTCTTTTCATTCTTTCTTTTTGAGCATAGGGAAATCTGGTCTAATATGTCCATCTCTCTTGCATTCATAACAAGTAACTTCTCCATCTATCTTATCTTCCCTATCCTTTTTCTTATACTTGTATTGAAAATTTCTCTGGCCAGCTATCTTGTTCATCCTCCGAGAAAGATTTTCTAGTTCATTTTCTGAGACTTCACTCTCACTAGATTATGACAGGAAAATAACTTTCTTAGACTTGGATCTGGTTACTCTCTCAGGAGTCTTAGCTTTCATCTGATTTGAAGTTGTAGTAAAAGCAACAGTACCATTTCCATTTTTTTTTGATGTTGTCTACATCTCTCTTCATTCTAGTTTCATGTTGTAGAAGAGTTCCAAAAATCTCATCAAGAGAGATCTGAGTGACCTTCCTGTTTTCATCTATAGCTGTTCTTTTGGATTCCCACTCATTGGGCATAATATCAATTATTTTATCTACAAGAGCTTCATCATCTAAACCTTTCTCTCCCATAGATTGTAGGCTGTTGACTATAGTCATGAATATCTATTGAACTTTATAGATTGGTTCTCCATAAGGACAGTTGAAGCCATGATATTCAGCTCTAAGCATAGCTATTCTAGTCTCAATCACTTTAGAAGTCCCAAAGTGTGTAACCTCTAATTTCTTCCATATTCAATTAGCTGCTTCACAAGAAGAAATTTGCCTATATATATTTCTAGTCATTGAACATAGTAGAGTATTGCATACCTTATAGTTGAGTTGATATTCTTGCTTTTCCTGGTTAGTGAAAGTTCTAACTTCCTTGTCAGGAATTTTATAATCACTAGTAAGCATTAAAAAATTGTCTACTCCAGTATTGATAACAAAAGTCTTCATTCGATCTCTCCAGTACTCATATTCATTGCCATCAAAGATTGGTGGTCTTGTAGGATTTAGATTATCATTCGAACCAACATTAATTCCCGCCATACTAGAACAGATTTTGCACACAAATTTGTTAGTAGAAAAAGTTTGTAATCACAAAGTTTGGATTGAGAAAGTTCGGAATGGAAAAATTAGGAATGTCAAAGTTCGGAATGATAAAGTGAGCAAGAAAAACATATTCGTAAATATAAGTATTTCAGAGACCTGCTCTGATACCAATTGTAGGATTGAAATAGTGATGTAGATGCTCAATATACAAGAGGGGGGTGAATTGTATACTTTAAAAATTCTTTTGGAACCTTTAATGTTAGTTACAAATAGCTATGTTCTTCTTAAGCAATGGAAAGGGCTAAGTTTAACAACGTTAAACTAAGAAAATTCACAACACCTCTAATACCAAATGAAAACTTGGAAAGAGATTCCGAAGGTAGGTTCCAGAAATATGGTTCCGGATATTGAACCTTAACAAAAGTTACAATATGAGATTCTACCTTAAAGCATATAGAATCTAAATGAAACAGAGTACAAGTAAGGAAGTATAAGAAAGTTATACTTTCGTTATAATACAAAATGCAGCGGAAATAAACAAGTAGTAGAACTACAAGTAACAAGATAATAGTCTTTTAACCCAAAGAGAAGGGTATCCAACAACCTTGGATAAAGGTCCCTTCATTTATACTTTCAAGCAAGTCTGTCTTACCCACACCAGGGTAATCCATCGATACGAAGATCGGAGTGTCTCTGTCTTGCTATCCCTGCAAGCCCTCAACTTCAAGTTAGTTGGCAACCTCTGTCTTCCTCAGCAACGAAGCCCTCGAACATCAAGGTAGTCGGCACCTTTGTCTTCCTATCCCCGGAAGTCCTCAAATGTAATCACCAACATTCGGAGTCGCACGAAGCTTTGAGAGTTAATAAGAGTGTCTCTATCTAAAAATCACTTCATGTATGGAATCACATGAGTCGAAGATCTGTCAGCCTTTCAGCCCCGAGCTCTTTCAAATGAGCTCCTATTTATAGGTAAGGTCGGCTCCTTCTCCAACGGTCAAATTTTCCTTAAAAATCGGAGGGACCTGTACATGTGTCACTTAGAAAACGGTTAGTTTATAACAAAATAGATGACATCGTTTTATAACAAAACAAGTGTAACAGAATTTACGACATCGTTTTAATTCTAACTCAAAAGTTTTGAATGAAAGCTTCAGAGTGAAGATTCAGAGTGAAATGGAAATAATAAAGAGTAGACAAAATAATCGAAATGTAAGCAGAATAAAATTTTGGAGTCTAACCAAAATATTTTTCGGAGTCTGAATTAATTCAGAGTGTATAAAACAAAGATAATCAGATTCTGTTTAATAATAGAATTCAGAATGAGAGTTCATCATCAGAATTCGTAATGAGAATTCATCATCAGAATTTGTAATGAGAATTCATCATCAGAATTCGTAATGATAATTCCTCATCAGAATTCGTAATGAGAATTCATCATCATAATTTGTAATGAGAATTCATCATCAGAATTCGTAATGAGAATTCATCATCAAAATTCGTAATGAGAATTCCTCATGAGCATTCATAATGAGAATTCCTCATTAGCATTCGTAATGAGAATTCCTCATTAGAATTCGTAATGAGAATTTGTCCTTAGAATTTGTAATGAGAATTCATCATCAGAATTTGTAATGAGAATTCGTCATCAAACTTCATAAGAATTTGTATCCTGAATTTGGATTAAAACCGTATCCGGAATTTGGAATGAAACTTTATCACAGTTCTCATTCTGGATTTCGGAGTGAAACTTTATCACAGTTCATATCTAGAATCCGGATCTTAAAACAGAATACTTCATATCAAAGTTTCAAGAAATTCTGAGAAAATTGATATGAATCCGAATCTCATACTTCAGAAAAATCAAGATGAAAATATAATAAAGATAAATTTCCTTATAAAATCATTTTCCTTTATAAAAGCAATTTTCCTTAAGAAAGCATTTTTCCTTAAGAATGCATTTTTCCTTAAGAAAGCGTTTTTCCTTAAGAAAGGTTTTTGTGATTTTGAAAACAAGAAGGAATGAAAAAGTCATAAGGAAAACCTTATTGACTCAACAAACCGAAGGAAGGATTTGGAATTTCAAGTCGGATATCATGTTTTCCTGAAGGTATATCCATGGAAGGGTGTTATACCTTTCAGTAAGAAGGGAAAATTGAGTCCCAGGTACATCGGACCTTTAGAAATTCTAGAACGAATTGGGGTTGTAGCTTACCATTTGGCAATGTCGCCAAATCTCTCCAGTGTTCACGATGTGTTCCATGTATCAATGTTGAGAAAATTCATGCCTAACCAAATTCATGTACTCACCTATGAGGAATTGGAACCGGAACCCGATCTGTCTTATTTCGAAGAGCCTGTCAGGATTCTTGATACGAGAGAACAAGTATTGATAAAATGAATGACACGTCTGGTAAAAGTTCTATTGAAAAACCATAAGATGGAAGAGGCAACGTGGGAACCCGACGAACATATGATGAAGAACCACCCAAGTCTTTCTGTGCAGAAATACTCAAGAAATTTCGAGGACGAAATTATTTGAAGGAGGTGAGAATGTAAAACCCCAAGCTTCCACGGTACGTTTCCCTTTGAATAATTCAATAGCTTGCATTGTACGCAACTTCAAGATTCTAACACACCGCAAACAATCAAAATAGCTGTTATGAATAGTAATACACACTTTTAAAAATTTTAAAAATTTTATCTTGAAAAATGGACCTCATTTTTGGATTCATAATATCAAAATTAGTTTAGGGTGAATTTTTGGTAATTTTCTGAAAACATTCAATTTTTGATGAATAGTGAAAAACACTGAGTTATAGTTTAAAACTGAATTTTTTATTTAAATAATTTTTTATTTTATTTAAATTTATTTTAGGTAAAAATGGATACATAATAAATATATAAGTTCAATTTAATTCATTGCAGTTAGTATATAATAATTTTAGATATATAAAAATTTTAATGAATGTTTCACCATCTTTTACCCACCTCCTGGGAGATTTTGAACATTCACATAAAACATAATTTTACCGCTTCTGTGAGTGGAATTTCAAAAAGCGAAGAGACACAGTTAATATCATGGAGTAAAATTCGGTTTAATAAGATGAAAATAATTTTTGGTGAATAGTAACTTTTTACTTTTGTTTACCACGGTTAAAAGTCAATATGGTAAATAAGGGTAAGAATGATATTATTATTACCCTAAAAAAAGTCGTAATTCTATTTGATAGTTATATTATGACCATGAAATACCTTAGTAATAAAATATGAACCTATTTTGTCCACTTAGATTATATTAGGACATTTATTATTATTTAATTCAATGAAGCGTTAAAAGAGTTAAAGTAAAAGTTAAATAACTAAAAAAATATTAATATAGGGTTACAAATAATATAAATTCATCTATAAATATTCATTAGAAAGATAAAAATATTTCCTACATAATGGAATTTTATTTATATTTTTTAGACATTATGTAATTTAATTTATTTGTGACATAATGATGATGGAGTAATTACCTAATTAATGAAATATTAAAATAATTGATATTATAAATATCCAAATAAATGTAATTTGAGACTTTTTATGAATTACACTTATTTTACAGGTTAATATTACATATTTTGTTTGGTTAGATAAATTTTCTTCGAAGCAATAATGCTATTATGAATATAGAAAAAAACAAATTACCAAATAGTGTCAAAATTGACATAAAAGTGTTTTTAAAACAAATATTATATTATTAATTGATATCCAATTCCTAAAAATCTAAGTTCCATTCAAAGGGCATATAAAATGATAGTTGTATTATTATTGAACCACTTGGGGTTCGATTGAAGTATATAGTAAGTTTATTAACCAAAAATTTAATAATACAATGAGACATGGTAAATGTCAATCTATTTAACAAAGAGTTAAATCTAAATAATAAAGATAATAAAGTGACCCAAAACTATATAAAACCAATTGTTTGAGTGGTTCTAGACCCATCCCCACCTTATCCTTTAAATAATTTATTTTTGAGCCATTATAAACTAATAATTATTTTATTATAAAATAATATTTTTTTCTTTTCCTAGGGTTCCCTTCACCCCTATGATAAAATGGAACTCCCCCTTCTCTCTAATTAACACCTTCAAATCCATTTGTCTCAGCCAGACTCTTCCCAAATACCCTATAAACTATCCTCCCTTCATCCTAGAGGCTTCCCTTTTGTCAGAAATCCATCCTATGGAGTCCTTTTGATCAAATCAAAAGGAAGAACCTGAAGAAGAGGTAAATATCTCACCACCTCTTTCAAGTTCCTTTCTTCTTTCACTTCCTTTCTCTTTGTTGTTTCCAATATAAAATAATAATTCTAGTATCTTCTATATACATTAATTTTATTATAAATATGGTACAACCAAATTCATTATTCTATCCATCCTTTGAATGACATGTCACCATACGTGCGTACGTACGACTTACCGTCTCCACGTCGTGGGGTAACTGTTATTCAATACATTATTAGTTGGATGGGTATAATAATGATGTGTAATTGTTGTAAATAATAAATATGACATGATAATAATTTTTTATATATATGATATACCATCCAATTATATATTATTCTAAAAACAAAATAATGAAATTGCCGCCCATGCATACGTATGGATTACTGTCTCCACGAACGCGATGAGATTCATTTCCCATCGTATCCATTTAAGACTAATTTTCATTAGATGATTAAAAATAATGTTTAAAGACTTGATATAATTCTTTATATGAATAATATACATCCCATCCATAAAAAATATGACTCACATAACAAAAAATATAATGGAAAACGAAACCGTTAACACCCGAAACAACGATAATACTAAGATATTATTAACAAAACAATATTAAAAGAACATATATGATATCATATTAATGTATATGATTCGTGTATAGTTTAAAAACAATTATTTCACCATTATACAGGAGGTTAACCTACCCTCTACCAAGGAAGGAAAAGTACAAGGTAAGGGGTTTTCATCTCACTCTTTATTCCTGTGTGATTCATGCCATATTTCCACTATTACCTTTTGTGTGGTGCATGTACTACCCATAATTGTATTTATTTGTGTAATACACTTTAATGTAGGTGTATTTAAATATTAATTATATGATACTTCTTTCATGTGGTGTATGTTTCATAATTTAGAAAATTGGTACGGGTTAATTTCACAATCTCTTCATTATCCGATGTTGTTTATACGTAATTATCTATTGGGACCTCTTTATCATCCACAACCATGTTTCTTACAAATGTATTCCAAAAAATTTTTACCATACTATGGGTTAAATTCATTTATACCCTTGTCTGAATTTTTATGAAATTGTTTGAAAGGAATGTTTTTGTCGTATTCCAAACAAGGTATTATTTAACCTTTTCGACAAAATTAAGGTAAGAATGTTTTTTAACTTATACGGTGGGTGAAGCTATTTTCCACTGTTATAACATCATTAAAGCTTCCCCTACATGATTATAAAAATATTTTTGAAATAAATTTTTTCTTTTATAATTAAGTGACTTTAAATGATTTACAAATAGAAAGAGGTATTTTTCTCAAATAGTTTTGATTTCATATATTTCAACATCCTTTGATAAATTTTACACTTTTTTCAGTTGATTTATTATGATACCAATATTACATATTATATTTAATGTTGTGTGATTTTTTTGACTATGGGTGATCTATTTTTATACCATTCATGGTTTATCGTTAAATTATTGACATTTCATATTCGAGTTTTAATAATAATATTTATATTATATTTCAACCTCTTATTAAGATGAATGTGTTGGACTAGTATGTTCTAGGTTGGGGACCGGTAAAATTAAGCCCTTCGGGTTGGGGTCTGATTATAGCAGACCCTCTTGGTTGGAGTCCGGTTACAAAGGTTCTATGGGTTGGAGTCCGGTTACAGAGGATCTCCGGGTTGGAGTCTGGTTACAGAGGCTCCCTGGTTTGGAGTCCGGTTAGAGAGGATCTCTGGGATGGAGTCCGGTTACATAGGCTCTTTGGGTAGGGGTTCGTTTATTGTTAGCCCCTAGGTCATGGCACGAGGCCATGACACAGAATATAAACATCGGTATTATGAATTCCATCATTATGAAAGAGGTTATTGGTATTTCATGTTATTATTAGACTAGTATAATATCCATGGGAATAAGTAAATGGAATTATTTCATTTTATTTTTTCCATATTATGCTGAAGTTCAAGTTTAAAAAGATTATTTTTAGTTATAAATTTCTTTAAATGTTTATGCTTATTTATGAAAGTTTCCACTATATTGTTTCTCTTACTGAGAATCTGATCTCACCCCTTTTCTAGGTTTTATTTTTCCCAGTATGTGAAGAAGTATTTTATGACTAACCTATAGAGGTATTCTAAGGGGATATGAGTGTAAAATATGGAGACTATGTTGTTGTAGTACTTCACTTTATGATGTAATTTAAGACTTATGAAAGTATCTTGTGTTTCCAACGCTACAAAACTAATCGTTCTTTTGAGACTTGAACTTTTGTGACCATGTCAATGTTATTTAATAATGCACCGACTCTGGGTAACTGGGGTCGGGGCGTTACATCCTAGATGACACTCGTCCGAGAGATACAATCCATCGGGTCCCACACAAAAATCTAAGACACTCAACTGAGAGATCATTCTCCTCGGATGTTTTCACTGAGGAAACCACAGTGAAACAACATAAACACCAAACTCCTCAGATAGGGGATCACTCCTAGGGTCTGCTAAAGGATACCAGAACCCACACTGGTATACAAAGATCTCACAGACAGGGGATCACTCTCAGGGTCTTATGGGGTATACCGCAACCCAATCTATCATTTGGAGATATCCCAGATAGGGGATCCCTCCCATGATCCGTTGGGTGATACAACAACCCGATCTGTCATTTGATAGAAACATGTCACTCAGATAGAGGATCGTCTTCCATGTAAATGTGGTCACGAAGATACGGGAACCCTATCTGGTATAACTCGCGATTTATGGGATCGAACCGACGATGCACATACCCTATCGAAACCAAGCGTTGAGTAGGGGATTGTATAACAAATGATACTGAAACCCTACTATAAACCACATGCCGAGTAGGGGATCATAAACCCAATGATACTATAACCCTACTGAGAATGGCCCACTATATAGGGGATCATATTCCTGATGATGCCACAACCCGTACGGGGTTAACCTGCTATATAGGGGATCACTGCCCATGGATAAGTGGTCACATTGATACCAAGATCCCCATCTAGGGAAACGATGCTAAAAGACCTCGCTCCAGCCCCACTGGAAGGATGTCACAACTCTAACAGATTAAACATCCCATCGAGAGGATCACAAACCTATACTAAGGTTGGAAGGTCGTGCGAACCCCTGTAGGAACGAACCAAGGGAGTACCCTCAACCACTGCTGGTCCAAACGTTGCTAACCCGAGAGACCAACCACAATGCCACACCGCGCACATCCAAGGCCAACACCGAGGCCACCATCGTGATCCACGCGAAAAAACACACAGGATAGGCTGTTTACTTGCCCTAAACAGACAACCGGTTAAAAGTCACTATTCACCATAGCTAGCCCTTGTGGGGCCCAAACTATGATCCCGAATCTCATCAAGCGGATCATACCATTGTGATCCCCTCGAAAAAACACACAGAATCAACTACTCGATCGTCACAAACGGACGCCCGGTAAAAAAGGTACTATTCCCCGAAGCAAGTTTTGATGGGGTCACGCCTCAATCCCAAAACTCATCGAACAGATCACACCATTGTAATACTCTCAAAAAAACACACAAGATAGACTATTAATCCGCCAAAATCAGACTCCGGGTGAGAATGTTGTGTTTCTCCGAAAACACCCAAACACGGCCCCATGGGGCCCACACCCCAAACTTAGTCCCGACATTCGGAAACCATGAGAAAAGTCTGTCGTATCTTTAAGGTCTCAACGCCACTGACGGCACGTCAATCAGACTCTCTAGGTAGAAGATACAATGGCCCAAAGTCGAATACTAAAAAAATATTATTATTTTATTCGACGTTTCAAGTTCCCGGGCCACGATGCTGAAACATAAAACACCTAAACCCACACCAAAAGGTTCGCCCCGTCCCCAGGGTCTGATCGCCACAGATGTCACGTGGAAAAAACTTCCAGGGATCAAGATACGGGGGCTTTAAAACCCCCCGTGTCTTAAAAGAGGATCGGATCGGCCTGCGCCGGCCTACCCCGCCGCCACGCTCTGCAGCGGACCGCTGCAGACTGCGGAAAACAGCCATGGGTCTGCCGGTGTCACCGGCGCCGCACCGGTGCTGCACTGGCAAAACATCCGCGGACCACCGGGGGCACGTCGGGGGACCGTTTTGCGATCCACAACCTCATGTGCGTCCCTCAAGACCCAATCATCGCTGATACGATAAAAAAACAATGAAATTCGAAGCAAAAATGGGTTCGGGGAATTAAAACTCAAGCTGCCTACCTCATGGGAGAAACGCTAAAGTTTCATGTGCAGAACGATGCCTGCAACGCCCAGAAGCTCAATCCACTGACGATCGGCGCAGAAATCAGATGGTTGTGGATCGATTCAGTGACGAAACAGAGAAGTGAGGGGGGTTCGTCGGGTCCTGCTTACAAGGTGAGGGAGGGGGTACGAAGATGATTAGGTATTTTTTTTAAAAATAAAAACACCATTTTATCTCCCTGCCAACACGCCTTTGGCCCAGCACCCGATTCCGACTAACATTATGTCTCACCTTGGGTAAGGGCGGCGTTTTGAATACAATGGAGGACTTATAATTGAGATCTGAGACTCTGTTCAGATGTTATTCGAGTTGACGCTCACAAATAATTTTTTTCATTTATTTATGAAAATTCCCCTGGTGGCTTTTCTCACAGAAGGCCCGCGCCTGCAATGTTTACACCCCGCCTAGGGTAAACGGCAGATTCTGGATGCAATCGTGCCCTTAGATTCCTATTAAGAGCTACCATTTAGGATATATCACACAACCACCACATACATAGTATAAAAATACTTAATCTTTTTATTAAATTAATTTCGGGCACTTCGGGCCACAGAATCACACGCCTACTTCGTGCCTAGCTTTGGAATAATTCATAAGAATATACCAAAGTCTGACAGGGCCAAAACCCGAGTCGCTACATCCTCCCCCACATAGAACTTTTCATCCCTGAAAATCCATGAGCACAAGGAAAGTGAATGGACTCTCAACTGGGTCTCGCACACCAGCGAGTTCGCCAAAAAACGCCCATGCCCGAACACAGAAGTCAGAGGGACTCATGAACCACACCTCAACACTATCCGCTTTGGGTGGCACTGACTCACTCGCACGGTTTTAATCGCATCACAAAAACACGTCTTGGTGGGGGAAGTATCCCTCTTCCTCAGGCTTTCGAAGCACCCCGAACAACACCCACATAGGGTCTTACAAAGGCCCTAAAAAAAACTCGAGCAAGAAATGGAAAAGGAAGAGTACCACTAAACAGTGTCTGTCAAACTACTCCAAAAAGTAGATGGACACAAGGTGTACATCTATTCATCTGCGGAGCCTCTAGGTCAACAGCATCTAAGGCTTGCAATTGTCCTTGCCCTCGTTCCCCAGCTCCCTGAGCCTAGCATTAACCACATTGGGGTGGGGGTGGTGGTAACTGATACCGCCTACCACCTCATGTTGTTGTACCAGCTCCATCACCACGTCTTCCACCATGCAGATCTCCTTTCTCGACACGCTGCCTCTGCCAAGGTAGTCTGTTGAATGGATCTCTCTCCGAATAACGACAGGTCGGAAAATCTCCAACAAGATGTCCTTGACCATCACAAGCTTAACACCGCCTCTCTTGCGGCTGACCAAAACTGGCCTACGAGACCTGTGAGACCTGATCCTCAGATTCTCCATCCTGGGGTCACCTCCTAAATCATTGACCACGTCCGAGATCATGAGTTTGTTTTCGGCTACTAGATGCTGATCCGACTGAAGAAGTATCAACTTTCGCATGCCCAACACTAACAAGTGGGATGTGCTCGGCCAGAAAGCTCTCCACCACTGGGGCCTGCTCTAGCACTCCAGCGTATGTTGGCAGAGACAAAGAAACCACACCATCCCGGATGTCCCTATGTAACCCCCGATCGAATTTCTGATCCCTAATGAATGGGTCTTGAACCATATATAGGGAGTAGAGAGACAGTTCTGTAAACATCGCTATGTACACCAACACAGTCAGGCCTTTCCGCTGAAGCTGCAAATGCTCTAGAATCCACAATGACCTCAGCATCACCGGATAGAACTCTTCCCTAAAGAGCCACTCAAACTATTCCCATGTGAGCATCTCCTTGTCATGGGACTACATCACCAAACTCCACCACTGCCCGGATGAACCATGCAGAAGGCACACCTCTAGGACCACCATCTGATCTGTGGGTGTCCTCACTAGGTGGAAAACTCGGGTGACTGTTTTGAGCCTGTCATTGGCTGCCTGGGGGTCTAGATCACCTTGAAACCTCAGAGGCCACTGCCTAAGGAACTTGTGGAGTGCACTCATCATGCTCCCAACCTCATCATGCACTGCCATCACAACCAGCTTCTCGATAGGTGGTGGCTCAACTAGCGGACCACTTAAAGGTCTAGCCTCAGAACCTGTGCCCTGGTCCACAGCCTCAGAACCCTCACTGGCTGTCGTCGTGGAGGCATCCTGAAATACATTCAAGACGCAACACATTCAAATAGTATATCTGGTGAGATGACTCAAGAAGGACAAGGAAAAAACCAAAAACCCAGTCTTATATGATACATGTACCATTTTTCCAATCCGACCAGTGTATGGATGTCCCAAGTCGAAAGGTAGATTATCACAGTCCTGGTGTATGGATACGTCGGCCGCCACCCCAACACTAGAGTCTCTGGCCTAAAAGATGATCTCGAAACATCATAACACTACTGCTATCCAACCCAAATCAAACTCACAGCTAGACCTGCTAAGCTCTGAGATCCCAAAGGAGGAACCTCCTATGATACCACTCTGTCACGACCTGACCCAACGGGCCTCAAGCCACGACTCACCAAGCCCGCCATCAATAGGCCAGGGGCTGGTGTCTACTGTCGAGTAGTCTATCACACACAAGGGAGGCATTAGCCTAAGGTACCTGTACACACACACCCACATACACCTCCATGCAATAGTGTATAGATATATAAAACTGAAAAGAAAATGAATGCATACATCTATCCCAAACCAGAGTGCAGCAAAAGTACAAAAGGCAAAATAGGGCCCACCAAACGAAATCTATGAAAGTGTCCAACCTGCTCATAAGGAGGGAAAACACCGCCAAAAAACCTGCCAATAACCTCCTCGGCAATGTTCTGGTAAACACCCCGGTAAAACCCGCACACTATGCTCCTCCTTCTCCGGGTTGTGCTGGGACTCCGTCGAAAGTCATGTGGTCTGCACAAGACAAAAATTGGTGCAGGAAAAGCTCGTGCAGGGGTGAGTACAACAATACTCAGTAGGCACCCCAAAATCCCAAAACAAAAGAGATAAACTGAAAGGCAACAGTCCACTAATCCCAGCCAATGGGAACCTAGATAAGAGAGAAACTCCATCTCGTGACCATCCTCGGCTAAACACAACTTGTTAGCTCAAACTAGGTGTATTCCCATACATACACCTTGAACATCCAGATATACTCTGCTCACGCACTAAGCCATATGAGGTACCAACCTCATCACCAGCAACGCTTCACAACCAGGAGAGCACACTCCATGGTCACTATCATCTCAGAAGACACTCGTTTGAGAAATACACTCCATCGGGTACCACACAAACATATCAGATGCTCACCCAAGACATCATGCTCCTCAGATGTTGTCACTGAGGAAACCTCGCTGAAACAACATTAACACCGAACTCCTCATAAAGATGATCACTCCTAGGGTCCTCTAGGGGATAGCAGAACCCACACTAGTATATGATGTTTTTACTGATAGGGGATCACTCCCAGGGTCCCATGGGGGTAGCGCAACTTGATCTGACTTTTGTAGATCACACATATAGGGGATCACTCCGAGGATCCACTGGAGGATACCACAACATAATCTGGCATTTGACAGAAACATGTCACTCAGATAGAGGATCGTCACTAATGTAAATGTGGCCACGACGATACAGGAACCCTATCTTTTATAACTTGCGATTTAGGGGATTAAACCGATGATGCACCAACCCTATCGAAACCACGTGATGAGTATGAGATCGTATAAAAAATGATACATCAACCCTACTATAAACCACATGATGAGTAGGGGATTTTATGCCCGACGATATCGCAACCATACTAAGAACAGCCCACTGCGTAGGGGATCATATTCCTGATAATGACACGAACCCTATGGGGTTAACCGGCTAGATAGGGGATCACCGCCCCTGGATAATCAGTCATAGTGATACTAAAAACCCCCTCTAGGGAAACAATGCAAGAGGATCCCACTCCGGGCCCATTTGAGGGATTCCATAACTCAAATAGATTAAACATCCCATCCAGAGGATCACAATCCCATACTAAGGTTGTGATGTCATGCGAACCCTCGTAGGAACGAACCAAGGGAGTACCGTCAACCATTGCTGGTCCAAACGTCGCTAACCTGAGCGACCATCCACAACGCCACACCGCACACCTCCATGGCTGATACCGAGGCCACCAATGTAATCCCCAAGGAAAAACATGCAGAACAAGATGTTTACTCACCCGAAATGGACAACCGGTGAAAAAGGCACTATTCTTCATACCTAGCACATGTGGGTCCCACACTATGATCTCGAATCTCATCAAGCAGGTCATACCACTATGATCCCTTCAGAAAAACAAATGGAATCAACTACTTGATCGTCACAAAAAGTCACCCAGTAAAAAAGGTACTATTCACCGAAGCCGGCTCGGGTGGGGCCCACGCCTTGATCCCGAAACTCATTGAATGGATCACACCATTACGATATTCTTGAAAAAACATACAGGATCGACTATTCATCTGCCCAAATTGGACTCATTGTGAGAAAGTTGTGTTTCTCGGAAAACACCCAAATCCAGCCTTATGGGGCCCACACCGCATACTCAGTGCCAACACCCGGAAACCAACAATAAACGTCCTCCATATAATTAGGGTCTCAATGCCACTGACGGTACGTCAATCGGACGCTTCGGGTATAAGATACAACGACCAGAAGACGAATAATAATAAAATATTATTATTTTATTTGATGATTCAAGCTCCCAGACCACGATCCTGAAATATAAAACTCGTGAACCGACACCGAAGGGTTTTCTTCATCTCTAGGGTAGCGTCGCCATAGAAGGCATGCGGAACGGAACTCTAGGGAGCAAGATATGATGTTTTTGAAACCCCCCTGTATTAAAAGAGGGTCGGACAGGCCTGAACCGGCCGGCCTGGGCCAACCCGGTCACCGCCGCCGCCAGCCCGCCCTGGCCGATGGCCCTCCAATGCATGTTACCCTACACCTTTTCACTCCATCGGCAAGGCGGTCGCACCACCGCGCTCCGCCGCGGACCGTCGCTGACCGCCTGGGGCACCCCGTTGGTCCGCTTTGCGATCTATAACCTCCTGCATGATCCGCATGATCTATCCGGTCTTCCCTTCTATGACAAAAAAATGAATAAATTCGAAGAAAAAAAGGTTTTGGGGAATTAAAACTAAAACCTCCTACCTCGCGAGAGAAATGCTAAAGATTCGAGTGCAGAACGACGCCCGAAAGGCCCTTAAGCTTGATCTGCTGATGATCAGTGCAGAAATCGGACAGTTGTAGCTCGATTCGGTGACAAAACGGAGAAGGTAGGGGTGTTCGTCAGCTCCTGCATATAAGGTGAGGGAGGGGGAATAATATGAATAAGTTTTTATATTTTTTTTAAATAAAAACATCATTTTATCACCCCGCCAACACGCCTCTTACCTGGCACCAGACGCCGACTAACATTATGTCGCGCCTAGGGTGAACGCGACGTTCTGAAAACAACGGCGGTCTCAGAATTTCTATCTGAGACTCTGTTTAGAATTTATTCAAGACGATGCTCACAAATAACCTTTTCCATTTATTTACGAAAATTCTCTTGGTGGCTTTTCTTACAGTAGGCCCGTGCCCGCAATGTTTACACCCCGCCTAGGGTAAACGACACGTTCCAGATGCAACAATGCCCTCAGATTCCCATTCTGAGCTACCATTTAGGGGATATCACACCCCTGCCACGTGCATAGTATAAAAATACATAATATATTTATAATATTAATTCTGGGCACACCGGGTCTCTGAATCGCACACCATCTTCATGCCTAGCTCTTTAATCATTCACATGAATATTCCGAAGAATGATAGGGCCAAAACCTGAGTCGCTACATAAGGCTACATATTCCTCTGGAAAAAAACTTCTACCAAAATCCACTCATACATCTATGTGCAAGGTATCCGACTTCTCTATTTCTCTCCAAGCATCCTCAAGCTCTCAAACAAGACCATTCCATGAATTTATTCTCATAATGATGTCCAAAAAATTCCACTTTAATGAGGTGTAAAAGATCTCAAAGTTATAAACATGTAGAAAATTCATCTACTTAAATTGTCACATGTTAATATCCTACTGTGAAAATCCATACCTCAAGCTCTAATAATCCATGAAGACCACAACACGATCCCAAATGATGTAATATTACCACTACTTCCGCACCAACACAACCGATGATAACTCGAGATCATGGTGGAATAGTAACACTCATGATGATGTAACTTCTGATACCCATAAGTGATCACTTCCCGTTTTTGGATCAACACACATCCAACATATAGATGGGAAGAATAAAAAAACCTCAAAAAACACACCCTCCTCTTGCATATGAATCACTATATCACTGACTAGATTCTCTATCAGATAACTAAATCCTACTAAAATTGATCATTTCTCACAAAATATTAGTCTTTCCATGTTAAATATTTCAATGAAGCTGTAACTCGAGATAAATTGGGGGATAACTTCTGATAATAGCCTGTGAGACCATGGAAACTATGAACTTATTACAGGTTCTAGGGTGCTTCCAAAGAAACAACTTCTACAACCTTTGGTGGCTCTACTGATACACCTTGTTAAGACACCACATTCCCAAGGAAATGCACCTATCATGTCCAGAACTTACACAAGGACAACTCTCCATAGAGATGGTGGCGTCAAAGAACCTAAAAGAGAGTACTAATTTTCTAAACCTGATCCTCCTCTAAATTTGAGTATATTTAGATATCATCAATGAATACAAAGATAAACTGATCCAGGGACTCTCAAAATATGGTGTTCATAAGAACCAAGAACATAGAGGGTGCATTTGTAACACTGAAGGGAGTGACTATATACTTAAAGTCCCAATACCTGCATCTGAATGAAGTTTTCTGAATATCACCCTCAATCACCCTCAATTGGAGAAATCCATACCACATATTGATATTAAAAAACAAACTCTCCCCTCTCAATTGGTCAAAAATATTATATTTCCTCTGATGAGGGTAACAGTTCTTTCCCATCACCTGCTTCACCCTACGTAATTGTACACACATCCTTAGACTATTATTCACTATCTTTGTGAATAACACTTGTGCACCCAACGATGACACATTTGGAAAACAAAAACCCTTTTACATCAGATCATCTATCTGAATCCAAAATTCTTAGAACGTAGAAGGTGTCATCTGATAAGGATCCTTCGAAATCATAGATGCAATAGGCTGCATGTCTATCCTAAACGCAATATCATGTTATGGGGGCTGTATCACAACCTCCTTGCGGAAAAAAATTGGTAACACCCCAATGACCCTGGGGACCTTCACATTACCAACATCCACTAATTTCACCAAAAAAGAAAATAGGTTGATACATTGGCTGACTTTCCACCTGAAAACATTTCTTGTAAAAAAACCACTCGTTGACCATCCACATCCAAAAATATGACTCTCCTTTAGAATCAGTTGATAACAGAACGTACAGACTAATAGTATTCAATGTAAAGGATGAAATAATATGACTACATCTATAGTATTAAAATATCTCCATAGGAATGATAGGACCCCATCATCAGTATACACCACCATCAGACATCGAACCAGTTGTTCTGACCTCTAACTATCACAGTCAACTCTAAGGGAATGAGACGCATCTATAAATCATGTCCTAGAGCATTGAATATAGTGGTTTAAACCGAGGAGTGTGATTCTCCTATATAAAACAAGGAACAAAAATTAGTACTAAATAAACTGATCATACCTCTGGTGATCTCTAGCCCATTTTGAACTATTTCCTATATTGCGTGCAACTGACCATGCTAAGTTCTTATGCCTCTCTGCTGAGAAACGCATCCATGACCTGTCTTGGATTTTGTTCCCGGAACATTTGTGACATTATGAGCTCATCCACTTCCTTATCCATCTCACCTCATCAAAGAAAATACCTTCTTCCCCTATTGCTTAAATAACCTCACTAGAAATTTCAACTACGGTTAGTGCTGAGCCTATCAACCTCCACCAAAGGGAACATAGGGAACCACTGGGAAATGGTTCTAGTGATGTCCACAAACCCCACAACCAAAACACACTTGAAAAAATATCCTATTAATTTCACATAAACCACTTTCCCAAGATGGTTGGATGGGAAGCTGCTGAGGTCGACTCCTGGCCAGTCAAAACCTCGAAGGCCCAGATGCTGAAGACCTATCACTGAAAAACTTGCACGTCAAGGAACACAGCTAGTTCCACTCTCACATAAATCCTTCTCAAGAGTGAATCTTCTAGACACCTATACCTTCTTCCAAACCTCTAGATATGTTTGAAACAAAAAAAGAGTGACTGTAAACTTGATAAAAGGATATAGTGCTTTTCTTGACATCATTCACAAGAACACTCATCCAAAAATAAATCATGGGAAAAATGAAAGAGGTCCGTGACCATGTATCTAGTCGCCCACAAGGACATTATCCCTTGCTGATGATAATGAAGTTTATTTTTATTTACTACCTTCATGGACAATGAATGGAAATAATATAGAAAATCCTTCTAGAAGACGAAACATGAAACATCTACCCCCTCCCACTCTCCCAAATACAGTTTCCACCACAGATTAGAAACTCCCCACATATGAATGACTACCAAAGAGACCCAGTACTCTATAAAGGCCCTAATCAATATTAATTTTATATAAATATTCTCCAACCACATCTTTGTCTCCATATATGAAACACTACCCTCATACGTTACCAAATCCTGCCACTGAAAAGAATGTAACGTCCTATGAAACTATTCATACTTCTCAACTGGATCAACCAAATGTCAATCAACTGGATTAGTCTACTGAAACTAAAATCCCTAAGTCATACTCGAACGATGGCCATGATCCATATCTGAAAAGAAAAAAAGTATTTCTAAAGCTAGAGTTGTATGTATTTTTTACATAAGATTCATTTCAACTCATTTAATTCAATGTGTTATCAATTTAATAATTCTTAAAACAACCCAATTAAAACAAGAACATATGTCATTATGATGTAAATACCTTTTCTAGTTCTATACCCATCATGAAGGTCAGTATCACATGGTCATTCAATAAGATCAGATTCTGTTTATTAGATCACAGGGGGGCCTATAATCATGTGTCCTAGCCAGTCTCCTTAGGCAATGTCACAGACTAGGGTAGAATATAACTATTATCATACCATCAAATGCATTCCTCACTGTTCCTAACTCCTAACTGTGTCTTATCTCTTGACCATCGCCTCTAATACCACTCTATCATGACCCTCCTACCAAATATATCACACCTAGGCTAGTCATTATGATAAAGAGATAATGACCCCTGATTCCCACCCCTAGAAGGACCTCTGTTGGTGACTAGCACCAATGGTGTGAAAATATCACAATTTGGGAGACATTACCCTTTAAACATTAAATAGAATTGGGAGATAGAATGAATCAACCACAATCTACAGCATGAAAATTATATAAAGATAAACCTCAACCATCCCACATGCATGTAAAATAGAACTGAAAAAATAAATGTATACAAATTAAACACCCAAAAGAAAAAATAAGGAAACAAAATAGCTGAGGTCTGGAGTTCTGAGCTAGTAATTCATATCACGGTCCATGAAATCCTACTAGAAATGTGAAATAAGTTCTATATATTTAGGGTGAGGATATAAGCTACTAGAAACGTGAAATAATTTCTATATATTTAGGGTGAGGATATAAGTATAGTCAGTAGGAAAACAAAAGTATGTCACTAAAATGTGAAAAATAATATTAATGCACCTGTTATAAAACAACAAATCCAAACTGAACCTAAAAAGGTATACTAATCATCCCAATATCATGAAGGAACACTCACTAAGTAACACAAGAAAGTAATATAATATAAAGTAAAACACATCGATGATAGTGTGCCTCACACAACTTTTCCACTGGTATACTACTCTCACATAGTGAACTACATCCTAGAACTCTCATCTCTTCTGTATACCACATCAGATACCACCCACACACACCTGGTCCTCACAATACATCCCGTCGGCACTCACATGTTCCACACAACACATCCCACATGCACACACATGTGCCTCATAACACATCCCAATCACAAACACCTCTGCTTCACAATAAATCCCGCCCAAAAACACCTCATAATAACTACAAAACACATAATATCGCATTTCATCACATCTAATCACATCTCATCCCAAAGGAACATGTGAATACACATCATAACTCATGCTGAATACATCTATGACAAAAACCACCTCACCCAAAAACACATAGGATATCATATTTCTCCCGATGACACATTATCCATCACAACATCCATATAAAAGCACTAATAGACCTCCATCTATGACATCATGTTCCATAACTACATCTCCTAGAAGAGATAGTGGAATAGAGTGATTATCATCCATTAGTACTCCACATCGAATGTTGGAACCCCCCCCCCCCCCATCATGTGAGGATGAAGATGTTTGTCACATAGTGATCAATAAGGGTGTGGTACATATATAAATTACCATAATGTATAGTTTATACATATATAAATATATAGTGAAAATCACACCATCCCACCCTATGGGTTTATAACGAACTAACCAACTCACAACATCGACACTTTTTCTGCTGCCTCTATAATCATATATAAGTATCTGCAATAGTCATTTTAGAAGGTGAAGAGCCCAGATAAAATAAATTAGTTGCATGTTTCTTCTATGATTAACACATATTCATTTAATTATTCCACATCAGCCAAATTTAATAACACAACCCATCATTTCATATTTCATTAAACATTTCCATTAAATTTACCAAACTAACCTACACTATTTCAAATATTATTCAACATTAATATAGTCATTAAACCACTACTCAAACATCTAGCACAAAGAAACCACATAACACAAACAAATCAACATAACTTCACCTCACTTCCCCCAAAGCATGGAAAAAAACTTAAACCTCACCTCCCCAAAAGCATGAAAAACATCTATCACTGTGCTACCCCAAAATCACGGTTAAATGAACTATCACCTCACCACCCAAAAATCACTACCAAAAAAACTATCTCCTCACCACCCCAAAGTCAAGGTCAAACAAATTATCACATCATCTCCCCAAAATCATGACCAATCAACCATGTATCACCCCTAACCCCACTCCAATCACCTATCCTTGTCGCACAAGCATAGAAAAACATCAAAACATATCATGATGATTTTAAAAGATTTACAAAATAGTCTTTTATCACTTTTCACATTGTTTTAGGGGTGTTATATAACTACTGAAATTCTAGGGTATCCATTTCATTGTCCATGTATAAATAGTTAACCAATTTCCATTAATGGTGATATCACAAAAACACTACCATCACAAAAAACAAGTACTCCACGACTCATGTTAAATAGTGCAAACAGAACCACCAACATCCAAATTTTTCATTTAGGAACAAAAGACTATAAAATTCACATTATAGCACTCATTTAAAGTCTATAGGAAATAATATAAAGCACACCCAAATACCATTTAATATTGATTAACCAATTTCCAAATCTGAGATAAAGATGGAAAAACCATAATCCTTATATAAAAAATGTAACCCCTCTCGCATGAAACAAAAAAGGAGATATAATGAAAAATCCTACTACAATGAACCTTTTGCACCATAGGGTGAGGAAGAAAACCGAAAAAATATTTCCTCACTACAAGGAATTGCAGATAAACCAACACCACATCCCAATAACATCAAATGAAACCCCACTATACAAATGAAGGAATCACCTTCAAAGAGGATCCCCATTTGATTAACAGATATAAATGGGTGATCAGAAGAGAACTCACTATGGTTCAACCATTAATCTCAAACAAACATCCACCCAGATCAATGGATTGAAAAGGGTGAAGAAGGGCTATAAGAACACCTAAGGGGGCCAAGGGTACACCCAAAACTAGAGGAATAATAGTTAATGACCGAATGAATAAATGTTTGGCCAAAAATAATTTTTACAACTACACATGATTGGGGTATTGCATGTCGTGTAATCCCATTTCATATAATGTAATACATGGGTTTGGTTTCTACCAAAAAACAATTTTCTGCTTTATTTTATTTTATTTTTCAAACCTCATAATATTAAACTTCATGAAACCGTTCTTTATGTCCGGTAAAATGAATACACAACAAGAAAATTCCTAGAAACGTTTTGGGACTAAATTTCACATAATTTAATATAGTAACACGACATTTAATACCACTTCTTCACACCATTTTCAACCAAACAAATCCAAATTCCCTCTGGGACACCTTCGAAAGACTTGAACAAAAAAACCTACAAACTAATGGATTGGGAATGAAACATCAATTACATGAATCATATTCATACTTATAATATCATATATGGTAATCATATTACATTTTACCACTCTATTTTGAATAATATTCTATTATTTTCATTATTTTGGGTGTTAATTTCCTTTTTTTCATATACTCTTATTTCTATGAATATTTTGGATCTTTTTCATATGAGATATTTCAATCATCTCTATGATTATATAAATATAATATTTACTCAGTGGATTATTTTTTAAAATAATTTATGAATGTTTGACATGGAAAATTAATCTCTTTTCTTTGTGGAAATGGTAGGTCATACATACATACAAGAGAATATATCATTCTTTTAACGATTGAAAGAATAAGGGAGTGGGTGATATATTATTTTTCCCAAATCAATATTATTTCATATATATATCACATATATTTTTTTATAGTTATCCATTTTACCTACAATGTTATGTGGAAATAAAAATTGAATTCCATCACTTCATGAGGCAGTATTCTATCGTACAAATGAATTATATTGTCATATAATTAATAGAATGTAATGTAGAAAATGTTATCTATGTTATTATAATTAAAAAAGCATAATTATGTTTTAAATAATTGTTATTTAAATATTTCATGTAGTTGGAATAAAAATGAAACTAAAACTATCATTTTATAATGTTACCTCTTCTTAGAATGACCACCTTTGGTAAACACCAAAATTCTTCCTTGGATACATGTATGATCCAAAAAAGGGTTGTTAGTATGAGGTTATGGGATTTGAATTTTTTTAGGAATTTATTATCCAATATAAATGAACATAGAAGTGAGAATAGGGGATGACAGGGTTGTGATTTTATATGTACGGGAGGGGACACACAAGGAAAGTTGGAAAATAATAAATTATAACCATGTTTTTGCCACAAAAATGCCTCAAATATTAAAAATTACTAACCCTTGTATAAAATAAATATAAATTGTGTCTATAAATTTGGATTTAAATAATTTGGTAGGTAATATTATCCCTTATGTTCTTAGTTTAAACCATGATAAATACGTTTTTATGTTAACCGAAGTAATTATAATTTACTTCTATTAATATTCATAATGGTCAAAAATTATGTTTTCATTAAAAAATAATATAAATTATTATGTTTAAAAAATGAAATAAATTTTTATAAATTTATTTCAAATAATTGGAAGTATCTGGTTTAATATTAAAATTGTAGACGCGATGAAAATGTGGGTTTCCAAAGAGAAAACTCATATAAAGTTTTTATATTGAAAGTAGACATATAATTTACCGAAATGACCTAAATTGTTTAAAATTTAATTTAATTGGTCATATTTTACATTAAAAAATATTAAAAATTAATTTAAAATTGAAAATTATTTAAATGAAAAGACATTTTTAAATAAAAAATAGTATTTTCACTATTCAGCGAGAAATGAAACTCTTTAGAAAAATAAAAAAAAGTAACCCTAAAAAAGTTTTGATATTTTTATTTCAAAAAAGAATTTAATTTAATAAATTAAATTTTTTTGAAGGTTCCATAAATGAATTTTATCATAAGTGTGCAATAAGCGGAAAAAAATTTCATTTAAAAAAATATAGTTTTTTAAAGATTATTATTACATTTAAATGATTATTATTTAAATTTAAAATGAATAGATAGAAATTTAATTTATATTATACATGTCTAAACCTTATAATTTTCATAATTTAGTTAGTACTATTCATACCTTTCAATATAATGGCTATGTTAAAATGGTCAGGTTTAAATAATATTGTTTAATGATAATTTCCATTTAACCCTAGTATTGTGTGCATCAAAAGTTATGATATAGAATGAATTTTTTTAAAAAAATAATTTATTTTAGTGATAAATTCTCCGCTCCTACAAAAAAATATTCCTGAAAATTTTATAGATAATACTATGTAAACAAATTATTTTGGTTCTTCATCATGAAAACCTCTTGTTCCCATGTTGGTTCTGTTATTTTTTTATTTCTCCAAAGAAACTTTGTGAGTAATGTTCTTTAATTATTCAATAATTTCTATGTAGTATTAAATATTGGTATAGGTTATTCAAATTAATATAAATAAGGTTAAAAATCAATTCCATCATAGAAAACCTTATTTATTTGATCTATAATGTGTATCCTTATCAATTATATATGGAACAAATCATGTACCATTGAGAGACTTAGGGAAATTCCCAAATGGTATGCCAAAAATCAGATTATATCAAGTATTTCAGATGTTATGATGTACCTAGGGAAAATAGTAACCTTCATTTTGAAACTTATGCCACCCTTCCATTGAGAAAATTTTAAGAAAAATTTATCTCACAGTTGAAATTCCAAATCCTTCCTCTGATTTTCATGATAACACTTATATCCGATTTGACAAGCATTAATGTGAGCCTGAACAACATATTACATTTTATTATACCTTCAATATATTATGGTCCTCTATTTTTTCTTTCACAAACTTCATCCCAAATATTTGGTGTAATAAATCTTTTTCCATGTGATTCTTCATATGGGACCATTTTAATACTTGCATGGAAACTACTATAACTGGAAAATTATACCAAAGGTAAATCATAATCCCACATACCTTGAAAATAAAGTGACAATGAATTTATTTTTTATTTAATTTTTTAATAGACTTTCTAAACATTACGTTTGATTGTGGATGGTAGGAGGTTCTCAAATGAATCTCAGTATCAATGTCCTTCTGAGGACTCTTCCAGAATATCCATGTAAAATGGGGATCATGATTATAAATGACCAAATGAGGTGCACTGTGAAGTCTTAATTTTTTTAATATAGATCCTCTTGGGGTTCCCATATTTTAAAACTTCTATTATAGTGAGGAAATGTGGATAATTGTTATGGTGATCAACAAAAAACCATATTTCATTATTCATTATAGGAGTATTTAGTAGTTCTGTGACCAAGTTCATATTACTATCATCCCATTTTCACATATGAATTAGAAGAGGTTTCATGAATTATCAAGGAATATTTCTCTTATTTTTACTTATTTATACACTAATATTATTGATACATAATCTAAAATTTTCTGCTTCAAGTTATCCAACCAAAAATATTTCCTCAAATCCTTGTACATTATAGTGCTACCAAGGTGTCTAGAGAAATTCAAGCTACGAATGTATTCCACAAATTCCTTTTTTTCTCATGTATTTCTGAAAAATATATTTTATTTCTATGTTTTAGGATTCAATAAACATAAAATAGTTCTTTCATCTTCCCATAATTCACATATTTAATTTGGTATTGAAAAAACTCATCATTAGAATCCCAAAATTGCATATTTTCTGATAAATATGGTTTCTAAATCATTTGAAATGGGAGTGATTAATCCCATTTCTTATTAATTGACATTCCCAAATTTACAATATTATTTAACAAAGGATCCCTCTATATTCTCATTTTGTTAATAACTCCACAATATTTCTTACTCAATACCTCCACTACCTTATTTTTTATCCCTTAGAGGTAATTTATTGTGAAATAAAAATCCAAGAGTACCTCAAGCCATCTAGATTTTCATTTGTTATGTTAATTTTTAGAAAAAAATAATTTTATTATTTTATTGCCTTTATATATCTTACATCTATCACCATAGTGAGAATGTATCTATGTCATCAAAAAATTGATCATGGGTTCCAACTCAATACCATGGGTCTGATAGTTTAGTTCATGAGTATTCAACATCCTCGATTAATATGAAATAACATTGAAATTTTACATATAGAAATATCCTGGTCCATTATTTGATGAACCATAATATTTAAAAAATCTATCATTTCCAGATAGTCATAAATAATTCATAGAATTGGAAAATATATTCATCAATTCATGAAAACATTATTCAATTTCAATGGTAAAAATAAACAAAACACCTTTATGTGTAATGATGTTTAAAGGGTTTTCCTATAATGAAAAATTAATAATGAATCATTGATAGAAACTATGCAGACTAACAAAACTACGCACCTCATTTATGGTCATTGGTATATGCATTCTGTAAATTACTTTTTTCTATGGGATCTACTTTGATTCAAACCATGTAGAAAATATAGCAACAAAATTTTTCTTTTGGAATCCAAAAATCACACTCACTACATTTACGATATAATAAATTTCCTCTATGATTATCATGATTTATCCATAAGTGAATGTTATAGTCCTCAATGATTTTAGATTCCATAAAGTTATAATCAATGGATACCATAAAAAACATCATTAAAAATTTCCTCCAATAATATGTTAATTAGATAAATATAAAAAGAGTGTGAATTAGTCAATACAAATTGGATTGTTATAAACTCATAATTTCCATACCTCATTAAAAAAGTTATCGTTATTGTGTTCTCCAACATTACTAAAAAATGATGATACCCATATTGAAGGTAATTAATTGAAAAATATAGAGCTTGATAAATTTTATAAAATAAGCCATCAAGGTGAGAATGATAATATAGGTTATTTATTTACATAGAATTTATTTCGCAGTAATCAATTCACATTCTCAGGGATCTATCTTCCTTTTTAATTGAGATAAAAATGGGATATATAAGGTTAAACACCTTGTTATATAAATACCTTATCACACAGCTCCCCCAATTATTTAATCAAATCCACAAAATCATTGGATTTTATTATGTTAGTGGTCTTTGATATTGGTCTTGCATTAGGGACCAAATTTATGGAATACTCAACTTCACATTCTAGTGGTTTTCTTCGTAATTACACATAAAATACATCAATTTATTCTTGTACAATTGGTTCACCATCAATTTAATGATTACCTTTCCTAGCCATGGATTATGTTTTCTTCTCTTACCCTTGAATATAATTATGAAAAGCTATTTGGTGGATCTGAACATGACTTATACGATTATGTATTTGATCTTAAGATAATTAATTCCACATCTTCTTCACATATCACAATTTCCTTCTCCATGTAATAAATATTGGAATCATATTTTGAAATCCAGTTCATTCTAAGGATTATAACTAGATCAAACATCATTATAATAGTAAATTCAATAAATTTAGAACATGTTTTTCATAATTATGGGAACTAAATGATAGATCCCTGATGAATTGAGAATTCCACTATGGGTTTTGACTAAAAATCTATTCTTAAGATAAACGAAAAAAATCTAATTTTCTTTAAAAAAATACGTACATATAATACAATGTGTGTATATAGAATCAAATAAAGAAGTACCTATATTTAAATATGTGATTAATTAACTTACCACCATATTATTAGTAACATCCACCTTAGCTATACTGATAACATGTGATTTTCCTTCTCACATTAACATCTGCTATGGTATTTTCCCATGATTCTTGAGAAATTTGTGTTGACAATTACCTGTTTATTTAAAATAAAAGCACTAGAAATTATAGATTTATTTCTTCCAACTTCATTCTTGAGAAAAATAGTTTTTATCTTTACACATATATCAAATTATCCTTCCCTACATTCGTTTCCATTATAGTGATGTCAAAAAAATCACAATGTGGAAGTTTTTTTGTTATATTCGTCGTCTATGGTGTATTCCTTTTTTCTATAGTTTATAGGGATGATTAATCAAATGATTTACCATGAATATATAGAATCTATAGAATACCTTTTCTAATTTATAGAATGTTAAACTATTATATTATATGTTTTAAAGGTTTGAAAAACAAGTTCCCTTTTGGAGGCTTGTCTTAAAAAAACAATGAAATGGTCAATCATTCCTTCTTTATTGGGTATATAGCCTATAAAATACTTGTACTTCTTTTTAATGGTAGAATCATATTCTAAAACTCATAATAATTCCTTTTTATTTATTCTGATGAACATTATTTAGGTTTTGGTTTTTTCCTATGAGAAAAATTTTCTAGAGAATGTATCCTTAAAATCATTATATTCCCTAATTGTTATATCATCTTCCTCCCAAAAATTCGGAATCCATGGACACCATTGATCAGTATAACCCATCATGTAGTACCCTTCAAGTTTACACTTTCCCTTTTTATCACATCCCAAGTCCATAAATATGACTCGAGGGTCGTTATCTGTTTCTTAATAACCACATGATTATTAGTCCCACAAAACAATGGGGGCTTCTATTGCATAGGTGGATCCAACATAAAAGAATCATGTTTTGGAACAATGGGTTTCTCCATTGAGGCTTGTTTAATTTTTTTCCTAATTTAGCTTCCCTTTTATTGTAATTGTTTTATTTACTCCAATACTAGTTGTATTATATTTTTAGTGGGGAAATATCTACATTTGGCCATTACTGATGACACACTTCTTTCTTCCTAACATCCTTTCTAAAAAAGGAACATATAGAGTTAGTTTTTAACATTTTAAATTTAAATCATAATGTACATTTATAAATATGTTTGTAACACATAAAATAATTTGATAATTTATTCATTGTTAACTTTGTAATCGTAAACTAGGTTTCTTGGGTATTATTAATAAACCATAAACATTTATTCAAATACTTCATAATGGGTTGTAAATTGAATGTGAAATATTCAATGATTATACCCTAGGTGTGTCAAAACATGTTCCCAGTAAATACCATTGCGGTATAATATATAATGATTGATACAATACTTAGATATATATTTTGGAGTTATTACCCCAGGGTAAATCGATTCCAAAAAAATCCAATTGTATTATCATGACATGGGTGTATTGTTATAAAAAGACACATAATCTATACGTTACAAAAAATGACGTTCTTAAATAAATTTCATCTATTTCAATCATATGGTTATGTTTCTTAATCAATTTTTTCTTTAATATTGTTCCCAAGGTTCTATTATACTTCTTCTGGTACTAACTACGATAACCCTAACCTCGATAGTCCAATGTTAGCATTGACATTATTACATTGTCATGGATATAGAGGTTCATACCCATAGTTCTGAGGAATGTAGTAATTTTGGGTCACCATGTACATAAATGGTTCCCATTTTCCAATGGAAATGCAAAAAAAAACATGAAACATAACAAAATAAAATGATCTACATCCTTAAAAAATCATGTAATGATTTTAACTTCATATCCCTTGAAAAATCAAGAAATATATGGGTGAGTTCAAATTCTTAGTATAGATTATGTATAGTCAAATATATCATGAATCAAAAAAGAATTATCAATATAGTATGATAAATAATTTATCACACATACCATTTAATCAATGTATTTTCTATCATTATTAGATAAGGCTTAATCAATATTGAATGTTAACTAACTAAAAATTCATGAATTTTAATCAATAAAATATGAATGAAATGCATCTTAATATAATATCAAAGAGAAAATATTATAGATTACAATAAAAACTGAATCTAGATAATGGATATTTTTAATTTTTAGATTTCATTATCAAAAGAGTTATGATACCAGAAAAATCAAGAAAATTTACTGGATATATGAAAACGATTGGTAGAAACCCATATAATTATTCAAAATGATTTGACTCAAGATACAAAAATTGGCATTGAGGGGATATATAATTCTGGACCCACCGATAATTTCATTGAAAAAAAATTCCTCATATATCAAATAATCTATTTAATTCAATAAAAATATATTATATAAATAAATATTCACATTGAGTATAAATCATAGATTTATCAATAATTCCCTAGTTAATAAAATAACATCCAATGTAAACTCCATATGCAAGTATGGTATACGATTTAAGAAATATTTATGACCATGATATGGAGAATATGGATAATGAAGAATTGAAACATTAAAAATCATGAGTAAATAGGTATTCATGTTAAATATGTCACCAGTGTATTATATAAACCACATAAAATTCAATAGGTCGTATTAACAAATATGACTCACTCAAATGAAAATTTAGGAAAAATACCTTACAGAAGTCATAATGTTGTAGTGAGGATCAATAAATAGATTATATGTATCATATGTGAATCCAAATATTAAAAGTAGAAACAAAATATATAATAGTAAAAAATATTGACACACATAATCTAATAATGTCAAAAACCTTGAAAATGTAATATAAACCAATAAAACCGATTGAGTTATGAAATTCTATTTCACATTGAAATTTTCTTGGAAAATTCCATTAGATGATTATTTTCATATTAAAACATAAAATTGAATTAAGAAATAATTTTTCTTTATATAACATATAAAATGTTAGTAATTACACCATATAAAACAAATTTCACTTAAAATAATAGAATATTCTTCAATGAAAGGAATTTGAGACGAAGTCCCTTGCCTTTCGATTAACTTTAGTTAAACCTAATTTCACATCCTCTATAATGGTTTTATATATTTTTTAACAAATAAATGAACAATATTCATACTTATAATATCATATATGATCCTCTTATTCCCTTTTACCACCAACTGGTTAATAATATTTCCTTATTTCCATTTTTTCCATGTCTAAATTTCCTTTCCTTCTCATATTATTTTTGTAATTAACATTATGGTTCTTCTAAATGGGATATATATCCATCATATACATAATTATATTAATCTAATAAATATAATATTTACTTAATAGATACATTTTTATAAAAAAATGTTTTTTTTCATAAATGGAAAATTAATCACATTGATTCGTGGGAATGGTTGGTCATAAGTATACGTAAGTGATTATATCATTCACTTAATGAGTGAAAGGTTAATGAATTTGGGGTATATTAATTTTACCAAATAATTAAAATATCATTTATATCACATATTGTAACATCCCATGAAAATAAAGAATATGAAATATTTATATTTATTATTTTTGTGAATTAAATATTAATTTTACTTTAAATGGGTTTCTATGTTTGATAGCAAACCCGATATATAACAACAGGTTTCTTTGAAATATTACGTTGCACACTAATAATTTTAAATTATTATTTTAAATGATAGTTAACTCCTAGTCGTTGTATTGGCGGGAATGAACAAAACTGACTAAAATATGATTATATATGTTTTTTAAATGTATTTACATTTATTCAATAAAAGTTAGAAGCTTAAAATGTGAATGAATCTAAATTTAAGAATAATTTACATTAAAAGGTTGATTTACCTCCTTTTAATAGGGAAAACTCAACAAATATAGTTTTGGTGAGTTTAATACATTCTATTTGACCAAATAAAATATTTCTTTATAATGGGGACATCAAAATTTACTTTGTGTAAATTTTTGAAATTTTTCTGATAAAGTTCATTTTTTCATGAATAGTTAAAAATATTGTATTTTAATTCAAAACTACATTTTAAAATATTTAATTTATATGGGTAGATTATATTTTTAATTGATTTTAAAGTTTAATTAGAATAAATTTTTACAATTTAATCTAATGTTGGTCATTGGAATTAATTTCACTTTGAAATTGGACATAAACAAGTGTCAATCTTTTGATAGTTAAAATCTGTTTCTTAAAAACACTCTATTTGTTTTGACAATGGTAATTAATTTTAAATTAATTAATCAAAATTCTATGTTTTGAATTTGGTAAAATAGACATAATTTTTTAATTTGTAATACCAAGTATATCTTAGGCTGAATTTTTGATATTTTCTGAAAAACATTAATTTTTGATGAATAGTGAAACTACTTATAAGTAGTTAAAAATGGACGTTTTCATTTTAATGAAATTTTACTGCTTCTATGAATTGAATTTCAAAAATACAACATACATGGTTTTTATTAATAATTTAAATTATGTTCAATAAGATGAAAATAATTTTTGGTGAATAGTAACTTTTGACATTTATTTACCGCAGTTTAAGGTAAATACAGTAATTCAAGGTAAAAAGAATATCATAATAATAAAAAATTTCCTTAACACATGTCCTAACCTTATTGGACGATTCATTGATGACCATGTGCATCTTTGGGACGATTTTGTGACCCAATTGTGCCACTTAAGTGTGTTAATGACTCTTTATATTAATTAATTTAATGTAGAAGAAAAAATGACACAAACAAATATTTTTTTAGTAAAATAATTTTTACCTAGGGTTATATAACTTATATTTTAGACTATAAATATTAATTGGAAAGCTAATAATATTTACTACATCATGGTAATTTATTTTCAATTTTTAGAAAACAAATTAATTGCATTATTTTTGACATAATAATGATGCATTATATACCACATTAAAAACTGATTTAAATAAATAAGATTATAAATATTAAAATAACATCCAAAACCTGTCAATTTCCTATTGGATGATTTTATTTCGACCATGAGTCCTCCTATTTTGACTTTAATTAGTTTTGGACCTTTAGAAACCTAATAACATTATATAATAAAATAATATTTTCACATGTTCCTAAAGAGCCCCTCCCCCCCTTATAAAAGGACACCACTTTTAACCAATTACTCACACCTCTCAAGACTTTTGGCACATCCAACCTCTGACCAATTAAGCTCCCTACATCCCTATCCTCCTCATACACCACAACAGAAATTTCCATTAGCGGCGGTTTTAGGAACTGCCGCTAAAACCTTCTTTAAAATAGTTTCACGGTGGTTTATAATAAACCGCCATGAAACATTTATTTACAATGCCAACCCTTCCCCCCCAATCCTGACCCCTTCTCACCCCGTGACCCCCCTTCTCCCAGCTCCCCGATTTCCCTGCGACACTGGCCCCCTACGACCCTGGCGACTCCGCGACCCCGGCGACCCCGCGACCCCGGTGACCCCGCCACCCTGGTTACCCCATCCCCCGTGACCCCTAGTGATCATGCGACCCCGGCGACCCAGCGACCCCGCTTTCTAGGGCCCCCTGTGACCCCATCGACCTATACGAACCCTAACGTTTGAATTATATGTTAAGACTTGTTTATGAATTTTGAAATCATTTTATATCCATACATGATTTCAAAGGATGGTTTAAGTGATGTTTCAATTATATTATGGATTCCAAAATGTTTTAATAAAGAAATTTCACATGAGTTTATTACGATAATAATGTTAAAGTTTGAGTTGAAAATGTAATTCCGAGCATGTTTTGGAAAATAATATGTGTTTATCACTTTACGAAAAAATGAGTTTCAATGGAAAGTTTTGAGACCCAATTTAGCCCCACGTAATTATTTTTGTTCTTATCTGGAATGTAATAGCATGAGAGTATTTATTATATTGATTCATCTTTATATATTTTCTATTCTTTGATGTGTTTGAGATTGATCTTATGAGTTTATAAGGAGCAGAGTCCTTTGTTTTTTAAAATGTTTTATATTTAATTCATGTAATGGTTAATTTTTTCACACCACCATTTTACATTTCACAGGATTCCTCGGATTATTTAATATGGCTTCTGTATTAGAAAACTCTCGTATATATAGTGAGTTGAATATGTAGTATTGTATGGATAAGCAATGATGGATATACCCAAAGGGATAATATGCCATTAAGTTAGAGGTGTTGTTTTTTTTCATGTCATTGTGATGGAGTGATAAGGTCATTTATTTTTGGATAGTTTAACATGACTACTAAGGACAATAACAGGTTCAGTAGTTTCAGGATATGCTCATTGTCACCAGCTCAATTCATTATTACTTGATCCATAGGTCAATACCCATGACCTTGGGATTCTTTTTAGAATCATTTTTTTGTGATTCCCATTTTTTTAAACTATGTCATTTTATTCAAAAATTAATTTATGTCACCAATGTATTTTTGGTCTATTTATTATCGTCATGACCTTAATTTAGTAGTTATAGCATATGTACCTTACCCATTTCATTTATTTTATTTATTATTTGAAAATGGACTGTAATTGTTTTTCGCATATTGGTAATGGTTTGATATAAATGTTCCTTAAATATTATCTAAAATAATTTTGAAATCAGTTCTATTTAAATGTTACAATTTATATTATAATGATTATTTGAGTGTTTTTTATAAAAAATTTGAAATTTTTAGATTTTGAAACCCCAATGTTAGTGGGGTTTAGAAATCTTTCTTAGTCTATTTCTCCTTGTTTTACAAGTAAATCTATTTTAAAAAGTTGTTTTGAAAACCATTTCAAAATTTGAAACATCTTTGTTATTTTAAAATGATTATTTTTAGAGGATTTATTTTGTAGAATGTTTTTATGTGGTTCTATGAAATGTTTTTTGGTAAAAAGGCACTTCAGCCTTGTAAAAGTGATTTACAAGTGACTTTTTTCATTAAATGATAATAAATAATGCATGTTTAAAAACTATTGATATTTTTCTTGATAATTTCTATAGATAATTATTTAAAATGAGTATTTATTTATTGTATTTAAATATATAATTTTGGGGAATTGAATTGAATTTGACATGCATAGATTCCAAAAGTGATAACCAACTGGGCTGTTTAGCTCATGCATATTTTATGGGTCCATGTTCATTTGAGTCTAATTAATTAATTTTGATCTTTAATAGGTTATGTGGACTTTAAATGGTGACATTGGGTCATTTAATGATTCTAAATAACAGCAGAGATTTTTTTTAACTTTGGGATTCATATTGCTCACATGACCAGTTGTGTTTTATGCATATATTTTATATTTTAATATTTATATATAGAATCATGTATAGAACTATTGTATATTTTTTTACCAGATGTTTCTCTATTCTTATATCTTATAGTAAGGTTTGTTTTTTTAAAAATATCATTTCATGAGGTAATAATCATTACCAATGAATGTTCTATGATTCCTAGGTACTAGTAACATTCCTATCGTTGTTGGGAATGGCTTTGAATCTATGTGGAAGGCTGAGTTGGGAGAATGGTTGGATGGTAAACTAGGATGGATATATAAATCAAATATACATAACACCTTAAGGACATGAATTTATTTACTACTTATATATTGATGAAATAGTTATGTATTCCCAATGTAACATCCCAACATAGATTCTAGTAAAAAGTGTCCCTAATACAGTTGATTATGATGCAAGAATTAGTATATTTTTACTCACAAGTTGAAATACTTTCTTTTCGGTAAAATGGAATGTTGTAGTGTTTCTCCCTTAGATTCCAGAATTTCAATCCAAACAACATAAAACCGATGTGTTCTTTCGTACTGTCATTTACTTTACTTTGAATAAATTTATTTTGTGTGTTGAAGTGAATGGTATTGAATTCATTCTACCTTATTGTAGTGGTTTGGATGAATATAATTCTTCCATGTTCCCAAATATAATGTATAGAGATAATTCTTCCAGGGATCTATTTCCACCTATGTGATTATGATTATCTTATTATGTTGTAATAGAGGATAGTACCAACACCCCACATTTCATCCCCAAATTCCCAACATGATTGTACTTTGAAACTCCAAACACAAAGCCCAAACACATCAACTATTGTTCAAATACCCTAGTTTGATCCCCAAAACACATCAGCCGCATCTTGAATGACATTTATGAGGTGGTCTCCACCATACCACATCAATTTTTATGAAACAACCCTAGTAAGACCTTCTCTAGATGAATTATACCAAATGCGCACAATCCCTCCCACAAATGCGCTATCATATCTCAACCATGGGGCCTTAAAACTCTAGGAATAACAAAAATGTAAAATTCCCACATCGATGTCTGAATCTGACTCTTAGTTCAACTCCATGGTCAGATCCTCGATCGTCCCATTTAACCATAATTCTCCACTCATGAGAACTAACAAATATATGGTCCAAATCACCCTCAAGTCACACCACCACTCTTTTCTAGGTGAATACACCAAAGAGGGGTCTAGGAATTCAATCCACACAAGGTTTGTAGAACCTCAAAACCTAATCTATCATTAATTTCCATGAACACCACCACTTATCATGCCTCAAGACTACCATCCATCATTGGTGGTTCTATTGACGATTTTTATTATTTCAGCAGATTTTTCTTAACCATTCATTTCCCTGAAAACCATTTGGATGAATGGACTATACTATAGATGTTTTCTCATACCTTAGGAATGATTTTTATATCCATGTAGTTATTCCGAATTAACAATGTGCTTTGGTTTTCATTGTAATGTAGCTACAACATTGTTAGCACACTGTTTCTCTTTACCAAAAAAGTTTCCCCTATCCCAAACACTAGAGGGTTCATATATAACACAGGGGCTCATCTTTATTATATTATGTATCTGTAATCTTACACAATCATATATATAAATCTCTTTTTCTATTTACCATTAACTTTGTGTTTTAATTTTTTTTATTTTGTAGGCACATTATGATATGCATAAATAAAAGCTGGAGCACATTACCAAGGAACACACCTCAATATGTTAAGGGTTTGAATGAGTTTTATGATTTTTCAATTTCTAATCAATCTGTTGAAGGGAGAATAATATGTCTATGTCCTAAATGTAAATTTAGAACATGGTTGAAGGGAGATGATGTTTATGAACATTTAATACTAAAGCAATTACCTAGTCAATATTTGTGTTGGATAGGGCATGGAGAATCGAACGTTACAGAAACATTGAGCACCGATGTTAATCCATAGAATGAGGTCCCATGTTCATCAGCACTAGAAAATGAAATTCAAAACCTCATAAATGATGCATTCGGCACTACAAGACACCACTATCAGCATCAAAACATATCATAACTACCAGCAGAGGGTGCTACAAATTGCAACGTGACAAGTGATGGTTTTGATACTGTAACACAAGAAGATCAAGATTGTAACATATCGTTGGATCCTACTATTGATTCTATGGAGCCAAATGTAAGAGAAATGTCACTATGTAAAATTTGTTTCATGATTTAGTTAATGATTGAAATCAAGAGTTTTTTAGTGGGTGTTTGAAATATTCAAAGCTTTCATTTCTGCTGAAGTTGTACAATATCAAATGTCTATGTGTAATTACAAACAAGGAAATTTCCATGATATTGGAATTGATTTGTGCTGAATTTCCTGAAGCAAAAATACCAGAATATTTTTATGATATGAAAAGAGTTGTTAACAAGATTGTTCTGAATTATACAAAAATACATGGGTGTCCCAATGATTGAATGCTTTATTGGGGAGAGGATTCAAGTAGACAGAATTGTAAAAATGTTATTCTTATAAATGGTAGTAAAAGGGTGATGTTAGAAGTCTGATTGAACATAATTTCATGTAGAAGAAGAAAAGGAACACACCTGCAAAGGTTTTGCGTTAATTTCATTTGAAGCCTCGATTGCAAAAATTATTCATGTCATCGAAAATCGCCGAACACATGAAGTGGAATTCTGTAGATAATAATAATGATAGGTTAATGAGACATCCATGAGATTCCCACTCATGGAAGACATTTGATTCATTATATTCATATTTTTCAGCTGATCCTATGAATGTTCGATTGGGATTGGCTGTCGATGTATTAAACCCATTTGGGACATTGAGTACCAATTATTACATTTGGACAGTTGTTTTGATCCCTTACAATCTGCCTATGTGGATGTGTATACAACAAACATGTTTTATCATTTAGATGATTATTACTGGACAAAAAATGCATGGAAATGATATTGATGTATACTTTCATCCTTTGATTGATGAATTACCGGAGTTATGAAGCAACGGTGTTGAGATATTTGATGCTTCTTCTAAAACAATGTTCAAAATTCATGCTACATTAATATGGCCCATTGGTGACTTCCCTGGGGTTGGGAATTTATCTGTTTGGAAAACTTACACGAGAATTCAAGTCCCATTTGTAACATTGATTTTGAGCCGAAATGGCTACCTCACAGTAGAAAATGATGCTTCTTGTGCCATCGAATATTTCTCGATGCATCTCATAGATTTCGGCTGAACAGTTCATAATTTAATGGTTCCATTGATAGTAGATCACCTCCAAAGTTTTTCATTTGTTCTAAAATGTTGACACAGCTTGAAAATTTTCAAACATAATTTGGGAAGGTTCATCACTTGAATGATGATGGAAAATGGGTCTGAAGTGCATCATCAAGTGAAATCATAACGCAACAACGGAAGAAAAAAATTATATTTTTCAAACTTCTGTATTGGGAATTTAATTTGTTGTGGCACAATCTTGATGTGATGCATATTGAGAAGAATGTATGTGATAATTTGATTTTCACTTTACTTAATGAACATGGAAAGTTTGAGGATCATCTCAATGATTGCAAAGACTTACAAGTAATGAAAAAAAAACTTGATCTCTGGCCAGATGAGAATGAAAAGTATGCTCTGACCATTTTTTCAAAGTAAAATAAGGATAAAGATAAATTCCATCAAATTTTAAAGAATTTGAAGGTATCTGATGGGTATTCGAGTAACATCTCAAGGTGTGTTGACTTAAATAATCGTATGTTACATGGATTTAAAAGTCAGGATTCAAATATTTTGTTACAATAGTTACTACGGCATTGCATACATTATTACCTGAAAAATTTACTGTTGTTGTACTCCAATTATGCACATTTTTCAGGCAATTATGTGATAAATCCCTACATCCATATTAGCTTGACTACCTCCAGGAATGGTTTGTATTGAACCTTTGTGCAATGGAGATGATCTTTCCTCCATTGTTTTTACTTTCATGATGCATTTAACTATGCATTTGGTTGAGGAAGATAAATTAGGTGGCCATGTTCATTATTGATGGATGTATCAAGTTTAGAGGTATATTATTTATATTTTTTCAGTTAAGTGAACAATTTTTGGCATTTAAATAAATTCATAATATTCTTATTTTATTTCATAGATATCTTGGGCATTTGAAATCATATGTGAGAAATAAAGCTCAACCAAAAGGCTCTATTACTGAAGGCTATTTGACTAAGGACTGTCTTACCTTTTGTTCTGAATATTTGAATGATATTGTGACATGATTTAATTGAGTTGGAAATGTTTAATACACATCAACTCAATCTCATATTCATCATAAATCAAAAATATTTCCTGCTATTGGCCGATCAGTTGGGAGGAGCTAAAATGTGACACTAATAGAATTTGAATTATTACAGGCACATATATATGTGCTGCTGAATAGTGAAATTGTAGATCCATTTATTGAAGAGTTTAGGGTGAAAAAAAGAGACGAATGAGAGGTCGAACACAAAATGAGAAGGATATAACGAAAGCTGTGAATAAAGAGCTTGTATAATGGTTCGCACGACATGTAAGTTCATAAATATTGCAATAAATACGAATATTATTTTGACACATACATTTGGTAAATATATTAAATTATATTTATTTTTTCAGATCATGAATACTGACACTCGAGAAGACTTTCAAAAGATTTTAATTTTCTTGCTAGAGGCCCTATAAAACAAGTTAGAAAGCTTGACGCTTATAATGTGAATGGTTTTAGATTTCGTATAGTCGATTGAGAAGTGGGTTTGAAAAAATAGAATAGTGGTATATTTACATTATCTAAAGTGGGATACTATGGAAAGATGCATGATATTATTGAATTAAAATACCATGAACATTTTTCTGTTTCTTTATTCAAAAGAAAATGTGTCGATATTATTAACGGTGTTAAGAGAGATTCCTTGAAATTTACTTCTGTGAACTTCTCTCACGTGATGGATATTGGTGATCATGAACTTTATGTTCCATATATCTTATAATCGCAAGAAAAATTGTTATATTATGTGAATGATGTTTTGGATGAAGGGTGGAGTGTAGTTTCTCAAGTAATACAAAGAGATTTGTATGATATGGGTGATGAAGTGGAAGATTTGACCTCTGAAATTGAATTTAATCAACAACAAGAAGTAGAATTATTTGTCCATCATGATATTGAAAATATTAGTTTAGCAAGGATGGATGAAGTGGACGAGGAAATGGAGTATGAAACCAATATAATTGAAGTGGAAAATGATTGTATGCGCAATTATTTATTCATTCAGCAACCACTTGTTTCATTTCTGCAGTCATTCATTATCATTGTTATATATATTATGTCTGTTAGTACTGGGAATCTATTATCATTTTTAATTTTTTTTTATGCATAATTTTTTTGAAATATATATTCTGAACATAATTTTATTTTGTTAAATGACAGGAATGCCAAGGAGGAAGCGGTACACTATTTTATCTAGTTCTGTGATAGATGACGATCCATCTGGCTCCCTCCCCACGGCATCTGAGGCACTAGGTGCCTACACCCCTGCACCATCTCCCCATGCACCATCTCTCACACCATCATTTCATGTCTCATTAGAGGATGAGTCATCGACTACCCCTTCAAGAGCCTCAGCAGTGGGGCAGTGATAGGCCCCTTCCAGTTCATCACAAACATACTGGAGTGTCACTCTCATAGGTAAAAATTTTAATTAAATAAATTTAATGCATTTTATTCATACTAATTTCTTGCTCATTGAAGATTAAAAAAATGAAACTGTGTAGAAAAGCATAAAATTTTAGATTTTTTGAATATGAATGGAGAGAAGATAGTCAGGTCATTTGATTCTTATGGGGTCCCGATGGATGACGTCGCAGGGTCACTTAGCCAGATTCTAGGCCAGCTGGAGGCAGAGCCTATTTCCCTTCCTATTTATTATGATGATGGGATAAATATGCCTCCAAGATAGAAAATTGAAGTTTTTGATTCCCAAATAAAGGTAATTTTATTACATTATGGTTTAATTGAATGTAATGTAACTAATATGTTGAAAATGAATTTCTGTATACAGATGTTCTTCCACTTTACAGTTGCTGATGTGATAGCACAGAAGTGGACGTTGAAAAATCTTCTTAAGAAATGGAAAGATTTCAAAGGGAGATTTGTGGTGTGATGTTAACGATACTTCATTGACCGTGCAACAAATGTATGAGAACCTACCCAAGGGGGTACCAAAAGAACAGTGGAATGTTTTTATTGATAGAAATCATGATGATAAAAGGATGGTATTGAAATATATATTATTATATTATCCTCATTTTACATTTATACATGTATATGAAGAGGAGATGACATTTAATACATCACTGTTAAATTTCATTTTTTCATTTCAGGATCTCTCAAGACATAATGCATCAAACCGGGCTAAGCAAGTCATCCCTCACACTGCGGGCTCAAAAATATTTTCTAGAAGCCGAACGACATTTGTAATCTTTTAATTAGATTAAATATTTAGAAGAAATTTTTTTTCTGTTTTATATATTGAATTTTTGATTTATTTTTGCTTAATGCAGTCACTGAGTTTAGGGCACGAAGCATCCCGAACGGAACTGTGGTTGGATGTTCACAAAAAATCAGATGGAAGTTTTGTTAATGAGCCTACCATTAAAGTTGGGGTATGAAGTCAATTGTTTATTATAATAACTTATTATCAGTTTTTATTGTATTAATATATATTTCCATTTGATTTATAGGTAAAAATTAAAGAACTATGGGATTCCAATCCTGGGTAGTCCTACCCAATCTCCCAGGATGACCTAGTTGCTAAAGTCCTTGGGAAGGAGCATCCTGGTAGAGTGCATGGGATGGGTTTCATAGCCATACCATCTGAGGTCATTGTCATGACACCAGGGATTCTGGCTGCATCTACTCCTGATTATAGTCAGTCCATACCCGAAGATGCTCATAGGGACATTTCTTCTCTACGAACCAAAGTTCAAGACTAGGGGTTTAGATATCCGCTTTGCAAAAAGAAATGACTGATATACATCAGCAGATGAGAAGATATTCCCCCGGTGGTAGTGCATTGACTGGTGGTATGTAGGTAAATCACAAAAAAAATGTTTTAAAACTTTCATTGGTTTTATTTTTTAACATAAATATGCAACAATATTTAATTTTCAATATAATGTTATTATAGGTGACAGTAGAAAGTGGAGATGGAGCTGGAGAGGGTGAAGATTCATCATCGGACCGTGAGTAGTTTTATTGTTGATGTGTTGAACAAATATGGGAACAATTGGTTTGTATATGTAACATGTGTGGCACATAGTTTCCACCAAACATATTTGCTTCCTAACATTTCTTTGATTTCTCATGTTTCCTTTTATGCATTTTATTGATTACTGATGTTTCCTTTTCTGTATTGATTTTTCGAGTGTGGTATAAATCATTCCATTTAGGCATGTGTTTGAATTGGTAGTCGATATTTTGGATGAATAGGAGTTAAACCCATTGTTGATGTGTTAAATAAATAGGGGAATTTTATAGTGATCAAGGGGATAGTGTTGTGGACACATTGGTGTGGCAGAATATGTAGATATTGAATCTTCATGCATTGTTAATGGTTATCATATTCTGTTCATGATGACAATATGTGGTCATACCCCATATGAAACCTAGGTTCCTCTTAATGGGATATGCTATTTTATCCTATACCCTTAGGTTTTATTCCCCACAAAAACATTCTTGATTCCCCCACCTCACAAATCTATACTATAACAGTTTATATCAAGATATTCCTAGTCCAAGTACTATGACAAAGAAATATGCTCATAGATCCATCAAATGGGTTTATTCATCCCTGGAGTTTCATCAGACATCTATTTCCACAACATTCTAAAACTATGGGTGGATTGATTCCCATTTCCATGGTGTACATATTTATCCATATATATTCTATCATTGATCCTATCTGATGATTCACCATATAATAATCCATTACATAAGGTTTCATTGCCCCAAAACACTCACATGAGCCTCTTTTTAGCAATAATCTCCTTTAATTTTTGTTGACACATCAGTGGTTCAAGATGATCTCATTTCCTGACACCGTGAATCATAAAAACATGTGGATTAATTCCAATAATGACGATATAAGTAGTTACATATAAATATTTAATCCAGGGTACAAGCCTATCACCGACTCATTATAGGTTTCTCCCTTTTCTTTTCTACATTGGTAGAAGATTAGATACCTTTAAATCAAACCTATTCCTATATTTGGAGCTATAATAATTAAAACTAGTTGTAGTCATAATCCATTGTGTATGATTTTGAACATCAAATCCCAATGTCCTCAGCAAACAATGTTAATTAACAACCACACCCTATTAAATGAAATAAGGATTCCTCATCTGATAAGTGTGGGATTATTATAAAAATAATTACCACATATAAAACTGAGACTCCTCATATGATATGTATGAAATGAACCACACACTACCTATATAAAACAATTACTTCTCCAAATATGAGATGATATGATATCATTTCCAGAGATGAAATCACTCCACCGACAATAGTCTCTTACAATGTCATGCATCAAAACTATGTTTGTCTTGATGACCATTATGAGGAGACACATATTGATGCATGTATATTTCATCTCAGTCCCATCCCTACCATCAACTCATCATGGAGAGATTTCCCTCTGGGCGAGGCTTGAATCTTGTCAACCCACATGTTTAAATAGAACATTTGAGCACATGTGGAAATATCTCCCATGGATCCTAATATTCTATATGGTACATCCCCACATAAACTTGTGCGGTTCACACATTATACTATTGGGATAATCCTCACCCTAGCAATCTAAAAAGGATCTCTAATGAAATGATTTATGGAAATAGTGTATTACATACCATCTCAGGCTCATTCAATGAAGTACATTTACTAATAAAAATTGGATCTCATGCTTTGATTTCCATAAATAGTAGATCATGATATTTTTCATCATATCCTCAACTAGATCAAGTTTCCTATGTTTCAAACATGGTCATTAATAATTATATTTCTACTGATTACTCCCATTTCACTTCCCATTTTTCAAAAGTTGTAAATGTCATCGTGATATTTTTCAGGTAAATTCTTCCCCCCATTGGGTTCACCCATATAGTCAATTATAACTATATAAATATCCTTGATTATTAAATCAATCATGGCTCAGCAGGGCTTAGGGGTTGGGAGGAATCCCACCTCAAGCATGGTTGAGTTGCATGATAACCACATGGTCCTAATTCTATAACCATAAATGAGTATTCCATGTCCATGAATCACTAATCTAAATTAATTTTAAATCAACCTTAGAATGTGTTGTGTGGTGTTGTACCCATTCTCTATCAATTCAGGTCATGTTTTTTACTGCTCATCACTACACATATCCATTTATGATATTCCACTATATTTTCCAAGAATCAGGACAATAAATTATTTACTAGTTCCCTTGATTTTTTTTGAAATTTGTGTGCATTAATCGGTTAGGCTATTGGAATTTCGGGTTTGACTTGTTTTTCAGGGCAGTGGTGCAGTGGAAGTAGAAATTTTATTTTCTGGTACACTTATAGCTATGGTTTTAACCGCTGCCAAAAGTATACAAGTACTACATTAGAAGAGATCGAAACCATCGCTAAACGTAAGTATTTTTTTACATTTAGTGGTGGTTTTATCCTCCGCTACAGAGTCGCATCACTCACGTGTATTCTGTGGTGGTTCTTGTGACTTTAGCGGCGGTTATAACCACCTCTAATAAAATAAAATCCTAGGCAGGTAAAACCCACCGCTAAACTCAGTAAAACGTCCGCGAAATGAGGCAACTATGATGCTTCCCTTAAACCGCTGCTAAATGGAAATAATTGCCACTAATAGATTGTCGATTCCAAATTTAGTGGTGGTTTCTATAAACCGCTGCCAAACCATGTAGTGGCGATTTAAACCACCGCCAATCCTTGTAGCGGTGGTTTAAACCACCGCTACATGAAAAAATAACCGCTGCTAAATGGCTGTTTTCTTGTAGTGATAGAAGCCTTACCTTAGGCAGAAGTCACTTTAAGAATTCCTTTGGTTGAAACCAAAGGGAGTAACCCAAATTAAAGGTAACAATTTATCTTAAATTGTTTTCTTTTATTTTTACTTCTCCAACCCCTTAAACTATTTTTATTCCTTTATTTTATAGAAACACCAGTATCCTCAATGTACTATGATGTTGTTACGAGAAGTATTCGAACTACATTTACACACACCTCCACTTAATGGGTGAAGAACATAATATTTATGTGGATGGTAAACTAACGCCTCACGAAATGATGATTGTTCGATTATCTTCTACTGTCTCTCATGGTGGCCATTAAGATGGAAGTATATTTATATATGATATATATTATGTTTATGTTTTATTTATGCTTCTGTATTTTTTATGGCATACCATTATGGATTCCATTATGGGTAAGTGTGATAATTTCATTTGAGGAAGTGCGGACTACCGCCCCCTCAAAGTGATATGACTCATTAATACCATATGTGGGATGTATAAAGGATATATTTAATGATATTATACTATATTTATAATATACCTATGTATAATTTTGTTTTAATTCCATTAAAATAAGAAATTGAAATTAAAGTAGTGTTCATGCGTACGTACGGCTTACCGTCTCCATGAACTGTGCATTTCATATCTTAACTCCAAATGATATATACTATTATAAATATATATATATATACTGAATATATATGATATATATGATATCTAAATAATTAATATCATTTTGGATATAATGGACTATTGACCACATGGACAACTTGTAAATATAAGGTGTTCATTTTTTACTCAAGTACCAAATATTGACAAAAGAAACGTTATTAACTTAAATGATTACATAATGTTTATAACACTATAATAAGTGATATAAAAGGAATAATAAACTTGAATAAGGTTCTTAAGCAATTATAAATTAACTTATGTTTATTATTCTGGAAGAACAACGAACAAACAATTCAAGTCGGACACGAGGTAAGGGATTTTCTTATCTCACATTTAATTCTGTGAGATTTCCATTATTCGCCACTTATTCATTTCATGTTATGTATTGAGTACTTCCATTTGATATATATTATAATGATCCTCATTATATTCATGGTATTCTGTGATTCATTTGTTGGATATTAACTTTTAGTCATATGACTCAGTTGATTACAACGTGGTAAAGAGTTTCATATCACTTTTTATTCCCGTGAGATTCATGATAAATTTTTCACCATTACCTTTTGTGTGGTGTATGTACAGCCCATTATTTTACTCTTTGTGTTATATAATTTCATTTATGAGTATTTAAATATTCATTTTATGATCCTTCATTCATGTGGCGTATGTTTTGTACGTTAACAAAACTGTAAGGGAACCTTTCACCCTCCTCTTTTTAAAAGACTTCTTTTTGTTATGTCTTTTAATTTACATATTATTATGATGGGATATGTTATTCTATATCCTTATTAATGTAAACATTATGTCCAAGTGACAAGATACCCTTTTTATCTCATCTACTCATTTTCTGAATTTTAAAGTGACGATGTTAGGCTGTTGCATTTTTACAAAGGAACTTCTTAACCCAATATCAATTCTTTGTGTTCAACTTGATCTTCTTGAATATGTCATCCTATGAATATGTGTTATTGACCTCTGATTTTTTTACACTTAATATCCACTTATATTTTCTCTATTTATATTTTTCACACATAATTATGTGATTTATTTATCCTTAATTTAAGGATACCATCTTTATAAGGGATTTTATCTCAATTATTATTTCCACTGAGACTTCATTGTTGTTATGCACCAATTAACTTTTATATGGTGTATATAATGTCCTTTGACATATTATATCATGAATAACATTATTCTCATGATATTATAATGTTATTATTAAATTTTATTCTTTAATTATTTGTATTCAAGCGCCTCTCTTGTTGTCAAAAAAACTCTTTAACTAAAATATCATTTTAAATGTTTTCAAGATTTATTCTTCTAAATATTTCTCAACAATGTCCATGATTTCAAAATGGGTTTTAGGATTTATTTATATGGACATTATTTTTTTCAAATGATAATTCATTTAAATGCTTCAAATCAGTATGAGACACTTTGATTCAAAAATCTCTTTTTAAATGGTTTTGAAAATGATTTGATAAAGCATTGATTATTTCAATATCTTGATTTTATATATTGGAATGTGTAAATGTTAACTTTACTTTATACTTTTGTTATGTGTTATGATTATGTTATGGTTATTGGGCATTGTTTACATATACGGGTGGTTCCATGATAAAACTAGGGCGGATGAGCCCAAGATAGCTCTCCAATGCATTGGGTAACGTGTCTGAGGTAAACACGATGTTTCTCCTAAGATATTTAGGGAATATAATGTGATGGGTATTCCAAGTGGAACTCCCTATGTAGATGTTATAGCTAAAATTTATGTTCGATATGGATACCATAAGTAACCTTTATGATTTATGATTTGTGTATGTTATTCATAAATCTTATGATTTCTTACGGTATGTTATGATTGAAAAGTATGGTTTCATTGATTTGTATTTATTGATGGGAAAATGTTTTCCTTCCTTAGTTTATAACCCTTACTGAGCTTTTTATATTCATCCGATGTTTTTCAAATGTTTTCCACAGGAATTAAAGTTGAATAGGGTCAAGGATGGGATCATTGAAAAGTCATGCAATATAAAACAAGGAACTAGACATGTTTATTTTTTAGAGTCTTTACTTTTTGAAAATATGGATACAGAGTAGTAGTGTCTACCTGTAATATTCAAGTTGTAATATAATTGTTTTGCCTAATTCTCTAAAACTCTAAACCTGAAAATATCCTCAATGTGAATTATTCATTTAATTCAAGATTATGTAATGTATAAGGTTGGGCCCTTATAGTTGGTATCAGAGGTCGGTTTAGATAACTTTTGAGGTTAGGGTATTCTTTAATAATAAGTGACATTACAATAATGTTTAGGATTTCAGAAAGATTCACAGTTTTTTTAGATAGAGAGAATGATATTAAGATAACATGAATAATTATATCTTATTATTTACCCTCCTCATAAGATATTATATGATGACTTTACTGATTTCCTCACACTAACTTTTTTTTTTTGGTAAAAGGATAAATCTAGCTGGAATCAAAGTAACAATGGATGTGTACAAAACTGTGATGGTTTTCCGATGAGTAATTGAATGAAATGAGAGCTGTAATGAGAACTCTTGTGGTTATTCTCAACCAACTATATAGAGTCATGATTGAAAACTATAACCTTAATTTTTCTTATAAAGAAACATTAATGAGAGAAACAGATCCCTACATATGTTCATGAAATAATCATAAAGTCAATTATGTTCAAAAACCTATGTGTCAAGGATGTGGAAAGAATCACCTAGGAAAATGTTTCAAAGGGACGAGAAGATTCCATAGTTGTCAAAATGAAGGTCATAAATCAAGAACCTACCCTGGAAAATGGCAGCATCCCGTTGAATCTAGGAAAGGGAAAGAAGTTCTTTCGAACAGATCAATTGAATGTTTTAATTGTGGTGTTCATGGTCATTATTCGAACACATGTCCAATGAAGAAGTTTCGGGAATGGGATCACCAAGATTGTACAAATATTTGTTTACTAATATTTAATGCCATTCTGATTGAGGATGAAGAAACTGACATTGACCAATTAAAGGTATAGATTATTTCTTAACATATGTTTTGATATTATTGAATATTAGTATATGATTCATGATTTTGTTTGTAGGAAAGAATTATTTCAGAATAAGTTGAAAAGGAATGGTTAATGGATCATGAAGAATGTTGAATGTGTATGAAGTCAATATAAAAAGGGATTCAAGAGTTATGGTGGATTTTAGGAAGGTGAGATTCTTAAAAGTATTAAGGCTCTTTTGATGATGGGAATTACATTAGATGGATTTTAATAGTATGTGTAACCCTGAAGTTTGATATATGAAAATTTTATTCACGGAATAATTATATTTTATTTTGTTGATATAGTTATAAAAAACCATTTTAGTTTATATGATCCTTGAATTTGATGAAATTATAGGTTAATACATTTTTGGGATGCAAAATGAAAGTTATTAGGTAACCTTCATGGTTAAAATATGTTATGGTTATTTTTTATGAATTTATCTCTTTCTGGGAATGTTATAAAATTATATAGTTTTTGAAAAAAGGACAACACGCGGACCGTGTGACAACCCATCGCATCGGACAAAGCTGCAGGAATCGATCCCACAACCAAAGTGTGACTGGTATTTATTGCCTACCACTGGACTACATGAAGTCCCCGGTTAGTATGACTAATTATTTTTAGTTAGATGACTTTATGAATAAATAATAAGTTGATTTTGGGTTATCTATGGAAATGATTAACCTATCATGGAGAATATATGATTAGGTTAATTAATTTTCAATATTAGAATTTAAGAGTAACTAATGTTTTTTGTAGATAAATGTTTAGATTTATTTTGGAAGACTATGTGATTTAATATTTCTGAGATTTCAGTTTCATTCTTAGTTTGGATTACTTTGAATTATTTTATAGAGAATTGTTTATTGAATTTTCTTGGTTGAACTTTGGGTATTGTTTGACAAATTTTGGAGATTACGAGCAGTTTTTCTTTTTGTAAAAGATTATACATTTTGGGGATTATCTGATCTTCTACTAACTAGTATTGGTTTTGGTTAAGGTCTAAAGACATGGGAAATATATATTTAATATTTTTTGGATTATATGATTCTACCGAACTATATTATATCACGTTTTATGTGAACAAGTTATCCTAAATACTCATCATTTAGAGAAAATATGAGTTTCTGATAGAAATGTAGTAAATGATGAAAGTCTATATGAAAAGAAATTATGTTTCCTTCTATTTTTAGTTAAGATCATAAATAAATTCCTCAATGAAAAGTAACTCAAAACAAAAAAGTTGTCTGTTAATTTTACCTACTGGGGAATCAATGATTGTTTAACCCAACACAAGTTTGTGATTTTCTGGTGGTAAACTTTCTCCTAATAATGTTTTCTACTACTCTCCATTGGAACTTGATGGTTTGTTTTATCTTTCATATCCATGTTTTATTACATGGAATCCTATATGGGTTGTCTCAGGTGACATTTTTATAGAACATTAATTATTTTAAAGTGATAGATTTATTGAATCTTTTTCCGATGTGGGACTTTCAATGATGTTTCTAGGCCCAATTTTAAAATTGCGAGGAAGAAATTCCCAAAATGGTGAAGGATGAAACATCCCAAGAAAATAAAGAATATAAAAATTTAATATTTATTAATATTTTTCAATTAAATATTATTTTTTCTTTAAAGGGTTTTCTATGTTCGATAGCGTATACGATACAAAACAATAGGATTCTTTGAAATCTTTCATTGCACACTAATAATTTAATATTATTATTTTAAATGGTAGTTAACTCCTAGACGTTGTATTGGTGTGAATGATAAAAACTAACTACAATGTGATTATATATGTTTTTAAAATTTATTTACATTTATCCAATTAAATTAGAGGCTTAAAATGCAAATGAATCTAATTTTAAGCATAATTTATATTAAAAGGTCGATTTACTGCCTTTTAATAGAGAACCATCATTAAATATAGTTTTTTTTCACTTTAATACATTCTATTTGACCAAATAAAATTTTTCTTTAGAATGGGGACATCAAAATTTACTTTTTGTAAATTTATGTAATTTTTTCGATAATGTTCTTTTTTAAATGAATATTGAAAAATATTGTATTTTAATTCAAAACTGCCTTTTAATCTAATTTATTAATATGGATAGATTATCTTTTTAAATAGTTTTAATGTTTAATTAGAATACATTTTTATCATTTAATGCAATGTTGGTCATTGTAATTAATTTTACTTTGAAATTTTACATAAACAACTGTCAATCTTTTGATAAATATTGTTTCTTAAAAATACGCTATTTGTTATTGACAACGGGAATAAATTTTTAATTAATTAATGAAAATTTTATGTTTTTAATTTGGTAAAATAGAAATAATTTTTGAATTTTTAATACCAAATATAGTTTAGGAATATTTTTTCAAATTTTTCTAAAAAAACTTCAATTTTTGATGAATAGTTAAACCACTTATTAGTAGTTAAAAAACCAAATTTTTAATTTAAATTAAATTTTACCACTTCTATGAATTGAACTTAAAAATTTTTAAATACATGGTTGTTGTTAATAAGTAAAATTTGGTTCAATAATACAGAACTATTTTTTTTTTGAATAGTATCTTTTGACTTTTATTTATCACGGTTAAAGGTAAATAGGGTGATTTAACGTAAAAAAATATCTTAATAATATAAAATTACTTTAACACATGTACTAACATTATTTTATGTGTCATGACCGACCATGGGAATCTTTGGGTCTATTTTTGGACCCCATTGTGACACTTAAGAGTGATAATGACACTTTAGATTAATTAATTTAATGTAAAGGCAAAAATGACACCAACAAATATATTTTAGTAAAATATTTTTTACATGGGGATATATAAGTTAAATTTTTCGACTATAAATATTCATTGGAAAGATAAAACGATTTACTAAATCATGGTAATTTATTTATAATTTTTAGACAAGAAATTAATTACATTATTTATGACACAATAATGATACACTATATAACTCACTAATATATAATTTAATTAAATATGATTATAAATATTCAAATAGCATCCAAAACCTTTCCAATTATTATTGAATGATTTTATTTCGACCATGAGACATTCTATATTTGACTTTAATTAGTTTTTTACCTTTAAAAACCGAATATCGTTATATAATAAAATAAAAGTTTCACACTTTCCTAAAGAGCCCCTCCTCCCCCTTATAAAATGACACCAATTCCAACTAATTCCTCACACCTATCAAAACATTTGGCTGGTCCAAAATCATACCAATTAAGCTCCCTAAATCCTTATACTCATCCTAGAATCCTTAATTTATGCATAATGCACTTCAAGAAGTCCTTTGGTTCAATCCAATGGGAGTTACCCAAATTAAAGGTAATAGTTTCTCTTAAATTGTTTTCTTTTATTTTATTTCTCCAACCCCCTAAACTATTTCTATTCCTTTATGTTATAGTAACACAAGTACCCTCAATATACTATGATTTTATTATGATACGTATTAGAACTAAACATACACAATCCACTATCTAATAGATGAAGAACATAATGTTTCTGTGGATGGAAAACTAACGCCTCACAAAACGATGATTGTTCGATTATCTCCTACCACCTCTCATGGTGTACATTAATATGGAACTGTATTTATATATTATATATATTATGTTGATGTTTTCTTTATGATTCTTTATTTTTTTAATAGAATATCGTTATGGTTTCCATTATGGGTATGCATGATAATTTCATTTGAGGAAGTGCGGACTATCGCCCCCTGAATGTGATATGACTCGTTAATACCGTATGTGAGATTTATAAAGGATGGATTTAATGATATTATATATGATATTATAATGAAATTATAATATACCTATATATCATTATGTTTTAATTCAATTAAAATATGAAATAGAAATGAATGTAGCGTTCATGCGTATGTACGGCTTACCGTCTCCCTGAACGGTGCATTTCATTTCTTAACTCCAAATTACATGTACTGTAATAAATATAAATATATATATATATATATATATATATATATATATACTGGATATATATGATATATATGATATCTAAATAATGAATATCATTCTGGATATAATGGACTATTTACCACATGGACAACTTGTAAATATAAGTTGTTCATTTTGGACTCAAGTACCAAATATCAACAAAACAAACGTTATTAACTTAAATGATTAAATAAGTTTTATAACATTGTAATAAGTGATATAAATTGAATAATAAATTTTAAAAGGTTCTTAAGTAAGTATAAATTAACTTTCGTTTATTATTCAGGAAGAACAAGGAACAAACAAGTCAAGTCGGACATGAGGTAAGGGGTTTTCTTATCTCACTTTTGAATCTGTGATATTTCCATTGTTTGCCACTTATTAATTGCATGAGGTGTATTGTGTACTGAAATTTGATATATATTATCATGACTCTTGTTATATTCATGGTATTATGTGATTCATTTGGTGGATAATAACTTTTGGTCCAACTAACCAGTAGATTACAACGTGGTAAAAAGTCTCATCTCAGTTTTTATTCCCGTGAGATTTATGCTAAATTTTCCACTATTGCCTTTTGTGTGGGGTATTTACTTCACATGATTGTACTCTTTGTGTAACATACATTAATTTATGATTATTTACATATTCATTTTATGATCCTTCTTTCATGTGGCATATGTTTTTGTAAGTTACCAAAACTGTAAGTGAACCTTTCATCCCTCCTCTTTTTAAAAGACTTATTTTTTGTTATGACTTTTAATTTACATCTTATTATGTCTGGATATATTATTCTATATCTATTTTTATGTAAAAAGTATTTCCAAGTGACAAGATACACTTTTTATCTCATCAACTCATCTTCTGAATTTTAACGTGACGTCGTTAGGATGTCGAATTTTTACAAGGGAACTTCTAAACCCAATTTCAATTCTTTGGGTTCAACTTTTACTTCTTGAATACGTCATCCTATGAATTTGTATGAATTACATAAGATTTTTTTACACTTAATATACACTTATATTTGGTTTATTTTTATTTTTCACACATAATTATGAGATTGAATTTTCCTTAATTTAAGGATACCATCTTTATAAGGGATTTAATCTCAAATTACATTTCCACTGAAACTTCATTGTTGTTATGCACAAATTTACTCTTATATGGTGTATATACTGTCCTTTGACATATTATATCATGAATCCCTTTATTCTCATGATATAAAAAAGTTCTAATTAAATTTTATTCATCAATTATTTGTATTCAAACATATCTCTTTTTGTTAAAAAAACTCTTTAACTAAAATATCGTTTTAAATGTTTTAAATATTTATTATTATAAGTTTATCTCATTAATTTCCATGTCATAAAAATGGGTTTTAGGATTTATTTATATGGACATTAATATTTTCAAATGATAATTCATTTAAAAGCATCAAAGTGGTATGGGACAATTTAATTCAGAAATTATTTTTAAAAAGGTTTTGAAAATGATTTGATAAATCATTGTTTATTTCCATATCTTGATTTGATATATTGGAATGTGGAAATTTTATCTTTCCATTATACTTGTGTTATGTGTTATGATTATGTTATGGTTATTGGGCATTGTTTACATATACGGGTGGTTCCGTGATAAACATAGGGTGGGTGAGCCAGAGATAGCTCTCCAATGCATTGGGTAATGTGACGAAGGTAAACATGATGTTTTTCCTAAGAGATTTAGGGAATATACTATGATGGGTATTCCAAGTGTAACTCCCTATATTTTTGTGGTATCTACAATGTAAGTTTGATATGGATTCCATAAGTAACCTTTATGATTTATGATTTGTGTATTTTATTCATAAATCTTATTATTTCATAAGGTATGTTATGATTGAAAAGTATAGTTGCATTAATGTGTGTTTATTGAAGGGCTAATGTTTTTCTTCCTTATTTGATAACCCTTACTGAGCTATTTATGCTCATCCCAAGTTTTTTAAAAAATTTCCACAGGACATAAAGATTAATAGGGTCAAGGATGGGATTAAGGAAAATTCATGCTATCTAAAACAGGGAACTAGACATGTTTTTTAGGAGTTTTTATTTTATGAAAAAAAATGGATACTGAGTAGTAGTGTCTACCTGTATTATTCCATTTGTAATGTAATTATTATGCCTAATTCTCTAAAAATCTAAACCTGAGAATATCCTCAATGGGATTTATTCATTTAATTCAAGATTATGTAATGTATATGGTTGGGTCCTTATAGTTGGTATTAGAGGTCAGTTTAGATAACTTTAGAGGTTAGGGTATTCTTTAAGCATAAGTGACATTACCATAATGGTTAGGATTTCAGAAATAGTCATAGTTTTTTAGATAAAGTGAATGATTTTAAAATAGAAAGAATAATTATATCTTAGTATTTACCCTCCTCATATGATATTATATGATGATTTTACTGATATAGTCACACTGACATTTTTTGTTTTCGTAAATGGATGGATCTAGCAGGCATCAATGTAAAAATGGATGTGAAGAAAACTGTGATGCTTTTCCAAATGATCAATTGAATGAAATGAGAGCGGCAATGAGAACTCTTGTTCTTATTCTCAATAAACTATCTGGAGTCATGATTGATCACCTAAACCTTAGTGATTCTTATAAGGAAGCATTTATGCGAGAAACAAATCCCTAGAGAAGTTCATGTAATAATCATAAAGGTATGTATGTTCAAAAACCTATGTGTCAAGGATGTGGAACGAAAAACATAGGAAAATGTTTCAAAGGGATAGGAAGATGCTATTGATGTAGAAATGAATGTTATAAATCAAGAACCTGACATGGAAAAAGGAAGCATCCAGTTGACTCTTGGAAAGGGAAAGAAGTTCTTTCGGAGGGATTAATTGAATATTTTAAATGTGGTGTTCATAGTCATTATACATACACATTTTCAAAGAAGAAGTTTCAGGAATGGGATCACGAGGATCGTACAAAAATTTGTTTACCAATACCTAATGTCGTTCCGATTAAAGATGAAGAAACTGAAAATTACCAATGAAAGGTATGGATAATATCTTAACATATGTTTAGATATTATTGAATATTAGGATATGAATCATGATTTTGTTTGTAGGAATGATTTATTTCAGAATAATTAGAAAAGGAATGGTAAATGGATCGTGAAGAATGTTGAATGAGTTAGAAGTCAACATATAAGGGATTAAAGAGTTATAGTATATTTTAGGAAGGTGAAATGCCTAAAAGTATTTAGGCTCTTTTGGTGATGGGAATTACATTAGAAGAATTTTTATAGTATGTGTAACCCTGATGTTTGATATATGAAAATTTTATACATGTAATAATTATCTTTTCTTTTGTGGATATATTTATAAAGAAACGTTTCGGTTTATATGATCCTTGAATTTGAGGAAATTACAGGTTAATACATTTTTGGGATGCAAAATGAAAGTTATTAGATAACCTTCATGGTTAAAATATGTTATGGTTATTTTTTATGAATTTATCTCTTTTTGGGTTTGTTAGGAAATTATTTTGTTTTTGAAAAAAGTACAACACGTGGACCATGTGACAAACCGTCACGTCGGAGAAAGCTGCCGGAATCGAACCCACAACCAAAGTGTGACTGGTATTTATCGCCTACCACTGAACTACATGAAGTCCCTGGTTAGTATGACTAATTATTTTTAGTTAGATGATTCTATGAATCAATAGTAAGTTTATTTTGGGTTATGTATGGAAATTATTAACCTATCATGGAAAATATGTGATTAGGTTAATTACGTTTCAATATGGGACATTAAGAGTAACTACTGTTATTTGGAGATAAATGTTAAGATTTATCTTGGAAGACTATGTGATTAAATATTTCTGAGATTTCGGTTTGAATCTTAGTTTGGATTACTTTGAATAATTATATGGACAATTTTTTATTGAATGGTCATGGTTGAACTTTGGGTATTGTTTGAAAAATTTTGGAGATTAAGAGAAGTTTTTCTTTTTGTATAAGATTATACTTTTTGGGGATTATCTGATCTTCTAGTAACCAATTTTGGTTTCAGTTAAACTCTAAATTCATGGGAAATATATAGTTCATCTTCTGTGGATTATGTGATTTTATCGAAGTATATTATAGCACTTTTAATGTGAACAAGTCATCCTGAATACTAATCATTTGGAAAAAATATGATTTTGTGTTAGAAATATAGTAAACGATGAATGTCTACATGATAAGTAATTATGTTTACTTATGTTTTTAGTTAAGGTAATAAATGAATATTCAATGAAATGTAACTTAAAACAAAAAATTTGTCTATTAACGTTTCCTACTAGGGAATCAATGACTATTTAACTCATAAGAAGTTTGTGATTTTCTAGTGGTTAACTTTCTCCTAATCATGTTTTCTACCACTCTCCATTAGAACATGACAGTTTGTTTTCTCTTCCATATCCATGTTTTCCTACATGGAATCATCGTATGGGTTGTCTCGAGTGACCTTTTTATATATCTTTATTAATTTTAAAGTGATAGTTTTATTGATTCTTTTTCTGATGTGGGACATTCAATGATCTTTTTTAGCCCAATTTTAAAATTGGGAGGACGTAATTCCCAAAAAGGGGGAAGGACGTAATATCCAAGGAAAATAAAGAATATTAAATTTTCATTTTTATTAATATTTGGGAATTAAATATTATTTTTCCTTTAAAGGGGTTTCTATGTTCGATAGCATACCTGATACACAAGAACGGGTTTCTTTGAAATCTTCCTTTACACACTAATAATTTATTCTTATTATTTTAAATGGTAGTTAACTCATAGCTGTTATATTGGTGGGAATGAAAAAAACTAACAAAAATATGATTATACATGTTTTTAAAATGTATTTACATTTATCCAATAAAAGTTAGAGGCTTAAAATGTGAATGAATCTTATTTTAAACTTAATTTACATTAAAAGGACGATTTACCACATTTTAAGAGCGAGACCTCCTTAAATATAGTTTTTGTCACTTTAATAAATTCTATTTTACCAGATAAAATCCTTATTTATAAAGAAGAAATCAGAATTTTCTTTTTGTAAATTATTGGATTTTTTTCGATAAAGTTCATTTTTTAATGAATAGTGAAAAATATTGTACTTTAATTCAAAACTACCTTTTAATCTAATTTATTTATATGGGTATATTATCTTTTCAATTTTTTAAAAGTGTAATTAGAATATATTTTTACCATTTAATCCAATATTGGTCATTGTAATTAATTTCACATTGAAATTGGACATAAACAAGTGTCAATCTTTTGGTAGATATTGTTTCTTAAAAACACGCTATTTGTTTTGACAACGGAAATTAAATTTAAATTAATTATAACAAATTCTATGTTTTGAATTTGGTAAAATAGACATCATTTTTGAATTTTTAATAAAAAATATAGCTTAGGCTGAATTTTTTGTATTTTTCTGAAAAACCTAATTTTTTTTGAATAGTGAAACCACTTAGTAGAAGTTAAAAAACTGACTTTTTCATTTAAATGAAACTTCACTGCTTTTTTGAATTGAATTTAACAAATCTGACATAAATGGTATTTATTAATAAGAAAAATATGGTTCAATTCGACGAAAATAATTTTTGATGAATAGTAACTTTTGACTTTTATTTACCGCGGTTAAAGGTAAAAAGGGTAATTCAAGGTAAAAAGAATATCATAATAATAGAAAATTACCTTAACACATGTATTTACCTTATTTGTTGAGTCATGGACGACCATTAGCATCATTGAGTCAATTTTGTGACCCATTGTGCCACTTAAGAGTGATAATGATACTTTAGATTAATTAATTTAATGCAAAGGAAAAAATTACACAAACAAATATATTTTGGTATATTAATTTTTACACAGGGTCATATAAGTTATCTTTTAGAAGGTAAATATTCATTGGAAATCTAAAAATATTTCTAACATCATGGTATTTTATTTATAATTTTTAGAAAATAAATTAATTACATTATTTATGACACAATAATGATGCAGTATATACCTCATCAATAAATTATTTAAATAAATAAGATTATAAATATTAAAATAACATTCAAAAACATTCCAATTCTTGTTTAATAATTTCATTTCAACCATGAGTCATTTTATATTATACTTTAATTAGTTTTGGACTTTTAGAAACAAAATATCATTATATAATAAAATAATATTTTCACACTTTCCTAAAGAGCCCCTCCTCCACCTTATAAAAGGACACCACTTCTAACCAATTCCTCACACCTCTCTAAACTTTTGGCTTGACCAACCTCTTCCCAGTTAAGTTCCATACATCCCTATCCTCTTCCTAGAAGCCTTACCTTAGGCAGAAGGCACTTCAAGAATTCCTTTGGTTCAAACCAAAGGGAGTTGCCCAAATTAAAGGTAACCGTTTCTCTTAAATTGTTTTCTTTTATTTTACTTCTTCAACCCCCTAAACTGTTTTTATTACATTATTTTCCAGAAAAACTAGTATCCTCAATATACTAAGATGTTTTTATGAGATGTATTCAAACTACACATACAAACACCTCCATCTAATGGGTGAAAAACATTATGTTTCTGTGGAAGGAAAATTAACGCCTCACGAAACGATGATTGTTCGATTATCTTCTACCGCCTCTCATGGTGGCCTTTAATATTGAACTACATTTACATATTATATATATTATTTTTATGTTTTCTTTATGATTATTTATTTTTTTATATCATACCTTTATGGTTTTTCCATTATGGGTAACCGCAATAATTTCATTTGAGGAAGTGCGGACTACCACCCCCTCAAAGTGATATGACTCATTAATACCATATGTGGGAAGTATAAAGGATGGAGTTAATGATATTATATATTATATTATACTTAAATTATAATATACCAATGTATCATTATATTTTAATTCCATTAAAATAAGTAATATAAATGAAATTAGCGTTCATGCGTACGTACGGCTTACCATCTCCTTGAACGGTGCATTTCATTTCTTAATTACAAGAGATATGTAATTTAATAAATATATATATATATATTTATACTATATATGTATTATATATATGATATCTAAATAATTAATATCATAATGGATATAATGGACTATTTACCACATGGACAACTTGTAAATATAATGTGTTCATTATTTACTCAAGTACCAAATATTGAAAAAACAAATGTAATTAACTTAGATGATTACAAAATGTTTATAACATTGTAATAAGTGATATAAAAAGAATAATAAACTTTATAAAGGTTCTTAATCAATTATAAATTAACTTATGTTTATTATTCACGAATAACAAGGAACAAACAAGTCAAGTCGGACAGGAGGTAAGGGATTTTCTTATCTCACTTTTAATTCTATGAGATTTACATTGTTCGCCACTTATTCATTGCATGTGGTGTATAGTGTACTTACATTTGATATATATTATCATGATTCTCAATATATTCATGGTATTCGGGGATTCATTTTGTGTATATTAACTTTTGGTCAGAAGACTCAGTTGATTACAACGTGGTAAAGAGTTTCATCTCACTTTTTATTCTCGTGAGATTTATGCTAAATTTTACACTATTTCCTTTTGTGTGGTGTATGTACTTCCCATTATTGTACTCTTTGTGCAATATAATTTCATTTATGAGTATTTAAATCTTTATTGTATGATCCTTCTTTCATGTGGCGTATGATTTGTATGTTACCAAAATTGTAAGAAAACCTTTCACCCTCCTATTTTAAAAGGATTCTTTTGGTTATGTTTTTTAATTTATATCTTATTATGTTGGGATATGTTATTATATATCCTTATTGATGTAAAAATTATGTCCAAGTGATGAGATAGCCGTTTCATCTCATCAACTCATTTTTTGAATTTTAAGGTGACGTTGTTAGGCTGTGGAATTTTTACAAAGAAACTTCTTAACCCAATTTCAATTCTTTTGGTTCAACTTGTACTTCTTGAATATGCCATCCTATGAATATGTGTGAATGGAATATGACTTTTTACACTTAATATCCACTAATATTGGCTGTTTTTATATTTTTCACACATTATCATGTGATTGATTTATCCTTAATTTAAGGATCTCATCTTTATAAGAGATTTCATCTCAATTTACATTTCCACTGAAAATTCATTGTTTTTATGCCCCAATTCACTCTTATATGGTGTATATACTGTCCTTTGACATATTATATCTTTAATCCACTTATTCTCATGATATGATAAAATTCTGATTAAATGTTATCCCTCAATTATTTATTTTCAAGCGTCTCTCTTTTTGTTAAGAAAACTCTTTAACTAAAATATTGTTTTAAATATTTTAATGAATTATTCTTATAAATATTTATCATTAATGTCCATGTTTTAAAATTGGATTTTAGGATTTATTTATATGAACATTAATTTTTTCAATTGATAATTTATTTAAAATATTCAAAGTGTTGTGGGACACTTTGATTCAAAAATCACTTTTAGAATGGTTTTAAAAATGATTTGATAAAGTATTGTTTATTTAGATATCTTGATTTGATATATTTGATGGTGGAAATGTTATATTTCCATTATACTTGTGTTATGTGTTATGATTATGTTATGGTTATTGGTCATTTTTTACGTATATGGGTGGTTCTGTGATAAACCTAGGGCGGGTGAGCCCGAGATAGCTCTCCAATGTATTGGGTATCATGAAAGAGGTAAAAGCGATGTTTCTCCTAAGAGATTTAGGGAATATACTGTCATGGGTATTCCAAGTGTAACTCTATACGTTTCTATGATAGCTGCAATGTAAGTTTGATATGGATTCCATAAGTATCTTTTATAATTTATGATTTGTGTATGTTATTCATAAATCTTATGATTTCGTAAGGTATGTTATGATTGAAATGTATGGTTTCATTGATTTGTATTTATTGATGGGATAATGTTTTCCTTCCTTATTTTATAACCATTACTGTGCTTTTTTATGGTCATCCCATGTTTTTGAAATTTTTTCCACATGAATTAAATATGAATAGGGTGAAGTATGGGATCGAGGAAAAGTCATGATATCTATAACATGGAACTAGACATGTTTCTTTTTATGGTTTTTTATTTTATGAAAAAATGGATACTGAGTAGTAGTGTCTACATGTAATATTCAAGTTGTAATGTAATTGTTATGCCTAATTCTCTAAAACTCTAAACCCGAAAAGATCCTCAATGTGAATTATTCATTTAATTCAAGATTATGTAATGTATAAGGTCGGGTCCTTATAGTTGGTATCAGAGGTTGGTGTAGATAACATTAGAGGTTAGGGTATTTTTTAAGCATAAGTGACATTACCATCATGGTTAGGATTTCAGAAAGTGTCATGTTTTTTTAGATAAAGCGAATGAGTTTAAGAAAAAATGACTAATTATATCTTAGTATTTACCCTCCTTATAAGATATTATATGATGATTTTACTGATATACTCACACTGACATTTGTTTTTTAGTAAATGGATGGATCTAAAAGGAATCAAAGTAACAATGGATGTGAAGAAAACTATGATGGTTTTTCGAATGAGCAATTGAATGAAATGAGAGATGTGATGAGAACTCTTATGGTTATTCTCAACCAACTACCTGGAGTCATGATTGACCACCTGAACCTTAGTGATTCTTATAAGGAATCATTTATATGAGAAACAAATCCCTATGGAAGTTCATGTAATAATCATAATGGTAAGTATGTTGAAAAAACTATTTGTCAAGGATATGGAAAGAAACACCTAGGAAAATGTTTCAAAGGGACAGGAAGATGCAATAGATGTGGAAATGAAGGTTATAAAGCAAGAACCTTTCATGGAAAAAGGAAGCATCCAGTTGACTATAGGAAAGTGAAAGAATTTCTTTCGAAGGGTTCAATTGAATGTTTTAAATGTGTTGTTCATAGTCATTATACAAACACATGTCCAATGAAGACGTTTCGGGAATGGGATCACCAGGATCGTATAAATATTTGTTTACCAATACCTATTTCCATTCCGATTGAGGATGAAGAAACTGTCAATGACCAATGAAAGGTATGGATTATTTCTTAACATATGTTTTGATATTATTGAATCTTTGGAAATAATTCATGATTTTGTTTATAGGAAAGAAATATTTTATAATTAGTTGAAAAGGAATGGTTAATGGATCATGATGATTGTTGAATGAGTAAGAATTAAACATATAAGGGATTCAAGAGTTATGGAAGATTTTAGGAAGGTGAAATACTTAAAAGTATTAAGGCTATTTTGATGATGGGAATTACATTAGAAGAGTTTTTATAGTATGTGTAACCCTAGTGTTTGATATATGAAAATTCTATTCAAGGAATAATTATCATTGTATTGTGGATATAGTTATAAAGAACCATTTGGGTCTATATGATCTTTGAATTTGAGGCAATTACAGGATAATACATTTTTGGGATGAAAAATGAATGTTATTAGATATCCTTCATGGTTAAAATATTTTATGGTTATTTTTGATGAATTTATCTCTTTCTGGGAATGTTATAAAATTATATGGTTTTTGAAAAATGGACACCACGCTGACCGTGTGATAACCAGTCGAGTCGGACAAAGCTCTGGGAATCGAACCCACAACCAAAGTGCGACTAGTATTTATCACCTACCACTGGACAACATGAAGTCCCGGGTTAGTATAACTAATTCTTTTTAGTTAGATGATTTTATGAATCAATAATAAGTTGATTTGGGGTTATTTATGAAAATAATTAACCTATCATGGAGAATATTTGATTAGGTTAATTACTTTTCAATATGATACTTTAAGAGTAACTCTTGTTATTTAAAGATAAATGTTAATATTTATCTTGGAAGATTATGTGATTAAATCGTTCTATGATTTCGGTTTCAATATTAGTTTTGATTACATTGAATAATTTTATGGACAATTGTTTATTAAATGGTCTTGGTTGAACATTGGGTATTGTTTGAAATTTTTTGAAGAGTTAGAGCTATTTTTCTTTTTGTAAAAGATTATACTTTTGGGGATTATTTGATCTCATACTAACCAATTTTGGTTTTGGTTAAGGTCTAAAGATATTGGAAATATAATGTTCATCTTTTGTGGATTATGTGATTCTCTAAAAGTAGATTATAGAAAATTTAATGTGAACAAGTCATCCATAATACTAATCATTTGGAGAAAATATGAGTTTGTGTAAGAAATATAGTAAACGATGAAAGTCTACATGACAAGTAATTATGTTTCCTTATGTTTTTTGTTAATATCATAAATGAATTCCTTAATGAAAAGTAACTTGAAACAAAAAAAATCTGTTAAATTTTCCTATTGGGGAATCAATGACTGTTTAACCCATCATAGGTTTCTGATTTTCTGGTGGTTAACTTTCTCCTAATAATTTTTCTACCACTCTCCATCAGAACTTGACGGTTTGTTTTCTCTTATATACAAATTTTTTCCTACATGGAATCCTAGTATGGGTTTTCTTGTGAGACCTTTTTATATATCATTCTTTATTTTAAAGTGATAGTTTTATTGAATATTTTTCCGATGTAGGACATTCAATGATGTTTCGAAGCCCAATTTTAAAATTGTGAGGACGCAATTCCCAAAAGGGGGGAATGATGTAACATCCCAGGAAAATAAATAATATGAAAATTTCATATTTATTATATTTGTGAATTAAATATTAATTTTACTTTAAAGGGGTTGCTCTGTTCGATAGCATACCTGATACACAACAATTGGTTTCTTTGAAATCTTATGTTCCACACTAATAATTTAATATTATTATTTTAAATGGTAGTTAAATCCTAGCCGGTGTATTGGAGGGCATTAACAAAACTAACTATAATTCCATTATACATTTTTTTTAAATGTCTTTACATTTATCGAATAAATGTTAGAGGCTTAAAATGTGAATGAATCTAATTTTTTGCATAATTTACAAAAAAGGACGATTTACCTCCTTTTAGTGGCGAACCCTCTTTAAATATAGTTTTTGTCACTTTAATACATTATTATTGGCCAAATAAAATCCTTCTTTAGAATGAGGACATCAAAATTTAGTAGGTCTAAATTTTTGGAATTTTTCCGATAAAGTTCGTTTTTTAATGAATAGTGAAAAAAATTGTATTTTATTTCAAAACTTTCTTTTAATCTAATTTATTTATATGGAAAGATTATCTTTTCAATTAGATTTAATGTCTAATTAGAATTTATTTTTACCATTTAATCAAATGTTGGTCATTGGAATTAATTTCACTTTGAAATTGGACATATACAAGTGTCAATCTTTTGATAGATATTGTTTCTTAAAAACACGCCATTTCTTTTGACAACGGGAGTTAATTTTAAATTAATTAATGAAAATTAATTGTTTTGAATTTTGTAAAATAGACATCATATTTTCATTTGGAATAACAAATATAAATTAGGCTGAATTTTTGGTATTTTTCTGAAAAACATCAATTTTTGATGAATAGTGAAACCACTTAGTATTAGTTAAAAAACTAACCTTTTCATTTAAATGAAATTTTACTACCTCTGTGAATTGAATTTCAAAAATCTGACATACATGGTTGTTATTAATAAGTAAAATGTGGTTCAATAGGATGAAAATAATTTTTGGTGAATAGTAACTTTTGACTTTTATTTACCGTGGTTAAAGGTAAATAGTGTAATTCAAGGTAAAAAGAATATCATAATAATAAACAATTGCCTTAACACGTGTCCTAACCTTATTGGATGATACATGTCCGACCATGGGCATATTTGTGTTGATTTTGGGACCACATTTTGCCACTTAAGAGTGATAATGACACTTTAGATTAATTAATTTAATGTAAAGGCCAAAATGAAAAAAACAAATATCTTTTAATAAATTAATTTTTACATGGGGTTATATAAGTCATCTTTTCAACTACATATATTAATTGTAATGATAAAAATATTTCCTATATCTTGGTAATTTATTAATAATTTTTATAAAACAAATTAATTACATTATTTATGACACAATAATGATGCAGTATATACCTGATTAATAAATTAAATAAATAAATAAGAATATAAATATTAAAATAACATTCAAAACCTGTCCAATTATTACTGGATGATTTTATTTCAACCACGATTCGTCCTATATTTGACTTTAATTAGTTTTGGACCTTTATAAAGTGAATAACATTATATAATAAAATAATATTTTCACACTTTCCTAAAGAGCCCATCCTCCCCCTTATTAAAGGACACCACTTCTAACCAATTCCTCACACCTCTCAAAACATTTGGATCATCCAAATTCATCCCAATTAAGCACCCTACATCCCTATCCTCCTCCTAGAAGCCTTACCTTAGGCATAAGGCATTTCAATAAGTCCTTTGGTTAAAACCGAAGGGAGTTAACCAAATTAAAGGTAATAGTTTCTCTTAAATTGTTTTCTTTTATTTTACTTCTCCAACCCCCTAAACTCTTTTTATTAAATTTTTTTATAGAAAAAACAGTGTCCTAAATAGACTATGATGTTTTAATGAGGTGTATTTGAACTACACTTACACACACCTCCATCTAATTGGTGAAGAACATAATGTTTCTGTGGATGGAAAACTAACGCCTGGGGAAATAATGATTGTTCGATTATCTCATACTGCCTCTCATGGTGGCCATTAAGATGGAACTGTATTTATAGATGATATATATTATGTTTATGTTTTCTTTTTTTCTTCTATATTTTTTTATATAATACCTTTATGGTTTCCATTATGGGTAAGTGCGATAATTTCATTTGAAGAAGTGTAGACTACTGCACCCTCAAAGTGATATGACTCATTAATACCATATGTGGGATGTATAAAATATGAATTTAATGATATTATATATGATATTATACTATAATTATAATATACCTATGTATAATTATGTTTTAATTCCATTAAAATAATAAATATAAATCAAAGTAGCATTCATGCGTACATACGGCTTACTGTCTCCCTGAATGGTGCATTTCATTTCTTAACTCCAAATGATATGTACTCTTATAAGTATATATATATACTGTATATATATTATATATATGATATATAAATAATGAATTTCATTCTGGATATAATGGACTATTGACCACATGGACAACTTGTAAATATAAGGTGTTAATTTTTTACTCAAGAACCAAATATCGACAAAACAAATGATATTAACTTAAATGATTACATAATGTTTATAAAATTGTAATAAGTGATATAAATGGAATAATAAAATTTAAAACGGTTCTTAAGAAAGTATAAATTAACATAAGCTTATTATTCAGGAAGAACAAGGAACAAACAAGTCATACCGGACACGAGGTAAGGGATTTTCTTATCTCAATTTTAATTCTGTGGGATTTCCATTGTTCGCCACTTTTTCATTGCTTGTGGTGTATTGTGTACTGTCATTTGATATATATTATCAAGATTATCAATATATTCATGGTATTTTGTGATTCATTAAGGGGATATTAACTTTTTGTCATACGACTCAGTTGTTTACAACGTGGGAAAGAGTTTCATCCCACTTTTTATTCACGTGAGATTCATGCAAAATTTGACATTATTCCCTTTCTTGTGGTGTATGTACGGACCATTATTATACTATTTGTGTAATATAATTTCATATATGAGTATTTAAATCTTCATTGTATGATAATTCTTTCATGTGGTGTATGTTTTCTATGTTACCAAAACTGTAAAGGAACCTTTCAGCCTCCTCTTTTAAAAAGACTTCTTTTTGTTATATATTTTAATTTACATATTATTATGTTGGGATATGTTATTCTATATCCTTATTGATGTAAGAATTATTTCCAAGTGATGAGATAACCTTTTTATACCATCAACTCATTTTCTTATTTTTAAAATTACGTCGTTAGGATGTCGAATTTTTACAAGGGAACTTCTTAACCAAATTTCAATTCTTTGGGTTCAACATGTACTTCCTGAATATGTCATCCTATGAATATGTGTGAACGAAATATGATTGTTTTATGCTTAATATTCACTTATATTGGGTGTATTTAGTATTTTCACAAATAATTTTTTGATTGATTTATCCTTAATTTAAGGATACCATCTTTATAAGGGATTTCATCTCAATTTACATTTCCACTGAGACTTCATTGTTGTTATGCACCAATTCACTCTTATATGGTGCATATACTATCCTTTGACATATTATATCATTAATCCCTTTATTCTCATGATATTATAAAGTTATAATTAAATGGTTTTCATCAATTATTTTTATTCAAGCATATCTCTTTTTGTTAAAAAAACTCTTTAACTAAAATATCATTTTAAATGTTTTAAAGATTTATTCTTATAAATATTTCTCATTAATGTCCATGTTTTCAAATTGGGTTTTAGGATTTATTTATATGTACATTAATGTTTTCAAATGATAATTAATTTAAAATCTTCAAAGTGGTATGGGACACTTTGATTCAAAAATCTCTTTTAAAATGGTTTTGAAAATGATTTGATAAAAAATTCTTTATTTAAATATCTTGATTTGATATATTGGAATGTGGAAATGTTATCTTTCTTTTATAATTGTGTTATGTGTTAATATTAGGTTATGGTAATTGGGAATTGTTTGCGTATACAGGTGGTTCCTTGATAATCCTAGGGCGGGTGAGCCCGAGATAGATCTCTAATGCCTTGGGTAACATGATGGAGGTAAACGTGATGTTTCTCCTAAGAAATTTAGGTAATATACTATGATGAGTATTCCAAGTGTAACTCCATATGTAGTTGTGATAGGTACAATGTAAGTTTGATATGGATGCCATAAGTAGCCATTATGATTTATGATTAGTGTATGTTATTCATAAATCTTATGATTTCATAAGGTATGTTATGTTTGAAAAGTATAGTTTAATTGATTTGTATTTATTGATGGGATAATTTTTTCCTTCCTTATTTTATTACCCTTACTGATCTTTTTATGATCATCCAATTTTTTTGAAATGTTTTCCATAGGAATTAAATTTGAATAGGGTCAAGGATGGGATCATGGAAAAGTCATGCTATCTAAAAATGGAAATAGACTTGTTTCTTTTTAAGAGTTTTAATTTTATGAAAAAAATAGACATTGAGTAGTTGTGTCTACATGTAATAATCAAGTTTTAAGGTAATTTTTATGCCTAATTATCTAAAACACTAAACCTGAAAATATCCTCTATGTAAATTATTCATTTAATTCAAGATTATTTATTGTATAATTCTGGGTCCTTATACAAATAATAATTAAATTTATCCTTATTTTCTTCCTTTTAATATGTAAATAGAAAATGAATCACAACATTTCACAATGCAGCTATCCGCAATACACATGATAGGTTTTATCACATATTAATAAAAATGAAAATTATAAATTTAAATGTCATATTATAATTACAAAAGTATAATTAAATTAAAATACTAGATATATATATATATATATGTATATATATATATTAAATCCCTCATTATATACTACATTGATAGGAGGTTATGAAAACCAAATTACATCAGTTCCTAAGGTAGTAGCCCGCCATACACATGATCGATAGTTTCGTTTCCCATTTGATGGAAGAGGAGATTGATATAGGTTTTTTAGTTTATATAATAACATATTAGTATATGTTCTATAATTGTTTGGTTAAATAATTGTAACTGAATATGATTTTATGGAGTTGAATGATGAAATAAAACTAAAACACTTATTTAGGAATGTTACCTTTTAATTATATGACATTATTAGGTTTACACCAATATCATTCAAATGATGGATTTATGATAGAAAAATACTTCTAGAATTATGTGAATGGAGTATGTAAGATATTTGGTTGTTTATTATCCAAATAAAATGTATTCAAATGTGTGAAAAGGTTAGTTGTAGTGGTTTCATTTTATTAGCAAGGGATATGACACTCATGGGTGTTTTTAAAATAATCGATTACACCCTTGTTTTTATCATGAAAAATCCTCAAAATGAAAAATTCTTGACCATTTTGGTTATATGAATATAATATGGATAGAAAAAAAGGGTTTTACAAGTTTCAAGTTCAATTTAACCCTTATCTTCATAGTTTAACCCCCTGTAACTCATTTTTCTCCTTTACTAATCTAAATAATTTTAACTTCTTTCACTAATCATAATGTTTAAAAATTAAGATAAACTTATTCGATAATATATATTATTCTAATTCCAAATATGGATCCCATTTTTTCAAATTAAATACATTGAAGTGGTAAAATCCAATTTAAAATTATACCCACATATGTGATGAAATTATTGGTTTCCAAAGAGTAAACTCTGATCATTATGGAAATATTTTATATTGAAATTCCATATAAGACTGAAAAAAATGAAAAAAACGTAATTTAAATATTAATAAAATTGATTTAATTTTACATTAAATCCAATATAAATTTTAATTTATCTATATATATAATTTAAACGAAAAGGAATCTTTCATTAAAAATAAGAGTTTTCACTATTCATCAAAAAATGAAACTTTTTAGAAAAATAAAAAATATTAATCATATGATAATTTTCATGTTTGGATTTCAAATATGATCCTTATTTTAAAAAATAATTTATCTAAAAGTGTCGAAATAAAATTATCATAACCGCACAATAAATAACAAATTCATTTTTTTTTGAAAAAATGATGCATGTCAAAAAAATTCCTTTTAGTATCAAATGGTTTTTATTTTTATATATCACCAATAGAAATGCATTTAATTTATATTATACATGTATAAATAATATAACTTTCTTAACTTATATATTACTATTTAAACCTGCTAACTTAATAGCATGTTTATCATAGCCATATGTAAATAATATTTTAATAGAGTATTTTCCTTTAAACTTGGTGTTTCATTCATCACAAAATATTTAAGTGATTGAATTTAATTAAAAGGAAATAATTGTTAATATCTTAGGGTTTTACATGTAAATACCCATAAAATTAAAATAATATAGATATTTTCCTATAATGTAGTACCAATATAGTATGTTTTATATTACATGGTGTGGGATGGTCAAAATCCACTCGAACAATTATTTTATGTCCTATTCTAGTGGTAATGTTTCCTTATTAAATATATTATTCCACCTTTTTAATCCTTTTTAACATTTAATATGGTGACAAACATTTACCATGGTTACTTATTTCTATACCACAAAATTAAGTAAAAACTATTACCTAATATATATTATTGTCTATTAAAATATGAAATATTTTATAAAAAGATTTTTAAATATTGAAATATAATATTTAAGAAAATATATCATAATAATTTATTTAATTAGTTATAAAAAATAATAATTTGTTTTTAAAATTAATAAAATATATAAATTAATATATCCTAAAATAACTTTAACGTGATTTAAAAACAATTTATAAACCAATAATAATAATATATGTTAAAATATATTTTTAAATAATTTTCATATTACGCTTATGTAGCACCCCTATCATGTATACGAGTATAGATCTTTTACCATTATTCATAAAATCAGTGTAAGTTTAACCATTTTATTAAAAATCATATCTAAAGGTAATGTACAAATTTATTTACATATGTCGATTGAAAATTGTTTCATAAACGTAAACCACAAATTTCTTTTATATACCCTCATTTGCAAAATGGTATTACCCTTAAGTAATAACTTTTTATAAGAGTACTCTATAGATTTTTTTTGTTTAAAGGTAAAATTATGGTACCTTTACACTGCTCTAATACCATTGTGTGTAAGGGTAAAAAACAATGAGCATTACCATTCTTTATAAGGTAATTACTGTTTTTTTATTCCTATAACCATTAGGTAAACAAATTTTTTATGGTATGTTCCGTTATGTAACACCATTATGTAAATGTAAAAATGAGGTTACCCTTATACATAACATTTGTTAATGGGTATAACCTAAGGTTAAAACATATCAATCATTACACAATAGATAATGTATGAGTAAAAAATAATATACATTTAAAAAGCCTACTTGTGTAACGGTAAATAAAATTCTACCCTTACACACCGCATGTATGTAATGGTAAAGTGTTTATATATTTTAAAAAATATGGTATTCATTTTTCCTGGAAAACTAATGATTAAAATTTTAAAATAATAAATACACATCTTTTGATAAAAATGATGTGTTTCATAGGATTATATTATAATCATATATAGTGGAAGACAGCCCAAAAACTGTTATACATATATCTCGGAATATTGACATGTAATTGAAACCAAAAATTACCTAACAAAAGATGAACAATGTCGTTTTTTATCTATTTTCATGGAATTTGAATAAAGATGTTTGTAAAGGGAAATTAAAAAAGACACCATACCTACTAGGGTGTACACCAACTGCTAGATCAATGCACATATTGTTAAGATTCCCTAAAAACTAATTGACTCATAGAACCTTCTTGAGTATGATAAATAGTTAATCAGAATGATTATAATTCTATAAAGGTAGGCATGATTTAAACCACATACCCTAATAGGAGAGGAAACCTTCCACATATACTACTGAAGTTTGAGGCTCTATCATTATAACATATCTCATGAATTACTTCATATTGCGTATTATATTAATTGATTTTTTTGAATTTATTAATGTTTAATGTGATGACCCAGACCCTCATGGTCATTTCCTTTGCCAAAATCCGGATCCTAAGGGTAGCATCTCAGCGTGAGACCAATCGGCGCGACCGATCGGTGTCACCCAGCCTTGTCGGGGTTTTTCCAGTAGCACCTCCTATTTGCGCTAATTGAGTTTTGACCCCATTAAGTTTGTTTAAATGCCCAGTAACGCCCATGAATGGCGTTTAATTAAATGTTTAATGAGGTACCTTAGTGTCTATGTCGGTTTAAACCGCCCTAAAGGGCGGGGACCTTTTAATGACGTATGGGGTGGCGTGGTCAACCCTTGACCCCGCTCCTTATGCAGTTTCGTGTTCTTATCTCAACCGTCCCCGACCAGTATAAACTAAAGGGTACTCCTTGGGTTTCTTTTCTCGATCACCCTCCCATCGATTCGTCCGCTCTTGCTTGAGTTCCCGAGGCCCCACCCCTACGAATCGCACATCCCATGTTCCTGGTGGCGTAAAGATAAACTTCAATCGTTGAGCAATCATGTAGGGATTCCTCCTTCATCTCTTCTTACTGTGTATCATGTAGGGGGTATTCTTTGGCCTTGTGAGGGGATTGATGAAGCCCAAAGTTAATGAAGATAATAAACGAACTTTAAAGAATGGGGGGAGGGGTGTGATCGATGATGCTGGTTTGTTTTATGCTCTTTTATGATTAATGATTTCTGATTTGTGCGGGCTTACTCCTACTGAAAATAATGACCATTGGTGGTCTTTCTCTATGCACTAATAAACCCTTACTTATTGTGTTGGTCGTGTAAAAGAAATAGGTTAATTATGTATATGCGTCTAAATAAATTGAAAGCACTAGGACTAATCCTTTCTGTGATAACCCCGGTTAAAGTACATCGAATTTGAAATCATAGAGTGTGTTTAATCTTATAAATCTAAAAATACCGACATGGCCCTACTTTTTGTTGGTGGTAGTGGGTTGGTTATTTCCTTTCATGGGCTAATTGGGGCTGTATCCTGGGGTTTTCTTTGGTTCCAGTACTTTGAGGGATCTCACTTATCCCTTTGTTGTTGTGACATTACAAGAGGAACAGGTGTGAATGTTTAAGTTGATGTTTGACTGTACTCTTCCCTTGGCTTGTGCTTGTGTTTCCTAGTTTCCCAAGTAGGTGCAGAAACTTATTTAAACATTATTTACATAACATGAAAACATGGATGTGACAAATGGGTTTTGGGTTGGTGTGAGTTGTGACTTGGACATGGGTGCTGATTTTGTTCTTTAGGCGGGCTGAAGAAAAACCTAAACATTGGGTGAGTGCTTGTTACCTATACGTATACTTCTAGTTTTGTGTTTCTTATTCACACCCCGCCCAAGTTGAGAACATAGTGCCAAACACCCTCATTTTATGGGGGAGGGTGTTTTTTCCAACACTTCTATTAGTGGCAGGTTATTAGCTCATTTCTACTCCCTTTCCCGGATAGCCCACATATCTTCGGGCAGGATGTAATGGCTTGAAGTCCATTATTAGCCCAAGAATCTTCGAGCGGGGTGGTTCAGTGGTTATCCCAGGTGTGTGCGGGAAGGTGGTTTCCTAAGTGTCTTCCGGATGAGGCTCAGGTGTCTTCGGGTGTGGCAGTGGATCTTCTAGCCCAGGTGTCTTCGGGCATGGCGGTGGTTGTTCTAGACTATGTGTTTGCAGGCGTGGTTACGTGAGACAGTTGTGGCCCAGGTGTTTGCGGGTGGGGTTCGGCAGTGGGACTGCGGTGAGAATGGAGGGATTAGTTCGATGTGTAAGATGTCCTTAATAACTAGTGGGAAAGTGGCGTGGGGTACCAAAACATCGATTTGATATTATTATATTTTACTTGACTTGTGTTATTTAGGGAGTGTACCTTGGTGAGGCTTGGGTGGTTAGTTTCCTTGTTATGTTCTTGGTTATCTCTTTTCTTATAGGGCATTAGTATGCCTCCCCACTTGTGCATGAGAGCTTTAAGTTTTTCCTTACTGAGTATACTTGTATGCACACCCTATGTATATAAAAATGTTTTCAGGTTTCCAAGGGGACTTCGGGGATCGCGCGAGGCCATACTAGCGTAGAACCTTTGGGACAGTTGTAGTTGTTTTGTTTCCATCTTTAGTACTTTACCATTGTAGTTGATTTGTACTGTGTGGTATTTACTTTTAGAACATGCATTTGGGAATGGTTTTTTTGGCTTTTCTTGCACTTCTAGTTTTTTTGTTGTGCAATTTACTATCTTATCTCTCGATCCTATTGATAGAAAAGGGTAATGCCTTCCATTTAGTGAGTGATTCTATACCCTTGGCGCTGGTCGCCACTCCTGAACCTATTGAAGCCAGGTTTCAGGGTTCATTATCTCTCCTACAACTTGACGAAGGAAGGGCCTGGAAATATGCTGACCCTTCCCTCCTTTTGGTGAAGGCGGGTCATGAAAGAATGGTATCAAAGGTGATGGTTGAGAGATAGGATGAAGTTTGGAGTTAGGCATAGTAAGGACTGCATTGGATGGTAGGGAAAAAGCATTTTGTGACCTTGGTGCTTGAATTAGGCCAGCAAAAACCGGCTAGGACACGAGATTTTAGGGCCCCTCGTGATCCGATGCAAGGACTCTGGACCTACCGAATGACCAAGTGAGGCCACACTGATTGCAGGGTAGAGACCCTAGGAAAGGTACATGCATCATAATGACTTGACTTATCATGATTCATGGGTGTTTTGGTAATTGAAATCAATAAGAAGATTATGAAATTTTAAGAAGAATATTGTGCACTACATGGGCTTAGGAATTCCTTGTTTACCTTGCAGCTATGGCACCTAGGAGGTGACCACGTGTGGTGTGGGAGATCGAGGCCCCAAAGACTACCTTGTCCGATCGGCAGAGAGCTGATCGAGAGGAGGAGGACGACCAGTGGCAGAAGACACTTCGGGCCTTCCAGCGACAGACCCTCGAGAAGTATGAGGGTAGCACCTCTGACATGAATACGGAGAGCTGGCTAGAGGAGCTGGTGATAGCTTTCGGCCTGATCCGAGCTTTGACCGAGTACTGGGTTCCTCTGGCTATCAGCCAGATGCAGGGAGTGGTGCGTCAGTGGTGGACGCTTTACCTGGGAGAGAGGAGAAGTGCTGAGGTGGCATGGGCTGATTTCGAGAAGTTGTTCCAGGCCGAATTCATCTCTTCTATGATGAGGGCGGAAAAGAGTTAGGAGCTACTCTCCCTCCAGCAGGGGAGTATGTCAGTAAGGGAGCTGGGAATAAAGTTCGAGGACCTCCTACATTTTCTCCAGACCTCTTCCCAGACAAGGAGTCTTGGGAAAGACATTTAGAGGAGGCACTCCAACCCTCCCTTCAGAATGTTATTACCCCATTCACCCTGCCGATGTACTTGGAGGTCCAGAAGAAGGCTGAAGTAGTGGAGAGGATGCATGATCTAGGAGGTGTGACACAATATGGGATCCAATTGGGATCATCCAAGGGGAAGGACTTCAGCACCAGGACTCCTGCGTCAGGAACCTCCAGGTTCCGACCAGCAGGGAGCAGACTGCAGCAGTTCCAGTTACGGTCCCCCAGTCCTCGCCCTTTCCTTTCAGGACTAGGACTGAGCTGTTTCGTCTGTGGGAGCCATGGACATCTCCGGAATCAGTGCCTGGACTGTGTATAGTCCGGCGATGGAGAACAGGCCCAGCACCCACCACGGCAACAGCTTCTAGCTAGGCCCTTCCAGCAGCAGCAGCAGGGGCAGCATGCTCCTGCTCCCCCGAGGGCAGGTGTTTCAGGAGGAGTCCGACCTCAGGGTGCTCCTCAGGGACCTTGACCAGGGCGTGTTTGGGGAGGTGGCCAATAGCTGAGAGGTAGAGGAGCTAGGTGTGGTCAGTTGCATGCGACGGAGGAAGCACTCCCGACAGGATCGAAGTTCGTTCGAGGAAAGATCAGTTGGTTTAGAACCCTTGCTCATGCCTTGTTTGATACCGGAGCTTTGCACTCTTTCATTGAACCGAGTATAGCTCGTGCTTTGGGCCTAGATTTCGAGAGACTTCCAGTGCCCCTGGTGTTGAACACACCAGTCGGAGGTCATACCGACTTTTTATATGTTTGTCAAGGATGCAGACTGATGATAGGGCCACATAAGTCGGCCGGGGATCTACTACTGCTACAGATACAGCCATACGATTTCATCCAAGGCATCGACTGGTTATTCTCTGTGTGTGTCGTCATCGACTTTTTCAGAGGAAGGGTTGTGTTCTCAAACTTGGGCGGCCAGCATGTTACCTTCACCGGCGAGCGGAGCAGTCAGAAGGGCAGCAGGCGAGAGGAACCCCTCCTCTCCTTGTTAGCCGAGCTGTCAGTAGAGTCAGTAGATGCTGAGATGGTGGATGTTCCAAGAATCATCAGTGAGTTTATGGATGTCTTCCCGGAAGAGGTGATGACTCTACCCCTAATTTCTATGGCTCTTTACTGGATGGAACCTTTAGAGCTATGGGAGTTGCGGATTCAGATTGAAGATCTGATAAAGAGGGGTTATGTTTGACCGAGTGCGTCACCATGGGGTGCTCCATCTTTGTTTGCAAAGAAGGTATATGGTTGTATCAGGATATGCATAGACTATAGAAGGCTGAATCAGGTGACGATTAAGAATCGCTACCCTCTTCCGAGGATAGACGATCTTTTCTACCAGCTGAAAGGGGCATGATGGTTCTCAAAGATCAACCTACGGGCTGGATATCACCAGTTGAGGGTGAAGGAGGGAGACATCTCAAAGACTACCTTCAGTTGCAAACATGGACACTTTGAGTTCGTAGTCATGCCTTTCGGTGATACGAACGCCCCGGATGTGTTCATGGGGCTTATGGACTCCATCTTCCGGGAGTACTTGGATCGGTTCGTAGTTGTGTTTATCGAGGATATCCTGATCTATTCAAGACCAGAGGAGGATCACGCGGAGCACCTGAAGACGGTTTTGGAGGTCCTCAAACAGCACCAACTCTATGGTAAGTTGTCGAAATGAAAGTTCTGGACATGAGAAGTGCACTTCCTTGGGCACGTAGTGTCTGAGCAGGGGGTACCGGTGGACCCATCAAGGGCTGAAGCAGTTTTTTCCTGCGCAGCACTGAAGAATGTGGCAGAAGTTCGTAGTTTCCTTGGGATGGCAGGTTACTATCGGAGGTTCGTACCCAACTACTCTCGAGTTTCAGCCACTTTGACAGCCTTGACCAAGAATGACAAGGTTTTCGCATGGAGTGAGCAGTGCGAGTCAGCCTTCATCTATCTGAAGGAGAAGTTGGTTAATGCCCCAGTGCTGAGATTACTAGAAGAAGGGGCGGAGTATGAGGTGTTCTGTGATGCTTAAGGGAAAGGCCTTGGATGTGTGTTGATGTAGCGACAAGGGGTGGTCGCTTATGGGTCTAGGAATCTACGCCCTCATGAGTGTAATTATTCTACCCATGACCTGGAGCTTGCAGTGGTCATTTTTTTGCTAAAGTTATGGCGGCATTACCTCATCAGATAATGCTTTTTGGTCTTCACAGATCACAAAATTTTGATGTATATCTTCTCCCAGTGGGATCGAAACGTGCGACATAGAAGGTGGGTGGAGTTCCTCCAGGATTACGAATTAGAGATTTCCTACACTTCAGGGAAGGGGAATGTAGTGGTCGATGCCTTGAGCAGGAGGTCACTGAAGGATGCGGTCCGAGAGTTGGCAGATGCCTGAAAGATGATGGAGGAGTTGGATGCCTTGCACCTGGATGCGAGGATGGATAGTGGTAGAGGTTGCATGTACCATATGACAGTGCAGTCTTCTTTGTTGCAGAATGTGGAGGAGTCTTAGTGGGGAGACCCAAAGTGCGAAGTGATGTGTGACCAAGTTGACCAGAGAAATTCTCCGAAAGGATGGATGGAGGATGGTCAAAATCGAATGCTTTTCCAGGGAAAGCAGTTTGTTCCAGAGGCAATGCATGACAAGGTTCTCAGTGAGTTCCATAACTCACCCCTAGAGGTACATCCAAGATTTTCCAAGATTTACGAGGGTCTGAAGAGACATTTCTGGTGGCCCAGAGTAAAGCGAGGAGTGGAAGAGTTTGTGACCAAGTGCCTAGTGTGTCAGTAAGTGAAGGCTTAACACCGTGTTCGAGGTGTCTTGCTGTAGTCTATGGATTTCCCCGAGTGGAAATGGGAGGAAATCTCGATGGATTTCTTCACAGGACTACCCAAGGTTTAAGGGGGATACGATGCCATCAGGGTATTTGTGCACCGGTTGACGAAATCGGCTCACTTTCTATCTATTAAGGAGTCAAGTGCAGTGGATGCTTTGGCACAAAGGTACGTGGATGAGGTGGTGCGGTTGCATGGAGTTCCGAGGTCCATAGTCTTAGGTAGGGATGCACAGTTTACCTCACGAGTCTGGAGAGGACTGCAGCATTCTTTTGGCACCCAGCTACGTCTTAGCACTGCTTTCCATCCCTAGACAGGTGGGAAGACAGAGCGCACCATCCATACCTTGGAGGATATGCTGCGGGCATGCGTTCTTGACTTAGGAGGATCATGGGTGCGACACATTCCTCTGGTAGAGTTCACATACAATAATAATTATCACTCTACCATTGGTATGGCCCCGTTTGAATCCTTGTATGGAAGACCATGCCGCTCACCTGTGTGTTGGACCGAAGTAGGAGAGGCAGACATCCTTGGCCAAGAGGTGGTGCAGAGCACGACAAAGGAGGTTCAGCTCATATGAGAAAGGATAAAGGCTGCCCAAGACCGGAAGAGGTTGTATGATGATAACAGGAGAAGGCCCTTGGAGTTTGAGGTTGGATACCACGTATTCTTGAAGGTCTCCCATTGGCGTAGACAATGGAGGTTCGACAAGGGGGGTAAGATTTCTCCCAGGTTCATCGGACCCTTCGATGTGTTGCGGCGGGTCAGCGAAGTGGTTTCTCAGCTAGCATTACCACTGCCGCTACTGAAGATACATGAAGTATTCCATGTGTCCCAGCTCTGTCGTTATCTGCATGACGATTCACATGCCCTTGACTGGGGGGAGATAGACATCGAGGATGATGTGACCTTTGTGGAAAGACCAGTGATGATTGAGGATCGTGAAGAGAAGGTGCTTCAGGGGTGAACCATTCCCTTGGTTCATGTGTTATAGAGACATGGTGGGCTTGAAGAGAGTATGTGGGAGAGGGAAGAATAGATGCGCACCCAGTACCTAGAGTTGTTTTGAATCCCTTTTTGTTTTGTTCTCATCTTGTTGAGATGTTTTACCTGGTGCTCAAATATATGTGGAATGCTTGTTTTTCTGAGCCTTGAAATGATCTGTTCCATGTACCTATGTGTGTGTGTGTGTGTCCGAATGTGTGATGATTGAAAAACCTGACTGCTAATCAGGATGCATTAATTTGGATGCGATTAAACCTGTGTGGTTAAGTCAGTGCCGCCCAAAGCGGATAATATCATAACATGTAAGAAGGGACTTTCTGACTCATGTGTTATTGTTTCTGGATGTCAATGGGGTTCAATCCGGAGAGGTATCTTTCAAGGTGGCTATTCGGACCCTCTCTTTCCTTTTGAGTTGCTTTGATTCTCGAGGGGGGAGAATAGTTTGAGATGTATCTGATGTGATGACCCAGATCCTCAAGGTCATTTATGTAACAACCCATGATTTTATGAAAAATATTCTTTTTAATTTCACTTATGTCTTGTGTTGTACGCAACACAAAAAGGAGCTTGCACAACATGCATCCTTGACTTGCCTTGCATTACACGCAATCGCAACCTTCCTCGATAGCATGTGTAGTACGTAATACTGAGTTTCACGAAACAACGATATGCTATTAAAATATTATTAAAACTAGCCGTTATGAATAGTAATAACCACTTTTTAAATTTTAGAAATTTTAGCTCTCAAAATGGACTTCATTTTTTGGATTCGGAGTATCGAATTTAGCCTAAGGTGAAATTTTGGTACTTTTCGGATAACTTTCATATTCTGATGAATAGTGAAAATTAATAAATTATAATTAAAAACAACTTTTTTAATCGAAATAATAAATAGTGATAAATCATTAATTTGAGTGGTTTTAAAGTATATTTAGAATATATACAATGTTGGTCATTGGATGTAATTTCACATTTAAACCAGACATAATCAAGTGTCAATCTTTTGATAGATATTGTTTCTTAAAAACACGCTATTTGTTTTAACAGCGAGATTTAATTATAAAATTAATTAATGCAATTTCTATGTTATGAATTTGGTAAAATAGATATCAATTTTGAATTTGGAATATGAAATATAGCTTAGGATGAAATTTTGGCATTTTTCTGAAAACTTTCAATTTTTGATGAATAGTGAAACCACTAAGTGGTAGGTTAAAAACTGAATTTTGCATAAAACTTAATTTTACCGCTTCTGTGAATGGAATTTCGAAAATCCGACAGACACGGTTAATATCAAGGACTAAAATGTGGATCAATGAGATGAAAATAATTTTTGGTGAATAGTAACTTTTTACTGTTTTTTACCACGGTTAATAGTAAATAGGGTAACTAAGGGTAAATATGATATTACTATTACCCTAACACATGTCCTAATTCTATTGGATAAGTGTAATTCGACCAAAAACACCCTTATGAATATAATATGACCATTTAGGTCCACTTGGATTAGATTATGACATTTAATATTATTTTATTTCATGAATAGTTAAAATAGTTAAAATCAAAGTTTAATAACTAAAACATTTTTAATATGGGGTTATACATAAGATAAATTCGACTATAAATATTCATTAGAAATCTAAAACGATTTCCTACATAATGATATTTTATTTATAATTTTTAGACTTTAAATAAATTAATTTATTTATGACACAACGATGATGCAGTAATTACCATTTTAAGGAAATATTAACATAATTGATGTTATAAATGCTCAAATGAATGTAATTTGAGCCTTTTTATGAATTCCACTATTTTTTTAGGTTACTATGATATATTAGTGTTGATTTAATCAATTTGGTTCGAACATATAATTCTGTTATGACTTTCACAAAAATCATATATCAAATAGTGTCAAAATTGACACAAAATAGTTTTTAAATCAAATATTATATTATTAATTGTTATTTTATTCCTAAAAATCTAAGGTTCGGCCAAATGACTTAGCTAAGGATATATATATTAATAATAAACAATTTGGGGTACTTTTGGCATGTTATAGTAAGTGTATTAACCATATAGTGAAAGAAAACAAAAAGACACGGTAAAAGTTAAATTATTTAACTTAGAGTTAAATCTAATTGATAAGGATAAAATAATACCCTAAACTTGTCTAAATCCTATTAGATGATAGGATTTAGACCCATCCCCACTTTAGCTTCTAAATAAGACCTTTTGGAACCATTATAAACCGATTTTGACTTTAATATAAAATAATATTTTGAGATATTCCTAAGGTGCCCCTCTCCTCCCTTATAAAAGGGTACCTCCTCCCCCTCCTCCTCACACCAATTTGAGCACTCAAGCTCGTCCAACCCCTGAAAAAATCCCTTATCCACTTCCCTAGAATAATCCTAGAGGTCCTGGTCTTCTTCAAAGACCAATCTTAGTTCCCTAAGTGGAGGATTCAAAGAGGCGTTTCAAAGAAGAGGTAATATCCATTACCAATCTTTTCAATTTCTTTCTTCTTCAACTTCTTCTTCTTTAGTTGTTTCATGATAAAGTAATAACATCAGTATTTCTTATATACTGATATTTATTATAAATATGAAACAACTCTAATTAACCTTCTATCCATCCTACGGAAAAATGAAATCACCGCGCGTGCGTACGTACGGAATAACGTCTCCACGCCGTGGTGTAATATATTTTCCGTCACCACCATAATTGGATTGGTATAATGGTGTAATGAGTAATTATATATGATTATTATAATGTGATATTGATACTGAAATAGTATACATACACTTCAACACAATTCCACGACCATTGGAACGATATCATCGCTCGTGCGTACGTACGGACTACCGTCTCCACGACGCGATGAGATTCATTCTCCATGTTAACCATTTAAGAATGATTAAAAAGTATATATAAGAAATAATAATGAAATATATGACATTATAAAGCTACTGGATTTATTTATATATGTATATGTATGCCATCTACTTACTTACATTCAAGACAATAAGGAAAGGAAAACACCGTTCATGCGTACGTACGGACTACCGTCTCCATGAACGGTGTTTTTCATTTCATTTATCTATCTTATATATATATATATACTGAATATATATGATATATAAATCATATTTTATATTCTGGATGTAAGTAAATCATGATATAAGTAATAATAATGTCATGAACAACAAGTCAAAACACCTACGATAAATGAAACGATTTTACCCAAAACGCTTCTTTAACATGGAATTTACAAAAGAACCGGTAATATAATGTCATAAGGGAACCATATATGATATCATAACAATGAATATGATTCTGTAATAAGTCAATGACATTATTTAAATCATTATACAGGAGGTTCGGACACATACGAATCAAATCGGACCTAAGGTAAGAGAAATATCACAATCTCATTTTTATCCGAGATTGTTTATACTTTAGTATTTATTGGGGTGTATTTTATCATCCACATCCATGTTTCCTCAATATGTAATATTGTTTCCATCCTCCTACAATTTTTTAAATCCAATTTCACCCTTCGGTGATTTTTTAGTAATATTTATGAAAGGAATCTTTTGTCGTTTTTCGTACGAGGTACTTTTTGACTTTTCCGACAATAGTACGAAGAATGTTTTTTTTAACTTATACGACATGAATGGATTTTTAAAACATTATTTCCAAGAAACTTCCTTTACAAGTTTTCAAGTTTATTTTAAATCAACTTCTTTTATTTTAAAGTCATATGACATGTTATGAAAGGAAAAATGTTTTTGAAGTAGAAAGGATATTTTCCTCAAGAATGGAGTTCAAGTATTTTATCAAAATTATTTTCCATCTAAGATAATAAAAGGGTTCTGTTTTTATCCCTATTATTACATTGGTTTGATTATATTGTGATGGAAATATTTTTATGAATTCCTTTATCTTATATGAATTGTTTTATGATGTCATGTTGTTTAAGAATTCCATTTTTATTACATGGGTTACGCTATGATGTATGGTTTATGATTATGTGGCACACATAAGAAAGGATTCATTATAAGATGGGTGGGACCTATATCTCCCTCCAATGAATTGGGTAAAGATTTTATATCTCATGAGATAGACATGGCTGGAATGGTAGGTTATATCGGTTCAGTGAAACAGGACTGAAACGAGGGTTACTCGATTCAGAAAGGGACTTTGTCCACTAAGATAGTCTTGGCAATGAGTCTTGACTAACAAGAAATGATTCTCTATGATTATGTGTGAATGCCACAAAGTTTCATGTTTTAAGTTATGATTATTGTGATTACATTTCACTGCCATGATTTACCCCATGTTATGAAATTATGATCTCTTTTGCAGGTTAAGATTTCCAAAAGTTATGTGCTTATGTATATGATGTGATTGATATTTATTTTTTTTACCCTTACTGAGCATTTGAGCTCACCCTTTTTATGTTTTCTTTTCCCCAGGATATAAAGAAAGGTTTTAGGTAAAAAAAAGGAAGATCTTTATGGGAGATTTTGAAGATCTTTCACCACGATTAGAAGATTATATTCCGAGCTTCCAAAGACACTAAACTATTACGATCCTTGTGTGTGTGTTTTTGTTATGTACTAAGTATTCCGAGAAAGTAATGTAATGTTCATGTACGTCAAGATTCGAGTCTCTACAGTTGGTATCAGAGGAAAGGTTTAGTCAACCTTTGGAAACTAGGATGCAAAAACGTTAGTGAGATCCCTAGAGATATTTCTACGGTATGTCTAGGGATGTTCCTAAGGTTAAGTATATGTATAGGTTATAGTACTAGAACTACGCTAACGATCATAGAATTAAACCTAAGATGTTAGATATTGAAGGAACTCCCCCTTTATTATATTGTTTTCCCTAGCATGTTTTTTGCCTCTCACACTATTCTTTTTGGGTTTTAGACGATGGCTGGAAACCGAAGGAACCGTGTTGATCAATGCAATGGACAATGCAATGATTGTCCTCCTGAACAAACAAATGTTATAGGAGATGGAGTGAAAAATCTTATTGCTATACTTACACAAGCTATGAATCATTATGGACTTCCAAATGAGCAGAGAAGGGAACAATATTCTATTGAGTCCTTAATGAGGCAACGTCCACCTTCTTTCAGTGGGTCTTCTGATCCACTTGTTGCTGAACAATGGATCAGTACCACTGAAAAGATATTTTCAGTTCTTCAATGTTCTGAACATGATAAAGTCATCTTAGTAGTATATCGTTTTGAAGGTGAAGCTGATCAATGGTGGAATCTTATCAAGAATACAAGGCAAAGAGATTAAATTGAGTCCATGGAATGGGACGAGTTCAAGAACTTATTTTTCAATAAGTACTTCCCTCGTATTCTTCGAACAAAGATGGAGAAGGAGTTTCTTGAACTAAAGCAAAAAGATGATGAATCTGTTGGTATATACGAAGCGAATTTTACAAGACTTGCAAGGTATGCATCTGGCATTATCATCCAACCTGAAAGTAAAGTTGATCGATTTTTCAGTGGCTTAAAACCAAGTCTTCGAAGGGCATTAGCTATAAGAGACTTCAGTAGCTATGAAGAAATTGTGCGTTGTGCTATCAAGGTAGAAATGGAAGTTGGTGTTACATATCCATCTCATGGTTTTGACAAGAAACGAAAGATGGAGTCCAAGGAGAAATCTCAGAATAATGGTGAAAAGAAGATGAATGTTTCCTTATGCACAAAGTGTGGAAAGAAGCATGGTGGAGATTGTCTTAAAGGGACTAGAAAATGTTTTAAGTGTGGAAAAGAAGGTCATCGAGCAGCTGAGTGTCGAAGTAATGGAAAAAGGGTTTCTAATGATGTGAATAAAGCAAACACTGCAGAGAACGCACCACCAACACTTCAATGCTTCAAGTGCAAGGAAATGGGGCATTATGCTAATAAATTCCCTAATCCAAGGGTTAGTGATGATCAATATGAGCAACCACTGAAGGCAAAGGACAAAGGGAAGACACATGAGATCACTATTGGCAATGTTGAATTTGACAACGATGTGGTGGAATGATTAAGTGTTTATGTAATGGGATTCTAAAATAATGTTGTATCATTGAGTATTGCAATATTTATTGATGTGGTATTCAAAGTGATTGAGATATTTTTTTGGAAATAAGATGATATTCGCATAATGAAGGGAAAATGAGAAAATGAAATGTTTAATAGTATTCATGAGCTCATGATTGATATAAGGACTAAGTGATATCATGGTTTGAGTATATAGAATTTTGAGGATTTTGGTATGTGGAAAGTGTTAACTTTAAACTGCATTCATGTTTTCACTAAGGTATTCAAGAGAATACATGATTAAGTACTTTGAATGTTTAGAATGTGACCAACAAGACATATCTTATGGGGATCAACGATGGTATTAAATCTCTGGTAATTGTTTTCACTATATTATGAGAGTGGACTGCAGTATTATGGGTAAGCCTAATGATTGGAATGGATTATGTTCGAATAAGTTAGTATTGTTTAAGGATAGAAGTTTTTTTCGATATTATTGATGCGATGTTATAGTAATATAGTTTTAGAAAAAGGACAACCTGCAGGACGGGCGACAACCCATCACTTCGGACAAGGCTGTGGGAATCGAACCCACAACCGAAGTGAGACTGGCCTTTATCGCCTACCACTGGCCTACAGGAAGTCCCTGTTTAGTAGAAACTAGTTTTATTATATTAAGCAGTATGATATATGAAGTATAAGTCCATTTTAGGAACCATATGTGATTAATCTCACTATAGATCGACTTATGTATATAATTTTTGCTAACCTTTTGTTTGAGACAGATGGAATGACCCGTCATTCTATCACATGATCTGCTAACACTTCACGAATAACAAATTCAACTTCATTTATTTAAGAGATGAAGTGGAAATTGTTCAAGGCAAGAACAACATTGATATTTTACCAAAATAAAGAAATTATTTATTCTAATTCAAATTTTCAACTTTAGGGAAATGATCTTGAAAACCAAAAATGTTGTCCTAGTGATCTTATACCTGATGAATCAGATGGTACCTTAGATCGTCACAAATTTATGGCTTTGTGATTGCTGGCTTTTCCATAGCCATGTTCTCTACCACTCTCCATCAGAACATGATGGTTAGATTTCTCTTCCATATCCATATTTTCACCTATGTGGAAACCCAGTGATTAGTTTATTTGGGTAACTGTTACGTTTCATACTTTTGTTTTTAAAGATTGGTTTTGATATTCCTTTTTACGATGTGGGTTTCTATTAAGGAAACTTTCGAATAGTAAACCATTTATAACCCCGACGAATTTCGAGGGCAAAATTCAATTTAAGGGGGGTAGAATGTAACAGCCAAAGATTTTATGAAAAATATTCTTTTTAATTTCACTAATGTCTTGTGTTGTACGCAACACAAAAAGGAGCTTGCACAACACGCATCCTTGACTTGCCTTGCATTACACGCAATCGCAACCTTCCTCGATTGCGTGTGTAGTACGTAATACAGAGTTTCACGAAACAACGATATGCTATTAAAATATTTTTAAAACTAGCCGTTATGAATAGTAATAACCACTTTTTAAATTTTAGAAATTTTAGCTCTCAAAATGGACTTCATTTTTTGGATTCAGAGTATCGAATTTAGCCTAAGGTGAAATTTTGGTACTTTTCAGATAACTTTCATATTCTGATAAATAGTGAAAATTACTAAATTATAATTAAAAAACAACTTTTTTAATCGAAATAATTAATAGTGATAAATCATTAATTTGAGTGGTTTTAAAGTATATTTAGAATATATACAATGTTGGTCATTGGATGTAATTTCACATTTAAAACAGACATAATCAAGTGTCAATCTTTTGATAGATATTGTTTCTTAAAAACACGCTATTTGTTTTAACAGCGGGATTTAATTATAAAATTAATTAATGCAATTTCTATGTTATGAATTTGGTAAAATAGACTTCATTTTTGAATTCGGAATATGAAATATAGCTTAGGATGAAATTTTGGCATTTTTCTGAAAACTTTCAATTTTTGATGAATAGTGAAACCACTAAGTGGTAGGTAAAAAACTGAATTTTGCATAAAACTTAATTTTACCGCTTCTGTGAATGGAATTTCGAAAATCCGACTAACACGGTTAATGTCAAGGACTAAAATGTGGTTCAATGAGATGAAAATAATTTTTGATGAATAGTAACTTTTTACTTTTTTTTACCACGGTTAATAGTAAATAGGGTAACTAAGGGTAAATATGATATTACTATTACCCTAACACATGTCCTAATTATATTGGATAAGTGTAATTCGACCAAAAACAACCTTATGAATATAATATGACCATTTAGGTCCACTTGGATTAGATTATGACATTTAATATTATTTTATTTAATGAATAGTTAAAATAGTTAAAATCAAAGATTAATAACTAAAACATTTTTAATATGGGGTTATACATAAGATAAATTCGGCTATAAGTATTCATTAGAAGTATAAAACGATTTCATACATAATGATATTTTATTTATAATTTTTATACTTTTAAAAAATTAATTTATTTATGACACAACGATGATGCAGTAATTACCATTTTAAGGAAATATTAACATAATTGATGTTATAAATGCTCAGATGAATGTAATTTGAGACTTTTTATGAATTCCACTAATTTTCTAGGTTACTATGATATATTAGTGTTGATTTAATCAACTTGGTTTGAACATATAATTCTGTTATGACTTTCACAAAAATCATATATCAAATAGTGTCAAAATTGACACAAAATAGTTTTTAAATCAAATATTATATTATTAATTGTTATTTTATTCCTAAAAATCTAAGGTTCGGCAAAATGACTTAGATAAGGATATATATATTAATAATAAACAATTTTGGGTTCGTTTGGCATGTTATTGTAAGTGTATTAACCATATAGTGAAAGAAAACAAAAAGACACGGTAAAAGTTAAATTATTTAACTTAGAGTTAAATCTAATTGATAAGGTTAAAATAATACCCTAAGCTTGTCTAAATCCTATTGGATGATAGGATTTCGACCCATCCCTACTTTAGCTTCGAAATAAGACCCTTTAAAACCATTATATACCGATTTTGACTTTAATTTAAAATAATATTTTGAGATATTCCTAAGGTGCCCCTCTCCTCCCTTATAAAAGGGTACCTCCTCCCCCTCCTCCTCACACCAATTTGAGCACTCAAGCTCGGCCAACCCCTGAAAAAATCCCTTATCCACTTCCCTATAATAATCCTAGAGGTCATGGTCTTCTTCAAAGACCAATCTTAGTTCCCTAAGTGGAGGATTCAAAGAGGAGTTTCCAAGAAGAGGTAATATCCATTACCGATCTTTTCAATTTCTTTCTTCTTCAACTTCTTCTTCATTAGTTGTTTCATGATAAAGTAATAACATAAGTATTTCTTATATACTGATATGTTATTATATATATGAAACAACTCTAATTCACCTTCTATCCATCCTACGGAAAAATGAAATCACCGCGCGTGCGTACGTACGAAATAACGTCTCCGCGCTGTGGTGTAATATATTTTCCGTCACCACCTTAATTGGATTGGTATAATGGTGTAATGAGTAATTATATATGATTATTATAATGTGATATTGATACTGAAATAGTATACATACACTTCAACACAATTCCACGACCATGAGAACGATATCATCGCTCGTGCGTACGTACGGACTACCGTCTCCACGACGCGATGAGATTCATTCTCCATGTTAACCATTTAAGAATGATTAAAAAGTATATATAAGAAACAATAATGAAATATAAGACATTATAAAGCTACTGGATTTATGTATATATGTATATGTATGTCATCTACTTACTTCCATTCAAGACAATAAGGAAAGGAAAACAGCGTTCATGCGTACGTACGGACTACCGTCTCCATGAACGGTGTTTTTCATTTCATTTATCTATCTTATATATATATATATATACTGAATATATATGATATATAAATCATATTTTATATTCTGGAAGTAAGTAAATCATGATATAAGTAATAATAATGTCAAGAACAACAAGTCAAAACACCTACGATAAATGAAACGATTTTACCCAAAACGCTTCTTTAACATGGAATTTACAAAAGAACGGGTAATATAATGTCATAAGTGAACCATATATGATATCATAAAAATGAATATTATTCTGTAAAAAGTCAATGACATTATTTAAATCATTATACAGGAGGTTCGAACACATACTAAGCAAATCGTACCTAAGGTAAGGGAAATATCACAATCTCATTTTTATCCGAGATTGTTTATACTTTAGTATTTATTGGGGTGTATTTTATCATCTACATCCATGTTTCCTCAATATGTAATATTGTTTCCATACTCCTACAATTGTTTAAATCCAATTTCACCCTTCGGTGATTTTTTAGTAATATGTATGAAAGGAATCGTTTGTCGTTTTTCGTACGAGGTACTTTTTGACTTTTCCGACAATAGTACGAAGAATGTTTTTTTTAACTTATACGACATGAATGGATTTTTAAAACATTATTTCCAAGAAACATCCTTTACAAGTTTTCAAGTTTATTTTTAATCAACTTCTTTTATTTTAAAGTTGTATGACATGTTATGAAAGGAAAAATGTTTTTGAAGTAGAAATGATATTTTCCTCAAGAATGGAGTTCAAGTATTTTATCAAAATTATTTTCCATCTAAGATAATAAAAGGGTTCTGTTTTTATCCCTATTATTACATTGGTTTGATTATATTGTGATGGAAATATTTTTATGAATTCCTTTATCTTATATGAATTGTTTTATGATGTCATGTTGTTTAAGAATTCCATTTTTATTACATGGGTTACGCTATGATGTATGGTTTATGATTATGTGGCACACATAAGAAAGGATTCATTATAATATGGGTGGGACCTATATCTCCCTCCAATGCATTGGGTAAAGATTTTATATCTCATGAGATAGACATGGCTGGAATGGTAGGTTATACTGGTTCAGTGAAACAGGACTTAAACGAGGGTTACTCGATTCAGAAAGGGACTTTGTCCACTAAGATAGTCTTGGCAATGAGTCTTGACTAACAAGAAATGATTCTCTATGATTATTTGTGAATGCCACAAAGTTTCATGTTTTATGTTATAATTATTGTGATTACATTTCACTGCCATGATTTACCCCATGTTATGATATTATGATCTCTTTTGCAGGTTAAGATTTCCAAAAGTTATGTGCTTATGTATATGATGTGATTGATATTTCTTGTGTTTACCCTTACTGAGCATTTGAGCTCACCCTTTTTATGTTTTCTTTTCCCCATGATATAAAGAAAGGTTTTAGGTAAAAAAAGGAAGATCTTTATGGGAGATTTTTAAGATCTTTCACCACGATTAGAAGATTATATTCCGAGTTTCCAAAGACACTAAACTATTACGATCCTTGTGTGTGTGTTTTTGTTATGTACTAAGTATTCCACGAAAGTAATGTAATGTTCATGTACGTCAAGCTTCGGGTCTCTACAATTTACTTTTCCAAAATCCGGATCCTAAGGGTAGCGTCTCGGTGTGAGACCCATCGGTGAGACCGATCGGCGTGACCGATCGACGCCACCGATCGGTGAGACGGATCGGTGAGACCGATCGATGAGACCGACCGATCGGTGAGACTAATCGGTGTCACCCAGCCTTGTCGGGGTTTTTCCAGTAGCGCCTCCTTTTTGTGCTAATTGAGTTTTGACCCCTTTAAGTTTGTTTAAATGCCCAGTAACTCCCATGAATGGCATTTAATAAAATGTTTAATGAGGTACCCTAGTGTGTGGGTCAGTTTAAACTACCCCAAAGGGCGGGGACCTTTTAATGACGTATGAGGCCACGTGGTCAACCCACGACCATTCTCCTTACGTGGTTTTGCGTTCTTATCTCAACTGTCCCGGGCCATTATAAACTAAAGGGTACTCCTTGGGTTTTTTTCTCGATCGCCCTCCCATCAATTTGTATGCTCATGCTTGAGTTCCCGAGGCCCCACCCCTGAGAATAACACATCCCCTATTCCTGGAGGCGTAAAGATAAACTTCGATCATTGATCATCCAAGTAGGGATTCCTCCTTCATCTCTCCTTACTGTGTATCATGTGGGGTGGGTATTCTTTGGCCTTGTGAGGGGATTGATGAAGCCCAAAGTTAATGAAGATAATAAATGAACTTTAAAGAACAGGGGGAGGTGTGTGATCGATGATGCTGGTTTTTTTTATGCTCTATCATGATTAATGATTTCTGATTTGTACGGGCTTACTCCTACTGAAAATCATGGTCGTTTGTGGTCTTTCTCTATGCACTAATAAACCCTTACATCTTGTGTTGTTCATGTAAAATAAATTGGTTAATTACGTATACGAGGATAAATAAATAAAAATCACCAGGACCAATCCTTTCTGTTATAACCCTGGTTAAAGTACAGTGAATTTGAAATCATGGAGTGTGTTAAATCTTATAAATCTGAAAATACCGGAATGGCCCTACTTTTTGTTGGTGGTAGTGGGTTTGTTATTTCCTTTCACGGGTCGATTGCTGGGTGATGTGGGTAGGGATAGGATCCCCTGTTGTTATGGTTTCACTGGTTGTGTATTTAAGACCGGGTGGCTACCAGGATTACATACCAAATTGGGGTTGGATCCTCGGTTGATGAGAAACTATTGGCTCCTGGATCTTGGGGACATGGGATTGTATCCTGGGGGATTCTTTGGTTACATTACATCGAGGGATCTCACTTATCCATTTGATCTTGTGACCTTATAAGAGGACTGGGTGTGAATGTTTAAGTTGATGTTTGACTGTACTCTTCCCTTGGCTTGTGCTTGTTCTTGCTAGTTTCCCAAGTAGGTTTAGAAACTTATTTAAACATTATTTACTGAACATGAAAACAAGGATGTGACAAATGGGATTTGGTTTGGTGTGAGTTGTGACTTGGACATGGGTGTTGATTCTGTTCTTTAGGCAGGCTGAAGAAAAACCTAAACTTTGGGTGAGTTCTTGTTACCTATAAATATACTTGTAGTTTTTTATTTCTTATTCTCACCCCACCCAAGTTGAGCACATAGTTCCGAACACCCCCATTTCATGGGGGAGGGTGTTTTTTCCAACACTTCTATTAGTGGCTGGTTATTAGCTCCTTTCTGCTCCCTTTCCCGGATAGCTCAAGTATCATCGGGCAGGCTGTGATGGCCTGAAGTCCATTATTAGCACAAGAATCTATGGGCGTGGTGGTGTGGTGGATGTCCCAGGTGTGTGTGGGAAGGTGGTTTTCCAAGTCTCTTTGGGATGAGGCCCAGGTGTCTTAGGGAGGGGCAGTGGATCTTCTAGCCCAGGTGTCTTCGGGCGTGGCGGTGGTTGTTCTGGCCTAGGTGTTTGCAGGCGTAGTTACGTGAGATAGTTGTGGCCCAGGTGTTTGCGGATGGGGTTCGGCAGTGGACTGCGTGAGGGTACGGCCCAGGTGTGTGCGGGTGGGGTGTGGAAGTGGGGCTGTGATGATAATGGAGGGGTTGGTTTGATGGGTAGGATGTCCTTAATAACAAATGTGAAAGTGGCGCGGGGTACCCAATCATCAATGTGTTATTATTGTATTTTACTTGAATTGTGTTATTTGGGGAGTGTATCATGGTGAGGCTTGGGTGGTTAGTTTCCTTATTCAGTGCTTGGTTATCTCTTTTCTCAGAGGGCATTAGTATGCCTCCCCACTTGTGCATGAGAGCTTTAGGTTTTTCACTACTGAGTATACTTGTATGCTCACCCTATGTAAATAAAAATGTTTTCAGGTTTCCAGGAGGACTTCAGTGATCGCGCGGGACCATACTAGCGCAGGACCATTGGGACAATTGCAGTTGCTGTTTTTCCTTCTTCGGTACTTTACCATTGTAGTTGCTTTGTACTTTGTGGTATATACTTTTGGAACATGCATTTGGGAATGGTTGTTTTGGATTTTCTTTCACTTCTAGTTATGGTGTTTTGAGATTTACTATCTTATCTCCCAATCCTATTGAAATAAAAAGGGTAATGCCTTCGACTTAGTGAGTGATTCTATACGCTTGGCACTGGTCGCCACTCCAGGACCTATTAAAGGCGGGTTTTGGGGGTCATTATCTCTCCTTCAACTTGAAGAAGGAAGGGCCTGGCAATATGCTGACCCTTCCCTCCTTTTGGTGAAGGCGGGTTATGACATTTAAGGATATGGAAAAACAAATAATGATGATTTGTAATAGATGAAACCGTTATAGGTAAATAATAATATAGAAATAAATTTCATATTTATATATATTATAATGTTTCATATGAAAGTAAAATATATTTATTATATATATATTCAATTTACACTCACTAATATAATAGTTTAAACTATATATACATATATGTATTTCTCATGCATCAATCATAAATGTGTACATGCATCTCATAACATCGAGCATCCCAATACACCACCACCTTGATGGAAATTGAAATATAAATTCCACAAACATCACTTGAAGATTAGCTGGACTCTCTACCATTTCAAAGATACTCTAAATTTTATCAATCAGATATTTAGTGTCTTTGGGATTACCTTTACAATTAATCATATGAGGGTGTTGTAGATGAATGTCCTAAGAAAAATACAACATAGTCAGCACCCATTGCAGAACCACTACCTCACACTAGTATGATAATGAAAAACCCATTTGAAAGGGATCTTCTTCTTGAATCATGGAAGTGGAATCTAGAGATATCACAGCAAACCCCTCTTTAAAATCGGTTTTACAGTAGTTTTATTCCCTACTTTTGGTTTCCCCACACTATTTGTCTGAGGTAGCACTGTGGGGAATCAATTTGGTAGAATAATCTAAAAATACAAATGAATCCTAAAAATTCCTCAATATCTAACCTTTCTAAAAAATTAGTAACTAGAAGGGGAATAAGGAAAAATAATAGAACTATGAAACACACCCTATATCTACCAAAAAAACTATAAATAACCCATATAAGACATATAATAGGAATAATCCCCTATTATAATACCTAGATGATAGTCATGTTCATACAATAAACAAATAATAAGAATTATCAATTTAAAATATTTAGGTACCATTAAAAATTATTTTATATATCGGCCAATATATTTTGGGCAGACATTTTATTAATTTAGATATTCATCAGTCATAAGAGATTGGGTATACGATATTTCAACCTATATACCTACTCAAGATGAATTAACCCACACACTCATTCCCAAATGATAAATGAAAAATCATACAATTCATAACAGTACAATTATACCCATGAACTACATGAAGAAATAACATCACAACCAACTGAACCAAATTATTTGTCCCATAAACATAATGTCCCTTATATAAGTGATGGATATGAATAGGTCGGTTCCAATACCTGATTCATTCCCATCATACCTCTATTCTACAAGAACCCAAAGAGCATGTTAATTTAAAAAAGAAATGTAGGATACCAATGTTGTAACACCCTAAACCCAAATCACATAGTATAGACAATGGGTTGCATGAACTTATGTGTCCCTCCCTATAACCGGTAGGTGAATAATATGTCATGATGGCCTAGGTAATGTGCCAAGAGAATACTCCATCAGAATCTATTAATATTAGAGTAATTATACAATTGAATAAATAACATCTGAAGATTAAAAATATGGAATTATATAAAATGATATAAAAACATCATTATAACCTCTTATAATAAGATTTAATACAATGTATTTATTTATAAAATGTAATAAATAGGGATCCACGGTATTGGGGGCTCAATTTATGAAATTATAAAATGGTGAAAGAATAAAATAAGTGTGACTGCTTCTATAGTATCTCATGGTTTTCCCTATATCCACAACCACATGCACCTACTCACTAATATATCATAGTAACCATTCCCTTGGGAGAATACTTAGACGTAATATCATCACAATAATTGATATTCCTATGTAGGTTTTGATAATAATCAGAGTATAACCCCATAATTTGTCCCTTAACATAAATTAAGTATTTGTATAAAGTTGGACGCATCAATAGAAATAAAATACAATAATGATAACTAAACCAACAGAGTCATCATAGGAAGAGAATAAAGATAAAAACATAGGCCCTACCAATCATTACTCTATGATAGAAACATGGAATGATAGAGAATTCATACCCATACATAACTCATGGCTATTTATTAATCCATGGGTGAAAACCACTGACGTACCAAGACCCATCGAGAAGTATCATTTCAAGTAATCTATCTCACGTCAACCCATTCCAATTATTCGTGGGAAATCCAACATATCCCTAGCCTACCTTAATGGTACTTAGGAGGCCCAAAATATATGTCTATCTCATCTTGTAGGTTCTTGGTAGTCCTATCATTTCACCTCATCCCATCATGAATGTTCATTTTAGGAAAGTAGAAGAAATAACCATAACATCATCAGTGTGCAAAAAATAGTATCAAAATAAATAGAATGCATCATTCCATCAAATAAATTATCTATATAGGACTTACAAGAGAAAAAAAACCATAATGGATCCACAAAGTCAATGTTTTCATATATCACCCACATTTCATAAATAATACAATATTAAATTTTCAAATGAAATTTGTATTACATCGATACTCCCATGCTATAGTACCCACTAAGCATGTATGGGCTAACTCCATGAAAATATATCTATTGATGAAGTATTGTGGGCTAAAAACAAAACAAATCAAAATGATATACATTTCTATTTATGAAAAACAATTTGAAATGGTTTGTTATTTCTTACAATATGAGTGATGAGACTAATCGAAGAATAATTATTTCTTTTGATAAGACCGTCACCAAAAATACCTAAAACCCCTAAATTCCTATAATGAGGGTTAAAGAAATTAATTCAAAGTTGAATCCATGATTTAATGATAGAGCTCTATTATAATTTCCTATAGATACCCAATAAAATTGAAAAAACCCAGAATGTTGATGAAACGGGATAAAAAGATCCAAACACCAATCAATGAGACCTCCCCTGGTGCATATTCAATAATGAGTCATGTGATAGTAGTTGGTAGTGAAATAGAGATTTTCAAAGAAAATGAAAAATATCCCCTAATTAACAATCTACCCAGTTACCCCAACAGATATTCCCCATAAACCACCGTCTAGAACATGGGTCCAGACATACTACTTTGGCCCATATACTTTCCACCTAAAAGTAAATGGACCTGCAATAGTTATCAACAGTCTTGAACTCCTCATTACGACCCTACAAAAATCCACTCTACCCCTCGGCAGATAAGAAAAAATTAAACAAATATTAAATTTAAAACATATAATAACTTTATTATTGAGGATAATTACCTCATTTCTATGTGAATGGTGTTTATGCTTTCTAGATAATGAAATAGATATAGTGATATAAAATAGAATTAGTGTCCAAGGATAAATAAAACAAAAATTCATGTGTGTTTTTTGCATCCCTAAATTTTATCACAAAAACATCACACATACATGTATTCAGCTTTAGGAGAGGAAAGTGAAACTGGGTGTCATGCATATCTCAAATAAGATAACAAGGCTTCACATATAAATTTAAATGCATGATAGTACTTCTTCAATCGAACCTACAAACACTGAATCTAACATTTGAGTAACATTTAAGAATAAAATATACCATGTTCTAAGGAACATTTATGATAATAGAAATTATAGTTATTTTATTTTAAAATTGATTCCATTTGAGGTTTTTGAAATCCCACAAAAAACAATATGATGTCATAATATAATTTCGACTACCCCTAAGATATAATATAATTCTAATCATCCCATTATTTTTTTGATCAACTAGATTCTTTGATTTAGTAATAAAAAATTTAATAGATGTTTCTACAAAATAACATATAAAATATTCAATTTTAAAATCATTGAATTTAAATATATCTAAAATATAGTTATAATGAGTAATGATATATACATTTAGATTTTAAAAAAAATTGAAAACCAAGGAAATATTTTTTATTACCAGTCAGACTCATATCAAAATCAATTTTTCATGAGATATTGATTATTTTGGAATGAAATTTCTATGTCGATTAGAATATGATTTAATCAATATAATTTTAACAAATATTTGTGTATTTGGATCCCTTTTTAATATAAAAGAGTAGGATTATTATTTTCATTAAAAAATTTAATTTGAACTCAAAAAAATATGATTAATCTATCATATCTTCCTTTTTACTATTATTTGGTTCCATATATTTGTATATTAGGTTTATATACATGTTAATTAAATCTTACATCCTAAAAAACATGGGTTGTATAACATAAATATTCTCCAGAATGTATGCATTTAAAAATTAAATTTTCCCAATAGTTTGATATAATTAAAATTTTAAATTTTCTGAAATGTATATGAATATACAGATTAAATCAATACTAGAAATTAGTATAAACCCTATAAATAGTCCTTTATATTTTTCTAAAGATCCCTTATCATCAATATTTTTATTATTCCATTGATAGTTCAATTTTCCTCATAATTATTTTCAATAACCAATTTATATCTGTTTATAAGAAGTTCTTTTGGATGATCAATTAGGTTCAAATATTCACTTCATTAAAAATGAATAATATATTAAATAATTTAGATTAACTAATTTCATAATACATTACATCAATATTTGTTTTACTATTGTTCATTATGCATGGATTGATTTCTTAAGGATATTTTAGTATTAACAGGTTCCCTTTCATATCCAATGAATTTAATAGAGGGATGAATCCTTATAATGTAATTTTATCTTTGTAAGATGGAGTATTGATTATAATATATTCGTGGTACTCATTTTGTTGATATTATTCAACAAAAAAATGTCACATATCATCCAAATGATTTAATATATTTTGGTTCATTGTGATATCTAGAAACGGAACATAATATATTTCATTAACATTATATTATGGATTAACCAATGATAATTTCTCAAAAACCAAAGGATCAGTTTCATAAAATTTAATATAATCAAATTTTTTCAACATTATTGTTAATTTAAATAAAACATAAAAGGAATTACATGTAATATAATTATGAAGAAAAATTAATTTATCATCCATAAGATCAAATATTTTAAATGATCATTATAATTTTAAATGAAGATTTTACATGTAATGACTCTAATTTATGAAATTATTGGTTTTCTTCCGGTCAAAAACACAGAAGTTGTTTTTTAATGAAAATTAAAAAGAGAAATAATATTTGTATTATAATAAGATATAGTCTTTCAATAAGACTAACAATGTTGGGAAAATAAATATTCACATAGAAATATTTGAGTAATTTCTTGAAGTATTATACTTCTCTATTCAAATATAAGATTTTTGGAATGATTCGACCCACCTAGACCAACCTCACCATTAGAAGACTAGGCCACCGCATCGCCAATCCCACCTCCAACAGTCATCTTCTATAAAAAACAATCAAGAATTAATGACTAAAATGGGAGGCCTTTCCCTAAATTAAATGTATCCACGCACCCAAAAATATCTATATATATGTTTTGAGGAATAATAATAACAGACATTAACATTAAGAGTAAAAACATTGCATGTAATAACCTCTATAGAATACGAGAGAGTACAATAACGTAATATAAAAATTAAAAGTAAAAACACATGCCCAATTTTAAAAGATGTCCCAAAATGACAATAATAAGGAATGGGAGAATGATGAGAGATGTTGACTTCTTCTCTCCAAGTCCTGACTACTGTACGTGGGAAAATGAACCCATCTATCCCTAAAATCAACCAATGCCACCGCCAACCTATCTGTCGTCTAAATAAGAAATGAAAAGTGAGGCAAATACTATGCATGAGTGTGTATAAACATACCTAGTACGACGCCCTAAAAACTAAATAGGGGAAATAAATGGAATGATAGAAGTGGCCATCTCAACCAAATAAAATAGTGAAATGAAACCCATCATTAAAGATATATACTTATATAAAAAACAAATATGAGATAGAATGTAGATCTCAGTCTCATAGACCAGCCTAGGATGATGAGTCTACCTACAAATCCAAATGTCCATCATCAATTAATAACATCTCACCTTGATTTCTAAAGAATTCAAAATGAGTGTTTTTACATCATAATTATTGGACAACCCGAGATAGATTAATCATTAAAAGTTAGAGGACTTGTTCCCGGGAAAAAAAGGATGACTCCATTCAGTAGATATTGGACCCAAAACCATATAAAAGAGTATCATGTCTACATATCATAATAGAACATGGAGGACCCATGACCTAGTATGATAGGGGGTATCCTATCTAGGGATAGAGGACCAATTCCTTCAATATGGGAGTACCATGCCAATATCTATACAATGAGTGTGGAGGATAAATTCCCTAATGCGACATAGAAGTACCATGTTCGTGGATAGATGACCCACACACTAGTTTGATAAGGGATTTATGTCTCAATATTCATAATAAGTATATTGGACCCGCACCCTAGTGTGATATGGGAGTACTCTGTCAATTGATAGAGACCATGATCCCTAGTAAGACATGGGATTACCATCACCATGGAGAGAGTAATTACCCCCTAGTGTGATAAGGGAGTACCACCTTTTCATGGAATCTCTATGATGATCATTCTTGATCAATGTCTTCCTCAATCATCACTTTAAGAAGCGTCATTCATGGATAATTTTTCATCATAAAATAAAATCCACAATTAAGTCTAACATAATGATCTATATGTAAAAAATAGTCAGGATATGATAATTTCAAGAAAAAATTTGAGTTAGACCAATGGAGATATGACAGAAAGAAGTTGTATAGAGAGGTAAATGATGTTTATGGGGGTCCACATGTCGTGTGACCCAGCCTTGTCACCCGGTTGCACCACTATATGAAATTGATCAATGGATTTTTCTTCTATTTTAGTGTCTATAGATCCCAAACATCATATATAGGCCACCAATGTCCAAACTATAAGAACCTGGTCATGCCCATGTCCATGCCTGGGCCTCTGTAAACATGCATTACCTATTTTTCAGGTCATGTCAATGTACATATACTCTCGAAGTATATTCTGGGTCACTGTATTTTGGTCACATAGCACGTGGGGGGTCACATGGAATGAGATACATATATCCTCCCAAAAACTATAGACATCTTGGCTTGGGGACTACCTGACATGTGTTCATCTAGAAAACATGATATGTAGTTTTTATTTCACATAAACACATTTTTCTTCATGTGACATCAAGATCCAATTTCTCTATCATGAATAATTGTTAGATACCAAATAAAAATAGTTGTAATATCTTATGAGAATTGATATCATCTCTCTACTTGTAGGAAATCAATATATGATTTCACATAGTGGTTTGTCACGCGTCCCGCATGCCTCCTATTGGGGTCATCTAGTTCTGGATCATAGATATATGTTAATCATCTCCCACAACCCAAAAAAATATTTATCCATATATAAGTCAATTTCATAATCTTATGTCACCTAAACTACATGAATAAGGTGGTTTTATCTCACTCAAACTCATCTCAACAATTTTAAACATAGCCCCATTAGACAAAAAGATGTATGGGAAGAAAATTGGGGGAAAATACCCATAACAATACTGATAATCTTCATTGTCCAAGAATTCTCAGCTATCAATTTTAAATTTGAGAATCTATGGTGATATAATGTACTAGAAAAAGTTAATAAAATGAATAAAAAAGTTAACTCAACAAAGGGGAATATTTGAAGGATGTTCAATTTATAACAAGAAATATAAAATTATATTTCATGCATTACAATTTTAATAAAGATAATGGTACTCATAATTGATAATTCCTACCTCAATTATGGATTAATAATGTAATGTCATGGACCTGTCCAGTCCGTTAATTTGAGGAAATATGGTGTTAAAGGTGTTCCGGGAGATCAAGGCGTCTTGGAGGTGCGTTTGGGTGGTCTTTTTAAATAAAACTGGAAGTTATGTACCTTTCGCACGGTTGGCACATGGTTTGTCGAACCGTGCGTCCAAGCCATGTGTATCTAGCCTTCATGGTTGTAGAGACCACATGGGTGGAATATGGTTTGGCTAAACCGTGTAGCCAAACCGTGCGACCAGGGTGGCTAAGGCAGTGGTGACTGCACGGTTAGCGTACAGTTTGTCTAACCATGCGACTAAGTCGTGCGGCACTTAAAGTTAGATCCTAAAATATAGGATCTTCACCGTATAGCACTTATTTAGCTGGTTTCAGCCCCTAATCGACCATATCTTATGATTACCTTTCTAGGGAGGTATGATAACTTCTCCCAAGCATTTTGGAGGTAATCTGAAGGCTTCCCTTGGCAGATCGAAGCCGGTTTCTTGAGGTATGTGCTCGTTCTTTATAGTTTATTAAATCTACTTAGATATACTCCTTACCTTCTCTTGGTTTCTTATATCTACCCCTGTAAAGGGTAGACCTATGTGTGTGGATGTCAGTGATGCTGATATTTGGTCGTGGTTGTGTTAGGAGAGGAGATCTATGGAGGATTCGTTGAGAATCGACCCAGTTTCTCGACTGTTCCTTAACCGTGAGGTAGGGGATTCGTGCTTCTCTCTCTTTTACATGCAATTGTATTATTAGAATGTGTAATCCTACTGAATGATTTTGGAATTGACCTAATTAATTACAGGAACTAGATTAAAAGAATTGTGTTGATCGCAGGTTGTTGCTTTGTACCGTGATAACGGTTTATCTCTTGATTTCTAGATAGTGTGATATCTATTCCTTTCTTGTTAGCATGTTGTTCTTGATGAAATTGATAAATAACATAAATCCGGATTTAATTGATTATTAATTGGATATTTAGAAATAGGCATGAAGAAGAATTTGGTTCTTATTGTAACTTGATGTTGATTAAATTGGCATTGTAAGAATGTTTAATCTTTGTGATAGATTGCGGCTTTAGTTCATGATGTTGGAACCAACGAATTGATTTTGTTCATTCATGATGGATTTATGAACTTGATTGAATTCCCTAAAGGGTTCTGAGTTACCCTCTTGTTGTGAATTAGGACTGAGAGCCCAATTGATGTAGTGTGTTGTTTTACTGCTGCTTGTAATGTGATGTGACCCTGGAGGGATGTTGTGATATGTGGAGGCAGGGAGGCCTTGTGGATGTGGAAGCGGATGATGCCTAGAGTGATGAGATGTATCGTTTTATGCATGTGGGTGTCGGGGAGGAAACCAGGGATGAAGGTATGGGATGGATGTGCTGGATGGATGTTTCACGGTTTGATTGGTTGTTATCTACTTTACATTCCCCACTGCTCAAGGCAGCTGGTTTTTCTTACCCTTCTTCCAAATTGGGAGAAGACATGCAGGGTATGCCATGTGATTTCCGTGTTTATTCCCTCGAGGGAGAATGGGTCTACGCACTTGCTATAGGCGGAAAAGACTCAACGGGTAGTATATCTACTCACCGTGTTGAGCCCCCTGGTGTTTAGTATCATAGAATGATTTTCTAGAATGATCAGGAATATGGGTAAGTAATTCTGTATTGAAATTATGAATAAATGATATTAACCCACGGGGATGGAATTCACGAGATCTTAATGATGTGGTGGTAATTTGAAAATATGAGAGTGGACTTTGTGTGTGATATGAATGATGTTGAATTTGGGTTGTTCATTGGTAATTAACGTGCAAAAAATAAATTAACATAAAGTGGAATTGATGAAAAATGGAATGAAGTAACCTAATGAAGTTATTTAATTGGTTGTGTGCTTGTAAGATACCTGGTCTTAGAAATATCATCCCGGAGTCCGAGAGACGTTAGCTGCTGTTGAGGCTAAGACTATGTTATGCCCATAGTGTGGTTGTGAGTTATATATATTCTGTACTTTTTGTGTTTCTATATGCTACTCCACCCTTTCAGTAAGGGAAAATGACACCCCGGGGATTCTGAGCCCTGGGGGTGTGTTTTCCCCAACATTCTGATGGGAGGGTGAATGGCTGACTACCCCCTTTGACCCCGCTCTCTTCTCTTGGTAGATACCAGTGCCGTTGGCACAATGGTTAGTTTTCCACATATATTTGAGTAGAGGGATGTAATGGATTGTGTTTATTTCCACACATATATTCTGGATGTAGTATCCTATGGAATACTATAGGAGTAACGTGTATAGGCTGTGATGGCTTGAGGATCCTTACGCGGTGTATGGGCTATAATGGCTTGAGGTACAATACCCGACGTATGATACACGTTATGTGGGCTGTGGTGGCTCTCGGAACCTACCTAGTTACTTTTGGTTGCGAGGATGGTTTAGAGCTTAGCCCTAGTGTCTGTGGGCAAGCATCTGTGGTGCACGAGGTGCAGATTGTGGAGCTTAGCCCAAGTTTATACGGGCAAGCCTTTGAAGAGAGATGCACATGACGTATGTTGTTGGGGAAAAGCGGAAAACCAGTGGGGAACAAGTAGTGGGGTACCCTTGATATTCTTTACTATATACTTTATTCTTGTATGTGTTACTTGGTGAGAGTATCCATGGTGGGGTTGGGAACTTCGTATACCTGTTTAGGTGATGTGTTGGTTTCACTTGTTGTTCGCTGGGCTTTAGCATGCTTTCTTTATGTTTGCACGAGAGGCTTTGGGGAGGATCCTATTATGTATACTGTTATACTCACCCAACATATACGTAAACTGTTTTTTAGGTCACTTGGAGCAGGTTGGAGATCAGGATGCTAACTACTAGCTTGTGGTTACAGGAGCTGTTCAGGCTTGTGGTTGCTGCTGGTTCTTTTTTCTTTGGGTAATTGAATTTTTTCCTTTTTTTAGTGGTAGTACCTTTGCATGGAATTTCATATATGAACATGGGTTTATTTTATATTCTAGTTTTGAGTCGAATTTTATTGGTGTCTATCTTATCTCTCTCTTCTGCATGTGTTTTCTTAGACGGTAATGCCTCCCATTTGTGTGTTTACTATACCCTCGGTGCTAGTCGCCAACCCGGGGCCTACTGGAGGCGGGACTCAGGGGTCATTATCTCCCTTCTCACATTGTCGGCCCAGTAGGGTACACTTTGTGGCGAGGGGGTCGTGACAGAGTGGTATCAGAGCCTCTGGTTGAGGGATAGGATAGAGATTGGATTTAGGAACAAGTGAGGTTGCATGGGTTGGTAGGTAAACGATGTCATTCGTGTATAGAAATTGGGGTAAACACTGGAGACTGGCAGAGACATAGGCGTTTAGGTCCCCCTATGATCTGTTGCACGGACCTTCATGTTTACAATGGCTACTAAACAAGGTGATACTGGTTGGAAGGTAGAGACCTAGGAAAGGATCATGCATCATTTTCATAGTGCATGTGTTTGAATGGGAAGATCTTGGGATATGTTAACCTAAAATGAACAAAAGAAAACAATAAATTAATTAATGTTGATTCTTCCATATTCTAGGCCTAGGAGCTCTAACGGTTTTTTCTTTTGTAGGTATGGCTCCAGGTCGATGTCCCCATCAGGTTTGCATAGAAGATGTCTAGAAGGATGGGCCAACAGATATCTGCAGGGTAGAGGTCAACGACGAAGACACATGGAGGTAGACACTTCGAGAGATTCAGCGCCAGAGTCTGCAGAAGTACGAGGGTTCCGTTTTAGATACAGTTACAGAAGACTGGTTGGAGGAGGTCGAGATCAGCTTCAGTTCGATTCGTGCTTGGAAAGAGCACTGGGTGTCCTTGGTTGTGATGATGCTGCGTAGAGCAGCGAGGTAGTGGTGTCTCTTGTTCCTTTGGGACCGTGAGGAGTCTGCAATCTCATGGGATGAGTTTCAGGAAACGTTTAGAGTTGAGTTGCTTTCTTCGACTACAAAGGTGTCCAGTCGTCTGGAGGTTCTTACCATTTGACAGGGGAGATCCAGTGTTCGGGAGTATGGAATCCATTTTAGGAACCTTCTACGATATTCTTCGACCTATTACCAGATGAGGAGGCTAGGGAGAGGCATTTCAAGGAGGCTTTGCATCCAGATATCCAGCACCTGGTCACCCCATTTATGTTGAAGACACATCTTGAGGTTCTGGAAAGGGCAGAGGTTGTTGAGAGGACTTTGGCCAGGACCGGATGGTCAGGAGAGGGGAGTCCTCATGATACCTCACGAAGAGGAGCTGTAGTCTGGGGTTCCTGGTTTTCAAGGAAGATGAGATTCCGTTCACCTGGGGGTAGGTCCCACCCTTTCTATCTCGTTTCTCCAGAGGCAGCAAATTTCATCACTATGCCAAGGGATCAGGCGCTTGTTTTTTTTGTGGTCGTGGCCATCAGCAGAAGGAGTGTCCGACCTTTCAGAGTGGTCATCCTACGCCAGGTGCTACGCTCCAAGTTCCTCCATTGAGGCGGTTCCAGCCGAGGAACCAGTAGCCAGTCACACCAGCTTTAGATCAGCAGAGAGTAGACAAGGCAGACAGAGGACAACCCCATGATGCACCCCATCCATAGAGAGTAGAGCGCGGCCATGGAGGTGGTCGTCATCAGGGTCAGAGAGGTCGTGGAGGCCGTGGTCAGCTTCATGATCTACCATTTCCAACTCCAGATGAGCCAAAAGTCATTCGAGGTACCCTTTGCTTGTTTTCTACCTTGGTGTATGCCTTGTTTGATTCAGGAGAGACGCACTCCATCATATCACCTACCCTTTTCCATGCTTTGGGGACTTGAGGTAGAGAGGCTTCCAGTGCCCTTGGCATTGACTATTCCAGTTTGGGGTCGATCTGACTTGTTTGAAGTATGTAGAGATTGTGAGCTAGTATTAGGGCAACACCGCTCTGGGGGAGATTTCCTATGTTTACGAATACAACCATATGATGTCATCCTCGACATGGATTGGTTGTATTTGGTGCAGGCTATTGTGGATTGATTTAGGAAGAAGGCAGTTTTCCTTGGTGCTGATGGAGAGAAGGTGGTGTTTGTTGGTGAGAAAGATCCTCGGATGTGTCATAGGCGCATTCCATCTTGATCGTCCATGATGGCTGTGTTGATGGTGAGTTCTTCAAAGGTTTAGTAGTTGGTGTTTCCTAGGTTCATGGAGGAGTACCCTGATGTATTTCCAAAAGATGTCGTAGAATTACCCCCTCGACGAGAGATCGAGTTTGGGATCGAGCTACAGGTAGGAGTGTCTCCTATCTCTATGTCTCGGTATAGGATGGCCCCTTCTGAGTTACGAGAGCTATGTATATAGCTTGATGTTCTGTTGTAGTGCAGTTTTGTTCAGCCAAGTGTGTCACCATGGGGTGCACCTGTCTTGTTCGTGAAGAAGGTCGACAGCAGTTTGCGGTTGTGTGTCGATTATAGTCGCTTAAACAAAGTGAAAATAAAGAACCTCTATCCTCTTCCTTGGATTGATGACTTATTCGGTCATCTGAAGGGTGAAAGTTGGTTCTCAATTATCGACTTGCGGTCAGGATATCTTGAGCTGCGAGTGAAGGATGGGGATATTCCAAAGACTGCTTTCTGTTGTCGTTATAGGAATTATGAGTTCGTTGTACTGTCGTTCGGCATGACGAATGCTCCATCTATATTCATGGGATTGATGAATGTTGTGTTCCGTGATTTCCTGGACAAGTTCATGGTAGTCTTCATCGATGACATCCTGGTGTACTCCATGTCATAAGAAGAGCATGTTGAGCATCTGTGATCCGTTTTGGGAGTCCTTCGTCGACGTCAGCTGTTTGGGAAGTTGTCAAAATGTGAGTTTGGGGCTCAATAAGTCCGTTTCGTGGGTAATGTGGTGTCACAATAGGGATTTGTGGTGGATCCATCGAAGATATAAGCAGTCATGTATTGGGAATCCCCCAAGGCAGTGTCAGAGGTGCAAAGATTCTTTGGTCTCGTAGGCTGTTACAGGAGGATCGTAGAAAATTTCTCCCGGGATGAAACTCCTCTAACAGCTTTGACCAAGAATGATTAGGCATTTATATGGACTGATCACTATCAAGCAGCTTTCGAGTATCTAAAGGAGAGGTTAGTAAGCGCTCCAGTCCTTTGTCTTCCAGCCGAGGGAGTTTAGTTTGATGTTTTCTGTGATGCTTCGCATTTGGGGTTAGGTTTTGTTCTCATGCATCAGAGATCAATTGTTTCTTCTGGGTCTCAGCAGTTACGTCCCCATGAATGCAACTATTCCACCCACGATCTTGAGTTGGCACCCATGGTGTTTTCTCTAAAGTCTTGGAGACATTACCTCATTGGTGAGCGCTTTGTGGTCTTCACCAACCATAAGAGTTTGAGGTATGTTATCTCCCATCATGACTTGAACATGCGGTAGCATTGGTGGATGGAGTTCGTGCAGGAATACGACCTCGAAATATCGTATACACCTATAAATGGGAATGTTTTAGCTGATGCGCTGAGCCGAAAGTCACGTAGTGGTGTTGTGTGTGAATATGATGATTCGAGGAGAGTAATGGAGGAACTATCAGCTTTTCACCTTGACATGGGACAAGTTGGGGGTAGAGGTTGTCTTTTTTAGATGACGGTGCAGACATCCCTGGTGCAGAAGGTGGAAGATTCCTAGTTTGGAGATCTTGAGGTGGAGGTCTGGAGAGACCGAGTTGTTTGTGGTGAGGCCCCTACTGGTTGGTCTTAGGATGAACAACACAGAGTGTTGTATCATGGAAGGATTTTTGTTCCCTTGGAAATGTGCGAGGTGGTCCTTAGTGAGTTCTATGGTTCTCCTTTAGCGGTGCATCCCGGCGTGACAATGATGTATCGATCCTTGAGAAGCCATTTTTGGTTGACTGGGCTAAAGCATGCAGTTGCAGAGTTTGCGTCCCGATGATTAGTCTCCCAGAAGGTGAATGCCAAAAACTGTGTTCCTGGTGGTCTTCTCCAGCCATTAGATATTCCATAGTGGAAGTGGGAGGAACTCTCAATGGACATTATTACTGGTTTACCTCGAGCTCCAGGAGGACACGATGCTATTTGGGTGGTAGTGGATCATTTAACAAAATCAGCCCACTTCATAGAAATCATAGAGTCAAGATCAGTGGAAGTTTTTTCGAGGTAGTATCTGGAGGAGGTGGTGAGACTTCATGGAGTCCCTAGGACGATCATTTCTGATCGAGATCCTCCTTTAACCTCCAGGGCGTGGAGAGGTCTCCAGCATGCGTTTGGTTCTCATCTATGCCTTATCACTACTTTTCATCCTCAAATGGATGGTCAGACGGAGCGAACCATCCAGACTCTTGAAGACATGTTGCGCTCTTGTATTCTTGATTTTGGAGGTTCATGAATGAGGCACTTACCCTTGGTGGGGTTCGCTTACAATAATCTTTTTCACTCTACCATTGGTATGGAGTTGTTTTAAGCCTTGTATGGCCAACCTTGTCGTTCTCCGTTGTGCGAGACTAGGGCTGGAGAGTCATCAATTCTCGGACCAAAACTAGTGCAGAATACAACAGAGATGGTTTTGGTGATTCATGAGAGGATGAAGACCACACAAGATCATCATAAATAATATACTGATCAAAGGAGGAGACCCTTAGAGTTTGATGTTGGGGATCATGTGTTTCTGAAAGTGACTCCCCATCATGGGAAGTGAAGGTTTGGCTGTTGAAGCAATCTTTCTCCCCGGTTTGTGGGGACTTTTGAGGTGTTAGATCATGTTGGAGTTGTGGAATATCGAGTAGCACTTCCCCCACAGATGAGTCGGATACATGACGTTTTCCATGTATCATAACCCCGTCATTATCTTCATGAAGACTCTCACATCATCGATTGGGGAGAGATCGATGTCGATGATGATGCATCCTTTGAGGAGAGACATATGGAGATCCAAGACGGAAAAGATAAGGTGTTGCGTCGGAGTTCCATTCCTTTGGTTCTTGTCTTGTGGTGACACGGTGGCTTGGAGGAGAGTACCTGGGAATGTGAGTCACAAATGCAAGCACAGTACCCAGAGTTGTTTGATGTGTAAATCTATTCTTGTATCGATGTAACTAATGAGGCTATGGAACTTTCATGTTTTGAGATGGCTTCCTTGTTGTTTTGCGTCTTGCTCTCTTTTGAGAGGTATCTCGATCGGTGGTTGTTCTGGCCTTGTTTCATTTCTTTTTGGGTGGGTTTTCGATTCTCGATGACAAGAATGTTTTGAGAGGTATCTGATGTAATGGAACGGACCTTTCCAGTCCATTAATTTGTGGAAATGTGGTTTTGAAGGCGTTCCGGGAGATCAAGGCGGCTTGGAGGTGCATTTGGGTGGTCTTTTTAGAGGAAAATGGATGTTCTGTAGATTTCACACAGCTGGCACACGGTTTGTCTAACCGTGCGGCCAAGCCATGCATAGCTAGACTTGATGGCAGTAGATACCACACAGGAGGCACATGTTTTGTCTAAAACGTGCAGCCAAACTGTGCGAGCTGGGTGGCTAAGGCAGTGGTGACCGCACAATTATCGCACGGTTTGTCTAACTGTGCGACTAAGTCGTGCATGCACTTAAAGATAGATCCTAAAATTTAGGATCTTGACCTTGTATCCTTTATCTAGATTTTTTAAGCCCCTAATCGACCATAACTTGGGATTACCTTTCCTTGGAGGTAGGAGAACATCTCCCAAGCGTTTTGGAGGCAATCCGAAGGCTTCCCATGGATGATCGAAGCTGGTTTCTTGATGTATGTGCTCGTTCTTGTTTGTTTCTTAGATCTACTTAAATCTACTCCTTCCCTTATCTTGGTTTCTTAGATATATTCCCATAAGGGGTAGATCTAAGTTTGTGGATGTTAGTGATGATGAGTTTTGGACTTGGTTGTGTTAGGAGAGGAGATCTAAGGAGGATTCATGGAGAATCGACCCGGTTTGTCGAGTGTTACCTGACCGTGAGGTAGGGGATTCGTGCTTCTCTCTCTTTTAAATGCAATTGTATTTTTAGCATGTGTAATCCCAATGGATTACTTTGTAATTGACCTAATTAATTACTTGAACTGGATTAAAATAATTGGGTTGATTGCATGTTGTTTCTTTGTACCGTGATAACAGTTTGCCTCTTGATTTGCTATATAGTGTGATATCTATTCCATTCTTGTTAGCATGTTGTTCTTGATGAAATTGATAAAGAACGTAAAGACGGAATTAATTGATAATTAATTGGCTATGTAGAAAGAGGCATGAAGAAGAATCTGGTTCTTGTTGTAACTTGATATTGATTAAATTTGCATTGTAAGCATGTTTTTTCTTTGTGATAGCCTACGACTATGATTTATGATGTTGGAACCAAAAAATTGAATGTGTTAATTCAAGATGGATTTAAGAACTTGATTGAATTCTCTGAAGGGTTCTGAGTTAACCTCTTGTTGTGAATTAGGGCTGAGTGCCCAATTGATATAGTGTGTTGTTTTCCTGCTGCTTGTGATGTGATGTGACCCTGGAGGGGTGTTGTCATATGTGGAGGTAGGGAGGCCTTGTGGATGTGGCAGCAGTTGACTCCTAGAGTGGTGATATGCATCAATTTGTGCATGTGGGTGTCAGGGAGGACACTAGGGATGATGGTATGGGATGGATGTGTTGGCTGGATGTTTGGCGGTTTGATTGGTTGTTATCTGCTTCACTTTCCCCACTGCTCAAGGCAGCTGGTTTTGCATACCCTTATTCCGAAACGGGCGAAAATGCGCAGGGTATGACACGTGCTTTCCAGGTTTAGCCTCTCGAGGGAGAATGGGTCTACGCACTTGCTAAAGGCAGCAAAGACTCGACGGGTAGTATATCTACTCACCATGTTGAGCCCCCTTGTTTTTAGTAGCATAGAATGCTTTTATAGAATTACTAGGAATAGGGGAAAGTAATTCTATATTGAAATTCTGAATAAATGATGTTAACCCATGGGGTTGTAATTCCCTGGAACATAATGAAGTGTTGGTAATTTGAAAAAGGGAGAGTGGACTTTGGGTGTGATGCGAATGATGTTGAATGTGGGTTGTTCATGGTTAATTAACGTGTAAAGAATTAATTAACATAAAGTGGAATTTATGAAAAAGGGAATGAAGTTACCTAATGAAGTTCTTTAATTGGTTGTGTGCTTATAGGATACCTATTATTGGAAATAACAGCCTAGAGTCCGAGAGATGTTAGCTGCAGTTGAGGCTAAGACTATGTTATACCTATAGTATGGTTTTGAGTTATATATATTCTGTAATTTTTGTGTTTCTATACGCTACTCCACCGTTTCAGTAAGGGAAACTAACACCCCAGGGCTTCTGAGCCCTAGGGGGTGTTTTCCCCAACATTCCAATGGGAGGGTGAATGGCTAACGACCCCCTTTGACCCCACTCTCTTCTCTCTGTAGATACTAGTGTCGTTGGAAAAACGGTTAGTTTTTCCCATATATGTGTGTAGAGGGCTATAATGGATTGTTTTTATTTCCACACATATATTCCGGATGTAGTATCTTATGGACTACTATTGGTGTAACGTGTATAGGTTGTGATGGCTTGAGGATCCTTACGCAGTGTATGGGTTGTAATGGCTTGAGGTACAATACCCGATGTATGATACACATTATGTGGGCTGTGGTGGCTCTCGAAACCTACCTGGTTACTTTTGGTTGTGGGGATGGTGTGGAGCTTAACCCAGGTGTCCATGGGCAATCCTTTGTGGTGCACGAGGTGCATATTGTGGAGCATTTCCCATGTTCATACGGGAAAGCCTTTGGAGAGAGATGCACTGGACGTATGTCGTTGGGGAAGAGTGGCAAACCAGGGGGGAAGTAGTAGCAGGGTACCCTTGATATTATTTACTATATACTACATTCTTATATGTGCTACTTGGTGAGAGTATCCACGGTGAGGTTGGGAACTTAGTATACATGTTTAGGTGATGTGTTGGTTTCACTTGTTGTTCATTGGGATTTAGCATGCTTTCTTTACTTTTGCACGAGAGGCTTCGGGGAGGATCCTACTGAGTATACTTTTATACTCACCCTACGTATATGTAAACTGTTTTTTATGTAACTTGGAGCAAGTTGGTGATCAGACTGTTTACTACTAGCTTGTGGTTGCAGGAACTATTTGGTCTTGTGGTTGCTACTGGTTCTTCTTTCTTTTGGGTACTTTCAGTTTTTCACTTTTTAGTTGTAGTACCATTTCATGGAATTTCATATATGATCATGGGTTTCTTTAATATTCCATTTTTGAGTCGGATTTGATTGGTGTCTATCTTATCTCTCTCTTCCGCATGTGTTCTCTTAGAGGATAATGCCTCCCATTTGTTTGTTTACTATACCCTCGGTGCTAGTCGCCAACCCCTGGCCTATTGGAAGTGGGACTCGGGGGTCATTATCTCCCTTCTCAAATTGAAGGCCTAGGAGGGGTACACTTTTTGGGGATGAGGTCATGAAAAATAATTGGTCAAAAATGTTTTCACCAATAATGGTATTGATCATATTTGTCCACTGCCTATTGATCTAGCTTGATCTGATCGCCAGTCACCGTCCTATCTAAATCCACCTATAATGAATTATGAATCCATCTCTCAATGATCCTTGGATTATGAAGATAACAGATAATACTTTCAATAATAGTGTATTTATAGAGGTAAATTGGTTTTGGGCACTGAGATAATTAAATATATTGATTAATTATATAATCCCCTTAATGTACCCATCAACGACTACCTTATCTGAATTTTTTCCACTAACCAATTGTAGGTCCTTCCTAGGGTAAAACCTACTCTGTAGATTCAACCATCATCATAGATTCTATATTTGTATCACTATTCACAATATATTCAATTATATAATATAAATATACATGAGTAATATAAAATATAATTAATATTTTTTAAAAATATTTATTAAGGGCATACTAGCATTCAGAATCATGTCATGTCTCATCTCCAAGTTCATGAAATATTTATTAATATATATCAACTTATTAAAAGTAAAAAAAATTATCTCTATATTTTCACCCCATTGAAATAATTTCATAACAAAAAATTATAAAATAAGTGAAAATTTTGGATATGTTTCCCAAATCATCCACTCCAACTCCCAATATCCCTCTTAGATGGCCTCATTCTTCCATATGAAATGAACCAAGGGAATGGCCCATCCATATAGGATCCTCTCATACTGATCCTCTATATACATTGGTTACTCCAAAAAGGTGGCTCCATCAACAATTTCCATCACTCCCTAGTCAACAACATGCACAGGATCATGCCCATATCTCCTCAACTGTGACACATAAAAGATCTCTTACGCATGCTCAAACTATGGGGATAAGGATATGTGGTAAGAAACCTCACCAATCCTCTGTAACATCTTTAATATACTAATATACCTATAGGATATATTTTACCAATAGATTAATATTATCACTACTGAATATTTAGATACTCTTAGGAAAATGTGGTCACCCTTCTTGAACTACAAGGGCCAAAGATATCGATTATTATAAGAGTTTTGTTAGGTATGGTCTATTTTCATCTTCTCATAGATCACCAAAATCTTTTTTGTCATTTGCAGGACCATATTTTTTAAAAAAGATATTCCTCGATGATATTTTTTCAATAAAAAGGGTTACCTATTGGTTTTCACACATAGGTCCTTGAATGATTCCATTTTGATTGTATAGTGAGAGTAATTATTTAATGTAAATAGTATAAAAGATGGGAGATCCTCCCCTATCTGGCCGATGTCTAACGTTTAACACATCGGTATATCCTCCAATAACAGGATAGTGTTCTCTTTCTTCTCATCATTATGGGGTTGAAAATATTTACTCATCCTCAATTAGGTCCTAAATTCCTATTGCAAGAATAATCACATGTATTTTTTGAACTGAACATCATGGCCTAAGACAATGTTCAATAGTGGACCATGATCTCAGATGATATCCCTAACGTATATCTACCCTAACATCTCCCCCAAAATCTGTTCCCTAAGCGGAATGATATGAACATACTTGATAATCCAGTCAAATATCACCCATAAATCATCATTGACAAACTATCCATGAAAACCCTTCTACAAATTCGATGGATATTCTATCCCATTTACACTCTAAGATCTCAAGAGGCTAAATAAAAACTATCAAAAAATACTGCTAGACAGTCACCTACTTACATGTGAGACACCAAGAGATGAAATCATCAATGCTATACATTATTCCATTCCACCAAAACTATTGGTGATAGTACTCAAAAATCTTCCCCTTACTAGAATGTATTTATAAGGGAGAAGTTTGAATCTATCTCATCAGCTCCACTCAAATCACTACCAGAACCACCATCCATGCCTAGAAATTATAATGCCATTCCCTCCTTCAAAGAATCCATCTCTTTAATGTCATCATATAATCAGATCAAGAATAAAATCAAATTCAATGTATCCCCACTGATTATCCCTCACATACTGAATAATTATTGGATTCAACACTATAAATTGATTAAATGAAGTGCCCCTCTCCTCCACCAGGGTCAGATTCATGAAGTAAATGTCTCAAATGCCTAATCCACCAAATGAAAATGGTACTTCCTACTGACACTATCATCCACTAAGTTTCCCTTCCTAGTAATATAGACAATATCAATGTCATAATCCTACAAGTACTACAACCAAACCTTCTATAGCAGGTGAAGATATCACTATGGGAATACATACCTATGACTCTAATGGAATGAGTAAGAGACAAAGCACTTTCCCATAAAATTGTTCATACACATCCTAAATGAGATATCCAAAACAACTAACTCTAGATCATGGTTCACAATGTTCTTCACATGGTTCCTCAACATCATCGACCCAAATGTGATCACTACCTACCGCTACATAAACACTTAGTTGAGCCCGTATTTAGAGTCTTTGCAATTTAGCACATATTCCATGACCTACTAAAATAACCTCAAAACTGGAACACTATTCAACCTTAGACTGAACTCCTCAACGGATCTACGACTCTATATAGTAAGGTAAATATATTCCCTTTCCATGTTAGGGTGGTCAAAGTGGATACAATCTATGAGAATCCTACCACGAACCACCTATAGTAACCTACCAAACCAACAAAAAACTCAACATCATTGAAACATGTTTCGATGGATCTCAATAATGCACTGAATAGATCATTACAAAGTCCCTAGATAATCAATCCTTTGAAATAAAATTACCAATAAATTTAACATCATTGATCCATAACTAATCATTGAGAGTTTACCATAAATCTGGAAATTTCAATGAAATAATATGACCATACTTGTGCCCACTTTTTTCTCCCCCCCCTGACATGGTGTAGATAAGTATTTCATAAATGAATACTATAAAAAATCATTTCATGTATGATTAAAATATGTGGTTCAACATATCCATAAACATCGTTAGGTATTTTTTCACACCAAAATATATCTCTAAGTTCTCATAGTGTCCACAACGACTTTAGAATTCTGTCTTTGGTATATTCACTTTGAGAACCCTCAATTGGTGATAGTCGAACATTCGATTGATCTCAAAGAACAATATCATGCCTTGAATGTTATTTTTAATCCTTCCCATGAGGTAAATTTTCTTTATAGTTTACTAGTTCAGTTAATTATAATAAACACAAACACAAAATATCCCTTCTTCATTTTTCATGAACAATACCAGAGCTGCCTAGGGGGAACACTAGGTATGATAAAACACTCCCCTTGAAGGTCCTCAAACACTACCATCTTCTCCCAGATCTCATTATGGTCCATATTATATGCATCAGACCATATCGTAATGGTCAGAAAGATAAATTTGATGAAAAAATCTATATACCACCTTCTGAGTTAGTTCTCGAAGGTCTATAGGGAAAACATCCATATAATCATCCACAACTGAAGGATACTAGATTCTTAAAAGGCCCAACACAATAAGGATACACTAAAAAATTATGGGTGATGGGATAAAGCTTACTACTAATGAAACCCTCTATCTCCATCATGAGATCACTATCATCCACAATGGGAAATCCCATCCTGTATTTTTAAATTCATCTGACTCGTTAATGGTGATAGATAATCTGGGCTTCAACTATGGTAAAATAGTCCATTTCAAAAATGACATCATAAGTTATCATCATGAAAACCATGATTTATCATGAGAAAATTTCTCCACCAAGAGATACTTCAAAATCTCACCTTGTAATAGATAATGAAGAATCATTCCCCATAAAGAAACCCAATACCAATATTCAAGGTTAGAACCTCAATTACAAGATAAATATATCATACCAAAATTATTGAGGTGAATGAATGAATCAAACATGTGTCTACTAGTAGTAATGTATTATTAAAACAAATAAATACTGTTCATCTAGTAATCTCATGAGATGTTGGCTGATAATCCCCGATATCCTAAATCTGGTCATTTTTCTGACTAACATCTCCCTAATACAAATATTGGTGGCATATGGTGGTGGTGGTATTAGTAGCTCATAACATCTTCCTCCACTACAAGATCCTCTCCCATGATATTTTCCCCCTCCTCTACCATCACTTCCTCCTTAGAGACCACCCTATCCATGTTTGGGAGAACCTTGATCTTGGATCTACCACTTCTTTAGTGGTCCTTCCAAAATTTTTCTTCCCTCTTTAGAATGTCGAGATAGGAAATCATTTTCCCTATGAATCCTCCCAAAACAATCATATAATCACACAAATCATGGATACTATCATCCAATTTATTTTCCAAGATCGACATAACCATATTCTAGAGTCTGAGAAATTTTATCCCTACATTGACTCATCTCTATTCTAATTTCATCCCCAACAAAAGAATCATCCCAGATATTATTACTGATGGCTCTATCCATATAGAATCCTCCAGATATGAAGCTCTCTATCATTATATCCCTCGTTAGTACTATAGTATATGTGGGAATTCATAGCGGTATTATAGTGGTACATATGTCTCTTCATATACCATTTTTGAAAATCCTCTCAAGGAAGTCACCATCCCCGATCATGTTAGGGGAGAACCATGTAAGATTAGTTTTTCATGAATTATACATAGAAACTATTATTTTTCCCTAATATAACTCTATAAGATTCTAAATCATAAAAAAATCCAAGCATGAGTGGTATCACTTATCAATAAATAGCTTATGGAAATCAGACCATGAGAGTTCCAACTCATCCTGTGTATCTGTGAAAAGACACCACTATTTCCCAACTACTCCTTGGAAAACACCTTCTTGTAGTGAAACCATCTGATCATTTGGGATCCATAAAATCCAGAGAACATTGATAAAAAAACTCAATAAAATTCTTCATTGCTGAGTTATCTTCATAACCATGGATCCTTAGTGGCCTATGGAACTGGAACACATGGATTTCACTAATACCACATGTATGTTTAGCCTAAAATTCTAGAGGAATATGATTCTCGATGGGTGGGGGTTCTTGTAACTTCCATCATGGATAAAATATTTCATGTGATGGACTCTAAACTAAGGCCTCGTCACTCATTGGATTGTTTTCACAATCCTGACTCCATAACCTAGATGACTATCTTCATGTAGGCATCTTGAAAATTAATCAAGATATACCACGGTTATATATATATATATATATATATATATTTGTACCTCACTCAATATGGATGGTAAAATGACATAATATTTTATTAAGAATCTACAGATGTTTCGTAAAACCAATCCCTTATTAAATTTAGTCGACGTAAATGTAGTCAGATCCGTAGTTAACAGATATAATATATGTCTCACAAATACTAAGCTTTTGGGACTTAAATATTCACTCGATAAACTTTGATGTAGTTTCCTTACATTATAAACAAGTTCTATGAAGGTAAAAACAATTGAAAATATTATCCCGATGTTAAACCGTCATTAAAAACTGTCTTTACTTAGTTGAACCACTGAGGAATACCTAGATGGTGGAAGGCTATGCCATAAAAACACTAAGATTGCCTCTTTAGGTCAAGGGTCGGGGACAATTAATGATAATGAATAATTAAAATGGGAGTCAACTGCATATAGTACTTGTACAAAAACATACTCAACCATCTCCATGAATAATTACAGAATAATATTATTAAAATAGAGTAAAATCTAGAGTTCAAAAATACATTTAATAACCTATAGGGAATACCAAAGAGTACGAAAACATAATTTTAAAGGTAAAGTGAAAAATATATTCCCAAAAAAAAATGTCCCAAGATAACATCAACTATAAATGAGGGAAATATCGGAGATCTCGACTACTGATCTCTAGGCCCAAAACACATTACTTGATCAATAACAATAAAGTATCACTAATCCCCACTAATTCTATTACTAATGAATACTTATTCTATATAATATGTGACATGTGTGGAAAAATCCCATGCATGTTTGAGTATACACATACCTGGTATGATTCCCCATAAACATAAGAGGCATAAAAAATATAAAATATTTTTAAAAATTAAACATAAATAAATAGTGAAATGAAACCCATCTACAATGATATAAGATCGTATAAGAAACCTAAAAGTGAGATAATGATGATCTCTATATCATAACCGACCCTTGATTGATGAGTATTCTTGTAGCTCCAAAATCCAATTTTTGATTCCCAACAACTCATGTGTCTTTCCAATGATGTCATTAAGAGGGACCATACCTCACTACTTCTCCACAGTTTGAGGGAACGTAATCTAAAAAAGATAGAGGACCCTCTCCCATCCCAAATAGGCTGATGAAACTCTGTAGATATTGGACATGGTCCCATTTATTGGACTACCGTATCTATATCTATGTAAAACATATTTAGTAATTGTTCCCTAATGTGACAGGGGAGTACTGTCTCCATGGATAGAGGATCCACACACTTAGTATGGGAGTATTTCATATTAATATATTTAATGAGTATATAGGACTCTCATCATATTGTGGAAGGGCATTAAAATCAAAATGGATTGAAGATATGGAACCTCATGTGATATGGGAGTATCATATTTATCTACAGAATGAGTGTAGTGAACCCAATTCCTTGTGATACATTGGATTATTATCTCCATGGATAGAGAAACTTCCCCCTAGATTGAATAAGGAGTACTTCCTCTTATGGTAAAAAGAGTATGGAAGAAATCACACCCTTGTGTGACATGCGTATATTTTCCTCGTGGATGGAGGTCTCATAAAATGTTTTTTAGGGTTTTACCACCTCTTCTTGTAATATCTTTGATGATCCTCTTGCATAACATCCTTCATCATAAATCACATTAATACACATCATTCTCAACAAAATCTCACATTGTTTCTCAAAATAAACTGTAGAATATTCAATCACATTATATGTAGAAAACCAATCATGATAGGATAATCATAAGAAAAAATACAATTCAAAACAACAGACATATAATATACATATTTTTAGGGGGAATTTCAAATCATTTATGTGGTTCTACATGGAATGATACCCCACCATGACACTAGTTTAATTTCACAATGATTCACAATTTCATTTTCACCCTTACACCACTATGCTAAACTAGTTTCCTATTGAAAATTATAAAAATATCAAAAAAATTCTCTTCATGATTGGGTACATTATTTTGTGATTATCACTATTAAAAAGGGAAATGTCACTTGTTTTGATAATTTGATTATAGGTGGATGTGATTTGGAGGGATCATGATAGAGTTCAAGTAAAATTGACCAAACTGCGCAGAATCCCAGAACAAAAATGGACTCAACCACAGACTTCTACTAAATTGTGCTTCCATTTTTTCTTATATTGTTTTTTAGGTCCAAAATTCAATGGTCTATATTTCATACGAATAAACCCAAGCCGAATTCATCAATTTGGGGGATCATCTGAACTAATTTGTCCCGATGATTGAATATTCTTGAATTCAAAAAGTGACTTATCTTTTTAGTCCATATCTCTGGCTGCATTTGTCAAAAATAATGGAAATGTTTTTGGTGTTGATATTAAGAGGTGGTTCTATAACTTTGATGTTTTTTTAAAAAGATAGATAAGATTTTTTTGGATTAAATTTGGTGTTAAAATTTTTTATCCTAGGTATCATACATTATTTCACATCTTAATTCTTGTTTGGATTCTTGTGAAAGATATGCTATTAATTTCTAACGGACCGGTGTGAGGTTTGGAGTGTGTGACTTGTTTTGTTTTGATTGGACAAAAAAATAATATTTTATGACATAGGTTATTGTGATTTCAATATTATTTGGAATCTTATATTCTCATGCATAACTTTCGGACCTTGGAAATATGATTTTCATTTAATGGATTGGTTCATCAAGCATTGAAATAAAATCATAAGAATTAATTGAGATTCCAATAAATATCATCAAAACATTTACATCAAAACTATATGAATCTCTAAGAACAATGAAAATAGAATGTGTGTACTGAAATCACAAAAACCCATTTTCTTATAATATTCAAAATATACATTGTTGGTCAACAATAATTCTCTTTAAATTAAGTAATTTTTTAATCACTTTTTAAAAACCACCCCCTCTTTGAGTATATATTATTTAAAATAATAACCATAAACCAATCAAATATCACTGAGAGAGGACCTAGGGTCTTCCCTAGATTATAAAAGTATCTTTAAATCAAAATAAAAGTGACATGTCATGATAATGTGTTCAAATTTTGGAACCATTTCTCGGGAGTTCTTTGGTTTTAAGTGCATGTTTTTTATAATATGTTTATAAATTTTTTGAATATTTATTTGTTTTATATTATAAATTTACCTATAATTTTTTTCCTAATTTATTTATTTTGTGGGTTTTGTGCATGATGCGTTCTATTCAAGGAGACTTACAACCTTTTGAACCTGAATTGCAGACAATCCTACATCAGAAACAAAGAGATACACAAGAGATACCTTTGAGGGAAGACACAAAGAAACATCAACACTCTTCTTGATCCTTCTTATACTTATGAAAACTATGGTAAAACTGAATAAAACATGAATAAAATGGATAAAATCAATTGAAAACTAAAAAAACAAACCTCTCATGATATTTATACCCAACCCAGTTATGTTCAAATGCAGGAAGAGGCACCCATTTTTGAACTTAAATAGGGTTTAATTCATTTATTACCAAGATTCCATGGACTGGCTCGTGAAGACCCACATAAGCATTAAAATTAATTTCACAATATCTGTTCAACATTAAAACCTTACAATCTGGATATAGAATATGTAATGCTTAGTTAATTACCTTTCTCATTAAAATAAAATATAAAATATTTTCATTACTATGATAATCCACAAATTAGAGGCTGGACGAACATGAAACATCTTTTTCTTCAAAATTACTTCCCAACCTCTAGAACTAAAACAACAAGAAATGAAATTTTTTGTATATAGAAATACCAAGGAAAACCACTTCATAGACACTAGGAAATATTTAAAAGAATTTATTAAAGTTGACCACACAACCAAATAAGTGATCAAATTTTAATTCAGTAATCTTATAAAGGTTTAATTCCTATTGATCGAAATTTAATTGATAATGTTATAGGTGATGCTCTAGTTGATACGACCCTAGTTTCTACAAGAAACCTAATTGAGAACACGGTGCAAATCAATCATCAATTCGATTCAAGGTCTAGTGCACCTATTCAAGGTGTCCATGAGGTACAAATTACTAAATTTAAGAAGAAGGTGGGCACAATGTTTGAAGAGGTAAGTACCCTTATTTGAAAACATTCTCTTTCCCAGGGTAAATCCCAATATCCTCCTCTAATACATGTTGGTATATGTTATTCAAACACCCACTATTCAGAATAATTCCAAGAATTGAGAGAAACTTCAAAGAGTTGTGATCCTATATTTCCAGGACGCCCCTATAACCAAACCATTTGGAAATAACCATACTATACAACCAACCATGGATGGGAATAAAATGCATCCTATATGAAATGGTTTTTAAAAAAACATCATCAACCATGGAATCAACCGAGGAAGAGTAGTCATCCACCACCACCACCCAGAAATCATCAACCACGCCAAAGGCCATACCATTAAACCACTGCCAAAACCCAAGACTATCCAAGGATACGTGCATAAAAAAAATTATTCCCACAATATCCAATTCTAAAAAACCAAAAAATCTAGCATAAAAGACCTAAAACCCAATTATGCCAACTTGCTAACTCGGTGTGGGAAATCTAAAATCATGGGTCAGGTAAACTACCCTCTCAACCATTAGTCAACCCTAGGGATAAGGTAAATGTAAGTTATATCACCCATAGGAGTGGAAAAAACAAAAAATACAAATGAATCATCCATTGGAGTCATCTTTTCAATGTTAAAACATCATCATAACCCTCGAAATTGGTGCAATGTTGAAAAACCATATCATGATAGAAGCCCTTCCAATGTAAAGAGTGTGTATGTTGATATGTCACCCAACCCATCCCTTCATCTTCCATTTCCCCAAAGGGAAACCCAACCATGAAAACAAAAAATAAAATGAACTTGATAATGAAATCCTGGAAATATTAAAAAAAGTGCAGGTGGAACGACCCTAACCCAGGAGCCACTAAACTGGTCCCCAAGCGAGGTTGTTATATCACCTCAAGAACTCCTCCCCATATGCCATAGATATTTGACTAGCAGTGAGGTTCTAATATGTCTTATGGAGAGACTATACCCTTATTACCAAATTAAGCCACAACAAATAATAATTTAAATAACATAATCAATAGGAAATAATCAACAACATGCATAAAAAACCATTTCTGAAACTAGGTATAACCAAATAAAATTGTAAATATATCATTCCATGCTACTATGTTAAGTTAAGAATACCCAAAATAAGGAATACAGTAGGATCCCCAAAATGGATTAGACACCAAGTCTGGATCCTCACCCAACATGTCCCATGTCTGACTCAACTTTCTAGCATAGGGCCCTTTCCCATGCCCTAACATGAAAGAATGAAATCTTATTAGGTACCCAATGACGGCCTAAGTAGTGTGTGAGTATAACTCATTATTCCACCACCAACGCATTATAAAAAATATCCATCAAAATCAGATAGTGCATGCATGTGATAAATGATAAGAAGTAAGGATAAATAGTTCATTGGTCCATTCTAGACTATGTTTGTTAAATTTATATTACAATTGAATCCAGGTTCACCACCTAATAATTTCATGATTTAACCTACCCCTTTCATGTTTTCAATGGATTAGGAACATTCAATATTCTCATTCTTAAGGGAATAAAATCAATTCATATCTCACTAGGCATCATGTTATAACAAAACCCATAATCCTCACCATGAAGCCTAAGTACGGGCAGAACACAACTATTAGGGGAATTAAACATTTCCCCTTCCCTAACCCATGCATTTATGGGTAGACCTAGAACCTTAGTCCAACTCATCTTGTGGGTGTAGAACCTCAAGCTGATAACGCACTCAACCAAGCCATGATAACATGCTTATTTATCAGTCCCCATAATTAACCATAGCCAACATCATTTATAACATTACAACAATAACAATAAATGGAACATTAACATTATTTCCCCAATCGGATAACACATTCATCATTTTTATTACTTAACCCTTTTCCCCATTTCTTATTCCATGCCTATCTCACTAAGCATATTCAAGTATAATCTAGTCACCTAGCATTTTCCCATTAATCCATTTAACCCTTTTTCCATTACAACCAACCAACATCTTAGGCCATTACCCATCCTATGTGTATTACAAAAACTAATTACACATTTTTAATGAATATTAACGTTTTCATCATGGGATCTATGTTCTCACACAACATCCTTACACTTAATTAGCTAAACTCTAATTCCATGTGATATCAGCACACCCCACAGGTGCCCCAAATTTGTTTGAGTCATACTCCTTGAATCCCATGGAAATAAAGATGGGATAAATTAAATATTTAGACAAAGAATACAACACATCATATTAATGGCACCAAGAACTGTTCAAAAGGGGGAAGAAAAAACCCTCCATGCTCAAATCTGCCCAAAAACCAAGTGATATAACTTGTAGACCACCTAACATTAATTAATTGGTGAACATCCTCTCAATCAAAACCTTAGATATCGATTCGACCAACCCTTTATGATTTACCCTAAACCTCATAGAAAAATAAGGATTTTATAGCTTCAAATTGACCTGGGGAATAAATAGAAACCCTAAACCAAAAAGAAAAACAAGAGGAAGATTATCCTTACTCGGATCTTCAATTCCAAACCAACAACAATATAAATGTCCCTAATATAAGGGTGACTGACCCTTCGAAGCTCTTAGAGATTTTGGGGAATCACTAGGGTTAGAGGAGGGATAATAGAGTAAAATACCTAGTGGTATAAGAAATCCCATAATGGCATTTTTTATCATTTTTTAGAATTTTTCAGGCTACACAGTTCACCCGAATGGTTTTTTAAACCGTGAACAAACCATGAAGAGGATACTAACTACATTCCATCCCTCTTTCATGGTATTCCATATTGATTGAAAACTTTTCTGATTTCCCCTAATTTCTAGTCTCCCCCTTTCATCGTCTGACAAACCATGTAAAAACTGTGTGGACTGCCAAGAATAGCCCCCTTTCCACTTTTTTCGTGTCCCAAACCTCGGAACACCCCCGAGACATATTAAGGACTTGAAAAAACATTTAATTAACCACAAAAGGGACTAAAACTAAACCATGAACAATAACATGACTTATGGAGAAATATATGATCTTACAGTAGGTTAATGTCCCCTTTATTGGTGTTGTGAAGAAAGTTCCATGATATGCCATGTTTCTAAAGGAGATGTGTACACATCGAATGAGACATTGAGGTTATGAAAAGATGATCTTGGGGAGTCATGTATCAGAATTCATAAAGCCATCACTTCTCATCATACGCAATGATTGTGTAACATTCTCAATTCTGTGCACCATAAGGGTTTTTTTCCAATGTTATGCTTGATTTGGGTGCTTCTATAAATGTGATGCATCACTATATTTACTATTGATTGCAGGTCGGGGAACTGAATCCAAAATGAATTATTGTTCAACCCACAAACCAGAGTACAACACACCCCACTAGTTTGTTAAAGGATGTTCTTCTGAGGGTGAAAAATTTATTTTTTCTTTCTTATTTTTATTTTCTAAAAATGGAAGATGATAAGATGAATGTACAAGGCCTTATTATATTAGGGAGGCCATTATTGAAAACCACAAAAACAAAATTAATTTTTCCAATGTTACATTATCTATAATTTTTGGCAGAGACATTCTCTACTTAAACATCCTTGATTCCATAAAAACCCCCCGGAAGAACATTCATATATCTCTATTAACTCTATAGATGTACGCCCTTCCCCTAAAAAACATCTTCACATTACTCTAATCCCCATTATGATTTTTATCAATGATTGAAATTATAGGAAATGAATCATGGATAAAATGTTTTAATTGTTTAGAAAAATGTCATACACGTTTATGAATTGATCATTTATAGACCAATGAGGATCAGATGACCATCGATGACACTACTAAGATTATAAAATCTCATTCCCCATCTATGGGTTGTATCATTATGCTATTACATGAGATTAGTGATATATCAGATTCACACACACTCCTATCAATCCAAAATCTCCCTTAACTAGAACTAAAATAACTACATCATAATTTAAGATATTCATATCTTTAAAATGGAAACAATTTGACATAAATCGTTGCTAGTTCACTCCATCTTGAGCATGAACGACTACATGAAATTTTAAGGTAATATAAACAGGATTTGGGATATACACTTTCTAAAATTCCTAGTTTTAGCACATTAATTTTCACACGTCATATGTTATTAAATAATGTGTATAAATAAATGAGGAAATCACAATCTAAACTGAACCCACCCCTTCTAGATGTTGTTAGAAAATAAAGTAACAAAATTATTGGTTGCTCGAATCATTTAACCCATATCTAATATCCAATGGGTCATTCAAGTACAAGTTGTTCCTAAATCCTAGTATAATGATAATAAAAAATGAAAATCATGAATTAGTTCTAACAAATGTGCAGAATAGTGTGTGTGTCTTTATAAACATTCACTTAAAAAACTAACACATTAGGAAGCACCATTTCCCATTTCCATTCATTGGACAAATTATAGAGAGGTTAGCGGAGAAGTCCCATTAATATTTTCTTTATGGGTATTATCGATACTTTTAGATCCATATTTCCTCTAAGGATTAAGAAAAGAAAACCTTCACATTTCCCTTTGGAACATTTTTATATAGAAGGATTCCATTTGGTCTGTGCAATGCTTCATGTACTTTCCAGTTATGCATGGTTAGTATTTTTTCCAAAATCTTTAGAGAATTAAATGGAAGTATTCATAGAATATTTCACCATATATGGATCCTACATCTATGATTTTTTGAGTAGTTTTGGTTATATCATGGGCCACTGTATTGAAAATAATCTTGTACTAAATTATGAGAAATTCCATTCCATGGTGCGACAAGGTATTTTACTGGGGAATGTAATTTTTGGGGATGGTATCCATGTTAATAAATCAAAAGTGGATGTCATTTCATACCTATAATCCCCTATAATTGTGTCGGATGTGTGACCTTCCTTAGGTCACGCGGGATTTTACCGTCGTTTCATTCATTACTTTATTAACACTGCACTCCCCCACTCCCGATTTCTCCAAATATAAATGGAATGTGTTTTAGATAAAAAATGAGGGCAATATTATAATAAATTAAAATTGAGTCTCACATCAACCTCTTTAATCCAATCACCTCATTTGGATTTTCCATTTGAGGCTATGTGTGATGCCTCTAAATATGCAGTAGGGGATGTCTTATCACAATGGGTTGATTGAGATCAACTTTTAATTGACTATGAGTAATGTACTTTTGGCCTAGACCAAGAAAACTACACCACAACTGAAAAGTAATTTCATTCCATTTTTCCCCTTAGATTAATTATGGTCATACAATTTGTGTTCCAAATTCATTGGGTTCTTAGACCACGCATCCCATCAGTATCTCTTTAAGATACCAAAAGCCAAAACACATCGCATTATCCAAATGATCCTTGAGGAATTAAATCTAGAAATTATGCATAAAAGGGGTAGAGAATGTGGTGGTTGGACATATCAATAGGATCATCCCATATCAGGACATTAACTCATCACCCTATATTCCCATAAACGACATGTTTCTTCATGAGAATTTTTACCGGGTGAAATATATTATTCCTTTGTATGATGAAATTCAATATTATTTGGTATCATCTTACATTCCTGTTGATTTTAACAAAAACCAAGTTGACCATCTAAAAAATAAGGCTTGATGGTACATCTAGGATGAACCCTATCATTTTTGGACATGTAGGGATCATGTCCTTAGGTGTTTTGTTACTGATAGTGAATTTCAGTCCATCCTTAGGTTATAAGACACTCTTGATTGTTAAGGCCACATTGGTACTCAACACACTCCTCACAAGGTCCTCAATTATAGTCTATTTTGGACAACATTATTTCAGGATTCCCATGATTTCTATAAATCTTCTTCAGGTTTTCAATGAATGGGGAATGTCTCTAAAAGAATGTAAATTCCACAACAACCCCTGAACTTTCATGAAATTTTTTATGTCTGGGACATTGACATTATGAGACCATTACATAAATCATTTGGGAACCTATATATTCTTCTATAAATGGATTATGTTTTAAAAAGGGTAGAGTTATGATACATAGGGACATATGATCCTATGACTATTTTGGAATTCCTGAGAACCCAAATTTTCTATATGTTTAGATTACCTAGGTTCATCATCAGTGACTAGGGATCTCATTTCTACAATCAAACAACAAAATCAATTTTATGTTGGTATGGGGTTGGGCACCGAGTATCTTTTGATTATCACAAAAAGTCCAATTTTTTGGATGACGTGTTGAATCGAGAGGTAAATCAATTTCATGAAAAAATAGTTCAACCAAAAAGAAAATATCGGATTATTGGACTCGATGATTCATTATGGGATTACCATAAAGCATTCCAAACTTTTATTGGTATGTCACCAAATTTTCTAGAGTTTGAAAAGAGTTGTCACATGGCTGTTGAGATAGATCATTGATCCTAATCACCGATTAAACAGTGAAGTTCTAGTATTTCAAGTGTAGGTTCATATAAAAAGTTACAAATTTATGAGTTTGAATAAATTCATTGAGATTCATATGAGAACACCAGTATTTATAAGGAGTGAACCATGGCTACCCATGACCATCTCATCCTTCATCGTCCATTCCACACTATGCAGAAGGTTTTTCATTACAATGCAAGGATAATGTTGCATCAAATTATTCTTCATTCCTAACAGTTTGGACCATGCATTGTTACCAATTTTTATCTATTTGGGGTTTTTCAGTTTCAAAATGAAGGAATAAAATAAACATTCACTTTCTATAGGTAGTGGCTGAAGCACATTCATGAATCTATTTTGGAGTCTCCGAAAGAGGAACTCCATGTTCCTGATGATCCCAACTAATGACACCTACCATGTTCTATCCTTCCTTCCCACATTATCTTTTATTCCTGTAAGGATACTACATGCTCTTGGTGTGTGGGGATGGGTACATTCATGGGTTAGTTAAAAATTTCCATCATCTTTTTTTCTTGCTGAATAGTATTGTCATTTTCTTACCCTTGTTTTACGCTCACATTTGTGACATAATATTAATTTTTTATGCCTTAATTATTATGTAAAATGATGCCAACATAATCATGGAAATTACTGAACAAGCATGATTAATTTCCCTTTTTCACATTGTTTTAACATTTTCAAAAAAAATCATTAATGGAAGTTGTGTTTTACCAAGAATTCCATATTTTTGTCTAACTTTCTCTTGATTTTTTTTTGTTTTTCGATGATATAAATAGTTGTATAATTTTAAAACCAATGAGAATAGTGGTACCCTTTTTATGAACAGATAAAGGGAAAAGGTTTCAATTAATTTCTCCACACATCTTTTCACCCAGCAATGAAGTGTGAAAATTTATTTCTTAATATAAGGTAAATATAAGTTAGGTTAACTTCTATATACTTTAGAAAATAATTTTTTTTATACAATAATTCCTTGTATAATCTATTTCATTACTATACCCAAGTGTCCTATGTTTGTGTACTTCTTATCTGACTATTGTATGCTTAAAGAAATAACAAAATAAAACACAAAAACGAGCAAAAACAAATAAAAATTGAGGGGATTAATGAAATGCACAAAATATGGAGATATCTAGTTCGGGAGATTATTTATTGACTTCTACACATTATTAATTGAGTTGTACATGAAAATTTATTGTAATGGATGAGGGGAATGTTCGGTGGAAAGGATCATGTAAGCATAAATTTTTTATGCTAACCAATATTTACTTGATAAAAATTTGAAAAAATAGAATAAAATAGTTTTCACACACACACACATGGATAATAAGTGAAATGATGAAATTTTTAATTATTTTCATTGATTATTATCATTCACATATTGTAATTTCGATTTAACACAATTTTTGTGATTTCTTTTTCCATTATAACTGAGATGAACTTCTCGGTGAGATTTTTTATTTGATAAAATTTCTATCAAAAATTAAATTTTCATTTAATGTGTAATATTTATGATGTTGGGAATATATCCATGCATAATTTTTGGAACTGTGATTCTTCCTAAGAATGAATGTGTTTAGGTGTGGGGGTGTTATCACACAGTGATTCACTGTTTCCTTTTGACACTTACACCATTGTGAAAAACTAGTTTTGTATGGAAAAATATAAAAAATTAACTTCAAGATTGATTAATTTTTTTTAATTTTTAAAAATATATATTTCACTCATTTTTATAATTTCACTGTAGTTGGAGGTAATTTGGAGGGCCCATGATGAAGTTCAAGATAAATGGGCCAAACTGCGTAGGATCTAAGAACACTAGTGGACTCAACCGCACACTGATACTAAAATATACATTTAAATGGGTTGATATTATTTTGGATGGTCTAAAATTCAATGGGATACATTTCATATTAATATAGCCAATCCACATTCTTCTATTAAGTGGGACATCTGAATATATCTATCCAGGGGAACAAATCTACTCAAAGTTAAAAAGTGGGTTATGTTTTTAGTCTATATATTCGGATTTGATTGTCCAAATTGTGTCAAAATTTTAGTGGTGATAGCTATGAGGTGTGGATAAAGTTTTATAGTTTTTTGAAAAGTTATTTTAGACTTATTTCCATATAAACACATTATTCAAGTGGTTTACAAAATATGAATTACCAAAACCTTCTTCCAAATTTCCCATAAATTGGCACCTTGGGAACCGCATTTTTTAGTTCGACCATGAATGGGAAGTTCTAGAAAATTTTTAGGTATAGAGGATTAAATTTCTCCCCTTGTATGTTTTGTAGCTCCATATTCTCATAAGGAGAGAAAAAATGAAGAAGGAGATCCACTCGAGCTTCCTCCTCCTCTCACTATCGGGCTAAATGGTGGGCGTTCATTGTGATGGAGCTACACACATGTCAAGGTAGTTTTAACTCATATATTATATATTGTTTTGGAGTAATTTTATTTTTTTAAACCTTTTATTTCAATTTCATTAAATCATTTCATATTTTAGTTCTTTTTTGATGCATACAAATGATATGATCTTAACATATAACTAATCGGTGTGAGGTTTTGAGTGTGTGACTAGTGTTCTTATAATTGGAAAAAATAAGAATAATTTTCTTACCCAATTTTATATGATTTATATATGATTTGGAATAAATTATTTTATTCATAGGTTTACAACCATGGTAATATGATAGTCATTTCATGGTTTGGTTCTCCAAGAATTGAAATGAAAGCTTATGAATTAATCAGAATTCCAGTTAATTTTAACCAAAGAATTAATTCAAAAATGTATGAATCCATAATAAAAACTATATTAAAATTGTTGTTGTGAAATCACATCAACCCATTTGCCTCATATTTTTTAAAACATATGTGGTTTTTAAACAATTTACCCATTTAAATTATTTTATTTTCTTGAAACTGTTTTCAATACCACCCCATATTTTTGTATTTTTTATTAAAAATAAACACTCTAAACCTGTAAACACTCCTTGAGAGATGACCTAGGGTCTTCACTAGAATACATATTCATATATAAATCATAATTAATTTGACATTTCACAAAAACCTTTTCACTAGTTTCATCTCCTCTAGACACATATCAGTGGCTGTGTCAACAAAAATGACATTTATAGGTCCCACATAGCACGTATCGACCACAAGGGGCCTATTTATGTGTGCATGGTTGTTACCAATTCTTTTATACTACGGCTATGTACATGGATATGTAAAATGGTGCTTCCCATTTTGGTGTACCAATCCATTTCCAATCTTGTATACTTTGGAATATTCTATGTGTTTGGATGGGTATGTGCCATTGTACTCCTTGAGTAAATGTATGGTCACCAACTCTAAGTCACATGGTGTTTTGGGGTCCAACATATCATGTTATTCATTTATTAACCTATAAATCCTTCATAGTATATCTAGGAAAATATGGGACATCTATTCTTCTGGAATACACAATGTGTAGCTGGGGTTTTTAGTGAAAGAAAAGTTCAGTCATGTGGACTCATGATTGGGTTCCGTTTCCATTAATCATGTTTTTTGATGAAATGAAAATCTAGTTTATCTCCTATGAACATTTATTTCATCCAACATAATGATGTAAACTATAATATTACCTCCCCTGGTGGTCCATCGGATATCTTTCGTGCCTCTGGTAGCTATCGATGAGTCCTGGATCCGAAATCCATCGGATTTATCACCCAGATACCAAATCTAAATTTGATCCATCCTTATATTATTATCCCAATATTCATTTCCCAACCTTACATGAATTATGGGAGGTTGGTTATGTAAGAAACCACCTCAGTAATGTCAAACTAGAACCCCAAAGTAAAATGATGAAGTCACAAATAATGATATCTGAAAAGAACCATAACAAGGGTGATGAAAATTATTAGACAAGAATTCATATCACACAATTGGAAAGATGGTAACCTTGGGTCAATTCATGACATAAGAAAAGACACTAAATTGAATAAAAATTTAATTCTATAAATGAGGTCATGTGAAGAGTGTGGAATATCTAAAAAAATATAAGACGATTGACATAATGATTTAACAATGTAATCAATCGTGATTACCCAACCATTGATGAGTACTTTCTTAATTATGGATAAACTGTAGGTGAAGAATGTTTTTTCCAGGGATTTAGATGATCTGTTGTGTTTTATATCTGTCAATAAACCTCTATCTGATCACCAGTCGTCATCCAATCATGATATTCTAATGAATAATAGAGAAACCACCACTAAAGGATCCTAGGTTTATGTTGTTATCCCATTATATTTTCCATAATAGTTTATTTATAGGTATAAATAAGTTTCAGAAATTAATTGAATTATTTAATTAATCATCTAAATGTAACAACAAATGGGTACCTCATCTAATCATTTTACATAGTCCAAAATTAGTTAGCACATAAAGTAAACCCCAAAAACCTAATTCAACTGTTGTCTTAGACTTCAGATTCAAGAATCTAGGAAAAAGATATTTCATTATTTCTATAAAACTATATTTAGGTCATATTAAAAATATATAATATATTTATAATATTAAATATGGGTTCACTTTCCAATTAGAGAATAATATTAGTTCATAGATTCGAAAATATTTTATAATAATTTACATTATATTACAATGAAAATATTGTATCTCCAAAATTTTTATGAGGTGTTCTAGGTGATTAGGTGTAATGTTTAGAACCATTATTACTATGGAATGTTTCAATATCATAATTCAAAACCTTCCACCATAGTCACTCTGGAAAGTACTAAAAATTTTATTTTAATTATCAATATAATAATGAAAGTATTTAAAAAAATATTACATTTTATTTTTGAGTGAAGAAACTAGTCTATGTAATTCTAATGTAATCAAAAACTAAGACATACTCATAGTTTTCTCCCCAAATTCTTCTAGTTTTATTAATAAAAAATAAATCCTTTTTTATTAATTGTAAAACTATTTAAGTTGATAATGTAATAATTACTATAAAATTATACATAAATTTATTATAATATGGGTATAGATAAAAAAAATTTATAGTATTCTCATATTTTTTATGTTCCCAAACATGACATTTTATGGATGTTTTAGTTAAATTATAATGATTTCATTAACCTAATGTTTTATTCAAAATCTAAAAAAATCTAATTTTGCACTTAAAAATTGTAAATTCTTCTTTTCATGTTCCTTTATATCTATTTTATATAAATTTTAATTCATATTGGATGATTGGAGGAATATAAATTTCATATAATGAAAAATATAGTTTACATTCCAAAACATTACAACATAACCTTCATCGTGTAACTGACTAGTTCTAACAATGTTTTTCTCTTGTCCTATTACTTAAAAAAACATTATATATGAATATTTTGTAAGGATATGATATATCACTAATTATGTTGATTTTACTTGATATATTTTATCCAAATGTGTCTCTTCCACCATAATTCCAAAATATATACTTATCTCTAATAATAAGTCATGAACAACCACCTATTCATGTACAACTTGTTTCAGCTTCTAGTACATTTCCAATTTTTCTTTAAATAAAATACTAGTTTTAAGGTATATAAAATGGTTATGTTCTGTATAAATTAGAATATAAACATTTAGAAATTCAAATATATCTAAACCATTTATATTAATTAGATATAACCTCTTAAGAAATAATTGATATATCAAATCCAATAGATTGAAATCTGATCAATGAACATTGGATTTTTTAATGACCATTCCTTTGAAACTTCTCATATAAGGGTGATATTTTATGAAAAATATAATTAGATGTGGAATTTTATTGAATAAAAGTGTAAAATAATCCATTATAATTTCAATACGGTTTTAGATGTTAATATTTAATTTAAAAATATCCCGATAAAAGGTAAATTTAGTTATATGTTTTTTAAAACTATCAACTTTAATTGTTAGTTTAACATCAAATTATAGTCATAAAAATTAAAACTAAAACAATATTTAGTATTTAATTCTAAAAAAAATATTTGAAATTTTATAAGTACAATTTCAAATTATATTTTTCTCCTTAGTATGAGATACCTTATCACAATCGTAGTTATTTTAAAACATTTTAGTTTCCTTCTCAATGTGAATCATGTAGCATTATATTTCCTCCCAAGAAAGTAAATATTTGTCACCACCTAATGAATCAATATTTTTACAATCCATCAAAGATGAATCTTCATCATTTGATATAAAAGAAATGTTATAATTCAGTGATTTTTCAAAGAGATTCGACAATTTCATTTTCCATATGATGTTTTTTATTCCAATAAATATTTTCATTAAATAACAAAATATTAGTAATAGTATCATTATCTTACATTAATATATGAGATATATTTTCTCTTCCACATAATCTCTAAGTTTATAACCCATTTTGAAATTTTTTCCATTTCTTGTACAATATTTCTTCTATTTTCATTCACCCCTTTTAATATTTTGAAGTCAATTTGTATATAACCAACATTATTACTTCATAAGAAGTAATATCTTAAGAATGGTTCATGTGATGTAATTACCTTAAATATTTTCTATGGTCATACCATATGTTATTATGTAAGATAAATTTATTCCTTCTCCTAATATGTTATTCATGATCAATTTCATTGTCACAATACATACAATGTTAAGAAGGATTATTTCATTTCATCTCACAAGTCATTAAAATAGTAGCTCTGAGATAAAATAAACATATGTTATATTACGATATTTTGTTGAAAGTGTTAGACCATTATCAATATTATCTTTTTAGTATCTCACATTTGGTTAATCTTATATCTCATAAGTGTAATAATCAAATCAGTAAGACTCTACTTAGATAAATGGTTAGTATTATCCATCATAAATTTTATAGACTTTGTTCCATGTAAATTCATATCAATATTTTTTCATAAAATTTATCATTTATCAAATCCTTCTCTTTATTTTATTTAAAACAATTCACTACAATTTTAAATAATTGTTGTATTTTAGAAATTGATTCTCCTTGTAAAAAATCAATAACCTAATAATTTCAACATAACATAAGTCACATTGTTTCATGAAAATTGTATGTCATCGAGTGAATAATTTAAATATTCATTCAAATAACATTTTCTTTTTTTAAAATAATCTGTCTAACTACATACATTTCTCATAATTGATCAGAAAAAATGTACTTTTTTCATTATAATTTTCTATATACTAAAGATTTTCATATTTAGTAACTATAGAAATGTACTTATATGGAATTTGGTAACTTATAGTGATCACCAAATAATTAAACACATCATCAATAATAATAAAATGTATTCATTTAACGATGGTTTTAAAAATGTTAATTCTATAAAAAATTGATGACTAATTTATATTTAGATTTTTAATGGATAAAAAAAATAATCATTACTCTATAAAAATGTTCTTTCCCTATAAATAACTTATTATAAGGAAACTAGAATATGAAATTAAAATGAACTAACATAAAAATTATAAATAATATAATTCTTATAACCTAGAAAAACTATTCTTTTATACCAAATGATTTCCTAGAAAAAGAATATAGAAAAAACTATAGGAAGGGTTGATTTTTTATAAAATGTGAATTATAATTTTGCCATAAACTCAGGTGGAATATTATAATAATTAAAAACATCAAATTAACCAACCGAAAATTATATTATTAATGATTAAATATTTATAAAATAAATCTCTTAGATAATAACATGTAACTGAGTTTAAATATAATCACAAAAGAAAATAAAATTTTATGAAATTCACAACATCCAAAAAACATAAAAAACAGATCAAATTGACAATATATTAAATTATAAAAAAATGAATAGTGTATAAAATAAAAAATACAATAAACCTATAAAAGACATTATTACAAATACCATCCAATTAATGGATGTATTAAATGTTATTATATATTGTATATGGATTCTTAACCTTATCATGGTATCCTAAATTCTTCCTTTATTCCCCTTAAGAATAATCATATTATATTTTATTGTTGTATTATATCTAAAATACCTATGTTATTATCCTCCAATTCCTATAAATAAAAAATTGTTGCATGGAATTCTATCTTCCAAATTTCTGAAATCCTCTAACCACATAGGATTGGAAGGATTATTTTCAATGTTTCTCTATAATCACTCTATTATGGATTATTTGAAAAAAAAAATTAACTAGAAATACTATGATATATTTAATGATATACATGACATATGAATCCTTTATAAAAAACTAATGTAATAAAAATTATACTGATAAGAAGTGCACCTAGAAACATACAGTTTCATGGCATTAAAATAATAATTTGAGGCTCCTTCACTGATTAATTTTTTGTCTTCTCTTGAACAATGATGTTGTGAATTTATATATAGATTATGTGGTAACTAACTCCAACATTTATATTATGTGTTATTAATGACCAATAGTAACTACCTCAAATGCATATTCATCATATTCCCCCAAAATCAGTATAATTCCTCATATTCCAATAAATGTAACCAAGCATAGATACAATTTCATATCATATTTGGAAACTAATATATTGTATATATTCAATAAATTAGTTTTTTTATTTCTAACATAAATCATTGTAATTTCATTTACTAAAAATTCATCTGAGAAAACAATAACAACAAAAACATAAAGTTAATGAAAATAATAGTTATTGTTTTAAGAAAAATGTTGCCATGTATTCTTTGACTCAACTCTAATAAAACCTTATATAAACCAATATTCCTCTAACACGTAAACTTATGGGAACTGTAACACACCCATGTAATTATCCTTTCATACCCAAAATGCTAAAAAAATATAATTAATAATCCTGATCCACAAGGTTCTATATGTTTTTTACAAAATCCCAACCATTATGAGTATTTAATAATTAACTTTGAATACCTAATACTACACACATATTATATTGATGGGTGTAACCTACAAAAAAACAAAAAATTGCCTCTATAAACTTGTTGTTACCTCTAAAAATTCTATCCTCATTCTATATCCTTAGGATAGTGATAAAAACATAACAAAAAACATGATATGACTCCCAAAAAAATTGATATATAATAAATACATATAAAAAAATTTATAAATATATTTAAGAATTGTAATTATTAAATGTATAAAAAATTACAGCGAAATCCCTTATATTGCTATACATGAAATGTTTTTACTCTAAAACATGTGTTATCATGAATCAGTTATGACAATAAATTTTAAATCAAAAATTAAAAAAATCATATACATTACCCCTTCCTATACATGGATAATTATAATATATCAGTCTTGAATACATTGATTCTATTTCAAGACTATGTATAATCAAAATTGGTTATCGATACAATTGATGATGAATATAGAAAATTAAAATTTCGACAACTTGGTTCTCTCATTCACATATAATTTCAATAAAAATCATTGATACTGTAAGAATCTATGATTTCATAAATCTTAAGAGAATTTACACAATTGAAATGAATCATAAAACAATTTAAGCATAATATTTGGTTATTAAGCTCGTTTAGAGAACCGATGTTTCTAACCATGAAAAAATTAAATATTTATATTACCTCATGGTACTTTTTTCAAAGAAATTATAAAAATATATATATTATAACACAAAAAATAATTTTCAATAATAACGCTTTTTGAGGAAAAATTTAGATAAATATAATAAGAAAATAACTATAATAACTAATTACTAAAAAATCATTGTTATTATGTGTTCATTTATTTAAAATAATCTGTATTTCATATTTCCCATGATACAAAATGTCCCTATACAAAATGTCTAAAACTTACTAAAAGAAAATGATAATTGAATCATAAAATAATGGGAATCACAACCTATATAAATATGATCTTTCCATTTTAATAGTGCAACATGAAATATGAATTAATGCTCATAAAATATCTTGAGTACTAAAAAATTACAATTCATATCTCACTATTTAAGAATTGGAAATAAAAACTCAAAATAGATATAAGGTTCATTTCTATTTGATCCATCCACCTACCCAAAATGATTACTCCACAAATCATATCACAAAATATGTTAAAATTCCAAAACACGATTATATCACCAATTGAAATAATATATTTCCTAGAAATAAAATCTATAATAAATAAAATTAATAAATTTTATTTTTATCCAGGATACAATTAACTCTACAAAAACCTAATACTAATCCATTTTCCTATAGTATTCACACTAATTAGTGATTTTTGATATTTATACCCATATAAGTAAAAATTAAACTATATACCCAAACCTCCTTCTATATTTCAATAAAATAATAAAAACCACCATTATTTAGCCAATATATACCTCACTCATACCTTGATGAGAATGGTCATTGAAATGAACCAATCTATCAAAATAATATTGAACTACATAGTTCCAAAATGAAAAAAACTATTATCATATAATCACCTCACCAAATAATTAATCTATGTATTGTAATATGATTTTTTTGAAACCTTTATTTAAGGTACTCATAATTAAACAAAAAATTTCAATTTACCATAGGCTATGATATTTTATAGAATAGTCCCAACTCAAAAAAAAACTATTCTCACCCATCATTAACTAAAAAATGATCACACTATTTCTCATAGGTCAAAAACAAGATAGTACATTGGTTTTCCCTTAGCGCACCCATATCTAATGGATTTACTCCATTAGGTGTAACACTATATATGTTGGTAATTATTTTTATTCAACATCATTCATATGTTTTGAAATTTTACAACTTTTTTTGAATATAGTATGATTCTAAAAAGAATAATTGTTTTCTTAATTATAATAAAATATTTTAAAAGAAAATATTCTTTTTAACAAAATAATAGAAACCTCTATGGAATATAATAAATAAAAATATTATAAGATAATAAACATAAATAAATATAAGGTCTAGAAGCATGAAATATTCTTTCTTGTACTCTTCAACTTATTTCTAACAATCGAGTTTAAATATATAAATAATAAAAATTATATATATGATGTAAATATTAGGGTTAAATTTAGAGAAATGAATGAATTAATTTTAAATAAGTAATCTATTTTATGTATATATATATTTGTGTGTAATATGACAATCATATAATGGATTGATACATAATGTTTTTTTTATATGTATATTCGATGGTTATAATATTTTTTCGTAATCAGATTTTAATCCATTTTTATATATTCCATATTTTGAAAAAATTATATATATGACATATAGAAATAATTAATTAATATCCAATAAATAAATATTAATGGAAAAGAAATATAAATATAAGTATTAATTTTTATGGAAATTGTTTAATTCTAAATTTAAGTAAAATAATGAAAAAATAATATCTTAATAAGTTTTTATAATTAAATTTATATATTCATATTATAGAAGAAATTGTTTTGGTGTATATTAAAATTTAAATTTTACAAAAATTCATTCCCTCGCATAACTCATCTTATAAACCAAATTTCCATGTTATTATATGTTAACTCTACAACTACCTCATGATTCTAATGTAATGACCCTATTTTTCATTAACAAAAGTACCCCCCATACCTATTCCAAAAAAGATACTATTTTAAATTTAATCAACCAAAATCCCTTCCCATAGAAAAATTACCAAATTTTTGGATCCCTTATTCATATTAATATGTTCTATGGACGTTAAAATAATGAATGTTAATAAGTAATATATTAATCATTTCATTGTAGGTAATGCCTTCTTCGTTCCTAGTTTCATTTTATGATTAATATCATTAACTTTCTTAAACAAAATTTAGTTTTATTTTATAATAAGGGTATAATAATGGAAAATAGATATTATTGGAATAATTTTCTCTTAATTTCATTATCATGTTTGGGATGATTTTACCACAGAAATGATATATTCTACAATATTTTTATAATTATATTTATATTAGGTTTAAAGAACATGAACAATAAAAAATTAATGTAAAAAATTATTTTTCATTATTATTACGTGTTTTAATAGTAAATAAATAATGAATATTCTTTATTATGCAACTCATCATGGTATGAAATGTTACCAGAAACGTGCATGAAATGGATTTCATTCCTCATAACTATTTTCATACCAAAATTTAATGAAAATTATTCATTTGAAATAATTTAAAATATATTATTTTATTAACACGGTTATCTTTTTATGTTGAAATCATTGAAACATAAATGAAGTCCAAGACATCCATATGAAAAAAATATGCAACTTTTAGAAGTACATAAATTCAATGATAATGATAATTTATATTTAATAGATAAATTAGAAATAAATGATTTCACAATATTGCTAATAAATTATATCAATTTAGATATGATTCTACGATAGAATATTATTATGTTTATGTTGATTATATTGGGTTTAATACAGATCTAATCGATTCATAAGTTAATGTAAGGGGTCTCTCGATTAATTGATACTATTTTGGGATCAAAGTCATTATTCATACCTACTAATATTTTATTGCTTATGTTTTAACATATTTAAATCTATTATACAATTTTTACCCTTCTTTAGGAATATATTTTTTTCATTTTTCCTTTATAGTCTAAAACCGGTTTAAAAAAGATAACAATATCCCTCATTTGAGCCATGGTTCAACCTCTTGAACGATATTAATCAATATTGTGTGTATAAAATAAAATGAGAATAAATTATCCTATTTTTCAAATAATTTTATGTATTTACCTTTCATCTTCAAATTAATTCTCTGATTGATCCATAAATCATTACAAATTATGATTTTTAGCAGTGGGTTTTACCTAATTAAAATTCTTATTAATGATTATATATATAATCTTTATATAGTTAAATTATTTTTATAATCAATTTAAATTACAAATTCCTTTAAAATATAGTCATTTTGAAAAATTTGAAAGTGTTTTACAATTCTATATTTCTTTATTTCAAATTAATTAAGGTATGAAGTTTATAGTAAAATTTCCATGATCTGTATTTTGAATCGTCCTTAACTAACATATTAAAATTCATTTTGATTAATTTATAAATTATTTTAAAATGTATTTATTTGTTTTAATGAAGAATCTAATGGATTTATTGATAAATTGTATTTTATTCAATAAATAATTTATTTAATTAGATGTTTTTCAGTTATCTTGGATATTTTTTTTAAAGAAATTGGAGACTGGTTAGGGGGTTTAAACAATATATAACATGATTTGAATAATTTATAGTAATTTAAGATGAATACAAAATAAAAAAATTCATGAGGAAGAATTAGATTTCTCTGAAGTCTATATCAAATTAAAAAATTTAGGATAATTGACATACTGACCCAATATTAACATATATGGATAGTACATAATTTTATATAAATATTCACCATAATACAGAAAAACATTCCAGAGGACCATAATATTATAGTATATTTTGATGATTAGAATTAAATATTCTAACACGGTTAAAGGTCTTCATTGTTTCCCACAAATATCATCCTCATTATTACTTGTACTCAAAAATATTCTTCATAACATGGGGAAAGGAAACACCAGAAATGGGTGGGATTAGATGCATAGTTAGGGTAAACAAATAAGATATGTAAGGATAATCATGAGCACAAGGGTATAAGATAATGGGCATAACATTAAAATTCATATCGTAAATATAAAATACCATTCACATGAATCATGGAATAAAAATTTGTAGTTCACAACACATGAATCATAATAGAATTTGGATCATAATTTATAAATTCATAACATATAAATAAGGCATAGATTTTTTGGAAGGAAAACATTTATATATAATTATTTCTATTGTAGTCAAGGCATTGCTTCAAAGGCCAACATAGTAGTATGGGTTCACTCCACACATCGTCTTGGTATTCATTATTCACTCCCATGACCATCTTTGTAATCAAGGATCAATCCCAATACCATCTTTGTGGACAAATCCATTTACCGAACTGAGTTCACTATCCATTTTATCCAGGTCTATATCATGATATATAAATATTTACCTATTTAAGTGACTTCTAAATTTTTAAATGGATTATAACATGTTGTTTCCACATTACATGTATATTATATGTTCTTAAACATGTTTAATCATTTTAAAATGCTAAATTAGAAAGTATATAGCTTTGAAATCACTTACCCCAGTTCATATTAAATGAATTTCATGTGTTTGGTTATCGTTACCCCAACCTTTTCATGTTATGAAAGGTAAATACGAGAACCAAAAAGTTATATATCAAATTATGTAAATGATTTAATGTCTCTTGACATTTTCACACAAATGAAAGGAAATTATTAAAGCAAATGACTTATCAGAAGGGATGACCATTACATGTCTTAACAAAATTAATCAATTAAATGTAAAGTTACAAATTTAATTTGGACCTTGAATTTATTATAAGAGTGGTTTGATGGGTTCTCTCCATGGAATCATGAAGGAATGCCATGAGCACTCAAGGATTCCATCATGATTCAAGGATGTCGGTTTCCATGGATGACATGCACATTGGAACTCGATCCTTTTCTATTATTGAATGCTAAATATAACACCATATGATCCCTTATTCATTATTATAGGATTCCTTAAATACACTCCATGGATATGGAAATACTTCTATGAACATGAGGTGTATTAGTTTCTTTCTTGTGCCTAGACATAGCTTGTCCCATTTTACCTTAAATTGTTTCTGTGGACTCGGTTAGATCATATTATTACGGAATTCCTTGGGAAAAGCTCCTTGGATTACATTTTTACACATATATCTGGGTTATAGTTTCTACGAATATGGAAACCATTAAATTTTAGGTTTAATTGGTTACTACCTTGGATCCTTTCATAATTATTATTATCATGGTTTCCATGTTACATATTGGAACCTCTGTTATTACTATCATAAGGTGAAGTCAATGCTGGCTATGTGTCACAAGACATAATAATATAATCTAGAACTCAATTAATCAATGAAATGTTTACATGATCAGGCACTAGCCATGGGAAGATGCCGGTAATTGGGTATTTATATTATGGTACTGCTTTGATTTTATATATACATGGTTTTATACTATTTCAGTTATATTACATGGATAAGATGTTATAGACAATATTGGTGGTTGTATTTTGATATTTTTTGCAAATTCTATCTGGGCCGCCATTTGTACCCAAGAGGAATATATGTTTTTAGAAGTTGATAAATGGAAGTGTCTTGATTCGGGCACTTGATTGATTGATTTCTTATGAAAGAGATGGTAGAAGGTTACTGATCTTGAGCATACGATGCTTTGTATTTTTTTGGATACTTTTATTATACTTTTTTACTTCATGTGTTGACTACTTATTTATATCCATGTTTTCCAAATTTCTAGATTCATGACATATATCTACTTCAGTTCATCAGCTATTTTATATTAATTTCAGGTGCACATAATGTTTATTATTAGCATTCAATTAGCCTTTTTGTGCCAGAAATTTATAATAATGCCACTATTTTCCAAAGTATCGTATTGATCTTATTTGATACACTCTGTTGTTGAGGCAATAATCTCTATGTAAACACAACCTAATCCATCACCACTAGTTAGTAGCCTCTGGTATTCATTGAGATATGCTTCAGGCCATGTGGAAAACTCGAATCAGGGAACCTCTAAGTGGAACCTGGGTCAAAATCGTTATATTTTCACGTTAGAGGGGTTCCATTATTCCTTTAATATATGGATTTAATAGATTATATATTAGGAACTCTTAGAACGTGTTCATAAGTTGTTTGTGGGTATTGAAAACCCATGTTTAGGGTAAATTCCATGTTTCCTGAATTATAATTATTTTTCACTTTTTCTTATTTTTGTTGGTATCATGTAATAATTGTGTTACTAACATGATATGTTGTGTGATTAATAATATTTTAAATTGATAATTTAATTCTATCCATGGCCTAATGATATGAGGGAATGTGGGGATTGTAACTAGTATCCTGATGGGAACCTATAATTCAAATGTCATCAATATTTCCATCCTATATAAGTTCATTTAACTCATTCCATTTCATGATATGATTATGATTGTTGAGTGATGTTGTGGTCGGTATATTCTTCAATTGATTTTCAATTGTTTCCATCAAGGGATTATTGGTTTTAATTCATGAGGTCTTATGGGGACTCATGGGTTGAAATTGGTAATTTACCTATTCGATCCCTTATATAATAACAAAATGGGTGTTGTTCTTAATGATAAGGTGTATGGGAACTAATTAAATTGGAATTGAGATTCATTTTAAATGAACCTTGAAATAAAATATAAAAATAGTGTAATGGTTTCCATTAAATTATGAGGAATGGTTCAATGGAACCTTCATCTACTAGAACCTCTATAACTAATATTTGAGAACTTACCAATACCTGGCCTACTATGTGGGTAGTTGGGGTAGTATGACATGTGTATTTATAATTTCTTACATTTATATTATGTTAGTGATTCTATATATCTTCTTTTAAGATAGTTATTAGGTGTGTTCATAGAATTTGTACACAAATTCCACCATGACATCCTTGGGTCATGCGCCATGAGGGTAGAGATGACCATGCTTTAGACGTGGTGGGAGCTGATCTTTTATTCTTACCTCCAGTACTTCCACTTGAGGAATCACCTGTTGTACCTGATCAGGGAAACTGATGATGAAGTTCATGATTGTTTCCAACATATGATGTAGTACATTCATAGTGATTCACATCTCACACATATTATGGATGATCTACCTCGTGAGTTCTAACATCATCATCCTCCTACCTTCTTGGGGGATGGAGGTCCACAGGGTGTTGAGTCTTGCTAGTGTCCACCATGTCTATCTATGAGAATCTGGAGATGCCTTTATAGTTGAGGGTCATTCTTATTGCATACAATCGTCTTGATTCGGCCATGTGCTGGGGGAATGTAATTACCCAAGATGGTCTCCATCAGGGCATGGTATGGGCGGATTTCTAGGCTTCCTTCTATGATCTGTTATTTCCTCATACACTAATAGATGAAATATCCTTATAGTTAAAGCATCTTGACTAGTGGTATATGTCAATTAAGGAGTATTCAGTATTTTTCACTGAGTTATATCACTTTATTCTGCTCATAACGGGTTATGAGCTTTTATGTTCAAGATGCTTTGAGGATGGGATCATGTATGCCATCCATACTCAGGTGAATTTATTACTCCTTCATACCTCCTCTAAGATAGACAATTAGGCTCTTATCACTAAGTGATACTTGAGGTATGGAGAAAGTACCAAGATTAGATAACCTGTGCTAAGTCAGGAAAGGAGTTCTTATAGTAGAAGAAATTGATCCCCTGAGCTTTCGTGTCCGGGAATTGGCAGCTAAGGTTCCCATTTTTTATTTATGTGGTGTGTCACTAGTGTGGATGACATAGGCACCTAAATACTCATTATGTTAGTCACACTCTAGAGTACCATGCATGTATTAATATGAGGTATATTTAGAGATTCTTTTGTACCATTCAATTAGATTATAGTGGAAGAGGATCTACATCATCTCTACCTTCCGGGAAAGCTTCTATTATGGTCTATTTGGTAGGAATTTGGAGTAGAACCAGCTGGGTTGGTCGAGAAGGAGGTCATGGTTGTGGTATCCAGACTCTTAATCACTGGAAGAGGTGGCATATATGTTTTGATCTTGGTGGTCCGATAGTTACAAAGAGTTGTGGATCATGTCAGTTGCATTCATTATAGTTGATAAACAACGATTGGGTATAGGAATGTATATAATATGAGTTATTATTTTTGTATCCTCCACTATATTATTATATTTATTTGATAAATATTCTTCACTCTCCTTTATCTCCTTATCTATTGTGGAAATCCTAGGGCTGGAAATACCGTATTACTATGGTGTAATGATCCTAGATATACCGTTGGGTGTATGGTCTGAGAGTGTATTATAATGTATGGATTTACACCTTAAGGTGTAATGTTATCCATTCTTATTGTACCTCTTTATTTTCAAGATTATATCTTCAATTACATTTCCTAGATGGATTTTTTGGGTCGGTATCACAACATTGTAAATTGGTTTCTCCACATGGTATCACATACATCACTGGGAGGAACAAGTTATCTACATAAGAATGAGTGTGATGTATAAGAATATAGATATAGAGTAGATAATCAAGGGATAGGTTTAGGTATTTCCCAGTTTTCCAATCTCTTTATGGAGGGTCAGCGATTATATTAAGGATGATTTCCATCTAGTAGTCAGTCATTTCAGGGATTTATTTCCCAATTATTTTTTGGATTACATCCTATGAAATTGGTAGAATTTATGATTTATACTTTCCTAGGAGAAGCTCCGGTGATGATTCCTTTATATAGGAAGGAACCTACTAAGATCATGTAGCTCAAGTGGAAGATATAGGACTTGGAGGCCAAAGGTTTTACACAGACCAATACTTCTTCTTCGGGTTCCCTGGTTTTATTCTTCAGGAATTCATAGGGGAACCTTAATCAATGTGTGGATTATAGATGATTAGACCAATTTAATTTCATGAACTTTTATCCCCTACCCCAAATAGGTGATCTATTTGACTAGTTATGATGAAATAGTATCTTATCTAAGATATACTTTATATCAGGAAATCATTAGGTGTGATTCAGGTCCTCATAAATACCCCATAAAACATTTTGTATCATGTGTTCCCTATATGAGTACCTAGTTATGTCATTCAGTCTCACAAAAACACCAGCTATTTTTATGGATGTGATGAATAGGGTGTTCCACCCTCTTTATATTCTTTTTTCATAGTCCATTCAGACAATAGTTTGGTGTATTATCACACTTGTAGTGACCTCTCTAAGAACCTTGTGATGGTTATGAGTACAATGAGAGAGTGTCAGATTTATGCCTATCTTAATATTTTCCACTTTTGGACCAAAAAATATAACTTATTGGGTCATATGATCTAATGATCTGAAGACATTTTTGACCCATAGTTCCTTACTATTTTGTTTTCTTGGGATCATCCCAATGATATATTTGACATTAAGAATTTTGTTGGGATGGATAGATATTAAAAGCATTTCTTACCGGACTTTTCACCCCTTTTGAGCCTCTTATTGGTTCTATAAAGCACTGTGTTATTTTTTTGGTTACAATAGTATGAGAAATCCTTTCTTGAGGTGGAATGGAGGCTTGCCTCAAAACCTATTATGACTGCGAGATCCTAGAAGAGTTTATAATTTCTTCTTGGTTGAATCAGGCATCAGCCAAGGAGTAGTGCTGATGTAGAAGGATATATTTTCTGTATGCGGATTTTGGTTGTTGAGGTCACATGAGAGAAATCACTCAACGCACAACAATGATATAGTGGTAGTTGTCCATGACTTATGTTTCTAGAGACACAATATGTTGGGTGAGAGAACATTACTGTATATGTAAAAAAGAGCCTCAAATATATCTTTACATAGCATGACTTGAATCTCAGATATCAACGATCAGTCAAGTATCTTTAGTCCATCAATTTTGATCTTTACTATATGCTTGGAAAAGTAAACATAGTACCTGATGTGCTATGTCAGAAAGATTAGGCACAAGTCATACATGAAGCTAGTGATGAACGTAAATTGAAGGACCTATTATATGAACAACATCTAGAGTTTCATGATAGTCACAAGCAATCTTATATCTCCTCAATGAAAGGTACCTCTTTCTTCCTTTAGAAGGTGAAGAGAAGAAAATTTTCAAAACCCGAGGGATTTGTTCTCCATGAGATTATTTCAAGAGCCGACTCACATCTGTAGTGTTCTATAGATAGATATGCAATCCTATGTATACATGTATATTTTTGGGTTCCTACTGATATGAGAGAATAACTGATGCAAGATTCCCACATTTCTTAGTGGTTAGTTCATCTAGGAATATCTAAAATGTATTAATTCATGTGCTTCTAGTATTGGTGTCGTAGGATGAAACATCATATAACATGCTTTATCACAAGGTATTCCACCTGTCAGTAGGTGATGTTGGAGCACCAGCATCTTGTTGACACATTAAAACAGCTGCCAATCCTGAAATGGAAATGGGTAGATGTTTCTATGGAATTTATAGTTAGTTAATAATGGTCTCCTAGAGGTAGAGACACATTATGGGTTGTCATTTATAGAATGATGAAAGTAGGAAACTTATTTTCTATCGAGTATATTTCTCAGTTGATGGGTTAGGAATATTGTATTTATTTAAGATCATACAACTACATGGGTTCCCTCGGTCTATCATTTAATATAGGGTTTCTCGTTTCACATCACAATTCTAGAAGGGGTAATAGAAATATATGATAACACATGTGCTTTAGATACCATAATTTAACCCAGAGACCAATTTATAGATAAAAAGGATGAGATATGTACTATAGGATATGACTTGAGCATGTGTTGTAACACCCCGAGTTTTTATAGACACTTTCTTAAGTGAATTAAATATTCATTATTATCTATCATGGTAATAAGTCAGATATTCCCTTCATATAGAACCATATTGGAATATGTTACACAAAAAACTGTCTTGGAATATGTTTTATGAAACACCAACTTGGAATATGTTACATGCAACAACAACTTGGAATACATTATATGCAACACTGAGTTTCTACGAAACAACCATTAATTTTTTTAAATGTTTTAAAAATATAGTTATAACATAACCATTAAAATTGTAATATGAGAAAAAATATCTAATTTAAAAATATTTTTAACAATAATTTTATATAAATAAAAAATATTTGATAATGAAAGATATATTTTTTGTAAAATATTTATATGTCAACAAATTTTGTTTTCTCAAATAAATTGATATTAATGTCCGTATATCAAAAATAATAAAATTAATTTTAAGAAAATTTATTAATTTAATTTGATTAAATAAACATAATATTTGAATTTATAATGTTTAAATTAGATTATGGTGATTTTTTGTTATATTTATGAGAAACTTCATTTTTGGATGAATAGTGAAATACTTTAGATTTTAATACAAAACATCATTTTCATCTAAATAATTTATAAGGATAAATTATATTTTAACTTTCACTAAAAGTGTAATTATATTATATTTTCTAAAATTAATCCAATTTAGGTCATGGGATATAATTTAACATTTAAATTTAATATAAAAACATAGAAGACTTTTGAATGTATTTCTTTTAAAAACATGCATTGTTGATCATGCTATGGGATTAAATTTAAATTAGTTCATTCTAATTATGTTATTTTAATTTATAAAATTGGATTAAATTTTTTTAATAATTATTATTTATAATTTATAATATGATAAACATATTTTTTTAACCAAAACATTACGGAATGTACAAAAAATTAATTACAATGATTATGGGAAAAGTAAGCTTAATAAAGAACTAAACATTATTCATAAGATCCCAAATGAACTAGAAATTTGTAAAATGGTGATTATATGGATATATATTAATTCTATATTCTCTTTTATCAACTTTGGACCATTATTGGATCCACTGTACAAGGGAAAACTTGGGTGGAATTCAGTTTCCCAAAATTTACAAGAGTGCCACTATTCCCCCACTATAAAAAGGCCTCCTTTCCTCCCACGTCTTCACCACTATAATGCTACATTTTGTAGGGAATTATCTACCAAAATTGCTCATAAAAATCACTCCGCCCATACTATAAACCACTTATTGGGCATAATGAAATCCAAGGAGTCCCATCGGTGTAAAACAAAAGGAATTACCAAAATAAGAGGTAACATTCTTCCTCAAGTTCTTTTATTTTATTTCAATTATCCATCCAATCAACACTTGTTATTCCATGATTGTATAAACACACCAGTATAACGAATATACTAGTTTTTATGATAATATTTTTACTTAAACTTACACAAACATCCATCAAATTGGTAACAAACATACGGTTTACATTTATGGTGAATTACCACCACATGAAATAATGACTATTAATTTTTCCTTTACCCGCTATCATGGTGGAAATTATGATGTAAAATATATTTATATATTATAAATATTATATTTATAATTAATTTATGATTATTTAATTTTTATTTATGGAATACCTTTATTCTTTCCATCTCATGTAAATATGATAATTTTGTTTGAGGTAGTATGGACTATCGCCCCCTCAAAGAGATGTGATTCATTCACACACAACATTGAATGTATTAAGGATGGGTATAGTAAACATATATGATATATATGATATAATAATTCAACTATAATAATTCTATATATATATATACATATATAGATATGTATAATTAATTTACTCTCTTTCTTCCAATACTATAATAAAATGGAAACAACATTCGTTCGTATATATGACCTACCATCTCCATGGACAGTGTATTCCATTTCATAATTTTATTTCCTACATATTACTAAATTAACCAAATACTAAATATAAATTATATTTTTATCATGGTTTATAATATGGAAATCATGACATAATTATGAGGACCAAATATATAACATATTAAGACACGTGCGATGAACAAAGAAGATATTACCTGAAGTGAAACCTTAACATTTGATTGTTAACAAGTGGGTAATTTAAATTCATAATAAAAATATATATGGTATTAGATATACTAATATTCTTCTTAAAATATTTATAATAAATTTACATGTATTATACTAGAATCCTTTACAAGTACAAAGAGAGTCAAGACAAAAGGAAAGGGAATTTCATCTCACTTTTTATTTTTGTGAGATACATGCATTATTTTCCACCAATTCATTTTGTGAGGTCTTTATGATTCTAATGGATAAATTATATACCTAATATACTTAAATTTATCAGTATTTAAACCTCTATTTTATCATCATTATTTTAGGGGATTTATGTTTCAAAAGTTACCATTACAATAAAATATTGTTTCCTGAATAATCTTTCTTTGAGACTCATGTTTTGTTATTCACCTAAATTATTTTTCAAGGTGTATATAAAGAAATTTTAGAGGGTATATCATGAATATAAATCTATTAATTATGTTTTATTCTTCATGAAATTTATTTTTCTTAAATGTATATTATGTTCCCAAGTTACCATGTGATAAGAGTTTATTGAAACAGTTTCACCGCTTTACAAAAAATTTATGATTATTATTTGTTTGATGAAATATTATGATCCATATATCTAAAAAAATAATTATTTTCCTTGTCCTATGTTTATTCATGTTATATCCATGTATTAGTACAATTTTCCACTCTTTGGTACGTATGATACTTAATAAAATGTTTCTACAAAAATTCTGATTGTTTTTCTCTCTTGAGTCAAAAATAGTTTTTTTTTCAAAAAACATGTTTTCAAAATTGTTTTCAAATGGTCTCTAAATATAATTTTCAAGGAAAAAGGTATTTTAATTTTTTTTATTATTCTAAAATATTATTTTATATGTTTTAAAGGAAATTTTAAACAAATTTTTTATCAAATTTTTTATATTTTAAATATCATTTTTCAATATAAAATGATATTTTCCTCAAGAATTTTTTTAAAAGATATTTAACAGTTATTTCCCAACTAAGATAACATTCATTGGTGTCACTCATGTCTTTAGGGAAAAATTATTCAATATTTCCATAAATATCATTTCTCTAAATGGATTATGTTTTGATGGAATTAATTTTATGAAACTTATTTCTCTTTCACGGGATATATACTTTTGAAACCCACTTCATTTTAGGGGTTCTTTTTATGATGAAATTATTATGAATCGTCCCTTTTTTCCATATGTTGTGATATGATTACTTTTTTATAATTCCAATTTCTTCCCGTGGGTTATGATATGATTATTTATGGTTTTGGGCACATTTATCTATGATTTCAATATGAGATGGTTGGGATCTATATCTCCATCAAATGTATCAGGGAATGATGTATATATCATGAGATAGACTTGGATGGAATGAAGAGTGAACTCAATTTAGTATTATGGGGATGGAAAGATGAGTGAACTCAGTTCATTAATACAGGTTTGGAATGGGGAGTGAACTTGGTGCAATAAAGGACTATATCCACTAATAAGGCCTTGGTAGTAATGCCTTAACTACTATGTAAATCATTATATATGCTTATGTTTCTACCACAATTCCCAGTTTTATTGATATGTTATCCATTAATTGATTATGTTATTTATTTCCTTATGATTCATGTCTTGTTAAAAACCATGCTTTATATCATGATTCATGTTTATTACCATTTACATTCAGGGTATGATATTCTATTTTCATTATCATGTTCTAATACCCCCATGCTAATGATTATGCTTAAGTATCTCCCTTTTTTTACCCTCAATGATCATATGATCTCACCATTTTTTATGTTTTTTCCCATATTTTAAGATGATATGTATTATGTTTTATGTGTATGATAAGGGTGATAGTTAAGAAGAACCAATTTGGAGATGATTTAGATCATTTATATACCACCGTTTATGTTTCCATGTTTCCCAAGGAACTAAACAAGTGTGGTATTTGGGAATCTATTTTAATAAATTTTTAAGTATTCCCAAAACTCATGTAATGTTAATGTTTGAATAGAGAGGGTCTCTATAGTTGGTATCATAGAAAAAAATTTGTTATCCTTTGGAAGATATGATGAGAAAACCTTAGTGTGCCTAAGGACAAATAAAAGTATAAGAAAATTTCATCAAATTTTGGTAAAGGATGGAGTGAGTGGTTTCATATAAATATATCCTTGTTTGGATACTAAATGTGTATGTAGATCTAGTATGCATGTACCTAGAGGTACAAACTCCGACTAGAAATTATGTTCTTGATGTTGGGTAATCTGATACACAGTAACTGGCCTTGTTACACACCTGGTTGGACACTCATAGGGTATATTATTTGGGATATCACAAAATATTCCAAAGACATAATGAATGATTTAAGTAGAATTTGGCTATGAATAACATATGATAAACCTAAGGTGTCATATATTAGGTAAGGTGACATAATTTATAAATTTTATAAGTGAGTTTTCAATATTATGATGTTCCTCAATATGATAATTTTTTCTTACTCTATGATTTTCGGTTTTATTCAATGGTTAGAACCCAAAGAAACCATGTAAATGGTGATTGTGATGGAAAAAGAAAATATTTCCCTCCCGAGAAACTAAATGTTATGAGATCTTGAATGAAAAACCTTATCTCTATGATTACACATTAATCTCAATATATGAATCATGGTAGACTCCCAAATGAGAAAAGGAGGGAACAACATTCTATTGAGTATTTCATAAGGAAACATCCACCTTCTTTCAAAGGTTCTTCTGATCCACATATTTCTAAACATTGAATTAGTAATACTGAAAAGATATTCTCCATTCTCAACTATTCTGAGCATGAGAATGTAAATCAGACTATTTATCTGTTAGAAGGAGAATCAGACCATTGCAACACACTAATCAAGAATATGAGTTAGAAATATGAGATTTAATACCTATATTGGGATGAGTTCAATAAATTATTTTTCAATAAGTGCACTCCTAAAATTCTTTAGACTAAGATAGAGAAAGGGTTCTTTGAGTTGAAGTAAACTGAGGTTGAATTTTTTCGTACCTATGGGGATAATTTCTAGATACATGTGAGGTACTCTTAAGAAATTTTTATCCAACCTTAAAGTAATGTTGATAGGTTATTCAGTGCCCTGAACCCAACTCTCTAAAATACATTGTCCATAGGAGACTTTAGTAGTCATAAAAAGATTTTTCATTGGGAAATCAAGGGTGAAATAGAGGTTGGAGCCACATATCAATCTTAAGGTTTTGATTAGAATGGGAATTTGGAGTTCCAAGGAAATGATAAAAGCCATGGAAAAAAGAATATTATTTTTCCTTTATTCTCTTAATGTGGGAATAATCATGGAGGAATTTGTTTTATGGGGTATAGTAAATTGTTCAAGTGGGGAAATCATGGTCCTTGGGAAATTGATTATTGAAATGATGTGGAAGAAGTTAGCTCAAAATGCTAATGGATGGAAAGATGACCAGAATGATCCTCTTCCACATCCATGTTATAAGGGTAAAGAAAATGGGAATTATGTTAACCACTATCCAAACCTAAAATATGGTGATGATGAATGAAATTAACAACCTCTTAAGCTGATGGATAAGTTTAAATCTCATTCAATCGATATGTATGAATATGGTTGTGATAATAACATGATGGAAGATACACTTACCGTCCACTCAAGAAATACTAATGTCATATTTGATTCTGTATCTACCCACTCTTTCATATATAATGAATTTTAAGAGGGTTTTAAGATTCCACCTAAATATTTAGATGTGGAATTATCAGTGGAAACCCCTAACGCTGTGATGATTTCATCTCATGTCTATGAATCTTCTCTACTTGATGTTTTCGGGAATGTGATTCTTGTAAATATTTTCACACATCCTTTGGTCTAATTTGACATCATCTTAGGCATTGGTGTGATATATATGCATAAATCTCATATAAATTGTTGAGTAAGGGAAGTTATTCTTTATATGTCAAACCATCATGTGACCATCCATCAATGTTATTATAATCATGAACTACCTATTGAGATTACATATAGTTTATGCGTATTAATTCCCATTCAAATGGTTTTTTTTTTCTAAAAAATATTGGGGAGAAAATTAAAATTAATAATGTTCTAATTGTTCAAGAATTTATGAATGTATTTCCAAAATCTTTTTCTATCCTTCCACCAAAATGGAATGTTGAATTCCCAATAAAACTCATACCAGTTATTTCAATAATTTCAAAGACTCCTTATAGAATGACCCCCATTGAAACATAGTAATTGAAGAAGAAACTCCAAGAAAACCTTGGTAAGGGATTCATTTGGCCAATTGTTTCACCTTTTGGTGCATCTGTTCTATTTTTTAAAAATAAAGATGGATCAATGTGACCCTGAAATGATTTTCGGTAGTTAAACAAGATCATAATCAAGAACAAGTACCCTCTTCCCCATATTGATGACTAGTTTAACCAACTGTATAGGGATAAACACTTTTCCATGATTTATCTTTGTTATGGATATCATCAATTGATGGTCAAGAAGGGGAATATACCCAAGATAGAATTTTTTACAATATATGAACACTATATATATAGTGATTCTTTTTAGTCTTACTAATTCCCCTACTATATTCTTGGATTTTAGGAATTGTTTCTTTGTGGATTACCTTGATTAGTTTGTGGTAGTTTTTATTGATGATATTCTTATATTCTCAAATAGAATGGGTGAAAATGAAGATCACATGATAAATGTATTAAAGACCCTACAGAAGGAGAAAGTATATTAAAAAAATTACACAGTTTGAATTTTGGCTAAAAAATGTTTCATCATTGGGTCACAATATCTCAATAGATGGTTTAGAAGTAGATCCATCAAAGAATGAGGCTATTGAATGATGTCATAGACCATCCATGGTGACTAAGATCCATAGATTTATTGGATTAGCTGGATATTATCAATAGATAGTGGATAATTTATCACGACTATCTAATCGGCTGACCAATTAAAATCAATAGGGTTTCAAGTTTAATTAGATATGTGATTGTGAAAAAAATTTCAAGGAACTGATGTGAAGGTTATTCGATGCACTTATGATCACATTACCCTATAGTGGAGAAGGGTTTGTAATCAATACTGATTCATCCATGAATGGATTTGGATGTGTTCTAATGCAGAATAGCAAGGTTAACTCTTATGCCTCAAGAAATTTTGATGATTCATGAGAAAAATTACCCACCTGTGATTTGGAGTTAGTGGTAACAACTTGTTCATTAAATATATAAACTAATTATCATTATAGAGAAAATTGTGATATATATACCAATCATAAAAGTATGAAATATATATTCACATAGAAGGAGTTGAACAAGTTCCCAAGAATATTGTTAAGGTTAATAAAGGATTATGACTACTCAATACATTACAACCCTAGGGAAGAGAACAAGGTGTACAATGCTTTGATTTATAATGATCATGATAGCTTATCCGTGATGAGGATAAATAAGATCATGTATTTCTAGATTTTCGAAACGATTGATCTAGAAATATGGAAGGAAGGGGAATATATTTTCTTTCTCTATTGAATTATCAACACTCTATCCATGTGAAGATTAAGGACGTATAGAAGGAAAATTTAGAGTTGTAAAAGAAATTTAGATGTTTTCCTGAAATTAAAAAATGACCAGGATGGAATGATAAAATTCTAAAACCATGTATGTGTTCATTCCATACCTGATTTTAAGAAGGATCTATTAGAGTAATCACATTATTCTTTATTAACTATTCATCAAATATGAAGATATATAGGGACTTGAATAAATTATTCTGGTGGGATCCTAGGAAGAGATATATCACATAGTTTCTATCTCATGGATTGGTATGACAACAAGTTAAGGTCGAAAGAAAAAATTCAAAGGGGATGTTTTATCGATTACCCATACAAAAATGGAATTGGGAGAACATCACTATGGATTTTTTCATTGGACTACTTAAAACCATTAAATGGTACAATGTTATACTGGGGGTAGTTGATTTCCTTACTATGATAGCACACTTCATCTCTATAATAGAAGGCTTCTCTCTAGATCACCTTTCCCTGATATACATTCAGGTAGTGGTAAGGTTACACAGAGTACCACATTATATTGTATCTAATTGGGATTTGAGGTTTACCTCTATGTTCTGGTGAATTCATCATCAAGAACATGACACTGAATTGAGTTTCAACACTTCCTATCATCCTCAGTTAGATGGTTAGTCTATAAGAACATTTCAAACCCTAGATGATATGTTGATATCTTATTCTATGTTTTTCAAAGGTGGTTGGGAACAACACCTTACTCTAGATGAGTTTTATTACAATAATATATTTCATTCAAGAATTTAGATGAAACTGCATGAATCCCTCTATGGGAAGCAACATAGAGCTTCAATGTGCTGGTATGAGGTTTGAAAAATATAGCAATTAGGAACTGAGATCATTGATGAAATGGTCGATAAATATAAAACCATGCAACCACATATCAAGCTATCACCAAGTGGGTAGAAATGATATTGGAATAATAGACATCATGATTTAGAAATTGAATTTGTTTAAAATTTGTTTCTAAAAATCTCACCCAAGATTATAGTTCTGATATTCAGGAAGAAAGAAAAACTGATCCCTAGGTGTATTGGTCCCTATGAAATTCATGATCATATCTATTTAGTTGCCTATCACTTAAAAATTCCTCCAAATCACTCTTAACTCCATGATGTTTTCCATGTATCTCTCTTGGGGAAGAAAAAACATAACACTTAACATGTACTAAACGCATTGTTCATATTGCTGAAGTAGGATGTTTCTTAAAAAGAATAGACAGTTGAAAATATGGATCATTCATAGAAATGTCTACGAAACAAGACCACTCACTTCATCAAGGTTTTATGGAGAAAACACCAATTAGAGAAATCTTTGTTGGAAATTGAGGATATTATAGAGTCAAAGTATCTTCATTTTTTACCCAAATGAAACTTTTTTAGGGGTAAATTCATTTTAATTGGGGTATAATTTTACACCCTCTGTTTTTGTACATTTTTCGAATGACTTAAATTTTCATTAATATATTTTATTGAACAAATTAAATCATTCCTTTCAAATGGAACCATCATGTAATATCTTACTTGAAACACCTAATTTTTATATGATACATGCAACACAGACTTTTCATATGTTACATAGAATATAGACATTGCATACATTGGAAGCAACTATAAGGACCCAGCCTTAAACAATACATAATCTTGAATTAAGTTAATAATTCACATTAATTATCTTTTCAGGTTTAAAGTTTAAAAAAATTAGGCCATAAATATTACATTATATCTCAAGTATTACAAAGCAGACACATCAACTCAGTATCCATTTTTTTCATAACATATAAATTCAGAAGAAAATAGTCATATCCATTTCTATTTTTTAGATAGAATGACTTTTCCATTATCCCGTCCTTGATCTTATTCATCTATATGTCCTGTGAAAATCATTTAAAAAAACCTAGGATGAGCATAAAAAGCTCAGTAAGGGTTATAAAATAAAGAATGAAATCATTAGTCCATCAATATATACAATAAATAAACTCTTTTACAAACCTCATGAAATCATAAGATTCATTAATAACACATAGAAATCGTTGTTCATAAAGGTAAATTGCGGCATCCCTATCAAACATACATTGTAACATTCACAGCTATGTAGGGAGATACATTTGGAACACCCAGTATAGTATATTCCCAAAATCTCTTTGGAGAAACATTAATATTTACCTCTGTCACGTTACTCAATGCACTGGAGAGCTATCTTGGGTATACCCACCATAGGTTTATCATGGAACCACCCATATACGTCAACATTTCCCAAGAACCATAACATAATCATTACACATAAAAAAAGAATGAAGGAAATATAACACTTCCAAATTGAATTCAAAATATATCATTTCAAGATATTTATATAATCAATACTTTCTCTAAAACCATTTTCAGTACCGGAATGCATAAAATGGGTATATGGTATTTATTTTCCTTTTAAAAACATTACAGCTTGTTAAGAAAGCCAAATATCAAATAATGCTTGTGGTGGTGGAAAGGTCATTGTCACCGCGTACGTTAAAAAGAAATATTCCCATTTTAATTTAGTAAAAAGCTATGTATAAAGAGATTCCATTTGAATTAAATGAAAAGTACAGGGGATTTATACACTGTATAAAATAAAGTCGTGTGTAAATAAAAATATACCTCAATGAAAGGAGACTGAAATGAAATCCCTTACCTCGTGTCCGATTTGACACATTCATTCCTTAATATCCAGAACAATAAAATAAAGTTAGTTTATAATTCTTTAAAAACTTATTCAGGTTTATTATTCCTTTTATATCACTTATTACCGTGTTATAAACATTATATAATCATTTAAGTTAATAATGATCATTTTATCTATATTTAGTACTTGAGTCAAAAATTAACATCTTATAATTACTAGTTGTCTATGTGGTTAAAATTCCATTATCTACCAAATGATATTCATGATTTAGATATCATATATATCATATATATCCAGTATATATATATATGTATTTCTAACAGTACATAAAATTTTGAGATAAGAAATGAAATGCACTGTTTATGGAGATGGTAAGTCGTACGTACGCATAAACTCTACTTTCATTTCTATTTCATATTTTAATGGAATTAAAACATAATGACACACAAGTATATTATAATTCTAGTATGATATCATATATAATTTCATTAACTCCATCCTTTATACATCCCACGTATTGCATGAACGATTAATATCACTATGAGTGGGCGGTAGACCGCCCATCCTCAAATGAAATTACCATATTTAACCATTATGGAAACCATAAAGGTATGATATAAAAGACAATACATAAGCATTGAGACAATATAAATATAATATATATCACATATATATACAGTTACATCATAATGTCCACCATAAGAGGCGGTAGAAGATAATCAAACAATCATGGTTTCGTGAGGTAGTATTTCGTCGTACACAGAAACAGTATGTTTGTATCCATTAGATGGAGGTGTGTGTAAGTGCAGTTTGAATCCTTATCATAACAAAAACCTTGAATATTTTGGATACTGATGTTTTTATGTAAACAAATAATAATAAGATCATATGGATTGAAGACGTAAAATAAAATAAGTGAACTTGAGGGAACACATTACCTTTAAATCGGGAAACTCCCTTTGGTTTGAAACAAAGGCTTCTTTGAATTGCCTTATACCTAAGGTATGTCTTCTATGAGGAATATCATTATCTTGGGAGATTATTTGGGGAGAGTTAGGATGATCCAAGAGGCTTGAGAGGTTTGTTTAATGGGTTACAGGTGATGGTCTTTTATAAGGGAGAGGATGGGCTCTTTAGGAAAGTTTGAAAATATTATTTTATTATAAAATTATTTTCAGTTTCAAAATGTTCAATACTAATTTAATTCAAATATAAAGTGCATATAAGTCGAAATAAAATCATCCAATAAAAAAATTAGAGGTTTTTTATTTTTTTAAATCCTTATCTTTTTTATTTAACCCTTTTTGACTTATTTAACTTTTGTCATGTCCTCTTATATATTCATACTATATGGTTAATATATTTATTATAAAAATCCACACGACCCAAAAATGGATCATTAATGACATTTTTAACATCATATATGTCATTTGGATGAATCTTAGATTTTTTGGACTATTATATCATATAATAAAATGTTGATTGATTTAAAAACACTTTTATATCAATTTTAATAATATTCATGTCATATATTTTTAAAAAATTCAAACCTACAAGATTATTTATAAAAACCTTCATTATTTAAATGATAAAAAAGACATCATAATCTATAAAATTAATTGATGTTATAAAAAGTTTGAAAATAAATTTATTTTAATATTTACTTTATCATTTATTTGAATGTTTTATTAATGAAGCAATTACTGCATCACCATGGTGTCATAATTAAATTTACATATTAAATGTCTAAAAATTAAAAATAAAATACTATGATTTAGTAAATATTTTTACCTTTTTAATGACTATTTATAGTCAAATATATTAATTATATAACTCCCCATTATATTTTTTTACTAAATGATATTTGTTTGTGTTATTATTGTATTTCCATTAAATTATTTAATATAAAGTGTCATTTTCAATTACAAGTGGTTCCATGGGGTCCCAAAATCAACCCAAGGATGCACATGGACGTACGAGTATCTGACAATAGGATTAGGACACATGTTAGTGTAATTTAATATTACTTTAATATTATTATTTTACCCTTATTTACCAGATTTATTCTTTATCCATGGTAAATAAAATTGTTACTGAAGTAAATATTAATAATGTATACAAATAAAAGATACCTATTTACGAAATTTAGACCTTTTGATTCCAAGTATGGAATCTATCTTTCAAAATTCAAAACATAGAAGTGGTCGAAATTGTAACGCAACGACCCTAGAAGCACGGAACCAGTGCGTTATTTTAATACATTGACATGATTATAAGGAATCCAGTCCCGAAGGACCAATCAGTTTAGAAGTCTTAGAAAATAGATTACATACATCAATGTTACATTAAACATTATAAAAATAAAACATAACATAAATGATCCTTTAAGAATGACAGTAATCCCTAAGCTTAACCCTGTTTATTAATCATAATACACTTCTTGGAATCCTAGGAAAATAAAATATAAGAAATGGTTGAGCTCAAACGCTCAGTACGGGTAAGTAATACAGTGGATGATAACCTAAACATTATGCATGGTGAATAATTGAAAACATGTGCCTTTAAAAATATTAAACATGATCACTTTATGGAAGGAACATGAGATGAGTAAATAATTCCATAATAAAGCGTGTCCATGGGTATTCTACTAGTCTAATAACCACATTAACCATCAATAATATTTTCGTAATGAGAGAATGTATAATGTCGGACATTCTAAAAAAAAATTTCAAGGCCTCGGCCAAGACGTCTAAAAATGATTAAGGCCTTAGCCAAAACCATATATCAAATTTGGGAAAGGCCTCAGCCAAATCCACATCTAATTTTCTAATGAGACCTACTGATGCACCTAGGAGCTAGAGTGGGCTCCACCCATCACTTACTAAGTCAAATACATTTCTCATATGAAAAGGACGAAACCTAACATAAACATTCGTATTAAAACTAGTATATGAAATGTAAATACTTTAACCATAAACAATGAATTGTATGAAAATAACACATACACAGTCAAATATATCACAAAAAATTCAAGAAAATATGGAATATTGTGTCATAATAAATCAACTTCAAACATGTTTAAATTCCATAAAATTATGTTGACATATAAAAAAATTATTTCTAAAAATCTTTGACAGAAATATCCCTTTTAATGAAGACATTTAAAAGGCACGCATTCATAAAAGAAGTAACTTAAAAAAGATTTTTGAATCAAAGTTTCCCATACCACTTGAATCTTTTGATAATAATTATCATTTAAAAACATTCATGTCCATATAAATAAATCCTTAAAATAATTTTGAAAACATGGACATTAATTAAAAGGATTTAGAAAAAAATCCTTAAAACATTTAAAATGATGATCTAGTTAAATAGAACATACCATAATACCTTAAGAGATTCATTTTGAAAAAAAATTAATGAAATATGGGTATCAATGATAAATATTTCCTAGTGAATATTTACACACAAACAATCTCTTCTAATAATGAGATTGAGGAAATAACCATTACCTTGAACATTCCATTTGACAAGGGTATTTTTAACCTCATTTATAATGACCATACTATGTTATTAAATTATAGAAAAACCGTATTCATATTTATTACATCATACATGATTCAATTATTACTTTATAATATCCATTTCATAATGATTTCCTTGTTAAATTAACATTTCGGGTAATAATCGCTTTCTTTATTGTGCGTGTTTTAACTTGTTATTCTTGATCGTATCATTTAGATAATTATTTAAATACTTCCAGAATATAAACCTAGATTTATATATCATATATATTTAGAATATAAATATTTATTACAGATAGATATATGAAATGTAAGGTTCCTTTTATGGAGACGGTAGACCATACATACGGATAAAGGCTGTTTCCGTTTTCATATCGTATTGAACAGAAGTAAGTGAATAAGATATAGGTAAGTACACACACACATATATATATAACCAGTAAAATTATTATGTAATATATAACATAATGTTTAATAATATATATTTTTATAATGATCATTGAATGGTGAATGTAGGAATGAATCTCATTGCGTCGTGGAGACGGTATTCCGTACGTACGCACGAGCGACAATATGATTATATTGATAGTGAAATCGTATGTAATTGAATCTTATATCATATATTAAGAATAATTAACATGTTATATTTATTATTTACATCAGTTATACTCATTATTATACCCATCCAAATAATTAAGTTTTTGAATAACAAACTACACCACGATATGGAGACGGTAAGTCGTACGTAAGCATGTATGGTGACTTTGTCATTTAAAGGATGGATTGAATAAAAAATATGGTAGTATGATTTTTATAATAACATCACAATATTTAGGAGTAACTGGAGTTATTATTTCGGTATGTAAACAGCAAATAAAGAGGAATTGGAAGAGGAAAATAACTTGAAAGAGGGTGGTGAAATTATTACCTATTCTTCGAGTGCTTCCTTTTGTTTATATCAGAAGGCATCCTTAGGTTGGATTTATGATCAAAGTAAGGTCTGTAAGTTGATGCTAAGAAAGTTGGTAGTATATTTGGGTAGGGTTTGGCAGAGCCAAATGGCTTTGGAGGTGTGGTTTTTAGATAAATGTAAGTAACATTTTATAAGAGAGGTGAGGGTCACATTAGGAAAGGCTTGAAAAATGATTTTATAATAAAATCATTTTCGGTTTCTTATGGATAAAAAATGATGTACTTCTAGGATAAGGTGGGTATGGGTAGAAAACCCCTCAACCAATATGTTTTAGAATTGTTTAGGTCTCCATATTAACCTTATCTATTAGATTTAACTCTTAGTTAAATATTTTATCATTTACCGTGTCTTCTTGTATTCTTACACTATATGGTTAATAAACATACTAAAACCTTCCAAAATAACCTCAAGTGGTTTAGAAATTTCATATATAATATTATTTAATCTCTTTGGCCGAACATTAGATTTTTAGGAATATTATATCAACAAATAATATAGTGTTTTTTTAAAAGGTATTTTATGTCAATTTTGACATTATTTGGAATTTGTTTTTTTTGTGAAAGTCATATAAACTTGATTACTTAGAACAAGATACATTGAATAAACACTAACATGTCATTTTCACCTAAAAATTTCGTTGATTTCATAAAAACATTTAAATTATATTTATTTTAATATTTATAATACCAATTATTTGATTCTTTCATTAATAAGGTAATTACTCCATCATCATTGAGTTGTAAATAAATTAAATTATATAATGTCTAAAAATTATAAATAAAGTACGATTATGTAGGAAATCATTATTTCTATCTAATGAATATTTATAGCCGAGTTTATATTGTATGTAACCCTATATTAAAAATGGTTTAGTTATTAAACTTTGAATTTAACACTTTTAACTATTATTCAAATAAAATAATAATAAATGTCCTAATCTAATCCATGTGGACCTAAAGGATCAGATTTTATTCCTAAGTTTTTTTTGGTCGAAATACACTTATCCAATAGAATTAGGACATGTGTTAGGTTAATTATAATATAATTTTTACCATTAATTATCCTATTCACTTTTAACCATGGTAAATAAAAGTCAAAAGTTACTATTCACAAAAAATTATTTTTTCCTTATTGTATCACATTTTACTTACTGATATCAATCATGTCTCTCGGATTTAATAAATTCAACTCACAGAAGCGGTAAAATTATGGTTTAGGGAAATTTGCAAATGCTCATAGAAGGTTGGTAAAAGAAGTTAAAAAGTTCAATAAAATATTATACATCTAATTTTATTATAAAATGAATCCAATGAATTACATTGAACATATATAGGTATTATATATCTATTTTAAATTAAAATAAATTTAAATAAAATAAATAATTATTTTAATAAAATTTCAGTTTTAAATAACAACGTAGAGTTTTTTACTATTCATCAAAAATTGTAAGTGCTTGGAAAAATAAAAAAATCCCCAAAGGAATTTTTGATATTCCAAATTCAAAAATGAAGTCTATTTTACCAAATTGAAATCATATAAGTTTCATTTATTAATTTAAAATTAATTCATTATGTCAAAACCAAATAGTCATTTTTTTAAAAGTAACAACCATCAAAAGATTGACATGTTGTTATGTCAAATTTAAATGTGAAATTACTTATAATGACTTAAATTGTATTAAATGATAAAAATATAATCTAATTATACTTCAAAACCATTCAAATGCATAATTTATATCTATAAATTATTTCGATTAAAAAATTTGTTTTCAATTAAAACATAGTAATTTTCACTATTCGTCAAAATATGAATGTTATCATAAAAGAACCAAAAATTTATCCAAACAAAATTTTTTTGTATGTCTTATAAATAAGGTTTTAATTTCATTAAATTGAATATATAAAACTATCAAATATTGTTTTTAAAAAGGATCACCATTTAATGGCGGTAAAATTTTATTTTTTGAAAAATACTTCTTTTATCTGAAAAAAATAAATTTGTTCGTATATTATGTCTAAGAAACACATAATATGGATGTTAAAATTATATCGAGTATATAAGAATCAAAATGCAGTTAATAATATTCATAACCACTTTTTGACCGACTAGTTTTTTAAGTTGTGGTGTGCTTGAAGTCATTGTTTCATGTAGCGCAAGCTATTGAATTACTTTAATGAGATTACGTACTATGAAATCTTAGGGAATTAAATTCTCCCATCCTTTAATAAATTTTGTCTTCACAATTAAAAATTTTTCTTTTAAAATAAAATGTTACAAATAGAAAAATACCTTTGTGGAAAACCCACATCGAAAATTGGGTAAATAAAATTTAGTCTTAATAAGAGGAAAAAAGAATGAAAAAGTTACCACTAAATTATGATCTCGATTAAGAGAAGATTGGTGGAAATTATAGACACATAATTGGAGGAAAATCTTAAATATTTATAGGGAGTGGTTGAGGTCATAAATCACAAACAAGTGTGAAAATGAGATCCTCAAAGCCATCAATCTATGATAATTTAAAATATCATTAGTTCAACAAAACATATGGTATTAGGATAACACATTTTTGGTTTCAAGTTCTCTTCCCTAATGTTTAGGAAATATTTTTTTATTAAATAATATACTTAACAAGTATAGTTTCATCCTTCAAATAATTCCTACCACAAACTCATATTTCACTCTACAAGATAATAGAATTCAGAAATACTCTATTTTTCTAATTCATATAGGGTTCAAAAAAACAGTGAATTTATAATTTATTTGTCAGAATATTTAAAAAAATTACATTGTACAAACCAAGACATCACATATTCCAGTGGTAGGTGATCCACCCTTGTCTCCCTTGGGTTGTGTGTTCAAATCTCGCGGACTTCCCAGATGCGACGAGTTCTCACCCGACCTCCAGGTTGTCCTTTTTATGACAATCCAAAAATAATCTCAAGAAATCATTTAACCATAACAATAGCATCCAATGTCAAACTTAATCAATTAAAACCTTTATACTTATCTAAAATACTTCTGTCCAAACTCATAGTTGAAAATTTATATGGAAGGTAAACAGAAGGGAGATCCTTTTTTCCATGTAATAACATGTGAATACCTTCATCATGTATTCTTTTAAAAACTATAACACCCTAAATTACCATAAAACCCGATTGATTACATTCATTCTCCCTTATTCATTATATAATAATGGATATACTCCATCTATCCAAAAGCGTTTTAAACTCCAACATTGATGGAATATACAAATCATTAATCAGTTTCAATGTAGTCAATAATATCCAATATAATTTATCCAAATCAATCATATATTATTCCAAAATCACTAAATCATTATCAGAACCATATTATGGTTTATCTTTCTCTCAACCATATATTTTCCAAAAAATTTAACCTGTTATTGTGTCACTTTTCTTGGTTCCACACAATCTCATGTCCTTGATGAAATAGTACTGCAGTACAATCCTTTTATACTCTATAAGTATTATAATATGTATATCATTAATATAATACTAAAATGACACACTACTTTAATAAAAACCTAATAAATCTTATCATTCCCCTTCATCTTTGGTAGTATCATAACTTAATCATTATCTAATATCAGAATTTGGGGTATACTCTGATGATTTGGGCATTGTTTTGTGAAGTTTCCCAAATCCTTGCAGATGAATCATTGTACATTTGAAACCATTTTCATACCCTTGCAATCACATAATTGGTGTCCTTTTACTCCACACTTATACCAAACTCTAATTCCCTTCAAGAATTTACCATGGTGATTCATTCCACAGTTAGCACATATGGGAAAGTCCTCATTTCCCTCTTCCCCTTATCCGTCTTTCTTTCTTCCATCCTTTTCTTCTCTTTCGTCCCTTCAACGCCATGGTAATTAGATAATTCTTTATATATCTTATTAACACATGATTCTATTTCTTCATATGATGAGAATACGTAGGAGACTATTCCAATTTTAAATTTTGGCTAAATAAAATTAAATATATGATCCTTTTTAATATTTTGATCATGCATATTGCTGGAATAATCATTCCTTTTACTAGGCACCATTTCAAAACAATGGCATACACTAGGTTAGTTTATGAATCACAATGCATAATTCCATACTTGTAAAATACCTAACGTAAATTGAATATATTATTCATATAATATATAATAATAAAATGTTTTCTCTGAGTAAGTATTTACTCATAAATCCTTGATAGTGGATTGTAATGAAAATGTGAATTATCCTAAGCATATCCCCTAGGAGTGTCGTAACCAAGAGTGTATCAATGCCTGTTGTCGTGTACCAGGATACCTCAGGTCAATCCCGAAACTTCTTGTTGGATTTTTCACTCCTAGGTACATCTGTGCCAGAGCCGCCTCTACTTTGTCATATCCAGACAAGGAGGTATTGCTTGGAAATTACTGAAAATATATACATTGACAAAATTAAAGGATGTTCTTCTATACTAATCCTCAAAGTATATCTTAGTGTAATGTTATATAATCAGAGATTATCTAAATCTATTTCCAAGGTTGTTGATAAAATTCCTATGATACCAACTATAAATCCCCAACCCCAGAAGAGCGGAGCTGGTGCATTATTTTAATACATTGGCATGATCATAAGGAATCAAGTCTCAAAGAAATGATCAGTTTAGCAGTCTTGGAAAATATATTACATACATGAACATTACATTACACATTATAAAAATAAAACACAACATAAATAATACTTTGAGAACACCATTAATCACCTAACATAACCCTTCTAATCAATTATAATACACTTCTTGGAATCCTGGGAAAATAAAACATATGAAAGGGGTGAGCTCAAATGCTTAGTAAGGGTAAGCAATACAGCGGAAGATAACATAAACATTAGGCATGGTGAATAATTTAAAACATATGACTTTACAAATAATAAACATGATCGCTTTATGTAAGTAATATGAGATGTGTAAATAATTCCATAATAAAACATAGACATGGGTATTCTACTAGTCGAATAACCACATGAACCATTAATAATATTTTCATAATGAGGGAATGTATAATTCTGACCATTCTAAAACATTTTCTCAAGGCCTCTTCCAATATGTCAAAAAATGATTAAGGCCCCATCCAAAACCATATATCAAATTTAGGAAAGTCCTTGGACAATAATCCGTCTAATTGTCTCATGGGACCTACCGAAGCATCGAGGAGCTATAGCGAGCTCCACCCATCACTTTCTAAGTCCAATACATTCTTCATATGAAAAGTATGAAACATAACATAAACATTCTTATTAAAACTATCATATGAAATGTCAATACTTTAACCACAAAACATGAATGGTATAAAAATAACACATACACAGTCAAATATATCACAAAATTTTCAATACAATATGAAATATTTTATCATACTAAATCAACTTCAAAAAATTTTAAAATCCATCATAATATGTTGACATAAATGAAAATAATTTGTAAAACTCTTTCAGAAAAAAATCAATTTTCATTAAAACATATAAAATTCACACATTTATAAAGGAATTAATTTAAAAGAGATTTTTGAATCAATTTGTCCAATACCACTTTGAAACTTTTGAAAATAATTATCATTTCAAAACACTCATTTCTATATAAATAAATCCTTAAAATCATTTTGAAAACTTAGACATTAATTAAAAGGATTTAGAAATTTAAATCATTAAAACATTTAAAATGATGATCAAGATAAATAGAACCTCCCATAAAACCTTATGATATTCCTTTTAAAAACATTTTAATGAAATATGGGTATCAATGATAAATATTTCCTAGTAAATACTTACACATTAACATTCTCGGATAAAAATGAGATTGAGGAAATAACCCTTACCCTGCACATTCCTTTGGTCGAGGGTACATTTAACCTCCATTATAATGAACATAGTATGTTATTAAATTATACCTAAACCAAATAAATATTTATTTTATCATTCATGATTCATTTATGACTTTAGACTACCCATTTAATAATTATTTCCTTGTTAAATTAACATTTCATGTAATAATCGCTTTCTTTATCATACATGTTTTAACTTGTTATTCTTGATCGTATCATTCAGATCATGATTTAAATACTTAGAAAATATAAATCGTGATTTATATATCATATATATATATATAGAATATAAATATTTATAATAGATGGATATGTGAAATGGAAGGCACCGCTTATGGAGGAAGTAGTCTATATGTACGCATAAACGTTATTTCTGTTTTCATATATTAATGAATGGATGTAAGGGAATAAGATATATGTAAGTACATACATATATATATATATCTCTCCAGTAGCATTATTATTTCATATATTACATATTTATTAATAATATATATTTCTATAATCAGTGTTGAATGGTGAGTGTGGGAATTAATCTCATCGCGTCGTGGTGACGGTAATCTGTACGTACGTACAAGAGACAATATCATTATATTGATCGTGAAATATTATGTAATTGGATGTCATATCATATATACAGAATCATTAACATGTTATATTTATTATTTACAACAATTATAAACATTATTATGCCCATCCAAATAATGAAGTGTTTGAATAACAAACTACACCACGACGTGGAGACGGTAAGTCGTACGTATGCACGTATGGTGACTTTGTCATTTAGAGGATGGATTGAATAACAAATATGGTTGTACCATATTTATAATAACATCATGGTATGTATGAGGTACTTATAAGGACCTGGCCTTAAACATTACATAATCTTGAATTAAATGAATAATTCACATTGACGATCTTTTCAGGTTTAGAGTTTTAGAGCATTATTCCATAACTATTACATAACAACATGAATATTACAAGTAAACACTAATACTCAGTATCCATTTTTTCTTAAAATAAAAACTCTTAAGAAGAAACATTTCTAGTTCCATATTTTAGACAACATGACTTTTCCATGATCCCATCATTGACCCTATTCATCTTTACGTCCTGTGGAAAAAATTTCAAAAACTTGGGAAGAGCATAAAAAGCTCAGTAAGGGTTAAACAAATAAGGAAAACTGTTAGTTTTTCAAAACAACAAGTAAACCATTAATACTTTAACATAAGTAATACTTTTCAACTTTACGAAGTAGTAAATACTCTTCACTAAATAAAATATCATTACTTACCCTTTTGTAACAAAAATATTACCATAAAACTCATATGAAGAACACATAACATGTAAAGGTAACATGGGACATAAACATACTTAAATGGAATAACCATACATTCTAGTTCCACAATATCACTAAATGGAATTTCCATACAACCGACTTCCATACCCAATGCATTGGAGGTTATAACGTAACCACCCGTCCTGGTATTCACGGCACCACCTATCATATGGTTTATCAGGTAACCACCCGTCAAATGTCCAAGTACCATAATTACACATAAAATATATCAAATATAAACATTTCAATAACAACATTTGATTTGCAATCACAAAAAGTTATTTCAAGATATTGAAATAATCAATCCATTTTCAAAAACCATTTATAAGAGATTTTTGAATCAAAGTGTCCCATACCACTTTGAAGATTTTAATGGAATTATAATTTTAAAAAATTATTTTCCATATAAATAAATAATGAAAACAATTTTGAAAACATTGACATTAAAGATAATTATTTAGAATAATAAATCTTTAAAACATTTAAAATTATATTTTTGTTAAAATGTTTTTAACAAAATGAGAGACTCTTGAATACAAATAATTGCGGAATAACATTTAATAAGAACATTATAATATCTTGAGAATAAAGGGATTCATGATATAATATGTCAAAGGACAGTATATACACCATTTAAGAGTGCATTGGTGCATAACAACATTGAATTATCACTAGAAATGTGAATTGAGATGAAATCCATTATAAAGATGGTATCCTTAAATTAAGGATAAATCAATCACATAATTATGTGTAATAAATATAAATACACCGAATATAATTGTATATTAAGTGTGAAACAATCAAATGTCATTCAAACATATTCATAGGATGACATATTCAATAAGTACAAGTTGAACCCAAAGAATGGAAATTGGGTTAAGTGGTTCCCTTGTAAACATTCGACAGCCTATCGACATCACTTTAAAATTTAGAAAATGATTTGATGAGATAAAAAGGGGAATATATTCACTTGGATATAAATTTTACATCAATAAGGATATAGATGATCATATCCCAACATAATAAGATGTAAATTAAAAGACTTAACAAAAAGAAGCCTTTTAAAGAGAGGAGGGTGAAAGGTTCCCTTAACGATTTGGTAACTTACCAAACATATGCCACATGAAAGAAGAATCATTCAATAAAGATGTAAATACCCATAAATTAAAGTATATTACACAAATAATACAATCATGGGCAATACATCCACCACATAAAATGAAGTAGTGGCAAATATAGCATGAATCTCACGGGGATAAAAGTGAGATGAAAACCCATTACCACGTTGTAATCAATCGAGTCGTATGACCCAAAGTTAATAACCACCAAATGAATCATATAATACCATGAATATAATTATAATCATGATAATATATATCAAAATTAGGTACATAACACACCACATTCAATAAATAAGTGGATAACAATGGAAATCTCACGGAATTAATAGTGGGATAAGAAAATCCCTTACAAAAATTCGGCAGCCTAACAACGCCTCTTAAAATTTCTTAAAAAGAATTGATGAGACTAAGAGGGGGTCTCTCACCATATGAAAATAAAAATTACATTATGGTGAATATAAAAGAACATTATCCAACATAAGAACATGGAACATAAAATAAATGACATAAAAGAGAGTACATGAAAAGAAAGAGAGCGCTAGGATCCCTTACCTCGTGTCCGACTTGACTCGATCGTTCTTTATTCTCCTAAATAATAAACTAAACTTAATTTATAATTGATTAATAACATTTTTCAAGTTTATTATTCCTTTTTATATCACTTATTACCATGTTATAAATATTATGTAATCATTTAAGTTAATAATGTTTGTTTTGTCGATATTTGGTATTTGAGTCAAAAATGGACTTCTTATAATTACATGTTATTAATGTGGTAAAAGGTTCATTATATACAGAGTGAAATTCCTGATTGAGATATCATATATATCATATATATCCAGTATATACATGTATTTATAATAGTACATAACATTTATAGATAAGAAATGAAATGCACCGTTCATGGAGACTGTAAGTCGTACGTACGCGTGAACGCTAATTTCATTTATAATTCTTATTTTAATGGATTTAAAACATAATGATACATAGATATATTATAATTCCTGTATAATATCATATATAATATCATTAACTCTATGCTTTATACATCCCATATAAGGCATTAACGAGTCGCATCACTTTGAGGGGGCGGTAGTCCGCACTTCCTCAAATGAGATTATCGTATTTACCCATTATGGAAAACATAATGGATTGATATAAATGGGGAAGTACGGAAGAATAAGGAAATAATAAACATAATATATATCTTATATAAATACAGTTCCATCATAATGGCCACCATGAGAGGCAGTAAGATGTAATTGAACAATCATCATTTTGTGAGGCGTTAGTTTTCCATCCACAGAAACATTATGTTCTTTATCCATTATATGGAGTTGCGTGTATGTTTAGTTCGAATATTTATTATAACAACATCCTAGTATATTTATTATATAGGAGTTGTTACAAAATAATTGAAATAAAAAGAGTTTAGGGGTTGGAGAAGTAAAATAAAAGAAAACAATTTAAGAAAAATTGATACCTTTAATTTGGGTAACTCCCTTTGCTTTGAACTAAAGGACTTATTAAGTGCCTTATGACTAAGGTAAGGATCCTGGGAGGAGGAGAGGGATGTAGGGAGTGTAATTGCGTAGATTTTGGACGAGCCAAATGGCTTGAAAGGTGTGAGGAATTGGTTATAAGTGGTCTCCTTTTATAAGGGAGACGAGGGGCTCTTTAGGAAAGAGTGAAAATATTATTTTATAATATAATGATATTCGGTTTCTAATGGACCAAAAATCATTATAGTAAAAGATAAGATGACTCATGGTCGAACTATATTCATCCAATAAGAATTGGAGAGGTTTTGGATAATATTTTAATCATTATAAACTTAATTATTTAAATGGTTTATTAATGAGGTAAATAGTACATCATTATTGTGTCATATATAATTTAAATTATTTGAGGTCTAAAAATTATAAAACAAATACCATGATATAGGAAATCTTTTTAGATTTCCGAAGAAAATATTTAGTCAAAAATAAGACCTATATAACACCATATAAAAATTAATTACTAAAATATTTTTGTTAATTTCAATTTTTTCTTCACATTAAATTAATTAATCTAAATTTTCATTTTCACTCCCAAGTGGCTCAATGGGGTCCCAAAATCGACCCAAAGATGCCCAAGGTAGTTAATGACTCCACCAATAAGGTTTGGACAAGTGTTAAGGTAATTTTGAATTATTATAATATTCTTTTTACCTTGAATTACCCTATTTACCTTTAACCGCGGTAAATTAAAGTCAAAAGTTACTATTCGCCAAAAATTATTTTCATCTTATTAACCCACATTTGTAACGCCCCGACCCCAGTTACCTATAGTCGGTGCATTATTACATAACATTGGCATGATCACAAGAAAGATCAAATCTCGAAAGACCGATGGGTTTAGTAGCCTTGGAAACACTAGATATATTCATAAGTTTTTCATTACATAATAAAATGAAAAACTACTACAACAACATAATGTCTCCACAGTCCACACTATTATCCCCTCATAATATCCCTGCAGGTCATTAATAACTTACTTCTTCACATCCTGGGGAAAATAAAACATAGAAAAGGGGTGAGCTCAAATGACCAGTAAGGATAACAATATAGCGGAACATTCAAAATAAGCATAAACATTTAAGGCAATGCATTACTAAATCAAAAGCCTTTTAAACTTGAACTTCAACATAGTATGGCAAAAGTAAAATGAAATAATTCCATTTAATTATTCACATGGATATTCTACTAATCGAATAATCACTTGCAAAATCAATAACCACTTTCATAATGATGGAATGCATAATGCTAAACTTTAATTTCTTTTCAAGGCCTCGTCCCAAGACCTTGGGGCTAACTGTAACCGGAACCCAACCCGGAGTGCCTCTAATAACCGGACACCAACCTGGAGTGCCTCTAATAACCGGACACCAACCCGGAGTGCCTCTAATAACCGGAGACCAAACCAGAGGGCTTACTTTTACCAGTCCCTAACCTGGAGGGCTTACTTTTACCAGTCCCCAACCTGGAGGGCTTACTTTAACTAGTCCCCAACCTGGAACATACTTGTCCAACACATTCATATGAAGAAAAGGTTGAAATATAACATAAACATTCTTATTGGAACTAGCATACGAAATGTCAATACTTTACTCATAAACCATGAATTCTATATAAATGACACATCTACAGTCAAACATATCACAAAAATTCATTACAATATGGAAGTTTTAAATCATAATAAATCAACTTCAAATAATCTAAAAATCCATCAAAGGATGTTGACATAGATGAAAATGTGTTTTTTTTAAAAATTATTGAGAGAAATATCCCTTTTTCATGAAAACATTTTAATGTTACACAATTTAGAAAGTAAGGCATTTAAATACATTTTTGAATCAAAGTGTCCCATACCACTTTGAAACTTTTGAATGGAATTAACACTTTTAAAACATTCATTTTCATATAAATAAATCCTTACCGACCATTTTGAAAACGTGAAAATAAATGAGGATAATTTAGAAGAATAAATATTTAAAACATTTAAAATGATGTTTTAGTTAAAGTTCCCTTAGAAATAATCCCTTTGAAAACTATTTTATGAAATATGGACATGGATAGTAAATATGTCCCTGTAGATACTTACGTAAAGACAACCTCGGATATTAAAGAGATTGTGAAGTAAACCCTTATCAATTTGGTAACTTATGAAACATACAACCCATGAAAGAGGTATCATACAATTAAAATGTAAACACACATAAGGTAAAGTGTATTACACAAAGAATACAATTATGGGCAGTACATACACCACACAAAAGATAATAGTGGAAATATGGAATGAATCTCACGGAAATAAAGAGTGAGATGAAAACCCCTTACCACGTTAATCAACTGAGTCATATGGACAAAAGTTAATAACCACCAAATTATTTCAAGAATAAAATGAATATAAAGAGAATCATGATAATATATATCAAATGGCAGTACACAATACACCACTTTCAATAATTTAGTGGCGAACAATGGAAATCTCACGGAATTGAAAGTGAGATAAGAAAATCCCTTACCTTGTACTTTTCCTTGGTTGGGGTAGGTTAACCTCCTGTATAATGGTGAAATAATTGTTATTAAATTATACAATAATCATATACATTAATATGATATCATATATGATTTTTTAATATTGATTTGATAATAATATCTTAGTATTATCGTTGTTTCAGGTGTTAACTTACTTGTTTTCTTTTATATGTTTTGTTAAGTAAGACATGTTAATAAAGGATAGGTTGTATATTATTCATATCCAGAATGATATCAAGTCTTTAAACATCATTTTTAAATCATCAAATGATAATTATACTTGAATGGATACGATGGAGAATGAATCTCATCGCATTCGTGGAGACGGTAGTCCGTACGTACGCACGAGCGACAATATCATTCTTTTGATATTAAAATAATATATAAATGGATGTTATATCATATATACATAATCATTAACATGTTATATTTATTATTTACATGAGTTATACATCATTATTATACTCATCCAAATAATAATATATTGAATAACAATTACGCCACGACGTGGAGACGGTAAGCTGTACGTATGCACGTATGGTGACATGTTATTCAAAGGGTGGATAGAATACTGATTATGGTTGTACCATATTTATAATAACATCACAGTATATATATGATACTGGAGTTATTATTTTACAATGGTAACAACAAAGGAAGAAGAAGTGGAAGAAGAAAGGAACTTGAAAAGGGGTGGTGAAAACATTACCTCTTCTTCCGGTTCTTCCTTTTGATTTGATCAAAAGGGATCCTTAGGTTGGCTTTCTGATAAAAATAAGGCCTCTAGGTTGTAGTGAGGGATGTTGAGAGAGTATTTGGTCAGAGTTTGGCCGAACCAAAATGCTTTGAAGGTGTGAAGAAATGATAAGGAGGGGTGCCCTTTTATAAGAGGGGTGAGGGGCACCTTTGGAAAAGCTAGAAATATTAATTTATAATAAATTCATATTCGGTTTCTAATGGATACAAAGTTTATTATTCAAATGTTAAGGTGTGTATGGGTCAAAAACAACTCAAAAAATAGAATTTATACAGGTTTGGGTACTTATATTAACCTTATTATTAAGTATTAACTCTAAGTTAATTAGTTTCACTTTTACAATGTCTTTTTGTATTTTTATATAATATGGTTAATAAACATACTATATACATCCAAGAGACCCCCAAGTGGTCCATTAATGAGGAACCTGTCATGATATAAGTCTCTTGGCCGAGCCTTTGATTTTTAGGAATTTAATAACAATTAATAATATAATATTTGTTTTAAGAACACTTTTATGTCAATTTTGACACTATTCAACAGTTGATTTTTGTGAAAGTCATAAAAGATTTATTACTTCGAAAAAAGTCAATTATATCAATCCTAATATATTATATTATCCTAGAAAATAAGTTTAATTCATTAAAAGTTTCATATTATATTTATTTGGGTATTTATAATATCAATTATTTTAATTTTTCACTATTATAGTAATTATTACTTCATCATTGTGTCATAAATAAAATAAATTATTTAATGTCTAAAAATTATAAATAAAATATCATTATTTAGGAAATATTTTTATCTTTCTAATTAATATTTATAATCTAAATTCCAACATATATAACCCTATCTAACAATTGTTTTGCTAAAAGATATATGCTTGTGTCATTTTTGAATTCATTTTAACTTAATTAAAATAAAGTGTCATTATCACTTACAAGTGGATCCATGGGGTCCCAAAATCAACCCAAAGATTCCTATGGTCGAAAATGTATCAACCAATAAGTCTAGGATACGTTTTAGGGTAATTTTGTATTATTATAATATTATTTTTTAACCTTTATTTACCGGATTTACCCTTAACCATGGTAAATAAAATATTTACCGCAGTAATTATTCAAAATATCTAAAAGTTACCTATTTACACAATTTGAACATCCTGATTCCAAATATGGAATCAATTTTTCTAAATTCAAAACACAGAAGTGGCAGAAATTAATTTAAAATTAATTCCCGCTGTCAAAACAAAAAGCGTGTTTTTAAGAGATAATAACTATCAAACGATTGACACTTGTTTATGTTCTGTTTAATTGTAAAATTATGTCCAATGACCAAAATTATATTAAATGGTAAAAATATATTCTAAATATACTTTAAAACCACTCAAATTCATAATTTATCACTATTAATTATTTTGATTAAAAAAGTTGTTTTTAATTAAAATTTAGTAATTTTCACTATTCATCAAAATATGAAAGTTATCCGAAATGTACCAAAATTTCACCTTAGGCTAAATTCGATATTCCGAATCCAAAAATGAAGTCCATTATAAAATATAAAATATATATAATTTCAAAAAGTAGGTATTACTATTCATAACGGCTGGTTTGATTGTTGTGGTGTGTTTGAACTCGAAGTTGCGTACAACACACGCTACTGTATTATTCAAAGGAAAGCGTACTGTGGAAGCTTGGGATATTTCTTTTTAAATTTTTTTTGATGTCCCCATTTAGTCAAAAAGTTTAAAATATTGTATTTAAAAAGGTTTCACTATCAAAAGTTGATAAAAGTGCAATACTGAAAATGAATCTGTTCTTGTATTATGTCTAAGAAACTCATAATATGGATTCTAAAATTATAAGGATTATATAAAGTTTAAAATTTAGTTAATACTATTCATAACGTCTTTTGAACGGCTTGTTTGGTAAGTCATGGTGTGCTTGAACTCGGTGTTGCATGTAGTCCAAGTTATTGTATTATTTTAAAGAAATAACACACTATGAAATCTTGGTGTGTTACATTCTCCACTCCTTCAATAAATTGCCTGCTCGCAATTTGAAATTGTTCTTCGAAAATAAAAGGTTGAAAATAAAAACATATCTTTGTGGGAAAACCCACATCGGAAATTGGGTTACTAAAATTTAGTCTTAATATGAGGAAATGAGAAATGAAAGGGTCATCACCAAATTATGATCTCGATTAGGAGAACATTGGTGGCAATTAGAGACATATAATTGGAGGAAAAACGTAAATATTTATAGGTAGTGATTGAGGTCATCAATCACAAAAAAGTATAAAATTGAGGTCCTTAAACTCATCAATCTATGATGATTTGAAATACCATCGGTTCAACAAAACATAGGGTATTAGGATAACACATTTTTGACGTTTCAAAATATCTTAGTTGAAATCCCACATCGAAAAATGAATTAATGAGGCCTCTATTTAAAATAAAGAGTGAAAAGTATGAAGATTACCGAAAATAACACATACTAGGGTTCCATGTAGGAAAATATGGATATGGAAGAAAAATCTAACCATCAATTATCTGATCGAGAGTGGTAGAGAACATGGCTATGAAAAGGCCAACAATCCCAAAGCCATAAATTAGTGATGATTTAAGGTACCATCTAGGAAAACATTTTTGTTCTAAGTTTCTTTTCTTAATATTGAGGAATTTATTTATGAGATTGGCTAAGAACATAAGGAGATATACTTACTTTATAATTATAGTTTTATCCATTAATAAATTTCTACCACAAACTCATCTTTCACTCTAAAAGATAATAGAATGTAATTTTTTTTTCTATTTATACTATTCGTACAGGGTTCCAAAATAAATGAATTTATAATTCATCTACCAGATCTTTTAAAAAAACAACATTATTTAATCCAGGACATCTCGTGGGCCAGTGGTAGGTGATACACCCTTGTCGCCCTTAGGTTGCGGGTTCAAGTCTCGCAGCCTTGCCGGACGCGACGGGTTGCCGCCCGACCTCCGGGTTGTCCTTTTATGGCAATCCAAAATAATCCAAACTAGAACTATCCAAAATACTTCTGTCCAAACTCACAGTCCAACATTTATAAGGAAGGTAAACATAATATAGATCCTTTTTACCCCGTAATAGCATATGAATACCTTCATCATGTATTACCATATTCCTTATTGATTACATTCATGCTCCCTTATTCAATATAGAATGCTGGATATACTTCATTAATCCAAAAATGTTTTAAACCCCAACAATGATGGAATATACAAATCATTAATCAGTTCCAAGGTAGTCAAGAATATCCAATATAATTTAACCAAAACAATCACATATTATTCCAAAATCACTACCTCAGTATCAGAACTATATTATGATTTATCATTCTCTCAACCATATATTTTCCAAAAATTTATCCTTCTATTGAGTCACTTTTCTTTGTTCCAAACAATCTCAAGTCCTTAATGAAATAGTATTGCAGTACAATCCTTATATACTCCATAATTATTATAACAAGTACATTATTGATACAACACTCAATTGACATAATCAACATAAGAACTCTAATCATTCTTCTTCATCTGTGGTAGTATCATAACTTGATTATTATCCAATAACATCATTTGCGGCATAGTCTGATGATTGGGACACAGGTTCGCGTAGTGTCCAAACTCCTTGCAAATGAGGCATTGTACATTTAAAACCATTTTCTTACCCTTGCAGTCATGTAATTTGTGCCCTTTTCCTCCACACTTATAACAAACTCCCATTCCTTTCAGGAAAGTTCCAGGGTGTTTCTTTCCATGGTTACCACATATGGGAAAATTCTTCTTTTCCCTCTTCCCTTTATCCATCTTTCTCTCTTCCATCCTTTTCTTCTCTTGCTTCCCTTCAAAGCCATAGGACTCAGTAAACTCTTTACTTATCTTATCAACACAGGATATTATTTCTTGATATGATGATAATACATGGGAGACTATTTCTCTTATAAATTCTAGCTTAAGTCCATGAAAGATATGATCCTTCCTTCTCTTTGGATCATGTGCATATCTGGAGTTCTCATTCCCTCTACTGGGCGCCATTTCTAAACAATGGCATACACTAGATCAGTTTATGAATCAAAATACATAATCCCATACTTATAAAACACTTAACATAAATTGAACTATTTATGGATATAATCCATAATCACAAAAATGTTTCCTTTGAGGATGTATATACTCATAAACCCTTCATAATGGTTTGTAAAGAAAATGAGAATTATCATAAGCATATCCCCCGAGAGTGTCGTAACCAAGAGTGCAGTAAGGCCCGTTGTCGTGCACCAGTTCCCGTTCGAGTCTAGCTCAAAGCGGTGTTTTCGGGTTTTACCCCTAGGTACATCTGTGCCAGAGCCGCCTCTACCTGCTCGTATCCAGACAGGGATGTATTCCTCGGAAAACTCACAAAATCTCTACAATACCAAAATTCTAGGAAGTTCTTCTACACTAATCCTCAAAGTTCATCTTAGGTCTACGTGCTCTAATCAGAGTTTATCTAAATATAGCTTCCAAGGTTTGTACTAAACTTCCTCTGATACCAACTGTAACGCCCCGACCCCAGTTACCTAGAGTCGGTGCATTATTACATAACATTGGCATGATCACGAGAAAGATCAAATCTCGAAAGACCGATTGGTTTAGTAGCCTTGGAAACACTAGATATATTCATAAGTATTTCATTACATCATAAAATGAAAAACTACTACAACAACATAATATCTCCACAGTCCACACTATTATCCCCTCATAATATTCCTGCAGTTCATTCATAACTTACTTCTTCACATCCTGGGGAAAATAAAACATAGAAAAGGGGTGATCTCAAATGCCCAGTAAGGATAACAATATAGCGGAACATTAAAAATAAGTATAAACATTTAAGGCAATGCATTAATAAAACAAAAGCCTTTTAAATTTGAACTTCAACATAGTATGGCAAAAGTAAAATGAAATAATGCCATTTACTTATTCACATGGATATTCTACTAATCGAATAATCACTTGCAAAATCAATAACCACTTTCATAATGATGGAATCCATAATGCTAAACTTTAATTTCTTTTCAAGGCCTTGTCCCAAGACCTTGGGGCTAACTGTAACCGGAACCCAACCCGGAGTGCCTCTAATAACCGGACACCAACCCGGAGTGCCTCTAATAACCGGACACCAACCCGGAGTGCCTCTAATAACAGGAGACCAAACCGGAGGGCTTACTTTTACCAGTCCCTAACCTGGAGGGCTTACTTTTACCAGTCCCCAACCTGGAGGGCTTACTTTAACCAGTCCCCAACCTGGAACATACTTGTCCAACACATTCATATGAAGTAAAGGTTGAAATATAACATAAATATTCTTATTGGAACTAGCATATGAAATGTAAATACTTTACTCATAAACCATGAATTCTATATAAATGACACATCTACAGTCAAACATATCACAAAACTTCATTACAATATGGAAGTTTTAAATCATAATAAATCAACTTCAAATAATCTAAAAATCCATCAAAGGATGTTGACATAGATGAAAATGTTTTTTAAAAAAATTATTGAGCGAAATATCCCTTTTTCATGAAAACATTTTAATGTTACACAATTTAGAAAGTAAGGCATTTAAAAACATTTTTGAATCAAAGTGTCCCATACCACTTTGAAACTTTTGAATGGAATTAACACTTTTAAAACATTCATTTTCATATAAATAAATCCTTACAAACCATTTTGAAAACGTGGACATAAATGAGGATGATTTAGAAGAATAAATATTTAAAACATTTAAAATGATGTTTTAGTAAAAGTTCCCTTAGAAATAATCCCTTTGAAAACTCTTTTATGAAATATGGACATGGATAGTAAATATGTCCCTGTAGATACTTACGTAAAGACAACCTCAGATATTAAAGAGATTGTGAAGTAAACCCTTATCAATTTGGTAACTTATGAAACATACAACCCATGAAAGAGGTATCATACAATGAAAATGTAAACACACATAAGGTAAAGTGTATTACACAAAGAATACAATTATGGGCAGTCCATACACCACACAAAAGATAATAGTGGAAATATGGCATGAATCTCACAGAAATAAAGAGTGAGATGAAAACCCCTTACCACGTTAATCAAATGAGTCGTATGGACAAAAGTTAATAACCACCAAATGATTTCCAGAATAAAATGAATATAAAGAGAATCATGATAATATATATCAAATGGCAGTACACAATACACCACTTTCAAAAATTTAGTGGCGAACAATGGAAATCTCACGGAATTGAAAGTGAGATAAGAAAATCCCTTACCTTGTACTTTTCCTTGGTTGGGGTAGGTTAACCTCCTGTATAATGGTGAAATAATTGTTATTAAATTATACAATAATCATATACATTAATATGATATCATATATGATCTTTTAATATTTATTTGATAATAATATCTTAGTATTATCGTTGTTTCGGGTGTTAACTTACTTGTTTTCTTTTATATGTTTTGTTAAGTAAGACATGTTTATAAAGGATAGGTTGTATATTATTCATATCCAGAATGGTATCAAGTCTTTAAAAATCATTTTTAAATCATGAAATTATAATTATACTTGAATGGATGCGATGGAGAATGAATCTCATCGCATTCGTGGAGACAGTAGTCCGTACGTACGCACGAGCGACAATATCATTTTTTTATATTAAAATAATATATAAATGGATGTTATGTCATATATAAAGAATCATTAACATGTTATATTTATTATTTACATGAGTTATACATCATTATTATACTCATCCAAATAATAATATATTGAATAACAATTACACCACGACGTGGAGACTGTAAGCCGTACGTACGCACGTATGGTGACATGTTATTCAAAGGGTGGATAGAATACTGATTATGGTTGTACCATATTTATAATAACATCACAGTATATATATGATACTGGAGTTATTATTTTACAATGGTAACAACAAAGGAAGAAGAAGTGTAAGAAGAAAGGAACTTGAAAAGGGGTGGTGAAAACATTACCTCTTCTTCCGGTTCTTCCTTTTGATTTGATCAAAAGGGATCCTTAGGTTGGCTTTCTGATCAAACTAAGGCCTCTAGGTTGTAGTGAGGGATGTTGGGAGAGTAATTGGGCAGAGTTTGGCCGAACCAAAAGGCTTTGAAGGTGTGAAGAAATGAGAAGGAGGAGTGCCCTTTTATAAGAGGGGTGAGGGGCACCTTTGGAAAAGCTAGAAATATTAATTTATAATAAATTCATATTCGGTTTCTAATGGATCCAAAGTTGATTATTCAAAGGCTAAGGTGGGTATGGGTCGAAAAAAACTCAACCAATAGAATTTAGACAGGTTTGGGTACTTATATTAACCTTATCTTTAAGTATTAACTCTAAGTTAATTAGTTTCACTTTTACAATGTCTCTTTGTATTTTTATATAATATGGTTAATAAACTTACTATATACATCCAAGCGACCCCCAAGTGGTCCATTAATGAGGAACCTATCATGATATAAGTCTCTTGGCCGAAACATTGATTTTTAGGAATTTAATATCAATTAATAATATAATATTTGTTTTAAGAACTCTTTTATGTCAATTTTGACACTATTCAATAGTTGATTTTTTTAAAACTCATAACAGATTGATTACTTCGAAAAAAGTCAATTATACCAATCCTAATATATCATATTATCCTATTAAATTAGTTTAATTCATTAAAAGTTTCATATTATATTTATATGGGTATTTATAATATCAATTATTTTAATTTTTCACTATTATAGTAATTACTGCATCATCATTGTGTCATAAATAAAATATATTATTTAATGTCTAAAAATTATAAATAAAATATAATTATGTAGGAAATATTTTTATATTTCTAATGAATATTTATAATCTAAAATACAACACATATATCCTTATGTAACAATTGTTTTGCTAAAAGATATATGCTTGTTTCATTTTTGTATTCATTTTAACTTAATTAAAATAAAGTGTCATTATCACTTACAAGTGGATCCATGGGGTCCCAAAATCGACCCAAAGATGCCTATGGTCGAACATGTATCAACCAATAAGGCTAGGACACGTTTTAGGGTAATTTAGTATTATTATAATATTATTTTTTAACCCTTATTTACCGGATTTACCCTTAACCATGGTAAATAAAATATTTACCGTAGTAATTATTCAAAATGTCTAAAAGTTACCTATTTACACAATTTGAACATCCTGATTTCAAATATGGAATCCATTTTTCTAAATTCAAAACACATAAGTTGCAGAAATTAATTTAAAATTAATTCCCGCTGTCAAAACAAAAAGCGTGTTTTTAAGAGATAATAACTATCAAAAGATTGACACTTGTTTATGTTCGGTTTAATTGTAAAATTATGTCAAATGACCAAAATTATATTAAATGGTAAAAATATATTCTAAATATACTTTAAAACCACTCAAATTCATAATTTATCACTATTAACTATTTTGATTAAAAAATTTGTTTTTAATTAAAATTTAGTAATTTTCACTATTCATCAAAATATGAAAGTTATCCGAAATGTACCAAACTTTCACCTTAGGCTAAATTCGATATTCCAAATCCAAAAATGAAGTCCATTCTAAAATATATAATATATATAATTTCAAAAAGTTGGTATTACTATTCATAACGGCTAGTTTGATTGGTTGTGGTGTGTTTGAACTCGAAGTTGCGTACAACACACGCTACTGTATTATTCAAAGGAAAGCGTACCGTGGAAGCTTGGGATGTTTCATTTTAAATTTTTTTTATGTCCCCATTTAGTCAAAAAGTTTAAAATATTGTATTTAAAAAGGTTTCACTATCAAAAGTTGATAAAAGTGCAATACTGAAAATGAATCTGTTCTTGTATTATGTCTAAGAAACTCATAATATGGATTCTAAAATTATAAGGATTATATAAAGTTTAAAATTTAGTTAATACTATTCATAACCTCTTTTGAACGGCTTGTTTGGTAAGTCATGGTGTGCTTGAACTCGGTGTTGCGTGTAGTGCAAGTTATTGTATTATTTTAAAGAAATAACACACTATGAAATCTTGGGGTATTACAACATTTTACTTCTTTATAACAACCATGTATTTCGGATTTTCGAAATTAAATTCACAGAAGTGGTAAAATTTCAATGAAATGAAAATGTCAGTTTTTTTAACTACCACTAAGTGGTTTCACTATTCATCAAAAATTGAAGTTTTTCAGAAAAATACCATAAATTCAGCCTAAGCTATATTTGATATTCCGAATTCAAAAATGATTTATATTTTTCCGAATTCAAAACATATAATTGGAATTAATTAATTTTAAAATTAATTCATGTTTTCAAAACAAATAGTCTGTTTTTAAGAAACAATAACTATCAAAAGATTGACACTTGTTTAAGTCCAATTTCAAAGAGAAATTAACTCCGATGAAAAATATTGGATTAAATGGTAAAAAACTATTCTAATTACACTTTAAAACCAATTAAAAGGATAATCTATCCATATAAATAAATTATATTAAAATTTAGTTTTGAATTAAAATACAATATCTTCACTATTCATTAAAAATTGAACTTTATCGGAAAAATTCCAAAAAATTACACAAAGTAAATTTTGATGTCCCAATTCTAAAAAAGGATTTTTTGTGGTCATATATAATTGATTAAAGTTTGAAAAATTATATTTAAAGAGGGTTCGCCATTAAAAGGTGGTAAATCGACTTTTTATTTTAAATTATGCTTAAAATTAGATTCATTTACATTTTAAGCCTCTAACTTTTATTTGATAAATGTAAATACATTTAACAAACATGTATAATCAAATTGTAGTTAGTTTTGTTCATTCCCACCAATACAATGGCCAGGAGTTAACTACCATTTAAAATAAAAATATTATATTATTATTGTGCAAGGTAAGATTTCAAAGAAATCCATTGTTGCAGATCGGGTACTCTATCGAACATAGCAACCCATTTAAAGTAAAATTAATATTTAATTCAAAAATATTAATAAATATGAAAATTTCATATTCTTTTGTTTTCCTGGGATGTTACATCCTTCCCCCCTTTTGGGAATTGCGTCCTCGCAATTTTAAAAATTGGTCTCGGGAATTTCATTGAATGCCCCATATCGAAAAAAAAGATTCAATAAAACTATCAATTTAAAATAAAGGAAAATAAGTAAAATGGTTTCCCTAGACAACAAATAATAGGATTCCAGGAAAACATGTCATGACCCATCCTCGGGGCCCGTGCCGTGACTACCCCAAGCCTGCCTTCCATAGGCCAAGGGATCACGACTAGGACCTAAGCTGTAAATCCCGATAAAAAGGGAAGAAATTGCCTTTATAGAACTAAAACAAACACAAACAGAGTACAAGCAGAAGCTACACTAATTAAAGAAGTAAAACTATTGGGCTAAAAGTACAAGGGGCCAGAAATACAAGCCCAAAAGAAAGGTACAACAACAACTGAATGTAAAGTACAACTCAAAGGACAATAGCTGAAAGGTGACAGGTAGATCCTAGATCATCCTTCGGCTTCCTACCTGAAGGGTAGGTATAGAGGTCCTCCTCAGCACTCCATGTCTGTCCATCTCCTCCGGGTACCGACTCGTCGTGAGATCCACCTCTGGGTACCGACTCGTCGTGGGATCCACCTCTACAAGCCTCAACAATGATCAATGATGTCTGTCATCTGAAACCAACACAACGAGGTGCAGGCATGGCCCATGCCGGGGTGAGTATATGATACTCAGTAGGGACCCCGAGACCCTCAAGGTCTCACTAAATCCAACAAAAATAAACACAAAGAAATCTCTCGACGGATAACCTTTACTTAGGTATAAGTCCATACTTATACCTAAGTTATCAATTAACCCATCTCAGCTACAAGGTTTCACAGAGATATGAAGTATATGGATAACCACTACTTAGGTATATGCGCATACATATACATAAGTTATCTAGTAACCCATCTCAATCCTGTGGAAAAGACAAAGGTCATTGACTCAGCATAAACCAGGATTTTCATTATCGAAACTGCAACTGTTGAAGAGCTACTCCTCTGTAGAGTACACCGATCCTGTCACGACTCCTAGGCGCTGATCACTAACCTTAGACTGCTGAGGTACTCCTCCTATCGAGTACCTCGGGTCATCCATCCAAACACAGTAGTGCTCCCTGCTGGGGTCTGCCACCCAAACACAGTAGTGCACCCCCCCCCCTAATAGCCTGCAGAGGTACTCCTTCTGTCGATTACCACGGGACTTCCACCCAAACATAGTAGTTCTCCCCGCCGTGGGTCTACCACCCAAACACCGTAGTGCTCCTCACTAGGCTATACAAGTCACTCTGACTCGAATCAGACAAGCAGTTTTCAGGTCTCAGCAGCTACACGGTCTCTGTACCCCGTACGCTCGTCTCTGGGAGGGTCCACTCCACGAGCTACTGGTTGATACTCCAAGTATCACAAAGTCTCATGAAGAAGTATCTCAAAGGACCTCCTCATCATAGGGGTCTCGGAGAAACAGATGATTCATCAATAGGACACTCGGTCTATGAGTTATTATACTTTTAGTCCACAGGACCCAGTTGGTTTCGTGTACGAACTAACCCGGCCGAATCTCAATTGTACCCTGAACTCACATATGTTGTACTCAAGGAGACTATTTCTCAACGTGATCACCAATTCCACTTACAGTTCGTCAAACGGGTGCCCGGTCTAAAAGTTATCGGATTTTCCGTTCCAGGGGCCTGATTGGATTTCAGGTTCAATCCAACCCGGCCATATTACAACTATGTCCAAACCTCAACTCAACTATTCCAAAATATCCATCTCACCGAAAGGAATCCAACAAAGTCTACGGCACATCAATCGGACATCCGGAGCTCAAGTTATAATTGTTTCCGCTCCGAGGGCCTAGTTGGTTTCGGGTTCGAACCAACCTGGCCATACACAATGTTCTTAGAAACCTTGTTTGTAATATACCGTAAGAACTGTCTCAATAAAAGGATCCCTACGCAACTGACGGTTCGTCGATCGGAGGTCCATATCCCATGTTACGAGCGTTTGAACGGGTCTGCCCGAAAATAGGGGGTTTGGGCCAGGTCAGACCCAGCCTAATACCCCCTGGGTCGGCTCGAACCGGGTCGACCCACCCCGGGTCCGGGTCCAGACCGGCTAGCGCGGCCCGGCCCGACACGGGTGGTCGGCCCAGCGCGGGCGGCCCCACCCGGCACGGGCGGTCCGGCCCAGCGCGGCGGACGCCGAAGGGGGGGGGGCACCGCCCCCCTGATTTCGGAAACGGCGGACCCCTATGGGGTCCGCCCTAGGTGTGATGGACGCGGTTTTTGAACCCCCAGACATCTCGGAACGGCCGGCCATGTTGGCCAGTTGGTGTAGCTGTCGCGGGACCCGTTGGTCCCGCCTCCTGGTGGTGTCGATGGTCGGCTGAGCCCAGCAGCCTCGGTCGAACTGTCGCGGCCATAGACGCGACTCCTCTTCGACCGGCGCGGCGCGACGGCGCCGTGCCCCTCCTCCGTGGCCCGCCCCGGCCGTGGCCCCTTGATGCACTTGCGCGGCGCGACGGTGCCACGCTCCTTCGTCATGGCCCACTCTTGGCCGCGACCTCTTTTGGTCGCATCGAAGCGGCACGACAACGCCACACTCCACCGTCGCATCCCACTCTGGATGCGGTCCTCTCCATGCCCGCGTGGTGAAACGACACCGCGTCGCCTCCACTTAAAGCCACAATGAAGTTCAAAAACAAAAGGGGAGTAGGATCCGCCGTGTTTGGGCTGTCCGACCTCCTCAAGTTATATTGATAACAGGCGGCCAATAATTTAACGAAGAATCGTCAAAATATTCTTGAATTGTAAAATCAACCCCTACCTCAAAGAAATTCTCAGAAGCTAGCATCGTGGAAAATGGCGTCGCGGGGTGAGGCTCCATTCACATCGATGGAGAACATCTGAGGAGGAAGTGGTGTCTCCCTTTCTTTGACTTGGAGAGAAGATGGAACGACATGTCGGCGTTCTTCGTGTTCATCAACGATGAGGAAGGAGTTCTTCGCGGGAGGATGAAACTCTTCAAAAACTAGAACTCTGCCAAAAACTCAACACAACAAGCTAAAAACCAAATAAAATAAGACACCTCTTATTTTATTACTCAAGCCATGCATTTCAAATTTCAAAATTCAAAACCTAACTCACTTAATTAATTAATCTTGGTTGGCATGAATTAAAGTGGGTGGTGAGGAGGGGATGAGGCACTTAATTATGAAGGGGGTTGGAGGAGTTAGGGTATTTGAAATGGTGGGGGCTCATGTGGGCCCCACCTCACCTTTAATCCTCTCATTGGAAGTTAACTACCAGTGGGTCCCACTCCAACTCCCACACCTAGGATCTAACACTTATAAAAGAGAAATAAAATTTTTAACAAAATTTAATTTTACGTAAACCAAATTTTTAAGCAACACTTCCTGAGTGAGTGAAACTTCAGAAAAGTTCTTCTTATGAAAATACCAGCATTGTGGTTTCATCGGTGCCCTCAGATTTCTATTTCGAGCACCGGTTCAAAAGTTAGAAAAACCCACTCGTTCGTTCACTGAACGTACCTGAGCTGAAATTTGGAAATTGATTTTGGGCACACAGGGCCTCGGAATCAGGTGTCTTCAGAAACTGTGGACTCGTAAATTTCCAAAGAAATTAAGAAAAAAAATTCCTTGAAATTTCTAGGTCTTGAAATTACTCCCTCCTTAGGAATTTATGGCCCTGTAAATCTTCAACACACACTAAGGAAAACAATGTGGTATTGAGAACGAATTTGAGCCTTCCGCTCTCATGTGCTCACCTGGAGGTTCCCACTCCACCAGTGAAAGTGCACCAGAGGAATCAACCATCGACGTAGGACCCGCTCCTGTCGTTCCTCAATCTCCACTGGAACCTCTGTGCATTTCGCCCTGTCATCGACGTCCAACTCCCTAAGGTCGATGATGTGATGGATCGTGCACGTATCTCCCCAACTGAGGTACGTGGATGACATCTTGCACCTCGTGCAACTGAGGTGGAAAGGTTAAGTGGTAAACCACCTCGCCTACCCTGCTTAGGACCTAGATAGGTCCATTGAACCTTGGAGATAACTTACCGCTTCAACCACTTTCCCATAGACCTCGTTGAGGTGAGACCCGTATAAAGACGTGGTCTCCATCATCGAACACCAATAGTCTCCAAATCCTATCATCATAGGTCTCATGTCTGCTCTGTGCAGTCTCAATTGCCATGAACCATAGGCAATCACTGCCCACTCCTACAACAGGACACACCCGAGTCCGGTCCCTGATGCGTCGCAGTGAACTATGTAACCCACGCCCTCAGGATGGGCGCACTAGTCAACCTCTACCTCAGCTCCTGAAAGCTCTGATGGAAGAGGTTTTACAACTCTGGAGGATTCTGGCATGAAGGTAAGTTTGGCCATCTCCTGAGTGATCGAATTCACCCTCTTATGCATGATATTTATCCTGTGCTACCTGGTTTTTCAATTTCCCTGACCAATGAAAATCCCTTCACAACGTTGTAGATAAACCACAACCCTTTTTCCTAATAGCATCAATCTATGTATGAACTGTGGTTGCCCAGTCCATAGAAAAACTAACGTCGTAAGGCCTCGACACTGCCACCAAAAGGTTCCAACTGATACTCTCGCCTCAAGGGTTCTATCACACCGTCGGCGTAAGTGTGATTATCGAATCTCCTCCCAAAGGTATCTCCAGACGTGAGGGTCAAGCCAACGACATAACCGGAAACTCTAGGTCTGGGACAAGATTCGTGGAAGGTAGGAATGATTGGTACCTATGTATATTAATACGGCAGCTAGTAGTAGACATATGCCATACCTCACATCATTCATTGAGCTCTTGGGTCACACTCCTTGACCGCATGCAGTTATTATCAACCCCTATCTCCAGCTCCCTGAGTCTGGCAGGGACTACAAGACTGGGTGGTTGTAACTTGTTGAAATGTACACCAACTCATGCTGCATTCCTAGCTCTGCTTCCACATCTACTGCTCTGCAGATTCATCTGTCCATAACACTTCTTCTTCTTGAAACATTTTACATGCCCAAGTCTCTGAGACTGGTTCCAGTTCGCATCTTCCAACTACTAACATTCACTGGATATAACTGATCAGCTAAAGAACATTCAACCACAAAGGTTCTCTCTAGCACACTAACGTGAGTGGGAATGCATAGAGGAAAAGTGATGGATCAGTTGTTCTTAAACACACCATGCTCAGAAGTCCGAGCCCTGAAGCACTATTTTCATAGTATTTATCGAGTACCAGAAATGGTTGGTATGCCTCAACGAATACTCAACTACTGACATTTCATCCTGCTGAAGCTATATAAGCTCTAGGAAACTCTCATCCACCTCATCAAGCTAGTCCTCAGCTGCCTGTGAGTCGGGCTCGCCTCAGAACTTTAGAGTATCTGATGCTGAAACACGTCTATGGTACTAAGCCTACATGTGTCATCTATCGGTACCGCTGGTTGTAACTTCTTCCCAACAGGTAGTGATATAGCTGGTACACTACCTGAGGGTTCTTTCTCAACCATCGATCCATGTACCAAAGCATCATCACTATGCAGTCCAACCTCATGGTCATTCACTAGGAAAACACTAGTAGCCAAGTCCACCATCCACTCTAATGGTGTCTCAAGTAGGAGGAAAACTCTAGAAATCGCCTCCATCCAGTCCACTACTGCCTGGGAATCTGTCTCACCTTGTAACCTCGGAGGCCTCTGCTGCAGGAACTCATGCAACGCGCTTTGTTAGCATGCACCGTCCGCTAGTATGGATAGTGGCATCTGCTTCCCAAAAGGTGGTGGTGATGCTAGTACACCACCCAAGGGTGCCAAAATAGTAAAAAGGGCCATGCACTGAAGCCTCATCGCTCAGTGGGCCATCCTCGAGTACTCTCTCGGAACCCCAACTGACTATCTGCGTGGAGGCATCCTGAACAGATGCGACATGGTCAGATGATTTATACCTAGTGAGATGACATGGGTTGAGCTGACTTTATAACTCTGGAAACACACACGCAATCAGTGTTTTCATGCACTAAGTCAGAAATCAGTAGTCAGGGTCCTGGTGTATGGATACGTCGGCCGCCGCATGAACACTGGACTCCCTGGACTGATAACCACCCTCAATACCCTAAACACTATTGCTTCACACAGAAGTAATTATCAGAGTCCTAAGTTTTGCAGTAGAACCGACTCCTCTGATACCAATTTTTCACGACCCGTCCTTGGGGCCCATGCTATGACAACCCCAAGACCGCCTTCCATAGGCCAGGGATTGGAGACCAGTACCTAAGGCGTAAATCCCGAAAAAAAGTGAATGAATTTCCTTTACGGAATGAAAACACACAAAAACAGAGTACAAGAAGATGCTACACTAAGTAATGCAGTAAAACTAATGTTCTGAATGTACAAGGGGCCGGGAATACAAGCCCAAAAGAATGGTACAAGAACAACTGAATGTAAAGTAGAAATCAAATGACAACAGCTAAAAGGTGATAGAAAGCTCCTGGATCATCTTCCAGCTTCCTACCTAAAGGGTAGGTAAAGAGGTCCTCCTCAGAACTCCACGTCTGTCCTTCTCCTCCCGGTACCGACTCGTCATGAGATCCACCTCTGGGTACCGACTCGTCGTGGGATCCACCTCTACAAGCCTCAACCACGATCAGTGATTTCTGTTGTCTGTAACCAACACAACGAGGTGCGGGCATGGCCCGTGCAGGGGTGAGTATATGATACTCAGTAGGGACCCTGATACCCTCAAGGTCTCACTAAATCCAACAAGGATAAACACAAAGAAAGTTCTCAATGGATAACCCTTACTTATGTATAAGTCCATACTTATACCTAAGTTATCAAGTAACTCATCTCAACTACAAGGTTTCAAATGAATATGAAGTCGACGAATAACCACTACTTAGGTATATTCCCATACATATACGTAAGTTATCTAGTAACCCATCTCAATCATGAGAAAAACACAATGGTCATTGACTCAGCTCAAACCAGGATCTTCATTATCAAAACCACAATGGTTGAAGAGATCCTCCTCTATCGAGTACACTGATACTGTCATGACTCCGAGGCACTGATCACAAACCTTAGACTGCTGAGGTATTCCTCCTGTCAAGTACCACGGGTCAGCCACCCAAACACATTAGTGCTCCCCGCCGGGGACTGCCACCCAAACACAGTAGTGCCCCCCTAATAGCCTGTAGAGGTACTCCTTCTGTCAAGTACCACAAGTCTTCCACCCAAACACAGTAGTGCTCCCCTCCATTGGTCTGACAGCCAATCATATTAGTGCTTCCCACTGGGCTATACAAGTCACTCTGACTTGAATCAGACAAGCATTCTTCAGGTCTCAACAGCTACACGATCTCTGTACCCCGTACACTCATCTCCAAGAGGGTCCTCTCCACGAGCTACTGGTCGATACTCCAAGTATCACAAAGTCTCACTAAGAAGTATCTCAAAGTACCGCCTCGTCATAGAGGTCTCAACGCAACAGACGGCGCGTCAATCAGACACCCGGTTTGTGAGTTATTAACCTTTTAGTCCCGGTTGCCTGGTTGGTTTTGTGTACGAACCAACCCATCCAAATCTCAACTGTACCCCAAACTCACATAGGGTATACTCAAACAGACCGTTTCTCAACGTGATCACCAATGCCACTAACGGTTCGTCAAATGGGCGTTCGGTCTAGAAGTAATCAGATTTTCCGTTCCAGGGGCCCGGTTGGATTTCGGGTTCAATCCAACATGTCCAAATTCCAACTGCGACTAAACCTCAGGTGAAGTATTCCAAAAGAACTATCTCACCGAAAAAAAATCCAACAAAGTCGACGGCCCGTCAATCGGACGTCCGGAGCTTAAGTAATAAGCGTTTTCGCTCCGAGGGCCCGGTTGGTTTTAGGTTCAAAACAACCTGGCTATACACAAAGTTCTATTAAAACTTATGTGTAATATACCGTAACGACTGCCTCAATCCCAGGATCCCAACTCAACTAACGGTGCGTCGATCGGAGGTCTGTATCCCATGTTATGAGCATTTGAACAGATCTGGCCGTAAATAGGGGGTTTGGGCCCGGTCTGACCCGGCCCAATACCCCTTGGGTTGGCCCGAAACGGGTCGACCAGACCGGGGTCTGGGTCCGGCCCAGCTAGCGTGGCCCGGACCAGCCTGCGCGGCCCGGCCCGACGTAGGGGTCCGGCCCGGCGCGGGCGGCCCGGCCGGGCGCGGGCGGTCCGACCCAGCGCGGTGGACGCGGAAGGGGGGGGGGTGCGCCGCCCCCATGATTTCTAAAACGTCGGACCCCTATGGGGTCCGCCCTTGGTGTGCTGGCCAGGGGTTTTGAACCCCCGGACTACTCAGAATGGCCGGCCATGTTGGATGGCCGGTGCGGCTGCCGCGGGACCCGCTGGTCCCGCCTGCTGGTGGTTTCGACGGCCGGTCGAGCTCGGCCGCCTCTATCGAACCATCGCGGCCATAGATGCAGCTCCTCTTCAGCTAGGGCGGCACAACGGCACTGCGGGCAGCGACCCCTTGATGCTCTGGTGCGGCGGGACGGCACCGCGGCCCGCTCCTGGCCGCAACCTCTTTTGGTATCATCGGCACGGCGTGACGGTGCCACGCTCCTCCGCCGCGGCCCACTCCGGCTGCGGTCCTCGTCATCCCCGCGCGGTGCAACGGCACCGCGTCGCCTCTACTTCAAGCCGCAATGAAGGTCAACAACAAAAGGGGAGGAGGATCGGCCATGTTTGTGCAGTCCGACCTCCTCCTGTTATATTGATAACAGGCGGCCAATAATTTAACGAAGAATCGTCAAAATATTCTTGAATTTTAAAATCAACCCCTACCTCAAAGAAATTCGAGGAAGCTAGCGTCGCGGAAAACGGTGTTGCGGGGTGAGGCTCTATTCACGTCGATGGAGAACATCTGAGGAGGATGTGGTGTCTCCCTTTCTTTGATGTGGAGAGAATATGGAACGGCATGTCGGCGTTCTTCACGTTCTTCAACAATGAGGAAGGAGTTCTTCACGGGAGGATGAAACTCTTCAAAAACTAGAACTCTCCCAAAAACTCAACACAACAAGCTCAAACCCCAATAAAATAAGACACCTCTTATTTTATTACTCAATCCATGAATTTCAAATTTCAAAATTCAAAACCTAACACACTTAATTAATTAATCTTAGTTGGTATGAATTAATGTGGGAGGTGAGGAGGGGAGGAGTCACATAATTAAAAAGGGGTTTAGAGGAGTTAGGTTATTTGAAATGGTGGGGGCTCGTGTGGGCCCCACCTCACCAATAATTATCTAATGGGAAGTTAACTACCCGTGGGTCCCACTAAAACTCCCCCACCTAGGATCTAACACTTAGAAAAGAGAAATAAAATTTGTAACAAAATTTTATTTCACTTAAACCACATTTTTAAACAACACTTCCCGAGGGAACGCAACTTCAGAAAAGGTCTTATTAAGTAAATACCGGGGATGTGGTTCAATTGGTGCCCTCAAATTTAGATTCCGAGCACCGGTTCAAAAGTTAGAAAAAACGGCTCGTTCGTTCACTGAACGTACCCGAGCTAAACATTGGAAATTGATTCCGGGCACACCGGGCCTCGGAATCAGGTGTCGTTAGAAACTGCGGACTCGTAAAATTCCATAAAAATTAAGAAAAAAAATTTCCTTAAAATTTCAGAGACTTTATAAAACATGGATATGGGGGAGAAAACAAACCATCATGTTCTGATGGAGAGTGATAGAAAACATGTTTAGGAGAATGTTAACCACCAAAAAATCTGAAACTTGTGATGGGTTAAACAATCTTTTATTTCCATGTAGGAAAAGTTAACAGACATGTTTTTTTGTTTTATGTTTCTTTTCATTGAGGAATTTATTTTTGATCATAACTAAAAACTTAAGGAAACACAATTACTTTTCATGTAGACTTTTATCCTTCACTAGATTTCTATCACAAACTCATATTTCCTCCTTATGATGAGTATTTAGGATGACTTGTTTACATTAAAAGTGCTATAATCATCTTCGAGAGAATCAAATAATCCAATAAGAATGAACTATATATTTCCCTTGTCTTTAGATATTAACTAAAACCAAAATGTTTCGTACATGGTAATCCCCCAAAAGGATAAACTTTTACATAAAGAGAAACTACTCTTAATCTCAAAAATTTGTCTTAACAAAACCCAAAGTTCAAAAAAGACAATTCAATAAACAATTGTCCCTAAAATTATTCAAAAGTAATCCAAACTTTGATTGTAACCTAAATCTCATAAGGATTTAATTAAATAGACATACAAGATATATCTTATCATTTATCTCCATGTAACACCAGTTACTCACAAAGTCTCATATTGAAAAGTAATTAACCTAATCACATATTCTCCATGATAGGTTAATAATTTTCATTAATAAATCAAATCATTTTGTGTCCATAATAAAAAATATAGATTATTCCCAACTAAAATTTCAACTACTATTCCACAATTGAAATCCCATAGTATTATATCTTCTTTAGTCATGTAGTGTTTTTTCAAAAGAGATAACGTCTTCCAAAACAAAATTTTATCACTTAATCACTAAATCATTTTTCAATACTAATTATATCCATTTGATAAAACATAAATTCCAAAAATCAACTTATTAATGTTCCAAAAAAACATTTTAATAAAATAATAATCCATACTAACTAGGGACTTCAAGTAGGCTAGTGGTAGGTGATGCGCCCTTGTTTCCCTTCGGTTGTGGGTTCGATTCCTACAGCCTTGCCAGATGTGATGGGTTGTCACCCATCCTACGGGTTGTCCTCTTTATAAAACTCAAAAATAACCCTAACATGTTTTAACATCAATGGTTTCCTTATACCTCTCATTTTCATCCAAATTCATTATGATCTCAACATATTATTTCTTGAAGTCTTGTTTCACCACCATATGATAAAATAAAACAATCCACATAATGAAGAACAACATACCTTGATCATGGTGTCCATTTGGTTTCATCGTCATCTTCTTCACGTAGCTAGAAGGTACATGCATTGCAAAAATGATTTAGAGATCCTTCAAAATCATTTTCTTCCCCAATCCAAATACACCTTGTACAACATGGGTCATATGGGTGTTCATAAAAAAACAGTTTTGGAAAATAATCATGTATGAAATATAATTTCAAAACATCTGATAAAACACGATTTCTATAAAACAGTCGAACCGAATTTGAGTTGAAACATTCAATTATCGGTCCTTTTAAAATACCATAAGTATTTAATGATAGAATATATTTTAAAATCAAATATAAATAGGTTGTGCAAGGGTATCCTTCTTTAGAACCTTTTTTAAAATCATAATATGCTTCAAAATCCTGTGATAACGTAAAATATTTGAAAATGCCTTGATAATATTTACCTTTCTTGAAAATATGGGGATATTGTGAAAATAGGATTTTTCTAAAAACAACCCATGACCCACGATGATAACAAGGATTGGTGGAGGTGTTTGATATCTCAAACAATTGCTTGCAAGTGAGTTGTATGCTAGAAAATGTTTCACAATCATCCAAACATGACTTTACAATAATTATTGCAAGCATGTCATCAAGAAGAGATAAGAATTTCGTTTGATATCCTCCTCCTTCCATTTGTAACTATCTTTCCTTGATCTAAAAAAGTTATAAATCAATGATTTAACTGAAATATTGGATAGGGACTAACCATATGTCTAATAAAAATTCCTAATACCTAAAGTTGTCTAAACCAACCTTCGATACTAACTATAAGGACCCGACCTTAAACATTACATAATCATGAATTAAATGAATAATTCACGTTGAGGATCTTTTCAGGTTTAGAGTTTTAGAGAATTAGGCCATAACTATTACATAACAACTTGAATATTACAAGTAAACACTACTACTCGGTAACCATTTTTTTCATAAAAAAACCCTTAAAAAGATACATTTCTAGTTCCATATTTTAGACAGCATGACTTTTCCATGATCTCATCCTTGACCCTATTCATCTTTAAGTCCTGTGGAAAACATTTCAAAATCTTGGGATGAGCATAAAAAGATCAGTAAGGGATACACAAAGAATAAAAACGGTTAGTTTTTCAAAACAACAAGTAAACCATGAATACTTTAACATAAGTAATACTTTTCACCTTTAAGAAGTAGTAAATACTTTTCACTAAATAAAAGATCATTACTTACCCTTTTATAACCAAAATATTTACATAAAACCCATATAAAGAACACATAACATGTAAAGGTAACATGGGACATAAACATACTTAAATGGAATTACCATACGGTCGACTTCCACACATATCACAAAATGGAATAGTCATACAGCTGACTTCCATACCCAATGCATTGGAGGTTATAACATAACCACCCGTCCTGGTATTCACGGCACCACTCGTCATATGGTTTATCACATAACCACCCGTCAAATTTCCAAGTACCATAATTACACATAAAATATTGCAAATATAAACATTTCAATAAGAACTTTTCATTTTCAATCACAATAAGTAATTTCAATATATTGAAATAATCAATCCATTTTCAAAAACCATTTAAAATTGATTTTTGAATCAAAGTGTCCCATACCACATTGAAGCTTTTAATGGAATTATAATGTTAAAGCATTAATGTCCATATAAATAAATACTAAAAACCATTTTGAAAACCTGGAAATTAAAGATAAATATTTAGAATAATAAATCTTTAAAAAATTTAAAACGATATTTTTGTTAAAGAGTTTTTAACAAAATGAGAGACTCTTGAATACAAATAATTGTGGAATAACATTTAGTCATAAATTTATAATATCATGAGAATAAATTGATTCATGATATAATATGTCAAAGGACAGTATATACACCATATAAGAGTGAATTGGTGCATAACAACAATGAAGTCTCAATGGAAATGTGAATTGAGATGAAATCCATTATAATGATGGTATCCTTAAATTAAGGATAAATCAATCACATAATTATGTGTGAGAAATATAAATACACACAATATAAGTGGATATTAAGTGTGAAACAATCATAGGTCATTCACACATATTCGAAGGATGACATATTCAAGAAGTACAAGTTGAACCCAAAGAATTGAAATTTGGTTAAGAGGTTCCCTTGTAAAAATTCGACAGCCTAACGACGTCACATTAAAATTCAGAAGATGATTTGATGAGATAAAAAGGGGAATCTCATCACTTGGATATAAATTTTACATCAATAAGGATATATACGAACATATCCCAACATAATAAGATGTAAATTAAATGACACAACAAAAATATGTCTTTTAAAAAGAGGAGGGTGAAAGGTTCCCTTAACAATTTGGTAATTTACAAAACATATGCCACAAGAAAGAAAATTCATTCAATGAAGATGTAAATACCCATAAATTAAAGTAACTTACACAAAGATTACAATCATGGGCAATAAATACACCACACAAAAGTAAGTAGTGGAAAATATAACATGAATCTCACAGGGATAAAAGTGAGATGAAAACCCATTACCACATTGTAATGAATCGAGTCATATGTCCCAAAGTTAATAACCCCCAAATGAATCATAGAATACCATGAATATAATTATAATCATGATAATATAAATCAAAAGGCAGTACACAATACACCACATTCAATAAATAACTGGCAATTAATGGAAATCTCATGGAATTAAAAGTGAGATAAGAAAATCCCTTACAAATATTCTGCAGCCTAACGACGCCCTTTAAAATTTCTTAAACTGAATTGATGAGAGTAAGAGGGGGTCTCTCACAATATGAAAAAAAATTACAAAATGCTGAATATAAAATAACATCCTCCAACATAAGAACATGGAGCATAAAAGAAATGACATAAAAGAGAGTACTTGAAAAGAAAGAGAGTGGTAGGATCCCTTACCTCATGTCCGACATGACTCGATCGTTCTTTAATCTCCTGAATAATAAACTAAAGTTAATTTATACTTTCTTAATAAACTTTTTCTAGTTTATTATTCCTTTTTATATCACTTATTACCATGTTATAAAAATTATGTAATCATTTAAGTTAATAATGTTCGTTTTGTCGATATTTGGTACTTGAGTCAAAAATGGACTTCTTATAATTACATGTTGTTCATGTGGTCAAAGGTTCATTATATACAGAATGATATTCCTGAATGAGATATTATATATATCATATATATCCAGTATATACATTTCTTTATAATAGTACATAACATTTATAGGTATGAAATGAAATTCATCGTTCATGGAGACGGTAAGTCGTACGTACACATGAACGCCACTTTCATTTCTAATTATTATTTTAATGGAATTAAAATATAATGATACATAGGTATATTATAATTCCAGTATAATATCATATATAATATCATTAACTCTATCCTTTATACATCCTAGATAAGGCATTAACGAGTCACATCACTTTGAGGGGGTGATAGTCCGCATTTCCTCAAATGAGATTATCATATTTACCTACTATGGAAACCATATTGGAGTTATATAAATGGGGAAGTAAAGAAGCATAAGGATGTTATAAACATAATATATATCATATATAAATTCAGTTCCATCATAATGGCCACCATGATAGGTGGTAAGATGTAATTGAATAATCATCGTTTCGTGTGGCGTTAGTTTGCCATCCACAGAAACATTATCTTCTTCATCCATTAGATGGAGTTTTGTGTAAGTGTAGTTAAAATATTTCTCATAATAGAATCCTAGTATATTGAGGATACTGGTTTTGTTACAAAATAAAGGAAATAAAAATATTTTAGCGGTTGGAGAAGCAAAATAAAAGAAAACAATTTAAGAGAAAATGTTAACTTTAATTTGGGTAACTCCCTTTGGTTTGAACTAGAGGACTTATTAAGTTCCATATGCCTAAGGTAAGGCTCCTAAGAGGAGGATAGGGATGTAGGGAGTGTAATTGGGTAGAGTTTTTACGAGCCAAATGGATTGAAATCTTTTAGGAATTGGTTAGAAGTGGTATCCTTTTATAAGGGAGAGGAGGGGATCTTTAGGAAAGAGTGAAAATATTATTTTATAATATAATAGTATTCAGTTTCTAATGGTCCAAATATCATTATTGTCTAAGATAAGATGACTCATGGTCGAAATATATTCACCCAATTGTAATTGAACAAGTTTTGGATAATATTTTAGTAATTATAAACTTATTTATTTAAATGATTTATTAATGAGATAAATACTGCATCATTATTGTGTCATATATAATTTAAATTATTTGATGTCTAAAAATTATAGAAAATATTCCATGAAGTAGGAAATCTTTTAATATTTCCAAAGAATATTTTTACTCTAAAATAAGACTTATATAACACCATATAAAAATAAATTACTAAAATATTTTTGTTAATGTCAATTTTGTCTTCGCATTAAATTAATTAATTTAAATTGTCATTTTCACACCAAAGTGGCTCAATGGGGTCCCCAAGTCGACCCAAAGATTCCCATGATCGTTAATGACTCAACCAATAAGGTTTGGACAAGTGTTAAGGTAATTCTGAATTATTATAATATTGTTTTTACCTTGAATTACTCTTTTTACCTTTAACCGCGGTAAATAAAAGTCAAAAGTTACTATTCACCAAAAATTATTTTTCATTTTATTGAACATTTTACTTTATTATAAAAAACATGTATGTTGAATTTTCAAAATTCAATTCACAGAAGTGGAAAATTTTCATTTAAATGAAAATGTCAGTTTTTTTAACTACCACTAAGTGATTTCACTATTCATCAAAAATTGAATTTTTTCAGAAAAATACCAAAAATCAGCCTAAGCTATATTTGATATTACGAATTCAAAAATGATGTCTCTTTTTCCAAATTCAAAAAATAGAAGTGGAATTAATTAAATTTAAAATTAATTTCCGTTATTAAAACAAATAGTGTGTTTTTGAGAAACAATAACTATCAAAAGATTGACACTTGTTTAAGTCCAATTTCAAAGAGAAATTAACTCCAATGACCAACATTGGATTAAATGGAAAAAATATATTCTAATTAAACTTTAAAACCAATTAAAATTATAATCTAATCATATAAATGTATTATATTAAAACATAGTTTTGAATTAAAATACAATATTTTCACTATTCATTAAAAAAATGAACTTTATCGAAAAAATTCCAAAAAATTACACAAAGTAAATTTTGATTTCCCCATTCTAAAAAAAGAATATATTTGGAAAAATATAATGTATTAATGTTTCCAAAATTATATTTAAATAGGGTTCTCCATTAAAAGGTGGTAAATCGACCTTTTATTGTAAATTATGCTTAAAATTAGATTCATTCACATTTTAAGCCACTAAATTTTATTGGATAAATGAAAATACATTTCAAAAATATGTATAATCATCTTTTAGTTAGTTTTGTTCATTCCCGCCAATACAACGACTATTAGTTAACTACCATTTAAAATAATAATATTATATTATTAGTGTGCAACGTAAGATTCCAAAGAAATCCATTGTGGCGTATCAGGTACGCTATCCAACATAGCAACCCCTTTAAAGTAAAATTAATATTTAATTCACAAATATTAATAAATATGAAAATTTCATATTCTCTATTTTCCTGGGATGTTACAGTACTGGTGTTATTATTTTGGTATGGAAGTAACAAAGAAAGATGAATTGTAAGATGAAAATAACTTGAAAGAGGGTGGTGAAATTATTACCTCTTTTTCGGGTGTTTCCTTTCGAGTTGATCAAAAGGGATCTATAGGTTGGCTTTCTGATCAAAGGCCTCTAGGTTGATTTTAAGAAAGTTGGGAGGATATTTGTGCAGGGATTGGCCCAGCCAAATGGCTTTGGAGGTGTGATTTGGAGAGAAGGGTAAGTACCCTTTTATACGAGAGGTGAGGGTCACTTTAGGAAAAGCTAGAAATATTATTTTATAATAAAATCATTTTATTTTTTCTAGGGCTCAAAAATAATTTATTTGTTTGATAAGGTGGGTATAGGTCAAAAACCACTCATTAAATAGGTTTTAGACAGGTTTATGTCAACATATTAACCTTATTATTTCGATTTAACTCTTAATTTAATATTTTAACTTTTATTGTGTCTTCATGTATTCTTAGTCTATATGGTTAATAAACATACTATAAACATCCTAGAGAACCTAAAGTGGTTCATTAATGAAATATATAATATTATTTAATTCTTTTGGCCAAACCTTAGATTTTTTGGAATATTATATCAACCAATAATATAGTGTTTTTTTTAAATTAATCTTTGTCAATTTTGCCATTATATGGTATTTGGTTTTTTTTTGAAATTCATCAAAACATGATTACATCGAACAAGGTACATTGAATCAACCCAAACATGTCATATTCACCTAGAAAATCTGTGTATGTCAAAAAATCTTTGAAATTATATTTATTTTAATATTTATAATACATTTTATTTGATGCTTCCATTAATATGGTAATTATTGCATCATCGTTGTGTCCTAAAAAAATTAAATTATTTAATATCTAAAAATTATAAATAAATTACCATTATGTAGGAAATAATTTTATATTTCTAATTAATATTTATAGTAGAATTTATATTGTGTGTAACCCTATATTAAAAATGGTTTAATTATTAAACATTAAATTTAACACTTTTAACTCTTCTTTAAATAAAATAATAATAAATGTCTTTATCTAATCCAAGTGGCCCAAAAGAATCATATTTTATTCCCAAGGTTTTTTTGGTCGAAATTAACTTATCCAATAGAATTATTACGTGTGTTAGGTTAATTATAATATCATTTTTACCATTAATTACCCTATTTACTTTTAACCATGGTAAATAAAAGTCAGAAGATACTATACACCAAAAATTATTTTCATACTATTAAACCTCATTTTACTTACTGATATAAACTGTGTATCTTGGATTTTTGAAATTCAACTCACAGAAGTGGTAAAATTATTTTTCAGGCAAATTTGCAAATGCACCTAGAAGGTGGGTAAAAGAGGATAAAGAGTTCAATAAAATTATATACATCTAATTTTATTATAAAATGACTCCAATGAATTAAATTTAACTTATATTGGTATTATATATCTATTTTGACTTAAAATAAATATAAATAAAATAAATAAATATTTCCATAAAAATTCAGTTTTAAATAAAAACATAGTGTTTTTCACTATTCATCCAAAATTGAAAATTTACAGATAAATGCCAAAAATTCACCAAAAGATAATTTTGATATTTCGATTTCAAAAATGAAGTCTATTTTACCAAATTCAATACATATAAGTTTCATTTATTGATTTTAAATTAATTCCCGTTATCAAAACCAAAAAAGCGGGTTTTTAAAAAGTACAAACTATCAAAAGATTGACATGTGTTTATGTCATATATAAAATGTGAAATTACTTATAATGACCTAAATTGTATTAAATGATAAAAATATAATCTAATTATAGATAAAAACCTTTCAAATTCATAATCCAAGACTATAAATTATTTCGATTAAAAAAGTTATTTTCAATAAAAACATAGTAATTTCCACTATTCGTCAAAATATGGAAGTTATCAGAAAAGATCCAAATATTTATCCAAAAAAACTTTTTATGTCCCGCTTCTAAAGAAGAATTTATTTTTATTAAATTGAATATATAAAAGTGTCAAATATTGGTTTTAAAAAGGGTTCTCCATTTAATGGCGGTAAAATAGCATATTTTGAAAAAATACATCTTTTATCTGAAATAATGAATATGTTCTTATATTATGTCTAAAAAACACCTAATATGGATGTTAAAATTATATAGAGTATATAAGATTCAAAATGCAGTTAATACTATTCATAACCACTTTTTGAACGGCTTGTTTGGTAAGTTGTGGTGCGCTCAAACGCGGTGTTGCGTGTAGCGCAAGCTATGGAATTAAATTAATGATATAATGTACTATGAAATATTGGGTCATTACAGAAATCAATTTAAAACTAATTCCCATTTTCAGAACAAAAAGTGTGTTTTTAGGATATAACAATCAAAAGATTTACCTTTGTTTAAGTCCAATTTAAGAGTGAAATTACTTCCAATGACCTAAATTATATTAAATGCTAAAAATATAATTCAATTAAACACTAAAACTAATTAAAAAAATAATCTTGTTATATTAATAAATTTGATTAAAAATCTATTTTGAAATAAAATGCAGTATTTTTTCACATTTCTTTAAAAAATGAACATTATCAAAAAAAAATACCAAACATTCATCCAAAGTAAATTTGGATATCCTGATTCTAAAGAATAATATTATTTTGTTAAATGGAATATATAAAAATGAAAAAACTAGATTTAAACTGGGTTTTCAATCAAAAGGTGGTAAATTAACCTTTTAAAGAATATTAGGGAGTTTATGGTTAAAATCGGATTCATTAACATTTTTAGTTTCTAACTTTTATTGGATAAATGAAAAAAAAATTAACAAACCTATATAATCATATTGTAGTTAGTTTTGTTAATTCCTTCTATTACAATGGATATGCCTTAACTACCATTTAAAATAATAATATTATTATATTATTTTTCGGTATAACTCGACGTTCTGTGCAACGTAAGATTTTAAAGAAACCTATTGTTGAGTATCTAGTATGCCATCGAACATAGCATCCCTTTTAAAATAAAATTAATATTTAATTCGCAAATATTAATAAATTTTAAAATATCATATTCTTTATTTACCTATGATGTTACGTCCATCCCCCCTTTTGGAAATTGCATCCTCGAAATTTAAATCACTTATCAGACAAATGGAGGAATTTGTCTCTCATATAATTTTCAAATTCCCGTGTTACCTATTCAACCATATGGTTTTTCTTGAAAACCATTATCCAATGAATTACCTTATTCCACAACACTTGCTCCCTACCGTGAAGAATCTGGACTGGTTGTTCTTCATAAGAAAGAATGTCTTCCAATTGAACTACCTCAGGACTCTTAACATGAGATAAATCTGACATATACATTCTCAACATTGAAACATGAAAAACATTATTTTCTAGGGATAAACATGGAGTTAAAGAAACTATGTAAGCAACTGATCCAACTTTCTCTATAATTCCATAGGGTCCAACAAACCTCAGACTCAACTTTCTTTTCTTTCCCAAATGCATCACACTTTTCCATGAAGAAACATTGATAAAGAAATGATCACAAAACTTAAAAGAAATATCCTTCCTCCCGTTATCCGTATAACGTTTCTTCCTTCTCTAAGTTATTCCCTTGTGATTCTAAATTAATTGAACTTTTTCTGCCATATCTTCTACCAATTATGGTCCCATCAACTTTCATTCACCTACATTATCCTAAAAAGCTAGAGTTCGACACCTCTTTCCATATAATTACTCAAATGGTTCCATCTTTATTCTGGAATGAAAAATGTTATTATAAGAAAATTCAACCAATGAAATATGTTGGTCCCAAATTCCTTAGTAATCCATTGACAAAGCTTGTAGAATATCTTACAATGTCTAAATTTTCATTATGACTTCCCATATGATTGTGGACAAAAAGTTGTATTAAAATTTAATTCAATACCCAACAACTTCTAAAGGCCTTTACAAAATTTATAAGTAAACATGGGATCGTGATCAGATACAATAGATACGGTAACCCCATGAAACCTTACTATCTCTTTAATATACAACCGAGAAACCTGATCTAGAGACAAAGTATCTTGAATAGGAAGGAAATGAGTAGACTTAGTCAATCGATCAACAATAACCCATGTTACATTGTTACCTTGAGATGTTTTTAGTAATACCACAATGATTTCCATGGATATATTTTCCCATTTCCACTCTGGCACTTGTAATGGATGAGGCATCCCTTTCGGTAACTACCACTCTTCTTTAACTTGTTGACAAGTCAAACACTTCATAGTAAGGTCAGAAATATCTCTTTTCATTCTATCCTACCAGTAATACTCTTAAAGATCTTTCTACATCTTAGTGCTGCAAGGATTAAGTGAAAAGAGAGAATAATGAGCATCACATAACAACTCTTTCTCTAACTGTGAATCACAAGGCATGCATAATCTCTTCTCAAACTTCAAAACACAATCATTAACAGTGTTAAAATTAGACAAACTACCCTTCTGAACCAACTCTAACATTTTCTACAACTCATTGTCTTCTTTAAACACTTGTTTAATTTAGTCTAATTGAGATGATTTCACTAACACCTGAAACAAAACATTGGAATTTACTGCACCAAAAACATCTATGCGAAACATCAACAAATCTTTATTCAAAGGATCTTTTTCTGTATATAATATGGTTAATGTAGCATTATTATTTTGACTCAAATCATTAGCCACTTTATTTTCCATTCCTGGATGGTAATGAATCATGCAATAATAATCCTTGATTAATTATAGCCATCTCCTATGTCTCAATTTTAATTATTTTTGAGTGAATATACACTTAAAACATTTGTGATCAGTATATATTTGACATTTTACTCCATACATATGTTGCCTCAAATTTTTTAAATCAAAAACAACAAAATCTAAATTCTAAATCGTGTGTAGGATAAATTAACTCATTAGGTTTCAACTGATGGAAAACAGAAGCAATTACCAGATCATTCTCCATTACGACACAACCAAGACCTTTTAATGAATCATCAATATAGATAACCAATTTACCCTCTCTGGAAGGCAATGCCGAAACTAGAGCATTCTCCAATATTTTTTTCAATTCTTGAAAACAATCATAACATTCTTCTGTCCAAATGAACATAACATATTTTCATCTTAACTTAATCATTGGGGTAGATAAACATGAAATATTTTCAACAAACATCCTGTAATAACAAGTTAAACTAAGAAAACTATGGATCTTGGTAATATTTGTGGGTCTTGGAAATTATTCAACAACTTTTGTTTTATCAGGATCAACTGTAATACTATTTTTTTAAACAATGTGACCAAGGAATGAATTTTTTTTGTAAAAAAAACTCAAACATGCTGAATTTCCCATAGAGTTTCTTTTCTTTTACAGTTAGCAAGTCAACCATTAAATGGATTTCATGTTACTATTTAGTTTTATAATAAACCAATATATCATCAATAAACACAACCCCAAACTTATACAAGAACTCAAATAAAATTCTATTCATAAGATCCATGAATACAACAGGTGCATTGGTTATCGCAAAAGGCATAAATAATAATTCATAAGGTCCATATCTAGTACGAAATGCAGTCCTTGGAATGACTGCTTCCTTTTATTTCAATTGATGGTTCCCCATTCTCAAATCAATATTTGAAAAATATTGTGCTCCCTGAAACTGATCAAACAAATCATCAATATGAGGCAATAGATACTTATTCTAAACAGTGATGTTATTAAATACTCTATAATCAATTAAAATTCACATTGAACCATCTTTCCTTTTAACAAACAAGACAGGAGCATCCCTTGGTGATGTTCTAGGTCGAATGAAACCTTTATCTAATAACTCTTGAAATTTATTCTTTAACTCTAAAAGTTCAATTTGAGTTATTTGATAAGGGGGTTTTGAAATATGCTTAGAAACAGAAACTAAGTCAACAGTAAATCCAACTTCCCGGTCAGGTATTATACAAGGAAAATCATTAGCAAAAAAATCAAGATACTCATTTTACCACTCGAACATCATTAATCTAAATAGTTCTCGTGTTTTTAGCAATATGGGCACGGTAACATTAATTTCCATCTTTTAGGAGTTTCTTAGCTTCCTGATATGTTATCAAATGTAAGGGTTAATTCTTGTACACAAACTGAAATTCTTTCTGAAATGAAACCTCTTTAGCTCTGTAGTCAATCTTATCATTATAAACGGAAAGCCAATCCATGCCCAAAATAACATCAAACTCCACTAGAGGCAGAACAATATGGGTTTCATATAGATTCTTTCTTCACACTAGGATATCAATGTTCTTGTAATATATTTTTTTCTCAACATTTCCTCCCAGTGTTTTTACCATAAGCTCAGGATTCATATCTTGAGATGGAATTCCAATTTAATAGAAAACTTCTTAGAAATGAAATAATATTTATACCCTAATTCAAACAACACATTGGAATAATCTAAATAAATAGTAGTATACCTGATACCACTTTATTTGATGGCCCAATATCTACTGAAGTAGTTGCAAAGGATTTCACCACCCCTTTCTTCATAAATTCAAACTTCTTTCCTTCATTTGTGTTCTTCATTGGACACTCATTTGAATAATGACCCATTTCATTACACTTAAAACATTTTACTGACTGTAAATATGATTTTGTCTTACAATTACCTTGATCTTTTTTTAGTGCAATTACGTGCCTCATTCCCCAATTTACCACATTAGTAGCACTTACCAAAATTCAAAATACATTCCCTAGCATACTTTTTACCACAATTTTCACAAACTATAAACTTAAGATTCTTACCATCATACTTTTTTGAAGAGTTCATATCTTTCGTATGCCACCTCGACAACTTATTCTTTTGTTTGTCAAAGAACACATGATCATCGGTAATCTCCATTTCCACCTTCTACACACATTGAACATGTTTTTTATAACTTTTGATCTCATGAGAAGCTAAATACCTTTCCTACTTTTCCATTAATCCTATGTAAAAACGTTTGATTTTTCTACCAAGATCTCATTTGAAATTTGCAGCATACTTTTCCAGTCATTTGAATTTTTCTTCATAATAGGCCACAGAGTCATCTTCCTGCCCCAATTCCAATTTTTTTTTCCATAATAAGATGAACCACCTTAAGAAAATATTTCTCAAGAAACATAACTTTGAATTCATCCCAATCAAGAGCATCAATATCTGCACTATCCCTGATATTTTTCACCATCGACCACTACTGATCGGCTTCACCTTCAAAACGATAAATAGAAAGACTGGACTTTTTATTTTCCGAACACCCTGTGACATCAAAAATCTTTTCTAGTTATTTAATCCACCCTTCAGATAGAACAGGTTCAAATGATCCTCTGAATGACGGGGGATGATACCTCATGAAATGCTCCACTACAGACAAGTTCATCTATGGTTGATCTAGCTGATCTCGTGCATGGATCCCACCACCATTTATATCCTAATTAAATTTTTCAATCACTGTAACAAACTATTCAGTTCCAATCCGACCATCTCAAGTTTCTAATTTGGATGGTTTTTTCCTTCTAATGTCCTCCCATCATAGCTTCCCTGTTTTGACAATGTAAACCTTTCTGAACACAGAAATATCATAGGCAAAGAAACATGGTAATGCTTAAATGCTATATCATTTGAATCTTAACATAAATTAATTTTTGGATCTTAATTTAAAAATATCTTAACTCCCAATGTTTTCTAAACCGACCTCTGATACCAACTATAAGGACCTAACCTTAAACAATACAAACTCTTGAATTAAGTTAATAATTCACATTGAGGATCTTTTAATGTTTATAGTTTTAGATAATTAGGCCATAACTATTGCATTACATCTCAAATATTACAATGTATAAAATTATACTCAGTATCCATTTTTTTCATAAAATATAAATTCTTGAAAAAAAGTGTCATGTCTAGTTCCATGTTAAGGATAGAATGACATTTCCATGATCCCTTCCTTGATCCAATTCATCTTTAATTCATGTGAAAAACATTTCAAATAAACATGGGATGAGCATAAAAAGCTCAGTAAGGGTTATAAAATAATGAAATAAATCATTAGTCTATCAATTCATACAAAACATAAGCACTTTTACATACATCTTGAAATCATTAGAATTATGAATAACACCTAGAAATCATAAATCATAAACGTAACTTGTGGCATCCATATCAAACTTACATTGTAGCTTTCACATCTACGTAGGGATTTACATTTGGAATACATATCATAGTGTATTACCTAAATCTCTTAGGTGAAACATTATAATTTACCTCTATCATGTTACCCAATGAATTAGAGAGCTATCTCGGGCTCACCCACCCTTGGTTTATCATGGAACCACCTGTATACATAAACAATTCCCAAGAACCATAAAAAAATTATAACACATAAAACAAGCATAAATGAAATATAACATTTCCATATTGTAGTCACAATATATCATTTAAAGATATTGACATAATCTATACTTTCTCAAAACCATTTTTAATACCAAAATACATAAAAAGGGTATATGGTATTTATTTTCCTTTTAAAATATTACTGCTATTTAAGAAAGCCAAATATCAAATAATGCTCGTGGCGGCAGAAAGGTCATTGTCACTGCGTACATTAAAAAGAAATATTACCTTTTTCATTTAGTAAAAATCTATGTGAAAAAATATTCCCTTTGAATTAAATGAAAATTCAATGGAGTTTATACAACTTAAAAAATAAAGTCGTGCGAAAATCAAAATATGCCTCAATGAACGGAGGTTGCGACAAAATCTCTTACCTCATGTGCGACTTGACTCATTCATTCTTTAATATACTAAATAATAAACTAAAGTTAATTTATATTTGCTTTAGAACCTTTTTTAGGTTTATTATTCCTTTTATATCAATTAAACCACGTTATAAACATTATATAATCATTTAAGTTAATAACAGTTGTGTTGTTGATATTTGGTACTTGAGTCAAAATTGAACTTCTTATAATTACAAGTTGTCCATGTGGTAAAAAGTCCATTATCTACATAAATACATTTTTGATTTAGATAACATATATATCATATATATATCTATTATATATATGTATTTACAATAGTACATAACATTTGGATATATTAAATGAAATGCACCGTTCATGGAGACGGTAAGTCGTATGTACGCATGAACGCTACATTCATTTCTATTTCATATTTTATTGGAATGAAAACTTAATGATACATAGGTATATTATAATTAAACTATGATATCATATATAATTTCATTAACCTCATCCTCAATACATCCCTTGTATGTCATGAACGAGTCATATCACTTTTACGGGCCTATAGTTTGCACTTCCTCAAATAAAATTATGGTATTTACCCGTTATTAAAACAATAAAGGTATGCTATAAAAGAAAATACAGAATAATAGAGACAATGAAAATGTAGTATATAACGCATATAAATAAATATCTATCATAATGGCCTCCATGAGAGTCAGTAGGATATAATCGAACAATCATCGTTTTGTGAGGCAGTAGTTTTCCGTACACAGAAACAATATGTCTGTATCAATTAGATGGAGGTGTGTGTAACTATAGTTTGAATAATTATAACAAAAAAACTAGTATAATGAGGATACCGGTATAGTTATGTAAATAACGAATAAAGAGAGCATAGGGAGTAAATATGTAAAATAAAAGAAGATAACTTGAGGGAAGACATTACCTTTAAATCGGAAAACTCCCTTTAGTTTGATCCAAAGGGTTTCCTTGAAGTGACTTAGGCATAAGGTAAGGATTCTGTGAGAAAGAGAAGGATCTTGAGAGCTTAATTTGGTAGATTTTGGATAATCCAAGTGGCTTGAGAGGTTTTTTTAAATTTTTAGAGGTGATAAACTTTTATAAGGGAGAGGAGGGGTTCTTTAGGAATGTTTGGAAATATTATTTTATTATAAAATTATTTTTGGTTTCAAAAGATCCAAAACTAATTTAATTCAACTATAATATGAATATAAGTCGAAATAAAATCTTCCAATAAGAATTGTGCTAGTTTTTCATATTTTCTAAATCCTTATCTTTCTTATTTAACCCTCTGTTAACTTATTTAACTTTTACCATGTCCTCTTATATATTCATACTATATAGTTAATATATTTATAATAAAAAACCAAGAGACACAAAATGGATCATTAATGACCTTATTAACATCATATATGTAATTTAGCTGAATATTATATTTTTTGGACTATTTTATGATTTAATAAAATATTGATTGATTTAAAAACTCTTTTATAACAATTTTTTACACCATTCATATAATGACTTTTAAAAAAATCCAAACCAACTTGATTGTTTAGAAAAACCTTCATTAATTAAAATATAACAAGTCATAATAATCTATAAAATTTGATGATCGCATAAAAAGGTTCAAAATAAATTTATTTTAATATTTTTAATATCATTTATTGGAATCCTTTATTAATGAAGTAATTACTACATCACCATTGTGTCATAATTAAATTTATTTATTAAATGTATAAAAATTATAAATAAATTACCATGATGTAGAAAATCTTTTTATTTTTCTAATCACTATTTATAGTTGAAAATATCAATTATATTACCCCACATTAAATATTTTTTACTAAAATCTATATGTTTACGTTACTTTTCTCTTTACATTAATTTATTTAATATAATGTGTCATTTTCACATAAAAGTTGATCCTTGGGGTCAGAAAATTGACCCAAAGATGGACATGGTCAGATATTTATCATCTAATAGGATTATGACACACGTTTGGATAATTTAATATTATTATAATATTATTTTTTTACCCTTATTTACAAGATTTACCCCTTAACCATGGTAAATAAAATATTTAATTAAGTAATTATTAATAATTTATCAAAATAAAAGTTACCAGTTTACAAATTTTGGACCTTTGGATTCCAAATATGGAATCCATTTTTCCAAATTCGAAACTCAAAAGTGTCAGAAATTAATTTATAATTAATTCCCATTGTTAAAACAAAAAGTGTGTTTTTAAGAAAAAACTATCAAATGATCTACCTTTGGTTAAGTCCAATTTAAGAGTGAAATTACTTCTAATGACCAACATTGGATTAAATGATAAAAAAATAAACCAATTAAACTTTATAACCAAACAATCGAATAATATAAATATATAAATATATTATATTAAAAGGATGTATTGAATTACAATGCAGTATTTTTCACTATTCAATAAAAAATGAACATTGTCATAAAAATACAAAATTTCATCCAAAATAAATTTTGATGTCCCGATTTAAAGAAGTATATTATTTTATAAAATAGAACATATAAAAGATAAAAAAACTAGATTTAAAAAAGTTTCTCCATCAAAAAGAGGTAAATCAACCTTTTATAGACTATTATAGTGTTTGTGCTTAAAATTGGATTCATTTACAATTTAAGCTTCAATCATTAATTGGATAAATTTAAAAATATTTAACAAACATGTATAATTGTATTTTAATTAGTTATATTTATTCCTTCAAATAAAATTAATATTCCTTAACTACCATTTCAAATAATATTATTATTATGTTATTTGTCGGTATAACACAATGTTGTGTGCAACATAAGATTTCAAAGAAACCTATTGTTGCGTATCGATTACACCATAAAACATAACAACCATTTTAAATTAAAATTAAAACTTAAATCAAAAATATTAATGAATATGAAAATATCATACTCTTTATTTACAAGGGATGTTATATCAACACTAATTTTCTATGAAACATTATTTGGTTGTTACAATTATTTAAATGAGATAATTATAACCTAGCCATTACAAATAGTAAAATGAATAATAATAAATACATTTCAAATATTTTTTATAGTTTTTTTATATAAATAAAGCATAATTATAACAAAAAATATAATTTCTGGTAAAGTCTTTATATGATTAAAATATTATTCCCTCAAATGAACTAGTTTTAATGTCATATTGTGAAAAATAATATAATTAACATTAGACATATTTTGAAATATAATTTTATAAAATAAGATTCATTTTTGAATTTAGAATTGTTAAATTATATTGTGGCAAATTTTTGGGATTTTTTTGAGACACTACATTTTTGGATGAATTTTGAAAATACAAGATTTTAATTCGAAACTATCTTTTCATCTAAATTATTTATAAAGAAAAATTATATTTTTATTTGGTTTAAAAGAATAAATATTTTTTATTTTATAAATTAATACAATTTTTTTTAATTTTAACTAATTTTAAATTGAAATTGGATATAAAAACATAGAAAATGTTCAAACACATTTACATCAAAAACCACCATTATCGACCCAACAACAGGATTAAATTTAGTTCTTTCTCTGCCACTTATGTGATTTTAATTTGGGAAAATTGATTCCATATTTTTAATAAATAAATTATTATTTGTAAAAAGTTAGACATAGTTTTTGAAAAAAAATATTAGTGAAAGTAATTAATATTAAATTCAACGATTACGGTAAAATTAAGCTTAATAAGGGACTAAACATTAATCTTAATAACTCAAACGACCAAAAAACATGTCCCAGAGCAATTTTATATAAATATTTAAGACCTTTACTCAAGATACTTTAATTGGGTACATTATTATATCCACTTTAAATTGTAAAAACGTGGGTGGAATTCCTTTTCCCAACATTTACAAGTGTCTCACTCCTCCTCCACTATAAAAAGGCCTCCTCACCTCCCATTTCCTCGCACCTATCAATAAACATTTTCTCAAACAAGGTCTTCCAAAATATCTCTTAAAAATACATCCCCTCATCCCTTAATCCTTTCATTGGTTATTAACCAATCCAAGGAGTCCATTTGGTGGAAACCAAAATGATTTGCCTGAATAAGAGGTAACAATATTCCTCGAGTTCTATTATTTTATTACAATTATCCATCCCCTCAAAAATTAGTATTCTATTATTGTATAAAAATACAGTATAATACATATTCTAGGATTTTTTATTGTATTTTTATGATGTAAACATACACACCCTTCCGTCTAATGGGTAACAAATATATTGTTTACGTGTATGGCAAACTACCACCTCATGATATTATGATTGTTTATTTTTCCTTTACCAAATCTAATGATGAACATTATGATTAAAAAAATATTTATATATGATAAATATGATATTTAAAATTAATTTATTCTTATTTAATTTTTATTTAGAACATGCCATTATTGTTTCCATCTACTGTAAATATGATAATTGCATTTGAGAAAGTGTGGGCTATAGTCCCCTCAATGCAGTATGATTCTTTCACACACTCCATGTAATGTATTAATAATGGGTATAGTAAACATATATGATATATATGATATAATAGTTATACTATAATACTTATATATATACAAATATATATACTTATAATCCAATTACTCTCTTTCTTCTAATACATTGATAAAATGGAAACATTGCTCATGTGTACGTACAGCCCAACGTCTCCATGGAAGAGATTTTCCATTCCATACTTCTATATCCTATAGATTATTATAATAAAAATATAATAAATATAAATTATATTTATATCATGATTTATATTATGTAAAACATGATATATGTATAAGGACCAAATTTATAACATATTAAGCCCCATGTAAAGAACAAAGCGGATATTAACCAAAGTGAAACCTTAACATGGGATTGTTAGCAAGTGAGTAATATAAGGTCATAATAAAACCATATATGGTATTATATATAAGAATATTTTTCTATAAATTTTTATAATAAACTATAATTTATTATAGAAGAATCATGTACATGTACAAAGATAGTCATGGAACATGGTAAGGGAATTTCATTTCACTTTTTATTTCTACGACATACATGCTTTATTCACAACCAATTCCATTTGTGTGGTGTGTATAATGACCAGGGATGAATTATTTTATTCTTATATATAAATTTATGGGTATTTTCATATCCATTTTATGACCTTTATTTCATGTGTTTTATGTTTTAAAAATTCCAAAATCACTAAAAGAGTTTTGCCTCAATTTACATCCTTTGAAACTCATGTTTTTCATGCACATAAATTATTTTTTAAGGTGTATATACTTAAATTTTACATGTTATATCATTAATATACATATATTAATGTTATTTTAATCATTACATAATATCATTTTCTTACATGTTAATTTTGATTTGAAGTTTCCTTTTGATTAGAGTTTATTGAAACAATCCCATCGCTTTTCAAGATTGTTTATGTTCATTATTTATTTGATGAAATATTATGATCCATCTCTTGAGAACACTCATGATTTTAATTACCCTATATTTATTCAATAAGTATCTTTTTATTAATGCAATATTTCTAATCATTCGTACTTAATATAATTAATAAGATTGTTTTTATGAAAAATCTTACTTCTTTCTATCATAAGTTGGTAATATGTTTTATTTCAACATGTTTTCAAAAATGATGTAAAATATTATTTCAAATTAACCCTACAGATAATTTTTTAAGAAATAAGGATTTTAAAAAATATTTAATTTTATTTAAATCTTCATTTATATGTTTCAAATATTTTTTCAATGAAAAAGGTTTTCAAATATGTTTTATGTTTTAAAAATCAATCTTAAATTCAGAAAAGATATTTTCCTCATTTTTTTTATATATCCTTCTAAATAATTTCCCATATATGATAAAATTTGAAGGTTTTACTCTTTCCTTTATATACAAATTATTCAATGTTTCCATTCATTTCCATTATCTAATAGGATTATGTTTTTATGGAATAATTTTTATGAAACTCATTTCTCTTTCACAGATTATATGATTTTAAAACCCGCAACTTTTCACATGTAATATTTATGATGAAATAATTTTGAAACCCAAATTTTTTCAATAAGTTATGATGTGATGGAATTAGTATAATACCCATTTCATTTCATGGTTTATGATATGATTATTTATGACCATGTGGAACATGTATGTATGATTTAATTATGAGATGGGTGGGACCTATTTCTCTCTCTAATGCATTGGGAAAAGATTTATATCCCTGGAGATAGAAATTGTTGTAATGAGGATTAAACTCAATTTAGTATTACAGGGGTGTAATGAGGAGTGAACATGGTACAATATTATAGGGATTGAATGGGGAGTTAACCCAGTTTAGTAAATGACATTTTCTACTAAGAAGGACTTGGAAGCAATGCCTTGACTAATATGGAATTCAATATATATGCTTGTGTGTATTCCAGAATTCCATATTCTATTATTACATTATGAATTCATGTAATATGTTATTTATTTCCTTACAATTCATGAATTATTAATGATCAATACTTATTCCATGATTCTTGTTTAAGAGCTTAGATATGTATGGTATGATCATATATTTCCGTGATCATGTTCTCATCCCCTTATGCTCATTATTATAATTACATATCTCCCTTGTTTACCATTACTAGTCATTTTATATCACCCTATTTTATGTTTCCTTACACCATGTTATGATTCCATGTATTATGTTTTCTGCCTATAAGATGGTTTTTATTCAAGAAGAACCTAGTGGGAGATGATGTAACTCATTTATGCACCAGTGATTATGTTTCTATGGTTCCAAAGGCAATAGACTAGTACATTATTTTTTAATCTATTTGTATTATTTTTTAAGTATTATGAAAAGGTTATGTAATTATAATTTCGGAAAAGTGATGGTATCTATATATATACTTGATTTTGATGGTTCATGTGAGAATCATATCCCTCTCATCAAGTTCACCTATAATAATAGATTTTAGGAGACAATATTGATGGCCCCTTTTGAGGCATTGTATGGTATTTCTTTCTATTCACCCATGTTTTGGTGTGAGGTAAGTGAGGTAGCCTCACTAAGTCTTTTTCTTGTGTAAGAGAGTTCGAAGCATGTTTATCTAATCAGAATTTTCATGTCTGTTGCTCGGTCAAGATAGAAATCTTATGTTGATCACTGTTTAATTCCTATTGAGTTCGAGCTCAAGATGCATGTATTCTTATTGGTGTCACCCAACATAGGATATAGATTGATATAAAGGTAAGGGACATTATCTTTGAGGGTTTTGAGGAAATTTTAGATTTTTTAGAGCGTCAAGATGGTATCCTAGTTGTTGTTACTACCTCATAGGTTTTGTACCACACACAACGTCCTCCACATTTCACTACTTCCCCAGTATCTTGCTGAATCACCTCATACTTTTGATCCTGAGGCACATGTGTTAGATGTTGATGTTTTGTTTGAGGATGATCCTATATAAATCATCTACCAGATAAGGAATGTTTTGCAAGGTTAAATTATACCATTATTATTGGTTCTATAGAAACATGATATTGTACAGGACGAGACTTAGGAGCGGGAGGCTGACATACCTGACCAGTGGTTAGAGTTTTTCTCAGATAGTGTTTTTCCTCCCATACAGGTTGAACTCAGGTATGAGTTCGTTTAAGGGGGGAAGACTATAAGAACCTTATTTTTTACTCATGTATGAATCTTTTAAATTTTATTATGATTATATTTTATAGACCTAAATTGGATACCAAGTGGGTTAGGGAAGGTCTCAGGGTGTCCTGGGATTTTTCAGAGCCCAAAACCAAAATTATGGGAGAAAATGTACTTTCACATGGTTAGGATAAACATTGTGAGGTAAGACACATGTTTATATTTTACCATGTCAGGCAACAAAATGAGCAATAATAGGTTTCAATATTTGACCTAATCATGTGTAAGGGGTCCCATGACCATGTGAGAATGTCTGAAATTTTGATAGATTCATTTCACATGGTTGGTGCATAGTTTCCTAAATGTGTGGCCAACATGTGTGTTATTTCCCGCAATATTCCTACCTATTCACTATTTTCACATGATTTGAAAAAACTATGAAACAAAAATGTTCTATGGAATTTTTTTGGGTGAAATTAATAATTTTATCTTAATGTTAAGATAAAATATTATTTATTCTACCCTTGTTTTTTAACATAAAGAACTCCTTATCCTCTCTCTTTTTATCTCATTTGAAGGTCTATTCTAGGATTTGAGATCAATATTCTGTCCGGAGACTGATTTGATCATCATCTATCTCTTTGGATCTGCACTAGTGAGTCACTCATTTTTACATAATTAGTTGGTGTTATTAAGACATTTCATTTTCATTAGAAGTAAGGGATCATTTATTCAAGGAGTTATTTCCATTTATATGGTGATTTAATCAATGTATGAATGTATAGTTGGTACATTGGTGTGTTGGGAACACTAGAATTATAATGAAAAGGGTAAATTTTCTTATCTCACATCATTCCCTCCTGATTCGGTTACACATAACAATTTAAAATACCACAACTCTAGAGGTATGATCAAGGATTTTTTTACATAAATGTTTTTATATTATTTTCATAGAGTCATGCTTTCCATTGTATTCTCAATATGTATTGTATCATAGGATGTTCTTGATGAATATTTTACAATATTTCGTGTACCTTTGGAATGTATGTCAAAGTTCCAGAGTTTGGTATGTGTTCATCTTTATAATGAGACCTCATTATGATGGATAAGTTACCTGGTATTTGGTTTATAGACAATTAAACTTCATATTTACAATGCTAAAAATCCTAGTAGTGGGACTGATGTGAAACCACTAGATTATGGTTTTATCCACTATATTGTGTATTTTTAATTTATCAAATAATTTTATTTGTTTTCTGGATATTTAATAAAGGGTTATGACATTTTCAATGTGTTTTATCAGGAAAAAATTTGGTTCAAGTTTATAAGAATTCATTTGGATTCCCTATGTGATAATGTAGGTGGAAACGATACGTATGAGAGACACACAATTTGCACATATATTGTGTAAATAATATGAAAATTGACTTATTTTAAGGAAATATTAGTTAGCATTTATTGACATAGTTTTCACACTATTCTTCAAAACATTAACATTACTAAAGGGTTCTAAAAGATAGTTTTAAAGTCAAATTTCTCACCAGAAACAACCAATTTTCCTACCATGGAAGTGGATATTTACATTGGCATAGATTGATCTATTTTTTATATTTTTGATATTTTCTTCCCTCCAGAATTCCAATTCTCGGATTATTTTAGCATTCAACCTAGATATTGAAGTTAATACACCCATTGCATTCTCTCATCCCTTCACTACTCATCTAATGTTGAGTACAATCCATGATTATGGATTTCCATCTCATATATTATGGTTAGGGTATATTTTGAAAGGTATTTTTGTAGGTTCCGGGCGCAGCGGAAGCGCGTTGCGGGGTTTGCCCAACGTTAATTTTAACGTTAAACAATGTTCAATCCGAGATCTATCACGATATAAAACACCGAATCTTCGGAATAGAATAAAGAACAAAAAGAAAAGAAGAGTCCCAGAACCCTTGAGAAGGATCATCATATGTTGATTATAATTAATTTAATTAATGCATAAGAATTACCTTGTTGGAATTCTTTCATCATTGATGTGTCCGGTCACGATTCGGTGATCCGTCATTGCGTCGTAGAATCCAAGTGTAGGATTCCTCTAGCTGTGATTCACACGTGTGTAACGTATCTCCGGACATCACCAAAGAGATCTCCGGGTGCTAGCGCGGAAGAACTATCGCTTGCGATGTCCGCCTTCGACCGCCTTGATCCAATGGAGGATCTTGCACTCGTAACGTAAGGGCGTTCTTGGTGGAAAAAGGAATTCTCTCTTGGCTTGAGAGTATTTCCAAATCCGTTGTGCACAACAATGGCTCCCAAAAAAATGTTGGGGTTGCGAGGATATTTATAATCAGTTTGAGGTTAATAGAGTTATGACAATAAATAACCACATTACACGTTTTATTTATTTCATTAACTCTTATTGAAAACCCCCATGTCGAATTATTAATTCCTTGACATGCGCCCACGCTGATTATAATAAAAATCATTTAATAAAACAATATTAAATCCTCAAAATCCCAATTGGAAAAACTAAACGGCGTGTAATAATTAATACATGGCGTGTACTTGCTTTCCATAAAACTACACAGCGTGTATATTTAATATACACGGCGTGTACTTTTATATTCCATTTTTCTCCACCACATTTATTAGACCTCGAGTAATAAATATTTATTTCTTAAATAAATGTAACTGCATTACTCTCTAATAAATATATTATTTTATCCACAGTATATTCTCTCGAATAACTAGTGTCAAAATAAATTCGATCAGACATCATTAAATAATTATTAAACCACAGTCGGGAATAATATTTATTTAACTTGTTAAATTAATATTTAACTGAGATACATGGACACACTTAGTGTGTGACCCTCTAGGCCTCTTTCTCAGTGGCATTAGGCTGAGCCTAGCTAAAGTCCAAGGTTAGCGTCTAGCAACATGCCAAGGCACCCATAGAGAAAGACGTTAACGCCGCAATGACGTGGCTCCTCCTACGAACACTTACCGTGTAATATAATCCCTTTGTCTCGATATCTCCAATCAAGCGGGTTGCATGCTAGTGCCATCAACCCATGTTCTTGATTATTCTTTCTTTGACTTCCCGGAATTGAACTTGCCCATACCTTACCGTGGCCATGGATTTATTTAGGCTATATCTATTCCATCAAAGGGCCTGAGATATCTACTTCCATTATGGAACGGAAGGTAAAAATCCTTTCTCGCATTATCTATTAATGTGGTATTACTCGTGACGCACCCAACATATCCTACCTCACTGTGAATAGTGTGTCTTCATAGTTTTTTTCAATACAAATAAGTGCGTGAGTTGTAATACCCATTAATAATAATCTTAAAGTCTAAGGATCAATACACACATCCGTAGATAGGAACATCCAATGACACTATGAAATGTGGATTTCCTACTAGCGGGTCTCGTTCTCATAATATCCTCCTGGATATTACCAAGGGCGCACACCATGAGAAGGTGCCTCAAAGTTTTATGAGTCCTCACCCCTAATGACTTGTATTATTTGTATCCCTCAAATAATATAATCCGGCCATAGAACATACATTCAAGAACAGTGTTATGGAAATTTCGGGTTCTCATCATAGCAGGGATCCGCTACGACCCTTTAATGCAACAACTGTCATTAGGACATTATCACATGACATGTCACGTAGATGAACAATCAAGATGTGATAAGGCTTTTATTTAATGAATAAAGTACAAAGTAGTTGGTTCTGGACCACCAACTCCAACAGACTCCCACTTGGACTAGAGCCAACTACTAACAACCTTTAACCCGCTAGCTCTCACATGATATTCATGCTTCTACTGAGATAGGCCTTTAGTCATGGGGTCTTCCACGTTCTCTTCCATGGACACTCTGCTCACTGCAACTTCACCCCTTTGATAGAAATCCCTCAAGAGGTGACACTTCTGGAGTATGTACTTTGTCCGTTGATGTGACCTTGGTTCTTTTTCAAGAGCCACCGCTGCAGTATTATCACAATACAATGTAATGGGATCTTTACTGCTAGGCACCACATCAAGCTCCTAGAAAAAGTTCTGAATCCAAATGGATTATTTGGCTGCATCAGAAGTCGCTATATACTCGGACTCCGCTGTAGAATCGGCGACAACTGGCTGCTTTGAACTCTTCCAGCTCACAGCTCCTCCATTGAGACAGAAAACATATCCAGATTGAGACATCAGATCATTCTGATCTGTTTGAAAACCAGCATCAGCATACCCTCTGATGACAAGCTCCTCGTCTCCTCCATACACCAGGAACATATCCTAAGTTCTTCTCAGATACTTAAGGATAGTCTTAACAGCAGTCCAATGCTGTTCTCCTGGATCTGCTTGATATCTTCCTACCATGCTCAGTGCATAGGCAACATCAAGCCTGGTATATAACATGGCATACATGATGGATCCTATAGCTGAAGCGTATGGGATCTTTCCCATCATATCTTTCTTCTGTTTTGTCTGGGGACACATTTTCTCAGAATGATGTAAGCCATGTGACACTGGAACCAATCCCCTCTTGGATTTTTCCATACTAAATCTCTTTAGTATCTGGTCAATGTATGTACCTTGATTTAGTCCAAGCAGCCTCTTGGATCTATCACGAATGATCTTGATCCCTAGAATGTAGGCTGCTTCTCCTAATTCCTTCATGGAGAAACACTTGTTCAACCAGTCCTTAATTGATTGTAAGGCTGGTACGTCATTTCCAATAAGCAATATGTCATCAACATATACCACTAGGATGATGACCGCATTCCCATTAAACCGCTTATAAACACATGGCTCACATTCTTTCTTAATGAAACCAAATTCTTTTATGGCTTCATCAAATCGAATGTTCCATGACCTGGATGCTTGCTTTAATCCATAAATGGATTTCTGCAACTTGAAAACCCGTTTGGCTTCACCTGGTGTCACAAACCCTTCTGGTTGTGTCATATAGACATCTTCCGGAAGGTTCCCATTAAGGAATGCTGTTTTGACATCCATCTGCCAAATCTCGTATTCATGGTAAGCTGCTATGGAAAGTATGATTCTTATGGATTTAAACATGGCAACTGCCGAGAAGGTTTCATCGTAGTCAATTCCTTGACGATGTCTGAATCATTTAGCCACTAGCCTTGATTTATAGGTGCTAACTTGACCTTCCATGTCCAGCTTTCTTTTGAATACCCATTTGCATCCAACAGGCTTTACATCAACTGGCTCATCGACCAGAACCCAAACTTGGTTCTGATACATGGAATCCATCTCAAAATTCATAGCTTCTAGCCATCTTGCAGCTTCTGATATTTCTACTGCTTCCTTGTAGGAGAGAGGTTCATCATTGTCCAACAATAATGATTCACCATCCTCGGTGACTAGGAAACCAAATCTCTCTAGTTCCCTTACCTCTCTTGAGCTCCTACACAGTACTTGTGTTTCTGGAACCTCTTCCACGGGGACCTATAGAACTTATTCCTGTACCAACTCTTGTGTATCTTGAGCATCAACTTCGTCGAAGTCAATCTTTCTCCCACTATCCTTCTTGAGGATGTGCTCCCTCTCAAGAAAGATGGCTTGTCTGGCGACAGTCACTTTCTTGTCTTGGGGGTTATATAGGTAATATCTTTTTGTTTCCTTGGGATATCCTATAAAGATACACTTCATGCCATGGGGAGCTAGTTTGTTACCTGATAAGGCCTTAACAAACCCCTCACATCCTCATACACGTGTGTGCGACAAAGTGGGTTTCCTTCCATTCCATTACTCAGATGGAATTCTATTTGCCGCCTTAGTTGGTACTCGGTTTAATGTGTATGTTGCAGTTTTTAATGCATATCCCCAAAAGGATAATGGAAGATCCACATGACTCATCATCGACCTCACCATGTCCAACAAGGTGCGGTTCCTCCTTTCACTAACACCATTCCACTGTGGTGTATAAGGATGAGTGAGCTGAGATAGAATCCCAGACTCCCGTAGAAGATCGATGAACTCTTGGTTCAGATATTATCCACCTCGATCTGATCGAAGCTTCATTATCTTCTTACCAAGTTGATTCTCTACTTCATTCTTGAATTCCTTAAATTTCACTAAGGACTCTAACTTATACCTCATTAAGTAGACATAGCCATATCTACTCAAATCATCAGTAAAATTAATAAAGTAAGAATATACACCTCTAGCTTCTACTGGAAATGGTCCACACACATCTGTGTGTACCAATCCTAGAATCTCTGTGGCCCTTTCACCTTGTCCACCAAAAGGCGGCTTGGTCATTTTTCCTTGTAAACAAGTGTGAAATCTATCAAGTGGTTTTAGCTCAGTAGAGTCTAAATATCCATCTTGTCAGAGCTTTGTCAAGCGATTCTCGTTCACATGATCAAGGCGGTGATGCCATAACATGGTGATGTATGAGTCATGTGAGTTTGTTTCGTTATCGATTGCCAACACTTGGTTTTCGTAATTTAATACATACAAACCAATATTCAAATGTGCCATACCATAACATACGTTGTTCTTATAAAAGAGACAACCCTTATTTCCAAACATGAAAATAAATTCATCCATATCCAAACAAGATACAGATATTATGTTCTTGGTAACACTAGGCACAAAATAACAGTTTTTTATAACCAAAATCATGCCAGTTGGCAATGAGAGGTGATAGCCGCCAATAGCCAACGCAGCCAGCCTTGCACCATTGGCAGCTCAAAGATCCACCTCTCCTCTGGCGATCTTTCTAAATCTACTTGGTTCCTGTATTTGAATACAGATGTGGGCCCCACAAGCTGTATCTAATACCCAATGTGTGGAAATAGAAAGATTGCACTCGATAACGAACGCACCTTTAGCGACCCCATGCTTCTGGGTGCAGTTCCTCTTCCAGTGGCCCTACTTTCCACATGCAAAATACACTGCTTCCCATTCCTTGCCCTGCCTCTGGATCTTCCCCTTCTTGGAGGGATGGTGCTCGGGGGCTTCAGACCGTTTATAAGTCTTGGGCCCCTTTTCCTTGTCCTTCCTTTTCTTGTTCACCATAAGGACCGTGGGTTTGTCACGCCCCATGTCTTTATCTACCTAGCGAATCAAGGTCAGAAGCTCCGATAGACTCTTCTCATTGCCGCTCATGTTATAGTTGACAATGAAGCTAGAGAAGGTCTTAGGCAATGATGATAGGATGAGATCTGTACGCAACTCATCTGGGAATTTAATCCCTAAGATGTCCAAGCGTTCAATGTAGCCAATAAGCTTGACCACATGAGGCCCTGCTGGCGCAGACTCTCCAAGATTCGTGGTAAACAAAGCATTGGAGATCTCATACCTCTCCTGTCTCTCCTTCTCTTGGTAGAGATCTTTAAGGTGATACATCATGCTATACGCATCCATGTTTTTGTGTTGCTTCAAGAGCTCATTAGACATGGCCGATAGCATGAAACACTGGACATTTGTGACATCATCCATGTGTTTCATGTAGAGAGATAATTCCTCATCACTATCCTCTTTCCCAGGCCCAACTGGAATAGGCTCTTCCAACACATATAATTTCCTTTTGTGGAGAAGGACGACGCGTAAACGCCTCTGCCACTCTTGGAAATTGGTGCCGGTGAGAAGGTTTTCTTTTTCGAGTATGGTGCGCAATGATATGTTTGAAGTCATTTTCTTGGCTTTTATACAATTTAAGATGAGGAAAGGTTTTGTAATTTATTATAAAAATTGGGACAAATAAATAAATTAATACTTATTAGTCTCCCACTATTTTATCGAAATCCAATAGCCCTCACCATTGACTTCAGAATATTCTATTGCGTGAATATTCTAGTGGCAAGGATCCATATTACCCTTCGCATTAACCCAACTAGGGTTGGTCAAGAAACTTGAAGGGTTTTAGGTAGGCATTCCAAATTCCAACTGTATTAACTCGCAGTTCATTGATACACTGAGTGGACTCCCCAATCCTGAAATCCTTTTTGGATTTTCTCAACCTTTGCCTCTTGGTCACACCAAGTCCTGCTGTGGCAGTAAACCCTTGATGCGAACCAAGTCAAGTCAACCCAAAACCTTGAATTAGAATTCCCCGATAATTGAAAGCACCCCAACTAGGGTTGGTCAAGCACTTTGAACTATGGTTCGATTCTAACCAAGATTATGGAAGGCTATGCCGACTTAATATTTATTTTGAGGGATTTTATCCTTATACGTAAATTGCAATTTTATTATCTTTGATTACATGCTTGTTAATATTAAGTGGTATATACTTAAGTGATTAACCATGTCTAAGATAATATTTACGTATAAGCCAATTTTATTTTAGTTCCATATTGCATGCTCGTTTAATTCATTAATTGTGTCATCGTGACAACACACCCACAATAAATAAACCATGCAACTGACAGAAATAAAATATATGGTATGATCATGATATTTTCTATTGGTTAGTTTATCTAGCGGTTGATAAACTAACCCAAGACCTAGGGGAGAAACACCTTGAACCTTTCGGGTTCGTGTTTACAGCTTTCCACCTGTCCAACTTTGTATCTCCTTGGATTGGTTTCATCTTGGCTCCTGACTTGAGCCACCTCCACTAGCTTGGGAGCTCCATCAATTACATATGCATTTATCTCACACGCAGGTGAGGGGAAAAAGGGGGTTTTCCATAAAAGAATCCTTGGGTGCACATGCCCTACATATTAATGAGGAGATGGCTCACAGGCCAAAAAATTTAATTTAAATAAACAAATTAAAAGAAATCATTCACATACAAAGCTCTCGATCTAGCTCATGATCATCCATACATGCAACGATATTTACGCACAAATAAAACTAGCATTCAATTCTTAATCGTTCTTGTTTAAGATAAATCACACTCGAATCAATTAATTATCTTTAATTAATCAATACTTTTATCTTAAATCCCTTTTCTGAATTTCCTTTTGATTCTCATCCATCATAATTTTAAACAAATAAATTCATTTAAAATTATCCTTGTATAGAACTTGTACCTTGGAGGCAACCTGGATAATTCCCATTTATTACGCAGATGTTAAATTAAACACATATATATAAAACACCTATCACATGTTGTGCCTCAGCTTTACGCCTGCACCATGGTACACATCTCAAGGGTTTGTATAAAATAATAATAAATTTTAATAAATCTGCGTAATTTGGGTGAGTACATGGCATGTAGTTCCGACTACACGGTGTGTACTTTTTCTTCACCATCCATCCGAAGTACACGCCCGGGGATAGGGCGTGTTAATGTACTTTGGAAATTTTCGGAGTACACGGCGTGTACAGTGGGACACACGCCGTGTATTTTCCACGTTACACGGTTTCCAGCCAGGCAGGCTATGTACGGAGTACACGACCCAACCCTAACCCGAAGGGACTACACGCTGTGTTCATTAGACCACACGACATGTATTCCAGAAACCGTGTGCCACCTGTTTCTGGTCAACACACGGTGTCTTAAATTCTTACAAAGAATCCAATACACGGCCTGATTTGGTGGATCAGTCATTTCATTGAACCTAGACTACAGGGTGTGTACTTCCGAATACACGCCGTGTATTCTGGTGTTATACGGTCAGAAAAATTTGGCTCCTCCGGATGAGTTCCTCTATTTTATTTTAATCAAAATTAAAATAAAAATCCATTTCTGTGTGGTGAACGAGAAACAAGAGAGGAGGAACAAATCTCGATATTCAGATTTCCAGAACGATTAAACATGAATTGAAATAACTAAATTATTAAATGCGTAAATCACCAACAAAAAACCAAATAATTATAACCAATGATATGAACCCTCTGATACCACTTGTAGGTTCCGGGCGCAGCGGAAGCCCGTTGCGGGGTTTTCCCAACTTTAATTTTAACGTTAAACAACTTTCGATCTGAGATCTGTCACGAAATAAAACGCAGAATCTTCGGAATAGAACGAAGAACGAAAAGAAAAGAAGAGTCCCAGAACCCTTGAGGAGGATCATCATATGTTGATTATAATTAATTTAATTAATTCATAAGAATTACCTTGTTGGAATTCTTTCTTCGTTGATGTGTCCGATCACGATTCGGTGATCCATCGTTGCGTCGTAGAATCCAAGTGTAGGATTCCTCTAGCGGTGATCCACATGTGTGTCACGTATCTCCGGACATCATCGAAGAGATCTCCGGGTGCTAGCACGGAAGAACCTTCGCTTGCAATGGCCGCCTTCGACTGCCTTGATCCGGTGGAGGATCTTACTCTCGTAACTTTAGGGCGTTCTTGGTGGAAAAAGGAATTCTCTCTTGGCTTGAGAGTATTTCCAAATCCATTGTGCACAACAATGGCTCTCAAAAAAATGTTGGGGTTGCAAGGATATTTATAATCAGGTTTGGGGTTAATAGAGTTATGACAATAAATAAACGCGTTACGCGTTTTATTTATTTCATTAACTCTTATTGAAAACCCCCTTGTCGAATTATTAATTCCTTGACATGCGCCCATGCTGATTATAATAAATATCATTTAATAAAACAATATTAAATCCTCAAAATCCCTATTGGAAAAACTACACCGCGTGTAATAATTAATACACGGCATGTACTTGCTTTCCATAAAACTGCACAGCGTGTATATTTAATATACACGGCGTGTACTTTTATTTTCCATTTTTCTCCACCACATTTATTAGACCTTGAGTAATTACTATTAATTTCTTAAATAAATGTAACTGCATTACTCGCTAATAAATATATTATTTTATCCACAGTATATTCTCTCGAATAACTAGTTTCAAAATAAATGTGATCATACATCCTTAAAAAATTATTAAACCACAGTCAGGAATAATATTTATTTAACTTGTTAAATTAATATTTAATTGAGATACATGGACACACTTAGTGTGTGACCCTCTAGGCCTCTTTCTCAGTGGCATTAGGCTGAGCCTGCCTAAATTCCAAGGTTAGCGTCTAGAAACATGCCAAGGCACCCATAGAGAATGAATTTAACGCTGCAATGACGTGTCTCCTCCTACGAACGCTTACCGTGTAATATAATCCCTTTGTCTCGATATCTCCAATCAAGCGGGTTGCATGCTAGTGCCATCAACCCATGTGCTTGATTATTCTTTCTTTGACTTCCCGGAATTGAACTTTCCCATACCTTACCATGGACATGGATTTATTTAGGCTATATCAATTCCATCAAAGGTCCTGAGATATCTACTTCCGTGATGGAACAGAAGGGACAAATCCTTTCTCGCATTATCTATTAATACGGTATTACTCGTGATGCACCCAACGTATCCTACCTCACTGCGAATAGTGTGTCATCACAGTTTTCGTCAATACATCTAAGTGCGTGAGTTGTAATACCCATTAATAATAATCTTAAAGTCTAAGGATCAATACACACGTCCGTAGATAGGAACATCCAATGACACTATGAAATGTGGATTTCCTACTGGCGGGTCTCGTTCTCATAATATCCTCCTGGATATTACCAAGGGTGCACACCATGAGAAGGTGCCTCAAAGTTTTATGAGTCCTCACCCCTAATGACCTGTATTATTTGTGTCCCTCAAATAATATCATCTGTCCATAAAACATACATTCAAGAATAGTGTTATGGCACTTTCGGGTTCTCATCATAGCAGGGATACGCTACGACCCGTTAATGCAACAGCTGTCCTTAGGACATTATCACATGACATGTCACGCATAAGAACAATCAAGATGTGATAAGGCTTTTATTTAATGAATAAAGTACAAAGTAGTTGGTTCTAGACCATCAACTCCAACAATTTTGTCATGAATCCTTATTGGGTGTATTTTAGATCCTGATCTACGAGGGAATTGTAACACCCCGACCCCAGCTACCCGGAGTCAGTGCATTACTTTGTAACAATGGAATGATCACAAAAGATCAAGTCTCGAAAGACCGATTAGTTTAGTATCCTTGGAAACACTAGATACATTCATAAATGTTACATTACATCATAAAGTGAAAAACTAATAACAAAGTCTTCATAGTCCACACTCATATCCTATTCTGACTATCCCTGCAGGTCATTCTTAAAATACTTCTTCACATCCTGATAAATATTAAAACATTGAAAGGGGTGATCTCAGATGCTCAGTAAGGATAACAATATAGCGGAAGCTTTCATCAATAAACATAAACATTTAAGGCAATGTATAACTAAAACAAAAGCCTTTTAAACATGAACTTCAACATAATATGGCAAAAGTAAAATGAGATAATGCCATTCACTTCTTCACATGGATATTCTACTGGTCGAATAATCACATGAAATATCAATAACCACTTTCATAATGAGGGAATGTATAATGCCAGACATTCTGAAACATTTTGTCAAGGCCTCGTCCAAGACGTCTAAAATGATTAAGGCCTTGGCCAAAACCAAAAATCAAATTGGGAAAGGGCCTCGGCCAATTCCACGTCTATATGTCTCATGAGACCTACCGATGCATCGAGCAGCTATAGCAGGCTCCACCCGTCACTTATTAAGTCCAATACATTCCTCATATGAATAGGTTTAAACATATCATAAACCATAACATAATCGTATCACATAAAACATGCATAAAGGAAACATAACATTTCCACATTTCAATCACAAGATATCAATACAACACATTGATATAATAAAAATTCTTTCAAAACCATTTTCAATACCAAAATAAAAGAAAGTTAAAACTTTGTATTTATTTTTCATTAAAAAAAAGTGATGGCTTGTAGAGGAAGCTGAAACTCAAATAATGGTCATGGCGGCAGAGAAGTCATTGTCGCCGCATATGTATGGAAATAAAAACATTCCCTTTTTGTAGTTTAGTAAAACTCTTCGTTTAAAAAAGATTCCTTTTGAATAAACGTAAAAGTCAAAGGGGTTTATACACCGTATAAAAGAAAATTGTGTATAAAACCAAATATGCCTCAATGAAAGGAGATTGAGACGAAGTCCTTAAAAGATCATTTTTAAAATAAAATATATCTATTATGTGTATTCTCTATAGGTACACATAAATAATGTAAAAATAGAAAATAGTACATAATAATATCATGACATAATTTGAAAGTAGGATATTTACCCAAAGAATGGAAGTTGGGTTAAGAAATTCTCTTACCTCGTGTCTGACTTGACTCAACCGTTCTTTAGCCTCCTGAATAATAAACTAGAGTTAATATATACCTTATTAAGAACCATTTTCAATTTCATTATCCTTTTTATATCACTTATTACAATGATATGAACATTATGTAATTATTTAAGTTAATAACGGTCGTTTTGTCGATCATTGGTACTTGAGTCAACAACAAACTTCTTATAATTACAAGTTGTTTATGTGGTAGAATATCCATTATCTCCAGAATTATATTCATGATTTAGATGTCATATATATCATATATATCCAGTATATACATTCATTTATAATATTACGTAACATTTAGAGGTAAGAAATGAAATGCACCGTTCTTGGAGACGGTAAGCCGTACGTACGCATGAACGCTAATTTCATTTCTATTTCGTATTTCATGGAATTAAATCATAATGATATAAATTTATAATATAATTCCATTATAATATAGTGTATAATACCATGTACTCCATCCTTTATACATCCCACATATGGCATTAACGATTCAAATCACTTTGAGGGGGCGGTAGTCCGCACTTCCTAAAATGAAATTATCGCGTTTACCCATAATGTAAATCATAAAGTATTCCATAAATGAGAAATAAATAAGCATAAGTAAAACATAAAAATATTATATATAAATATAGTGACATCTTAATGGCCACCTTTGATGGTGTTATATGAGTGTTGAACAATCATCGTTTCGTGAGGTAGAAATTTTCCATCCACAGAAACCATATGTTCTTTAACCATTAGATGTAGGTGTGTGTAAATGTAGCTCGAATCCTTCTTATATAAACATCCTAGTATATTTAGGATACTGGTGTTGTTACAAATGAAATGAATAAAAAGATTTTAGGGGGATGGAGAAGAAAAATAAAACAAAACAACATTAGAGAAGACATTACCTCAAAATCGGGTAACTCTTTTTGATTTGAGCCAAAGGCTTCCTTGGGAAGAGTTATACCCAATGTGAGGCTTCTAGGAGTAAGGGGGGAACGTTGGGAGAGTATTTGGGAAGAGGTTGGCCGAGAAAAATGGCTTGAAAGTGTGAATGAGGTGGTAGAGGTGGGGGCCTTTTATAAGTGGAGAGGAGGGGCACTCTTGGAAAGTAAGGAAAGTTTACATTATTATGCAATGATTTTCGGATTCTAAAGGTCCCACACCTATATAATTCTAGGATAAGGTGATAAGGGTTAGAACTATACCCATCCAATAGTCTTTGGACAAGTGTAAGCCTTCGATTTTACATTATATTTTCATTTTATTAAAATCGTTAAATAATGAGGTCATCGCTGCATCATAATGATGTCATAAATAATTTAATTTATTTAATGTCTAAAAATTATAAAAAAAAACTACTATGATGTAGGACATCTCTTTATCTTTCCAATGATTATTTATAGTCAAAAATTTGACTTGTATAACCCCATATAAAAATTGTTTTAGTAGAACATTTCATGTTTGTGTCTTTTTTTACATTAACATTAAATAAAAGGTATTTATGTCATTTTCCAACTAAAGTGGCTCCATGGGGTCTCCAAGTTGACCCATGGATTGTATTGGTCTGCCATGGAACATCCAACGAGGGTAGGACATGTGTAATGCTCATCTCATATTATTAAAACATTATTTTTACCTTAAACTACACTAATTACCTCTAATCGCGATTAAGAACTTAAAAGTTACTATTCACCAAAAATTATTTTAATCTCATTGAAACACATTTTACTTCTTAATGACAACCATGTATGTCAGATTTTTGAAAATCAAAACACATAAGTGGTAATATTTCATTTAAACGAAAAATCAGTTATTTAACTACCACTTAGTGGTTTCACTATTCATCAAAAATTGAAGTTTTTCAGAACAATGCCAAAATTTCACCCTAAGCTATAATTGATATTCCGAATTAAAAAATGATGTATATTTTACAAAATTCAAAACATATATGTTTCATTAATTAATTTTATGATTAATTCCCGCTGTCACGACAGATAGCGTGTTTTTAAGAAACAATTTATATCAAAAGATTGGCAATTGTTTATGTCCAATTTTAATGTTAAATTAATTCTAATGACCACCATTGGATAAAATGGTAAAAATATATTCTAATTATACTTTAAAACCACTAAATAGTATAATGTATAACTATAAATTATTTTTATTAAAAAATTTGTTTTTATGTATTTTTCACTATTCATAAAAAATTAGAAGTTCTCAGAATAATACCCAAAATTCAACATAGGCTAATTTCAATATTCCGAATCCAAAAATGAAGTCCATTTTGAAATATAAAATTTCTATAATTTTAAAAAGTTGGTATTACTATTCATAATGGCTACTTTGATTAGTCGCGGTGTTTTAGAACTCAAAGTTGCGTACAATGCAAGATATTGCATTATTGAATGAGAATCGTATCATGGAAGCTCAGGGTGTTACATTATCCCCTCCTTCAATAAATTGCGTCCTCGCAATTTGAATTTTTTTTCTTTGAAAATAATAGGTTGAAAATAGAAAATACCTTTGTGGAAAACCCACATCATAAATAAGATTAATAAAATTTAGCCTTAATAACAGGGAAAGGGAAATGAAAAAGTCACCACCCAATTATGATCTCGATTAGGAGACCATTGGTGGAAATTAGAGACATATAATTGGAGGAAAAACGTAAATATTTGTAGGGAGTGATTGAGGTCATCAATCACAATCAACTGTCAAATTGAGGGACTCAAAGCCTTCAATCTATGTTGATTTAAAATATCATCAGTTCAGCAAGACATAAGGTATTAGGATAAAACATTTTTTTGTTTTAATATCCCTTTACTAAAGTTTAAGAATTAATTCATTCATTGAATAAGAGATAGGTATATATATATATGCTTGACAATTAGAGTTTCAACCTTCAACTCATCTTTCACTCAAAAAGATAATAGAACTCAAAAATATTATACTTATCCTAATTGTATAAGATTCCAAATGTTAACACATACCATTTAGATGAGTAAAATTATATTGTAATAACCAGGAACTTCCTGTAGGCTAGTGGTAGGAAATAAAGGCCTGTCGTACTATGGTTGTGGGTTCGATTCCTACAGCTTTGTCCGACGCGACGGGTTATGCCCCACCCTGAAGGTTGTCCTTTTCCTAAAACTATAGTATTAAAATATTCCATAAATAATCTTCAGAAATGTTTTTACCTTAAACAATACAATCCAAATATCAACTTAATCCATCCCAACCTTTATAGTTATCCAAAATACCTCTATCCAAACATTCTCTAAAAGGTCTCTTAATTCCAAAATCAATTTATCAGATTCCCCAAACAAAGTAATGTTTCTCTTATTGTCACATACTAAAAATATAATTACCTTCATCATATTAAATCCTTACTGAAAACAACATGTACTGCAGTACAATCCTTATACATATATCACATTATTCTAATAACTAGAATATAATCCATGAGTCCAAAAGCACCAATACATTAATTATTCTGCTTCAACTATAGTAACAGCATAAGATTGTCCTTGATCCCTTGGCCTTTTCTGAGGTAAGTTTCCCTGATGCTTAGGACATTCATTTGCATAATGCCCCATTTCCCAACAATTGTAGCATTCAACATTGATAGCCTCTTTTCTTTCCCTTGCAATCACGCGCCTGGTGACCTTTTTCTCCACATTTATAACAAACTCCCATTCCATTTAGGCAAGCACCAGGGTGATTCTTCCCACAATTATCACATAATGGAAAATCCTTCTTTCCCTTTTTCCCTTTATCTATCTCTTGTTCCACCGTTCTCTTCTTCTCTTGCTTTACTTTATTGTAATAAGATTTAGAGAATTCCTTTTCTGTCTTGATAGCACACGAGACAATATCTTCATACGATGAGAAGGATTGTGATACTAAAGCTCGTCGGAGAAATGGTTTTAACCCATCAAAGAAATGATCAATCTTACCTCTTGGGTTACGTATATAATCTGCAGCATGCCTCGCTAACCTTGTAATGTTAGCCTCATACTTTACGACATTCTCATCCTCCTTCTACCTCATACTCAGAAATTGTCTTTCCATATCTGCTCGATGGTCATGTGGAAAGTATTTTTCTAAGAAATGATCCTTGAACTGTCTCTATTTCATATTTGATACTTCATCATATTCCTTTGTGTTTTGAATCAGCGACCACCATTGATTGGCATCTCCAGTGAGGCGATAGACTACCATGATGACCTTTTCCCTTTCACTACTCCCCAAGGCAAGGAATATTTTCTCTAAGGAGTTTATCCATTGCTCAGCTACTAATGGATTTGTACCCCCATTAAATGTTGGCGGTTTTTGCCTCATGAAGCTGTCTAACATTGATCCTCCACGTTGTGGATCAGGGTGATCCATACGAGTAAGGTTATTATTCATAACCTGAGTGAGTTGTCCCAGTATGGTAATAAGTTGATCAGCACCAGTTGTATCTCCAACTCCACAATAATTATCTTGAGCAGGAGGTAAATCCCTACACGGAGTGCGTGCATTGATACGGTTTCCATTCCTTCCACTAGGCGCAATTTCTAAATAATGGCATAAACTAGATTAGTTTATGAATCAAAATACATAATTCCATACTTCTAAAACACTTAACATAAATTGAACTAATTATGGATATAATCCATAATTATAAAAATGTTTTATTTGAGGAATTATATACTTGTAACCCTTCATAGTGGTTTGTAAAGAAAATGGGAATTTTCCTAAGCATATCCCCAGGGAGTGTCGTAACCAAGAGTGCAGCAAGGCCCGTTGTCGTGCACCAGTTCCCGTTCGAGTCTAGATCAAAGCAGGGTTTTCAGGTTTTACTCCTAGGTACATCTGTGCCAGAGCCGCCTCTACCTGCTCGTATCCAGACAGGGATGTATTGCTCGGAAAACTCACAAAATATCTATAATACCAAAATTCTAGGAAGTTCATATATACTGATCCTCAAATTCTATCTTTGGTCTATGTGCTCTAATCAGAGTTTATCTAAATCTAGCTTCCAAGGTTAGTACTAAACTGCCTCTGATACCAACTGTAACGCCCCGACCCCAGCTACCCAGAGTCGGTGCATTGCTTTGTAACAATGGCATGATCACAAAAGATCAAGTCTCGAAAGACCGATTAGTTTAGTAGCCTTGAAACACTAGATACATTCATAAATGTTACATTACATCATAAAGTGAAAAAATAATAACAAAGTCTTCATAGTCCACACTCATATCCTCTTTTGACTATCCCTGCAGGTCATTCCTAAAATACTTCTTCACATCCTGGAAAATATTAAAACATTGAAAGCGGTGAGCTTAGATGCTCAGTAAAGATAACAATATAGAGGAAGCTTTCATCAATAAACATAAACATTTAAGGCAATGTATAACTAAAACAAAATCCTTTTAAACATGAACTTCAACATAATATGGAAAAAGTAAAATGAGATAATGTCATTCACTTCTTCACATGGATATTCTACTGGTCGAATAATCACATGCAATATCAATAACCACTTTCATAATGAGGGAATGTATAATGCCAGACATTCTGAAACATTTTCTCAAGGCCTCGGCCAAGACGTCTAAAATGATTAAGGCCTCGGCCAAAACCATAAATCAAATTGGGAAAAGGCCTCGGCCAATTCCACGTCTATATGTCTCATGAGACCTACCGATGCATCGAGGAGCTTTAGCGGGCTCCACCCGTCACTTATTAATTCTAATACATTCCTCATATGAATACGTTTAAACATATCATAAACCATAACATAATCGTTTCACATAAAACATGCATAAAGGAAACATAAAATTTCCACATTTCAATCACAAGATATCAATACAACACATTGATATAATAAAAACGCTTTCAAAACCATTTTGAATACCAAAATAAAAGAAAGTTAAAACTTTGTATTTATTTTTCATTAAAAAAAAGTGATGGCTTGTAGAGGAAGCTGAAACTCAAATAATGGTCATGGCGGCGGAAAAGTCATTGTCGCTGCATATGGATGGAAAGAAAAACATTCCCTTTTTGTCGTTTAGTAAAACGCTTCGTACAAAAAATATTCCTTTTGAATAAACGTAAAAGTCAAAGGGGTTTATACACCGTATAAAAGAAAATTGTGTATAAAACCAAATATGCCTCAATGAAAGGAGATTGAGACGAAGTCCTTAAAAGATCATTTTTAAAATAAAATATATCTATTATGTGTATTCACTATAGGTACACATAAAGAATGTAAAAATACAAAATAGGACATAATAATATCATGACATAATTTGAAAGTAGGAGATTAACCCAAAGAATGGAAGTTGGGTTAAGAAATTCCCTTACCTCGTGTCTGAATTGACTCAACCATTCTTTAACCTCCTGAATAATAAACTAGAGTTAATATATACCTTATTAAGAACCATTGTCAATTTCATTATCCTTTTTATATCACTTATTACAATGGTATGAACATTATGTAATTATTTAAGTTAATAACGATCGTTTTGTCGATCATTGGTACTTGAGTCAACAATAAACATCTTATAATTACAAGTTGTTTATGTGGTAGAATATCCATTATCTCCAGAATTATATTCATGATTTAGATGTCATATATATCATATATATCCAGTATATACATTCATTTATAATGTTACGTAACATTTAGAGGTAAGAAATGAAATGCACCGTTCATGGAGATGGTAAGCCGTACGTACTCATGAACGCTAATTTCATTTCTATTTTGTATTTAATGGAATGAAATCATAATGATATAAATGTATAATATAATTCCAGTATAATATAGTGTATAATACTGTTTACTCCATCCTTTATACATCCCACATATGGCATTAACTATTCAAATCACTTTGAGGGGGCGGTAGTCCGCACATCATAAAATGAAATTATCGCGTTTACCCATAATGGAAATCATAAAGTATGCCATAAATGAGAAATACAGAAGCATAAGTAAAACATAAACATATTATATATAAATATAGTGACATCTTAATGGCCACCTTTGAATGTGTTATATTAGTGTTGAACAATCATCGTTTCATGAGGCAGAAATTCGCCATCCGCAGAAACCGTATGTTCTTTAACCATTAGATATAGGTGTGTGTAAGTGTAGCTTGAATCCTTATTTTAACAACATCCTAGTATATTTAGGATACTGTTGTTGTTACAAAAGAAATGAATAAAAATAGTTTAGGGGGTTGGAGAAGAAAAAGAAAACAAAACAACATTAGAGAAGACATTACCTCAAAATCGGGTAACTCTTTTAGATTTGAGCCAAAGGCTTCGTTGGGAAGCGTTATTCCCAAAGTGAGTCTTCTAGGATTAAGGGGGAACGTTGGGAGAGTATTTGGGCAGAGTTTGGCCGATAAAAATGGCTTGAAAGTGTGAATGAGGTGGTAGAGGTGGGGGCCTTTTATAAGTGGAGAGGAGGGGCACTCTTGGAAAGTAAGGAAAGTTTACATTATTATACAATGATTTTCGGATTCTAAAGGTCCCACACTTATATAATTCTTGGATAAGGTGATAAGGGTTCTAATTATACCCATCCAATAGTCTTTGGACAAGTTTAAGACTTGGATTTTACATTATATTTTCATTTTATTAAAATCGTTAAATAATGAGGTCATCGCTGCATCATAATGATGTCATAAATAATTTAATTTATTTAATGTCTAAAAATTATAAAAAAATAATATGATGTAGTAAATCTCTTTATCTTTCCAATGATTATTTATAGTCAAAAATTTAACTTTTATAACCCCATGTAAAAGTTTTTTTAGTAAAACATTTCAGGTTTGTGTCATTTTTTACATTAACATTAAATAAAAGGTATTTATGTCATTTTCCAACTAAAGTGGATCCATGGGGTCTCAAAGTTGACACATGGATTGTCTAGGTCGGACATGGAACATACAACAAGGGTAGGACATGTTTCAAGCTCATCTCATATTATTAAAACATTATTTTTACCTTAAACTATACTAATTACCTCTAATCGCGATTAAGAACTTAAAAGTTACTATTCACCAAAAATTATTTTAATCTCATTGAACCAAATTTTACTTCTTAATGAGAACCATGTATGTTGGATTTTTGAAAATCAAAACACAGAAGTGGTAATGTTTCATTTAAACAAAAAATCAGTTATTTAACTACCACTTAGTGGTTTCACTATTCATCAAAAATTGATGTTTTTCAGAACAATGCCAAAATTTCACCCTAAGCTATAATTGATATTCCGAATTCAAAAATGATGTCTATTTTATAAAATTCCAAACATATATGTTGCATTAATTAAATTTATAATTAATTCCCGTTGTCACGACAGATAGCGTGTTTTTAAGAAACAATTTATATCAAAAGATTGGCAATTGTTTATGTCCAATTTTAATGTTAAATTAATTCTAATGACCACCATTGGATAAGATGGTAAAAATATATTCTAATTATACTCTAAAACCACTAAATAGTATAATTTATCACTATAACTTATTTTGATTAAAAAATTTGTTTTTATGTATTTTTCACTATTCATAAAAAATTAGAAGTTCTTAGAAAAATACCCAAAATTCAACATAGGATAATTTCGATATTCCGAATCCAAAAATGAAGTCCATATTGAAATATAAAATTTCTATAATTTTAAAAAGTGGGTATTACTATTCATAATGCCTACTTTGATTAGTCGTAGTGTTTTAGAACTCGATGTTGCGTACAATGCAAGCTATTGCATTATTGAATGAGAAGTGTATCATGGAAGCTCGGGGTGTTACAGGAATGGTGTGATTTTATCTTGTAAATCTCGAATGAGGTAGGTGGCTTCACACATACTCAACATATTTTTAAGAATATTGATACTTCTCATTTTCAGATAAATTTTTTCCATTAACATTGAGAAATTATTTAAAATTATTTTTCCATACATTCTCTTGATATAAATTCTATAAATTAATGGTCATTGGTGATACCCACAACATGTTTTATAAAATATCCATTTATGATTTTCCTTTCAAAAGATTATTCACAAATGTTTTTAAATTGACATGATAATATGGAAATAATGTGAGTTTTATAATTTCTTTGTGATTATGGATTTATAGAAATATTTTCTCATACACAGTTATTGTTCTTATATAGTGGAACTATAGACAACAAGGGTCATATATATTCATGATTCATATTGATTCCTAGTTGGATTGTACGTTGATGTCATGAAAAACTGGGGAAACATTTTATTATACCACCAAGTGATGTATTTGGACTAGGGGGATGGGGTCAAGTCATTATTTGGGACTATTCATCAGATAAGTTGGATGTGTAATGTATTTGGATAAATTGAATGACACCCAAGTGGGATGGTATGGTAAATGAAATGGGTGTGTGTGCACATAAAATGGGTGTGTGAGTTGTGGAATGAGTTATTTAACGAAAATAATTGTTTTTAATAAAGGAACATTAATTTTGGATAAGTAATTTAGAATGTTTTATATATATTATTTGGGGTATTATACCTATCATCCATTTAATATATTTTTAATACAACTTTTTCTTTATAAGGTGTCTTGTGATGGAAGTATTTCGTTGAATTCCTACAAGATTATACACTCTCCATTTCACAGGATTGATGGTGCATATTCCATCATAATTCATCATAAATCTATAGGATGGTAATATGAGGTGTAGATACTAAATATACAAGAGTGGGTGAATATTAAGTTTAAAACAATCATTTCTAACCTTATGAAAACATAGCTTATCAACATCAAACAAAAAAGATTCACAAAACCCTCTTCTATCTTTTTCAAAGAAAACAGAACTACCCAAGGTCTGAATATAAATATAATGAAATAAAATAATCACACAGGTATAATTAATTAAGATCCTACCTTAAAGTGTATATAATCTTAAATTAGAGTTATTACAATAGAGAAAGTGTAAGAAACTTACACATTCTTTTTATAAAAAAAAGTGCAGCGGAATAAAATAACTTCTAATTAAAAAATTAGTAAAAGTGTATTGAATTATTTTAACAAAAAGATACGAGTTTTCAATAACATTGGATAAAGGTCCCTTGATTTATACTTTTAAGAATGTTTGTCTTACCCACACCAAGATAGTCCCTCGATATGAAGATCGGTATCTTTTTGGATATCCCCGCAAGACCTCAATCTGTATGGTAATCGGCGCCATTTTCTTCCTTAAACATGGAAGCCCTCAATTAAGCAGGTAATCGTCACCTCTTTCCTCCTTCATCTTGGAAGGCCATGGTTTTATATAGCTACAATTAGAATCCCAAAAGGTAAACAAGATATTCACAACATGAAATCTTCAAGGTTTTAACATGATGAAAATCTGGTAGAGATATCATAGACTAAAAATTCTCCCAAAAGTTCACAGCACTGAATACATTTAAATGATTGGGTATTTATAGTTGAGATCTCCAATTGTCAAATTTTCCTCCAACGGTCATATTTTCACTTAAATCTCAGAGAGACTTGGAAAGGTAGATTTTGTTACTGTCATATTATAACTGAAAGAATGACACCATTTAGATATTAAAAACTATCCCAAGTAATAATAGATTTGGAAAAATATTCTAGAATATGAATGTAGCAAATATTACATTAATGAAACCAATTTACAATAAGAATTTTAAGAAAACATTACATTTATGAAATATCGTACCTTTAAGAATGTTATGAAATCGTAACATTAATGAAATATAGAATCTATAAGAAAATTATAAAAATAATAACATAAAGGAAATATAGAAACATTAAGAATGTTATAAAATAATATCACATATAAGAAACTATGAAAATAGGATCTAATTGTTTTTTAGAATCAGAATTTAAGAAAAAAGTTAAATCTGATTTGATTTTCCAAGTGATTCAATATCTAAGAAAAGTCGTGATTCAAAATAAGTTTTTCTGAGTCACTTGTAATCTAAGAAATAGTATGATTTTCAATCGGATTTTCTAAGCAATTCATAATCTAATATATCCACTGATTTGGAATGGGTTCTTATGAATAATTTGGAATCTAAGAAATGCATTTTTCAGAATCTATGAAACACAACAACACTAATTATATTCCCATCTATATTATTTTTTATTTGAAAACACAATCTAATAATTCTTGATTAAAATTATTTTAGAATTGGCTAGAATGTATAGAAATGATATTTATTTATATAATTCTATCAATCATAAAGTTTATTAAAGAATGAAATATCGTTATGAAAATGGTGTTTGTGATTTCCAAAACATAAGGGTATAATAAAACATAAGTATACGTTTGACTCAACAATCTCCCCCTTTTTGGAAAGCACAAAAAATGGTTTTATAAATAGAATATTTAGATAGAAAAGTAATTATATTGATCTTTGAAAGAAATACATATCTCCCAATGAGCTTATGACTATCGGTAAATACGACTAAACCCTCTTTAAGTTATGAAGCCCCTAAGGATCATATTATTAAATTAATGAAATTTTCATCTTTTTTAAGGAAACAACTCCCCCTTACTTAGATATTATCTTCCATATATTTATATTCTTTTTATAACATCTTATATCTTCTCCTAGTTTGTTTTTTTAAGAAATAGAGTTATGTATAAGGTACCTAAAAAATTTGAAAACCTATAATATAAATCAATGGATAACATCATTTTGAAGAAAGATCATTTTTATACAAAAAATGATCCAAGTGAAAGGAAATTAGTCATCCTTTTTGGAATTTTTTTTTGGATCATATCCTTCATCTTTTTCATCTCATTGGAACTTCATGATAATCACTTCTGGATTCATATTGTTCTTTTCAAGAATTATAGTCCTTTATTTCTAACATTGAATCTTCTCATCCTAATAATTAATCTTTTCATCCACTTCGTCTCTGTAAGCATTTATTCTTTTAACTTCAAGAGAAAAAATGGTGAGTTTCCCAAACACAGCTCAAACTTAGTGAAACCATATATATTTCTCTTCCTTAATATTATCTAAGAAACTATTAGATATGTCTTTATTATTGTCCTCAGATTCTATGAAAGCTCCCTTGACTCTCACAAACCATTCATCGAAAACATTAATATCATGTTTGACTTGCTTCAACCACTTTTTTGATTTCTTTACATGACTTCATATGAGAATCATAGTTGAGAACAAATTTTTTAAATCACCTCTATTCTTTACCAGTTTCTCCGTGAAAAGAGTTGTAGAGTCTGACTTTTGGTTTATTGATACATGAATAAGATGGAATCTAGACTCATGGTTTGGAATATAAGTAATGGAGTTCACCAAATTCTTCTATGATTGAAAAAAAAAAGTCTTCTCCTATGGAATAGGAAGATTATTCTAATTTCGATGCAACATATCTAGATATCCCAACATCTAACTTATTTCCATTTATTTTCATATTAATTGGATTTTCTATTTTATGAACTACTTTACTTTCTTTAAAAACATGAACAATATTAGCATTATCATCATCATCATCATCATCATCATCATCATTACTACCATAATTATCTTGACCAACAACTTATTCTTTATCAACATTATATCCATTAACATCATTATCATCAAATAGGATTTTATTCACATTGTTTTCAACAACATCATTTTCTTTTGGAAATGATTTCTGAACAGATTTTACTTCTAATTGAAGCTTAGATGTGGAGGCTTGGAATGTTCTTGTCGATAACTTGTCTGATTGACTTTTCCATTAGGTTTTATCAATTTTTCTAATCCCATAATCACTTTCCTATTCTTCCCTATTTACTTCTTATTCTTGAACTTGAAAATATTTAACTAATTGTGAGACAACATATTTTCTTTTAGTTATTGAAGGAGTTACTAAAACCATTTCCTGTAATTTTTAAGAGGATTGATTTCCTAGAGAAAGGATTCGGGAACATGAATCTTTTCTAAGGCCCTTTTGTATCTCTCAACAAGGATTATATTTTATGTTCTTCTAAAAGTGTCTTCTTATGATCTTTTTTCGTAGCCTACCTCTCAATCTCTTCAACAGACTGATTTTTAATGACTTTGCTTCAGTTGGGTTTATCTCAAACACTATACCTCCTTCTATTATTTATCTATATATATTCTCTCTACATATCATTATCTTTATCAGGGTAAAAAAAATTTCTTAGACTTCAGGGGTTCAAAAACATTAGTTTTTGGAGTTCCGTCACTTGATCTTTTCTTCAATTATGATTTGTAAATTTCATCAACACGGATGGTTTTTTTGGTAAGATCTTCAAACTCATTCATCTTATAACCAAAATTGTAGTTCATTATTTTCAAAGTTTCATCACATGATAAGAATATCTTAAATATATTTTTCTTTGAGATGCAAGGAACTTGGAAAAAATATAAACTCATGATGATCTTTGGAAAAGTTTCCCAGAACACAATAATTTGGGACGTGATTGTCTCATCCATTATCTTACTAATCGTAGAAAATATAAACATAACCTGGTTAATCTTCCTTAAATTAATTATAAAATATAATATGAAAATATCTATGATTTTCAATGTATCCTTATCTCATTTATTTGGTATTTAGAATCCTTGTAACTATAAGGTGATAATATAGAAGTTATCTAAAATATTATAATGTTTGGGGTTCTTCACCCCCTTTAAGCCTAAGAATTTAATATCTTTACCTCTTTTAAATGTACCTTCAAAATCTGGCATCTTATGAGAAGGATAATATGTTCCTCCATAATAAGGTAACATAATAATGTTAGCATATTTCTTATCAGGCTTCAAATAGATCTTTCTATGGCTCCTAAAATAATGTTTCTCTTTTCCACCATTAAGGGAAAATTCTAGAGACCGATAGTATTTGATAATAAAGTCATCAAACACCAGATATTATTCTTTCTTATTCTTTAATATGAAAAAATTCTCCTAGCCTTGAAACTTAATAATCTTTTAAATTAAAGAATAATATTTTAAATAGTAATCTTTATAGACTAACCTTTCTATGAATTTTTTATAATATTTAAGTTCTTTATGAGAAGACATTGAAGTCTGGGAAGATATCTCTAGAGACATTCAGAACATTAAACAATATTAGCTGAAAAATGAATCATGGATTTGAAGGATGGTATAGATTCTGTGAAAAAAATTGAAACTGATGTGGGACATAGAAAAAGATCCCATTTATATAGACCTTTTTGTGGGGATTCATATTCCAGATAGGATCAACTAGTTGACTATGATCTGATCTGATCTGATGGGTGAAATTTTGAGGATGAATATTTATTAGTTCCAATCTTTTAAAGTTATAAGGAAATAAAATTGACTTATAGAAAGTTTGAATCCATTAAGTTTTTTCTTAAAATAGATTTGAAATACCAACAAACTAAAGTGTAAGATAAAATACTAACTAAGAAAAAATAACTTTTAGAGTTGTGAGATGATTTATTAGTTTTTGATAAAATTGTTCTTAGAAATATTGGATTCTATAATATTTTTTAGAGTTTGAAAATTTCTATTAGTTTTGAAAACATTATTATGTTCTGAAAAACATTATTAGGTTCTAAAAACATCATTATGTTCTAAAATCTTTTGTTTAGGAATAAAATTGTACTACCCTTATGAAAAAGAGTATCTTGTTGTTTGAAGATAGTTTTGACAAAATGTAGATATGAATTATTACCATATAGTTGTCATTACAATCTTTTGTTTAATGTATTGAAATCTATAAAAATGTAATTATTTTTTTAAAAATATCAGCAAGTTGTTATTGTTTTACAATAAATTGTAATATTATACTTCCAATATCAAATCTGGTATTTGACATTAAATCTTTTCTAAGAAGAATGATATTACCTATACCAACAAAATCACCATGAGCATTGTCTCAGAATGTGATTCATCCACCTTTCATATTAATAATATTTTCAGAGTTTTGTTTACCAGTCATCTTCCATGAACATCCACTATTCATGTCCCAGGTATTGTTTTGAGTACATCCTTTATTTTCATAAAAAGGAAATATTTAAACTTTCAGAATCCAAACCTTCTTAGATCAAAAAATGATAGAAAACAAAATCTCTCATATCCACATTTTCCTAGAAATGAGATATATATGATAACTTAGGTATTGGAATTTTTTTACAGAATAATTTTCTCCCAATGTCCACCACTTTGGCACTTAGTGAAAAAAGGGTCACTTTGGGGAACAAAAAAGTTGTGACTAAAAACTGGTTTTGAGTAAGAACAACCAAATCCAGAACTATTTCTTAGTAGAATTTGTTTTTAATATATTTTATAAAAACCATCTTTACCATGAGTAATGTTTGGACAATGTTTCTTTATGGAAAATATTTCATATTTTAGTCTAATGACTAAATTATTATCGTAATATTTATTAGTCTTATGATTAGAATTATCCTTTAAAACCTTTTTCTTAGAAATAAAATTTTCAAGATCCTTAGAATGATTATCCTTCTCAGAATAAAATTCCACATGGTTTTTTTAAAATAGATGCAATTTCAAAAGATTTTGCATCACAATCATTTCAAGGATTTGATACTTCTTTTGTTAAAATATTTATTCTTGAATTTTCCTTATCAGGTTTCTCATTGATCTTTCAATTTTCATTTTAGATTAACATGGAAAATCTAGATACTTCTTTACAAGAGGTTAAATAATTATCTTTGGATGAAGAATATTATTCTTCGGATGATTCATAATTTTCATTATTAGGATAATTATCACCTAAATAAATATTTGTTAAAGATTCAATAATGTGTGCCTTATACATAAGACATTTATTCTATATTGGAATTCTTATGATAAGACCAATATTCTTTTGTGAAGAAGATCCAATATATAAATATTCATTAGATTAGTCTCCACAACTTGTACTCCTAGTTTCATTTTCTAATAAAACCTTCTTTCTTATAGACTTATAGTATCTTCTTTAATTTCATTCAAAGTGTCTATCTTTCTTGTCCTTTAATTTCAACTTAGAAAATTCAGGTCTGATATGTCCAAATTTCTTGCATTCATACCATGTAACATTGGAATATTTCTTATCTCTTAAATATTTCATCTTATATCTATACTAAAAATAATTTTTTCCAATAATATTGTTCATCCAACAAACAATATTGGCTATCTCATTACTTGAATGTTCATATTCACTTTATTCTAATTGAATAAAAACATTATTAGAATTTGTTTTCTTATAAACTTTCTTATAAGTCTTGTGTTTCATATGATTCGTAGTAGTAGTAAAGAAAACACTCTTATTATTCTTCTGAATATTATTAGTATATATCTTCAAAATGTTCTAATGTTGCAAGAGAGTCCCAAATAACTCATCAAGAATAACAGTTGTAACTTTCTTTAATTCATAAATAGTGTTTCTCTTTTATTCCAATTAATTAGGAAACATAATAGTAATAATGTGAACAATTATTTCATCATCTAATCCTTTTTATCCCATTAACTATAAATTTTTCACTATAGTCATGAATCTTTGTTGAAATTTAACTATTGGTTCTCTATAAGTGAAAATAAAACCATGATGATCATCTCTAAGCATAGATCATTGCGTTTCTATAACTTTAGATGTTCTAAAATGAGTAACTTCAAGTTTCTTCCACATACTATTTGATGCTTCATATAATGATATTTGTCCACATATATTCTTTCTCATAGAACAATGCAAAGTATTGAATACCTTCTAGTTAAGATGATATTCTTACTTTTCTGGATTGGTAAAAGTTCTGACTTCCTTTACCAGGATTTTATAATCACTAGTAAGCATAACAATGTTTTCAACACAAATTTTAATAACAAATGTCTTCATTCTATCTCTTTGTTATTCATAATCATTCTCATAAAAAATTGGTGGTCTTATTGGATTTTTTTTAATGATTCAATTTTCATTCCTGACATCTTTCAAAAACAAAACTTTTCCACACCACATGTTAGTATAGTATGTATTTATAAATAAAGAGTTTATATAGACAAAGAGATTATATAAACAAATTTATAAAGAACTTTTAGAAATAAACAACGCGTAAGTGAACTAAGCAGTGAAATTCTTCCTTATCGCACTATATATAAGATTGGGTTTTTTAGTGACCTCCTGTGATACCGATTGTAGGATCAAAATATGAGATGTACATACTCAATTACAAGGGGGTAAATTTTATGTTTAAAAACATTTTTTCTATCTATAAGGAATCCCAGTTTAAAAAAGTTTGACAAACACAATTTTCGAAACCCTATAATATCTTTAACAAAGAAATCAGAAGGGCCCAAGGTCCAAATATAAAGATAATGAAATTAAATAATCACACAGTTATACTTAAGTAATATTCTACATTGAAGCATATACAATATTAAATTTGAGTTATTACAATAGGGAATGTGTAAGAAAGTTATACATTCTATTTTTTAAAAAATGTACAGAGGATTAAAAGAACATGTAATTAAATGATAATTAATAGTGTAATGAAATATTTTAACCCAAAGATAAAGGAATAAAACAACCTTGGTTAAACGTTCATTGAGTTATGCTTTCAAGAAAATTTCTCTTAGCCACACTAAGATAATCCCTCGTTAAGAAGAATGGTATCTTCCTTCTTATCCCCGTAAGGCCTCAATCTGTAAGGTGATCAGAACCTCTCTTTTCCTTCAACTTATAATAAATCGATTCAGAAGGTAATCAAAACCTCTTTCTTCTCGAATCTTGGCATCACTTGATTTTATACAACAAAAATAGAAATCTCAAAAGGAAAACAAATCTTGTTGAACATTTATGTTTGTGGAACATGTTATTCACAACATAAACTCTTCAATGATTTCACATGAAGAAAATCTGGAAGAGCTCTGACAGAGTAAAAAATTTTCCCAAAATTTCACATCACAAAAAATAGCCAAATGTTTGGGTATTTATAAGAAAGATCTCCAATAGTCCCATTTTCCTCCAATAGTCATTTTTTCACTAAAATATTAGAGGGACTTGGATATCTGATATTTTTAATTGTCATTATGAAACTGAAATAATGACACTATTTAGATAATAAAAACTATCACAAGTAACATTATCTTTACAATAATGTGTAAAAATATTAATTTAGAAATATTACATTATGGAAATTTATTAACATTAATAATGCTGTGAAAACATTACATTAAGGAAATATCATAACTTTAATAAAGTTATAAAATCATAACATTAAGGAAAAATAGAATGTATAATGAAATTATAAAAACCAAAACATCATGGAAATATAGAAATTTATGAATGTTATAAAATCAATGCACATATAAGAAACTATGAAAATAGGATATGAAAATTATTGAGAATTAGAATCTAAGAAACATAGTAAATCAGATTTGATTTTCTGAGAGATTAGGTATCTATGAAAATGAATTCTTAAGAGTCTACTTTTTTGAGTGATTTGGAATCTAAGAAACAGCGTGACACAAAATCAGTTCTTCTGAGTGATTCAAAATATACGAAATTCACTAATTAGGAATTAGTTTTTCTGAGAAATTCAGAATCTATGAAATGCATGGATTCAGAATCAATTTTTATGAGCAACTCAGAATCTAAGAAATGCGGTTTTTTAGAATCTAAGATACAAAACAATTTGGATTGTATGCAAAAGTATCTTGTTTTTCCTTTGAATAAATATTTTAATATGTATTGATAAAAATTATGTTATAATTATCTATAAAGTATAAAAAATGATATATTTTAAGACAATTCTAACAAAAATAAATTTTCTTAAAGAAAGAAATATCATTAAGGAAAAGGTGTTTGTGATTTAAAAAAAATATTGTTATGAAAAAATCATAAGGAAATATTTGACTCGACATTCTCCCCGTTTTTGGAAATCACAAAGAATGTTTTTAGAAAAAGAATATTTAGGGAAAAAAGTCATTATATTGAACATTGAAAGAAATAATTATCTCCCCCAGAGTTATGACTATCAATGAATATGACTAACTCCACCTTAGGTTATGACACCCCTAAGGATCGAATTCTTGACTTTATGAAATTTTCATATTTTCTTAAGGAAACAACTCCTCCATAATTAGACATTATCTTCAATAAATTTATATTATTTTTGAAACACCTTCTTCCTTCTCCAATTTTGTGATTTCCAAAAATGAATAGAATGACCTATATTCTACCTATCAAAATCAGGAATGATAGAAATTTAAACAATGGATAACAGCATTATAATTAAAGAGAAGGTTTACAAAAAATTGATTAGAAGGAAAGGAAATTAGTCATTATTCATTGGAATAAATTTTCTTGAGTATAGCCTTCAACGTTTTCATCTCCTTGTGATTATCTTGGAACTTTTTGATAACATCTTTTTTGATCCTTACTCTTCTCTTCAAGAAACATTGTCTTTTCATGCTGACTTTGAATCTTCTCATCCTAAGACTTAGTTTTTCATCCACTTCATCTCTGTAAGTGTTTATTATTTTATCTTCAAGTGAGATATAGTTTATTTTTTCATTAATCTCAATAACTTCTTGAAATCATATATCTTTCTCTTCCTTCATCTTCTCAAAGAAACTATTATAAATTTATTTAATATTTTTCTAAGATTCTATGAAAGTACTATTCACTAAAACAAAACATTCATAAATACGTTAATATCACAATTTATTTTTTTCGAAAACTTTTTTATTTATTTTCATGAATTCCTATGATAATTATAGTTGAGAAAAATGTTTTAAAATTACCATCATGCCTTACTGGTTTCTCCATGAAAAGAGTTATAGAGTATAACTTCTGGTTTACTGATTCTTGAAAAAGTTGGCTTCTAGAGTCATGTTCTAGAAAATAAGGAATGGATTTCACCAATATATTCAATTACATAAAAACAAAGTATTATCCGAAGGAGAAGGAAGGTTGTTCTGATTCTAGTGAATCTTCCTTAGATGTCCCAACATATACTTTATTTACTTTGTTTTTCATAAAAATTGGATTTTCTATTTTCTAAACTACTTTCCTTACTTTAGAAACTTGAAAAAATATGTCACCACCACCATCATCATCATTACTACCAGTATTATCTTGAGTGACATTGTCTTATTTATCAACATTATCTCTATTAACATCATCGTCATCAGATGGAATTTTATTCAATTGGGTTTTAAAAACATTATATTCTTGTTAAATAGATATCATAATATATTTTACTTCAGATTGATGCTTAGAAGAGGAGGCTTTATATTTTATTATCGATAACTTTCCTGATTGAATTTTTTTATTGAGGTTCATCAATAGGACTAATCTCATCATCAATTTCCTTCTCTTCACTATTTACTTCACCTTTTTTAACATGAAAATTTTGTGTTGATTGTGAGAAAACAACTTGGCCTTTATTTACTAAATGAGTTACAACAACCATTTCTTGTGATTATTGGGGATGTTCAATTTCTTGGAAAAAGGATTTAGGAACTTGATTCTATTCTCAGTCCTTTATATATCTCTCAGTTAGGCTTAAATTTTCTATTCTACTAAAAGCATCTTCTTAAGATTCTTTTTCTTATACTTCTTCTAAATCTCTTCTGCAGCTTCAATTTTTAATTCGTTCACTTTAGATATGTTTATCCCAAACATTGGACCGCCTTATTTTTTTACATATATCTTCTCTCTACATAGTTATTATTTCATTAGGGTAATATTTTTTTCCTAGACTTTAGAGGTTCCGAAACTTGAGTTGTTTATTATTTCAACAATTTAGATTTTCTTTTTTACAGTTCATATTCAGAACGTTTTCCAACTTGTATAGTTTTACCATTAAGATCAATGAACTCATTAAACTTACCAAAGAAATATTATTTCATTATTTTCAAAGTGTAATCACTTAATTTGAGTATCTTAAACATCATGGTCTTTGAGATACAAGAAAATTTTAAAAAATCTAAAGAACTCATGATGATCTTTGACAATTGTTTCAGGAACTCAAAAATTTTTGACTTGATTGCCTTATCGTTTATGTTACTAATTATAAAAAAGATAAACTTAAACAAGTTAATATTTATTAGATTAATCATAAAATCTAATATGATGAAATAAATTATTTTCAATGTATCCTTATCTCCATTCCTTGGTATTAATATTTCTTTTAACCATAAGGTGACAATCTAGAAGTTAATTGAATGATTGGAAAATTTGGGGATCTTGACTCCCTTAAGGCCTAAGGAATCAATATCTTTACCTATCTTAAAATTTTCTTCAAAATAAGGCAACTTATGAGATGTATAATATTCTTCTCTATCATAAGGTATCTGAACAATGTTAGCATCGTTCTTATAAGGCAACGAATAGGTCGTTCCATAACTCTTACTTTAACATCCCAGGTAAGTAAAGAATATAACATTTTCTTATTTATTAACATTTGGTATTTAAATATAAATTTTACTTAAAGGGGGTGATATGTTCTATGAAATACCTGATACACAACAATGGGTTTATTTGAAATCATACATTGTTCACAACGTTGAGTTATACTGGAAAATAATAATAAAATATTATTATTTAAAATCATAGTTAATGCATAGCATTTTTATTGGTGATAATAAAAATATATAACTAAAATATGATTACACATGTTTGTAATTTTTTTACCATTATCCAATGAATGTTAGAGGCTGAAAATATGAATGGATCGAATTTTAAGCATAAATACTCTAATATTCCTTAAAAGGTTGATTTACCACCTTTGGATGGAAAACCCTTTTGAAATATAGTTTGGGTCACTTTTATATGTTCTATTTGAAAAAATAAAATTGTTCTTTAGAATCGGGACATCAAAATTTACTTTGGATAAATTTTTGGTATTTTTCTGATAAAATTCATTTTTTAATGAATAGTGAAAAATACTGTATTTTAATTCAAAACTACCTTTTTATCCAATTTGTTTATATGGTTAGATTATATTTTTAATTGGTTTTAAAATTTAATTATATTTCATTTTTACAATTAAATCCAATGTTGGTCATTGGAAGTAATTTCACATTGAAATTGGACATAAACATGTGTCAATCTTTTGATAGTTATAATTTTCTAAAAACATGTTTTTTGTTTTTCAACGGGAATTAATTTTAAATTATTCAATGAAACTTTTATGTTTTAATTTTGATAAAATAGGAATAATTTTTGAATTCAAAATATCAAATATAGATTTGGCTTATTTTTTGGTATTTTTTTGAAAACCTTCCATTTTGATGAATAGTGAAAACACTTAGTAGTAGTTAAAAACCTGACCTTTTCATTTAAATGAAAATTTACCACTTCTATGAATTGAATTTCGAAAAACTAACATACATGGTTGTTATTATTAAGTTAAATGTGGTTCAATAAGATGAAAATAATTTTTTGTGAATAGTAACTTATGAATTTTATTTACAGTAGTTAAAGGTAAATAGGGTAATTCAAGTTAAAAATAATATTATAATAATATTAAATTACTCTAACATGTGTCCTAAAACTATTTTTTGATAAATTTCCAACCATGGACATCCTTGGGTCTATTTTGGTACCCCATGGAGCCACTTTAGAGTGATAATGACAATTTATATTAATTAATTTAAAGTAATGACAAAAAAGACATAAACATATATCTTTTAGTAAATCAATTCATACATGGGGTTATATAAGTTATCATTTCAACTATAAATATTAATTTTAAAGAGAAAAAGATTTCCTAAATCGTGGTGTTTTTTATATAATTTTTAGACATCAAATATATAAAATTATTTATGACACAATATTGATGTAGTGTTTACCGCATTAATGAATTATTTAATTATTTATGATTATAAAAATTTTAACATTTTCCAAAACCTATACAATTCATATTGGATGATTTTATTTCGAACATGAATCATCTTATCTTAGACATTAATTATTTTTGGACCTTTAGAAACTGAATATCATTATATAATAGAATAATATTTTCAAACATTCCTAAAGAGCCCCTCCTCCCCCTTATAAAAAGGAATCACCTATAACCCATTAATCACACATCTAAAGACCCTTGGATCGTCCAAAATCTACACAATTAATATCTCATGATCCCTATATACCACATAGATGCCTTACCTTAGGCGGAATTCACTTCCAGAAATCTTTTTTGTTCAATCCAAATGGAGTTAACCGATTTAAAGGTAACGTCTTCTCATGAGTTATTTTCTTTTATTTTGCTTCTCCAACCCCCTAAACTCTTTTTATTACTTTTATTTATAAAAACACCAGTATCCTAAATAAAATAGATTGTTATTATGAGACATATTATAACTACAATTATACACACCTCTGTTTAATGGATAAAGTACATACTGTTTTTGTGGACGGTGAACTACTGCCTCACGAAACGATGATTGTTCAATTATCTCTTACAACCTTTTATAGTGGCCATTAAGATGGAACTGTATTTACATGTGATATATATTATATTTATATTTTATCTATACTTATTTATTTTTCATTTATATCATGCCTTTATGGTTTCCATAATGGGTAAATATGATAATTTTATTTGAGAAAGTGCGGACTACCGCCCCCACAAAGTAACATGAATCATTCTTTCCATAAATAGAACGTATAAAGGATGGAGTTAATTAAAATTATACATTATATTATAATGGAATTATAATATACCTATGTATCATTATGCTTTCTTTCCATTAAATAAGAATGATAAATGAAAGTAGTGTTCATGCGTACGTACGGCTTACCAGCTCCATGAATGGTGTATTTCATTTCATACCTCCAAATGTTATATATTATTATAAATATATATATAATGGATATATATGATATATATGATATCTAAATCATGAATATCATTCTGTAGTTAATGAAATTTTGACCACATGAACAACTTTAATTATAAGAATTTCATTTTTGACTCATGTACCAAATATCGAAAAAAACAACCATTATTAAATTAAATGATTTCATAATGTTTATAACATGGTAATAAGTGATATAAAAGGAATAATAAACATTAAAAATTTTCTTAAGCATGTATAAATTAACTTTATTATTTAGGGTATTAAGTATATAACGGGTCATGTCGGACATGAGGTAAGGGGTTTCTTATCTCACTTTTTATTTCGGGAGATTCCCATTGTTCAAAACTTATTTATTTCATTTTGTGTATTGTGTATAACCATTATATATATATATATTAATGATTCAATTTATATTCATGGTATTCTATTATTCCTTTGGTCTTTATTAACTTTTGGTGATATGACTCGATTGATTACAACATGGTAATTGATTTTCATCTCACTTTTTATTCCTGTGAGATTCATGATATATATTCCACTATTTACTTTTGTAACACCCCAATATTCCACGGTACGATTATCATTGAATAATACAGTAGCGTGTGTTGTACGCAACTTCGAGATTCTAACACAGTGCGGCCAATCAAAGTAGCTGTTATGAATAGTAATACCCACTTTTTGAAATTTTATAAATTTTATCTCTCAAAATGGAAAACATTTTTGGATTCGGAATATCGAAATTATCCAAGGGTGAAATTTTGGTACTTTTCGGATAACTTTTATATTTTGATGAATAGTGAAAATTACTAAATTTTAATTTTAAAAAACTTTTTTAATCAAAAATAATAAATAGTTATAAATTATGAATTTGTGTGGTTTAAAGTATATCTAGAATATATTATTACCATTTAATACAGTTTTGGTCATTTGAGATAATTTCACAGTTAAACCGGACATAAGAAAGTGTCAGTCTTTTGATGGTTATTATTTCTTAAAAACAAGCTTTTTTGTTTTGACAGAGGGAATTAATTTTAAATTAATTTATGCCACTTATGTGTTTTGAATTTAGAAAAATGGATTCCGTATTTATAATCAGGAGGTCCAAATTGCGTAATTTGGTATCTTTTATTTTTAGACATTTTGAATAACTATTTCGGTAAATATTTTATTTACCATGGTTAAAAGGTAAATCCGGTAAATAAGGGTAAAAAATAATATTATAATAAAAATAAATTACTCTACAATGTGTCATAACATTATTGGTTGATACATGTCTTACCATGGGCATCTTTGGGTCGATTTTGGGACCCCATGGATCCACTTGTAAGTGATAATGACACTTCATATTAATTAAGTTAAAGTAAATACAACCATGACATAAGCATATATGTTTTAGAAGAAAAAATTAATAGGGTTATATATGATATATTTACAACTATAAATATTCATTAGAAACATAAAAATATTTCCTACATAATTTTATTTTATTTATAATTTTTAGACATTGAATGATTTAATTTATTTATGACATAATAATGATGTAGTATTTTCATTATTAATGAATGAATCAAATAATTAGTATTATAAATGTTAAAATAAATATAATTTTAAAGTTTTGATGCCATAAACGAATTTTATTGGTTAATATGTCATTTTATTATTGCTTAAATGAATTTTGTTCGAATTAATAATTTTGTTAAAACATTAACAACAATCAATTATTAAATATTGTCAAAATTGACATAAATGAGTTTTTAAAATAAGTATTATATTTTTAATTGATATTATATTCCTTAAAATCTAAGGTTCAGACAAAGGACATATATCATGATATATGTATCATTAATGGACCACTTGGGGGTCTCTTGGATGTGTATAGTTTGTTTATGAACTATATAATATAAAAATACAAAGTGACATGGTAAATGTCAATCTAATTTACTAAGAGTTAAAACTAAAAGATAAAGTTAATATAATGACCCAAACCTATCTAAAATATACTGGTTGAAAGGATTTCAACCAATACCCACCTTATACTTTGAATAATCTACTTTTGAGCCATTATAAACCGAATATAAATTTATTATAAATTAATACTTTAAGTTTTTCCTAAAGAGCCCATCCTCCCCCTTATAAAAGGACACAACTTATTACCAATTATTCACACCTTAAAAGTCTTTTTGTTCGGAAAAACCTTCCCCAAATACTCTCTAAAATTCCTTCACTTCAACCTAGAGGACTTATTTTGATCATAAAGCCATCTTATGGAGCCATTTTGATCAAATCAAAAGGAAGAACCCAAAGAATAAGTAATGTTTTCACCACCCTTTTTTTGAGCTCCTTTCTTCTTTAACTTCTTCTTCGTTGTTATTTCCTTTCTAAAATAATAAATCCGGTATATTTAATATACTTTGATGTTATTATAAATATGGTAGGACCATATTCAGTATTCTCTTCATCCTTTTAATGACATGTCACAATATGTGCGTACGTACAGCTTTCTGTCTCCACGTGTCTTGGTGTAATTGTTATTAAAAAACATTATTATTTGGATGGGTATGATAATGACAAGGAATTTATGTAAATAATAAATATAACATGATAATGATTTGTTATATTTTATATACCATTGAATTATATATTTTTTTAATATCAAAAGAATGATATTGTCGCTCGTGCGTACGTATGGACTACCGTCTCCATGAATGCGATGAGATTCATTCCCCATCATATCCATGAAATTATAATTCTCATTTGATGATTAAAAATAATGTTTAAGGACTTCATATCATTCTGGATATGAATAATATACAACCTATCCATAACAAACTTGGGTTGTGTAACAAAATATATAAAATAAAGTGAGTAAGTTACACCCGAAACGATGATAATACTAAGATATTATTAACAAATAAATGTTAAAAGATCATATATGATATCATATTAATGTATATGATTCTTTTATAATTTAATAACAATTATTTCACCATTATACAGGAGTTTAACCTACCCTCAACTAAGGAAAAGTACTAGGTAATGTTTTATTTCACAATATCTTCATTATCCAAGGTTGTTTATACATAATTATCTACTAAGACCTCTTTATCATCCACATCCATGTTTCATAAAAATGCATTTCAAAAAAATCTTACTATTTTACAGAATATGGGTTAAATTCTTTTATACCGTTGTTTGATTTTTAATAAGAAGTTTATAAAGGAATCTTTTCATCATTTTCCAAACAAGGTCCTTTTTAACCTTTTCGATAGAATTAAGGTAAGAATGTCTTTTTTTAACTTATATGGTGAGTGCGGCTATTTTATGCCATTATAAAATCATCAAAGCTTCCCTTACAAACTTATAAGAATATTTTTAAAGTAAATGATTTCTTTTATAATTATGTGGCTTTTAAATGATTTCAAAAAAAGATATATTTCTCTCAAATAGTTTTGATTTCATCTATGTCAACATCAATTGATGGATTTTAATTTTTTTTGAAGTTGATTTATTATGATACAAAACATCCATATTGTATTGAAGGTTTTGTGATATGTTTGACTATGGATGTGTTATTTTTATACCATTCATGGTTTATGGAGAATGAATTTACATTTCATATGCTAGTGTTTATGTTATGTTTAAACCTGTTTATATGAGGAATGCATTGGACTTAGTAAGTGATGGGTATAGCCTGCTATAACTCCTCGATGCATCGGTAGGTCTCATGAGACAAACTAGTGTCTTGGAACGAGGCCTTGAAAAAAATCTTATTTGTGGTCTAGGCACGAGGCCTTGGCTACGTGGTTATGATAGTCTGGCATTATGCATTCCATCATTATAAAAGTGGTTATTGATATTTCATGTGATTATTCAATTAGTAGAATATCCATGTGAATAAGTAAATGTAATTTTTTCATTTTATTTCTGCCATATTATGCTGAAGTTCAAGTTTAAAAGGCTTTTGTTTTAGTTATACATGGCCTTAAATGTTTACGGTTATTTATGAAATTTTCCTCTATATTGTTATCCATACTAGGCATCTAAGCTCACCCTTTTCTATGTTTTATTCATCCCACGACGTGAAGAAGTATTTTATGAATGACCTACAGGGATAGTGTGAGGGGATATGAGTGTAGACTATGGAGACTATGTTTTTGTAGTTTTCATTTTATGATGTAATGTAAAATATATGAATGTATCTAGTGTTTCCAAGGATACTAAACTAATCGGTCTTTCGAGACTTAATATTTCTTGTGATCATGAAAAGTTTATATAATAATGCACCGAATCTGGGTAACTAGGGTCGGGGCATTATAGTTGGTATCAGAGGAAGTTTATTACAAACCTTGGAAACAAGATTTAGATAAACTCTTATTAGAGCACATAGACCTAAGATGGACTTTGAGGATCAGTATATAATAACTTCATAGAAATTTGGTATTGTATAGATTTTGTGAGTTTACCGAGCTGTACATCCATATCTGGATACGAGCAGGTAGAGGCGGCTTTGGCACAGATGTACCTAGGAGTAAAACCCGAAAACACCGCTTTGAGCTAGACTCGAATGAGAACTGGTTCATGACAACAGGCCTTGCTGTACTCTTGGTTACGACACTCCCATGGGATATGCATAGGATAATTCTCATTTTCTTTACAATCCATTATGAAGGGTTTATGAGTAAATACTTCCTCAAAGAAAACAATTTTTTATGTTTATGGATTATATCTATAAATAGATCAATTTATGTTAAGGGTTTTCAATTATTGAAGTATGTATTTCGATTTATAAATTGATCTATTTTATGCCATTTTTTAGAAATGGCGCCTATTGGAAGGAATAGAAACTGTATCAATGCATGCACTCCATGTAGGGATTTCCCACCTGCTCAAGATAAATATAGTGGAGCTGGTGATGCAATTGGTGTTAATCAGCTAATCACCATACTGTGACAACTCACTAAGGTTATGAATAATAACCTTACCCGTATGGAGCACCCTGATCTGCAGCATGGAGGATCAATGTTAGATCACATTATGAGGTATCAACCACCAACATTCAAAGATAGTAAAAATCCATTAGTAGCTGAGCAATGGATAAGTTCCCTAAAGAAAATATTTCAGGATTTGGGGAGTAATGAAAGGGAAAAAGTTATTATCGTAGTTTATCACCTCACTGGAGATGCTGATCAATGGTGGTCATTGATACAAAACACGAAGGCAGATGATGAAGTATCAAATATGGAATGGAGGGAGTTTAAAGTTATTTTCTTAGATAAATACTTTCCTCGTGACCATCGAGCAGATATGGAAAGGCAATTTCTGGGTCTGGGGGAAAATGAGGATGAGAAGTTTGCAAAGTATGAGGCTAATTTTACAAGGTTAGCGGGGCATGCAACAGATTATATACTTAACCCAAGAAGTAAGACTGATCTTTTCATTGATGGGTTAAAACCGTTTCTCCGTCAAGAATTAGTCTCACAATCTTTCTCTTCGTATGAAGATATTGTCTCCTGTGCTATCAAGACAGAAAAGGAATTCACAAAGTCTTACGACTTTAAGGAAAAGCAAGAGAAGAAGAGATCTTCTGACCACTTTGGATATGTAAATAAAGGGAAGAATGGAAATTTTGATTATCCATCATGTAGTAAATGTGGGAAGAAACACCCCGGTACTTGCTTGAAGGGAGTGGGAGTCTGTTACAAGTGTGGTGAAAATGGCCACCAAGATCATGATTGTAAGGGAAAGTGAGTTGTTGTCAACGTGGAATGCTATAATTTTATAGAGATGGAACATTATGAAGATGAATTTCTTAAGTGTCCGGGAAACTTACCTCAGAAAAGTCCAAGGGATCAAGTCCAAGCTTATGCTATCACTACTGCTGAGGTAGAAGCTCCGAAAGACGTGGTGGTAGGTAATTTAATGGATTCATCAAGTTTAGAAAATTATTTATTTGATTCTGGATCATCACATTATTTCATATCTTCCCAATTTGCTAAGAAAATTAGATATTTCTAATTTGATTTAACAACAGAGTTGTCAGTTAAAACTCATAAGGGAAGTATCATTGCAATAAAGTTTTGTGAATCAGTACCCATTAGAGCAAATAAAAATTCTTTATCTGCTGATCTTATCGTCATACCTATGATTGAGTTTGATATAATCCTTGGTATGGATTGGATTTCAGACCATGATAAGAAGATTTATTGTAATAAGATGGAGGTTACGATTTTTTATGATGATGATAAGGAACACCTTATCTTTTGATCAGAATCGTCACCACCTAATTCTTATCTAGATCCACCCCTAGTAGCTCAACTAAATTCAATTATAGGGGAGGAAGAGAATGAAATGAATGTGGTTGAGGAAAGGAATGTTCAAATAGAGGATGTACTTATTGTGAAATAATATGTTGATATGTTTCCGGAAGATTTACCTGGACATCCTCCAGAATGAGAAGTTGAGTTTTCCATTGATTTAAATCCTGGATCAAGTCTTATATCGAAGTCCCCTTATAGAATGGCCACTGTGGAGTTTTTTGAACTAAATAAACAACTATAGGAATTGATTAATAAGGGATTTATTCTCCCTATTGTTTCTCCATGGAGAGCCTTTGTTATTTTTGTTAAAAAGAAAGATGGATCTATGAGGTTATGTATCGACTACAGGGAGATCAATGCTGTAACAATAAAGAACAAGTATCCCTTACCTCGCATTGATGATTTATTTGACAAACTTCATGGAGCTCAATAATTTTCAATGATTGACCTTCGATCTGGATACCATCATTTGTGTGTGAAGAAGGAAGACATTCCAAAGACAGAATTTCTAACCATGTACGGGCATTACGAGTTTACAGTAATGCCTTTTGGGCTGACTAATGCACCCTCTTTTTTCATGGATCTAATGAACATAGTTTTCAATGAATATCTCGATGATTTTGTAGTGGTATTTATTGATGATATCTTGGTATACTACAAAATCTACAAAGATCATGAAAATCACCTGCGTATTATTCTGAAGACTCTGAGAAGACATGAATTATATGGGAAGTTTTTCAAGTGTGAATTTTGGATTCAAGATATTTCTTTTCTTGTCCATATTGTCTCTAAGGATGGAATCTATATTGAACCTTCTAAGACAAGAGCAATCCAATAATGGCCAGCACCAACGAGTATAACCGAGTTACATAGTTTTATTGTTTTAGCCGGTTATTATCGACATTTCGTCCCGAATTTTGCCCGATTGGCTAACCCATTAACAAAGCTCACGCGTAAAGGGGTTAAATTTGTTTGGAAAAAAGAGTGTGAAGAATGTTTTGGAGAACTGAAAATAAGATTATTCAATGATATTATATTGACACTACCATCGGGGAATAATGGATTCGTTATTTATAGTGATGCATCGAATAAAGGACTTGGTTGTGTCCTTATGCAGAATGATAGGGTTATTTCCTATGCATCACGACAACTGAAAATTCATGAGAAAAACAATCATACTCATGATCTTGAGTTAGTAGCTATGATCTTTTCTTTGAATATATGGAGACACTATCTCTATGGTGAGAAATGTGATATTTATACTGATCATAAGAGTTTGAAGTATATTTTCTCACTGAAAGAACTCAACTTGAGGCAAATATGATGGCTCCAACTACTCAAGGATTATGATTGCACGATACACTACCACCCGGGGAAGAAAAATAAAGTGGCAGATGCTTTGAGCAGAATGGATCAGGGAGTTTTGAACATGATGAGAATTGAAAGGGATCCTATTTTCATGGATCTAGTAAAGATGGATATGGGAATTACCATTGAAGGTGAAACATCAATACTTTTTCAAATGGTTGAAAAACCAACTTTACTAGAAAGGATAAAGAGTTCTCAGACTGATGATGAATAATTTCAAAAGAAGATTAATGTTGTGAATGATGGGAGATTGAGTGACTTTGTGTATGAAGATGGAATTTTGAAATTTGGGAAGAGACTTTGTGTTCCCGATAAACTTGATCTAAAAAGGGAATTTTTGGATGATGCTCATAGTTCCAATTTTCTATACACCCTGGGAGCCCCAAAATGTATAGAGATTTGAAGAAAAAATTTTGGTTGGACAACATGAAGAGGGAGATTGATGATTTTGTGTCAAGTTGTATGGTTTGTTAATAAGTGAAAGTTAGAAGGCAACGACCTGGATGAGTCATGAAACCTCTTCCCATACCTGAGTGGAAATGGGATAATATCACTATGGACTTTTTCATGGGACTACCAAAGACTCTTATAAGGAACGATGCAATATGGGTCATTGTTGATTGTCTTACCAAGTCAGCACATTTTCTTTCTATAACGGAAGATTTACCACTTGAATGTGTTGTAAGACTATATATTAATGAAGTTTTGAGACTTCATGGAGTACCCCTATCAATTGTTTTTGATTGTGATCCCTGTTTTACTTCATGATTCTGGAAAAGTCTCTAGAAAGCCCTAGATACTAAACTTCATTTGAGCACTGCCTACCACCCCCAAACTGATGGAAAATCAGAACGGACTATTCAAACCTTAGAAGACATGTAGAGATCTTTATCACTTGACTTTCAGGGTATGTGAGATCAATATTTACCTTTGGTGGAATTTTCCTATTACAATAGCTTTCATTCAAGTATTCGGATCGCACCATATGAAACGTTATACGGAAAGAGATGTCTCACATCAACCCGTTGGGATGACATTGGTGAAAGAAAACTTGTAGGCCCAGAACTGGTGGAGGAAACAATGGAAAAGGTAATGTTTATCCAAAACCACATCAAATTAGCTCAAAGTTGGCCGAAGAGCTATGCCGATAATTGAAGGAAGGATTTGGAATTTCATGTTGGAGATCATGTTTTCATGAAGGTATATCCATCGAAGGGAGTTATACATTTCGGTAAGAAAGGTAAATTGAGTCCCAAGTATATTGGACCTTTTGAAATTCTATAATGAATTGGGGCTGTAGCATACTGTTTGGCAATGCCGCCAAATCTCTCCAAAGTTCACGATGTGTTCCACGTACCACTGTTGAGAAGATACATGCCTGACCCAACGCATGTACTCACCTATGACGAATTAGAATTGGAACTTGATAAGTCTTACTGGGAAGATCCCATCAGGATTCTTGATACAATAGAACATGTTCTGAGATATCGGACAACAAGTCTGGAAAAGTTTTATGGAGAAACCATAAGATGGAAGAGGCAACGTGGGAACCCAAGGAACTTATGATAAAGAACCACCCGAGTCTTTTCATGCAGTAGTATTCTATAGATTTTGAGGAAGAAATTATATGAATTAGTGGAGAATGTAACACCCCAGGCTTCCACGGAATGATTCTCTTTGAATAATACAGTAGCATGTGTTGTACGCAACTTTGAGATTCTAACACATCGTGACCAATCAAAGTAGCCGTTATGAATTGTAATACCCACTTTTTGAAATTTTATAAATTTTATCTCTCAAAATGGACCTTATTTTTGGATTTAGAATATCAAAATTAGCCTATGGTGAAATTTTGGTACTTTTTGGATAACTTTTATATTTTGATGAATAGTGAATATTACTAAATTTTAATTAAAAACAACTTTTTTAATGAAAATAATTAATAGTGATAAATTATGAATTTGACTGGTTTTAAATTATATTTACAATATGTTTTTACCATTTAATACATAGTTGGTCATTGGATATAATTTCAGAATTAAACCAGACATAAGAAAGTGTTAATCTTTGGATAATTATTATTTTTTAAAAACACGCTTTTTGTTTTGACAGTAGGAATTAATTTGAAATTAATTTCTGCCACTTCTATGTTTTGAATTTAGAAAAATGGATTCCATATATATAATAAGGAGGTCCAAATTGTGTAATTAGGTAACTTTTATTTTTAGACATTTTGAATAATTACTTTGGTAAATATTTTATTTACCATGATTAAAGGGTAAATCCAGTAAATAAGGGTAAAAATAATATAATAATAATAATAATAAATTACCCTAAAACGTGTTATAACCATATTGGTTGATACATGTCCGACTATGGGCATATTAGGGTCGATTTTGGGACCACATTGATCCACTTGTAAGTGATAATGACACTTTATACTAATTAAGTTAAAGTAAATACAAAAATGACATAAGCATATATCTTTTAGAAAAACAACTTTTACATATGATTATATATATTATATTTTAGACTATAAATATTAATTATAAAGATAAAAATATTTACTACATAATGGTATTTTATTTATAATTTTTAGATATTTAATAATTAAATTTATTTATGACACAATAGTGATGCAGTATTTTCCTTTATTAATGAAAGAATCAAATAACTAGTATTATAAATGTTAAAATAAATAAAATTTGAACGTTTTGATGCCATAAATTAAATTTATTGGTTAATATGGCATGTTATTATTTCTTAAATGATTTTTTTAGAATTAATAATGTTTTTATGACTTTAAAAAAAATCAATTATTAACGATTGACAAAATTGACATAAATGAGTTTTTAAAACTAGTATTATTTTATTAATTAATATTATATTCCTAAAAATCTATGGTTTTTCCAAATGACTTATATCATGATATTTTTATCATTAATGGACCACTTTGGGGGTATCTTGGATGTATATAGAATGTTTATTAACTATATAATATAAAAATACAAAGTGGCATGGTAAATGTCAATCAAATTAACTAAGAGTTAAAACTAAACAATAAGGTTAATATAATTACCCAAGCCTGTATAACATCTATCGGTTGAAAGTATTTCAACCCATACCGACCTTATAATTTAAATAATCAAATTTTGAGCCATTATAAACCGAATATTAATTTATTATAAATTAATACTTTAAGTTTTTCCTAAAGAGCCCCTTCACCCCCTTATAAAACGACAGAACATATAACCAATTTTTCACACATTCAAAGCCTTTTGGTTCGGAAAAACCCTGCCCAAATACTCTATAAACTTCCCTCACATCAACCTAAAGGCCTTATATTGATCAGAATGTCAACCTAAGGAGCCCTTTTGATCAAATCAAAAGGAAGAACCCGAAGAAGAGGTAATGTTTTCACCGCCCTTTTTTTAAGTTCCTTTCTTCTTTAACTTCTTCTTTATTTTGTTATTTCCTTTATAAAATAATAAATACAGTATGTTATATATATTGTGATGTTATTATAAATATGTTACAACCATATTTAGTATTCTATCCATCCTTTGAATGACATGTCACCATACGTGGGTACGTACGGCTTACCGTCTCCACGTCGTGGTGTAATTGTTATTCAAAAACATTATTATTTGGATGGGTATGATAATGATATGTAATTGATGTAAATAATAAATATAACGTTATAATAATTCTGTATTTATGATATACCATCCAATTATATATTATTTTAATATCAAAAGAATGATATTGTCACTTGTGCGTACGTACGGACTACCGTCTCCACGAACGTGATGAGATTAATTCTCCATCGTATCAATGCAATTATAATTCTAATTTGATGATTAAAAATAATGTTTATAGACTTGATAACATTCTATATATGAATAATATACAACCTATCCATAAAAAACACGGCTTATGAAACAAAATATATCAAAGAAAATGGGTAAGTTAACACCCGAAATGATGATAATACTAAGATATTATTAACAAATCAATGTTAAAAGATCATATATGATATCATATTAATGTATATGATTCTTTTATAATTTAATAACAATTATTTAACCATTATACATGTGGTTAACCTACCCTCAACCAAGGAAAATTACAAGGTAAGGGTTTATTTCACAATCTCTTCATTATCTGAGGTTGTTTATACATAATTATCTACTAAGACCTCTTTATCATCTACATCCTTGTTTCTTAAAAATGTATTTCAAAACATTCTGACTATTTTACAGATGTGGGTTAAATTCATTTATACCCTTGTTTGACTTTTTATATGATGTTTATAAAGGAGTCTTTCTGTCGTTTTCCAAACAAGGTCATTTTTCGACAGAATTAAGGTAAGAATGTATTTTTTTTACTTATACGGCGGGTGCGGCTATTTTCCGCCGTTATAAAATTGTTGAAGCTTCCCTTAAAAGTTTATAAGAATATTTTTAAAGTAAATTTTTTCTTTTATATTTTTGTGACTTTTAAATTATTTCAAAAAAAGTTATATTTCTCTCAAATTTTTTTGATTTCATCTATGTCAAAATCCATCAATGGATTTTAAGTTTATTTGAAGTTGATTTATTATGATACAAAACATTCATATTGTATTGATGGTTTTGTGATATGTTTGACTGTGGATGTGTTATTTTTATACCATTCATGGTTTATAGAGAAAGTATTGACATTTCGTGTCACGCCCTGACCTTTCCGTAATTTATATTTTATTTTATTATTTTCTTGGTTTTAAAAATTTCTGTCGACGTTTGGGTTGAACACCGAACAACAATTTTTATGTTTTATCAAAAATACGTGTTTTTTAATTGACGTCGTGGAGCGCACGGGTGGAGCGCGTTTCGGAAACCCAGCGCGGCTTCTCACCATGCAGCGACACTGTTTGCCGGTCTTCAGAAAAAAAAAATTAATTAAATGAATAAGATTTTGTTTTTTTCTATTTATTTATTGTGGTAATGGCTAATAATTTTAATTATTATTATTTTTCTATAATTAAGGTTATTATTATTATTATTATTATTATTATTATTATTATTTTATTATTTATTTACTTGTACTTTTATTTTATTCTTTCTTTTTATATATTCTTCTTTCTCTTTTCTTTATTCCACGTCGATGTCCCCCACGCTTTCCTTCTTCTTCTTCTTTTTTTCCTCCTCCCCTTCTTCTTCCCATAGCAGCGAGCCTCCTTGTTGTTCCGCCTCATGTGTGTCTCCCTCCCGCCCGGTTCTTTCCCTAGCCACAGCGGCCCCTGCCTTATTCGGCTCCCTACCCCCCTGCACCCTCCAGCCGGTATCAACCCAGTCCACATGGCTCCTACAGCGCCGCACGCTCAGCACCGGAACCCCCTGCCTACTCAGGCGTACTCTACTCCTGCATAGAAGCCGCACAACACCCCTCGTGTCCAGCAACGTCACATGCACCCGACCTCCTTCGACCAGCAATCCTCCGGATGGCTCGTGGCAGTTTCCGCCTGCTACCCGCACCTCTTGCCGAACTCGCCAACCGGTTCCGGCTTCCCTTCTCAGGCGATCACCTCTTGTCCGGTGCGCCCCCGCTACATCGCTGACACGAAGGGAGTGTTTGTGCATCCAGCCAAGTATGAGGCCTTTGGGCTGACCATGGTTGAGTCGATGGTGAGATCTACCGCTACATCGCTGCTCTTTCCCCCTAGCATATGAACCCTCCAGTGCGCCCACATTTCACACCCGCTATCCGTTCAGCCCCCACCGGTGCGACGAGCACTTTTCCCGACCAGCGACCCTCCTTTCCAGTGCGTGACGTTGCTTTCCGACCATCGTGTGACCCCTTTTCCATCCCTCGATCATAGCGCGACGCATCGCAACCCCCCAGCTGCTTTGACCAGGACTACCGTCAGCCCCCCAAGTATTTGTGCCACCATTGACGACATCGGTGATCTTTCCAGTGCACCGCAGCACCGCGCCCAACCATTCACCATGTTGTGCGACCCTGTTGGTCGAGGTAGGCCCCACGCCGAGGTAACATTTGTGCTGCTTTTTCATTGGTTTGTTGTAAGTTTGTGTTTTTATTTACTTTTTCGGGTGTTACATCACATTGGCGACATTTTTCCACGGTACTGTAGTCATCCTCTTGCGCATACTTGTGAGAGAGTGTGAGACGTGCCGCGTCATCATCGTAACCGAACTGCGAGTCGAGGTAGGTTCCCCACTTCACTTACTTTTAAATTTAGAATTTATTAATTTCTTGATGTTTTATTAATTTTAATGAATGAGAAATAATATTGGATAATAAAATTTTAAATGATTTTCTAGTGTGAAAAGATCCGTTTATTTTATACCGAACAGTTGAGACATTTTATTGACGAGCGGACACCTAGTATTGAAAGAATGCCAGTTTGGCCTTTAAACATAATTTACGGAATTTCAAATATGGTTCTGGTTTTAAATTTCTTCTGAACAAGTGTTTCGGGTTTTCTTGAGAAACAATGTTTTTCTTTAAAATTAGTGAAGGCCTGTTTGGCACTTTAATAAAATAAATTATTTTGGAAAACCCACTCAGGGGTGAATTTTGGTGTGCGTTGATTGTGTGAGCTTTATGTGATGTTTGTGCATCGCGACTTATTGATTTACATTGTGGGCACACCCCTGTTTATTGCATGTGTTGACATGGGAACTTGGCATAGTGAGTGAATCTTCTAAGAACGATTGCTGCACTAGTTTAGATTACGCACTAGCTAGTGGCCCCATAGCAGGGAAATACTGAGTTATTGCTGCTATGGGGATTGGGCCCCTCGGTTAGGCCATGTAGGGCTATGTCGGGTGTTAGGGCGTTATGACGTCATCAAGTTAGGGAATGCCTTCAGGATGAGTCACATGTATAGTACATTTTGGATTGTTCATGATCTCCTAGGTTTGACCCATGTTTCCTTCAGTATGTATTTGTGTGTGGCGGACGATTGAGAGGTCTAGTTCGGTTGCTGGCCTATGTGCGCCACTTTTCCCATTGCCCTTGGTGTGTGTTGTGTGTTATGTGTGGTTTTCATTTTGGTTAATAACTGAAGTCTGGATTTCTAAATTTTGCAAAAAAAAAGTTTTAAAAATAAAATGTACCTATTCCTTTTGAACATTAAACTTGGTTTGAAACTAAAAAGGGCAATGAACTGATGCTTGTTTTAGAAGTGAAAGTGTGAGTGAAAACCAATATTTTGTATATTTAGATCAAACCTGGAATTAGTAAATTTCATCATTTAAAGGTAGTGCTTTGGGAATAGTTTGTTGGGAACACCTACTGAGTTTTAATACTCACGCCTATAGTTTTATCCTATTTTTAGTTTTGTTGTAGTCTAGATCGAGTTTGCTCGCCTTGGGCGAGAGTTGGTTATGGTCTGGTGAGCGACTCTTGGAGTCGCAAGGAGTTTTTGGCCGAGACCAGGTTAGTGTGTTTTTGTTGGTCATTCTTCCTTTTTCGTGTCATTTATTTTCCTTCCTCTGCTTTGTTTATTTATTTATTTTTTCTGGGAGAAATCGTTCCCACTTGTCCTTTATTGATTCCCTGGCACTTGTCGCCAGCCCGGGAGGATCAGGAACGCCTCTCGGGTCATGTCGCGGACCGGCTCGGGTGATCGGTTCAGGGTCGTCCCGGGTTGGTTCGTGAAAAAATGGTATCAGAGCAGGTCAGCTCCTGAGAAGACCTTGTTTTTCAGAGCGCCCATTGTTATCTGGGGTATTAATGGTAGAATTTGTATGATTATCGGGACTCGAGGCACACGGACGAGAAGGACGTCATGAACCCTTGCTTGTTCCGAACCTCGGGTTACCATTGCATGTTTGGGTTGTCGATGTCTTTTGATTATTATGGTTTGTTTGGTATTGAGAAATGAAATGAAAGTTAGGAAAGTGACCTCCATGAGCTCACATGGTCTGGCAAGCCATGTGGAGCTGGAGACTTTACCCTAGAATGATCTCAGTGACGGTGGTGTGATTGGCGTATGGACGCCAACCATATGGTCGAGTCACCCATCATCACTAGTTTCCCTCTAGTGATTCATCAGGATTTTCCTTATTTCTAAAAAAATCGTTGTGAAAAGTGTTATTTTGGTATTTGAAATGACAATGACCATGTTTGACCCATCTTTTTTGTTTTCTTGTTCCTTAGTGTTTGCCCCACGAAGGTTCGATGGATGCCCAACCTGCAGCTTCAGGTGGTGCATCCTTAGAAAATGCACCAGTTGATCATCCTAATGACTACGTCCTCAAGTTTTGGAAGTTGAACCCTCCCCTCATTTATGGGCAGACAGATCCTCTTGAGGCAGAGGAGTGGTTACAGAAGATTGAGAGGAAGTTCAGTTTCACTGGGTTGCCTGAGTCGTTAAAGGTGAAGTTGGCTACCTTTATGCTTGAAGGTCCAACCTGAAAATGGTGGAAGTCCGTGTCTCAGAATAAACCTCAGAAAGATCTCACTTGGGAGTTCTTCAAGTCGTCATTCATTAAACAGTACTTCTCTGAAGTGACAAAGGTGAGGAAGAGGATGGAGTTGTGTGGTCTCCAGCAAGGTGTCGTATCAGTGTTGGAATTCTTTCTTCATTTCCTGGACCTGGCTCCGTATGAACCAGGGTATGTTGGAAATGATCCCGTGAAAGCTCGGCATTTTGAGCTCGGATTACGTCCTGAGCTGCAGTCGAAGGTGGAAGAATTCAACGTGATCACCTTCCCTGATGTGGTGAGACAAGGTTTCCTCGTCGAAGCTGAGTTAGCAGGAGGACATGAGGTGACGAATCCTCCTCCGGCATTGGGATGTGGTGCAAAAGATAGCAGTGAGAAGTATGGAAAGCGACAGGATGGTGGTGGAACTAGTAGAGGAATCAATAGGCCTTCAGACCTTCAGTCGTCTTCCTCGCAGCACAATGTTTTGATCTGTTACCAGTGCGGTAAGCAGGGGAACAAGTGGCCGATGTGCCTGAATGCTCCGAAACCCTGCCACACCTGTGGACGTCTGGGCCAATTACAGCGATTCTGTTGAGGTGTTTTCAAGAAGCGCGCTAAAGCCATACCTGGATCATTGAAGGTCACCTCAGCCCGTCCGCAGGAGTAGGATGGTGTTTGGAGATCATTTGGGGTTTTCTCTTTATAGTTTTTCTTGGATGTAGTAGTCGTCACCTGTACCATTTTGTGGTGTTTTTTTCATTTAGTTCTAAGAATGGTTGTGGCTGAACCTCTTTGAAACCTTTGTTCTAATGGATGTGTGTTTGGTAAAATTCTTGTTCCTGTGTTATGATTGGGAATGTTTGAAGCCTGACTGCGAGGCTGGAGATGCTTCAATCATCAGAGCTCCAGCCATAGGTCCCGGAGTGAAGCTGGCGCATAGTCAGGTGAATCCCAGCGGTGAAGAAGGGCCTTGGTTTAATCTTTATCCTTAGTGTGGTATGGTTTGTGTTCTTTAGAGGGTGTGATATCGTTGGATTAATGGTGACAGTAGTTTCGATGCTCTACCCGTAGGGCCCTTCCCTTCTCCCCCTTGTGGTGGAGGGTTTTTGGACTGTGTGGAAAATATTCAACTCGGTTAGCCTCATCAGTCGTTATGGTGGGGAGACCCATCGCAGGTCTCATTGAATTCAGTTGGATTGTCTCCTATGGTGGGGTGTCCGTTCGGGCCTCCCCGTGTCAGTATTAGAGTTTCATTTTGGGTTTCGTTTTGGTGGCGTTTAAATTGTTCATATTTTCAGGATAAGTTTCATGTTATAAGAGTTTTCTGTTTGTGTGGATCGACAAACTGGAGGCGCTTATACTTTTGGGGGTGAGTGACACTTACAAAGTTTCTTATTGGGTCTAGGTCTTGTTGTGGCTTCCTGGGGACGAGAAGCATTATGGTGGGGAGAATTGTCACGCCCCGACCTTTCCGTAATTTCTATTTTATTTTATTATTTTCTTGGTTTTAAAAATTTCTCTCGATGTTCGGGTTGAACACTGAACAACAATTTTTATGTTTTATCAAAAATGCGTGTTTTTGAATTGACGTCGTGGAGCGCATGGGTGGAGCGCATTTCGGAAACCCAGCGCGGCTTTGCGCCATGCAACGGCACTATCCGCCGGTCTTCAGAAAATAAAATTAATTAAACGAAAAATATTTTGTTTTTTTCTATTTATTTATTGTGGTTATGGCTAATAATTTTAATTATTATTATTTTTTATAATTAAGGTTATTATTATTATTATTATTATTTTTATTATTATTATTTTATTATTTATTTACTTGTACTTTTATTTTATTCTTTCTTTTTATATATTCTTCTTTCTCTTTTTTTATTCCACGTGGCTGTCCACCACGCTTTCCTTCTTCTTCTTCTTTTTCCTCCTCCCCTTCTTCTTCCCGTAGCAGCGCGCCTCCTTGCTGTTCCGCCTCCTGTGCGGCTCCCTCCCGCCCGGTTCCTTCCCCAGCCACAGCGGCCCCTGCCTTCTTCGGCTCCCTACCCCCCTGCACCCTCCAGCCGGTATCAACCCAGTCCGCCTGGCTCCTACAGCGCCGCACGCTCAGCACTGGAACCCCCTGCCTACTCCGGCGTACTCTACTCCTGCCTAGAAGCCGCACAACACACCTCGTGTCCAGCAACGTCGCATGCACCCGACCTCCTTCGACCGGCAACCCTCCGGATGGCTCGTGGCGGTTTCCGACTTCTACCTGCACCTCTTGCCAACCTCGCCAACCGGTTCCGGCTTCCCTTCTCAGGCGATCACCTGTTATCCGGTGCGCCCCCGCTACATCGCTGACACGAAGGGAGTGTTTGTGCAGCTATCCAAGTATGAGTCCTTTGGGTTGACCATGGTTGAGTCAATGGTGAGCTCTACCGCTACATCACTGCTCTTTCCCCCTAGCATACGAACCCTCCAGTGCACCCCCGTTTCGCACCCGCTATCCGTCCAGCCCCCGCCGGTGCGACGTGCACTTTTCCCGACCAGCGACCCTCCTTTCCAATGCGCGTCGTTTCTTTCCGACCATCGCGTGACCCCTTTGACAACCCCTGATCATAGGGCGACGCATCGCAACCCCCCCCCCCCCCCCAGTTGCTTTGACCATGACTTCTGTCAGCCGCCCAAGTATTTGTGCCGCCGTTGACGACGTCGGTGACCTTTCCAGTGCACCGCGCCCAACCATTCACCCTTTTGTGCAACCCTGTTGGTCGAGGCTGGCCCCACGCCGAGGTAACATTTGTGCTACTTCTTCATTGGTTTGTTGTGAGTTTGTGTTTTTATTTACTTTTGCAGGTGTTTCAGCACATTTGCGACATTTTTCCACGGTACTGTTGTCGTCCACTTGCGCATACTTGTGCGCGAGTGTGAGGCGCGCCGCGTCATCATCGTAACCGAACTGCGAGTTGAGGTAGGTTCCCCACTGCACTTACTTTTAAATTTATAATTTATTAATTGCTTGATGTTTAATTAATTTTAATGAATGAGGAATACTATTAGATAATAAAATTTTAAATGATTGTCTAGTGTGAAAAGAGTCGTTTATTTTATACCGAACAGTTGAGACATTTTATTGACGATCGGACACCCAGTATTGAAATAATGCCAGTTTGGCCTTTGAACATAATTTACGGAATTTCAAATATGGTTCTGGTTTTAAAGATAAATTATTTCTTCTAAACAAGTGTTTTGGGTTTTCTTGAGAAATGATGTTTTTATTTAAAATTATTGAAGGCCCGTTTGGCACATTAATAAAATAAATTATTTTGGAAAACCCACTCAGGGGTGACTTTTGGTGTGCGTTGATTGTGTGAGCTGTATGTGATGTTTGTGCATCGTGACTGATTGATTTACATTGTGGGCGCACCCCTTTTTATTGCATGTGTTGACATGGAAACCTGGCATTGTGAGTGAATCTTCTGAGAACGATTGCTGCACTAGTTTAGATTACGCACTGGCTAGTGGCCCCATAGAAGGGAAATACTGAGTTATTGCTACTAGGGGGATTGGGCCCCTCGGTTAGGCCATGCAGGGCTATGTCAGACGTTAGGGTGTTATGACGTCATCGAGTTAGGGCATGCCTTCAGGATGAGTCACATGTATAGTACGTTCTGGACTGTTCACGATCTCTTAGGTTTGACCCATGTTTCCTTCAGTGTGTATTTGTGTGTGACGGATGATCGAGAGGTCTAGTTCGGTTGCTAGCCTATGTGCGTCACTTTTCCCATTGGCCTTGGTGTGTGTTGTGTGCTATGTGTGGTTTTCATTTTGGATAATAACTGAAGTCTGGATTTCTAAATTGTTCAAAAAAAATTTTTTAGAAATAAAATGTACCTATTCCTTTTGAACATTAAACTTGGTTTCAAACTAAAAAGGGCAATGAACTGATGCTTGTTTTAGAAGTGAAAGTGTGAGTGAAAACCAATATTTTGTATATTTAGTTCAAACCTGGAATTAGTAAATTTCTTCATTTAAAGGTAGTGCTTTGGGAATAGTGTGTTGGGCACGCCTACTGAGTTTTAATACTCACCCCTATAGTGTTTTCCTGTTTTTAGTTTTGTTGCAGGCTGGCTCGAGTTTTCTCGCCGTGGGCGAGAGTTGGTTGTGGTCTGGTGAGCGACTCTCGGAGTTGCGAGGAGTTGTTGGCCGAGACCAGGTTAGTGTGTTTTTGTGGGTCGTTCTTCCTTTTTAGTGTCATTTATTTTCCTTCCACTGCTTTGTTTATTTATTTATTTTTGTTGGGCGAAATCATTCCCACTTGTCCTCTATTGATGCCCTGGCGCTTGTCGCCAGCCCGGGAGGATCGGGAACACCTCTCGGGTCATGTCGCGGACCGGCTCGGGTGATCGGTTCAGGGTCATCCCGGGTTGGTTCGTGACATTTCGTATACTAGTGTTTATGTTGTGTTTAAACCTGTTCATATGAGGAATACATTGGACTTAGTAAGTGACTGGTGGAGCCCGCTATAGCTCCTTGATGCATCGGTAGGTCTCATGAGACAAACTAGTGTCTTGGCATGAGGCCTTGTAAAAATCATACTTGTGGTCTTGGCATGAGGCCTTGGCTACGTGGTTATGATAGTCTGGCATTATGAATTCCATAATTATGAAAGTGTTTATTAATATTTCATGTGATTATTCTATTTGTAGAATATCCATGTGAATAAGTAAATGGCATTATTTCATTTTATTTCTTCCATATTATGCTGAAGTTCATGTTTAAAAGGATTTGGTTTTAGTTATACATTTTCTTAAATGTTTACTCTTATTTATGAATGTTTCCTTTATATTTTTATCCTTACTGGGAATCTGAGCTCACCCCTTTCTATGTTTTATTTTTCCCAAGATGTGAAAAAGTATTTTATGAATGACCAGCAGGGATAGTATGAGTGGATATGAGTGTGAACTATGGGGACTATGTTGTTTTAGTTTTAATTTAATGTTGTAATGTAATATTTATGAATGTATCTAGTGTTTCCAAGGTAACTAAACTAATCGGTCTATCGAGACATGATCTTTCTTGTGATCATGCCAATGTTATGAAATAATGCACCGAATCTGGGTAACTGGGGTTAGGGGATTACAACATTTGTGTGGGGTATGTATAGACCATGATTTTATTATTTGTGTAATATAATATAATTTATTGGTTTTTTACATCTTCAATTTATGATCCTTCTTTCATGGGGTGTATGTTTCATAATTTACAAAATCGGTAAGAGAACCATTCACCATACTCTTTTAGTCAAAGACTTTTTTATGTCATGTCTATTAATTTCCTTTTATTTATTTTGGGTTATGTTCTTCTATATTCTTATTGGTGTAATTTTTTGGTCCATGTGATAAGAGACCATTTTATCTCTCATCAACTAATTTTATTAATTTTAAAGCGGTGTCGTTAGGCTATTGAATTTCTATAAGAGAACTTCTTATCCCTAATTCAATTCATTGGGTTAAACTTATACTACTTGGTTATGTTATTCTATGAAAATGTTTGAATGAAATTTGACTGTTTTACACTCAATTTACACTTATATTAGGTTTATTATTATTTTTCCATATAATTATGTCATTTCTTATTTCAAAATATAAGGATATGATCTTGGTAAGGGAGTTTATCTCAATTTACATTCCATTGAAACTTATCTGTTATTATACACCAATTCACTTTTATATGGTCTATATACTGTTGTTTTACATATTATATCATGAATATCTATAATGACCCACACTTTACATACATTGTTATTACTTCAAAATTGAAGCACACTTATTAAAACATATAACAAAACCAGGAAAGGACCGTGAAGGTATAGAGTCTTTAGAAACGGGGAAACATAAAAAACTGGTTCATAAAGCATCTATATTGCCTCCCATTTATTTCATCATATCTAGAGTCACTTTTGTCATATCCTACTTAATAACCTTCTTCCTGACATGGGGAAATAAAACATACAAAAGGGTGAGCTCAAATACTCAGTAAGGGTAAACAAAAGAAATATCAGTCACATCATATACATAAGAACATAACTGTTGGAAATCTTAACCTGCAAAAGAGATCATAATTTCATAACATGGGATAAATCATAGTAGTGAAATGTAATCCCAATAATCATAACATGAAACATGAATCTCTGTGGCATACACACATAATCATAGAGAATCATTTCTTATTAGTCAAGACTCATTTCCAAGACTATCTTAGTGGACAAAGTCCATTTCTGAACCGAGTTCACTACTCATTTCAGTCCTGTTTCACTGAACCGGTTTAAGATGCCATTCCAGCCATGTCTACCTCATGAGATATAAAATCCTTACCCAATGCATTGGAGGGAGATATAGGTCCCACCCATCTCATAATGATACCATTCTTATGTCTTCCACAAAATCATAAATCATATATCATTGCATAACCCATGTAATAAAAAATGGGATTCTTAAACATCATGACATCATAAAACAATTCATATAAGATAAAGGAATTCATAAAAATAATTCCATCACAGCATAATCAAATCAATGTAATAATAGGGATAGAAACAGAACCCTTTATTATCTTAGATGGAAAATAATTTTGATAAAACACATGAACTCAATTCTTGAGGAAAATACCCTTTCTACTTCAAAAACACTTTTCCTTTCTTAACATGTCATACAATTCTAAACTAAAAGAAGTTGATTAATAATAAAATATAAAACATGTAAAGGAAGCTTCTTGGAAATAATTTTTTAAAAATCCATTCATGCCGTAAAAGTTAAAAACAACATTCTTCTCGTACTTTTGCTGGAAAAGTCAAAAAGTACATCGTACGAAAAATGACAAACGATTCCTTTCATATCTTTTAATAAAATCTCACTGAAGGGTAAAATTGAATTTAAAAAATTGTAGTTGTATGGAAAAAATATTAAATATTGAGGAAAAATGGATTTGGATGACAAAATAAACCCCAGTAAATACCAAAGTATAAACAATCTCGGATAAAATGAGATTGTGATATTTTCCCTTACCTTAGGTCTGATTTGCTTCGTAAGTGTCTGAACCTCCTATAAAATGTTTTAAATAATGTTATTGACTTATTCTAGAATCATACTTATCATATATGGTCATATTCTTAACTTCTTATTAGTAATATTTCATTACTACTTGTTACTCGGGTGTTTATTTCTTTTTGTTCTTATGCGTGTTTTGTCGAATAAATACTTATTCTTCATTCTAGGTTATATATACTTAATTTCCAGAATGTTATTAGTGTAATATATATAATATTAATTCATTCAATTCATTTATATAATCATTATGCAATGAATATCATGTAGAACGAGTCACATCACATCATGGAGACGGTATTCTGTACGTACGCATGAGCGATGATATCGTTCCCATGATCGTGAAATTGTAATGGAGTGTATGTATACTATTTCAGAATCAATATCACATTACAATAATCATATATAGTTATTATTTACACCATTATACCGATCCAATTAATGTGGTTGTGGAAAATAGATTACACCACGACGTGGAGACGGTATTCCATACGTACGCACGCGTGGTGATTTCGGTTTCCGTAGGATGGATAGATGGTGAAATCGGTTTTTTTCATACTTATAATAACATATGAGTATATGAGTGATACTGATGTTATTACTTCATAAAGAAACAACTAATGAAGAATAAGTAGAAGAAGAAATAGAGTTGAAAGAATCGGTAAGAGACATTACCTCTTCTTTGAAGCGCCTCTTTGAGACCTCCTTTTAGTGCACTAAAATTGGTCTTTAAAGAAGACCTGGACCTATAGGATATTTCTAGGGAAGTGGGGAAGTGAAATGGGTAGGGTTTGGCAGAGCCTGAAGGCTCAAATTGGTGTGAGGAGGAGAGGGAGGAGGTGCCCTTTTATAAGGGAGGAGAGGGGCACCTTTGGAATAACTAAAAATATTATTTTATTATAAAGTCAAATTCGGTTTTTAATAGCTCTAAATTGATATATTTCTAAGATAAGGTGGGGATGGGTCGAAAACCTTTCATACAATTGAATTTAGACATGTTTAGGTCATTATATTAACCATATATTTTAGTTTTAACTCTTAGTTAATTAGATTGACATTTACCATGTCACTTTGTATTTTTTTATTATATAGTTAATAAACTTACCATATACATCAAAGCGACCCCCAAGTGGTCCATAATTGATACACCTATCATGATATAAGTATCTTGGCCGAACCATATATTTTTAAGAACATAATAACAATTAATAATATAATATTTGTTTTAAAAACTATTTTATGTCAATTTTAACACTATTTGGTAATTGATTTTTGTGAAAATTATAACAGAATGATTAGTTCGAAAAAAATTAATTAACTCAATACTAACATGACATATTAACATATAAAATTATTGTAATTCATAAAAAGTCTCAAAATACATTTATTTGGGTATTTATAACATAAATTATGTCAAAATTTCATTAATAAGATAATTACTGCATCATCATTGTGTCATAAATAAATTAAATTATTTTAAGTCTAAAAATTACAAATGAAATACAAATATGTAGGAAATCTTTTTAGATTTCTAATTAATATTTATAGTCGAATTTATCTTATGTATGACCCTATATTAAAAATTCTTTAGTTATTAAACTTTGATTTTAACTATTTTAACCCTTCTTTAAATAAATTGATAATAAATGTCCTAATCTAATCCAAGTGGGCCTAAATGGTAATATTTTATTCCTAAGGTTGTTTTTGGTCGAATTAAACTTATCCAATAATATTATGACATGTGTTAGGATAATAATAATATCATTTTTACCCTTAATTACCCTATTTACTTTTAACCGTGGTAAAAAAAAGTAAAAAGTTACAATTCACCAAAAATTATCTTAATCTCATTGAACCACATTTTAGTCCTTCATATAAATTGTGTCTCTCAGATTTTCAAAATTCCACTCACATAAGCGTTAAAATTATGTTTTATGAAAAATTCAGTTTTTTAACTACCACTTAGTGGTTTCACTATTCATCAAAAAAATGAAAGTTTCCAGAAAAATAACAAAAATTAGGCCTAAGCTATATTTGATATTGTGAATTAAAAAATGATTTTTATTTTACCAAATTCAAAACATATCAGTTACATTAACTAATTAAAAATTTAATTCCTGTCGTCAAAACAACTAGCGTGTTTTTAAGAGATAATAACTATCAAAAGATTGACACTTGTTTATGTCTGGTTTAAATGTGAAATTACATCCAAAGGCCAAAATTGTATTAAATTGTAAAAATATATTCTAAATATACTTTAAAACCACTCTAATTAATAAATTATCACTATTAATTATTTCGATTAAAAAAGTTGTTTTTAATTTAAATATAATAATTTTATCTATTCATCAGAATATGAAAGTTATCTAAAAATTACCAAAATTTCACCCTAAGCTAATTTAGATATTCCGAATCCAAAAATGAAGCCCATTTTGAAAAATAAAATTTAAAAAATTTCAAAAATTGGATATTACAATTCATAACGGCTAGTTTTAATAATAGTTTAATAGCATATCGTTGTTTAGTGAAACTCGGTATTGCGTGTGACGCAAGCTATCGAGGAAGGCCGCAGTTGCGTGTAAAGTAATCCGAGATAGTGTTGTATGTAGTGAAAGATTCCTTTTATGATTTATATAACATAAAAACAAAATATTTCTCATAAATGTCTCGGGTGTTACATTCTACCCCCCTTAAAATAAATTTCGCCCTCAAAATTCGTCACTTTGTAACACAAAGATGAGGATACCTCTCCCTCATCATATCCTCAAGCTCCCATGTAGATTCTTCTAATTGGTGGTTCCTCCATAAAACATCCACCAAGCGAGTGTTATTATTCTGTAGGACTTTTTTGCTACGATCCAGAATCTCTGTTGGATGTTCTTCATAAGAAAGATCTTGCTCCAGCGGTAAAACTTCTGAGCTGAGTACATGTGAAGGATCAGGTATGTACTTTCTCAGGAGAGATACATGGAACACATCATGAACTTGAGAGATATTAGGTGGAAGCGCTAATCAGTAAGCTACCTTCCCAAAACGATCCAGTATTTCGAAAGGACCAATATATCTAGGGCCCAACTTCCACTTCTTTCCAAATCTCATGACCCTCTTTTAGGGAGATATTTGTAAGAACACCTTATCAATCACTTCAAACTCTAGGTCTTTTCTTAGTTTGCCATCATAACTTTTCTGTCGACTCTGATATGCTCTTATGTGTTGTTGAATAGATCTGACCTTTTCTTCCATCTCATCAACAAGATCAGGTCCTAATAGATTTCTTTCCCCAACTTCATCCCAGCAAGTTGGAGTCCTGCATTTCTTTCCATAGAGAGCTTCATAAGGAGCCATCTGAATACTAGAGTGAAAGATATTATTAAAAGAAAATTCCACCAAATGTAGGTGTTGATCCCAACCACCTTTGAAATCCATAGAGCAAGCTCTCAACATATCTTCTAGAGTTTTAATTGTTCTCTCAGAATGACTGTTTTTCTGAGGATGATAAGCAGTGTTGAAACTCAACTCTGTATCCATAGTATGCTGAAGACTTCGCCAGAACTTCGAGATAAATCTTAGATCCCGATCAGATATAATAGAAAGTGGTACTCGATGGAATCGTACCACTTCCTTTACATATATCCTGGAAAGCTGATCTAGAGAGAAATCATATCTAATAGAAATGAAGTGTACAGACTTTGTAAGACGATCAACTATGACCCAGATAGCATTATTGCCTTTGGATGTTTTAGGAAGTCCTGTGACAAAGTCCATAGTGATGTTTTCCACTTTCCATTCGGGTATGGGTAATGGTTGTAACATCCCCTTAGACTTCTATCTCTCAGCTTTAACTTGCTGAAAAACCAAGCATCGAGAGACATATTCAGCTACATCTCTTTTCATTTCATCCCAACAGAAGTACTCTTTCAAGTCCCTATACATCTTCGTGCTTCCAGGATGAATAGATAATTAAGAACTATGAGGCTCATCCAGCAGCTCCTTCTTTAATTCGGGGATGGGAGGAACACAAACCTGATTCCTGAACGTTATTATCCCATCACAATCAAGGTTCAATTCAGGAATATTTATCACCTTCTTTTGTAACTCTACATCTTCTTTCTGTGCCTCATTAATCTTCACATGTATAGATGGTTGAACATTCATTTGGTAAAGATACGATTTTCCCCCTTCCATTATAATTCCAAGATTCATCCTTTGTAAATCCATAAATATTGGATCTTTTGTGATCCTCGTCGTGGATAAACTGGCTTGGTCTTGTCGACTTATTGCATCTTCTACCTTGTTTGCTTTCCTAGGGTGGTAATGAATTGAGCAGTCATAATCCTTAATCTGCTCTAACCATATTCTTTGGATCATATTCAGCTCCTTTTGTGTGAAAATATACTTTAAACTTTTATGATCATTATAAATGTCACACCCTTCTCCATAAAGATAATGCCTCCAAATCTTTAATGCAAAGATTACCGCAGATAACTCCAAATCATGAGTTGGGTAATTTTGCTCATGGATTTTCAACTGTCGTGAGGCATAAGCTATCACCATATCATTTTGCATAAAAACACACCCCAATCCCTTCTTGGATGCATCACTGTAGATCACAAACCTTTCTCCACTACAAGGAAGTGTGAGCACAGGAGCACTGGATGACCTTCTTTTCAACTCCTTGAAATTCTCTTCACATTCCTCCATCCAAACAAACTTAACTTTTTTCTGAGTCAACTTGGTGAGTGGATTAGATAATCGTGAAAAATCTTTCACAAAACGTCGATAATATCCATCCAAACCAAGAAATCTTCGGATCTCAGTTACTTTTGTTGGTCTCGACCATCTTTTGATAACCTCTGTTTTTTTTAGATCAACATATATCCCCTCTTTTGAGATTCTGTGACCCAAAAATGAAACTTTTTGAAGCCAAAATTCACACTTTGTAAATTTGGCATAAAGCTTCTCCTTTCTCAGGGTCTTCAATATAATTCTCAAGTGATTTTCATGTTCTTAATTTCTCTTTGAATATACAAGAATATCATCTATAAAGACTACCACAAACTGATCAAGATAGTCTCTAAAGACTCTATTCATCAGATCCATGAAGATTGCAGGGGAATTATTAAGGCCAAATGGCATCACTATAAATTCATAGTGTCTATACCTTGTACGGAAAGCCATCTTTGTTCTATCCTCCCTTTTGACCCTTAGTTGATGATGCCCTAAATGAAGATCAATCTTGGAAAAGTATTGAGCTCCTCGTAGTTGGTCAAATAAGTCATCAATGCGCGAGAGACAATATTTGTTCTTGATAGTGATCTTGTTAAGTTCTCGATAATCAATGCAGAGTCTCATTGATCCACCTTTCTTCTTAACAAACAGAACAGGTGCTCCCCAAGGTGACGCACTAGGGCGTATGAATCCCTTGTCAAGATTCTCTTGGAGTTGATTCTTCAATTCTTGCAACTCAATTGGGGCCATTCTATAAGGTGTTTTTGAAATAGGCAAAGCACCCGGTACGAGTTCTATGGAAAACTCAACTTCACGATTTGGTGGAAGACCTGGAAATTCCTCTGGAGAGACATCATCAAACTCCCATACAATGGAAATATTCTTAATCGTGAGTTTCCCTCCAGCCATTTGAGATAAATAATCCTCATTTAGTGGAATCAAGACCCATAAGATGGAAGAAATTTCCACTGGAAGGTTATGTTCATCCTTGCATCGATAGACGATCATAGATTGATCTGGAATATGAAATGTGACTTCCCTTCTTTGGAAATTTATATGATCTCCATATAAAGAAAGCCAATCCATGCCAAGAATCACATAAAATTCCACTATAGGAAGGATCACTAGATTTGCAGGAAGAACATTCCAACAAACATCAATCGGGGAAGAATTATAAACTTTTGATGTGACTGTTGTGCCATTAGGGGTTGTCACAGCTAACTCAACATCTAATTGTTGAGGTAATACAGTGATACTCTTAGAAAATTCTTTAGAAATAAGAGAGTGGGTGGATCCTGAATCAAATAAAACATTTGCTACTTTAGAGTGGATGGCAAGTGTACCACATCGTTATCGTACTCCACATCGCTGATAGAAATTGCATGTGACTTTCCTTTGTCTTTAGCCTTAAGTGTTTGTTGACGTCTACCATCATCATCAACACTTGGATTTGGGAATTGATTGGAATAATGCCCCATCTCCTTGTACTTGAAACATTGAAGTGTAGTAGGTTCATTCTGTGTATCCCTTCCTTTGTTTGCATCATTAGAAATCTTCTTCCCATAATTGTGGCATTCAAATGCCCGATGACCTTCCTTTCCACATTTGAAACATTTACTTGCCCCTTTAAGACAACTCTCTACATGTTTCTTTCCAAACTTTGAGCATAAGGGAAAGCTCATCTTCTTTTCAGTGTGCTCTTTATATTTTCCTTTGAATTCCATTTTCCTCTTCTTATCAAACCCATATGACTAATGGGTTACTCCAATATCCATCACAACTTTGAGAGCACATCGAACGATTTTATCATAGATATTGAAGTCCCTTATGGCTAAGGACCTTCGAAGACTTGGTTTTATGCCACTAAAGAATCGATCGATCTTACTCTTAGGTTGGATAATAATACCAGAAGCATACCTTGCAAGTCTTGTAAAATTTACTTCATAGGTACCAACAGATTCATCATCCTTTTTCATCAGTTCAAGAAACTCTTTCTCCATCTTTTTTCGGGGAATACGAGGGAAGTACTTATTGAAAAATAAGTTCTTGAACTAGTCCCATTCCATGGTCTCAATTTCATCCCTTTTCCACGTATTCTTAATAATATTCCACCATTGATCAGCATCTCCTTCCAAACGATACACTGATATGATGACTTTATCATGTTCATAACATTGAAGAACTGAAAATTTATTTTCAGTAGTACTAATCCATTGTTCAGCAACTAATGGATCAGTAGACCCGCTGAATGAAGGTGGACGCTACCACATGAAGGATTCAACAGAATGTTGCTCCTTCCTTTTCTCATTTTGAAGTCCTACATGATTCATAGCTTGAGAATGTTCTGTGAGCATGGCTACAAGATTTTTCATTCCCGCTCCCATAACGTTTGGTTGCTCAGGGGGACAATCATTGCATTTCCCATCGCATTCCGTATTAACACGGTTCCTTTGGGTTCCAACCATTGACTAAAACCAAGAAGAATAGTGTGAGCCACACTAATTATAATAGGAAAACCACATAATCAATAATAAAATTTCACACTTAAGGTCTTATCCTAGGTTATTCAGGGCCATTTCTAAAACACTAAGATTGTGTTATATTCTTAGACTTATCCTTAGGGTTCTTACTTAGGCTTTCACATCCTAGTTTCCAAAGGTTGGCTATAACTTTACTCTCATACCAACTATAACAAACCATACTTTACATACATTGTTATTACTTCAAAATTGAATCACACTTATTACAACATATAACAAAACCAGGAAAGAACTATATAGGTATAGAGTCTTTAGAAACTGGGAAACATAAACAACTGGTTCATAAAGCATCTACATTGCCTCCCATTTAATTCATCATATCTAGAGTCCCTTTTGGAATATCCTACTTAATAACCTTCTTCCTGACCTGGGGAAATAAAACATACAAAAGGGTGATCTCAAATACTCATTAAGGGTAAAAAAATAAATATCAATCACATCATATACATAAGAACATAACTTTTGGAAATCTTAACCTGCAAAAGAGATCATAATTTCATAACATGGGATAAATCATAGTAGTGAAATGTAATCACAATAATCATAAAATAAAACATGAAACTTTGTGTCATACACACATAATCATATAGAATCATTTCTTATTAGTCAAGACTCATTGACAAGACTATCTTAGTGGACAAAGTCCATTTCTGAACTGAGTTCACTCATCGTTTCAGTCCTGTTTCACTGAACTGGTTTAACCTGCCATTCCAGCCATGTCTATCTCATGAGATATAAAATCGTTACCCAATGCATTATCGGGAGATATAGGTCCCACCCATCTCATAATGATACCATTCTTTTGTGTTCCACAAAATCATAAATCATACATCACTGCATAACCCATGTAATAAAAAATGGGATTCTTAAACATCATGACATCATAAAACAATTCATATAAGATAAAGGAATTTATAAAAATAATTCCATCACAATATAATAAAATCAATCTAATAATAGTGATATAAACATAACCCTTTATTATCTTATATGGAAAATAATTTTGATAAAACACTTGAACTCCATTCTTGAGGAAAATATCCTTTCTACTTCAAAAACACTTTACCTTTCTTAACATGTCATACAATTCTAAAATAAAATAAGTTGATTAAAAATAAAGTTGAAAACATGTAAAGGAAGCTTCTTGGGAATAATGTTTTAAAAATACATTCATGTTGTATATGTTAAAAACAACATTCTTCTCGTACTTTTGTCGAAAAAGTCAAAAAGTACATCGTACGAAAAATGACAAAATATTCCTTTCATATCTATTACTAAAAACTCACTGAAGGGTAAAATTGGATTTAAAAAATTGTAGGTGGATGGAAACAATATTACATATTGAGGAAACATGTATGTGGATGATAAAATACACCCCAGTAAATACCAAAGTATAAACAATCTCGGATAAAATGAGATTGTGATATTTTCCCTTTCCTTATGTCCGATTTGCTTCGTAAGTGTCCGAACCTCCTGTATAATGATTTAAATAATGTTATTGACTTATTATAGAATCATACTTATCATATATGGTCATATTCTTAGCTTCTTATTAGTAATATTTCATTACTACTTGTTACTCGGGTGTTTATTTCTTTTTGTTCTTATGCGTGTTTTGCCGAATAAATTCTTATTCTTCTTTTTAGGTTATAGATAGTTCATTTCCAGAATGGTATTAGCGAAATATATATCATATTCATTCATTCAATGCATTTATATAATCATTATGCAATGAAGATCATGTAGAACGAGTCGCATCACATCGTGGAGATGGTATTCAGTACGTACGCACGAGCGATGATATCGTTCCCCTGATCGTGAAATTGTAATGGAGTGTATGTATACTATTTCAGAATCAATATCACTTTACAATAATCATATATAGTTATAATTTACACCTTTATACTCATCCATGTATGGTGGTGGTGGAAAATAGATTACACCACGGCGTGGAGACGGTATTCCGTACGTACGAACACGCGGTGATTTCGTTTTCCGTAGGATGGATAGATGGTGAAATAGGGTTGTTTCATACTTATAATAACATATTAGTATATTAGTGATACTGATGTTATTACTTCATAATCAAACAACTATATAAGAAGAAGTAGAAGAAGAAATAGAGTTGAAAGAATCGGTAGCAGACATTACCTCTTCTTTGAAGCGCCTCTTTGAGACCTCCTTATAGGGAACTAAAATTGGTCTTTGAAGAAGACCAGGACATCTAGGATGTTTCTAGGGAAGTGGTGAAGTAAAATGGTCAGGTTTGGGCCGAGCTTGAAGGCTCAAATTGGTGTGAGGAGGAGAGGGAGGAGGTGACCTTTTATAAGGGAGGAGAGGGGTACCTTTGGAATAACTAAAAATATTATTTTATTATAAAGTAAAATTCGGTTTTTAATAGCTCAAAATTGATATATTTAGAAGATAAGGTGGTGATGGGTCTAAATCCTCTCATAAAATAGAATTTAGACATGTTTAGGTCATTATATTAACCTTATCTTTTATTTTTAACTCCTAGTTAATTAGATTGACATTTAGCATGTCACTTTGTATTTTTATATTATATAGTTAATAAACTTACCATATACATCCAAGAGACCCCCAAGTGGTCCATTAATGATAAACCTATCATGATATAAGTATCTTGGCCGAAACATAGATTTTTAGGTATATAATAACAATTAATAATATATAATTTTGTTAAAAAATATTTTATGTCAATTTTGACACAATTTGGTAATTGATTTTTGTGAAAATCATAACAGAATTATTAGTTCGAAACAAATTACTTAACTCAATACTGACATGTCATATTAACATAGAAAATTATTTTAATTCATAAAAATTCTCAAATTACATTTATTTGGTTATTTATAACATCAATTATGTCAATATTTCATTAATAAGATAATTACTGCATCATCATTGTGTCATAAATAAATTAAATTATTTTAAGTCTAAAAATTACAACTAAAATACCCCTATTTAGGAAATATTTTTATATTTCTAATGAATATTTATAGTCGAATTTATCTTTTGCATAACCCTATATTAAAAATGCATTAGTTATTAAACATTGATTTTAACTATTTTAACCCTTCGTTAAATAAATTGATAATAATGGTCCTAATCTAATCCAAGTGGGCCTAAATGGTCATATTTTATTCCTAAAGCTGTTGTTTGTCGAATTAAACTTATCCAATAGAATTAAGACATGTGTTAGGGTAATAATAATATCATTTTTACCCTTAATTACCCTATTTACTTTTAACTGTGGTAAAAAAAAGTAAAAAGTTACTATTCACCAAAAATAATTTTTTTCTCATTGAACCACATTTTAGTCTTTGATATTAACCGTGTCTCTCGGATTTTCAAAATTCCACTCACAGAAGCGGTAAAATTAAGTTTTATGAAAAATTCAGTTTTTTAACTACCACTTAGTGGTTTCACGATTCATCAAAAAATGAAAGTTTCCATAAAAATACCAAAAATTAGGCCTAAGCTATATTTGATATTATGAATTAAAAAATGATTTTTATTTTACCAAATTCAAAACATATCAGTTACATTAACTAATTTAAAAATTAATTCCCATCGTCAAAACAAATAGCGTGTTTTTAAGAGATAATAACTATCAAAAGATTGACACTTGTCTATGTCTGGTTTAAATGTGAAATTACATCCACTGACCAACATTGTATTAAATTGTAAAAATATATTCTAAATATACTTTAAAACCACTCAAATTAATAATTTATCACTATTAATAATTTGGATTAAAAATGTTTTTTTAATTAAAATTTAGTGATTTTCACTATTCATCAGAATATGAAATTTATCCGAAAAGTACCAAAATTTCACCCTAAGCTAATTTAAATATTCTGAATCCAAAAATTAAGTCCATTTTGAAAAATAAAATTTCCAAAATTTCAAAAAGTGGTTATTACTATTCATAATGGCTAGTTTTAATAATATTTTAATAGCATATCGTTGTTTAGTGAAACTCGGTATTACGTACAACCCAAGATATCGAGGAAGGTCGCGGTTGTGTGTAAAGCAAGCCAAGCTTGTGTTGTGTGTAGTGAACGATTTATTTGATGATTTATATAACATAAAAACAAAATATTTCTCATAAATGTCTCGGGTGTAACATTTTACCCCCCTTAAAATGAATTTCTCCATCGAAATTCGTCACTTTGTAACAAAAAGATGAGGATACCTCTCCCTCATAATATCCTCAAGCTCCCATGTAGCTTCTTCTAATTGGTGGTCCCTCCATAAAACTTTCACCAAGCGATTGGTCTTGTTCCTTAGGACTTTTTCGCTACGATCCAGAATCTCTATTGGTTGTTCTTCAAAAGAAAGATCTTGCTCCAGTGGTACAACTTCTGAGTTGAGTACATCTGAAGGATCAGGTATGTACATTCCCAGGAGAGATACATGGAACACATCATGAACTTGAGAGAGATTCGGCGGAAGCGCCAATCGGTAAGCTACCTTCCCAACAAGATCTAGTATTTCGAAAGGACCAATATATCTAGGGCTCAACTTCCCCTTCTTTCCAAATCTGATGACCCTCTTCCAGAGAGATATTCGTAATAACACTTTATCACCCACTTTAAACTCTATCTCTTTTCTTCGGTTTTCATCATAACTTTTCTGTCGACGCTGAGATGCTCTTATGTGTTGTTGAATAGATCTGACCTTTTCTGCCATCTCATCAACAAGAGCAGGTCCTAATAGCTTTCTTTCCCCAACTTCATCCCAACAAGTTGGACTCTTTCATTTATTTCCATAGAGAGCTTCATAAGGAGCCATATGAATACTGGAGTGAAAGATATTATTATAAGAAAATTCCACCAAAGTTAGGTGTTGATCCCAACCACCTTTGAAATCCATAGAGAAAGCTCTCAACATATCTTCTAGAGTTTGAATTGTTCTCTCATATTGGCTGTCTGTCTGAGGATGATAAGCAGTGCTGAAACTCAACTATGTATCCAGAGTATGCTGAATACTTCGCCATAACTTTGAGGTAAATCTAGGATCCCGATCAGATATAATAGAAAGTGGTACTCCACGCAATATTACCACTTCCTTTACATATATCCTGGCAAGCTGATTTAGAGAGAAATATTCTCTAATAGCAATGAAGTGTGCAGACTTTGTAAGACGATCAACTATGACCCAGATAGCATTATTGCCTTTGGATGTTTTAGGATGTCATGTGACAAATTCCATAGGGATGTTTTTCCATTTCCATTTGGGTATGGGTAATGGTTGTAACATCCCCTTAGACTCTTGTCTCTCAGCTGTAACTTTCTGACAAACCATGCATCGAGAGACATATTCAGCAACATCTCTTTTCATGCCATCCCACCAGAAGTACTCTTTCAGGTCCCTATACATCTTCGTGGTTCCAGGATGAATAGAGAATGAAGAACTATGAGCCTCATCCAGCAGCTTCTTCTTTAATTCGATGATGGGAGGAACACAAACCCGATTCTTGAACGTTATTATCCCATCACAATCAAGTTTGAATTCAGTAACATTTCTCACCTTATTTTGTAACTCTACATCTTCTTTCTGTGCCTCATTAATCTTCACATGTATAGATGGTTGAACATTCATTTGGGAAAGATACGATTTTCCCCCTTCCATTATAATTCCAAGATCCATCCTTTGTAAATCCACAAATAATGGATCTTTTGTGATCCTCATCATGGATAAACTGGCTTGGTCTTGTCGACTTAATGCATCTGCCACCTTGTTTGCTTTCCCAGGGTGGTAATGAATTGAGCAGTCGTAATCATTAATCAGCTCTAACCATCTTCTTTGGTGCATATTCAACTCCTTTTGTGTGAAAATATACTTTAAACTTTTATGATCAGTATAAATGTCACACTTTTCTCCATAAAGATAATGCCTTTAAATCTTTAATGCAATGATTACCGTAGCTCAATCCAAATCATGAGTTGGGTAATTTTGGTCAGGGATTTTCAACTATCGTGGGGCATAAGATATCACCATATCATTTTTTATAAGAAAACACCCAAATCCCTTCTTGGATGCATCACTGTAGATCACAAACCTTTCTCCTCTACAAGGCAGTGTGAGCATAGGAGCACTGAATAACCCTCTTTTCAGCTCCTTGAAATTCTCTTCACATTCCTCCATCCAAACAAACTTAACTCCTTTCCGAGTCAACCTAGTGAGTGGATTACATAATCGTGAAAAATCTTTCACAAAACGTCGATAATATCCAGCCAAACCATGAAAACTTCAGATCTCAGTTACTATTGTTGGTCTCGACCATCTTTCAATAACCTCTGTTTTTGCTGGATCCACAGATATCCCCTCTTTTGAGATTATGTGACCCAAAAAATGAATGTTTTTTAATCCAAAATTCACACTTGGTAAATTTGGCATAAATCTTCTCCTTCCTTAGGGTCTTCAATATAATTATCAAGTGATCTTCATGTTCTTCCTTGCTCTTTGAATATACAAGAATATCGTCTATAAAGACTACCAAAAATTGATCAAGATAGTCTCTAAAGACTCTATTCATCAGATCCATGAAGATAGCAGGGGCATTAGTAAGACCAAATGGAATCACTATAAATTCATAGTGTCCATACCTTATACGGAAAGCCGTATTTGGTATATCCTCCCTTTTGACCCTTAATTGATGATACCCTGAACTAAGATCAATCTTGTAAAAGTATTGAGCTCCTCGTAGTTGGTCAAATAAGTCATCAATGCGCGAGAGAGGATATTTGTTCTTGATAGTTATCTTGTTAAGTTCTCGATAATCAATGCAGAGTCTCATTGATCAATATTTCTTCTTAACAAACAAAATAGTTCCTCTCCAAGGTGATGCACTAGGACTTATGAATCCCTTATCAATATTCTCTTGGAGTTGCTTCTTTAATTCCTACAACTCAATTGGGGACATTCTACAAGGTGTATTTGAAATAGGTAAAGCACCCGGTACGAGTTCTATTGAAAACTCAACTTCACGATTTGGTGGAAGACCCAACAATTTCTCTAGAAAGACATCATCAAACTCCCATACAACCGGAATATTCTTAATCGTGATATTCTCTCCAGCCATTTGAGATAAATAACCCTCATTTAGTGGAATCAAGACCCATAAGATGGAAGAAATTTCCACTGGAAGGTTATGTTCATCCTTTCATCGATAGACGATCATAGATTGATCTAGAATATGAAATGTGACTTCCCTTCTTTGGAAATTTATATGAGCTCCATATAAAGAAAGCCAATCCATGCCAAGAATCACATAAAATTCCACTATAGGAAGGATCACAAGATTTGCAAGAATCACTTTCCCACAAACTTGAATCAAGGAAGAATTATAAACTTTTGATGTGACTATTGTGCCATTAGGGGTTGTCACAGCTCACTCAACATCTAATTGTTGAGGTAATACGGTGATACTCTTAGAAAAATCTTCAGAAATAAAAGAGTGGGTGGATCCAGAATCAAATAAAACATTTTCTACTTTAGAGTGGATGGTAAGTGTACCTTTCACCACATCATTATTGTACTCCACCTCGCTGATAGAAATTGCATGTGACTTTCCTTTGTCTTTAGCCTTAAGAGTTTGTTGACGTCAACCATCATCATCAACCCTTGGATTTGGGAATTGATTGGCATAATGCCCCATCTCCCTGTAGTTGAAACATTGAAGTGTAGTAGGTTCATTCTGTGTATCCCTTCCTTTGTTTGCATCATTAGAAATCTTTTTCCCATCATTGCGGCCTTCAAATGTCCGATGACCTTTCTTTCCACATTTGAAACATTTACTTGTCCCTTTAAGAGAACTCCCTCCATGTTTCTTTCCACACTTTGAGCATAAGGGAAATCTCATCTTCTTTTTAGTGTGATCTTTAGATTTTCCTTGGAATTCCATTTTCCTCTTCTTATCAAACCCATATGACCGATGGGTTACTCCAATATCCATCTCAACATTGAGAGCACATAGAACGATTTCCTCGTAGCTATTGACGTCCCTTATGGCTAAGGCCCTTCGAAGACTTGGTTTTAAGCCACTAAAGAATCGATCGATCTTACTCTCAAGTTGGATAATAATACCAGAAGCATACCTTGCAAGTCTTGTAAAATTTGCATCATAGGTACCAACAGATTCATTATCCTTTTGCTTCAGTTCAAGAAACTCTTTCTCCATCTTTGTTTGGAGAATACGAGGGAAGTACTTATTGAAAAATAAGTTCTTGAACTCGTCCCATTCCATGGACTCAATTTCATCCCTTTGCCTTGTATTCTTAATAAGATTCCACCATTGATCAGCATCTCCTTCCAAACGATACACTGATTGGATGAATTTATCATGTTCAGAACATTAAAGAACTGAAAATATCTTTTCAGTAGTACTAATCCATTGTTCAGTAACTAATGGATCAGTAGACCCACTGAATGAGGGTGGATGCTGCCACATGAAGGATTCAACAGAATGTTGCTCCTTCCTTTTCTCGTTTGGAAGTCCTACATGATTCATAGCTTGAGAAAGTTGTGTGAACATCGCTACAAGATTATTCATTCCATCTTCCATAACGTTTGGTTGCTCAGGGGGAAAATCATTGCATTGTACGTCACATTCCGTATTAACACGGTTCCTTCAGGTTCCAACAATTGACTAAAACCAAGAAGAATAGTGTGAGACACACTAATTATAATAGGAAAACCACATAATCGAGAATAAAATTTCACACTTAAGGTCTTATCCTAGGTTATTCATGGCCATTTCTAAAACACTGAGATTGTGTTCTATGCTTAGACTTATCCTTAGGGTTCTTACTTAGGATTTCACATCCTAGTTTCCAAAGGTTGACTATACCTTTCCTCTGATACCAACTATAATGACCCATACTTTACATACATTTTTATTACTTCAAAATTGAAGCACACTTATTACAACATATAACAAAACCAGGAAAGGACCATATAGGTATAGAGTCTTTAGAAACTGGGAAACATAAATAACTGGTTCATAAAGAATCTACATTGCCTCTAATTTATTTCATTATATCTCGAGTCCCTTTTGGCATATCCTACTTAATAACCTTCTTCCTGACCTAGGGAAATAAAACATACAAAAAGGTGAGCTCAAATACTCTATAAGGGCAAACAAAAGAAATATTAATCACAACATATACATAAGAACATAACTTTTGGAAATCTTAACCTGCAAAAGTGATCATAATTTCATAACATGAGATAAATCATTGTAGTGAAATGTAATCCCAATAGTCATAACTTAAAACATGAAATTTTGTGCCATACACACATAATCATAGATAATAATTTCTTATTAGTCGAGACTCATTTCCAAGACTATCTTAGTGGACAAAGTCCATTTCTAAACCGAGTTCACTCCTTGTTTCAGTCCTCTTTCACTAAACCGGTTTAACCTGCCGTTCCAGCCATGTCTATCTCATGAGATATAAAATCTTTACCTAATGCATTGTAGGGATATATAGGTCCCACCCATCTCATAATGATACCATTATTATGTGTGCCACAAAATCATGAATCATACATCATTGCATAACCCATGTAATAAAAAATGGGATTCTTAAACATCATGACATCATAAAACAATTCATATAAGATAAAGGAATTCATAAAAATAATTACATCATAACATAATCAAATCAATGTAATAATATGTATAGAAACATAACGCTTTATTATCTTATATGGATAATAATTTTGATAAAACACTTGAACTCCATTCTTGAGGAAAATATCCTTTCTACTTCAAAAACACTTTTCCTTTCTTAACATGTCATAAAATTATAAACTAAAAGAAGTTGATTAAAAATAAACTTGAAAACTTGTAAAGGAATATTCTTGGAAATAATGTTTTAAAAATCCATTCATGCCGTATAAGTTAAAAACAACATTCTTCTCGTACTTTTGTCGGAAAAGTCAAAAAGTACATCGTACGAAAGAAGACAAAATATTCCTTTCATATCTTTTACTATAAACTCACCGAAGGGTAAAATTGGATTTAAAAAATTTTTGGTGGATGGAAACAATATTACATATTGAGGAAACATGGATGTGGATGACAAAATACACCCCAGTAAATACCAAATTATAAACAATCTCAGATAAAATGAGATTATGATATTTTCCCTTACCTTAGGTCTGATTTTCATCGTAAGTGTCCGAGCCTCCTGTATAATGATTTAAATAAAGTTATTGACTTATTCTATAATCATACTTATCATATATGGTCATATTCTTAGCATCTTGTTAGAAATATTTCATTACTACTTGTTACTCGTGTGTTTATTTCTTTTTGTTCTTATGTGTGTTTTGTCGAATAAATTCTTATTCTTCTTTTTAGGTTATAGATACTTCATTTCCTGAATGGTATTTGTGTAATATATATCATATTCATTCAATTCAATTCATTTATATAATCATTATTCAATGAAGATCATGTAGAACGAGTTGCATCACATCGTGGAGACAGTATTCCATACGTACGCACGAGTGATGATATCGTTCCCATGATCATGAAATTGTAATGGAGTGTATGTATACTATTTCAGAATCAATATCACTTTACAATAATCATATATAGTTATTATTTACACAATTATACCCATCCAAGTATGGTGGTGGTGGAAAATATATTACACCACGGCGTGGAGACGGTATTCTGTACGTACGCATGCGCTGTGATTTCTTTTTCCGTAGGATGGATAGATAGTGAAATAGGGTTGTTTCATAATTATAATAACATATCATTATATGATTAATACTGATGTTATTAATTCATAATTAAACAACCATAGAATAAGAAGTAGAAGAAGAAATAGAGTTGAAAGAATCGGTAACAGACATTACCTCTTTTTTGAAGCGCCTCTTTGAGACCTCCTTTTAGGGCACTATTTTTTTTTGAAGAAGACCAGGACCTCTGGGATGTTTTTAGGAAAGTGGGGAAGTAAAACGGTCAGGGTTTGGACGAGCTTTAAGGCTCAAATTTGTGTGAGGAGGAGAGGGAGGAGGTTCCCTTTTATAAGGGAGGAGAGGGGCACCTTTGGAATAACAAAAAATATTATTTTAATATAAAGTCAAATTCGGTTTTTAATAGCTCAAAATTGATATATTTCAAAGCTAAGGTGGGGATGGGTCTAAAGCCTCTCATCCAATAGAATTTATACAAGTTTAGGTCATTATATTAACCTTATCTTTTAGTTTTAACTCCTAGTTAATTAGATTGACATTTACCATGTCACTTTGTATTTTTATATTATATAGTTATCAAACATACCATATACGTCCAAGAGACCCCCAAGGGGTCCATTAATGATACACCTATCATGGTATAAGTATCTGGGAAGAACCATAGATTTTTAAGAATATAATAACAATTAATAATATAATATTTGTTTTAAAAACTATTTTATGTCAATTTTGACACTATTTGGTAATTGATTTTTTTGAAAATCATAACAGAATTATTAGTTCTAAAATAATTACTTAAATCAATACTGACATGTCATATTAACATATAAAATTATTGGAATTCATAAAACGCCTAAAATTACATTTATTTGGGTATTTATAACATCAATTATGTCAATATTTCATTAATAAGATAATTACTCTATCGTCATTGTGTCATAAATAAATTAACTTATTTTAAGTCTAAAAATTAAAAATAAAATTCCACCATGTAGGAAATATTTTTATCTTTCTAATTAATATTTATAGTCGAATTTATCTTATTTATAACCCTATATTAAAAATTATTTTGTTATTAAACTTTGATTTTTACTATTTTAACCCTTCTTTAAATAAATTGATAATAAATGTCCTAATCTAATCCAAGTGGGCCTAAATGGTCATAATTTATTCCTAATGTTGTTTTTTGTCTAATTATACTTCTCCAATTGAATTAGGACATGTTTTAGGGTAATAATAATATCATTTTTACCCTTAATTACCCTATTTACTTTTAACCGTGGAAAAAAAAGTAAAAAGTTACTATTTACCAAAAATTATTTTCATCTCATTGAACCACATTTTAGTCCTTGATATGAACCGTGTCTCTCGGATTTTTGAAATTCCACTCACAGAAGCGGTAAAATTATGTTTTATGAAAAATTCAGTTTTTTAACTACCACTTAGTGGTTTCACTATTCATCAAAAAATGAAAGTTTCCAGAAAAATACCAAAAATTAGGCATAAGCTATATTTGATATTATGAATTCAAAAATGATTTTTATTTTACCAAATTCAAAAAATATTAGTTACATTAACTAATTTAAAAATTAATTCCTGTCGTCAAAACAAATAGCGTGTTTTTAAGAGATAATAACTATCAAAAGATTGACACTTGTTTATGTCTGGTTTAAATGTGAAATTACATCCACTGACCAACATTGTATTAAATTGTAAAAATATATTCTATATATACTTTAAAACCACTCAAATTAATAATTTATCAGTATTAATTATTTCAATTAAAAAAGTTGTTTTTAATTAAAATTTAGTAATTTTCACTATTCATCAGAATATGAACGTTATCCGAAAAGTACCAAAATTTCATCCTAAGCTAATTTCGATATTCCGAATCCAAAAACGAACTCCATTTTGAAAAATAATATTTTCAAAATTTCAAAAATTTGTTATTACTATTCATAACGACTAGTTTTAATAATATTTTAATAGCATATCGTTGTTTAGTAAAACTCGGTATTGCGTACGACGCAAGCTATCGAGGAAGGCCGCAGTTGCGTTTAAATCAAGCCAAGCTAGTTTTGGGTGTAGTGAAATATTCCTTTGATGATTTATATAACATAAAAACAAAATATTTCTCATAAAGTCTCCGGAGTTACAATTTCTTTATTCTCATTATATTATAAGCTTTTATTAATGTTATTTCTCAATTATTTGTATTGAAGTGTCTCTCATTTGGTTAGGAACTCGTTAACTAAAATATAATTTTCAATGTTATAAATATTTATTCTTCTAAATCTTTCCCATTTATGTCCATGTTTTAAAAATGGTTTTAAAAATTTATTTATATGGAAATGAATGTTTTGAAATTAAAATTTCTTTCAAAAACTTCAAAGTGGTATGAGACACTTCGATTAAAAAAATCTATTTATTAAATATTTTAAATAGTTTTGAAAATGGTTTGCTAATTCTTTGATTATGTCAATGTCTTGAAATGATATAGTCTGATTTCAATGTGGAAATTTTATCATTTCTTTTATGCTAGTTTTATGTGTTATGAATATGTTATGGTTATTGCCTATTTTTCTCCTATATGGATGGTTCCATGATAAACCTAGGGTGGGTGAGCCCGAGATAGCTCTCCAATGCATTGGGTAACGTGACAGAGGTAAACGTTAATGTTACTCCTAAGAGATTTAGGGAATATATTGTGATGGGTATTCGAAACATAACTCCCTATGTAGCTATGAAAGCAACAGCATAAGTATGTTATGGATTCCATAAGTTACATTTGTGTTTTATGATTTTGGCATGTTATTCATAAATCTTATGACGTCAAAAGTTATGAGCTTATTCTTGATATGTATTGATGGAATACTATTTTCTTTATTTATTTTATAACCCTTACTTAGCTTTTTATTCTCATCCCATGTTTTGAAAAGTTTTTCATAGGACTTAAAGATGAATAAGGTCAAGGATGAGATCAAGGAAAAGTCACGCTATCTAAAACATTGAACTAGACATGACTCTTTTTTTCAAGAGTTTTTATTTTATGAAAAAAATGGAAACTGATTAGAAGTGTGTACTTTGTAATTTTTGAGATGTAATGTAATAGTTTGGGACTAATTATATAAAACTCTATACTTGAAAAAATCCTTAGAGTGAATTATTCATTTAATTCATGATTATGTAATGTTTTAAGGCTGGGTCCTTATAGTTGGTATCAAAGATTGGTTTAGATAACATTATCAGTTACAGTGTTATTTAAGCATAAATGACATAACCACAATGGTTATCATATTGGAAAGTGTCATAGATTTTTTTAGATAAATCTAATGAGCATAAGATAACATAAAAAAGTAATTTTTAGTTTTTACCCTTCACATAAGATAGTATATTATGATTTTACTGATATACTCATGCCGTCCTTTTTGGTTTTAGTCAATGGCTGGATCTAGTAGGCACCAAAGTAACAATGGATGTGCAGAAAACTGTTTCAGTTTTCTGATTGAGCGACTGAATGAAATGCATGCAACAATGAGAACTCTTTTGGTTATTCGCAACCAATTATTTGTATTCATTATCGACCACTAGAACCATGGATATTTTTATAAGGCATTGTATATGGAAGAAACAAATCCCTATTGAAGTTTAGGTAATAAACATGAAGGTAAGTATATTCAAAAACCTATGTGTCAGGGATGTGGAAATAAACACATAGGAAAATTCTTCAAAGGGACGGGAAGATTCTATAGATGTGGTAATAAAGGTAATAAAGAAAGAACCTTCCATGGAAAAGGAAGTGTCCAGTTGACTCTAGGAAAGGGAAAGATGTTCTTTCCGAAGGATCAATTGAATGTTTTAAATGGCGTGCTCATGGTAAATATACAAATAGATATCCTATGAAAAATGTTTGCGAATTTGATCAGACAGATAGTATAAATATATGTTTACCAATTCCTAATGACATTTCAATTTAAGATACGTAAACTGACAATGACTGATGAAAGGTATGGATTATTTCATAGATAATGTTTTGAAATTATTGAATCTTAGGATATTATTCATGATTTTGTTTGTAGGAATGATGTATTATGGAAGATGTTAGAAAATAATGTATAATGGATCATGAACAATTATTAATGAGTAAAAAGTCTGCATATAAGGGATTTAAGAGTTATGGTACATTCTAGGATGATGTAATGCTTAAAAGTATTAAGGATCTACTAATGATAAGATTACATTAGAAGAATTTTTCTAATATTTGTAACCATTAAGTTTGATATGTGAAAATGTTATTCATGAAATAGATAACTTTTCTTGTGTGGACGTAATAGATAATATTAAGTGTTCGTATGATCTTTTTTTTGAGGAAATTACAGGTTATTACATTATGGGATGAAAATACAAGTTATGAGATAATGTTTGTGGTTAAAATATGTTATGGTTATTTTTGGAGGATTTATCTCATTTTTTGGAATCCAATAAAATTATATAGTTTTTGAAAAAGGACAACACATAACCCGTGTAACAACCCGTCATGTCGAAAAATGTTGTGGGAATCGAACCCCCAACAAAAGTGTGATTGGAATTTATCACCTACCACTGGACTACATGATGTACATAGTTAGTATGACTTATTATTTTTAGCTAAATGATTTTATTGATCCCGATTAATTTGATTTTGAATATTATGTTTCATAAAATAGATATCCTTAATATAGGAAAATTATTTCCTTATTAAATGATATATTTTATTTTGGAAGACGTTTTCTCTTTTTGGAACACTATATTCATAAGGGAAATAGAATACTATGGGATTTCATTTGTGGATTAATGGTTGAAATTTTATTTTCGAATAATATAAGATTTTATTGTGAACATATATGAATATGGATTATTTATGGAAATGATTAACCTATCATAGAGAATATGTGATTTGTTTTATTACACTTAAGTATGAGACTTTAAGAGTAGCCGATGTTATTTGAAGATAAATGTTAAGATTTACCATGAAAGAATATGTGATCAAATTCTTCTGAGTTTTGGGTTTCAATCTTAGTTGGATTATTTTGAGGAATTTTTTTAAGGTTAATTTTTTATTGAATCGTATTTTTTGAACATTGGGTTATGTTTGTTGAATTTTTGAGAAAATATGAGTTTGTGGTAGAAAATTATTAAAGGAAGGAACTTTACATAATAAGGGAGTATATTTCCTTATGGTCTTAGTGTAGTTATTAATAAAATTCTTCAACTCTATGAAAATTATCTTGAAGAAAAAATGTTATAATATCTCTTTTATCATTGAACATTTACCCAACCACAAATTTATGGTATTTTGGTGGTCAAGTTATCTATAACTCTCCATTAATCTATAAGAGTTAGTTTCTCTTCCATATCCATGTTTTCCTACATGGAATCCTAGAATGGGTTATCTTGAGTAACCTTTGTACTTATCTTTATTTATTTTACTGTAATAGTTTTATTGACATTTTTTCTGATGTGTAACTTTTAATGAAGTTTCTGATCCCAATTTTAAAATTGGGAGGATGCATTTCCTTAAAGGGGGGAAGGATGTTACATCCCCGGTAAATATATATAATAAAATATTATTATTTATTCACTTTTGTGAATTAAATATTAATTTTACATTAAAGGGTATTCTTTGTTGGATGGCGTACCTGATACGCAACAACGGTTTTCTTTGAAATCTTATGTTGCACACAACGTTGAGTTATATTGAAAAAAAGAATATAATATTTTTATTTTAAATGATTTTTAATGCATAGTTGTTATATTGGTGGGAATAAACATAACTAACAATAATATGATTATACATGTGTGTTAAATTTTTTTACATTTATCCAAAAACAATTAGAGGCTTAAAATGTGAATAAATCTAATTTTAAGCATAAATACTCTAATATTATTTAAAAGGATGATTTAACACCTTTTGGTGGAAAACCATCTTTAAATATATTGTTTTTGTCACTTTTATATTTTCTATTTGACAAAATAAACTTCTTCTTTAGAATCGAGACATCAAAATTTACTTTTCGTAAATTTTTGTTATTTTTTTGATAAAATTCATTTTTTAATGAATAGTGAAATATATTATATTTTAGGTCATATCGGCCTTTTAATCTAATTTATTTATATTTTTATATTATCTTATTAATTGGATTTAAAGTTTAATTAGATTATATTTTTATTGTTTAATCAAATTTTTTTCATTGGAAGTAATTTTAATTTTAATTGGACATAAACAATTGTCAATCTTTTGATGATTATTATTTCTTAAAAACACGCTTTTTGTTTTGACAACAGGAATTAATTTTTAATTAATTAATGAAACATATATGTTTTTAATTTGGTAAAATAGACATCATTTTTGAATTGTGAATATCAAATATATCTTTGGATGATGTTTTGGTATTTTTCTAAAAACCATTAATTTTTTATGAATAGTGAAAACACTCAGTAGTAATTAAAAACCCGACATTTTTCATTTAAATGAAATTTTATGGCTTTTTTGAATTTTATTTCAAAAAAAAAATTCATGGTTGTTGTTAGTAAGTAATATTTGGTTCAATTAGATGAAAATATTTTTTTTCTGAATAGTAACTTTTGACTTTTATTTACCACGGTAAAAGTAAAATTGGGTAATTCAAGGTAAAAATAATATTATAATAATATTAAATTACCCTAACATTTTTCCTAATCCTATTGGATGATAAATGTCTAACCATGGTCATCCTTGGGTCGATTCAGGGACCCCATGGAGCCACTTAGAAGTGATAATGACACTTTATATTAATTAATTTAAAGTAATGAAAAAAATGATATAAACCTATATCTTATAGTAAATAAATTCTTATATACGGTTAGATAAGTTATGCTTCCAAATCTAAATATTCATTTTAAATCTAAAAATATTTCATTCATCATGGTATTTTTTTTATCATTTTTAGACATCAAAAAAAATTATTTATGACACAATAATGATCGAGTGTTTACCTCATTAATGAATAATTTAAATAAATAAGATTATAAAAATTAAAATAATATCCAAAACCTGTAGAATTAATATTGGATGATTTTATTTCGAACAAGAATCATCTTAAAATTTAATTTAATGTATTTTGGACCTTTAGAAACCGAAAGTCATTATATAATAAAATAATATTTCCAAACATTCCTAATGTGCCCCTCCTCCCCCCTTATAAAAAGACACCTCCTCTAAACTATTACTCACAACTCTCAAGCCCCTTGTCTCATCAAATGGATTCCCAAATAAGCTCTAAAAATCTCTCTATTTCACCTACAATCTTTACCTTAGGCATAACGCACATCAAGAAATCCTTTTGGTTCAAACCAAATGGAGTTTCCCGATTTAAAGGTAAAGTCTTCTAATGAGTTCGTTACTTTTATTTTACTTCTCTAACCCCCTAAACTATTTTTATTACTTTTTTTAAAAAAAATAGTATCACCAATATACTAGGTTTTTTATGATAATGATTTTAACTATACTTACCCATACCTACGCCTAATGTGTAAAGAACATACTGTTTCTGTGGACGGCGAACTACTACCTCACAAAATGATGATTCTTAAATTATCTTCTACCACCTCTTATGGTGGTTAGTAAGATGGAACTATATTTACATGTTATATATATTATATTTATATTGTATCTATACTTCTGTATTGTTCATTTATTTCATACCTTTATGGTTTCCATAACGGGTAAATACGATAATTGCATTTGAGAAAAAGTGCAGACTACCGCCCCCCAAAGTGATATGAATAGTTCATGCAATACGTGGAACATATAAAGGATGGAGTTACTGAAAATTATATATGATATTATACTGGAATTATATTTTAACTATGTATCATTAATTTTTATTTCCATTAATTATGAAATAGAAATGAAAGTAGCGTACATGCGTACGTACGGCTTACCGTCTCCATGAATGGTGCATTTCATTTCATACCTCCAAATGTTATGTAATTTTATAAATACATATATATACTGAATATATATGATATATATGATATATAAATCATGAATATAATTATTTATATATTGGACTTTTTGACCATATGAACAAATTGTAATTATAAGAATTTCATTTTTGACCCAACTACCATATATCGACAAAACGACCATTATTAACCTAAATGATTGAATAATGCTTATAACATGGTAATAAGTGATATAAAATTAATATTAAACATTAATAAGGTCTGTAATAATGTAGAAATTAACATTAGTTTATTATTAATGAGATTAAGAATGAACGGGTCAAGTCGGACATGAGGTAAGGGGATTCTAATCTTAATTTTAATTTTGTGAGATTTTCTATTGTTCACCACTTATTTATTGAATATGGTGTATCTCTCAATTCCATTGGATATTTTTTATCATGATTATATTTATATTCATAATATTATGTGATTCATTTGGTGGTTATTATCTTTTGGTCCTTCGACTCTATTGATTACAACGTGGTGGAGAATTTTTATCTCCCTTTTAATTCCCGTGAGATTCATGCTATTTTTCCACAGTTTTCTTTCTGTGGTGTATGTACTTCCCATGATATTATTATTTGTGTAATATAATTTAATTTATGGGTATTTACATGTTCATAGTATGATCCTTCCTTTATGGGGTGTATGTTTTGTAGGTTACAAAATCGGAACGGGAATATTTCAATGTACTCTTTTAGTCAAAAACATCTTTTATGTCATGCCTTTTAATTTAAATTTTCTTATGATGGGATATGTTATTATATATCTTTATTTTTTTATATTTTATGTCCATGTGATGAGAGACCCTTTTCTTTCTCATCGAATCCTTTTTTGATTTTTAAAGCGATTTTATTCGGCTGTTGAATTTCTGTAAGAGAACTTCTTAACCCAATTACAATTCTTTGGGATAGACTTCTAGTTCTTCATTATGTTGTGATAGGAATATGTTTGAATGACCTATGATTTTTTTAAACTCAATGTCCACTTATATTGGGTGTATTCATATTTTTCACACATAATTATGTCATTGATTTTTCCTTAATCAAAGGATATGATCTTTGCAAGGTACATTATCTCAATTTAAATTCCATTGAAACTTATTTTTTGTTATAAACAAACTAACTTTTATATGGTGTAAACACTTCCCTATTACTAATTATATCATGAATCAATTTATTATCATGATATTATAAGCCTTTATTAATGTTATCATTCAATTATTTTTATTCAAGAATCTCTCATTTGGTTAGGAACTCTTTAACAAAAATATCATTTTAAATGTTTTAAAGATTTATAATTCTAAATCATTATCATTAATGTACATGTTTTAAAAATGTTTTAAAGAATTATTTATATGGACACAAATTTTTTGAAATTAATATTTTTTTAAAAGCTTCAATGTTGTATGGGACTCTTTGATTAAAAAATCTCATTATTAAATGTTTTTAATGGTTTTGAAAATGTTTTGATAAAGCATCGATTGTGTCAATATCTTGAAATGATATTGTGTGATTTCAATGTAGAAATGTTATATTTCTGTTATTATTGTTTTTTGTGTTTTGAATATTTCATGGTTATTTCGAATTTTTCATGTATACGGGTGGTTTCGCAAAAGACCTAGGGTGGTTGAGCCCGAGATAGCTCTCCAATGCATTGGGTAATGTGACAGAGGTAAACATTAATGTTTCTCCTATGATATTTAGGGAATATATTGTGATGTATATTCCAATCATAAATCCCTACATAGCTATGAAAGCTACCAAAAATTATGTTATGGATGCCACATCTTACATTTTTTATGATTTCTTTGAGTTATTCATAAATCTTATGACTTCATGAGGTATGAGGTTATGCTTGATATGTATTGATGGAATAATGTTTTCTTTATTTATTTTATAAGCCTTACTGAGCTTTTTATTTTCATACCATGTTTTGAAATGAATATGGTCAAGGATGTGATCAAGTAAAATTCATGTTTTCTAAAACAAGGAACTAGACATGACACTATTTTTCAAGAGTTTTTATTTTATGAAAAAAAAATTAAAACGGAGAAGAAGTGTCTACTTTGAAATTTTTGAGATGTAATTTAATAGTTATGGCATAATTCTCTAGAACTCTAAAACTAAAAAGATCCTAAATGTTAATTATTCATTTAATTAATGATTATGTAATGTTTTAAGGTTGGGTCCTTATTCTTAAAACAATGTTTCTATTTTCCACCTTCAAGGAAAAATTATTATAATTATTATAATTTAATAACCAAATATGCATACCCCAGATATTGTTCTTTCTTATTCTCTAAGTTGAAAACATTCTCCCTAACTTCAATTATAATGATTTTTTAAATCAATTAACAATATTTGAGAATTAAATCTTAATTAACTAACCTCTCTCTGAATATCACCAAATCTTTACGTTCCTTATGAGTTGGAATTGATTTCATGGAAGATATATATAGAGATATTTATAACATTAATGAAGATGATATGAAAATGGAATGAAGGATTTTATGGGCGGTAGTGCTTCGGCGAGAAAATTGTGGCTACTAATGTGGGACATAGAAAAAGGGCCCCTTTAAATAGACCTTGCAGTGATGATTCATATTCCAGACAAGATCAATTAGTTGACATTGATATGATCTGATAGGATGTTTGAAATTGTTCGGAATAAGATATAATGGTTCCGATCTTTTGATATTTTAGGGATATAAAAAGAATTAAAAGAAAGGTTGAATCTGTTATGTTTTTTCGTAAAAAAAAATTTGAAATACCAACAAAAGAAGTGTAAGATTAAAAAATAATAGGTAAGAAAATGTACCTTTTAGAGTTCTCATAAAATTTATTTATTTTAGATAAGATTATTCAAAAACATCTTAGATTCTGAAAAAAAAAATTGTAGTTTAAAAACTTTTATTAGGCTTGAAATCATTATTGAGTTCTAAAAACATTCTTAGGTTTTGAAAGCATTATTAGGTTCCAAAATCCATTGATAAAGATAAAATATATACTCCCTCTATGTAAAAAGTATCTTAATGTTAGGATATAGTTTTAATAGTAAGTAGATATGTTTGATTACCTTGCAGTTATCATTCCTAACTTCTATTTAATGTATTAAAATCTATCATAAGTAATGATTTTGTAAAATTATCAGCATGTTGTTCTTGTATTTTGATAAATTGTAAAATAATATCCCCATTATCCAATAAGACATTTGAAATTAAGTATTTTATAAGAAGAATGGTATTTCCTATAATAAAAATCTATCCTTTAGCATTGTCTCAAAAAATGACTCATCCCCATTTCATTCCAATAATCTTTTCAAATATTTTTTTGTTACCAGTCATATTCTAGGAATATCCACTATCCATGTACCATGTACTGTTGTTGGTACTTAATTTATTTTCATAAAAATGAAACAATAATACTTTTTTAATCTAAACATTCTTGGATCTAGAGATATTAAAAAATAAAATCTTATATAAGGCCCCAGCCTTAAACCTTACTTAATCTTGAGTTATTACAAGATTACACATTGAGGATCTTTTCGGGTTTAGAGTTTTAGAGAATTAGATCATAAAACGTGCATTACATTCCACATATAAAAAAAGTGGTTACATAAAGATAGTATTCTTCATTCCCATCAATGGAAACACATTTAAAATAAAACATGGATTATTTCTTGACACATCCTTGACTCTATCATCTTATCATGTACCTTTCCCTTGACCTGTGAAAAACATTTCAAAAACTTGGGATGAGCATAAAAACTCAGTATGGGTTATATAAAAAACACGGAAAGGAAACATGAGTTCATATATACATAATAATGAAATCATACTTTACCCATAAAACATAGGCACTTTAACATACCTCATAAAATCATGAATTAATCATAGAAATCATAAGACATAAAGGTAACTTGAGGCATTCATAACATTCTTACGTAGGGAGTAACCCTCTTGGTTACGTTTGGAATACCCATCACAGTATATTCCCTAAAATCTCTTCGGAGAAACCTTAACGTTTCACTCCTTCGCGTTACCCAATGCATTGGAGAGCTATAACGGGCTCACCCACCCTTAGTTTATCACGGAACCACCCGTCATCATAATAATGCCCAACAACCATAACATAATCATATCACATAAAACATGCATAAAGGAAACATAAAATTTCCACATTTCAATCACGAGATATCAATACAACAGATTGATATAAAAACATTATGAAAACCATTTTCAATACCAAAATAAAAGAAAAGTAAAACATGGTATTTATTTTTCTTTTAAAAAAGAAGGTATGGCTTGTAGAGGAAGTCGAAACTCAATTAACGGTCACGACGGCGGAGAAGTCGTTGTCGCCGCATACATACGACAAAAACATTCCCTTTTGTATTTTAGTAAACGCTTCGTATAAAAAATATTCCTTTTGAATAAACGTAAAAGTCAAAGGTTTTTATACACCGTATAAAAGAAAGTTGTGTATAAAATAAAATATGCCTCAATGAAAGGAGATTGAGACGAAGACCCATACCTCGTATCTGACTTGACCCGACCGTTCTTTAATCTCCTGAATAATAAACTTGAGTTAATCTCTACTTGCTTATGAATCTTTTTCAAGTTCATTATTCCTTTTATACCATGTTGTGAACATCATGTAATCAGTTAAGTTAATAATGTTCATTTTGTCGGTATTTGGTTCTTAAGTCAAAAATAGACTTCTTACACTTACGTTTTGTTAATTTGGTCATAGGTTCGTTATATCCAGAATGATATTAATGATTTGGATAACATATATATCATATATATTCATCATATACATGTATTTATAATATTAAATCATATTTAGAGGTAAGAAATGAAATGCACCGTTCATGGAGACGGTAAGCCGTACGTACGCATGAAGGCTACTTCCATTTCTATTCCATATTTTCTGGAATGGAATCATAATGATATAAGAGTATATTATAATTACCGTATAATAACATATATAATATCATTAACTTTATCCTTTACACATCCCACATATGGTATTACCGAATCAAATCACTTTCAGGGGGCGGTAGTCCGCACATCCTAAAATGAAGATATCGTGTTTACCCATAATGGAAACCATAAAGGTATGCCCAAAATGAAAAAAACAGAAGACTAAGGAAAACATAAACATATTATATATCATATATAAAAATAGTGACATCATAATGGCCACCTTTGAAGGTGTTAAATGAGTATTGAACAATCATCGTTTCGGGAGGCAGAATTTCGCCATCCACGGAAACTGTATGTTCTTTAACCATTTGATGTAGTTGTGTGAGAGTGTAGCTCAAATAAATCATATAACAACATCCTAGTATATTTAAGATACTGGTGTTGTTAAAAAAGAAGTAAATAAAAAGATTTTAGGGGGTTGGAGAAGCAATATAATACAAATGAACATGAGAGAATGAATTAACTTTAAAAGTGTAACTTCTTTTGATTTGAGCCTAAGGGCTTCCTTTGAAAGGATTATGCCCAAAGGGAATCCTCTAGGATTAGGAGAGGGATGTTGAGAGATTAAATGGGCAGGGGTTGGACGAGCCAAAGGCTTTAGGAGTGTGTGAAATTAGGTAGAGGTGGGGGCCTTTTATAAGAGGATAGGAGAGGCACTTTTGGAAAGTAAAGAAATATTACTTTATTTGAAAATGTGTTTCGGTTTCAAAAGGTCCCAGATTGATATAATTCGTGGATAAGGTGATAAGTCTTCGAAATCCACTCATCCAATAAGTTTTTTACATGTGTAGTTCATAGATTTTACATTATCTTTCCATTTTATTTAAATCGTCAAATAATGATGTCATCACTGCATCATTATTATGTCATAACTAATTTACTTTATTTCATGTCTAAAAATCATAAAACAAATACTATGATGTAGGAAATCATTTTATCTTTCCAATGAATATTTATAATCAAAAATCTGATCTTTATAACCCCATGTAAAAATTGTTTTCGTAAAACATCTCTTGTTTGTGTCATTTTTACTTTAACATTTAATAAAAAGTTATTTATGTCATTTCCAAACCAAAGTGTCTCCATGGGGTCCCCAAGTGACCCATGGCTTTTATTGGTCGGCCATGACACAACCAATAAGGCTAGGACATGTTTCTAGGTCATTTCCTATTATTAAAGCATTATTTATACCTTAAACTACCCTAATTACCACTAATCACGATTAAGAACTTAATAAGTTACTATTCACCAAAAATTATTATAATCTTATTGAACCACATTTTACTTCTTAATGACAACCATGTATGTCGGATTTTCAAAATTCAATACACATTAGTGGTAAACTTTCATTTAACTGAAAAATCAGTTTGCTTGATTACCACTTAGTGGTTTCACTATTCATCAAAAATTGAAGTTTTTCAGAAAATTACCAAAAATTCACCCTAAGATATATTTGATATTCCGAATTCAAAAATGAAGTCTATTTTACAAAATTCAAATCATATAAGTCACATTAATTAATTTAATAATTAATTCCCGCTGCCAGAGCAAATAGCGTGTTTTTACAAAACAATAAGTATCAAAATATTGACACCAGTTTAAGTCTAATTTCAAAGTGAAATTGATTCCAATGACCACCATTGGATAAAATGGTAAAAATATATTCTAATTTCACTTCAAAACCAATTCAAAACATAATCTAATCATATAAATAAATTAGATTAAAAAGCAGTTTTGATGTAAAATGCAGTATTTTTCACTATTCATTAAAAAATGAACATTGTCAGAAAAATACCAAAAATTCACACAAGGTAAATTTTGATGTCCCAATCATAAAGAATAAGTTTATTTTGACAAACATAGTTTATAAAATTGTCAAAATATAGATTCAAAAATGGTTTTCCATCAAAAGGCACTAAAACAATCTTTTAAGAATATTAGTGTATTCCATGCATAAGATTGTATTTATTTTCATTTTAAGCCTCTATAACACTACCTTAATCATTAATAGACAGAGATAAAAATATCTATTATTCATTACTTACTTGGGATGTTACATCCTTCCCCCCTTTAGAAAATTGCGTCCCCGCAATTTATTTACTTATCGAATAAATGGGGGTACTTATCCCTCATTGAATTTTCAGATTCCCATGTTGCCTCTTCAATCATGTGGTTTTTCCACAAAACCTTTACCTGCTTAATCACCTTATTCCGTAACACTTTCTCCCTGTGGTCAAGAATATGGACCGGTTGTTCCTCATAAGATAGGTTCTCTTCCAGCTGAACTACCTCTGGACTCAAAACATGAGATGGATCTGGCATATACTTTCTCAACATCGAAACGTGAAAAAAATTGTGTACCTGAGATAAAATCGGAGGTAAAGCCACTCGGTATGCAACTGATCCAACTCTCTCCATAATTTCGTATGGTCCAATGCACCTTGGACTCAACTTTCCTTTCTTACCAAATCTCATCACACTTTTCCAAGGAGAAACCTTGACAAAAACATGATCACCTACCTCAAAAGATAGATCCTTCCTCCGGTTATCCGCATAACTCTTCTGCCTGCTCTGAGCTGTTCTCATGTGTTTCTGAATCAGCTGAACTTTTTCTGCTATCTCTTCTACCAATTCGGGTCCCATCAACTTCCTTTCACCCACTTCATCCCAGAAAGCTGGAGTTCGACACCGCTTCCCATATAATGCCTGAAATGGTACCATCTGTATACTGGAATGAAAACTGTTATTATATGAAAACTCAACCAAAGAAAGATGTTGGTCCCAACTTCCCTGATAATCCATAGAACAAGCTCGTAGCATATCCTCCAATGTCTGAATTGTTCGTTCTGACTGCCCATCTGATTGAGGATGAAAAGCAGTACTAAAATTTAAATCAGTACCCAACGACTTCTGAAGGCCTTTCCAAAAGTTAGAAGTAAACCTGGGATCACGATCTGATACAATGGAGAGAGGAACTCCATGTAACTTGAATATCTCTTTAAGATACAAATGGGAAAGTTGATCAAGAGAGAAAGTATCTCGTATAGTAAGGAAATGAGCAGATTTGGTCAAGCGATCAACAATAACCCAGATTGCATTATTACCTCGAGATGTCTTCGGTAATCCAACAACAAAGTCCATGGATATATTCTCCCATTTCCACTCTGGCACTTGTAAAGGATGAAGCATCCCTTTCGGTAACTGCCGCTCTGCTTTAACCTGTTGACATGTCAAACACTTCACAGTAAAATCAGCAATGTCTCTTTTCATTCCATCCCACCAGTAATACTCCCGCAGATCTCTATACATCTTAGTACTGCCCGGATGAACTGAAAACGGAGAACTATGAGCTTCACATAACAACTCTCTCTTCAACTGTGAATCACAAGGCACACAAAATCTCTTCCCAAATCTCAAAACGCAATCACTATCAATGTTGAATTCAGGCAACTTACCTTTCTGAACCAGCTCTACCTTTTTCTGCAACTCACTGTCTTGCTTCTGTGCTTGCTTGATTCTATCTGATAGAGAAGATCTCACTGATACCTGAAACAAAATAGAAGGACTTCCTGCACCAACAACTTCTATGCCAAAGTTCATTAAATCCTTAACCAAAGGATCACGTTCCAAACGCAACATTGTTAATGAAGCATTACTTTTTCGACTCAAAGCATCAGCCACTTTATTTGCTTTTCCCGGATGGTAATGAATTGTACAATCATAATCTTTGATTAATTCTAGCCATCTCCTTTATCTCATGTTTAACTCTTTCTGAGTGAATATATAATTTAAACTTTTGTGATCGGTATATATTTCACAATTTACTCCATACAAATGATGCCTCCAAATTTTTAAAGCAAAAACAACAGCAGCTAATTCCAAATCATGTGTAGGGTAATTTACCTCATGAGTTTTCAACTGTCGTGAAGCATAAGAAATTACCTGATCATTCTTCATTAGGACGCAACCAAGTCCTTTCAATGAAGCATCAATGTATATAACAAAATCACCATTCCTGGAAGGTAGTGCCAAAACTGGAGCATTCACCAATCTTCTTTTCAATTCCTGAAAACAATCATCACATTCTTTTGTCCAGATAAACTTAACACCCTTCCGAGATAGCTTAGTCATTGGACTAGATAACCGTGAAAAATTTCTAACAAACCTTCGGTAATAGCCTACCAAACCAAGAAAGCTACGAATCTCAGTTACATTTGTGGGTCTTGGCCATTCTTCCACAACTTTTGTTTTTGCAGGATCAACAATTATTCCATCTTTAGAAACAATGTGACCAAGGAAAGAAATTTGTTGCAACCAAAACTCACACTTGCTGAATTTCCCATACAGTTTCTTTTCTTTTAAGGTTTGCAAGATAACCCTTAAATGTTTTTCATGCTCCTCTTTACTTTTAGAAAACACCAAAATATCATCAATGAAAACCACCACAAACTTATCCAAGAACTCATGGAAAATTCTATTCATTAATTCCATGAATACAGCAGGTTCATTGGTTACCCCAAAAGGCATTACTACAAATTCATAATGGCCATATCTCGTACGGAACGCGGTCTTCGGAATATCTGCCTCCTTTACCTTCAGCTGATGGTACCCCGATCTCAGGTCAATCTTTGAAAAAAACTGAGCTCCCTGGAGCTGATCAAAAAAATCATCGATACGAGGCAAAGGATATTTGTTCTTAACAGTGATATTATTCAAGGCTCTATAATCAATGCAAAGTCTCATAGAACCATCTTTTTTCTTAACAAACAAAATAGGAGCACCCCATGGTGATGTGCTAGGTCTAATGAAAACTTTCTCTAATAAATCTTTCAATTTCTCCTTCAACTCTAAAAGTTCAATTTTTGCCATTCGATAAGGGGGTTTTGAAATTGGCTTATCATCAGGAACTAAGTCAATAGTAAACTCAACTTCTCGATCTGGTATTATTCCAGGAAACTCATCAGGAAAAACATCAGGATACTCATTTACCGCTGGCACATCATTAATTTGAATAGTTCCTTTATTTTCAACGACGTGTGCAAGGTAACATTCATTTCCATCTTTTACAAGTTTCTCGGCCTCTTGATATGTTATCAAAAGTAAGGGTTCATTCTTGTAAACAAACTGAAATCCTTTATGAAAAGAAACTTCTTTAGCTCTACAGTCAATCTTAGCATGGTAAATAGAGAGCCAATCCATACCCAGGATAACATCAAACTCTACTAGAGGTAGAACAATAAGGTTTGCAAGTAGGTTCTTTCCATAGATAAGGATAGGAAGATTCTTATAAATTCTTTTTGCCTCGACACTTCCCCCAGGTGTTTTTACCAAAAGTTCAGGAGTCATTTCTTGAGATGGTATTCCCATTTTACTAGAAAAGTTTTTAGAGATGAAAGAATGTGTAGACCCCGAATCAAACAACACACTGGCATAATCTGAAAAAACAAACAAAGTACCTGATAAAACTTCATTTGATGGCCCGACATCTGCTGAAGTAGTTGCAAAGGATTTCACCACCCCTTTCTGCTTGTAGTCTAACTGCTTCCCATCACTCAAGCTCCTTGTCGGACACTCATTTGCATAGTGACCCATATCATTGCACTTATAACATTTCACTAACTGTAAATCAAATTTGTTCTTACCTTCAACTTGATCCTTTTCAGTGCAATCACGAGCCTTATGTACCATCTTACCACATCGGTAGAACTTCCCAGAATTCAGAAGACATTCCCCAGCATGACTTTTGCCACATTTATCCCAAACTGGAAACTTAGTTCTCTTACCACCAGACTTTTTTGAAGAATTCTTACCTTTCTCCTACCACCTCGGTCTCTTCTTCTACTGGTTGTTATAGAAAACTTGGTCATCGGCAAACTCCATTTCCACCTTCTCAGCACATCGAACAAGCTTTTCATAACTTTTAAACTCACGAGAAGCTAATGCCCTTCGATATTTTGGCTTTAATCCTGAGTAAAAACGATTTATTTTACTATCAAGGTCCCGAATAAAATTTGGAGCATACCTTTCCAATTGAGTGAACCTTTCTTCATAGGCAGCCACTGAGTCTTCCTCTTGCCTCAATTCCAAGAATTGATTTTCCATCCTAAGTTGAACAGCCTTAGTAAAATACTTCTCAGGAAACATACCTTTTAATTCATCCCAGTCAAGAGCATCAATCTCATCGGCGTCCCTGATATTTTTAACCATAGACCACCACTGATCTGCCTCACCCTCCAAACGGTAAATAGCAAGACTAACCTTTTGATTATCTGAACACCCCATGACATCAAAAATCTTATCCAGTGCTTTAATCCACCCTTCAGCTAGCACAGGGTCAGATGATCCTCTGAATGATGGTGGATATTTCCTCATGAAATATTCTACCACTGACATGTTCCTCTGCGGTTGGTCTGGCTGATCTCGTGCATAGATACCACCGCCATTTATCGCTTGAGTCAACTGCGCCATTACTGCAACAAACTGTTCAGTTCCAATTCAGACCATTTCTGGATGCTGATTCGGAAGGTTATTTCCTTCTGTATTCCTTCCTAGCACTGCTTCCCTGTTTCCTCTGCGGAAAACCATTCTGAACAAACATGTCTTAGATGAAGCAACATGGTAATCTTTAAATGCTATATCATTTAAAAAAAATAAATAAATTTTGATAATCATTTAATAGAATTCTAACTCCTAAAGTTATCTAAACTGACCTTTGATACCAACTATAAGGCCCCAGCCTTAAACCTTACATAATCTTGAGTTATTACAAGATTACACATTGAGGATCTTTTTGGGTTTAGAGTTTTAGAGAATTAGATCATAAAACTTGCATTACATTCCACATATAAACAAAGTGGTTAAATAAAGATATTATTCTTCATTCCCATCAATGGAAACACATTTAAAATAAAACATGGATTATTTCTTGACACATCCTTGACTCTATCATCTTATCATGTACCTTTCCCTTGACCTGTGAAAAACATTTCAAAAACTTGGGATGAGCATAAAAACTCAGTATGGGTTATAAAAAAAACATGGAAAGGAAACATGAGTTCATATATACATAATAATGAAATCATACTTTACCCATAAAACATAGGCACTTTAACATACCTCATAAAATCATGAATAAATCATAGAAATCATAAGACATAAAGGTAACTTGAGGCATTCATAACATTCTTACGTAGGGAGTAACCCTCTTGGTTACGTTTGGAATACCCATCACAGTATATTCCCTAAAATATCTTCGGAGAAACCTTAACGTTTCACTCCTTCGCGTTACCCAATGCATTGGAGAGCTATAACGGGCTCACCCGCCCTTAGTTTATCACGGAACCACCCGTCTTCATAATAATTCCCAAGAACCATAACATAATCATATCACATAAAACATGCATAAAGGAAACATAAAATTTCCACATTTCAATCACGATATATCAATACAACACATTGATATAAAAACATTATGAAAACCATTTTCAATACCAAAATAAAAGAAAAGTAAAACATGGTATTTATTTTTCTTTTAAAAAAGAAGGTATGGCTTGTAGAGGAAGCCGAAACTCAAATAACGGTCACGACGGCGGAGAAGTCGTTGTCGCCGCATACGTACGAAAAAAACATTCCCTTTTGTTGTTTAGTAAACGCTTCATATAAAAAAGACTCCTTTTGAATAAATGTAAAAGTCAAAGGGTTTTATACACCGTATAAAAGAAAGTTGTGTATAAAATAAAATATGCCTCAATGAAAGGAGATTGAGACGAAGTCCCATACCTCGTATCTGACTTGACCCGACCGTTCTTTAATCTCCTGAATAATAAACTTGAGTTAATCTCTACTTGCTTATGAATCTTTTTCAAGTTCATTATTCCTTTTATACCATGTTATGAACATCATGTAATCAGTTAAGTTAATAATGTTCATTTTGTCGGTATTTGGTTCTTAAGTCAAAAATAGACTTCTTACACTTACGCGTTGTTAATTTGGTCATAGGTTCGTTATATCCAGAATGATATTAATTATTTCGATAACATATATATCATATATATTCATCATATACATGTATTTATAATATTAAATCACATTTAGAGGTAAGAAATAAAATGCACCGTTCATGGAGACGGTAAGCCGTACGTACGCATGAACGCTACTTCCATTTCTATTCCATATTTTCTGGAATGGAATCATAATGATATAAGAGTATATTATAATTACAGTATAATAACATATAGAATATCATTAACTTTATCCTTTACACATCCCACATATGGTATTACCGAATCAAATCACTTTCAGGGGGCGGTAGTCCGCACATCCTAAAATGAAGATATCGTGTTTACCCATAATGGAAACCATAAAGGTATGCCCAAAATGAAAAAAACCGAAGCTTAAGGAAAACATAAACATATTATATATCATATATAAAAATAGTGACATCATAATGGCCACCTTTGAAGGAGTTAAATGAGTATTGAACAATCATCGTTTCGGGAGGCAGAATTTCGCCATCCACGGAAACCGTATGTTCTTTAACCATTTGATGTAGTTGTGTGAGAGTGTATCTCAAATAAATCATATAAAAACATACTAGTATATTGAAGATACTGGTTTTGTTACAAAAGAAGTAAATAAACAGAGTTTAGGGGGTTGGAGAAGCAATATAAACCAAATGAACATGAGAGAATGAATTACCTTTAAAAGTGTAACTCCTTTTGATTTGAGCCTAACGGCTTCCTTTGAAAGGATTCTGCCCAAAGGGAATCCTCTAGGATTAGGAGAGGGATGTGGAGAGAGTAAATGGTCAGGGGTTGGCCGATCCAAAGGCTTGATGAGTGTGTGAAATGAGGTAGAGGTGGGGGCCTTTTATAAGAGGAGAGGAGGGGCACTTTTGGAAAGTAAAGAAATATTACTTTATTTGAAAATGTGTTTCGGTTTCAAAAGGTCCCACATTGATATAATTAGTGGATAAGGTGATAAGGCTTCTAAATCCACTCATTCAATAAGTTTTGGACATGTGTAGTGCATAGATTTTACATTATCTTTCCATTTTATTTAAATCGTCAAATAATGATGTCATCGCTGCATCATTATTATGTCATTAATAATTTAATTTATTTAATGTCTAAAAATCATAAAAAAAATACTATGATGTAGGAAATCGTTTTATCTTTCCAATTAATATTTATAATCAAAAATATGATCTTTATAACCCCATGTAAAAATTGTTTTCGTAAAACATCTCTTGATTGTGTCATTTTTACTTTAACATTTAATAAAAAGTTATTTATGTCATTTCCAAACCAAAGTGTCTCCATGGGGTCCCCAAGTTGACCCATGGCTTGTATTGGTCGGCCATGACACAACAAATAAGGTTGGGACATGTGTCTAGGTAATTTCCTATTATTAAAGCATTATTTATACCTTAAACTACCCTAATTACCACTAATCGCGATTAAGAACTTAATAAGTTACTATTCACCAAAAATTATTATAATCTCATTGAACCACATTTTACTTATTAATGACAACCATGTATGTCGGATTTTCAAAATTCAATACACATTAGTGGTAAACTTTCATTTAACTGAAAAATCAGTTTGCTTGATTACCACTTAGTGGTTTCACTATTCATCAAAAATTGAAGTTTTTCAGAAAATTACCAAAAATTCACCATAAGATATATTTGATATTCCGAATTCAAAAATGAAGTCTATTTTAAAAAATTCAAATCATATAAGTCACATTAATTAATTTAATAATTAATTCCCGCTGCCAGAGCAAATAGCGTGTTTTTACAAAACAATAAGTATCAAAAGATTGACACCAGTTTAAGTCTAATTTCAAAGTGAAATTGATTCCAATGACCACCATTGGATAAAATGGTAAAAATGTATTCTAATATAACTTCAAAACTAATTCAAAACATAATCTAATCATAAAAATAAATTAGATTAAAAAGCAGTTTTGATGTAAAATGCAGTATTTTTCACTATTCATTAAAAAATGAACATTGTCAGAAAAATACCAAAAATTCACAGAAGGTAAATTTTGATGTCCCAATAATAAAGAATAAGTTTATTTTGACAAACATAGTTTATAAAATTGTCAAAATATAGATTCAAAAATTGTTTTCCATCAAAAGGCACTAAAACAATCTTTTAAGAATATTAGTGTATTTCATGCATAAGATTGTATTTATTTTCATTTTAAGCCTCTATAACACTATCTTAATCATTAATAGACATAGATAAAAATATCTATTATTCATTACTTACTTGGGATGTTACATCTTATGTATACACATTTTCTTAGAAAAGTGTTTTGTATGAAAACCTAAGGATTGGATTTTGTTTAATGGAATTTTCTTTCTCCCAATATCAACCACTTTGAAACTTAATAAAAAACGGACACTTTGGAGAACAAATATTTTCAAACTAAAATCTAGTTTTGATTGAGAATAAACAAATCCAGAATTATTCGTTAGAGAACAAATTTTTTAATGCAATTTATCAAAACATTCCTTAGCATGAGTAATATTTGAATAAAGTTTAATTAATGAAAAAAATTCATATTTTAGACTAATGATTAAATTATTTTCCTCGTGGTTATTACTCTTAGAATTAGAATTAGTCTCTAAAATTTTTTTTTAGAAATAAATTTTTCCTGATCCTTATAATCTTTATCTTCTTAGAAATAACTTTTTCAAGATTTTCTGAAATACAAACAATTTCAGAAGAATTTTCATCAAGGTATTTAGAATGATCTGATACTTATTTTGGTACAATACTGATTTTATAATTTTTCTTATCAAATTTATTATTTATATTTCTATTTTCAATCTCATGTAATAAGGAAAATATAGATACATATTCAACAGATGTTAAAGAATTATCTTCTATAGAAAAAGATTATTCATCCGAATATTCATAATTTTCTTCATGAGTATAATTATTTCCTAAATAAATATTTTTTAATGATATTTCAGTGTGTAACTTATCCATAATAAATTTATTCTCTATAGTCATTCTAATGATAAGAAAAATATTATATAGTCTATAAGATTCAATATATGATGATTCATTAGATGAGTCTTCAACACTTGTACCCCCAGTTTCATTTTCATTTATAACCATCTTTTCCTTAGACTTATATTATCATCTCTGATTCATTTTAGAGTGTCTGTGTTCCTCTTCCATTCTTTTCATCTTAGGACAATCAGGTATAATATGTGCATCATTCTTGCATTCATAAAATTTAACTTCTAAATCATTCTTATATATCCTCTATTTCTTTTTATATATGTATTGAAAATACTCCTTCCAAACAATCATGTTCATCCTATGAGAAGGATTGGCTAGCTCACTCTCTTAATGTCCAGATTCACTTGAGTCTAATTGAATAATATCATTCATAGAAATTGTTTTCTTAGAAACTCTCTCAGGAGTCTCAGATTTTATATGACTCAAAGTAGTAGTAAATGAAACACTCACATTATTCATCTTAATATTATCAGCATCTTCTCTTCAAACAGTTCTCATAATGCAATAAGGTCACAAATAACTCATCAAGAGTAACAGTTGTAACGTTCCTTGATTTATCAATAATTGTTCTTTTTTATTTCCATTCATTTGGCATGATATCAATAATCATGTCAACAATTATTTCATCATCTAATCCTTTTTCTCCATTGATTTTAAACTATTCACAATTGTCATGAATATATGTTTAACTTTAACTATGGGTTCTCCATAAATAAAAAAGCCATGATAATCATCTCTAAGAATTTCTCTTCTGGTTTCTATAACATTAGATGTTCTAGAATGTGTTACTTCAAGTTTCTTTCAGATGTTATTTGCTACTTCGTATGATGATATTTGTCTATATATATTCATGTTCACAGAAAAAATCAAAGTATTGGGTGCCTTATAGTTAAGATGATATTAATTCATTTCATGATTGGTAAAAGATTTGAATTCATTGTCCGGTATCTTATAATCACCAGTATGCAGAATAAATATTTCAAATCCAATGTTAATAGAAAATTTCTTCATTTTATCGTCCACTATCTGTAATCATTCCCATAAAAATTAGAGGGTCTTGTTGCATTTAGATTTTTTCAAAGGATCTAACATTCCTTCCTTCCTTCATTAAAAAAAACATTTCAACTCCACACACTAGTGTAGAATTTATTTATATGAAAATAGTATATATATATACATATTTATAAGAAAAATGCAGAAATAAACAATGTGTAAGTCAACTACATAGCGAAAATATCCTATAAGATACTAAGTATATGTTTCAGTTTCTTAAAGACCTCTTCTAATACCAATTGTGGGAAAAAAATATGAGATGTAGATACTCAATTACAAGAGGGGTGAATCATAAGTTTAAAAACAATCATTTTAGCCTTTAGGAATCTTTGTTTAATAATGATAAACAATCAAGATTCCCCAAATCCTCTACAATATTTAATAAAGAAATCTAAAGGGCATAAAGTCTAAATATTAATATAATGAAATGAATTAATCACACATGTATAATTAAGTAAGTTTATGCCTTAAATCATTTAGAATCGTAAATCAGAGTTATTACAACAATTAAGGTGTATGATTGTTACACTTTCGGTTTATAAAAAAAATGTGTACCAGAATAAAATGACTTGTAATTAAACAAGTAGTAAAGATGTAGTGAAATATTTTAACCCAATGAGTAAGGTATCCAGAAACATTGGATAAAGGTCAATTTATTTATACTTTTAAGAAATTTTGTCTTTCCCATGCCTGGATAATCCCTTGATACAAAGATCGTTATCTGTCTTGTTATCCCTACAAGCCATCGATATGTAAGGTGATCGGAACCTCTATCTTCCTTTAACTTAGAATCACTTGATTAATTATGAAATTGAAATTTCTATCTTCCTTCTTCCTGGAAGACCTCGATTTTATATAGAAAAAATTGTAATTGCACAAGGAAAACAAATATTATTGAAGATTTAATTTTGTGGAATCAGTTGTTCACAACTTGTACACTTCAAGGATTTTTCACAAAGAAAATATAAATGAGATCTTATAGAATAAAAATTATCCCAAAATTTCACAGTACTAAAAACATTCAAATGATAATTCATTTTTAGGGGAGATCTCTAGCAGTCACATTTTCCTCCAACAGTTATATTTTCCCAAAATTCATGAATGAACATGGACATGTAGAATTTGTAAGAGTCATATTGTAACTAAAACAATGAGAACATTTAGGAAATAAAAACTATCAAAAGTAAAAATATCTTTTCAACAATATTTAATAATTTCTATGAAATAAATATTACATTATATACATTCCTTATCTTTAAGATCATTGTGAAAAAATTATATTAAGGAAATATCCTAACTTTAGGAAACCTATGAAATCATAACATTAAGGAAATATAGAATCGTTGAGAAAATTATAAAATTCATAACAACAAGGAAATATAGAAACATTAAAAAAATTATAAAACCATATCACATATAAGAAAGTATTAAAATCAGTTCTAAAAATTATTAATAATCAGAATGAAAGAAACATAGTAAATCAGATTTTATTTTCCATGTGATTTCGTATCTATGAAAAGGAATGATTCAAGAATCAGTTTTTTGAGAGATTTACAATCTATGAAATGGCTTCATTTATAATTGATTTTCTGAGAAATTCAGAATCAAATAAATGCATTGATTCGAAATCATTTTTTCTGAGCTATTCAGAATCTAATAAATCTGGGTTTTTGGAATCTAAGAAACACAATGATTCTGATTATATTGAAAAGTATCTTATTTTCCATTTGAATACAGAATCTAATCGGTCTTGATAAAAATTCTATTAAACTTAGCTGGAAAGTATAACAAAACATATTTCTGAATATAAGTCTAACAAACATAAATATTCTTAAATAAATAAATATCATTCCCATTTATAAAAAATAATGGTATAAAAAATCATAAGGAAACATTTTTACTCAATAGAGTCCTTTATTGGGAGGATTTTTTCCTCTATAGAGAAGTGTACTCTTATTTTATCCCTTAGGGGTTGAGTTGGAAACTTTGAGATAGTGGTCTTCAAGATTGTGGAGGGATTATATATTAGCATTTTTACATTCAATTGAGACTTGGTATTGGTTTATTATTTATATAAATTATTATCTATTGTGATTCTAATTATTGTTCATTGATGTTATTTATCGATGTTGGTTCTTCTATAAATTTATACATTATATATATATATATATATATCATCATGGAGATATATCCTGAATGGTGTAATGTATGTAAGTGAAAATAATTGACCATGATTTAGACTTTCCCTTGGTATTTATATCCATTAATTGGTTTCTTGGGGAAACACATATGGATAGAATAATTATTTTCCCATCAATGTAAATAGATCAAGCTCAGGATGTTAATAACACTTACACGAATCCTTTATAGAAACAACATCCAGATACTATGAGCTTTATTCATTTCATTTGTCAAATTTTAAACATGTAATTCAAAAAAAAATTAATTTTTATTTTATCCCAAAAATATTCCCTTATTCAGAATTATGAAGTTACTGATCTCTAGAAAATTTATATTTTTTGGAAAATATATCTCATTATTGATATTTTTTATCACTTTCCATTCAATATATTTATCTTTCCTATATTCCTTAATTTATTCACCATACATTATAGATGGTATGACTAACAAATAGGATCTAATAATAATTATCATAGTCTATGGTGGTCACTGAATCTAAAATATATGGTTAATATTTTCTAACCACTCCTCAGTTTTATCCAAAACAAAATCACATCTAATAGATTATTGATGTTTTTTAATTAACTTTATGGAAATATCATCCTCTCTAGGTCCGTATTTTTTATCATCTATATCCATTTATCAGGTATCCCATAAAAGCATGCTCATAATTTGAGAATCTATGTGTTCCATTTAAACCATATCTTTCCCTTTCATTGTAGGAGTTCTTCTTATAAGAAATAATTTATAATATCGAAAAATATCATTATCTTGTTTTAACAAAAATCAATAATAAGATATGTTAGGGGATATTTATTCAGCATGGATTTCAAATAAAAACAAATAATATATACCATGTTTTATTCTCTGTAACTTTTTTAAATCAATTTTTAAATCAAAAATCATTGATTCGTTGTAAATCCATTATCAAAATATTTTTTAAATCCCTTTTCATAAAATGTAGCTATATAATTCTTAAAATAATATATGAACATCATATCATTATAACATATCATGGTAATCTCCTCAATCATCTAAAATAATTTTTTTCCAAATGTAATTCTATGAGGAAATTTGAAAATTAAATATTTACCATAAAATAGTTAGATTAATAATTTTCAATGTAAATTTCATGTCTGGTAATGTAACATGCCTATATGACCCATCAAGTAACATGAATAAATTCTCCACTATAGTAAAATTGTGTTCCTAATCCCCATGAGATAGAAACTCATTCCTAGGTAACGTTGATTAAGACATGGATGTATTTTTTCCCTAATGTAATAATAAAACACATATCCTAAACATTATGATGAATCTGAGAAGACCCATCAAGCCAAAGTAACCTCGTGCATAAAATAAATATATTTAACAATAATGAAGAAAACCAATAGGTTAATACATAGTAGTAAAAAAATAAATAGATCGCAGGAAGCATCAAAATAGAAACTGAACATATCTAAAGACTACTTACAAAAAATTGAAATGGAGGATCCTTGATGGTGAAGCCAATACATGATAATATCAAAATGAAAACCAGACCAAATACACAACCAACCATCTCCATGCGACCCACATTGATTCACCATGGCACAATGTTATACATCATTTAAAAAACATGGACATAAAACATGAAAGATATCGAAGAATGGGAACCTAAAAGAAAACATGATGGATTTATACACTCATTGGTGTAAGTATAGTTTGAAATCAACATTCTCTATATTATTTCACCAATGATTAATAAAAGTTTCATTCAATGCAAATTTTATAATTCTATGATTAATTATAAATATAAAATAGGATTTTCATATACATGTAAAATATTACCAAATAACATCTCATAACCACTTTTATAAAACACTCCCTTCAAATATTATGTAATGGAGGTATTAAAAAGATTATGTAAAACCTAATTTAAACCATATATATTTGAACTTTAAATATATACATGAAATCATACTATAATCACTTTCATATATGGAAAACATTTCTCAACTAACATATATAAAATAAAAAAATATTTTCTAAAATCACCTATTCCAAATCGCATTAAAAGTATATTAGAAATTATTCCAATACAAAAAAATAAATGGAAATTAAACATGTGTGAGAAAAAAATAAAAATTTAAAATAATAAAATAAATGACCCTTGTAGTGGTTCCATCGATTCCAATCAGAAGAAATGGAATACAAACATGGAATATAGTAGGATCCCATAAATAATTAACAATATGATCAAGGCATCTTGGGAAAATCTTCATGATTCATTTAATACAGACCTAAACTAGGGACTAGATCTCTAGATTTACAATAAAAATACATTTATGATGACATTTTTCTAGTCAAACTATCTGAGACACATAATCCATATAGATAGTTATGATTTTTCTATTGGCCATAATCAATCTTGTTAGCTCATGCCATCTAATGAGGAATCATTCCCATGTCGGTAAACAATCTATGCTATGGATTATACTCATAAATGTAATTAAATAACATCATAGGATTAAATTTATAAAAATAAAATGTGGGTGATCATACAATTCATCCAATGAATGATCATAGATTAAATAATAAATAAATAAATAAATTTCAAATCATAACTCCACACCCCCTTATGAAAAACACATTTTTTAATATTTTGGCAATAAAAATTTACATGGTTATAAATAATCCCTATTCAAGACCAAAATATATTTCAACATTTTCTATAATAAGGGGCTCAACATAGGGTGACACATATATCATGATAGACTCATAAAATATAAAAACCAGTAATTTCTTTCAAAACTGTCTTGTAATACAAAACCATTATGATTCGTTTTTGAATTATTATTTTAAACTTTCCCTTAAAATAATATCATCAAAAAATTCCTAATATCATAAAAAGAACCTAGGAAACCCAAATTTTATGTCAATTAATGAAAAAAATTTCATTTCAATTAAATAATTTAAAAAGTTTACTTAGCCACATTCATTTTCAAATAACATTTTGAAAATGAATCTTTACTCATATCAATAAAAAATGGTGAAAATTTACCTAAACGATTAAAACAACATGTATTTATCTATATTTGAAATTTTATAAATACATGGTATCCAAAAACATTAGGTTAGAAAAATAGAAAACCATAAGTTTCATAATTATATGTGGGAAACCCATAGAAATCATTTTTAAATCCACTATGGATAACACATATATGATTTCTTTTATAAAATAATTCATCATAACAAATAAATAATGTAATGAAATGACATTTTACATAAATTCATAGATACATGTACAATAAACTATGAAAGAGAAATTTTCAATGAGTAACCATCAATATTGAAGATCAATAATGAAACTATACATATTATAGTTTCTTTATACACCAAATACGCCCATATTAGAACCTCCCTAAACCCTAATCTCTTCTATAAATGCCAATAGGGTTCTCATGAGATAATAAAACCAATGATAAATTTATTTATCGAAAATAATAATAGAGGTTCAATAGAAATAGAATGTTAACCTCAATATTCTGCATGAAATATTTGGATAAAAAGAACAAAATCATAAAACAAGGGAGCGAGAGATCCATAGGAAACTCCTCGTGAACTACAAGTGGACTGAAAGAGTATAGGTGGTAAAAAAACATTAAAATGAGTTATAAAATTAGAATTTCACTATTCATAGTTACATCACATAATTTCTACTAACTAAGTGTATTTTATTCACCAACACTCCAAGAATAAAAATGAGTTACACAGTTAGAATTATAAATCACAAAATATATTACAAACTATACACTGCCCATGAAGATGAACCTTTCTCTTAAAAAAGATACATGAAACCCCTATATATATTATATTATACATAATTTTCTGAATCCCATGCATATTAACCTTATAGCCAAGTAGAAAAAAATAAATTCCAAAATTTAAGAATTGAAACATCACAAAATTTAAATTAAACTAAAATTATATAATATAAATCGTAATGGTGACATAGTTGTGTCCTAATTCTTCCCATCATTCCACATTCCTCTTATATAATGTATTTGATAAAGATAAAAAATGAAATCACCTAACTTCCACACCCCACAAAAATCTTAAGAGTGTTTGGGAAATAGAAAAAACCATAAAATAATGAAAACACCATACCTAATTTTTCCCTTAAAGGAATTTCCAAAATCCTCAAAAAATATCTAACATAATCAATTAGGTTCAAAAAATCATTTATATATATATATATATACACGAATACCCAAGAATGTACTCCCCACCATTTGGAATTTTTCTAATTTGATGAAACTAAAAATGATCTCCACTTAAAATCTAAATTCACAATAATAATTAACATTTCAAAAATCAATAAAGGGAACCAAAAATCGTTTCCACCATAAAAAACACAAACAATCCATCTTAAATCCACATAGGATGCATTAAATAAAAAGTCTTCTAGGATACCATCAACTCAATGGAAATAGTAATAATACATTAAAAATGACAACCATATAAGAATCAAACCCATATCACCAAATTAAATATAACTCATAAAACATTCCAATGATCATGGGACAATCCTAGGTATGTTTGACACATCCTATATCACCAAAAAAAGAAAATATTCCTCAATTTAAAAAATTAATCAATTAAAAATGATAAAATATATATCATGGGGTCATAAAATATATTATAGGGGTTAATCTAAGACTTCATACCAGGATGAGAACCTCTTGGGATAACAAATATGATTCAAACCAACAAAAGTAAGTGAATAATCTCAATTGAATCCTTTCCTATTCAATACAACCAAATAAAACATCAATGCTTTCCATAGACCAAAAACATAAATCCCAACAACATAATGTGTCTCAAAAAATCATAAAATTACAATCTGAAATACCAAATCATAATCACAACCAAAACAAAAAAACACAGCATAATATAAGAAACAAAAAAACATCAATAAAATAATGTAGAATAAACAACCTCTAGATAATTATCCTCTAAAAAACACAAAAAGAACAATAATAAATTTTGTATTGACTACAATTTGGGTTACACCTATGATAATAGTAGATAATTCAACATCTGGTATTTCAGAAAATAATATAACCACATCATTTCCTGAAAATAAATTGGATCGTTATAGAACATAGGGCGGTGACCTAAGAGGGCCAAAAGTAAAGAATCTTCATAGTAAACCACTCTATTTAGAGTCTAAAATAAATCAACAAATTGAAATTCTATGGCTAAAAAAGATGTGGATTCACCATATAGATCATATATTAATATAAACCTTCCATATTCTTTTATGAAATTTCTTGGAGGCATATGTAAGTATCAAAAATTGTGACTATAATCTATTCACAATTCATGGGACAAATAAAATAGTCACATTACACACCAAGGGAAAACCCCGAAAATAAAAAATCACTAAATACAAACATAAACCAAAACATATTTAAAATAAAAATATTTTACATATAACATAACCCATTTATTAAGGACCCTCAAACCTATTTTTAAACAAAATTTTGCTTTTTATGAATCCTAGCCCCTTGTAAAATATTTTTCATAAAATTTAAAAACTCGTGAAAAATCACTTTTTTAAAAATTCACATATTTCAAAATGATCCTAACATATCAATTCAACCGAACACAAATTTTCATTAAATCATTATAATTCTACAAAATAATTACCAACTTGAACTATATAAATATCCATTTTTTTTCATAAACACTCCTTGAAATATATTTTAGAACTAAATATTTCTAGGATGATCAACACTAGTTCAATGTATTTGTATGAGACCCAATTTAATTTAAAATAAATTTAATTAATATTAATATTATTTAAAAAAAATCTCAAATATAATAATAAAATCAACCAACATAAAAAAAATATAATATAAATAAAATCAAACAAATTACACATAGAACAATGTTTTGAAAACTAGTAACCCTTATTAAATCATTATATTTAATTAAAAAATATTATTATATATAAAATTGAAAATGGAAGATTAATCACTTTCAAAATAATTCATATGAAATAAATTTTCTTTAATCCCCTTCAAAAAAATATATTTCAAAAAAACCCGCATAAAATCCTCTTTACATGTAAAAAATTGGCCTTTAAAAACATAAACCCGGTCTTTTAAAATAATGAGTCAAAAAAATAGAAACATTATAAAACAAATTATCTCAACATAATACACCCTTAATTAACCTCACACAAATTGAAATCACCATTGGAGACAATTCAAAATCTAGGGGATCCAAAATAATAATCTAGGGGAAATAATAATTATGAATTTTTTAGACACTTGGGTTGGAAAAAAATATTATGACCATTCGATATCCTCTACAATGGATTATTGAACCATTTTAATGTGTTCTAATATGTTTTATCAACCATGATAGATAACTATGAGGTTCTATTTCCACTATTTTAACTTAAAAAGATCAGGAAAACCCCTAATATCACTAATTTAATCAATATGGATCAAAGTATCATCATTTCATATTAATGAATATCAATAATAAATTAAAAAACAAAAAATAATCATTTAACTCAAAACTACCGATGGAAACTCAATGCTCAAGGTGAGAGAAATCTAGCTAGACTCTACCCACACTAACTTCTTAAGTTCCTCCATTATTATCTACATGAAGCTAGTATCCCCAAAAAACCAGAAGGATCTTCAAGATCATAGGCCTTTGAAAAATCTTATCTTTCATTACATTTTTTACAAAATGTACCAAGATGATCCAACACATCAACAAACCAAATTCCAAATTGGTCCCTATATTCATTCTTTATCTTGAAAAGCTACCAACTAGTACCGGATAATAGGAATGGAGATTTTGTAATTTTTTCACCATTATATAATTATAAAATTGGAAGAAAAACTATCAATATTAAACTTGAATGATCTCATTATGAATTAAACCCACAAGAATAAAAAAACAACATCAATAAAAATGATACGACCATACAAAGTAATACACAATAGAAATTAATGAAAAATATCGTCTAAAACATCAATGGATAAACTAAACTAATGAGATAATAATAATATATATATATATATAGAAAATATAATGATTGATCTAGGAAATAATAATCGATGTATAAATATCTTCAAATGAAAATCACTAACAACTATTTCCATCTGACCCAAATTATTCATCATTAGATAACCCAAACATAAAACTAGAAAGAGATCAATAAATGGGAACCTGAATGAAATCATGATGGATGTATAAACTCATTTGTTTATATACTATTTGAGATAAAAATTTATAGAAGGATATAAATAAAGAGTCAGTTTAATTAATTTCAAATGGTATTTCATAAATTATAGTTTTAATTAAAAAAATATGGATGAAGGATAGAAATAATAAAGTGTCATAATATATTTTATTACCCATCCCCCTGATTAGAGTAAGAAAGGGTGGGATTTAAACCAATATATGGAAACTATTCTTAACTAGGAAATATTGTCCTTTAATAAATTAATGAAAATGTATTTAAATCCATTTCCACATTCCAAAATATTTCTCAAATACCATTTTTAGAATAAAAATTACATTCTTTTTTATAAAAAAATACCATTCTAAATGATTTTGATAATCAATTTTAAGGTAATCCAATGCCAAAAATGAAAATGGAATTTAGAAGAAAATCGAGAACCAGGATATCAATGTAACACAAAACATTAAATTACACAAGAAATTTTTTCATGTAATCTAATTAAAATCTAGAGGATACAAATAAGGAATTTAATCGGAACCCTAAAATAACTCTCAATGAGGATAAGGAATCAATGGAACCTCGTTAAGTATCAGTTTAAAATACATTAACTGAAAATTTGAGCAGTAGGAAAATACTAAAGAACCCATATATAATATCATTAGTTATATTAGAGTATCATAAACACATAATATGTCTCACGAAAAATCTATCTTCATATAGCTGTAATTCATCACTTTATCTCACTCAGTCAATCTAGTAACATTACTTACTTTACGCAAAATATTAAATGTGTCTGGTAATCATCCATGTCATGTAAAAAATTCATATTATTCCCATTATTGCTTCAAATAGAGGTCAAAATGCTAAAAATCCACTGAAATATAACATTATTAATAATAAAACACAATAAATAAATTTTAAATGTCACCTCAAACACCCTCGAATGAAAAAAATCATTTTTACATCAATAAGAATGAGAAAATATAACAAGGATATATAATATACTAAGGGGGAAGATTTTATAAAGGGTGGATTATAAGATGGGTCTTAATAGAAGATTTCATATATTTCATAATATAATCATTATAATTTCCAAATACATCCTTTCATTCAAAACATCTTGGAATAATGAGATATTTTCCAAATTATTTTAATTAATCATCGAAAATTCTCCATAAAATCAACTCAAGTAAAACTATTCATGAAAAAATTTAATACCAAATAATGAAAAAACACATTTTATATCAATTATGGATTTAGTTCATGTTTCCTTTAAATGAAATAAAACATTCCAAATACCCGTTTCAATTTCAATGTACACTTTTAAAACTACAAATTATTTTAGTTTTAGTACCCAGATGGTGTCAAACGATCTCACCCATTATACTATAAATTAAAAATCTATATATGAAATTTCATAAACATTTGGCATTCAATGTGTTAATTTAGTAACCTATAAGACCATAAAACACCTTTATTCCAAATGGAAAAACTATTAAAATATTTATAAGTTATATAATAGATATAATATATATGTTTAATTTTATAATACAAGGAAATTTAAGTCATAAATAACTAAATGAAATCCCATTTCATAAAATTTATAATGTCACCTAATTTAATCCAACTAGAACAAATTAATAATGACTTAGCATCATTGAAAAAGCATAGTCATGTTATGAAACATCCAATAAATACCCTATATATAAAAACCCCAAAAATGAAAACCATATTATAATCATTCACTATCCCAAGGGTTTATGATAGAAAAAAATAAGAAAAATTTATGTATAGAAGACAAGGAGAGTGTAATAAAAAAAATGAGAATTTAACACAAGATATCTCTTGAAATCAGGGAAAAAGTGGATCAATATCATCAAATGAGGAAGGGAGATAGCCCTATTTCACTCCAATTGAGTAGTCAGATTAGTGTGGCTAGAGAGGGGGTCCAATAACAAAAATATAAAAGAAGGAATAAATTATAAAACCACTTTTATGTTGTTCTATAAATCTCACATGGTTAGTTAGAACGGTTTTCCAAACCATTTACCAACCATTCATGACCCACAAGAAGGCTCTAGTATGACTATGCATAGTTGCAACTTGTAGATTCTCATAATTGTTCCTAATACATACACTAACACAACATCTACAAAAATGATCCACATTATTTTCATTATAGATTACATGATTTGGGTGAAAACATGAGCAACACATGCATAAAAAATATAAACATACAAAATAAACAAGAAAAATGCATTTTGTATAGATTACCATATAGTTTCATCTAACCTTTGTATACTAACCCTGAAACATAGTTAAAATTATATAAATTCTACTTTTACAAGACTGTAACATAAAATAATTGTATTTACTCAAAAATAATATAAAATAAACTACAATAGGTATAATGGTGGGTCATAAGTCCCAACCATCATATCCTCTACACCTACCAGACATCCCATGACTTATTTATAACTATATAAAACTTATTAATAACCATGACCATGTTTGTAAATTTTGAGGCTCCAATCAGATCACCATAAATCCTTAAGAACACTCCCCAGTCCCTAATGTTTGGAATCTATTTATAATTTATTTTTTAATCCATTGTCTAATTTATTTCTCTTGAAAAATAATACACCATTATTAAATATAATTTGAAACACATTTAATTTTTGAATTTTACAACATTATCTTGTATAAAAATATTTATTTTTTAAAACCCAATAACAATAGAAGACAATATGTTTACAAATTCTTTTAATGTCTCCCTACTCAAATCCCACATATTTCACCATTTATTTATCTATGAATAATATAAATCTCTTAATTTTTTTTGAACATAGTATTGTTTTTTCTTGCATAATTTCCAATTTGATAAATAAGACCACTGTTGTAGACAAGCAGAGGAAATGTGTAAACATAGTAATATTTACTAACTATATAAAATAAACACAACCATGAGTAATCAAAATAAATCTAATGAAATTTTTATAAAAAAATTATATAAAATGTTTATAAAACTATATTATATAAACAGCCACATAACCTATTAATAAATATGAACATAATTGATCAAAAACCATTCACTGAAATAATAATTATATAGAAATCATTCAATTGTAATTTTTTCATTAACATAACATATTCAGAACAATATCATTATATTTAACAATTAATAATTATATATCAATAATAGTGTTCTTAAATCATTATATTTCTATTTTTACACATCTAAACCCTTGTCTATGATGTTTCATATGTTTTAACCTCTCCAGTTTCATATAAATCTTCCCTCTGTCATGAGGGTTAGAAGTTTTAACCTATTCATTATTAATATGATCTCATAAATTATTCAGCCATAATCATGAGGTTATTCATATCATCACATTTTGAGGACTATAATTCATAGATATGGTATATAATTACATATTTAAAAAAATTAATTATAAACCCATTTAACAAATTATAACCAATTGTATCTGATTCATAAAGAAATAACATACAAATTAAACATCAAAAATGTAAAAATGAATACCAATAATATATAACACAGTGGAAATTCCTATATAAAATCCATCATTAAAAACAATACAATAAAATTTATAAAAAATCCATTTTATAAAATCACAAAATGGATATCAAATTCATATTTTAAAAAAATGTGTTGTCATAAAAATCCAATGTTGGTTAAATAATGATTTAGAATCTTGTATTCAATGGATTATTACAAATAATTTTTGGAAAATCATTATTTTGAAAATTATTATTGACTTATAAATTTTTTTCCCAAATATAAAATTAGCTTTGAGATACTAACTAAGATGCGATTTCATTGGAATTTCTATGGAAACGTGATTTAGTAAACTTAGAGGGTAATTCACCAAGATATATAAAAATATTATCCATAAATCAAAAATCATAATCCAAATATAACAATTATATCATATAGGTTTCTCAGTATGACACATTCATGTTTAGAACAACCTCTATATCATTATGATACAACCCTTGTTATTTAAAATCGGCCCCGTATGACATCATATTTTATAATCAAGACCTCTATAATGGTGGAACACACCCCATTGAAATTTTTATGGTCCCATGTAACTATATATAATAATGGTATTAAATAAGGGGAGTTAAAAGTAGAAACAAATACTATATGGCATGCACCACATTTCATCAATACACATACTACACTAAATGTCACAAATAGTTTTAAAACGACTAAATTATGGGGGTATAAGAATTTTTGTTTGTTTATAATTCACTTGATTTCACACACATCAAATATTTCCTAAATTATATTTGGTATAAAACTTTTGATATACCTCAATGTTCTTACCACTACTATAATACTTCAATTCACAATCCTACGCCACATATCCACCAAACATGATTTCTAGAGAATGAGGGAGACATAGACTGGGAAATGAAATATTTAATTGATGTTTATGAATAGATATACCTTTATCTATCTTATAATTACATTTCCCTATGTTTTATTATAAAGGAGTTATGGAAAACAATCAACCCACTTTTTCAACTATAAATTCATTTCCCCTATCTACTCCATAAACTCCATCAATGATCTATCATTAATTCCATTCCCAAAACCATTAAATTAATTCTATATCAATTTTTCTAAATCACTGAATTAGACCAATAGTAATATTACCTATTTATGACAACCTCAAAACAAAAAATAATTTCTTAATTAATTCTTTAAAACATTTATTTACCTCATGTTAATGCTGCCCTTATTTAATTGATAATAATATAATCCTAATCAAAACCAGTAAATATTTTAAAAATAACATGAAATGTTATTGATATTAATGGTCATAACATTATGTTAATATATTGACATTAAAAACATGGAATAATTCATTAACACACACTATTATCTATCAATAAAAAAAACATAAAATAAATGTATTATTCCAAAATTATTTAATAAAAATTTAATAATATTCAATGACAAAAACCTATAAATTAATGACTTGAAGACCTTTTATAACATTTTAGATAATAAAAAAAGTATGGGAGTTTCAATAAAACTATAATAAACTGTCCTAGGATATTTATATGACAGACTCCAGAACAAGTATATCACTAGTCTGAAAGGAATTGTTAATCCCCACATGATCATAACAAGTGATTGGGCATGACATGAAAATAGTTCGGAAATTGTTTTTCCAATGATCATAAAAACATGACAGAATAAATAGAATTAAAATATGAAATGAAACATCCATATATTAGAAGACCATTCTAAAGAAAATATATATAAATAATCAAACATTTAATAATTTAGTAAGGGAATATAAACACACAAATAATATTCTCTCATAGTCTCCCTCTATTTTTAAATAAATTTCATCTTCATCCATTTTCGTCATGGACTCCCAAAAAATATATCTACCATCAATCCATTTAAAGTAATAATAACCAAATTTGATGATTTGAGGAAAGGGATTAAGTGTTAAAACCGATGAACCTCAATCAATAAGATCTAAAATAATTATTTGAAGGTGAAGTAAGAACATTAAAATGTGATGAAATAGTCATGAGAAAAAATAACATTATATTTCACCAGTACCCAAAAATATTTTGAAATCCATCAGTAAAAGATTTTATAAAATAATAGTTTGAAATATGTAGTAGAAAGTAGGTTTTTACATTCATTATAAATCCAAACCACAAGTACACTATCAAACTACTTCTATTTTTATAAAAGAAAATTAATGATTGTTATAAATTATAAATTTAAATATTAAACCAAGGAAATAAAATAGTAAAACATTTTCCCCATTTTCAACATCCTATTAAAATATAATTTTCTTATAAAATTTAAAGGGAAGGCCATTTATTTAATTCTTTGATATAAGAACCCAAACCAATTTCCTTTTTCAAATCATACCTCAATAACACTATAAAACTAATCATTTGGAAGTGATCAAAAATAAACAATAGGTGATGCATAAACGATATGAAGGAACACAACATCACTGAAAAAAATTCAAGTAATTATTCAAATAAAAATAATATAACTAATGGGAATTCAATAAATTCACTAAAAATACCATAAAGTGTTAAAAATGACCTATAATCATTGTAATCATATCAAGGAACTATTAATATAAGAACCAAACTACAAAAATGTAATATTGAGTGGTACTACATAAAGTTTCACAACTTAGGTAGTCCCATCAAACTTCTAAGAAATGAATTTCTGCATAACGTATTCATTGATGGGAGACCAATATATCTAGAATAATGTTCTTCTAATCCATTCGGTCAAACCATCTCAAAGTATCCAAGAAACACTCCCTATTCAAGTCACTATCTACATTTTTGTTTTCCCTCACTAATTTCATCAACTATATCCTAATACATAGGTAAAAAGTAAAGGAAGTATGTAAAAAATAAATAATCCCATGGAATAAAAATTATAAATTTTAAATTAACACATGAGATACCTCCCACGCTCTCTAAAGTTTTATACCCAAACAAAAATAAATACATTATAATCACAACATACATGTAAATAAAAATAATTTCCCATGGGGTCACACTCCATAACTAGAAATGTAACTAAACAAGACATAATATTTTCTTCATATATTACATAAACCATTTTAACATGTTATATGGGTCAATAAAAAACAATGTTTAGGATTATGATTCATAAAAAAATTTAATGTCAATTTAAATATAATTTTAAATACTATTTTATATTTAATATTTAGAAACATGTTGAATGTCCCTTCAGATAAAAAATATTTAATAAAAATTACATTTTGTGTCCATTTGGAAATCCACTCATTTTATTTTTGAAGTCTTTTTAAAACCCCATGATCCCCATGGTCAAAAAATAATTTCAAAATAAGTCCATCTACCCAAATATTAATTAATAATCTACTGATGTAAATCAAAACCACTTCCAAATTTTCTTCTATAATCAAAAGCTTGTCATAATTGTTTTTAGAAAATCCAAATGGGAAATGAAAAACACTTGAAATGAGACCCATGTCAAATCCAATTATTACTAAATAATTGAAATACATTATAATCCCATGAAATCTCTAATAAAGAATAAAAAATAAAGTAAAACTTTAGAAACTAATTTAAACAATTTTAAAGAGATACCTGGGAATTATCAAGAGAACATTGCATGTGTCTTAAGACTATGCCCAGCTCGAAAGACAATAAAACATCATTGAGTCCTACTATAGTATAAAAATTAAAAGTTCATTCCCAAGAAACAATTTTTAACACACCATGAAATTTATAACATGTAATTCAAGTTGGTTCCATAGAAGAAGATACCTCAAATCGATGGACGTTCATCTAAAATGGTTATAAATGAATATCATTTGGTGGTGGAATCTCATACATGAAATAGAAGACCCAAAAGACCCATCAGAAACCCTAAAAATAAATAAATCCCAAAAATATAGTCGAAATATTTAACCTAATGCTTTTAATAATGATATGGATGATAGGGGTGGGAATATCATAATGAAACATTGGGCATAGATGAGAGAGGACCATACCTTAAAATACATACATTGAATTTATAAGAAACCAAAAGTATAGGGAATGAGGAGAGGTTGTTTAATGGATGGATGTGTGTGTGACCAAAAGAGGGGTGGTGTATTGGGTGTATTATGGGAGAGTGGGGGATATTAGTTCCTCTAAAATGACTTACTGAGAAAATTTATAGAAAAAATTATGATTTTCTGCGCAGTACATGATTTAGGAACATCGTTCACCAAACTAGGAACCATCCATGTCACCCTTATGTGAAATGTACTAGGACTCAAGATAGTTTCCCTAATCAGGTCATATGGTTTAGTGAGCCATGATAAAACATTGAAAACATGAACTAAAAAGTGTAAACACCCAACAAATAGCCACTACATGGTTACCAAAAATAAAATGAAAATAGTTCATTACATCAATTCCTATAGAATAAAATTATATTTCATCCTAATACACTAAGAATATCACATTAGAACAAAATTATTTAAATTAATTAGTTAATTAATGTTAGAGTGAAGTGGTGGGTATCATAAATTTCCCCACCATTCCACTTATTTACTCAAGAATGTACATTGTCATGGTAAATGAATCAAATTATTATATATCTATAAAGGAGAAACAAATCAGGATTTGAAATATCAAGAAACTATACAATCCTCAATAAATGACAAAAAATATAAATGGGTATCATCCAAATGAATCCAATAATAAACTATAAAAACAGAGACTGAAAAGAGGTCTCCCTACCATTTAGAATTAATATAAATGGTAAAGCATCAAACGACCAACCCAATAATGGGATCATCATCATGATGATAAAGATAACCTCTTCGATATATTTCTCTTCATCACCATCATTAATTTTTTATTATAAGGAAGCATAACATCCAAAACAAGAAAAAAGAGAAAACCACAAAATCCAAGAAGTCTAGGGGGTCTAAAATGGTGAAGGCCGAGGGCATCCCCTCTAATAAAATTTACCCCCTCAGGTTTCAAAGAGAAAATATCATGGAGACAGATAGGGTCATGTCCAACATCTTCCAAAGATGCTAGGTAATCCGCCACTTTGTTACCCTCACGCCAAGAATGAAGCACTTTGATGTTGTTGTTGATCATGCCTTTAAACTTTCTGATGATATAGATGATCGACCATGGAGGACGGCAGAAATCATTCAGGGCATCATGGAGAATCATTGAATCTGTTTCCACTTCAGATAAGATAAGATCGTGCTGGTGAAAAAGATTGATACCCATCAGCATAGCTTTTACTTCAGCCTAGAGAGAGTAACCATGTTCCAAGTAAGAGGGGAATGCCAAGAGGACCAAACCCCTAGAGTTACGGACAGCCCCACCCCCTCTCAAGACTCATGTCCTGCACGAACTATAAATGTTGAGTTTACGGCCCATAGAGGGAGGATTCCATCACACCCGTAGGTCGTGGGAGCTACTTTTAGGAGCCTGTGCAAATTCTGAAGTAGGGATCATCCACCGAAAGGAGGGGGAATCCCTCCAGTTCCCAAAAAGACAATCCGAATTGAAGAGGGTGTTCTTGGTCGAAAAGATGAATGAATTTCTGGTGGGATAAACCCCTTCATGTCTTGTTTTATTTCTGTCTTGCCAGATAGACTAGCACCCCTCCAGAATAATCCCCTAGTGTGCTGTCTTTTCTGGTCCTTTATCACCCCACCCATGGAACCACCTATCCAAGAATGGAAGCTCTACCAGGTTAGAGTCATGCAGGCCAGTGAACTTCCAAATGGCATTCCACACATCCCATGCCCAACCTCCTAAAAAAAAGGTGATCAGCACTTTCTTCCCTGAAAATAGTACAACAGGAACACCGAGACACCAGAGAGATGCCACAGCGTTTTATATTTTCATCCATGGGTATCACCCGATACCTTATCCTCCATAACAAAAAAGAATACTTGGAAGGGATCATCTTGGGCCAAAGAGTGTCATTCCATCTATAATTCTCCTCTATAGAGGCCCGAGACCGTCAATAATCCTGATTGGAGAAAGCCACCGAGGAAGAAGGGGTGAAGACACAATGGTTAGGTTCCTGTAACAAAGAAATGAAATTGAAAACCTCCTGTTTCACCTCGTCCAAAATATCTATAATGAATTCAAGGTGCAAAATGGCCTCCCTGAAAGAAATGGTTGGGGAGGGGAACCCTGGGAATCCAAGCACAGTACCAGCCCAGTTAAGGTGCCAGAAAGAAATATCCCCCCTTCTGATGATCCACAGAGAGTGAAAAGGGATCTCCGAAAATAGGTTAGAAATAGTGGGATGTAAGGAGGAAACTCGACCTTCGAATGAGGGATAGATACTCAACAGGGGATGCATAATTTTCCCCCACATCATACTCTATACCAGCACCTACCAGGCCAGCCGTGCATGCATACAACTAAGAGTACTGCTAAAGATATGGACATTAGTTCCACCCTCCCTAGAAGGCTTCACAACCTTACCCCAAGAATCCCAATGATTCTTTCTTTCCGCTAGAGGATCCCAGAGATAATCAGCCAGGAGATTCTCAATACTATAAATGAAACCCTTCAGAACCTTGACAGCAGAAAGAGCATGGATTGGAGTGGCCAGGAAAACACTATTAATAAGATCAATGCATCCTCCAAAGGACAAAAACCTGTTTTTTCAGTTGTGAATGCGGTCCACAATCTTGCTGGAGAGAATGTTGAAGTCCCGAATCCGTAATCTACCAGGGGTGATGGGATATCCACGGTATTTCTTGGGAATGTACCCCCATTGCATGTCAAGAGTGAGCTGAATATCTGAAGACCTTCTAGGGGATTATTAGTTAGGGATGAAGAAGAGACGTTTCTATTTATTGATAAGCTGGCCACTCCAGTGGCAGTAACCTTCCAAAATGTTGTTCGGACCTTGGATAGATTTCTTACCCCCATTGATAATGACCAGGGTGTCATCTGTGAACATTAATTGAGAGATGGTCGTAGCCCTCATGCTCCTCCTATATGGTAGAATCTATCCTTTACTGATGCTACTATGAATGAGACGGCTGAGGACCTCTTGTGTTATGATGAAAATACTTGGGGACAGAGGATCACCATGCCTTATTCCATGAATGGCTTTGAAGAAACCGAAGGAATTCTCCAAGAATGAGACCACCATCCACGAGGAGCCGAAATATCTGCAATCAAGGTCAATAGTCTAGGAAGAGAACCCATACATTCAATTACCTTTATGATGAAACCCCACTCAATGATAATAAAGGATCAGAGCTACCCTCAAAGGACCCCAAAGCCAAAGAAAAAATAAGATCCAAATATTGACTCCAAATATAATGTAAAAACATCCTAAATGAACTCAAAATCTATAAACTAGAATCACCATCATGAAAAACATTCCATTAAACCACAATAATCAAGATGAACCACTCAAAATATTGTAAAAACAATGATCAACATTGCCACATGATGCAACTTACAATTTTGAATGGGTAAACTATGGAACCACTTCATCCCTTGGATAACCCAATAAAAGTAGCATCATCAGGTGTTGAAATTCCCATAGTCCTCCTTGATCATAATTACCCGCACCATTATCACCAATGTCTCCAATTTTGTATCCAGAAAATAGATGACCTCATAATCATAATACTTAAAGAAAACTCAGAATCCCTAACAAATGAAACCAAATAGAAATGAATTACTCTGAACCCAAAATACCAAGGTATACATATAATCTCATAGGAAAACACACTAATCAATAATCTAAAAACCCATTAAGGAAGAACAAAATAAGCACACTAAAAAATACACCTTCAGTCACCAAGGCACTAAAAACATTAATAGTGGATTCTCCAATTATACTATCATCCCAAAAAGAAAAATAATTAATAATTAAACCTATTTTCCATCCAAGGATCACTTCTCCTAGTCCCCTAAAGAAACTTTTTACCAAAACACCACTATATAAAAAAAAGATAAAAACATATTCTTGTCAACCACTGTATAGGACTTTATAAGGGAACACTCATAAAAATGAAACATATACCCAAATCAACCTTTTTAACTAAATTACATCAACCGTTCACATCCCCTATGGAGGGAAGAATGAAATAATCAGAAAACTGAAATATCAAATTCCCAAATCCGCATCCCATTGAAAACATCCTCATTCTAAAAAAATAAAATATTTCTTTTTCAAAAATGCATGTACTTTTAAGAGTTCCCAGTTTCCAATATTATTCTAAAACATTTTTCACTATTTTTTAAAATACCTTAAGATTCTCAATTATCATTCATTAAAATATTTGAACAATGGCCATAAGTTTATTTTCATTAAATGTAAATGATCCTTATTTTTTCAAAACCACACCCAGTATTGAATTTAATGAAGAAGTTAATAACCAATAGGTTTTGAAACTGAGGAACATTATGATAAACCAAACTAACAAATTTAAAACCAAAAATTTCCATTCAGTTTCTGAAAAAATAACTAAAAATATCACCCACAAAGGAAACTTTTACTTTGAAATCCTAATTCTCAATAAAAAAACTTCAAAAAAACAATCACACTAAAATGTAGGCACTTCTAAAATCCACCAAAACATAATCTACATACTAAACATATCAGAAAAAAAAAATTTGAATTGACCCTTTCTATCTGGGATCTCCCAGGAGTGGTCCTATCATTGATTCCAATGCGATGAAAAACTCTCCCTAACTCATCCACATTGTTTGATGGGCCATGTACACCAATACCATTATTCTTACAACAATTTCAATATTGAGAATTTTTAATTGCCTCAGTTTATTAGGTTATGTAAAACAACATCAATCCATTTACTTTTATTTAATTTTTATCCCAATATCTAATCTGGCCACCATAACACCATCTGAATTTCAAATTGGTTCCAAAACGAGATAAATTATAATAAAAATAACCCAACATAAAAATTCATTCCCCCCTCACATAGCGATACTGGAGTCTCGTTATAAGAAATCAGTATCTTCCAACCCCCTGCACCTATTACTTGATTCCCAATAATAAAATTTAAACTAAACATGTCATGAATCTATAAAAAATATTATTATAAATACATTAGTTACTATGTAAAATAATAACTGACTATTTAATACCTTTTTAAATAAATTTCTTAGGACATCCATCTGACAAATGAGAAACCTGACCCACAACTAACCCATAAGGTGTTCCTAGTCCCCATGGTCTGGAAACTTCTTCCTTACCATCCTAATAACACATGTGGAAAATATTTTTTCACATTAATCCAAATAAATGTGATAATATCAATATAATAATAATTTGGAATTAACTTTCAATATATCATACTTCCACACCCAAAAAAAATAAATATAGATAATCGTATAGGAAAACAAAAAAGTAATGGATTGTAAAAAGGTAATCTATGTACTCCCCATGGATCACTATCCTTTGAAAAAAAAATATAGCTACATACCGTTCCCTCCTATCACCCTTCTTAATATACCTACCCTCCATCCAAAAAAATCAACATATTTATAATTTCCATATGTGGTGAAAGGAATGATGTGATAAAACAGACATACCTCTGTCAAATCAATACCCATTTTCTGGTCCAAAATAGATGCAAGAACATTTAACAAAGATATAATAGGAATACGAAGAGAATAAGTCATTATGACACAAAAAATCCTCAATTATATTGAAATTCATAACTAAAAATATAAAAAGTATAGTTTGAAACACACGGTATAAAGGATATTTTTATATTCTTTATAGAACATAATCAATTGTACACTTTTAAACAAAATATCTTTTATAAAATAACAAATAGGGATAGTTAACATTTTAAAATAAACATTATACCAAAGGAAACAAACGAAAAAATAATTTCTACATTCTTATCAACCCATTGAAATATCACTGTGAAATTTTTTTTTAAAGGAAACATAATTTCTAAAAATATATTAAAGAAGTACCCAAATAATTTTTCATTTTTGAATCATACCATCACACCATTATAAAAAAAATCATTTTAAATTATTGAAAAACACACACAAGGTCATTTATAAACCATATGGATTCACACATCATCAATGAAACACAATTATGTGATTGTTCTAATAAGATCAATAAAACCTGGGTAATTTAATCGATTCATAACAGATAACATATATTTTCCATGAGGACATAGTGTCATGGTAATCATTCCCATGATCTAGTATTGGAATCCATGAACAAGACATAAGGAATATTAGAAAAGACTACTAAATCTATAATATCACAGGTATTGTTAATGAACTACAAAAAAATTAACATCCCCCAAATGACTCCACACATATGAATCATGAAAAAAAACAAGCATAAAGGCACGCTAATCCTTTTGGAACAACTATCTTAGAGTATCCATGAAATAAATCCTAATAGTACAAACATATCAGCTTGGGTTTTATAGCATTCAAGTCATCTATAATATCCTAGGACTCTTATGATATCTCAATAAATTATGTATAAAATCAATAATCACATATTACAAGAATAAATCATTTGAAAATAACACATGCCTCTGATCCCATACCCTACCAAGAAGTAGACTCAACTATATATGCAAGGATAAGCATCAAAATATGCATTTGAATAAAAGGAATCTACCATTGGGTCACATTCCATGACCATAAAATTATCAAGAATGGAAAATAGGTGCATTAATAAATTCATTAAGAAACCTTATCATTCTAAATAGGCCTTTAAGAAACATCATTCAGGATGTATTTCCATGCATCCAATTTTTAAATTCATATGAAATATTATGTCAACTAATAATTTAAAACCAATCCTTAAAAGAACTATGAAGCTCCATTTGGAACACAACCATTTCAGAAACACCCATTTAGAGTCCATTTTTTATTCCACATATTTATTTTTCATGACTGATTTAATCACCATGATACACATGGTCTGAAATTCATTTAAAATTATGGATAAATAAACACTCATTAATAAAGATTAATTAAAAATATGTCACACACATTTCCAAAAGTTTTTCAAGATTAAAAATATTTTTCCAATCATTTAATCCAATTAATAAAACTAAAATAGGAACTAAAAAACCAATTTTAACGAGACTCATGTTCATTCTAGTTCTTTATAAATATTTGAATGACATTATAAAAAAAATTGAATCTAAACTGTATAATTATAAATTCTATAAAAAATATTAGAAACTACATTAAACAATTAAAATGGTCCACACTAGTTTTTTGTACAACCACTTGGATTGTAGACTAATCCCATGTTAAACTCGAATGATAATCAAACATCATATAAGGTTAGTAAATAAAACAATAGTCTATAATAACTCATAAAAATTATATAAATCACAATAAAAATTTTAAAACAAATAATATAAGGTGGTTACATAGATCCAGATAACCTACAAATTTAGTGGGTGAGCTGAAATGGTCTGAAACGCATCACCTTGGACAAAATTTTATCAAACATGAAAAAAGGTGACCCAGGAGACTCAAAATATACCCCCAAAAAATAATAAATCCCAAAAAGAAGAGGATGAATACCCTGACATATGATCCAACCAAATGAGAGGGGTGATTGGGATATGAATAATTAGAGTGAAGTGAATGGAATATAGGAGTTGAATCCAAACCATGAATGATCAAACATGATTGTTGAAGAGATCAAGAGCAATGATATAGAAAATAGTATTTCTAATATAAAGATATTCACATGGCCGTATTGGGGGAGGTGCAACACATGGAGTGAAAAATATTTGAGTAAAAGGTAGTAATATCAAAAAAAATCTTAGGGGAAAATTAGAAATAAAAAAAGTTGGATTCTAAGTGTCATGCATGGTTTAGAAAAATGATTTCCTACCATTTTTTTCTTATATTAATTCACTTAGAGGCTAAAAAGGTTCCCAATATATGTTTTTTAGTTGATCTAACCACACACAAACCATGTGAAACGACATTGAAAATTTAGATAACCCACACATGATCAGTTCACGATTACTCTTAACTCTGTGCAAACCATGAACAACATTTATTCCTATTGAAATTTTAAAAAACAACATGAAACAATCAAAAACCCAAAAAAACTAAATTTTAATACAATTAATTAATTAATTAATTCCATAGTGACCTGGTGGGTATCACACCAAGCATAAATTTTATGTCCTTTTGGTCTTAAATATGATAGTTTCAAGAAGGTGGGTGAATTAATATTATAAAAATAGACTTATTGTTTCACTCAATACAATGTTATGTTTGAAAGTTATAAATTTATTATTTTCAATGTACAATATTCATTAATGTTATATTATTAAACTAACCAAAATTTATGAACAATATAATACAAAAATAAATAACGAAACATGAATTAACATATATTGAAAAAAAATAAATTGAGCTCTAGATAGAAATATATAATCTCATTTAAAAAAATCAAATAAAAGATTTAAAAGGATAAAATCAAGAAACAATGTCGTCTATAATACCGAAAAGTTTGAGGATTAATTTCAAGATCCTAAAAAACTATGTTTGTAAACTCCAAAATTTCATCAATATGAAAATTTAACAGATAGTAGTCAAATAACTAGATATATTCAAAAATATTTTGAAGTATCATACTCTATCCCTAATCCATATATTGACATTATGATCGATTTAAATTCATATCTCAATATTTATTTGAAGAATATATTTAGAATCACATATTCATATCCCAAGAATCTATTCCGATTTATATGATCAAAAATGAAAAAAATAGAAATAATACGAAATTTAATATATATTCATTATAATATAAATCATTAAAGAAACTCTAAAAACATATATAAATTGATGTTGTGAAGCACTATTGTAATAAAAAATATTAAATGATAGTGATCTAATAATAATAATAATAATATAATATTCTATTCCTTGATGATTCAGTCAATATTTATAATCATTGGTATGACAACATACCCAATGGAAAACATCGAGTTTTTTTGGAATAACTATCACATCTTACAAACTCAATACATTCAAGATCATCATCAAATTGAATTGTTTTTTATAACATCATATTTTTTTATAAATTAAATGGATTAAAAGAAATTCACTGTAACATGTTTATTGAATCTTAAATCAATATAAGATTTACTAACTAAATATATGTAGTTATAAAAAAAAAATATAAAGTGTATTGGGATTTTCAAAATAAAGGATACATGGGATGTCATTTAAGAAATAACTCAATAATTCCATTATTTATTATTATATGTGAAATTAAACATATATAATATTGTTTATTTAGAGATTATTTTTATATAATCCTATATAATAGTATAAATTATAATTTTATGACATCCATTATTTTTAAAATTTAATTATTTTTTTAAATAAATATATATTGAATGAATCATGTTTTCCTCAATTAAGGTACAATGTTATAATATTAAAAAAAAATATGACCATGCATGAGTAATATATATAACATAATTATGAAGTCAAACATATGAAAATCAACATGAATAAAAAACAAACGAAATCTTGAAATATTGTTACTCATAGTGTCCTATAAATATCATTCCAAAAGGTATGACCATAGAAATAGTGTCAAACATCAGAAATATGAAAATCATTTTATGTATAAAATTAAGGAATATGATGAATTATTTTTAGACAATTATATAAAGACATATATATATTTATATGAATGTAAATGTGTAATTTTTTTTAGATTCTCTCATCCCAATTATGGATATCTTGAATTTTACCTATGCATTTCATCTTTCATTCTCACCTAAAATTTTATTATCATGCCTAAATTAATTCATTAATAAATATCTTCATGTTAGGATTCTATGTTTCCTATATTAATATATCTTCTCATTTTACTCCAAAACTTCTCTATGATTTCCTATGGTGGTACCCCTCCAAAAGCATTAATTGTTGAGGTTTTGACATATTATAATAGAGGCAACACATCCTTGTTGATTTTGGATGATTCATGAAAATGGAGTGTTATTATATTTAATGGTGTTGTGGTAAATTTTTGATGTAGTAGAGACTATATACTAAAAGTGGCATCCCATGTTGGCACCAGAGGTTTCAAAATAATGTTATCCGCATTTGGCCCAATTGCTTGTTGTAAATTTGTTCCCTTGTTAGTTTATTATTAACAGTGAAATATATATACTTTTCCCCTAGTTTTTTATTTATTGATTCTCCTAGTTTTTATCTTTATTAATTGTCAAAACCCCCAATGATTTTTTCCTATGAGGTTTTTTTATAGTTTTAGGTTTATTTATATAGTGGATGACTTTAGGTGGAAACATCACAAAGGAAGAGAATTATGGTAATCATTTGTTTTAATTAGTGTTGGTTTCTTTTGTTTTTCATTTTAGTAGTGGTTGTGTATGTTTTTATATTTCAGGTTTTCCTTATTATTCTTGAATAGTAGTCCATACACCTATTTAATGATCTTAACCTTTTCCCTCTAATTTAGATTTTTTCCCCTCGTATTTTTGTAATATATGTATGTATGGGTTGTTTCTAAAAATTATGATATGGGGGGATGGTATTGGGAAGATATATGGATTATCAATCTATAACTAGTGTGTCACAATTAATAATTGATTATTTTTTAAATCTAAAAAAGGTGGAGTTTAAAATTTTCAAATAGTATGTTGGGAAAAAATCCCTCAAGGTAATATTGACACATTTTTTGGTTAATTCTATTTGTTGACAAAGAGGGTTTTCATGGTCGGTTATCAAGTTCCATAGATATTTTTTATAATATATGTTGATGAAGAACTATAAAAAGGGAATAGATGATCTAGAGGTGGTACAAAAAGAACATATATAAGGTGGCTCTATTTTCAATTGTTTTTCAAATTTTGGAGTCTGAAAATTGGAGAATGAAGAAAAGTGTTTTGGGTAAAGGGAGTTGTGTGAAAGTTTAAAGGATATTTAGAAAGTTTTGTGCCATATTTTTTTAAATATTATAACATAAAATTATGGAAAATGAAATAATTTCACGCAAGATTTATAGTGGCGTGCAAGGTGACTAGCGCGAAAAAGGCATATGTGGATGGACTAGTACGTTTGGGGGAAAGTTGAACGCCATGTCATAAGAGTGTTTAAAATTCCTGTAAATAGATTTCAAGCCCATCATTTCAAATAATATCAACAATTAGAAAAAATCATAGCTCTGGTTGCATAAGATGTTTCAACATGAAGGTAGAGAGTTATTCTGATGTTTCGCGCCAAATAGTAGTTGTGTGCCAATAGTGAGTTGGCCATAAAAGAGTGTTTGTCGCACAATAAAGGATTAAAGAAGAGAGTTTAACAGAAATAAAAGATTTTAACCAATGTTATGAAATATAAGGGATTTGTGCGACTAGAAGGAACTATCTCATAAGTATTGAGTGTCGTACAAGTATTGAGTAGAGTGCAAGGTGGTTTTTTCGTGACAATGGTAACACTTGCACACCGTGATTAAATTATCACACAATTCATCCTAAGGTTTCACGGAGGGTGTTATGTTTCCTAATACACCTATGGTAAAGAAGTACTCATCAGTGGATGAAATTAGAACGTAAACAGAGAATCTATGTACAGTTGAGGATATGGAATTCATGAAAATGAATGGACCTACATGTCCATAAACTGGGTGTGGATCCCTTCCAAGAGCGGTGAGTGAAGGAAGTGGAATACGGTGATCCATCCCACTATTAGTGATCTAGAGGAAGATAAATAGGGAGTGACCCTTTGTAATGCATTGAGTAGAACCTAAACCTTGCGAAGGTTGTGATCCTAGGAATAGAAGATCTCTCATGAACATTGTGATTTGTCAGTGAGCCTTAGTGAATTTGGTATAATCTGCACATCATCGTTTTATGCTCCTTAGATGTAGCCCATTAAGGATGAACAAAGTAAAAATATGTGTGTCCTTGTGTTCTATTTATTTCATTAATTTTAGTGAATTATCATCAGATAAAATTGTAAAGGACGCGATCATTATTGACATTAAAGAGCACAAGAAGTCACCCATGTAATAAAGAGGTCATGGTTCAGTGGGGTAGATAGAATATTAAAAAAATATACACAGCCTAATTTATCCCCACCCCACTCTGGGTATCAAGGCCCCTTTTGGACCTAACATAGTATAAAATAAGATAAATATTAAATTGAAAAAGAAAAAAATAAATATGATAGAATACATATATATAAATTATTAATGTAAACATATATAGGGAATCTTTTTTCTATTAATACAAAAAATCCCTTCAAAAACTCATGTAACTCTCCAACTCACATGTGATTAGATATTTTCTCCCCTCTTACCCCAATTAATTAATGAAATATACCGTGTTTTCGACTAAAAAATATATCTCAACTTATCAATCCCAAATAATCCCATTTTCTAAAATTTTCCTACCCAAATTGCATTCCCTTGAATCCAAACCACGTTTTTTTGGATCTCGTAGTTTTAATACCAGGTCTAAGGCCTTATATAGGATGTTTTCAAAGTGATGAATGAATCTCTTCAATATTGGTAACACCTTATTCATTTCATATTTTTTTAATATTGTTTATAAATATCATACTAAACTTGATCTATTAATATAATAATGTAATATCAATATAAATAAACTTTTATATTAAATATATATAATATTATATTTATGAGGGATATAATCACATTTTCAATATAGAATGTTAATATTTTCAAAGGTTCAACCACAAAAAACAATAATGATACACTGTTTTATTAATCAAAATTATAGAGGATGAATGAAATATGAAAGGTGGATATTTATTAAACCAAATAAAAAATTATTTTATTTTTTTATTTTTTTAATTTTAATTCTAAAATGTGTCTTTCTTATTATATAAATTCTTATGGTTGGTAATGTTACATAAATTCGGTAAGATATATTTTTATTTCATGAAAATAATAATTTTACTTTCAATAGAATTAAATTTAATATTATAAATAATTTAATCATTATGACTATAATACATTTTGTATTATATTCACGAAGAACTAATAAAAATTTAATGATAACAAAGATCACCATAACTAAACAATCACTAAAAAAAGATATTACTAACAACTAATTATCAATATAAATTATTCCTAAAAATTAAAAAGGTAATATAAAAATATATGTTATTTATATTAATTTAAATTACTATATTCTTTTTAAAATATTTGATTATATCTATAAATTGATTATACAATGGGTAAAATCCCAACCATTATGTGCAATATTTATCTTTACAGGTTTCTTTTTCTCTTGTCTTTATTTTTTTGAATTCAATATTCATTTCAATTCATCATATATGTGTAATTTTAAGACATATTAAACTCTAATATTTATATATATATATATATTCTCTTGTTTTTGGGAAACCCTTTCTTTACCACAATGATTTATTTTTTCTATGAACACTTCTTTTGAATGCATTCCACATTCTCTTTCCCATTGGTTATATTTCTTAAAATTTTCCTTTGTTCGGATAATTAGTTTTTTTATTATATTTTATGATTATATAATCATATTTTGAATCAATGTTTTAAAGTTTATCATTTAGAATAAAATTATTTCTTTTGAAGATATTTATTAGCTTTTTAATTATCCCGATTGTATTGGTTTCTCTCCTGATACATGTGTATATATAATATTATCATTGTTTAATCCTTATTTAGATACATTGTATGATATTTTAATTAATGTATATATATTCCTTCAATTTTTTATGAACCATTTAATTCAAATTTATGTTAACATGATAGTTTCATTGATTCATATAGTATACTTTTTTTTATCTTTTTAAAATAAAATTCACTTGTTCTCACTCTCTCTTGAATCTGTCGTTCAATTCCATATCTATATTTTTATAATCTATTTATAATAAAAAAAATAAGTAGTCTCAAATTAGGTTATCCAATATTATTACATCCACTTTTATATTTTTTTTCATATTCCCCTGCATTAAAATAAAAGTTATTTTATATACTAATGAGATTTAAAAAATATTTCATCTAAATTTTCTTATGAATATCCTCCATTTCATATTTGGATATATTTTTAAGGTATATTATTTATAACATGTGTTATAATTCTTAAACATATTTTAATAATATATTACTTTAAAAATATATGTATTTTTATTTTTACAACAAATATAAATTAGAATTTTTTTTAATTATTTCACCATTGTTTCAAAAACAAAGAATTATTTGGAAAAATAATTTACAATTTATTATATTTATATAATGGATTTATTATATATGTTAATAATTTATTATATTTTATTTTTTGTATACTCTTTATATTTTAATCCCACTCCTCTAATCCTTTTTATAACTCATTACATTACTAATATAATTACATTATTCGTTATACAATTTTCTATGATTCCATGGTGTTGTGGAAATGAAATCCCTACAAGGGGACATATACATAACTAAAATTGTGTTCCTTATCATCAACCAATAGTATGGAAAACATTTTGAAAATGCATTTTTATTTTATACCTTATATATAATTATCTTTATTGATGGGTATTCACCTCAAATAAGTATACCATTTTACTGAACATGTAAAAACAATTGTCATGAAAATATGTCCCTTTATTCTATACATTTAATATTTTCATCCAATAATTGACTATTAATCCTTGTATTTATATATTGTTTGTTAAAGAATAATTTTATATGGTTTTTATCTAGTATTCTATAATAATGAAATGTATTAAATGATCTATGTTATGGGTCGTGTAGGAAATTATATTAATCCTAAATGTACCAATAGGTGTTATTGGATAAATAGATAATGTATAAGGGATATACACACCCTTCGGTCTATGAAATCTAATATTAGATATTTTATGTGATGGGAATATCCAATAATTATATTGATTATGATTTTTTGTGGGATTTGATTAGACAACCCATATTGGTTGATGGGTGTATTTATAACCAAATGACCAAGAAAGCTCAGCCAGGGACAAAGTCCCTGACCATTTATTAAAGAAAAGGAAAAAGTACAGTAAAAACTGGTTTAGGGGAACCGGAAACCTTACAACCAAACAACTGATCCCCCAAGCACAAACGACATCAGAAATTCAAAAATCAAAAACCACGAACCCTGAGCCTTCCTCGAGCCGCGCGAAACCTCGAGAAGCGTTTCAAGCGACAACAATTACACAGCCATCGAGAAATCCGGAACCACACACATCTCCACCACGTGCGTCCACCACTGCAGGTCACCGACGAGACCATCAAGCATCATCGCCGGAAAAACCATCACAGAACACCACCAAAAGTCATCCGACCACCGTATTCACAACTTCCCGAAAATCACAGGAACCCGAAACAAGCGCTCCTCATCGATGCCAAATAACAGGGCCTCACGACGTCGACGCACCACCCAGAAGGACCCAGAGCGCTCCGGAGAGTATGCCGGTGGAAACCGGTCTTACACCCGTAGATCCGACCATCGGCGCCGTCAAACGCCACCACCGGAGCAAAACCAGCACCGCAAATTCATTCAAGAACAACGTCACGACCATCAAAAACTCATCCAAGCATAAGAACCATATTCACCCAACCCCGTCATCAAGTTCGTCCAGCAGATCACATACAGCACGAAACCAAGCAAACCGCAAGCAGATCCAAGAACAGAGAAAAACATTCACAAGGCATCAGAAGAAAACCCAATACCAGATCTCGTCGCCGTCGTCCTTCACGAGCTCGTAAACCACTGCAAAACCCCAACCGAACTCACCGGAAGCAAGGCGGAAACCTAACGCAGTTGGATCTGGAACATCGAATGCCGAACGGACCGCGCCGTAATGATACCCTATCACATAATGAGTCTTGATGTCCATTATCAATCGTAATGGGGTGGAAACCGGTCCTAAGGGCATCAAACATAACCATTTAAAATAATTTCACACTCGAAATCCAATAACACATAATGGTCTCCAACTTGGATGTTTGAAATGTGATATTTTTTTGTTCGATAGTCTTGTAAAGGGAATTAGCAGTTTCAGAACATAAGTCCACCCAAACATGACATATTTAAAAAGATTGAAAAATAAGCTTCTAAACTAAATGTCAGTAGAAATTTAATATAAGGTACATGAACTAAATGATACAAAAAAAATTGAAAGAAAATCGAAAGTTTTATATACATGTATATGCTCAATATAATCAAAATATCCCATGAAACTATAAAATAAATCATCCTAATACCATATTTCACCATCTAATCATCACCTTAGAAAATTATGTAAAATGAATCATCATAAAACAATGAATGATGTTGTTTCTTTATCAACACATACATCAAATGAAATAAGGTCAACATTCACTTGATGAGAGTGTGTGGGGTGAGAGTAACATCCTTGTAGGATTTTACTAAGAGACCTTGTGACTTAATTTATAAGGAAAGTGAAAAATAATAGTTTTAACTACAACATAGATGATATACCAACGCTTTGTTTCATAATTAAAATAAAAATACATAACATCATCCTTTTATAAATCAAATCCATTTTGATAATTTATGTGCATGGGATGGAAAATAAGAATAAACATAATTGAATCATGAGGTATATTAAAGAACATCATTATTATAAATGATAATAAAAGAGAAATATAACATTGAAAAATCACCACATGGTTGTTTCTATTTCACATATGATGCGGAAATTTATTTCTATGTTGACATTGAAATTCATTATAAAGGCTGTGGAAAACTATGACTTTACCGGTGACACATAGGATGAAAATTGACTTACAAGATGGAAATTCAGGATTATCCACAACATAAATGGTATAATTATTTCTTATTATTGGAAAATCATATATATTTAAAACATATTCAAGAATCTTTCCCAAATTTCTAAGCGGGACTAGCAACCCAAGTGTTATTAATTCAAATTCCACATACATTAATGTTCAAATCTATATTAATTGGTGATTCTATATCAATGTGAACAAATTTATGCATCATAAGTTCTCTATAAACTATTCCATGTATATATATCATAGTTTAACCATCATTTACATATAAATTTTTTGTGATATGTTTTAAAGAAACATTTGTAGGAACTCAAGTGTCTATCACTATCTTGGGAGGTTGTTGGTGTTTCTAGTATTCATATCAGACCCATAATAATACTTTCCTATATATCCTTATGAAGGGAACCAAAACCCATGAATTTAAGATCCACTTACGGGAAAAAATATTTCAATTTATAGTTTTTCATGAAATTCCTTCGTGGTTTATTTTATGTTTGTTCTCCTATGAAAACATAAAATATGTTTAAATATATATGTAATGGGATTCTAAGAAAAATGTTACAAAAATTGGTTATTGTAGGATGTATACATTAGTTGATCTTTTTTATAGGCCTTAAAGGGAATATTGAAAATGGGTATAGGATTATTGTTTTGGTAATATTTCCATAGTGAAGGGATTTCTAAGACCACAAGTATTATAGCCTGTCTAGGAAGATTATAGGTGATTTCATAAAAATTTGATAAAAAAATATGGATTTATAAGAAATATATTCCTAATGAAGAAATTATTTGATATATTTTTTGTTTTGAAACTCAAAGATGAATCTTTTTTTCCTAATTAACATGAATCAAATACCATTAAATTTGAGGTGCATAAATTATAGTTCTATGATAAGACTATATAATGTAGTTTATCATCTTATTGTAAAGGAATGGTCATGTAGTTTCAAATTGTGTGACTGGGACATCTATGTCATGAAAGGGGGAAACACATGATTGAATGGTATTTTTGAATTTTTATACCATTTTAGTTCATCATATATTCTATTTACTATAAATTATTAGGTATTTCTTGGGATGAAACATTAGCAGGAGGCATTGGTTTATTTTTTTTAAGTCTGAGTAAAATAGTAGGGATTAAACATGAATATGTTCTACTCAATATAGATTTATATATACTTTTGATCTTCAAATCCATTTTCTTCATTTTCTAAAAAGCGGTTTTAAGGCTTACTGGTAACCGAACAAGCAGGTAGGAGAACACAGAAATCACACATCGCATCGTGGTACCCGAGTAGTCCAATCCAAATTTTAAATTTTTTAAATCAAAAATGTCAAGCGAAATATTTTCCACGCCTTGTTCCATGCAACGCTGCACACCACGCAACCCCTCAGGATGCACAACCATCTCGAGAAGGGAACCCTACATCACGCGCCTCTATCATAACATCATATCAGGTCGTCGGTGACACTATCCACCGGAAAACATCATTGTCGGCCCATCATCAACCTGTCATTACTCACCCTGATCATCCTCATCTGATCGAAACACCAACATCAATAATGTAAGCAGACACCATCGCTCAGCCGAGAACACACGTCGTCATTGGGAAAGCCGTCATCTGACTCGACCATCACGTAGGTCCTCACCGCCACCCCAAACAACATTTTGACCGTCTTAGCACATCACTGAATACGGAGTCCAAAAAACCAAAACAAACTTGAATGCAATCGTAGAGCCACCATGAATGCAACCAAGAAAAACTTTCAATGCCACCACCCTAACCGCTGAATAAGACGTCAAAAAATCCTAAAATCACTCAACCACACGAGTAACGGCCTTCAAACGCTGAGAAGACACCACAGGACAACAACAAGATGCCGAGAAAAAAACTATGAACATTCCGAATAGTATGGAGGCATCCGGTCTTGTTCCTACAAATCTGAAATAGCACAACCATAGAAGCCCATAGCATAACTCGGCAACAAGAGAGGAAGTCACGAACCATCGTAGGGAGAAAATAAGAAACTGAATAAAATCCACCACCAGAGGGAGGCGGTGATGGGATAAACCCTAGAGCAACCATCCCATCAATAACTCAACCAGAAGCATCCAAGGGAAAACCTTTAACCTAGAAAAACATCATAAATAAAATGGAAGTAAAGACCTCCCCTCCCCGGACTAGACCAGCTCCGTTGTAAGCCTTCAAATAGACGCCGACGCATGGAGACCAGCCGCGCAGCACCATCGCCTCGCAGCCGAGACGACCCAGTTGAAGGAGACTCAAGACCAGGCTGCCGGAGAGGGAAGAAACACGAGATCGAGGGATAAACCCTATTCACCTTGGCAGGAGCTCAGAGACGCCGCTCCGAGGCTCTAAAAAAATAGATGACCCAAATGGGGATATCTCCCTATATGAATAATTCATGAGAATAATTTTATCAAGGAAATACATGACCAAAAGTGGGAATTCTTGAATTCTAGATAAAAAGATCATGTATTTCATGTATTTATATATAAGGCCTTGTTTTATTTTTTAAGGGTATTTTCCATAGTGAATGGAAGGTATGATATTTATATTTTCTTTTCATAGTCCACATATAAGACCATGGATAAGGATATGAAAATATTGAGGCCTTCTAATCAAAAATTTGGATTCTTGATGAAGTGTTAGAGAAACGTATCTATTCTAAGTGTTCCAAGAACACTAAAATAATATAAATTAATAAATTATAGGTCCCCCATATTGAATAAAATTATCCCTATCAGTATAAGATGATTTCAAATATGTGGTCAAATCAAGGATACCTCACAAAGGGCCCATTTTTGGTCATCTAGATTTCAAAGTTGCTTAAAATCAAAAAGGTACCTTGTTTTTAAATTATCCATTTGTGTACCCATAGGAACCATGAATTTTCATTGGGGATGTCCATTCATAAAGGGATACATGCATGATTTCATTCCCTTTTCCTTTCTTCAAATATATATTTACTTTGGGATTCTATAATTAATATAGGATATACATTCCATTAGAGATACCCAATGTGTAATGTCTGTCTTCTAGGAATTTATCCATCATACTCCTATGGATTCCATTTTTAGGTAAGTATGGGGTATTTATAGGTGGGGCTGGGTACAAAATTCTCTGGAATCAGATGCCACATCGAAAATAGTAATTTATGTAGTTATCATGATATCAAATGTATCATACTATTTTGTAGTGAATTTATGTCCACAAATGGCATCCCTATTTGATTCATAATTGAGATTGGAGTTTTTTGACGGTTCAAAATCACCATCTCATAGAAAAAATGATAATTTATTTATAAAAGGTCAATTTTCATCATGATGGGATACATATCGAATGGTGATAATCCTCACAGTTATTGGGGGAATTCATATATAATTTGAGAATCTTTCTAATGAATCTTAATTTCATAGTATGAATTCATCATTAATGATTTTTATCCTTTTTTTAAAAAAACATGAACGTTAAAATTTCGTCAAATTCTATTAATCACATTGTGTCTTCAATATCCACAAAAAATGGAATTTAAACCAAGATATTAGTGGTATAACAAATAATATTTCTACTTGAACCACCTACTGACATATGGGGAAAAGAACTTGCATAATCCTTTATATACCCTTAGAGTCTCATTAAGTGTTATCCTCCTTAATATGGATAAATAATGAATATTGGAATAATATAGAGTGTAATCATATCCCATGCAATTTTATCTTTATTTACAAAAATAATAAAAAATTCTTATATATTATCCAAAAAAAATCCTCTCCCAGAATAACAAATCAAGCTCTACAACATACACCCTAAGCGATTAGGAAAAAGTGTATGTAACTAAATAAATGGTCAAATCACAATTATAAACATATTTTTATTATCTAATAAAGTTTTTAGAATAAACATTGTCAATAAACAATGTTCAAATAAATAACAAAACAGTATTTAAACATCAATTCAAATTGAGCATTGTATTTCAATCATGTTTTCAAACACATGACATGAAGGGAAACATGTTCTCTAACTATAACCTCTACAAACCTCGAGAAATATTATTTTATGAACAAATTGAATAAAAATATAAATATAAATATATCCAATCAAAAATGAATTTGTATTTTTCACATTCAATAATAAAACATTTAAAATTCCCATGAATATGAATAATTTTTTTTAAAGGAAATACATATAGAAACACCAAGATCAATAATTTTAAATAACCCTAAATTCATTAAAGCCCAATATATTTGAATAATAGAGACCCTTAACAACACCAAGGAATCAAGAATATTATTATTAGAATACACCCTAATTTATATGTTAATAATGATGTCATGCTTGAAAAAATAAAAGAGAATATCATTGAATATGATTGGAAAGGGTGATGTTATAAAGGGGGAATAAAGAATAAATGGCGGTTACTATGAGGGATTCCACTTTAATTCATCAAATACCCTAGTTGATTCCATAAAAAGAGGGTGAAATCATCTAGGAGTGTGTTTCTAGAGATAGTGAGTCAAATGATCAGATCTATGGGTACAAAATAGATTATGATGAAAACTCGAGAGAAACAATATGTATTTTAAGCATATAGTATAGTTTCGGTATACAGTTTTGGAATCCATGATTTAATTAAGTGGCACATTTTTGAGTATCAAGGGAATGATTCTTTGTTTATCTATAAATTTAGTCAAACCATGTTCCTAATATGAACATCACATTGGAATGTTACCACCCCCTATACCTGATTGAGATATAGGTTTAACACTACCTATGAATCCTCTTCTATCCTATTATATTTTATTTTTTTAAAATATAAAGTAAATTTTACTATAAATTAATAAACTAAAAAAATAAAAATATACTAGTGATGATATGGTATCACAATTCCTTCCACCATGACACATTCTTCCATTACAATTTCCTAAATACACCCAATAGAAGAATAAGTGGCGTAATTATGTCTTCACTAATGCTGCATACTATCTTGTAACATTAATATCCTCATTGTATTTATATATTACACAAATTAATGAAATATATTTTACCCACAACACATTGTTCTATTAATATATTATAAAAACTATTTTATCAACCCCAATGGTGTCGATTTCCTTATTTAGATTTTATAATTAAAAAACATGAGACAGATTATGATAATACCACTTCAGTTGGGATACATGGAATCAATGGTGTTTGGAATATGATTTCAATTGATTTTGTGCTACCAAAATTATTTTTTATGTAAATTGAAATATATTTTTCATCCCAATAAAAATTCCAAATATTATCCAAGAATGTTTTTGGAGTTCATCACATAAATAGGGAATTGAAATAGAAATCCATAATGTTATTTGAGTGGAACCTTATTTTTTGATGATTTTTAACTATTGTTATAATAGAACTAAAGAATTTATAAATGCTTCCCCCATGAATATAAGGACCCTACCTTAAACATGTCATAATCTAGATATGTCAACTAGATTTCACTTCTTTACATTCCATAATATATTTTGTTTTAGAGTTTTTGAATGTTAGGACATAACTCATATATATCAACCCACAATCATTCAGAGTGGGTTCCATAAAAACAATATTCATTTATTCCATAATATAAAATTTTAAACACAAAACAACAACACAATTTCTTTGAAAAATCTTATTTACATTTAACATGACTTCTTACTTCCTCTTACACATCCTTATAACATTTGAAAAGAAATGAAATAAATTGTATGAGAATAAAAAATCTAACTGAGGGATATAAAGATATGGTAATAACCCATTAGCCCATGAATAATTATAAACATATGAAATCATTTTCACAAACAAATACTTCTCAACCAAAAGAGAATCATATACATACTTTGTGAAATATGATATTTCCATAAATCATAGAAAACATAAATATAGAATAAGGGTGTATTGGGTAATTACATAATTTTTTATTCCTCACAGCTACTTTAGGATTAGTAACCCTCATGTCTACCCTACAATTTAACCCTCACGACTACCTTATGGTGTAACCATCACAATTACAATAGGGGTAAAAATATATCCAACCTAAAAATTATACATACCCAATGCATTGGGGGGATATATAAGTCCCAATAATAATAATAATTAATTTCCAAGACCTATAACATAATCATAATATAACAATAATTGCATAAAAACATTTCTAATGAATTTTGAAAAAAAAATGACAAGATAATTTTTATAGTATAGTCCCTTAAAAATATCATATAATTGAAGTGATAATTAATAGAATGAAAGGATTATGTGTATAAAATATAAATCCACATAGAAAATAATATTAAAAAATATTCATTACATAAAAATTCATTGTGCCATATAATCATTAAAGTGGAAGGATAAACCAAAGAATGTAAATTGGGTTAAGAATTCCCATACCCTGGGTTTGTCTTACAGTAAACTTGTTTAAACCTCCATTATAACGGTTAAAAGGGTTCTAATAATAATTTATAGAAACATATTTATTTTTATAACACCTTATATGAATATTTTATTGCATACATTCAACCTTTAATTAATAATATTTTATTCTTTCTATTGTCTCAGGTGTGCTCTTTACATGATTTCCAAGGTCGGTTCGTAATGGATTTCCTTATCGAAAGGAATAGAAAACTATTTAAGTGGAATGAAATGGTATTAATATTTTTCTAGAATATAAAATGATTCCAAAAATAATTTTGGTTATATTTTATGATGATTAATAATAAGATAAATCATTAGTGATACTCAATTAGCTATATTTCGGTGGTTCTTTGATAATCATGAGCATGTTTCATTATATAACATAATATTGTGAATATATGTTAACTACATAAAATTAAATAGGATATATTATAAACATGAAAAACTTTACCAACCATTAAATTAGTTTTACAACCTATTTTGAATGAATTAATTTAAATTGAAAACACATCGACTGTAATTATGGTAATTTGTCACATCACGAACAGTGTTTTTATTTTTTGAAGAAGAGGCAGAGGATAGGAAGAATGATGATTAATTTTCTTCCATAAACATGATAAAATATAGAATATAAAAGGTTATGGGTCTTCAATTCATTTTGTATAAGGATATGGGAAGGTATTATATGAAAAGAAATGGAATTGAAAAGAACACACAACAAAATGAAAGAGGATACTTACCTCTTAGTCTCTTCTCCTTGAGATCATGCTTAAGGCCTTTGGTTATGGCCTTTTGGTGATACCATCAGGTCATAGACGTGGGGAAGGGACATGGGAAGTTGATTTTGAATAATTTATACAATACTCAAATATAGAGTGGTGTGAGTGAAAGAGGGGGTAAGGGTGGTGTTTATAGTGGAGGAGAGGATGGGTTTTCCATTTTTTTAATCATTAGTTTAATATTGTCTCTCAAGAATATAAATATTATTATGTAATGTGACACTAAATTAAAAAGAGAGAATGTGAGTTCAATCCAAGGGTTCTTACATCAGACATCAAGCTAGGAATAGTATATTTAACTGATAATGTATATATCTAGTATATTACTATATTTTACTATTCATTAAAAATTCAAGAATTTCAAAAAAATATAAAAAAAATCACACTATCCATTTTCTGATGTATACAATTCAAAAATTTACTCCATTTTTTGAAAATAATGTTCCAAATATGATTGACTAAATTTTTAAATAAAATCATATATTATTTTAAAAAACAATTCTAAGACTATAAGTAGTTTTATATCACCTGGAAAAATTAATCAATATCTCATTATCTTATAATAATAATACAAAAAATATTATTATTTACTATTTATAAGGTTCATATTACTACTCATATTACAATTCATAAGGTTATGTTACTATTCACCAAAAAATAATGTTGGTTCTAAAAATTTCTTCCTCAGAATTTTTTTTAATTTACTTATTAAACAAGTGATGGTACCTTTACCTCATACAATTTTAAAATTCCCATGTTTGTTCTTCAACCATGTGGTTTCTCCAAAAAAAACCATTACTTTAGAGATTACCTTATTCCACAATACTTTTTCTCTTCGATCGAGAATCTCACCATATTTATCTTCATGAGAAAGGCCCATATCCAACTGAAATGCTTCTGGGCTCAAAACATGAGATAAGTCTAGAACATACATTCTCAACATCGAAACATGAAAAAAATTGTGTTACTAAGATAAAATTAGAGGAAAATCTTCTTGGTAGGTGACACTTTCATCTTTCCATCTGATTTCATAAAGATCAATGAACCATGGACTTAGCCTTCCTTTCTTACCAAAACACATAACACTTTTCCATGGTGAGATTCTAACAAAAACATCACCACCTACATCGAAAGAAAAATATTTCTACCTATTATTTACATAACTTTTCTGCCTACTATAATCTTTCCTCAAGTGTTGCTGGATCATTTCACATTCTCATCCACTTCCTCTACCAAATATAGTCCCATCAACATTCTTCCCTTGACTTTATCCCAAACATTTCAGGTTCGATACTGCTTCCCATACAATGCCTCAAATGGTTCCATCTTTATACTATAATGAAAACTGTTATTATAATTAAATTCAAGAAAATAAATATTTTAATCTCTACTTCCCTGGTAATCCATTGAAAAAATGTGAACCATATCCTACAATGTCTGAATCATTATTTCTTACTGCCTATCTGGATGAGGATGAAAATGTGTACTAAAATTTAGTTTTCTTCCCAATGACTTTGGAAGGATTTTACAAAAGTAATAAGTGAACTTAGGATCATAGTAAGATATAATGTAAAGAGAAAATCCTTGTATACTGAAAATCCATTTGAGCTACAGTCGAAAAAACTGGTCTAAAGACATAGTATCTCAAATAGATGAAAATGATAAGATTTAGTCAGTCGATCAAAAATAACCCAGATTACATTACTACCTTGAGAAGTATTTTGTAGAACACAATAAAGTACACATATATATTTTCTCATTTCCACTATGGTACTAGTAAAGGCTGAAGCATCCCCTTCTGTAACTTCACCTCTACTTTAACCTATTAACTTGTCAATCATTTCATGGTAAAATCTGCAATATCTCTTTTCATTCCATCCAACATGTAATACTCCCAAATATCCCTGTATATCATTATACTACCAGGATGAACGTAAAATGGTGAACTATGAGTTTTTCACAAAAACTATTTCTTCATCTAAGAATCCCAAGGAACACACAGTTTTTTTCCAAATCACAAAACACAATCTTTATCAATGTTAAATTCTAGAAACTTACTGATTTTAACCAATTATATCATTTTCTGAAACTCACCATCTTCCTTAGAAACTTTCTTAATTCTATCTGATAACGATGACCACACTGAAACAGAAATGAAAATAGAGTAATTTCTTAAACCAATAACTTCCAAGAAAAAATTCATCAAATGATAAATTTTGGGGTCATGTTCCAATTGTAACATGGTTAATGATGCATGATTTTTGCAACTCAATGAATCTGTCTCTTTTTTTTTTCATAGATGTAAATTGACCATTATATCATAATATTTTATAAATTAAATTCATATTATCTACCTCTTGTTTAGTTCCGTTAGAGTGAAAATAAAATTCAGACTTTTATGGTTGGTATATATTTCACATTTGGCTCCGTATAAATTATTCCCCTAAATTTACAACAGAAAAAACTACAACCACTAATTTTTAATCATTTGTGGGATAATTTAACTCATGTGGTTTTAGTTATATTGAAGCATAAGCGGTTATATGATCATTATGCATCAGAAAATAACAAATTCCAATCAATGAAGCATCCATATAGATTAAAAACTCTCTATTTCTATATGGTAGGTATAGAACTGGAGCATTCGCCAATATCTTCTTTATTTCATGAAAAAACAAACATCACATTACTATGCCTAAACAAATTTAATCCCTTTTTGTGTTAACATAGTTAGTAAGCTAGATAAATGTGCATGATTTTTAACAAACTGTTGCTAATAACCTACTAATTCCAGAAAACAATGAATCTCTATAACATTTTTATGTCGTGCCCATTCATCAACCACTTTTCTGGTAGGATCAACTGTTATTCCATCCTTATTTAAAATATTCCAAAGAAAAGAAATATATTGAAACCAAATTTCACCCGTTCTGAATTTTCAATAAACTTTTGTTTCATTTAAGGTTTGAAAAATAACCCTTAGATGTTTTTTCATGCTCCTCTTTTCTTTAAGAAAATACATGGATGTCATAAATAAACACAACCAAAAAATTGTCCAAGAACTCTTTAAATATTCTATTCATATGATCTATGAATATAGTAGTTGTAATAGTTAACCCAAACTGTGTGAAAAAAAATTCATAATACCCATATATAATAAGAAATGTGGTTTTCAAGATGTCTGTTTTCTTTACTTTCAACTGAGGGTGCCTTGACCTCAGGCCAACCATCAAAAAATACTATGATCCATATATCTGATCAAACAAAAATATATGATATAAGGAAAAGAATTATTGTTTATAATAGTTATTTTATTCATGTCTCTATAATCAATGAAAATTCTCATTGACCAATATTTATTTTTAACAAAGAAAACTAGAGCTCTCCATGGTGAAGTGCTAGGATGAATTAAGCCTTTATCAAGTAACTCCTGCAACTGATTTTTCATTTACAGAAGTTCCATTTGTTCCATTTGAAATGGGGGTTTTAAAATTGGATTATCATAAAAAAAAAATTCAATTTTATATTAAACATCCGAGTAAGGTATAATACTGTGTAACTCATTAGAAAAAAATCAAGGTATTCATTTACCACTGATGCATCGTTAATCTGAATAGTTCAATTATTTTCTAAAATATTAGAAGGATAAATTCCATTTCCATATTCCAATAGTTTCATATATTCCTGATATGTTATCAATTTTATAGGTCCATTATTGTATAAAAATTGAAACTATTTCTGAAAAATAACTTCTTTAGGTCTATAATCAATAATAGCATGATCAATAGAAATCCAATCCATACCCAGAATGGAATCATACTCTATTAAGGAAAAAACAACAATTTTTATAGGTAAACCCTTTCCACATACCATAATAGAATGATTATTATAAATCATATTTTCTGTAATATTTCCCCAAGGGTGTTTTAACAAAAATTTCGGGTCTCTTTGGTTGAGGTGATATTTCAAATTTAACAGAATATATCATAGAAATAAAGGAATGTGTAGACCCCATATCAAACAAAACATTATAAAAATCAGAGTATTAAAATGATTTACTGGATACAAATTCTTTGGATGGCCCAATATCAACTGACATAGTCACACAATATCCCACTACACATTTCTGATTATAGTCTGGCTTCACTACATCATTCGGATCACTCTTTGGGTAGAAATTTTCATAACGACACATCTCAACACATTTAAAAAATGTTAATATTTATTATCAATATTAGTCTTAGGATCATTTTCATTACATTCTTGGGCCATATATCCAAACCTAAAGTATCAGAAACACTTCCCAATTTTTGTATGGAATTCCCCAGGGTTCTTTTTACCACACTTCTTACAAACTGGAAACTCAAATTTCTTACCATTATATTTCTTCGATTGATTATTATACATCTCTTTCCATCTATAAATATTCTTCTATTTTATTTAAATATACATATGGTCATCAGAAAACTCTATTTCTTACCTATATGCACATCAGACAACTCTCTCAAAAATTTTGAACTCACAGGATGCCAATTTCCTTCAATATCTTGGCTTCAATCCAGAGTAAAAATGGTTGATTTTTCAATCAAGATCTAGAATAGGATTTGGATTATACCTCACCAATGAGGTTAGGATACCCTCATACATGACCATGGAACATTCCGAATTCTACATCAAATCAAGTAATTGCTTCTCCATCCTAAGTGGAACCACCCATTGAAAATATTTTTCATGGAAAACACATTTAAATTAATCCCACTATAAGGTATCAATCTCATCTCTATCCCTGATATTCATGACCATTGACCACATATAATAATCATCACCATCAAAATGATAAATTGAAAGACTTAAATTTTGATTATTTGAAAATTATGTAACATCAGATATCTTTTTAAGGGATTTAATCCATCCTTCAGCCACTATTGGGTCTGAATTTCCACTAAAAGAAGGATGGTGTTGCCTCATAAAATGTTCCACTATTATTATGTTCCTTTGTGGTATCTCTAGTTTTTATCCTACATGGATTACACAACCATTTATTTCATGTTTCAAATGATCCATTACTATCAAAAACTGCTCAGTTATGATTCCCACCATTCCTGGTTTTGGATTCAGAAAGATATCAACCACTATATTCCTTCCCAATTCAGCTTCCCTATTTCTTCTATGAAAACCCGTTCTCAAAAGACATACCACAGATGAAGTAACATGGTAATAGTTAAATTCTATATAATTTTTTCATAAAAATAAGTTAGTAATCATTGATGGTATTATATTAGCATCATCATAACCATTAAAGTTATCTAAACCTGCACTGATACCAACTATAAGTACTCAGCCTTAAACACGTCAAAATATAGATATATAAACTAGATTTCACTTCTTTACATTCCAAATAATATTTTGGTTTAGAGTTTGAAAATTTTAGGACATAATTCCTACATATCAACCAACAAGAATAAAATGAGGGTACCATTGAAATAGTATCAATTTCATCCAAAACATAAAATATTAAACACATAACAACAACATGATTTATTTGAAAAATATTATTTACATTTAACTTGACTTACTTCTCCCTCATAAACATCCTAATAACCTATAAAAAGAATTTAAGTACATGGGATGATCATGTATGTCTCAGTAAGGGATATAAAAATAAGGTAAAACCCATTATCCCATGAATACTTATAAACTTATGAAATCTTTTTCACAAACACATAATTCTCACCCATAAAGAATCATATACCTACTTTGTGAAACATGAGATTTCCATAAATCATAGGCAACATAAATATAGAATAAGGGTTTCTTGGGTAATTACATATTTAATTTTTAACCCTCATGGATACCATATTATTTGTAATGCTCGTAGCTTCCTTACTACGTAACCCTCTCGTCTACCTTTGGTTGTAACCATCATAGTTACACATAGTGTAACCATAAGTATAACCTCCTACTTACAAATACTAAATTAATTTAAGGGAGATATAGGTCTGAACCTTCATCATAAAAAATTCCCAATATCCATAACATAATCATAATACATGAAAAATTCTATAAAACATTACTTTTCAATTTTGTAAAAAATAATTTTAAAAGATAATTTTTTAAAGAATGTCCCTTAAAAATATCATATAATGGAAGATATAATTAATATAATGAATGGAAAATGTGTATACACTATAAATAAACATAAAAACAAAACATAATTACATAAAACTCTTAGTACCATATAATCAATGAAGTGGAAAGATAACCAAAAGAATATAAATTGGGTTAAAAATTCCCTTACTGCGTGTTTGTCTTACATGAAACTTGATTAAACGTCTTGTATAACAATTAAAATATGGTTATTAATATTTTAATGAAACATATAAATGTTTATAACACCTTCTATGATCATTTTATAACATACTCTTACCCATTAATTAATAATAATTTGTTCTTTCCATTGTTTTGGGTGCTTTATTTACATGATTTTGAAGGTCAGTTCATAAAGGATTTCCTTTTCAAATGGAGGAGAAACTCCATAATTAGATTGAAATGGTATTAATATGTTTCAAGAAAATTAAATTATTCTGTAAATCATTCTGGTTAAAGGTATATGGGTGAATCATTAGATATATCATTACTGATACTCATTTAGATCATTTTAGTGGTTCTTTGATATTCATGAACTAGTTTCATTATATAACATAATATTATTTTTATATGTTAAATAAATAACATTAAAAAGGATATATCATAAAATTTCAAATCTGTTTCGACCATTAAAATGGTTTTACATCCAATTTTAAAGGATGTAACGGAAATTGGAAACACATTATCCACGATTTTGGTATATCGGCACGTCACAAACGGTGTTTTTATTTTTCGAATAAGAGGAAGTGGAGAGGAAGAATAATGATTAATTTTTTCCATAAATATGATAAAATACAAAATATATAAGATTATGGAGCTTCCATTCATATTGTATAAGGGCAGGAGAATAGAGTACGTGAAATGAAAATGAATTGAAAAGAAAACATAACAAAATTAAAGAGGATTTTTACGTCTTAATCTCTTCTCCTTGAGATCCTCCTTAAGGAATTTTTTTTGGCATTTTTGTGAGACCAAAAGGTCATGGATGTGATTAAGGGACATTGTAAGGGGATTTAGTATAATTTAGACAATTCTCAAAGATTGAGAGGTGTGAGATAAAGGGAGGGTGAGGGTGGTATTTATAGTGGAGGAGAGAAGTGGTTTTCCATTATTTTAACCATTAGTTTCATATTTGTTTCTCAATACTATAAAAAGTCTTCATTCATGTGCCCCTAAACAGTAAATAGAGCTTTTTATTTTGAACCATGGGTTTTTACATCATCCATTATGCTAGGAATAGTTTATTTGACTGATAATGTATATATACGGTATATTACCATATGTTACTATTCATCAATTATTCAAGAATTTCAGAAAACTCCCAAAAATTTACCCAAACGTTTTTTCAAGATGTATAAATAAAAAATAAACTCCATTTTTTTCATAATAATTTTCTAAATATCATTAATTTATTTTTTTAATAAAATCATATTTTATTCCAAATTTTTTTTTAAAACTATAACGAAATTTATATCACCATGAAAAATTAATGAAGATTCCATTATCTTATAAAACTAATACAAAAAAATTATAAGATTTAATATTCATAAGGATGATATTACTATTAATATTATTATTCATAAGTTTATGTTACTATTCACCAAAAAATCCTATTGGTTTCATCAGACTCTAAATAACTTATTGATCGCAACTGTAGATATCCATTTTTCGAAAATCAAATCACAAAATAGTAAAAATTATTTTTAATAGATAGTTTATAAAAATATAATTAAAATAAAGTTTCATTGTGTAGAGATATAGTGTTTCTTGCATTTCAGTTTTTTTAAAACCTTGGGGTTTTACAATAATCAGGAAATGTTATGAACGAAATAATATAGTATATCATAATAAATATGGATCATCGACTCTGTCTAAAAATCCTTTTATGGGTTTTAATACATGATCTAATTCAATTGGGAGAACATTTCACCATGATTTGATATCTTAATATACTAATTATTAATATAAAATGAGAGTGTAATTAATAAAATTAAGATTAAAAATATTTTAGACACATATATGTCGAAGATCATCAAAATTTTCATACTATTTTATATCAAAAATTTTGTATGGATTTTTCAACTAATTTATAATCACCAAAATGGAATTATTATCACTATTATACCATGTTTGGATAATAAAAATTTACATAAAAATATTATCCCATTTCACAATAAGACAGAGATGTCACTGAAATAATCTCATGGAATTTTGATGAATAGCCTTCTCTATTTGATAAGTGAAGCAACTGAACATGAACTCTGTAATCATTCCAATCATGCATATAAACCAATATTTTTTCTTGATGTTATTTAACAACTTGGTATCTGTAACGTTAGATTCCCACCTAAACCGGTGACCATCAATTATTATATCTTTTATCAATGATGAAAGCACCATAAGACACCATTTGAAAGGTAAATTATTGAGAGGCCAAGAAAAATCATTTTACATCTCCCTAATATTTTGAATACCACTTATATACTTATATTATTGATCATTTTATTTCTATTTGTCAATTTGATTATCCAATGTATGTGTTAATTATATACTCACCAAGAATTATTGATAACATTATTCATTCACATCCAAATGTAACTAGAAAAAAAGATAATAAAATTCCATTATTCCATAGATTCATTCATGTCATGATATATAAATTTCATCCATATAGAATTAGCACCAATGTGTCCTTATACGAAGGTATAAACCATATCAAAATAAAATGTTTTGAAATACTCCACCCAATGTCTTTTTTGAACATTGAGATCCTTATAGGGGAAGATATACTTTAGAAGTATTTGATTAGTATACATGGTAAACATATCCCAAAAGGGATAGTAATGAATGGTATTCAATACATGAATTCCACTACAATTTCATTTTCATGAGTGGGTTAATTTTTTTTAATGGGAGTATAATTAGGGAGATCCATAAGATCCAATTTGGTGGAATTGCATCAAAACACTCCCCAACCCCATATTTAAAGCACCAAAATACATTTTATAACCTTAAATAAGATAAATAAGTAATTCTATGTGCGTAAATATTATCCTTTATAAAAAATAATTTATTTTTTTTAAAAAAAATATCAGGTCATTAAAATTTTGCATAAATTTTTCTTAAGGTCATAATGAGAGATTCCATATTAGATAAGTATTAACCAAACAAACATATAATATATTGCTATGGAAAACATAAACTAATATTAAAAACATTCATGGATATCCCATAATAAAACACCATATAAATATTCTTAAGGCCCATATTAATACACATTTATATTCTAGTTATTCTTAGTAATTTCATTTATAAATATGACTTTGGTATTTAGAAGGCTTGGATTATATGTGATGGTCATTGATAGTCTCTATGAAAATATTCAAACAATTCTGATGATTCTATTTCATCTTACTATAATACAAGATATCATATAAAGGAAACATAATAATGGTTATGATGTTTTAGTGAATATTTGGTTAATAAAAAAATTAAAAACTACATGAGAATTCCTATTCCCAAATGATATAAAAAGTTATTCATATTTCACATACCTTTGCCACAAATTAGTCTTAGAAATTTTATCTCCTATCACCCTCAACAAATTGTATCATCATTATAGTTTTCCCTTGAGGAACCATTTTTCTTCACTGAGATATTCAAAGAGATCATATATATGAGGCAATGTGTATTTAATTTTTTATCATCCTAGAGATAATATTTTAATAATTAATTCAAGTTAAATTATTCACATCAACCATAATTATAAAACAATATGTTTTTCACATGGTTGCATGATGAGATGTATAAATCCCTTTCTCTTTAAATCATCAAGATGACCATTTAATTATTTTAACTCAATCTAATTTATTCTTTATGATTTTAAATATATTGGAATCATCATCATAAGAATGTTTATAGAGAAATCATCCACTCAATATGTTGGAATCCAAGAGAAATAATCATAAAAACATTTGGTTATCCAAAAAAACATAGTAAAATGGTCACCTAAATCCACATTAAAAATATTTAAGATCATACAATATATGTGATGAAAATTCACCCAAAATAAAAAATGATTTTTCCTAATCTTGCTTATTTGATATCATATACCCTCATGAAGACAGATTATATCTATTAGGTAAATAAATTGGGCTCTCCAATGATAATATTTAATTTGGGACTCAGATCTGGTCATTTTTACCATACCAATGATGAGATTAAAAATAAAATGATCATTAAAAATAAAGACATGTGCATCCTCAACACCAATAAGCCTCAAATTACACAATGGTGATGTGAAATCTTTTCCCATTTCATTCAAAAAGAATTAGTTAGTCTCATCATATAATGAATCGAATCATGTTATTTTTGAAATAAATAAATTGGTTTAGAGAAGATTAAGGAGTGTGAAGAAACTATATCAAACAAATATAACACTATATATGGAGCAATAAAAGTTATATATTTTAGAGTAACTCTCATAGCTTTTGATTCTTATGGTATATGTTTAGCTACATTTTTTCAGCTTAATTGGAACTGATTTTGATGGTTCATTTTTAGATAGTAATTTATTTCAATATGAATATATTCCAATTATATTTTAGAATGAGACTCTTTTCATTGTTATGTGTCAAACTACACCTAAGAGCACATGGTATAGGAATAATCTACTATGACACTATGAATATATTTTTTACAAATGTGGGGAATATGACCTAATCTCAAAAAAAGATCAAAATTCAATAGAGATACTTTAAATTTTGGTTTTTACTACCAAATCCATCCATTCTAGAATCATTCATGATTTTTAATCCATTAGGAATTAGAATTAGAAGTTATAGAGGAAATTCAGACCATTTATCCATTACCCCTCTAAGATTAATAATTCATCTAATTTTAAAAAAGTAATACTTCTAGATTTTGAGATTTAATGGTTTAAATATTATTCAATTTATATTTGAATCTTATGGTGAAAATATCAAGTTATTTTAGGTGTTAGGGAACCATGATATTTGGATATATAAAATAATATATATTATTTTATACCTTATATCTGAATTTTCAAGAATGGTATTAGGTATTATAAATATTTTCATAGACAAGTAAACAAATACAATGATAAAGTCTACAATATGGGGTTTACATTAGTTGGAATGTTATTTTCTGTTACATCGGGTTCCACAATGGTTTTTAGTCATGATTGTATTTAGAAGAATAGTAATTAAATTGATAGATTAATGTTTTAGTAAGGAAAATTAAAATTTAATCCAAAAATAGAAAAATCCAAATGGTTTACCTCCCTACCTTGAAATATTTTAGAGAATTTTACAAGGGATAATACATGATCATTTATTATATAATATTAATGAAATTGATGAATTTTAATCTATGAATCTTTTCTCATGCATGGATTAATGTTTTCTAAAAAAATTTATTAATCATCACATGGTCATATAATTTTTAAATTTTTTATATTCTATTTTGATTATTTTTTTGTAATAATTATTTTCTTTTACACATTATCCATTCAGTTTGTTTCCTTTAATTTATTTTCATGTTCTCATTTTACAGCAAGATAATTCACCATTTTCTTCATTGGATTCTATCCCTTTGATTTCATGTTCATCTTTAGCCACAATTTTGATAAGGATTCAAATAATACTATTCTAGTTTGAATTAGTATCAATCCATAGATATGATCATTTTTACTTATGAATTTCATTGATGATCTTGTTGAATGAGATAACTCTATATGATTAAGTAACATAGAAAATTGTTTCTATTGATTAAATTCTCTAGTAATTGTGTTTGTTTTTTTGGAGGTTTATAAGGTATATCTAGTTTCTTAGTAGCAGTGGAAAGAAATAACCCTTAAGTTGCAGTTGATCCATGATAGATGCATCAGGTGATGAAATTAGTGATATTTGAGTTGTGATTTTTGAAATTTAGTGACATTTATATTAACATGTTAAATCAAGTGATAAATTGTAGAGTTCATTGAATGTATTTTGGAAGAACAGGGTTTTTTAATTTATATGTTGTGGATTCTACTTTTTTCTTTGTTAAATATCACACGCCATGTGATTGGGTCACACCTAATGTTTCCTTATTTGATTTCATGGTGTGTATAAGGAGCACACAACAAAACGCTTTTTATCCCCTACATAATGTATCATTAAAACCACATGTCATGTACTCTCTTGGTATATGGATTAGTTTCCCTAGAAGTAATTTCCCAATAAATTATGGGAGGCTACATGTCATTTATCTCAAATAGACTTTTCCAGTACTTTTGTTCACATAAAACATGAATCCAAAGTATATGTCTTGACCCCCTCCCTTGGGGGTCTTATAGGTCTTCGTAACTATAATACATTGATTGTGGAAAGATTAATACATGACATGTGTGGTTATAGTAAATTTTTAGCATCCCTATTAAATGATATACACCATGAACCTTTTAAGAAATACCATATATATCTAGAACCATCTATGGGCCTTATCCCCTGAACCATGTTCAATTTCGGACACATAGATAGTTCATACGGAGGTTCATTATTTATAGAACGGGATGGTGGTATTTTTATTGATGTCAGTGATGTGTAATTGTATGTTATAAGTTAAAACATTTTTCTTTCGGTAATCATCAATGGATTATAGGAATGATTTCTAGGGGATAATATTGAAATCCCTTGTCACTTTAATGCTATTTCTAAAAATAGATTCCTCTTGAAATTTATAGGTTGGTTTATCATTACCACCCAAATATGGAGGGTACAATTATCATTTATCTATTGATTATATGGGGATAATATTCCACACACTATTATGGTAAAGTGATCCACTACCAACATTATTAGTATCCCTCTAGTCTAAGATCTTAGTTGATCCTAAGATACACCACTAGACATGGTTTTCCAATTTAGATATATAAGGACTAGGGATCCTACTATAGTTTACTATAGAATTCAGAGATTTTAGGATTTGGTCTTTTTTTAATAGGGCGTATGTTTACTCTTCAATTTTATAATTGGAGGAAAATATCTGTTTTAATTACTCATGTTCTTCATTAGATTATATATGGTTTTATAATTTATTCACTTCATGCTTATATGAAAAGTTTTCTAATATAACTAATGTTTTTTATTTCATTATTTATTTTTTATTCGTACTACTTGGGATGTATAATATCACCCCTACATTAAAATCTTACCAACATATGTCATTTCATTTAAAAAACATATATTTTGGTACTAATCTTGGTGGAAATGGTGAGTGTGTTTCATATATGTTTTTTGTGGAATTTATTATATTTGTAACATTACTAGTGTTCATATACTCACTAGATGATAGGTTAGGTTTACCTTATATTTATGGGGGTTTATTTTTCACCCTTTTATTTTGGGATAAGTATTGTTAGTCTCTTGTGTGAACCTAAAGGTTGATGAATGCATTTGTTTAAATATCAGTTGGTTTAGTTATCATTACTCTATATTTTTATATAATTTATATAGGTGGGAGTATTTTAAAAGTACTCAAGATTAATAATTCCAATATAGTTATTTGTATACCTAGTGATAGTCACCTACCGCTAAACTATTGGAGGCAGGCCTACCATGGAACATCTGTCCTTCTTCTGGTCTTGTATGGGTCCTAAGGGTCATGTATTTTAATAGTGGTATCATATTGTGTTCATAATAAAGATATATTTTAGTGATATATATATATATTTATACTTATATATGATGATTTGGTTTTGAGATTTATAGAAATAGTGTTATGGTGTCCCTTATTTGCAGTTATGCTAGGTAACCAAGCTGTAGAACAGTATCTCATATATCCATAAAGAATTGATCTAATAACATGTTAATTGACTAAATAGATGATGGAACTAGTTATGTAGGAAAAATTATGCATGAATCATGAAGAAATGAGTTACAGATTTTCTGTGTCCTTTTTAATTCATCTAGCATGATATAATATTTTTAGCATTGTCTATCTTGTTGACATTTCAGGATGTCGCCATATAGACAACCAATATGAATTATGAGGTAGGGTTGTGATGGGTAATGGTTGAGTGATTAGGATTATTTATATGGAAATGTTCCTTAGGAGTTCCCATCAGATAGGAAGAGGGTGGTGACACTACCCATTAAGCAATATGCCGACCCACCTATAGTAATTGGTTAGAATTTTCTCTCTATATGAAGTATTCTACTATACTAGTTGTATAGTTTGATGATGTACCTAGGCTGGTCCCACTGTATGAGTTTCAGTGGTTGATGAAACCAAATTTTAATGGTTATCTAGATATATAGGTGTTATAGTAATGGATTGTTTCAATGATTCAAGTATTGTATCAGTTTCATACCCCTCTCAATTATATGGTGTTCATCACAACTATTATTCATCATGGAATGGTGGGGCTCTAGTTAAGCTTAGTCACTCATAATCACGATTTGAAAACTCTCCCAATGATGGTTATGAGAAGCTCTTTCCGGAGGAGTGTTATCTAATGACTATTTGATCCATACATATCCAAGAACATCTATTTTTATAGTAGGACCTCATGGCAGTCCTTCAGTACAGACTAAGATTAATAAATCTCATGAGATTATTACATTATCTATATTGTGAGGGATTCTATTAGGAATTAAAATTCAAGATAGACCATTACAGTGGTATCCAAGAATGTGTGAACCATTTATGAATTCCAACCTATGTCGAGGTTATGTAATGAGACCTTAGTGTATAAAATGTTTTTGTAGAATAGAAATCCAAGGAATGTATGCATAGAAGTATCCATATAATGGAGTCCTCATTAGTGTGTAGTATGTGTAATGATTCCAGTTTAGGGGACCCAAATAATCACTGGGTATTGGCTTAGAGTTAGGAATCTATAGTAAAGCGGTCTTATAGAGGTTTCAAATTTCCAGATTTTGGCAATTTTTATATCTATGAAAGGCGGTCCCCCTTGAGTGTGATTACCCAACTCTTTAAATATCATAGGATGATCTGGAATTTTATGTTCCTCTGTAATATAGGTTTCGATGTGACTATGGATATCTTAAAATTATAATAGATGTCCCTTGAAAATGTGTATTTAATAAAGAACCAACATGAAGAGGAGATGTGTTTGGAGGAGGAACATATGATATCTTCCCTCCACGACCTCCCATATGCATTCCACAATATGATAAAAGGGTTGTCATCTAAGGATGTGTTAATAATTTAGGTATAGAGAGTTGTAACTAGGTTTTTCATTACATGATTAAATCTATGATAATTTACTTATGTGTTTTATAATTAGTTCTAATATGCAGAAGTTTTAGATATTATTTCATTTTTATGTCCCTATTTCAATAATTAGAGATTCTATTGGATCCTCAAACATAAGATATGTAGTTTGAGGCCTCTATTGGCAGATAAATTTCAATCATGATCATAAAATTGTAGTCTGATCTAGTGATCAATAGAGATAGGTTCTCTTTGAATATCATTATATCCATGTTGAATCCTTAGGAAAGAATTATTTTTATGGATTTGCAATTAATAAAGCATGGAAAGTAGAATGTTTTTTTCGATGGTGGGATATGTTTAGGTGAAAATAGAATTAATTCCACTAATTGGTTAAAATTAAATTTACTCTGGATATTTTGTTATCATGTGTAGAAATTTTCATATAATTACTCATCAATTGGATTTCTTGATCCTTAGTATAGTGGACTGTTAAAATTTCATCTTATATTAGGGGTGGTTGAATACATGTATTCCTTCATTTTATTTTACATATTCATTGAAATATTTATTTGTTTATCAGATTTTACCATGGTCACTCTATGATATCTTCTAAAAGATATCAAATGACCACTCCTATGAATCAAAATTAATGGTTTCAACATGATGATCTTTAAGATAAGTGTAATATAATCCTTAATTTATCCTCATAGTATATTTTAGTATAGTTTTAAAAGAATTTGGATGGGATTCTAAAGTTGGGAATTTTACTATTATCACATAAAAAGGGTGATATCATAGTATATGTACCCACAATTAAGGATTTCTGAACTATTGGATCATCTAAAGGGGGAAGTTGTTTTAAAAATAGGTCCACATATGTGGATATCAATAACATCCTGATTATGAAGAGTATATGCTAAATCTGAAATTATAGTTCCTCTATATTCACTATGAGTACTTAGTTATTCACATTATTTTATAATAATACAAAAATATTTATATGACTTGTGATAAAAATATTCTAACAACTCATTGAAAATTTTCCGGTTTTCAATCTAAAATGAATCCTCAATTAATTAACATTAAAGGATGAGATTATAGGGAACTGATAATGTTTTATGACAAAATAAAATAGTATCTGAAGTATCAGAAACCCCAAAAGTGTACATTTTAGATTATGGTGGTCTAGTTCATGGGGAATGTTATCTCATAGGATAGAGTAGGAGTAGATTTAGCACAGATAAAGGTAGTGCAACATAGGATCCACTAATGGGCATGTTTAATGTGTATAGTTTCCTTGGGATTTCAAGCTATTACCAGATAATCAAGGTAGAATTATCGAGGATTATGAAATAATTTATTCCCTTAACTTCAAAAGGGTTTCCCTTTATTTGTTCCCTATAGTTCTAAAACCCATTTATGTATTAGAGAAAGTGGTTGACGAGCGCTCTCATCTTGATACTTCCTAAAGAGGGTATTCGGTACATTGTTTTTAACGATATATCATGATTGAGACTAAGTAATGTTATGAAGGAGAAGTATACTATGATATTTTATGGTTCTAGATAGTTGAGACCCTAGGTGTAGGATTACAACACTAATGAATCAGAATAGGAAATGGTACTGCTCACCATGAAATCATGGAGGCACTATCATCTTTAAGATTAATTTTTTGTCAACTCTATTCACTATCATTTCATTATTACCATTTCTATAAGTGATATCAACCAATTAATAAATCATTGGAAAAAAATCATAATTTATTATGACATTATGTTCATTTATACTCTAGGAAATGGGAATGTGTGGTGTATTCCCATAAATGGAAATCTCATTCATAGTTTTTAGAATATGTAATGATGTGATTAAACTTTAAATAGTTTTCATTATTAGAAATTGTGGCTGTTAAATATACAAAATTGATTTCGGTGACCTATAATATTCTATAGTCAATGAAGTATTTATATATTGTAGAGATTATTTTAGAAGTGATGTGGGTTTATATTTTCTTAGGTGAGGAACCAGATATGTTCTCTAAAGGTAGAAATGATGTCATCAACATATTAGGATGGGACATAGTACCAATAATTGTATGTGAGTAAGAGTATATGGAGAACCAAACATTCCCCCAAATAGTAAATCCTGAAGTGGTGAAGTTGTACTAGTACCATTGATAGGATTTTTGAGGGAATTAATAAATTTTATTATTTCCATATTTTTCTCTTTATGCCTCAATTATATATAGTTCATGGTTGAGAACTGGGTCACAATTGTTTTAACCTAACCCATTCAAGTACTATACTAGTATTAGGAGGGTATAAGAATGGAAATTATTATTGGACTTCTACAATCAGTGAAAGGATATGATTTTTTCTTCATGATTGTTAATCTACATTAATTGTCCTTCCACTTTATCACTATCCAAGAGTAGAGATAAACAAATATTTTTGGATTCTTATAAATAGAAGAGATCATCTGGATCCATGGGAGACAATTTAATATTTTCATAAAAATAATTTTATATTCATGTCTCGATTGTAAAAATAATTTCAGGAGACTTTCATGAAATACTTATTGATTAACATGGTGATTAATCTTTAGAATGATGTCCAGACCATGGAAAATATTCAGGTTTTTTAGGACATTTTGACGGATTTCAGGTTATCAATTGAAAAAAATTAGGAGTATAATTGTTTCTCAATCTAATTTGTCTAAAAAATGACTACCACTCCACTCTTTTCATGGAACCATTTTAGTACCTATATATATGAGACCATGAAGATCACACGTGTGTCAATTTGTGATGAGATAGTCTACACTCATAGGAATGGAGTAAGTGTAGGTGATGTTTAACAATATTTATCATATTTATTATTCAATGATGATTTTACATATCAATCAAATTTCTTACATTGGTCTTCAATAGAGACCTTTGGAGTTTAAGGAGTAAGACACATGTGTCTAATGTACTACAAAAAACATTGAATATAGATATTTGGATTATGTGGAAATATTATTCCTTAAAACATTGTTATATTCTAGATTTCATGAAAGCTGGATGATCTTGGATAACACTAACCATTTCTCAAAAATTTGAAATAATTGCATAATGTCTTCCTTGTGTTGTACTTAAGGAGGTACATGCCCAATCCATCATAAAACATTAACTAGGTTATGTTTCTCATCAAGTATGGGGCCCATTTCAACATACACATTGGTGATTAAAGATATGATGAAAAGGATCCTTTATTTTTAAGTCATTCGATTTGTGAAATTCCTTTAATAGAATTAATATATTTTAGAGTGCTCATGGGGGTATTAGACCATGACTTCATCTGAGTACATAGTCCATTTTGAGTAAGTTTTTCTTTTCAAGGTGAATATCAATAGTATTTGGGGCAGTGTCATTGTTTTAGTTTATGTTGTTAATATCATTGAGTATTATTATATTTATTAATAAAAATTATGGTGGTGATGGTTTTTTGTTTTCTATATCAGGGAAACTATATATTTTTTATATTTATATATATTGGTTGTATTATTTTATGCATTAACATTTAAAATAGTAGTGTTTTATATTATTAACATAGTCATAGATAAGGAAACATGGATCTTAGTGGAATCTAAAAGTTTATTTTACCCTATGAATGATGTAATTTTTATTTTTATTAGTGTATATGATGGTTCTAATTTTTTAATGTATTATTTGGAATCGTAATTTATTAATTAATTAAATTGGTTAATTAATGGTTTCAACTAGAAAATTTCTATTTAATCCCATATTTTGTAAAATATATAGGGTTAATTGATCATTCCTGAGTCATTTGGGAGGTTCCTATAATATATAATCAATGATGATCAATCATAGAGGATTTATATAATTTATGTATAATGTAGAATAATCATTAATGAAATTACCATGAACACATTCTTCACCAAAAATTTAAAAAAAAATACGGTACGAGATTTTTATTTCAAGGTATGCTCAATTATAGGTTTTTTATAGTAGTGATTAAGGTTTGAAAATAATTTTTTAATCTTTACATTAACCAATAAATTTATTAATTTTAATAATTTAGTTAAAATTATTTTTTCATGTGACTTATTGTATATTCCATGTTGTTTCCTTTGGTTTCAACTACTATGATTAATGATAATTGTTTCTTCATCATTAAGTATAATTCATTTTCATCATCATGTATATATCCTCCATGAATCTTGTGTTAAATACTAAGAAAAATTAAGATTCCTATTAGACTAATATTAGTTTGGTTAGAGTTGAGATCGATCCCCAAAAATGAGTTTGTGTGTCTTAAAAATCAATAATGTTAATGTAAAATGGTAAAATCATCGATGGTGGAGGATCACAAATGGTGGATAATATATATTGAATTCTAGGGTAGAGTAATGAAACAAATAGTGAGGATTTTATGGGATTAAGGTATATCCTAGCTTTTGTAAGAATTAAAAATAAAATTTCCATCAGTGGTGGTGCTTCCCTTATTGATGAATAAAGAAAATGAATCATAATGATTAGTCATGATATTTATGGAATATAGTGAGATTTCAGGAAACATGTTGAATATAGTTTAAAATATCTAATTGTATCACATGTAATTCCAGAGAGAGGAAAAAATGTACTTTTGATGTCATGGCAGTGACAATTTAGGTCTGAGTTATATAGAACATATTGTGTGTTTGACTCACATGCATTGTTTCCCAATTTGACTATGTACCATATATAAAGTGTATATTTCCAATAAATGGGTGGTCCCTTCACACTATGTGTGGTGAACCACATGTCATGTTATCTAGGAGTATATTACATGGTTTACCTAAAATTATATGCAATGTAACTTTCTAGAATCCACATGTCATGCATCTCCTATAGATATGTCACGTACATGAATTCAAATGACACGAGAAAATGACGTACACTATAAGTAACCCCTTAGTTTTATACACCACCCACACCATATTACTAGTCATGTGGATAGATATATATATTCCATGTAGGATTCCATTACATAGTCATATCCAGGCTTAAGGGATATATATTATACCCTCTTTATGACACTCTATTCACATTATCCAAAACATTACAGAGGACATAAATTTGGGTTCAATATTGGTGTTGGAAATGAATATATAACATACTGGGTGATTTTACATATAGAATTAAATAATTTACATTAGATTTATTTCCCGTTGTTATAAATGTTCACCACTCTGGATTTTTGTCCAATTTTTAGGTTTTATTAGTTATTTTTGTGTAAAAATATGACACCCAGCTGGCTATAATGTTATGTAAAATTACAAGGTCCTATCACCATCCATTTTTCCCTAACACCCTAATAATTTAGAATATATTTCTCTTTAAATAAATTTAATTTAATTGATTTCTTGTGTTATATGGAACATCGTGTTTAAAATATTAGTGATATACTATTTAAATGTTTTAATGTGATTGTTATAATGTTATTGTTAAATTAGTGGGTATGAATAAGGCAAATTAAAATTTGAAAATTATATATTTCACACATGCATAAATAAATTCATTTGTTATTAATTTATTATAAATGGAAATATGAATCATTTTAATGTAAAATAAGTGTTTTTTCTAAAAAAATGTTTTTATTTTAGAAATTTATTTTTGAAATAATAAATTAAATTAATTTATATTTTTGAACTATTTTAATGAGATTTATATATTATATTTTCAATAAATAAAATTTACCATTCATCTATTATTTTTTTATACATGGCATCATAATAAATCTCGTTTTTTTACTAAAAATGTATTTTTTCTAAAAATTGGTTCCATCATGCAATTATAAGAAAATTATTTTTTCACATATAGAAAATTATATTTAGATGTTAAAAAATTTATGAAAATTTCTACATTATCATATAGATGTTTTTTAATTTTTCAGAAAATATTAATTTTTCGATTAATTAATAGTGATAATTATAGATTTTTTAAAAGTTAATTTTAGATAAAAAATTTAAGAAATTTCATTTTTTTTCTAATCTTTCTAAAATTAAATTTATTTCTTTTATATTACTAATAATTTGGGTTATATCATTATAATAAATTTCCTATTGAGAATTTGAAATGAAAACATTTTTTACTTAAAAAACGGTCTTTGGAAGAAAACCTTTTCATCGTACATGAAGGTTTAATTTCATTTTTAAAACCTAAAATAATTTAAATTTACTTTCATAAAAATGATTCCATATTTTTTATCCTAATTAGCAATAATTTTTAATAATTAGAACTTATTTTTTTATAATAATTAATAGTGAAAATTGTAAAAAAAGTTAATTGTTGCGGTTTTGGTTGAAACAATGTTTTGAGCATTATATGCCCCTTTGTAAAAATTAATTTTCCACACACATAAGATTTGTAATGTATAAATTTTCTGAAATATTTTTAATAATAGTGAAAACATATCTAATAAGTCCCATGTATTTTCATACTTAAAGAGTAAATTACCTTTAAAAAAACTACAAATTTTGGTAAAAAATAAAATGCAAAAGTAAGAAATCATAGAGGATAATGGAATATATTCATTAAAACATGATTAAATTTTTTTGGTGGTGTGCCTCAAACTTAACAACCTAAAAATAAAATTTTTATCAATTTTATAGCTACTTTGGAAGATAGTGACTTCCCATTATTAAATTTTTTTTGATTATGTTTAAAAATACTACACATCCTTAATTAAACAAGGGAACCCACACCCCTCACTTATACACTTTTCATAAGACATTTAGCTCACCAAAATACAAAATAAAAAAGTAACTCATAAACCTCCATAATCTCATTATAGCTCTTTTGTTCTTCTGAAAATATCAAACAAATAGTTTCTAATAAGTTATCCAAATAAGGATTTTATAAGCAAAGGTAATGTTTTTCACTAAGCTGTTTATTATCACTTATTATATTATCACATTAAATTATTCATTAATACTTCCATTAAAAAAAACTTATATATAAATTAACTAATAATTTATTATGTTTATGGAATAACATATATCAATTTTCTATTCTATAAAATGGGAAACCAAACCATCAATCATGTGTATGGGGGACTACCTCGTCACCAACTGATGTAATTCATTTTCCATCATCACCTCTCATTGTTCAATATAGTTATGGATTTAATTTTTATATACATTATAATTAAGAAATAATTATACTTCAACAATAATAGTATTACATATACCTCCTAACCTTATAATCTTTTGAAAAAAAACCATGTCATTTGTGTGTACATGTGGACAACCACATCCATGAAGCGATGTGACTCTTTTTTAATTTTTTAACAATGATTTAAATGAGATTATATTTAATATATAAATATTATATATATTCAATGATAACGGTTCATTATGGGTGATTTAATATTTACCTATTTTCATCCATCGATAAAATTAAAACAACAGTGTTGCGTACGTACAACCAATCATCTCCATGAATGGTGTAACACATTTTTCCATCAGTACCTTTTATAGACTATTGTAATTAAGTATACATTGAATATATATAATATATGTAATGCTAAAAAAATTATATAACGGGTTCCTGATCAATGAAAAAATACTGAAACAACCAAACCTTAACATACATGAAAAATGAATTCATTATCACCCCAAATTTTAGTTTTGATAAATAAATTTTAATAAATATGTGTTGAATAGTTATAAGTAAGTAATACATGGTATTATTATGAATCTATAAAATATTTATAATAAGTATTTATTATTTATATCTGATTTTCTTAAGGGGAAATATGGATTTTGGACCTATGTGAAGGGATTTTCATGTCACTTTTATTTCAATGAGGCAAATATCATATTCAACACTTGTTTCGTTTATGTGGTGTGTATAGTACCCACTATTTCTTTTGATGATTATTCTTGTAAAAATTATGAATATTTTTATATCCATCTATTTATATTTCTTTTATGGGTATTATGATTCAAATGTGACTAATGTGGTAATTGTTTTATGTAACAATTTCATTATGTATCATGATTGCTTCTAATTAATTTTCTAATGGTGAAATATTCTTAAATATCTCTAATAAAACCCATTAATTTTCATCTATTTTATTTAGTTATGGAGAATAAACATTTCCAATTTAATTTCCTCTCTTTATGTAATCATGATAAAAAACTAATAATTTTTATAAAAATTGTCTTTACTTCTCTCATCGGTCAAAAAATAATGTTTCCTTAAAATATATGTATCCTAATGGTTTTTAAGGATTATTTTTACTATTCTTAAAAAAAAATTGAATAAATTTTATGCCTTGTGTACATTTATAAAATATGGATTAAAATAAATCTTCTTGTTGTTAACCTAATGAGTTACTTAGGAATTTTTATAAAAAATATGTAAAAGAAGACAGTATTTTTACATTTGTTGAAATAATGGTAGTTCACACCATCTTAGCTTATAATTTATTTAAAGTATCCTATAGAACTTTCAATAGTATTATTTAAAATTTAATTCTTTTTATTAATTTTTAAAAAAATTATATATTAACATGTTGATTTTCCAAATTGAAAAGATATATTCGCTAAGAGTGTTTTAATGATTTGTTTTGGGAATTTATATTCATTAATGACACCAACGCATAGTGTTTCTCTTTTTTTACTAGGAATATGATCCAATGGTACCATCATTAATATTTTTCTTGATATTTAATTATTTCTATGACGAGATTATAATGAAACCAATTCTATTTTCTAGGGTTATTCTATGAGTAAATGATGAAAAGTTAATGAAATATGGTTCTTTTAAACAGTATTTTGTATGATGAAATGTTTATGAAACCAATTTATTTTAATGGGTTATGATATGATTAATGTTTTTTGATCTTATGGAAGAAACATATATGATTTAATTATGTGAATAGAGGGCCCAAAAATATATATACCTCCAATACATCATGTAAATATGGATGACTCATAATGAAAATATGGAATGCAGGAATGAGATTTCATTTTAACAATTTCATGGAATAACCCATTTTTCTTTTCCTAAAATTTAATCATGGATGTGGCCTTCATGTCCATATATTTATCATTCACACATGTCTATGTTTAATCATGACTTTCATGTACACAATATTATATATGGACCTGTATTTCATGTCCATAAGATTATGTGTGTGTATGATTTCATGTCGTTAACTTTCTGATGAATATGTTTCTATTTATTCATGTTTGAACAGTTAATAAATTGGCCTTTTTCCAATGTCCTTATTATTTTCTCATGACACATGTTAATTGATTTTTCTTATATTTTTTATTTTATGAACATTTAATACTTATCCTGTGAATATATATTATAATTTTTTTATGCAGGGTATAGTTTCAAAATGTTATGTTCATGTTCTCATACCCTTATTCTCATGTTATGACAAGGTGAAAATTGATACCACCCTTGTATGCATTTACTATGAATCCAATTTCACCCTTTATTTTGTTTTATTCCCCCATTATTTGTATAAATGTATTAAGTTGGGAATATATATGATGAGTATTAAATTTGGAGATTAGTGGGGGGGTACATTGAAGATCATTCACGAAATAAGAAGATTTTCTGTATAATGTCCAAGGACACAAACATATAAGGTTCTAAAGAATGTATTATTATTATTTTAATATTTATTTGAAAATGAATAATATATATGTATAAAAATCTTGGGTCCCTATTTTTCCAATAATTGAAAATGAAGGAATATGATCCTTAAAAAACTCCCACATGTGAACATTTGGGGAAGCATTAATCTCCTCCCAAGAGATTCATGTGGAGACATCTACCATTGGGTATGGTTGTAGGACTCTATACTATGAGGTGTATCTTCCAATGGAGTTCTATGATATGTATCAATCACATAACTCTAGTAATATGTCAATACCATTATAATTTTAATCAAATCTTATGTTTAGTCGACTATTGTATATTTGGGTTACAAATATTAGTGAAACCCATAGGTATATGTTCAATTGGATGAACATATAATAATATTTTGGTGAGGATGGTATTATGTATTTTTCAGGAAAAAACATCAATGTTTTAATACTACAAGGGGATGTGGATCTAGAAAAGTTTCTCCTAGGGGTAATTACATCAAGAATAAAGAATTGAGATTTGAATCGATCATCACCCATTTTTTAACAACATTCCTTGTTACACACCTAGTTAGACACCCTAGTGGATATTCTTCAGCTAATTTAAATTTTCTCTATTAATGATCTAAATAGATAAATATCCAGAATCACCAAGGTAAAACTTTATATATTATTTATTGTTTTTATGGATTCACTATTTAGACAACCTATTTAATGATTTTTCATAGTAATGATTCTAATTTCCCACAACATCTGTTTTCATTTTATTAAATTCCTGGAAGTTGAATAAATAATGTTAATATTGAATGTGATGTCTAATGAAATTATTATCATCATGTGAAACAATATGTCAAAGAATATGGGGTTAAATAATTTTTTAAAATGTCCACTCAACTATTTTAGTCTACAAGTTGTAACATAAATCATATGGAATGTAAAAATTTACCGATGGTGATGGAACATGCAATGAATAAATTATGAAACAACATCCACCCTCAATAAATAGGATATATAGTCAAATGTTCTCGAAAAAATCAACCACTGGGATGGAAAGTATATTTTCTATTTTTCAGTACTCATTTTTTCAAATAGTTTTCTTTATAATTTATCATTTCAAAGGTGATTCAAATTAATGGTTTAATATTATTAAGAATACATGAAAAGAGTATGAAATTTACTCGATGGAATGGGTTGAATTTAAGAGGATATTTTATCATAAGTAATTCACTACAATTTTTGATTAAAAATAATCTCTTGATCTTATATAGATGATGAATTCATTAGTACCTATGAGAAAAATATTTCAATACAAGCGTGGTATGATTATTTTTGAATCATCATCCCTGCATAAAAAATTTATTGAATCTTTCATGGTCTGAAGCCAAGTCTTTTCGATTAATTATCCATAATTTCTTTTGGAGGATATGAAGAAATTGATTTATATAGACTCAATGAGTAAATTAAAGATAGAATCTCTCATGGTTTTGGTGATAAGAAAATGAATATATAGATCCCTGGAATCACTAATGAAATATCAAATGGAATGAAGAAAATGCCTCAAATTCCTATTATCCAAAAATGTGAGAATGATCAGTTAAGTTATTTCTTTAAAGGAAAAAAAATAAGTTTCAAGTGTTCAAAACCTATCCATCAAGAAAAATTCAATATAATTTTTCTGAATAATCAGTCAACGAATGTATCATAGGGAGGGTACAATAGAATACAACACACATACTTAAGTTATAGATTTGCAATTATTTTTTCAGTTGTGTAAAACATTGAACTAATACAATTGATAATGAGGATAATAATCCACAATAACCTATTAATACAAATGATAAATGTAATTTTTATGAAATCACAACAACTGATGTAAATTTTGATATTTAGGGAACAATTATCCACTACTCTTATGTTGCAAATAACATATTTAAGTTTATATTATAGATACCTATGAAAATATTATTATCCACCCATTAGATAATTTTGGTGTTATTATGAGAATTGATTATCTATCTCTGCATATATTCTAGAATAATGAAATCATATTTTTTGTTTTCAATCAATATATGATAATCTAGCTACGTATGGATAAAATCAAGAATTAAATAGAAGTATTTTATATCAAATATAATATCGTATTTTTAAAATTAAGGGAGAATTGTGTTTTACGAGAATATTTGATATTATATTGGAAAATTAGTAGGGTATATACATTTCAAAATGATACATTTTGAGTGATTTAAATGATTTCAGGAATATTATTATTTTGATAATTGAGGGATGTGAGATAAAAAAATTCCAATATTTGGGATTCAATTTTGGTGAGGCATATTTGGGAGGAGCATTAATGTTAAATATTTATTCATTTAGTTGAATTTATCTAAAATTACAATTTTATTATTATTCTTAAAAAATAAATTTCCTAAGTAAATAAACAAGAAACTAGTTACCGCGATGAGAAACAATATGGGAAAAGTAATAAAAAATCTAATATAGTATAATAAAATTATTAATATATGTTTCTTTTGTTTGTTACATAATTTTTCGACTTTAAATACACCCAAATCAATTATTTATACATTTTTCACTTTTTTTAGAGTTACTTCCCATTATTTAATAGTTTTTGATATATAAAAATTCCACTCTTCATCAATTATAAAAGAAAACTACCTACCCTCAATTATTAACTCCTATTAAGAAAATTGTTATAATGATAACCTGAAACAATACCACCCAAAAATCATTATACATTCATTAGATATGGTTTTATTCCCAAATGAGCAACCTTGGTTTTATTAAAAAGGGACCCAATAGAGGTTTTTCTATGAAATTTTACAATCTTCACTAAGCTATTTTTTCACTTCTTCTCTTACCACATTCAATTAACCCTTAATAATGACAATATGATAATAAAATTATCTAATAGATAATTATATGTTATTTTGTTGTTTCTATAATAATTATCCATCGTCCCTTCCATCAAATGGAAATGAAACCTTCAATTGTTATTATGGTGAACAACCTCATCGTGAACAATTGTAAGTCGTTTACCATCACTACAAAAAATTGTAGGACATAATGATATGTTTACTTTATATACACTTAATACTTAAGAAAAAATTATACTTAATTAATTATATTAATACTTCTTCTTTCTTACATACTAATCCACTAGAAAACAATAAAATCATTTCTGCGTCTGTATGGGCTACCACCACCATGAGGCGATGTCACTCATTTTCCATTTCTATTGTACATGAATTTTAATAAGGATATGATTAATAAATACTTATTATTATATATATATTATAATAATTATTTATTAAAGGTTAATTAATATTTACCGTTCTTTTCTTATATTCATCAAAAAAAGGAATACAATGTTCATGCATACATATAACCTACCGTCTCTATGAATGGTGTAAATCATTTTTTATTCCTAAATTTTTATCATACTATAAAAATTTATATAATGAATTTTAATGATATGTATATAATGTTATAAATTATAGAGATAATGTATCCATGATCAATGGGCAAGGACCAAAACTACCAAATGAAAACATAACTGAAAAATAAAGTCGTTATCACCCTGAATAATGACTTTAATGAGGAATTTAAAATAAATGGGTGATAAAAGTAATTAATTATGTCCTATAGGGAATTATATATATTTTTATTATTATGGAATATATGTATAAAAATATTAAATTATTATGTATGAGGTTTTAATATGTATAACAGATATTAGACCAAAGGTAAGTGATTTTTGACACACTTTTATTTCATTGAGACACAAGCCTTATTCACCAATTTTTTCTTTTATGTGGTATATAAATATCACAATAATGTATTTTAAAAAAATATTATAAAAAAATAATGGGATTTATATAACCATCTACTATTATTTCATTCGCAATTCTTATGATTAAAATGTTACCAAAGTGGATTTTTTTTATGTTACAATATCATTGTTTATTAGGATTATTTATGATAATGTGTTTGGTGATTAAATATTTTTATGTATCTATCAATAAACTCATTAATTTTATTCTACTATATTTTTTTCTTCCATTTTCCTATATTTATGTATTCATGACATAGAAATAATTTTTTAAGAAAAATTAAAATTTCTTCTCTATTTAGTAGAAAATACTTTTTCATAAATGTTAATTTCTTAAACATACGTTTTAAGGAATCATTTTACCATTATCCTAATTAATTAAAAGAAATTTTTATCCTAGATTTAGTTTTTAATAATTGGTTTAAAATTAATGTTCTAATAAATTCTGAATGTGTTATTTTTAATATTTACCCAAATCTAAGAGGAATATTTTTTTAAATATGCAAGGAATGAATGTTAGTTCTCGATATCATGGTTGATAAATGATTTAGAATGTCCATTAATGTTTTATAAGGATATTTTAAATGAAAATGTTTTATTTAATTATTTGAAAAATATTGTTTTTAAAGAAGATATTTTCAAAATGGAATGGATATTTTTCTGAATAATGTTTTAATGATTTTTTATTTAATTTATATTATTAAATATAAATAGCAGAAGATAGGAGGATAGAGCTCTCGATGTCTTCAACTACCCTTCATTTCCTATGAGATTATTATGGGTTTGTAGGTCCCTCTCCTACGAGAGAGGGAGGGACCTCCACCATCCTTAGTGACGGTCAGACCTCGCTCATTCACTGTTTTGAAAAAATATATTTCCTACCCCACATTCCCAACATTTATTTATTCCCTAAACTTCACAACCTTTTCAACAGATTTAAAAAGATCAATCTATAATCATTGAAATTTACTGAGGATTCATCACTGTGAAATTTGATGTTGGTTTCTCAAATTAAGCATTGACACCCATCAATTTATTTGTTTGATTGATTTATCTTTGAAGCATGGGGGCCAAAATAGTGAGAAAAATTTTGTCTTCTATATAGAAAGAATATAATGATTTAGTTTTCTTTTGAAGATTATTTAGTTGTGGTGTGGTCTAATGTGCCTCGTCTTTTGATTTTTCGACAAATTTTTCTTATTCAAGTGGTCCTATGTTTCTTATATTCACCGAGATCCATCCACAATGGAGATTCAGGTATGTTTTTATAAACACCCTATCCCATTTCAAATTCTTAAAATCCTTTAAATGATATGGAACATAGTGGATCGTTTCTCGTCTTCTGATAGTAGAACCTGTGTGATTTTTTACCCTATTTATCCAAGATTCTGCATTGATGTTGATATTACACAGAGACCAGTTGAGTATGTTTGGATATCAGTTGGTGAGGAATTTCTATATAAGAAACTAGTATATTATGAATATTGGGTCTATTTTTTTCTTAATGAATGGACCATGGTCATAATAAGGAAACATTCAAGTTCGGGACCATGAATCGAGTTCAAAAGGAAATCGAGGAGGGTTAAGTGTTAGCGACAGTGGTCAAAATATTGTATCTATTGGAAGCTAGCAGGACCCATATTTTGGAGTTCTCTAGGAGCCATGGTATTATACATCCTTAGATTTAGCCGATTAGCCATATTTGGGTGAAGTTGTTTCTATACTGAAATAGTTGTGTCTATGAGAGATTGATCCCAAAGTTTTAGATATGTTTAGTAGGGTGAAGTAGGATTTAGATGTTTTAGATGTGAAGGTATCTTTTGGGTCTGGGGGTTTTGGGGGATTGGGTGGAAAATTTCCCCCTATTTCACCCAAATAAATCATTGAGGATGTTAGAAATGGTAATGGCATCATCAATCCCATGAATACTATTTAGAGTCCCATGGGGTTAGGGAGAATCAAGGAGGAGATTGTCCATGAACATTTTTCAGGTACCTATACAAGGGATTTGTGGTTTGGAAATGAAGTCTACCCTAAAGGGGTGATCCATGAAACTTGTTAGTTTGTTTTAATGGTATGTAAGGGTCGGGATAATAATTTTTAGTATCTTGATGGCGGGTGGAAGGTGACAAAAGGGTACACCCCAAGGATGATTTTTCTAATTTAAAACTCTTTAATCGTTTTGAGGGAATGTGTGTTGTAGAGTAGTTCATTTATGAAGTTGAGGATATTAAATCTTTGGAGGATGGAAAATCTTCGTAGAGATCTTAGTCATGTGCTGATGAGTCAAGATGTTTTTCTGATGAGTGTGTAACAGTACATATTGGTACAGGACATCATAGTCTAAAGGGGAATGAAGGGAGGTAGGGAGGTGAGGATATAGGGAGATACATCCTTCACAAATAGAGGAAATTAAAAGGTCAAAAAGATTAATATTTACTCCCCAAACCAGTTGAGAAAAGATCTGCATCTAGGTTATGGGTCATGTAAATGGAAAATATCTATATTTTAAATGTTCCTAAAACTAAAGGTGGAGTTTTTAAGGAAAAAGTGATGGCAGTTCAGGTAATAGGAGGCCCCATTCTTATACCAGAAAAATTTGTGGTGGAGGATCTTACTATTAGTGAGACTCTAGATAGATTGGATGTTCTACATGGAAAATAAAGAGGTCCATTGGAGGATTCTAATTCTAATCATCCCAACATTAAGGGTTCTATGAACATAGATATTTTTGTTTATTTGATGGAATAAATAGAGGAGGAGACCCTTTTCATTAATTCCACACTGGAATAAGTATACAGGGTGATGGGAAAATAGATTTTGGTAGATACTAATAGGGAGTAGAGTGCACGAATTGATAAGAAGTATCTAATTATAATAAGAGGATTCAATAAGGGATGATGAATAGGGAAGAATACATCCAAACCCAGTATAATTTTTCTTATCACATTGATGAACTTATAAAGGACGATCCATGCATTTAGGTAACCAATCAATCTTGTAATATATTTAGGTAGAATAGTTCCAACAGTCTAGAGTTTTTTCCCCAATAATTATGTTGTTTTCTTCATTTCATTCTCTATTTTAAACTTTTGGTTTCTCACTTTTCCTTTAAGAGTGTTTCTATAATAAAAAAGTAAATTTTTAGTCAATAAATGTCAATAACATTTGGTTTCACTTATGTTTTGTTAGGGATATGATACAGTGTTACCATCCATAGTATTTTAGTCGATGTTTTGTGATTAATATCACATAAGGTTTATTAAACCCATTTCTTTTCCAAGGTTTATTCTATGATGAAAAGATGAAAGGATTATAAAACCTGATTATTCTCCATGAGTTATGTTATAATTAAATGTTTATAAATCCCATTTAATTTCAAAGGTTATGATATGATAAATGTTATTATATATGGTGGGCCTATAAAGAGTAATAAATGGGGAGATATTTGTTAGAGACATTAAATATCTTTCATGAAATTTAAATATCTTATATATTTTCTCCAAATACACTAAACTTATATGGCCCTTATATGTGTATTTGTGAATTGTTTTCAATATTCTTCTAAAAATATATAATATCTTTGTATAAAAAACCTAGGATTATATAGGAACAATCATTATTACATCACAACAATATAGTGTATATGGATCACCAATCAATGATAAAATATGATTAGAATTATACTCACCCACATGAACACATCATCCCCTCTCTATGAAGTTTGTATTCTATGTGTCCAAGATCTTAGTTTGACCATGGATCCTCTTCAGATGATGGTATTCCAATTTTTAAATATATGACATAGTGATCCACTACTAAAATTAATTAGAGAATATAAGGATTGATTTATATGGTTCATTAGTGTCCTTGGGAAGTGTGTTGACTCTTCTTAGTTGATTGGGGAGAAGATCTCTTTTGGTGAATCAAGTTCATTTTAAGATAATATCCAGGTTTTTTCATTATTTATTTCCTACGTTGTTGATTTTCTAATTTATCTAATTGATATATCTTTTGTCAAAAAAAATCATTTTCAAGGTACTAAATTGGGTATTTATATACTCTCCCTTTCGTGGTAATCAATCACAAACATTTCATTTCTTATGTATAATATCCATGAAGTCGTACTAACAAATGTTTTCCTAAAAAAATTAGCTTTAAATTTATATCTTTGACACAGATAATGGTGACCCAATTTTTTCAATCTATTCATTTCAACATAA